>CM042080.1:25852452-28252452 GCA_023509865.1 Trypoxylus dichotomus | reverse complement strand
GTATATGCTCTCGCAGAAATGTTGAAGTAGGTTGGCTTACTGCATCTTTTTAGTTTAAGAATTCTTTTATAGAGAGATATTAAAACACTTCGCTAATCCGTGTCTGATTGTAGGTTTAAATTTAGTTAAAAATGCTAAAGTTTCTGTCAAAATCAAGCAAAAGGTTTCACTTTCCATGAATTACATGTAAAGCCTACTGAATTAAGTACGCATTGTCAAAAAACGTAAATATCTATTTTATATTTTTCAAGCTTGCTATAATTTTTTCTGTTGTTCGAGTTTCAATGTAGTACTCTATGTTAGTTTAGATATTACGATATTGGTATCAGAACATACTATTCACATCACATATAGCGTACAAGACAAAAAATCACACGGGGAGATATTTATATGCCAGATCTTCCGTAGTAGAATGCATCTCTTATTATCAAGGTTAGCAAAACTGCTCCGCTTAAAATTTACGTTTCCGTAAAATATACTTAAATTGTCTTACTTTACCCACTCTCTACACGCATGTGGTTTGGCATCGGTTTTGCGAACTTTACTTATCACTACATTTCAACGAAAAGAAGAAAAAAATTGGCGACTCAGAAGATAAACCGGTACAGATTCTGTACGTGAAAAGCACGGGAGGAGAATAGTTATAATCTAGAGAAATTCAGACAAGGATAATTGTTCTAGTAATTATTAGAAAAATGTAAAACATAAATCTAAAATAGAGTCAGTTATATACCATTATTTACTGCAGTAAACAGAGTAACAAGTTAAATTTTAAAATTAGATACATCCTATTAAAAATGATTGAAAATTTGTGATTTCAAACACATATCAGTTATTTTCTGAAGTTACCAACAAAACAAGCATCGATGCAGAAAAACCAGGTACCGCACAAATCGTGAGAAATATGCAGTCAAGAATCAAAGATTATCAAACGGGCAACAAAGATACATGAATAAGTCATCGAACAACTTTACCAGAAGGTAGAGCGAAGTATTGACTGCGACAATAATTGCAATAGAGGGGGATGGCTGTAGACTAAGCAGAGCTTAGAAGCTGGCAGTTTATAATAGGAAACCACAAAGATGATAATTTGCAGTGGATCATAGATCGAGTGATGCGTTCGAAGCACCAGAAATCTTCCTTTAACTTCTCCATCGGATTGGAATTCGTTCGAGCGTCTGCGCACTCAATCCACCTTCGGCTCGAGCGAATTTCCTTCTTAACGCAGCTGGTTTGGCGTTGTTTCCCGTCTTGAAGTAACTCACCCAAGCTTCCGGCTACTCGATCCACCTTCGGCTGGAGCGAGCTGTGTTTTCGACGCGATGGAAATGTAGTCTCAACCTCGTCTGGATGCCAATTGCCCGAGCTTTCGGCTACTCAGTCCACCTTCGGCTCGAGGGAATCTGCATCTTCGACGAAGTGTGAGAGTTCCATTTCTGGATGGTGGTTAGCAGACTGGCTGCTCTGCTGTCAGTCCTGGTAGCCCACGAAGAGTGACCGTGGGCGAGCGTACCTCTAGGGTATCCTGGGGTCGTAATCCTGGGACTCCGACACGAGGGGGTTCCAATGGTCCGTTGTTCGGTCGAAGAATCGAGTTGCTATTCTTCGGATGAAGTCTATGAGTCTATGGCTCCAGTCCGGCCTCTTCGTGTATCGTGGTGTTCCTTACGAACCAGAGCGCGTTCAGGGCCCTCCGCAATGTCCGGCTCTGGAACGCCTGAAGTTTGTTCATATGGGTAGTCGCAGCGGTTGCTCATACGGCTGATACGTACGTTATGATGGCCATAAGAACGGTTTTGTATATCCGTATCTTACGTGAGAGATATAGCTTTCCTCGCCCGATCAGTAACGGATAGAGGGTTCCAGACGTTTGACGCCCGCGATCGAGGACGCGATGTATATGAGCTCCTCAGTTCACTCGGGAGTCAGATATGACCCCCAGGTATTTGATCTAAGGTCGCCAGGGGATAATGCCTCCTTGGAAGGTGAGTTCGGCTGGGTTATTCCCGTAGGTTGAAGCCTTCTTTGATCTGCTCGACAATGCGCAGCGCTTGGTGGGTAGTGCTGTGCCCTCTGAGGAATCCGAATTGACAACTGGCCATAACGTCCCGTCAGTTTCCTCCTGTAGCCTAATGAGTATGATCCGATCGGCTATCTTACCCATAACCGGGAGAAAGCTGATGGGTCGGTAATTCTGCGACTATTTGCCGGCTATCCGGGCTTGGGGATCATGACCACGTCCGCTTGCTTCTATTGAGATGAAGTGCCGCAGACGAACCAGGGCATTGCATGCGTTGGTCATATGCATGACGAATTTCTTGGGGGAGGGGGGTGCCTGAGAGAGCGGTAGGTGATGCCATCCGATCCTGGGGCATTGTTGGATCCGAATGCCTTGATGATGGCCTTCACCTCTTCAGGTGATGTTGGTCGTAGCGGGTCTTCGTCTTCCTCCGACGTGAGAATTTCGCGCACTTTTTCGTGAACTCGCCCTATACGGTTGATGTCCATGTTCTCGTAGACGGGGCTGCATTGTCGCTCGAGCGTTTCGGCGAAGGCTTCCACCTTGTCTTTGGTGGTAAAGACGACACCGCGCGTCCCATGTTTTGGTGGAACGAGAGCTCGTTGAGTCTTCATGATATTTACTGCCCTCCAGAATGCGGATGACGATTCTCAAGCTTGGATCATGAAGTCGTCGCAGCGTTGGTTTCGAAATTCGTCGAGTGCGACCTTGGTGCGCCTCGCCATTTGGTTGTATTTCGCTTTGAGAACCGGGTTGACCGTTCTCTGCCACTGCCTTCAGAGGGTTGGGGACCAGTGCCACCAGTTGTCAGTAGCTTCGCCTTGGGACGTTTCCTGTCTCCGGTTTCGGAGCCGGAGTTTCGAGAGCCCTTGCGTTTCCGTTGCTGCCTCCTGGATAGCGGCCGGAAACCGCCGGAATCGGTGGCGGCGTCATCGGAAGTATTCTCGATGGTTGAGTTGTCATCGGAGTACTACGCCCCTGTGGTGTCGGTCTTGCGGGCTGTGCGTTGTTCCGCTCGCGTCAGCGTACTGAATGCGATGGCTTGGTCCGTTGTCGACTGCGTCGAAAGTCGAAGTTGTTGGTGTCTGCGTCATTGTCCGCGTCAAATTCTGCTTTGTCTTGAGTGGCATTTTATGCCTCCATATTCACCTAACTTTGGCGGCCTCTGGGAGGCAGGCGTTAATTCATTTTAGCACCACCTCAAAAGAATTAGCAATAAACTAATTTGACGTTTGAGGAACTAACTACATTATTAGCACAAATAGAGTCAATCCTTAATAACAGACTCTTAACTCCTTTGTCTTCAGAGCCCAGCGATCTACCTTCTTTAACTCCCGCACATTTTCTCATTGGAAAGCGGCTTCTTGCTGTACCAGATGCAAATATTGCACCAGAGATGATTAATCACTTAACCAGATTCCAATTAGTTTAACAAATGTGCCAACATTTTTGGAGAAGATGGAACAAAGAATACATTTCAGAGCTCCAGTATCGAGGACGATGGAAACGAAGCCAAGAGCAGCTGCAAGAAGGTGTATTGGCACTCGTCACAGACGATTACACTCCACCAAATGATTGCAAATTGGGTAGTGTACTTACAAAGGGATGCGATGGAGTTGCTCGACTGGTCACAATCAAGACCAGAAACGTGATGACTCCGAGGAACTCTTCCAAAATTTGTCCCCTCCCGATAGAAGCCACAAGTGAGGATACCGACGAGTGTGAGGCGGGTAAATAAAGATGTCCAGACCCTTTCATGGACAGAGGTGTGTTACCGCATTTTAAAACATTGTTTTTGTGTATCCATCTGAAGATAGGCAGCCAGACATACACCTGGTGACGGGAGAGAGGGGATGAGAAGAGGGAAGAGGAAGTACGACACAACTAAGACAAGACTAGAACAAGACAGATGTGACGCTTTCGCGTTTTACAATATTTCAGTATTCTTCTCTGTATTTCTTTTATTATTAAAGTCTAAAAACTATAATACAGTCCACTATCATTCAAAACACATTTACCAAAACAACAACAAACAACAGCTGAAATAGAAAAATAAAATAAGGGGGGCAGGCGTGAGGTCCCGTGGAAGAGAGGATAGAATTAAGTAGCAAAAGGAATAGACTGTTTGTAGTGGGCTGGAGTACCAGACTATATATATGTAACATACATATACGTATATGTAATAACTAGAGACCGGATTATATGCAAAGTCCAAATATTTTATTTATTTATTATATTTTACGTCTATATGTAGATGTATTACACTGATTAAAGGTAATTAGCGTTAATTAACTTTAATCAGTGTAAGACGTAATAGACGTAAAATATAATAAATAAAATAAAATATTTGGACTTTGCATATAATCCGGTCTCTAGTAATAATATTGAAATTGTAATGCGTAGTGTGGGCCAACCAAGCATTTGATTGACTCTACATGTTCAGTTAAGATTTATCATAAAGTTATTCTTTTACAGAGCGTTTTCTTCTCTTTTCTCTCTAATGTATAATTCTATAAAATTATGCCGTAATATATGTACACGAGGCAAAAAATACCGATTGTGCGAGAAAAGAGGTGTAGTAAAATTAAAATCTAGTACGTTTCCATTTAGTTTAATATTACCTCATTTGTATTTGCACGGAGGTTTCATCGATTATGTGTCTAGGTATTAGACACGTCTAATAAATGTTTAAACTATATTCGTGATTTACTGGTTATGCTTATATCATGCTATTTCTGTGAAACATCAGCAACCATGAAGATCTTTGTCCGTTTGATACTTTGTCTTATTCAATGTAATCCAACTGTCTGTTTCTTTGATATTGGTAAAAAATATACAAAATATGTAATAATTAAAAGCGCTGAAAATTACAATGGATTTATAGATAAATCAAAATATTTCATAAACCTGAATGGAGGACAATTAGAAGCAGCTGTTGCCGACATTGTAATTAGTTTTCCAACGCATGACTTGGTGATTGCTTTTGATCATACGGCAGGTAAAAACGTTTTTTTCATAGATTTATTTAACAACGGAAATATGATTCTGATATCAATGAAATTACCTCTTACAATAATTTGTTTTAAGTTGTATTGTTAAGAAAAAGTTTTCTTATTTTATATTGAATATTACTATTATGTAACCTTTATATTCATTTTTAGATTTTAATGGTATTCTTTTACGTACCATAATTTTAGACATAAAAATATAACTATTTTTTATTTATTATTTATTTTAAATCCACATTTTGAAAACTGCAGGCAAAATTATACGAATCACACATGACCTGAGCTCATCGCTCGTGTTAATATAAGCAGAAAAGTCACAAGCATCGTTATTTGTTACTTTATTACTCTAGGTTTTGCCTTGTTATAAATAACTATATTTATAATAGTTACTTGTTTGGGATTGCTTGCTCCAATTTGTGATACTTCCTACTTGTTAATGTAATTGTATTAATCTTGCTTTACGAACAGATCATGATTACGATGTGTTATAGAAGAGTAATTAAACTGACTAAGTTCTTATTCTACAAGAGCACGTACTGCTACTTCGCAATTCTTGTTCTTTATTATTAACTAACTGTAACTGTTTCTTATGGTTCCTTTCGGATAGAAAACCGTGTATTTTAAAATTTATTTTAATGCGAGATGGTATGTGCTAATTAGGAAATAAAATTTGTATTTCTATGTATTGTAATGGGATTTGAGGCCTCTGTTCTGCTCAAGAACATGTTCAATTTTATTTTTAAACTTACTTTTTACTGAGCTTATTTTCCTTATTTATAGTTTCCCTTAATATAACTGTACTGTAAAGGAGAGTGCACTGTTGGACTCTCTTTAAAATCGGCCTGCACCTTAATATCAGACTAAATTAATAGATATCTTTATGTAATCGTAGATTATAGTTTTCTTGTGATATATTCTACAATTAAATTCAATTCCCAAAATACCCTTTGTTCTGAAAAAAGAATTCCTTAAACAATAGGAAAAGAGGTTAATAAAATTAATCCATCAAAAGTTTGTATCAGAAAATTCAATATAATTAATGTGTTTATACAATAATATTTAACGCAAGCGCATCCATACACGGCAAATAGCGAAGATCGCATCCAAAGGCTACATCTCCACCTCTGAAAATGAATAGGAAATGTTTTGCTTGCCAATGATAATCTTACCAAAGTCATTTGTCACCTAATATCAGGATCTAGTGGTAATATTTGAACGTGACGTCAAGCGGCCCGTTAAATAATTGACGGTTAGCGTAGGTAGTTAACACAGAGCATCAACATAGAGTATGCGCTTTTTATTTATGCGAGTTTCACCAGAGGAAAATACCCTAGAATTTATATAACAGTTATAGTGGACTGTGTCGCCACAGTATATTATCCAAATACCAGGCTAACCATCGCTGGTCCTGCAGAAAAACTCCAATATAGCCTTGGACCGTTGTCAGCGTCCTATTGCGAAGGTAGAAGATTCGCCGATCTAAAACACCAAAGTGTGTGTGTAAGTACATAAAGAAAAGGGCTTTATTCTTGCTATTAACTGAAATTTCGAAAAAAAAAAATAGGTTAGCTAGGGATTGCATCAGGTGTTTGTCGAGATCACTCCCGATGCAAGTAATATAATCTTATTTAAATAATACAGTGTTATTTTTCGATTTAATCTACTGTTTTCCTTATTTTATTAATTCGAGTCATATAAATTCATTGTTTAAAAGTAGAATCTCTAATAAAAGAATCCACTACTCTATAGTACATTAAGAGCCCTGAGATATCGCTACAGAATGTACGACCTCCTTAAAATCGTTTAATAATTTGCATTTTCTTACCTGTTTCACATACATACATTTTTTTGAATATCACGCGATCCAGTCAGAATAAGTCTTGGGTATAATTAAAGTAACCGAGAGAATTAGATGACAACCCACGCCTAACACAACTTAACGATCACTGAAATGAAATGTGATGAAGTGATGAAATGCCACGAACTGATGAAATGCAGCCGGAAACATTCGGCATAGTTTTGCTTGCCTTGCCACCTAATATCGCTACGGTGGTATACTGGTCTGTATATACATATATAATAAACCCAAACCAGACACGGGATAAAATCGGCATTATGCGGTAACTTGGGCTTTTGTTACTACATGATATTCTATTCATGAAAGACAATCAGGTCTTCTTAGATACCTTTTTACCCTGGATCACCGACCCATTAAATGTAAATAATAATGTGTTCTTTTTAATTACTGTATTATTTATTCATTTAACATATTTAAAAGCACGCTTAAGATATGAGCAATTTTGTTCATCTTTATAGTCTTGATTTTGAGCCAAGTGTCTACAATCTCTTGTAACATCCCAAACACTGGCTTAGATATGACAGAATTACAATTTTCTTGCAATTTCCGAAAAAATATCGGTCTCGGAGGGGACTTGAACCCAACAACTTCACGTCTTCGGCGTAACGTGCTAAACTCTTGCACCACAAGACAATTGAATTCAAGTCGCTTTAAATCCCACTAGATGTCACGATGCCAGTAGATATATTGTAGTATAATTACTAATGCTAACGGTGGTTTAGTATTGATATTCATATTAATATTAGTATTGATATGGATGTTAGTTTAACTGGTTTAGATATTTACATAAAATAAAAAAAATATACAAATAATTTAAAAATATATTGTAGGAATACTATCATACCAAAACAGTAATAACTAGCTATTATAAAGGGCTAAAACAGTAAAATCTATAACAGAAGGAATCGGAATCATGGTCATAACTTGTTCGACGAAAAATTAATGCAACGATATCAATATGTACCAAATATTAGAAATTGAAGTAATATGGTATTTGATGAATAAAATACGCAAAGAATACCTATATTTCGCTGCTATTTCAATGCAGTGTTGCGTATCTTGCATTTAACTTTTTTTGCAATTAACTAAATAACTACACGTAAGTTTTTGCAAGGAAAAATCAGTGAATTTATAAAGTGAATAATAACTTAAAAATAAAACACGCAAAGAAATACATTCCAGAATACTAGTTTCCAGTTGTTAAACTTTGGAAAGTGGCCCTGTCCATTCTCGATTATGAAAGTGAACTTGTGAAGGGCAGTCATAGAGTAACATTTTTGATTTATGCGTTATAGTCTAAGGGGGTATAAGCTGAGTTACGGCTTTACTTGGTATGCTTAAATTATAAATGATTTCATGTAATTGCTTAGTTAGAAACTGTAAATATGTATTTAATATGATATGAATTTATATCAGAATCTTTTAGTCTTCATAAAGATGTTTCCAACATCAAGACGATGGCAATTTATTTTGAAAGTTATGTTGAATACTCAAAAATTCGATTGCATTTGCCTTTATTTCAAATGTTTACAAGACGATGGCAATCAAGTGAATTTATTTTGAAAGTTATGTTAAATACTCAAAAATTCGATTGCAATTGTCTTTATTTCAAATGTTTACAAGACGATGGCAATCAAGTGAATTTATTTTGAAAGTTATGTTGAATACTCAAAAATTCGATTGCAATTGTCTTTATTTCAAATGTTAACATATATTTAAAGAAAAATCATAAAAGCGTCATAAACACAAAAAAACTGAAAGAAGTAATACACATGACTAAAATGGGATAATTTAAATACAGAAACTCATATTCCAAACGTCCCGATATCTACGGTTGGGGATTGTTCGTTACTACCATCTTAGAGATTCATCAATCTCACAATTAGTCAAATATGTTAACTTTATAAAAAACGTTTGATAATTTTTTGTCCATTTACAGTTCTTCATATTGTTCAACTAATACACAACTGTTAAATGTGTCATAAATTATTTTGTGTTGTTAGTGTATTTGTATGACGTTTTTGTATTATAGTCGTTGCATATTGCGTATGTAATTGTATGGCTGCATTGGAACGCCAGGTTCTTCATAGCAGTGCTGAAATTCAGATACAGGAATCACGTTCAGCTAATTGACTAGGATGTCCCTAAATGGTGAATTTAAATCATGAGGAAAGGAAAGTCTTAAGCGCTCAAATAGTTTTACTTGTCAAAAACTCGTTAACACAGCGGTGTGGAAAGGTGGATTTTCGTGGGTATAGTACTCCGTTGTTCTTGGTGTTCAGTTTCATACGAAAGACCCTCTTTCAAGAAGTTCTCGGTAAAAATGCTGACAATCGGTGAAGAAATTCCTTGGTTATTAAAAAAGCAATTCATGATCAACTAGGTCTTGATTGCCCGAGAATGCTTTAAATCATCTGAAAACTTGGACCTTCGACGAAAAATTGTTTCCATTAGCCTGTTGAAATTTTGCAAAAGTTGCTCGAAATTGATATCACTCATTTTCAGAATGCACTAGAGAAAGCTGGTGCCAAGAAAAAATTGTTGTAGTTCAAGTGATTCTAGAAAGCTCTAATTCAAAAGCGCGTCAGATGCTTGCTTATCTTTCCTCTAAAGGAGAGAACAACCGTGTTACCATATCTATTAATTTCTTTATAGTATACCCGAAGTCGTTTTTACCTTTATTATCACCATTACTGTAACATGGGTGAGTGCAGCAAGTAGTGAATTGTTTTTTGGGGATTTGTTGGTGCCTCGTGGAGTTTTATTGTGTGTTTAGTATGCATTATCATTATTACTATCATTATCATTATAGTTATTATTATCACAGTCACTACCATTGTTATTATCGTTATTGTAATTATAATTAAGCAATCATTCTTACTATGATTATCGTTATCGCTATTACTACCATTATCATTATTATTACTGTCATTATCATTTTCTTTGCTTTTGTAACACCTACCGAAAACACGTTACGTATCATATACTAATCAGACAATATTAAGAAATGTATCATAAAGACTATATGAACATAAGAAAAGGTTGAAAAGTTATATTTGAAAGATATGTTAAGTATATTATTCGTATTATTTCATGATTAATTGGTGATTTGGTAATTAAATTATAGATGAAGACTACTTAACCGTACTTTGTACTACGCTCGCATCAAGAGGCATCTCATTGCTTATATTCAATGTTTCAACGGTCCCAAAATTGGAGAAGGTAAGTTTCAAAATGTTGGACATAAATTGTATCATAGGATTTTCTTACAAGTGGAGGTTCGTAATAATCCTTTTATCAAATAAAATATCTATGATCTTCATTTTGGATTGGTCCTCGTGCTACATACGCCTTACATATTGAAATTAGCAGCTAGGAGTTAAGGACATAGATTTAATATCCAAAGTACTAAATCTATAGTCCAATTCTATCATAGCGAAACCATTATATGCTAATTTTATTATGTGAGCCATATAACATATAACAGCAGGGCTGTTGGTTCAATGTCCTGCGCGCTTAGTTTCGGGATTCCGTATTCGAATCTTGGTGCTGTTTCTCAGGGTTGAGGTTTTCTGTGGCTTTCCTCACTCTATGGCAAATGCTGAAAACTAATGCATCCTGCAATTGGCAAAAGCTGTTGGGGGATGTGAAGGCATGGATTACTTTTATTATTATATAACAATAGTTTATTTACTAAACAATATTAGAAATGCACTGCATCAGATAGCTATGTAAAATACAACTAATGTCGGTAATTTACACATAAAATAGCTTTTATCACTAATATTGATAAAGTTATAAAATTATCTAATCCAGAATATAGGCCGAAGATGCTTATCAAATTTTCTTAATCAATAATACAATAAAGGCTGGGTAAGTTTTACTTGGATTGACTCTCGTTTTGTCAGTCCTAAGATCTTGACAGTTTTTTTTATTTACTTGGCCTATAATATATAGCCTCCTTCCAACCATCTTGGTATTAAAATATATTACTAAATTAGTTTTCTTTTCATAAATAGCAGACCTATTAATAATCATGAGACTAGGATATATACACTAGGGTGACAGAATAAAATAGACACTAGGTAAAGCGGTATAAATATGTAAACAGCTAAATTCTAAGAACGAATTAAGAACTTTCTCTTGTCGTTAGGGTAGGGGTAGATGTATCGGAAGGAATTCGTCATAGTTTAGTATCGTTACAACTATGCCTCACTTACAAGGTTCGAGTGATATTAGCGACTTCACCCGGGGTCGCATCGTTGGCCAGAGTGAACGCGGCGCTTCGCTACGTGAAATAAGTAAATTTTTAAATATTCCGTTGTCCACAGTTAACCGTGTGATTACACAATTTAAACGCAAGGAAAAAACAACAGTGGAGCCGAGACCAGGTCGTGCCGGACCTTCTGAAAGAAGTAAAAGGGTGCTTGTGCGCGAAGTGTTAAGAGAACCGCGAAAAAGTACAGCTGAGCTTGCGGAAACTTCACAGAAAAGTTAGCGCACCGTTCTGCGATACCTCCACAGTGTGGGAATGTATAAAAGGGTGGCAAAGAAAAAACCTCTCCTTACGGCGTTTCAAAAACGGCGCCGAATGGCTTGGGCAATCGAAATGCGAACGAATTCAGTGATAGCGGTCGTACGTGGGTATGGAGACGTTCGTCACAGCAACTGGACGACAAATTTTTGCATCAGACGGTGAAATACGGCGGTGTGAACATCATGGTGTGGGGCGCGATATGGTATGCTGGAAGATCGCAATTAGTAATCTGCGATGGAAATATAAATGCGGCAAAATATATCCAAATATTAACAGAAGGACTACTAGGATTTTATCTAACGAAGACGCCACTTTTATGGAGGATGGAGCACCCTGCCACAAAGCAAGAACAACAACTACATGGAAAAAGGAACAGGGGATTCGGATTTTACCATGGCCAGGCCAATCACCAGACATGAATCCGATAGAGAATGTTGATGAATGAAACGACCCCGAAAACCCAGCAATAAGGAAGAACTCGTGGCAGCTGTTACAGAAGAGTGGTTAAATATTCCAGAAGACACCATTAAGCATTTAATAGATTCTATGCCACGACGACTCGCAGCACTTCACGCAAGTAAACGTGGATCGACAAAATATTAGTCTAATTTAAAAATTTTAAAATATTTTGTATATATAACGAGAATAGAATCTTTTTTTTAATTAGTAGGTGCCTATTTTATTCTGTCACCCTAGTGTAGATTTCTCTGATTTGAAATATTATATTGTAAGGAACTTAACTATAATAATTAATATGAAACTTACTGTAAATATGCATTGTATTCAGACGTACACATTCTACAATTTGAAAATACAACAAGAATTCTCGTTACCATGATGTTGATAATGATAAGAGCGTAACTACTAACTAATGTTATGTTAAGTACGGTATGCACGCAGAGTTATTGAAGAAGTAGCTAATAAAAATATAAGATCTGTTGTAATACATCTTTAAATGTAATTAGAATAGTTCGAAGTTTTCAATAAACCTTAGTACTATTAGTCCCGGATCTTTGTCCCTTAGTTCAGATATTAGATACACTTTTGAAAATGTGGTCAGATATGGTCTGCCATTTCTAGATGCTCTTGTTCGCAGAGTTGATCTTCAAGTTTTCTATGTTGCTGAAAATGTTATTTCAGGATTAGATCTTCTATTAACATTTCTGCCAGTAGTCTGAAGTCCCCTTTGTATTTTTCCAAAAACGAACGGTTTTATGAACTATATACCTTACGACCTCACTGTATACATTATTGAAAAATAAAACGGAATTTTTCTCTAAACAAGCATAGTATATTAAAAAAAATCGCTGATAATCAATAGAAAAAACCGACTGAAGTTGTATTCCTAGTTTGAATTCTTTTGGAATACAAATGCTTTGAGATTGTAGCTAGAAAAATCAATCATTAATCAGATTAAGTAAATCCATTGTACCGATTAGGTAATTTGGTAAATTACAGTATTTCAGCTTTCTTTCAAATATGGCAAACAACCACCTATCGTTGTATATTTTACATTTGGTCAATGAAAAGTTAGCAGAACATATACTTTTGGAGGTAAGAGGTGCTTAAACTGTCTAGTGTATGTATTATGTAAACTTCAAATACTGTTTTATAGATTACAGATAATAATTTTGTTCGGAAGAATATTTATTATATCTTTTATTGGAGTAACAGCAGCATACAGCGTTACTTTCTAAGACACATTCAGCAAGCGATGAAAGTAGTGTTAATAACAAATCCTAGAGTTGATGCGTATCGAATATACTACAATCAAGCGACTTCACACAGAAAGCATCATTTAACGATGGTTAATTGGTGGACGAAGCACAAACGTTTATTTAGTCACCCAACCTTGCCTTCCTCAACTACGATTTTTAAGGATTTTAAACGCAAGCTAATTTTTGTTCCGGTTATTCATGTAATTAATCAGCAAGAATACATTTCGAACTACTATGTTCAAGTTTTTTAGAAACCACCTTGGCACTTTGTACATTACCAAAATGACTCATTTGAGGTAGTAGGTGGTAGGGATGACAAATTACTACATCTTCTATCACAAAAGTTAAACTTCAGGTATGATTAATAATGAATTTTTATGTCGATTTATGTGTATAAATTATGTGGTATAGAAACTGCAACACGATGGGGGGTTTATTATATTTTGATAATTATTCGGTAAATAAATGATAAGGTTTATTCTTTTCTTAATGCATTAACCCTTCCTGATCTATTGATGCATTGCGCTGTGTTAGGAGTCCCATGAAGTGGCCAATATCTTTTTGTCGTACCGTATGTGCAGCCATCCATCAGAGAGTCTTCGGGATCTGTAGTGAGCATGTGGGATGGCATAATCTTCTATTAATAATCCTCCATGAGTGTCCTATTGGGTACGCATTGTAAGATTTGCTATAGCAATAGGACGATGTAGCCCCTTCAAAAAAAATTAAAGTAAGTCTTGCCATGTGACGAAGGTAAAGCTTAATAATTTGTTCTAGATAATGTCGGTAGTTAAAGTACCTGTGGCGAATGCCAGTGTGGACCTATTCTCATGTACAATTATGACATACCATAACTCCAGTAGGCAATTGAAGGTGCTGTGTTTTTACATGTTTTTGTCGAATCAATAATGGCCAATATGCCTCCCCAAACAAATTTTAGATTCATCACTCAAGCCAATCTTATCGCATCTGATGCTTTACTCGAGTCTTCTAAATGTTATCGTCGGCGTATAACAATCGGTGGAAATACAAAATGCGGCTGGTAGAACTTAACTGCAAAAGATCTTATTCCACGGTGGAGTGTAGAAAATGCTACGCACGCTCTAATCACAATGCATCATGCTTGTTTTCCTCGGCGGACTTACTCATCTGTAGAATGGAATGGGTTGCATATCATGATGATCGTGCAAAAGGTTGGCAATAATGAGAATTTTTAGTTCAAAAAGTTAGGACAATAAGTAGGGCTGACTGATCCTGCATTCTTCATACCTATCAGAACTAAAAGAGTACTATTTTTCAGAAAGTATGGAATACTTTCGATGGGCATCTGCCTTTATTATTTGTTCATTTTAGTCTACTTAGCAAAACTTTTTGCATATACTTATAAAATTTTATAAATTTCGGAATGGTTTTAAAATTTAATGCACTACAACAATTTCAAAAAATAAGCTTTTATGAGTGATTATAAAGGTTTATAATTGCTAAAAATTATTAAAAATACATAGATTTGATATTATTTATGAAAAAGCAAATCTTTTGCATAGTCTTCGAATTTTCGGTGCAAGACATTTTTACAAAAAATATTCTTAAATAATAATATATGGTGCTGGTGGCTCAGTACCGTGCGCGCTTGGCCATCAGTGTCGAGGTACTACCAGAACGCTAGATGCAAGTAATTTAGAATTTTGTTGAAAGTTTACAAACCACTTCGAAGGAAATAATTCAAATTAATGCAGTTTTTAGTATAATAGCCGGAAGAATGACTTATAAAAACGAATAAATTTGAATTTTACAAGCCATAGTTTATATACACACTCTAAAATCGTGATTTGAATAGTTTACTGTATTTTCGGTTTGAGTTTCAAGGATAAGATGAAGGAAATCAATTATATATCAAATACTTTTTTTTTAATAAATCGAAATCGTTTACTGTTTCACCTTCCAAACTTTTCTTAGCTTTCTTCAATTTCAAATACCCCTCATTTTTATTTATCGCTTTTTCTTTCTTTATCGCATATAGAATTATCTATTGTACCCTTTTAACCTTCTTACATAGCATATCAAATTCGTCTACTATTTCGACTGATTCCGAGAGCGACATTTCTTGCATTTCTAGTTCACGAATGGAACTTGAAACAAAGCTATAATTTGACTCAATATACAAAAGGTTTTGTAGCAATTCTGTTGATCTTACTATTGTTTTACCGTTTTCTAGAGCAATGCAGTCAGCAATGATTTCAAGAATTACATTTTTTATTCCTTTAAAATTATCGACGTAAAAAATTGCAGCGTCTAATCTTATGTTGGATTAATAATGGGCCTTGTCTGAAATTCGCTCTAATAACGACCATTTTCATGTAGCTAAACTTTAGGGATAACAACGGAAGTAAATAAAATATCAATTAACCAATAATATTCTAAAAGCCGCAGAAACTAACACAAATTCTTGATAATTATTTAAATGGCCACTATCATTATACATACTTTAAAATTTTAACCAATTATCGTGTTTCAGTAATGTGGCATTTCTGACAGGAATAGCCAAAACATGTACGCTCTTATTAGGTGTTGCAATTTTTATATCACCGAAGATGTCTCGAAAGTTAATTATATATATATTTATAGATATGAATATATCGATCCTCCAGAAAGACTACAGGGCACATCTTTTTCCTTAAATGGAACATTTGATGGTGTTTTAGGAATGATATGGAGAAGGGTAACTTCTTAATTCCAAATTATCCTCTTTTGAATTTTGCCTTAAAATCTGTTATTGACAGGAAGTGGAATTCTTCTTGGGCGACGTAGCACTAACATGGGAGCGTTCAAATGTGGTAGAATTTTCCTTTCTAACTCTGGCAGATAGTGGAGCATTTGTTACGCATGCTCCTGATACACTTAATGAAGCTTTTGCGTTAATCAGACCATTTCAGTGGAAGGTTTCTAAAATTTACTTATATCTCTTACCTTTCCTTTTTCGCAGCAACAATCAAACTGTTCCCTGACATGCCGGAAGATTTCTTCATGTAGAATCAGTAAGAAAAATGCTAGTTGTCAAAATATTTATGAATTTAATTTGAAATTACTATACATGCTTAATTTAGACAAATAATCAACAATTTATGCAAACAGTAAAGGATAGAAGAAATACTATTCCATTTCCAATTAAATTGGTTAGAGTTTATTATAGAGTGCAGCAATTGTTTGGATATCAAAAGATCTTTTTATGAGTGTTGCATATGATTGCATGATCTACTTTGTAAAGCTACTTATAGTCCGGGCTTCCAGAATAAGTAACGCTCTAAAGATTGATTTCTTAATGGACTAGGTTACCTATTGTTATGCTGATGTAATGTTGATTATGATATAGTTGACAAGGAAATAATTCTATGATGTATTAGGGGTATTGTTTTTAATCTACGATCGCGCAGCTGTGTCTAGCTGAGTGGTAGAAGGTGAATGAACCTGCTCACTGCGCTACAGCATTGCTTCCACACCATAACCTCTATCACTGTTGAATCTAACACAGCGTTTGGAGCTGAGCTGCAGGCCGCTTAACATGAACGGCATGTTTGAGGCTCCCGCTAAGTGCGGGTTACAGTGTTATTCGTTTTCCTCACACAGAAGATAATAGTACGGTGGAAATTTAATGCAGAATGAGTCACGTATACGGAGCGAACTTTGTTAGTGATGGTGTTATACGAGAATGGTTTTAAGCAGAGGAAATTTGAAGATGGTAATACCGACGTTTATGATGAAGTGTGGATAAAAACACAAGTCTAATATAGACCTCATTCAGCGAGTTGTTCAAGTTGTTCGAAAGTTACTGAATAGTCTACGAATTTTCCAGACATTTCAAGATCAATTCTGTACACAATCGTAACGGAACACTATGGCTACTGAAAACTTTGTGCAAGTTGGTTTCCAGAAATTCCCTCTGAGGACTACAAAATACAACTGATGGCATCAGCCTTAATTTTCCTCTGAAGTTACGTTGATGAGAGGGAATAGTTTTTGAAATCAATCGTGATAAGAGATGAAGCAATTAATGTACACAAACTCTGTGATTAAAGTTAAGCAGTTCAAACAAACATTTAGCAAAAGAAACACTATGGCTGGGACCAGAAATTTGTGTTTCTTGAGCAAATGTGTATTGCCTGACACTATGTCGCCTACGGAAAGCTATTCAGAATAAAAGAAGTATATTGTTATGGCAACCCAGCAGTTTATTCACAGCTATCGCACTAAAGTCCACACCACACAAATGAATACTAAATTGCAATTCAGTCGGTAAGTCGGTTGATAATGATAGTCTTGTGGTCTTGAAACGCTGCGTTTGTAATAATTTGGGTGGTGTGGAGTTTACTACGATACCCGTGAGTTGTACAACCATACAGTTCTTGTAATCGTTTGTTGTGTAATTTCAATGGAATGTGTTTGATCAAGCAGTATGCAGCCCACGTTCGGTGCTGAGTGATTTTCATCTTTCTTGCAGCAGTATCAAAACGTCGTCTAGACCTATCTTAATTCTCTGGAGGCAACCGTCTATGAAGAGGATATTGGAAAACTTGTCCACCGGTGTAATAAATATCTTAATCTTTACGGTCATTATGTCGAAAAGCAACCTTGGTTGTACTTGACCCTTGCTAATGAAATTGCTGTTGTTGATATTTGTTCTTACTTTGTTTCAAAATTTTAAGAAAATATGGTGCTAAGACGAATAATAAAAGATATGATATATTTTAATTTGACCAATGCAAAATTTTATTATGTAAAGATCCTGGTATACTTTCTGCATTCGAAGCTCAAACAAATATTGTAGCCTGCAATATTCAGTTTTACCAATAGCTTTATGAACACATCTAAAAGAATGTCTAGAAAATAACACCAAGATAAGAAAGCGCTGTAAATACTGCTATCTCATGATATTAGTGAAATCAATTCACGAGAAAGCATGTGAAGAGACATAAAACGCTAACACACGGACATGTTTTTGCCTACCCGACGTCATCAGCGTGGTTTCGAGTGGTTTTATGATCAAACCATGTAATTATCTCACTGCTTCTATCGCCATATCTAACCCTACGATACAAGTGAATATTCCTGGCGCTAACTAGTGCCAAAAGAAAGAAACACTTGTCTGCAAAGTGAGACACAGCGAAAAGAAGCAGTGTCTGACTTCTTTAACTGCTTTATGTCCCAAATGTTTATATTGCAAAAGAAGTATGTGCTTTATTCAGTTTTCTTTTCCAGAAATTATTTTTCTTCAGTTTTGTAATTAATCCTTTTTGCGAAATTGTAAATATTATATTCCCCAATATGTCACACTGTACCCAAATAGTTTATTGGGATAGATCATGCGCTCTTGTGTAATAGTCATACTAAAATATAAATGCAGAATTTTTATAGATAATTGGCGCATCGTATATATTGCATTCTAATTTTTATTTATTTATTTATACATATTTATGTATTTTTTAATTAGATTGTAGTGGCTTAGATTATTCGTGTATTTACATATTCTCTAGTTGTTCTGGTCAACTATCAGACACTAACACTCAGTGACGGCGCTAGCACCTTCGGCGCCTTCTGCAAATGTCGAGAGCATTGCACCCTTCCCTTTCTTGAAGCAACATTCATAACAAAATAAAAACTGAAATGTTGGTTAAAAACTTGGAATGACAAATTTATATATATATATATATATATATATATAATTTATATATGCTTCCTAGCATTTCACAAATTTATTCCAGTCCTCTTTGTTCATTGCAATTTTCCGAGCTTCATTCCAAGTTTTTCCTTTCTTATCTAGAATTTTGCCTATTTCTTTATTCCAGCTTTTTTTCTGTGACTTTGCTTTCCAGGCCTTCTTAACCGGAATTGTATTGTCCATCCTTTGTAGATGTCCCCACCACGCTAATTGTCTTTGTTCTACATAACTTTCTATTGATTCCGTTTGTAGCTCTCTTCTGATTCCTTCGCCCATTATCTTGTCTCTCCTGGTTACATTTTTAACTCTTCTTAGATATTTCATCTCCATGGCTTGGACCTTACTTTTTTCCTGTCGATTGAGTACCCAAGTTTCACAACTAAATGTGAGAATTGGTCTGAAAATTGTTCTGTAAACCGCCATTTTTATTTGCTTGGTTACTTCTTTTCTGTTCATATATCCTGAGTTCATAGCATAGTATATGTACCTTGTTAGCTTTCTGTATTCTATTGTTAAGTTCTTCTTCTTGTCTTCCTTTCTCGTGTATTGTAATACCCAAGTACTGGAAATCTCTAACTTGTATTTCTGTTTCTCCAAGTTTAATGTGTATTTCTTTTTCCTCTTTTGATATAATTATTACTTTAGTTTTGTTTGTATTAATTTTCATTCCATACTCAGGGAGTGTATCGTTTCAAACATCTATGTTGTGCTGGAGAGCTTTTTTATTTTCAACTATTAGCGCTACATCATCTTCGAATACACATTCTGTAATTTCTACCTTTTCTAAGTTGTGATGTCCAATGTATAAAGCCCTTGTTGTCTTTCTTGTCTCTTTAATAATTTCATCCATGTATGTTATAAATAGTAGAGGGCTAAGTCCACCTCCTTGTCTAACATCTTCCTTTGTATAGAACACCTCTGATTTAATGTTTCTACTTACTACATAGTTTGCTGTTTCTTTATATAAACCTTTGACAGTTGTTATTAATTTGTAATTTGCTCCTCTCTTGCGTAGACAGTCCCATACTCTACTTCTGGGTACCCTGTCAAATGCTTTCTCCGTGTCCAGAAAAGCTAAGTATACGCTTTCCCCTGCGGATATTTTTTTGTAAACCCACTTTGGGCTTCTAGTAGTGTCGGTTCTACTATTTGCCTCAATTTCTTTTCCAGCAATTGTTCATAAATCTTCACTATTGTGTTTAGTAGGATAATTCCTCGGTAGTTGTGGCAGTTTTTGTTATCACCCTTTTTGTAGATTGGTACTATTAGGCTTAGACCCTAATCTTTTGGGATTCTCCCTTCCTCCCATACGTTATTATAAATATCCAACAATAACTGCCTTGCCTGGTACCCCATATTTTTGAACATCTCGGTTGTTAATTTTCCCGTCTCCGGGGGCTTTTCCGTTTTTTATTCTTTTTAGCACTTCTTCCAGATGTTCTTCTGTGATCTTCCCCTTTTATAACACTCCGCCCGCAGTATCCCGACTGTTGCCTAGACCGTGCATCTGCTGTATTGTCACTTTACTTGGGGTATTTAACAACTCTTCGAAATAATCTTTCCATCGTTTTATAATCATTTTTCGGTCTGCGAGTGTTTGTCCTCATTTGTCTTTTAATGCTGCTGAATTCACGTTTGTGTCATTCCTCATACCTTTGAGCACTTTAAAAAACAGCTTTTTGCTTCCTTTAAACTCTTACGTCTAGTACTGATTTTCAGTTTTGTCTTTCTACTAATAGATAATCTATTACAGATCTTTCTCTCCGATTCGGTTCTTCTCTTGTGAATTTGTGTATATTTTTGTGTTTGAAGAATGTATTTATTATAATCAAATCATAATTCTGACTAAAATTTGATAGTCTTCTCCCGTTATTATTTCTTATTTCTTTCCCTTCTCCGCCAATCACTGTTTAAAATAATCTATCTCTCGTTCCCTCTACTATTAAAATATTCTGCTGTTTTGTTTTGTGTATTACTAAAATGTCTAGTCCTGCTTTATCACATTCTTGACTTAATTCTAATTCTTTTCCGCTTAGACTTCTTATATTCCATACACCTATCTTAAATACCTTTGCTTTCCCCACGATATTTCCAGTTACAATTGTTTTCGATTTACCATTGTATAAACTTTCTCTTGAACCAGTTCCATTCCATGTCGTCGTCTTAGATTCCCTCGGCCGTGCTTGTATGTTTATTAGTTTTTTGGATTTTTCCTAGCTTTTTCTAACTCCCTTTTTTCCTCGTTCCATTTACATACTTCATCATCTATTATTAACTTCTGAAATCCTATTTTTACCCTCTTCCCTTCATTTCTAGCATGCGTCTCTCTATTGTGTTTTGTCATGCCATCATTAATATAGATTTTCCCCTCTGTTTTATTTCCTAGCTTACTTTTGTTCTTCATTACTTTCTCTTTTTGCTTTGTATTCGGGAATTCTACTAGATAAGTTTTGTCTGTAATTTTTCTCGTTGTTTTATTTCCGTCTCAATTCTTAACTCTTTTTCTATAAAGTCTATCATTGCTTCATTTAGTGTGCTTTGATGTTCTATATTTATCCTGTTAATCCTTGTTTATTACGTTATTTCGTCTTTTGTCCCTTTCAAGGCAATTTAAATTCTTATTCATTTGATTAACTTCCTTTCACAGTTCGGTATTCGCTTATTCTAGGTTCTTGTTTTCGATAGCGATTAGTTTTTCTTTTATCGTTTTTATTTCTCTTTTTAACTCTGTGATCTCTCTTTTAACCCCTTCATTATCTAACCTCATTTGCTTAAGTTCTTCTCTGTATTCCTTTTGTTCGATTTTCATTTCTTTAATTTCTTTATCTTGGTTAGCATTTCCATAATCTTTCCTAGTTTGTCTTTCGATTTTTCGGCGGGAGATCTTGAAAAAAAGTTGTCAAGCTATTCTGAATAGTAATGAAGATTGGATCCTTTTCTAATCTAGCGCGTATTAACTATGAAGATCTTCATTTTAAAAAAATAAATACATTTTTTTCTCATTAAAATTAGTATGAATTTGGACCCTGCGTTTCTTGTTATATAGACTGTATTTATTTTGAACAATGTATGATTTGTATCACTTTGGTTTTTAGGTGTGGCCTGCGATAATTTTTACTTTTTTGATATCAGGACCAACGCTATATGTATTAATTGTTGTTCCGAATTTGTGGCAACCACGATTTTTAATTAAATCCCATAAAAAAATATTTTGTGATTGCATCTGGTTTACAACAAGTTTGTTTCTGCGTCAATGTTAGTTTATTTGCGTCAGAAATTTTTTATTTTCTTTATTAACTGCTTATTTTAGCCGAAAAGGAGCTCAGCAAAAGTCACAAATCTAGATTTCTCATTGTACTATTGACAGTAGCTGCAACTTATGTCATTGGAGACATGTATTCAGCTAATTTAACATCCTTATTAGCTAAACCGGGAAGAGGTAATGTATATTCATTTTTACGTACATATCATTTTTGTACAGACCTACATTGATTTAGCATGCGAAAATTTTTTTGGGCAACCTTATAAAGATAAAAGGATACTGTACAACACATTTATTCAGATGGCTTACATATTACTCACAAAAGTGTCATAAGATTAAAATGCGTTAATTATTTCTATGTTACGTTAGTTTATGTTACGTATTTTACGTATTTTTTGTTTTCTTTTCTATTTTCCTAACCATGAACTTTGCATATACCATGCACTCTAAATATGCGGGTCTCAATGTTTTGTGAATCAAAGTTTCAAGTAAGAAAATAATTTAAATGGACATTTAATCTTGTCGGATGCAGTTTTGTTTTCGAATTTAAAATTCTAAATTTGGTACAGACACATTTGCATTATTTTCTTTGTGAAAATTTTAATTTTTTTTTGAAAGTATTATATAGATGGGTATTTGTTTGATTTTGTTGTCATTGAGCGGGCTCTTCGGCGTTTATGTTAAAAATAGATGTCTTCAAATATGTACATTAAGGGTCAAAATTTACCTACAAAGAACACATATATATATATATATATATATATATATATGTATACTTGGGAAAATGAAGACCTAATCCTACCGTAATATAAAGTTTCTAGGACGAAGATGACATTGAAATAGAAAATATATATCTGAACTTAAGCCAGGTATTATATTCATAACTTAACAGTTTTGAAAATTATTTTGAGAGTGACATTGAATTAATATGTTAGAATTGCTGAAAGCTAGTTTGAAGATCGAGTTAGAACAAATTCAAATATGGGTTACAATATAGTGCAAAAAACATACATGATTCAAGCCTATTTTCGAAGTGGAGTGCGAATTGTTGGAATTTGGATGTACAGCCGCGTGCATGTTTGGATGATTTTAGAGAGCACTTCCTAGAGCTAGCTGTAATTACCAAAAATTTGTATAATTTTATAATTGCCTTTCCAATTGTGTTGGTGTATTTCGTGAAACTGATTCTGTAGGCCATAAATCACGTACTGGTAAGAAAGAAGTTATAAATGGAGTTCGTCAACAGCTGGAAAATGAACCCATAAAGCTTTTGACATTCTTATGGAATTTGCCAGAAAATTGTTACGAAAAACTTACGTATGTATCGATATAAGATGCAATCAGACCAGGCTACTTTGCCGGTAGATTACCCTAGACGTCTTACTTACTGGCAATGGTTTGCAAATAATTTAATACAAAAAATCTGCTAAATTTGATATTTTTCTCTGATGAAGGGTGGTGTTTCGTCCTTAATGAAAATAATTTAATTTAAATAGATAAGTTAGATCTAGATATATAGTGACAGACAGTCTGTCAGAGTGACAGAATAGAGTTGAGATTTTACGTGTAATTTAAGTCTCTTCGTATAGTCTTCGCGGATACATTCATTAACAAAAATAATAAAAAGCGTTAAAAGGACGCAATTAAGTTATTTGTGTATATTTTTGGTCCTTCGAAATATATTCATTAAAAGAAACTAGTGTTGGGGCAACCAGTTCCATACAGTCCACACATTTCATTTTTTCGGGGTACGTCAATTACTAGCATACTAGAATGTGGAGTAGTGAAAATCCTCATATTTTTTGTTGAATCATTTATGCATACTGCGAAATTTGGTGTTTGGCTAGCGGTTTGTCGCCGCAGAATTGTTTGACCAATTTTTTTTTTTTCTAATTTCACAATTAATGTTGAGAGGTATAGAGATATTTTGAATGAATTTATTGAAAAGCTGCACGAAGATGAATTACAATATGACTACTTTCAGAAAGATTGTGCAACGGCTCACATAACACAAGAAGGTATTGCTTTTCTTCGTGAATTTTTTACAATCGGATTATAAGTTTACATACGAAGTTGAATTTCCACTACGATCATTGACAATTATGGTCTTTCTCGTGTTTCCTCGCCTAAAGAATAGAATATCTAAAACACCTGTTGCTAATTTACAATTTATTAAGGGGCCGCAATGTTGCAAAATACCTTTAACAGCATGAGAAAGCGTATAAACTTGGGAATTGAAAATAATGGACAACAATTTCAACATTTGCTCTAATTTCGCGTTCTTTCTATTAAAATCTTGTATTCAAGCTGAGCTTGTTTTCTTGCACCTTTAAATCAGATGACATCTATACTTATTGATGCCACGATGACGCTGCCAAATAATTTTCAAAAATTAAAGTCATGCTACGAGTATGACAATTTGGCTTAAGTTCAGACATACGTTTTCTATGTCAATACCATCTTCGTCCTAGAAACTATATTGGTAAATTTACCACTTTAATACTTGTTCTCTATTTCAGAAAAATCAATAAATAATTTAGTGCAACTGGAAGAAGCAATGAAATTTAATGGTTTCAAATTATTTGTCGAAAGGTATAGTTCCACGCATAGCTTGTTGGAAGTAAGAATCAATTCACCGTTTTATATTTCTGCATTGTTTTATTCAACTTCGTATTTCATATTGAATATTAAATTGGTAGCGTGGAAATATTGGGGTATTTTTCTATTTTTCTTTAGAACGGTACTGGTATTTATGGAAGGCTTTGGAATTTGATGAATACGGCGCAGCCATCGTATTTGGTGAATTCTGTCGAGGAGGGTGTTAAAATGGTTAAAGATTTTAATAATATAGCGATTATAGCAGGTCGAGAAACACTTTTCTTCGATATTCAAAGATTTGGTAAATTTGGTACTACTATTTATTTTATAATTTCACCAAGGAATCACCTTAAAATATTGGATTCAGTTTAAGCCTCTTTGGAGATAATATGTTAAAAGTATTTTTGTAACGAGCAAACAAACTATTTTCATTTTGAATAATGGATTGACTATTTTTGATGTAACTGTATACTTTTAATATGTATTGAATATTAATTTTAATTGTTATATTGCACCTTGTTTATACAATGTTTGTTTTTGTCTATCTATTAGGTCTTACAAATTTTCATTTAAGTGAAAAGATTAATACTGCTTATTCAGCTATAGCATTCCAATTAGGTTGTCCATATATTGAAAATGTGAATCAAATGTAAGTTCTGTGCAAGCACTTCAAAGTAGTAACTCTTTAAGTGATTTTAATCTCATTATAGATTAATGGCAATATTTGAAGCGGGAATTCTAACTAAAATGACAGAAAATGAATACGAAAAACTAGGCAAACAGCAAATAGAGGAAAATCACATCATAAATAGCAAACATTTGGATATAGCTTCGGAAGAAGCGAGTAACAGGCTTACAGCAATTGAGAATAAAAATAAGTTGAAAGCTATTAATATAAAAATGCTTCAAGGGGCCTTTTATTTTTTATTTATTGGGTACTTCGTGGCAGGTAAGGCGACATCTCGAAACATTTCCGCGTAGGGCATATTTCATATTACTTCTAAGGTGATAAATTTTAGGAGCTTCTTTTATGGGTGAAATTGTATACAAGAAGAACTTGAACGGATTTACTAAAAATCAGAAAAGATATTTTCCTTGTATAAGAAAGGCATGGCGAAAGCTTTTATGTAATCTTATGGGATTAGTAGTCAATCTAAAAAGAAGAATTCGCCGAATTTTTAATGAAGCCATAATATTGACACTAGACTATACGGAATAAAACAATCTACTATTTAGCAAAAATATAATAGTATATTTTATTTAGAATTAATACTGCTACAATATTCAGAGTCTACAGCACCTCTCACACAGAAAGTTTTCAAAGTATTTTTGATCAGTTCAGGTACCGTAGTAATATTATTCGCACTCTTCAATTGAACCAAAGCTTCGCCAAAGAATGCATGACAAGTGGTTTTAGTCTCCATGTGTATACCCTCTTCGTCCACTGTAACTAAGCCTTCGGGTAAGTTACGAAATGAAGTATATCCAATATCAATCATATTTTTAAGTATCTTATTTGGTTTCCTCGACGAGATATTTCTTTGAATTATTTTTGTAGTTCCAACAGTGCTGGTGGAGAATGTTGTTGAATTTTCCTCAAGTGTTTCATATTGGTAGTCATCTGTGGTGCTATCATTGCCTTCTGTATGAGGTATTTCGAAAGTTATCCCACCGTTTTCCCATAATTTCAGAATTCTAGCTGCAAAATTCAAAGTTTCTTTATTCAAGTTCTTCCAAATATTATAAAGAGGAGTAGCTGAAAAGAAATCGGTTTCGGTCATATTCTTTACTGTGATTCCAGGAAATTTCGCCAAAACGTCATTAACATTTGGTAAATATGGAATATTGGTAGTACTGTTTATTACTTGGGACGAAGTAATATTTAAATGTCTTCTTCTTTCAAGAAAGGCTTTCAATAGATTTCTTGCGCCTACATTTATATTCAAATTGATTTTTTCACCACTTCTATTTTGTGGATGAACAAACTTTCTCATTTCTCGAGTTTGCCTTTTGGGACGGACAAGCTGTCGTTTAGGTTTTCTAGTTATTCGTTCTTTCAGGCAGGTGGAGTTTTCCTTTCTCAATATTAATAATTCTATATCACATTGTCTATATTTCATTGCAATGCGTTCTAGTGTATCTAATTCATCTCGCTGCCATACACTATCGTCGTGCACTAAGAACAAATTTGTGTCAATGTCATCATAACTTCTTCTAAAGCATCTTGGATGAAAACTATTTATTGGTGGTTTTACGGCAGAAGCGAGTAGCATTAAGAAAAAGAATAGAACTGTTAAGACGACTACAACCATTGCTAAACCGCAGGAACTCAGATGACCTGAAATAAATAACGAAATATATTATTTATTATAAATAAATGTCACACAATAAAGTTGAAGAATGAAAAGGAATGAAAAGAATATAGGAATCAGTTTAGTTACAAAAATAATAAAAGTCCATCTACTATTCTTTATTTTAACTTTCAATAAGTATATTGTTACGCATATGCTTTTGAAGTAATCATGCGTTATAAATACGGAATAATATATGTATGCATATAATTTGTAACATATCAATCCGTTACAAAAGAAGCACCTGAAGTCTTCTACATTTATTATCCTCATCAACTTCACATGTTTTTGTTGTCATTGAACCTTATCATTTAATATTATTTTAACAATAAGAAATTTTGTTCTTGTTTACAGAACTGCCAAATTAGATAAAATGGAATGCTTCATAGAGAAGTTAACTTCAATTGTCAAGTAATATTTTGACAATAATATTTCGAAAACAGTAAAATAAAGGTCTTGCGCAGTTATCAGCACATTTCTAGTAAAAGCTAATGTGTCCTAATAACAAGTGTTCAGAAAAATTCGCAATGAAAGTAATCCATAGAAATTTGAAGTCATATCTGATATAGTGCTATAGAATAATACGTACTTAACACACACGCAAAGGTCAATTTACGTCAAAAGATATTTCTGTTTGCATTGTACCATCGCTTGAAATTTCATTAAAATGCCATATTAATTAATAGAAGTTAGTCAGGTACTGATCTTAGAAGGCAAGAATAATTAATTTGCACATTGAAAATTAAGTGTTTGCATATTTTAGAGAATTATTGCTAAACTCGCTGTGCAGAATTATTAGAAATAATTTTAGTCTTTAGTTCTTGGATTAGTTTAATATTGCCAATAATAATGGCATCTACTTCTAATGCTACCAGATATATTCATCAGTATAGAATTATTTCTAATTTCATTTCTTTCTGATCGCTGTTCGATTACGAATATTTATTGTTTCATCCGACATGCAAGTTCTAGCACCATTTTGTTGAAAGTAACCCAAAGCTAGTTTATCATCACGAAGGCAAAAGTATTTCTTGTCGATATCTTTCCGCATTTAAATACCACTAAAAAAATCTACCGATATTCGTTCTTTTACTTATAGCGCAGCAAATATCCACTTTGAGCTTTGTATCACTTCACACTCACGAGTTAACGTATTCACTAACATGAAATCATACTTTGAAAAGAAAGCTTTATCTAGGAATTCATCATTAGAATTGTTTGGAAACGATTCACTAAATACTACTCATCTCCACGTGGATTTTTTGCAAACAAATTATACGATATTAAAATAATTGCAAATCCTTCTTTCAAATTGTGTGACAAGAACCAAGTGGCAACTCAGTTTGTTGAGCGAGCATTTGTATTGAAGTTTTAGGGAGCATCGGTTATTATTTATCTAGCATTGTATATCGTTTTTTCTGTCCGGACTTTTGAGTTGCCCCGTATCCTCTTATCGTCCCTCTCCATAGGTTTGTCGAAAAACTGAAATAATTCTATTCAATTATCTTGTACAATGTTCTATATAATATTGAATGGGGTACTTCCATTATTTATTCGATCATTTGGCAATGTTGAATATGCGATTCAACCATGACTGCTTTACTTAGGTCATTAAATACAATTTTAAATTCAACTATTGAATTATCAGAGTGCGATATTTATCGACAGACAATAATTCAAATTTAAAATTTGGTGATCCACTAGCGAGAAAGCCTGCATCTGAATTTGACAACTTAAATGTCGTGCGTTTGAAATCAACGTCTGTCGAGCAATAGTTAATGTCGATTCATCCTTTATGGCGAGGAGGTGTAGCAACAAGGCAACGAAACACTTTCCACACACTATTCTTACACTTTATGGCTCCTGAGATTATGACAAGCTAAAATAATTTATAATCCCGTTGGGCCGCTCACAGGTAAAAAAAGTTAATAAGATTGCTTGCCCAAAATCCACTTAACTTCAGTTTTTTCTTAACACCCGGTATTAAATATGCCATTCTTAAAAATATGTAATCTTTATATGGTTCATCCTGTATCGAAAATGATTTTAAATTGTACACTTTATCTATGATTTTGTATCAATTATATTACCATAAATAAAGATGTTATCTAAGAATATTGTGCTATTAATTCTCTCTGGATGCTATCGATAACTGTAATGATCGGTATCTGGGAACATATTAACGTTTCCGTTGAACAGAATGCCTTAATGCCTAAGTCACGTCCTTAGCTTTTAAAAGTCGATACTAATTTGCGAATTTTAAAAAATGAATTCTATATATTACACCGCCCAACAAAATAAATTCTTTGTCGTGGTGCCTTTGAAATAGGAACTGATTTACGGTATTTCTGATGTGCTGGTTCCAAAAATAACTGGTATTTCTTCCTAGCAGGTCTAGTTCTTGAAATACACCAACTCATACGTAATATTTTTCACCGTTATTTATTAGCAGAACAGATGCTTCCTAACTTTCATACGCTCATATGTAACATGAACATCAAGATTCATTACTTTCATAGCCACTTAAATCGTTTTCCAGAAAACTTACGTGATGTTAGTGAGGAACAGAAGGAAAGATTTTGCAAAGACATCAGCATTATGGAGGAAAAGCACCAAGGAAGATGCGATACCCATACGACGGCCGATTACTGCTGGAATCTTCAGCAAGATTGTTCCCCCTTATAATAGAAAATTTTTAACTGATGATTGAAACTTGTATATGCATATTTTTCTGTTAAATAAATTCCTCGTACACACTTTTTTGTGTTTCAGTTAACAGTTATCACATAGTAATATTTAAAAAGTTGCGTACATAACAAAACAAACATATCTAATTTTGGCGAATTTTTCCTAAATAGGGCAAAAAGAGTGAATTTCGAAAACTAGATCTGATAGAAGAAATCTGACGGCATTTTTAGATTAGGCTCCCCAAATTTGCTTAATTACACTTAATATTATGGCACTTTTTAATTCTACACAAAATTATAAATTAATTGCAAACAAAGAAAGTGCCGAAAGTACCAATATCTAAACGTCATGAGTTTTTGTTCAGGCTTTAAATATTAAATTATATATACCCATTATTTACTACTTAGCTTCTAAATCAGTAAATGATGTTTTAGAAGGAGTTAATTTCAAAATGTTAGAAAAACCAAAAAAATTGTTGTACATGCAATATCGTTTACTGGGTGTCCAAGGTCACCAGGTTGGCAACGCCAGATTTAATTTGGTAAGACTGCAATATAGCTTGCCTTGACTTGGTAACTTCATTCTTATTATGTTTAGTGGTCAAAAATGAGTATCTTATGTAAAGGTTATGTTAGCATAGTTTGTATTCATAACCTTTACAATTAAAATTCATGTATTGTATTCAATTCCATCGCCGAATTGATAACTTTTTTAAAAAAAAAATGAAATACTGATGATCATTAAATTTACTAACTTGATATAGATAGATAAATACCAACCATATAATTGAGAAAATTAGAAATTGCAAATAAGTATAAGAAATTTATTTTTATAAGTTTTTCACAAAGAAAAAAAAGCAGTACAATAAAGTCGCAATACATAAAAAAACATCAAATTCTACAGTTGTAACAAGCAAAAGACTTAAGGGGACATATGGTTAAAATAAATTACAAATGATTTTCAAAATGTGCACCATTATGTTGCAAACATAAATTTACTCGTCTTCTTATATTATTGAACACATTCTGCAGCATTTCTTCTATAATATTTTGCACTTCATGTGATATTGCAGCTTGTAGCTCATCTAAATTGTGAAGCTGATTGCTGTAAACATTATTCTTCAGATAACCAAACAGGAAGAAATCCAGAGGAGTTAAATCCGTGAATATACAGGCCAGCGATTGTAACTTCTCAATCTATCTTCATAAAATTCTTCTAGATAATTTAATGTAGTACGTGCAGTATGCGCTGGGGCTCCATCTTTTTGGAAATATCTAGGAGTTAGTTCTTCATCACCTAAGCTATTTATAAACGGTTCTAGTAGCATTTTTCTATATCACACTGCATTTATTGTGTTGTGAAAAAAGATTGGTCCTATAATTCGCCTTCTTGACATGGCGATCCAAATGCCAACTTTAATAGGGTGGAGATTAGTTTCTACAAAAACATGTGGATATTCTGCTGACCATGTATGATAATTTTGAAAGTTTACGTACCCTGACAAATGGAACCAGGCTTCATCAGAAAAAAAGCTGCAATCTAAATCATCATCTCCTAGTTTCATTAAGCCAGCGGCAAAAATTTTGTCGTTATTCAAAATCTTGCACACGTAAATGTTGTATAACTAGAATTTTGTAGGGATGCATACGCAATTTCTTCCTTACAGCCATATGTGTACTTCCACGAGAAATACCTACAATTTTGATAAATATGAAAAAGGAATATTCTCTGAATCACACGGGTACCCGTTTTCAGTGCCAATTTTCTAACAGAATTGTTAGGACTAACAACCATTCGTTGCCTGATATCATCCACTCTATCTTCTGTCAGATAGTGCTTGATCAGCCTTCCGTTTTGTAACGCTACTAGTTTCCATAAACCTCTTTACCAGTCTATTACTATGACACTTAAATGTTTCATAAGCTATCGTCCCATCAGGATACTCATTATGGAACTGTTGAAAGCATGAGGGTAGTGAATATTCCCACTGCATTTTTGGTTATTGTCGCACTTCGAAAATGCGCCATCACAATAAATGTGTCTTGTTGTAATGTAAACGGCATTGTCTTGAAAAAGACAGTTTGTATAATGATTACAGACAACAGATTAAAGAGTACCGATTAAAAAAATAAATGCAAAAGCTGATAGAATCATTAACAAAAACATAAATACAATAATGACTGAAAACTGACAGCAGTGGGACGGGTTAACGTAAACCTGTCCAACATATAGAAATAAAACTGAACAACGTTTCTTCGAAGCAGGGATTTCTGTGTTGCCAACCCGGTGCACTTGCAATTGGACATTTTGTATTAATCTAACAGTACCTTGAGACATACAATTTCTCTATAGAATTTAAGGTTTGGTAGTTATGGTGGCCAGACCATATTTTTGATAACACTTTCTTCATATTTTCCATTTATTAAAACTTCAAAATAGTTTAATAAATTATAATAAAAAAGCAAGTTCTTCAATTTTTTTAAATTTCATTTCTAATTTATTTAGCGATGTTGGAGAAATTTAAACAAAATTATGATTGTACAAAATATAATAGCAATACATCTAAAAGAATACCTAGAAAATAACACCTAGATAGGAATGTTGTAAATACAGCTTTTCTTATGGTATTGGTGAAATCATTCACGAGAAAGATAATGTGGAGAGACAAAAGACGCTAACACGCGGACATGTTTTTGCCTACCCGGCGTCATCAGCGTGGTTCTTATCTTGATGTTACATTCTAGGAGTTCTTTTAGATGTGTTTTAATACGTCATGGTAAGCTTGAGAAGTCATTCACATGTGCAGTTTCCTTATGCACTGCCCTTTGGTGCGAACGCCCTCTCGGGATTAGCAATCTTAAGTATTGCTCGAGAGAAGGGTGGGAAGCTGTATACGCTTCTCTTCGCTCTGTCTGACTTTTGCAGACAAGTGGTTCATTCTTTTGGCACTAATTAGCGCCAAGAATAATCACTTGAATTATAGGGTTAGATATGACGATAGTAGCAGAGAGGGAATTGCAGTGTTTCTAGCAAAAAGCTGCTCGAAACCACGCTGGTGACGCCTGGTAGGCAGAAACATGTCCGTGTGTTAGCGTTTTTTGTCTTTTAACTTTATATTTCTAGTGAATGATGCCAATGTCATGAGAAAAGCTGTATTTACAGCGTTCTTATCTTGGTGTTATAACAGCAATGTAAAACCATAATTCTGCTTCCTGAGTAAGTATGTGTAAGTATGTAAAGCCACAAGTAATATAAAAAGCATTAAAAGATTTACTACACCGAAAGCTACACCTTGCACTAAAGAAATGATTCTTTTGGATGCTTTTTTTCCTTACTATACTAAGGTTTATGTACTAATTTGATAATCTAAATACCGAGGTACTAGTTGAATTAATAAATCACATTTCAATCACCAATGTCATGCCAAACTCAAATCAACTATTCCTGTTTCCGTCGTTGTTGCTAGAAATTCCTATGATTCATTAACGTTTTAATATAAAGTTAAAGTATATATTCACTATTAATCATTTCATCAGAAGTCCGTACTTTAAGTGTAAATAGTATTCCTTTGGATTAAAGAAATATGCGTAAAAATAGATTGCTTTTGCCCAAAAAATCTTTCTATTAGTGCATACGGAATTGAGGCAGCTAAGTAAGTTAAAATACGGAATTCCTATCGATGAATGATACACGAAACTAGAATTTGTTTAACCTTTTCGAAATGTTAGATTTGATATTTGAGTAGTTGGTGGTAGTAAATTTGGATACTGGTTTATTTTTGTTACGATTGTCAAAGAATACAATTTGAATGAACAGTAGTATTATGTTGCATATCTTCTGCGATAAAATTTCAATATAAAAATTATTCCAAATAGTAAACGAAAATCGACTTATACCGCAACCGTTTTTACTCAAGTGTTACCTCAGATTTACCTGGCCATTGCGTTAGGACTGCTGTTGCTCCTGACATGACTCCTTGTGATCTACCTCTTTCGAAGAATACGTTTCTATTTTTTCTCGCGTTCTTATTCGCATCATCCAGAAACAAAAACAGCAATGGATGCCTTTCTTCTGATTGCATAGAATCGGCCATATTGTCAACTTCTTTTCAAAAACTATTGTACACTCATTTCCACTACTTAAAACATACTGTAGAGGCTTTTCTTTATTTTGCGTTGTTTACAATATTACACTCTATTTTTTATCCAATACCTGCTGGCGTGAGCACTTAGTTGTTGTTCCGATGATGAAAACGATAATAAGCAGGTCAATATCAATTTCTTCCAAACAATTTTATATCTCAAAACAATAGATAAGTATAATTACATCTTCTTCTTGTTTATTTATAATATATTTAGAAATACTTACAAATCACGTGTATAAAATTAATGTATATAATAACATAACAAATCTGACATTGCAATATTAATGTCATGGTTATTGTTTCCGTCTATGCATGCCGCGATTGCGACATTAGTAAGCAGCGAACCATTTACGCGTCAGATGCAGCACGTATAGCGTATCTGAAGTTTATCGATTTAAAGAGGCGATTAAGTGTATTGTTTGAAGATAACACGAATTTATCATAAGAATTTGTAACAATAGGGTTTTCAACGCACGACTTTATATATTGGGAGCATAGCAAATATGCAACATTTTTAATTGGTACTAAAATATTTTTCATAGTAATAACTTAAAATCTGCATTCTCTTGTAAAACATGCTTGTATTTCTTTCATATTTGACTCATACATGTGTAAGCTGTGTAGAAAAGCAGCATATTGGACAAATACTTCAAAACAAAGTCAGACAAAGGCGTTATTATCAACTTTGCCAGGAGCAACAGAGATATATCTTATATATATTTACATACTACGCAAATCAGTCATAAAAACAGGCTGGAGTATAAGGATACCACCCGCTAAAGTCTCCTAAAAGTTTATTACTTTAATACATAGGCATATACATATTAAGGCAGTGAGTAAAGGCGCAGGTGTTAAGACTCGGACTTACAATAACACTAGCTAAAAGCTTTTACCCATAGTAACTAATACAGTTAAACAGCATATATAAGGTACATATTATTCGGATAATGGTAGTAACGGCTCAGCCCCGGTTACGGAGAGAGAGAGCAGGTTGAGACTTGTTGCATTACGTGTGCGACTCGCTCAACCAAAGAAGGGCAAGTTTTGCATTAATTATTTTAATCTGATTAGCCAAGATGCTTTAGGATGGGGATAGCCAAGTATATGCAACAGAAAGTATGCTAATCTAACTAAAATACCACAGCATCAAGTTGTGAAGGTCAGTACGTTTTTAATAATGAAAATGCTACAAAAATATTTAGATTTTAATTTAGTTTTTTAGAGAAAATGGCGTGTTTGTTTCAAATATAATAATCCAAATAATTTTTGCTACGTGCATGGTAAATTTGTTCTAGTAAGCAACAGTGAAAAGTCAACTCCGAGAATATAAAGTTTACCTACGTATGACCGTCAAAAATTAAAACAAAACGTGGTTTCCACATGTGTTAGATATTTGAGGGATAAGTTATTTGGATAGTGATATTCTTTATCTATTATTCTTCTCATGTTGTGAAAAGAACAAAAGTATCATGCTAATGATTGCTTTTTTATCTTAATAAGACTGCTGGATTGAACGGCCGTAAGAAGAAAATGACTATGTGGAGAGAGTGTCAGTTTAAAAACCTTCACCATATAATGAATATTATCCAAAGAAAGTGAGAAGAGTTAAATTATAATTAATAACAATACTAGCCTTGAAAGTATTGAATATTCAACAGATTCTGATTTTATTCCATATATATCACGCGAGTAATAGAATCTGTTAACGAGAGAAACGTGAATTAGTATTTTCTGCAATAGATATGACAATCTTGTTGATTTCAATAGCATGAACGGTAATTTAGTGCAATGTAGTCATATTTATAAACTTCTTGAAGCTTCTGGAATACATCATGACCCCAGTTCGTTGAAATTATTCAGAGATTCGGTAGAAACCTGTCTGAAAGCAGTTTTGCTACGTAATGGAAACATTTACCCCTTCATCCTAATGGACTGTAGTGCTTTTTGAAAGAAGAGAGAAGATAAATTATGAAGATTATCTCTAGATTTGAAAGCTATTGCACTTATTTTGGACATGCAATCAGGTTACACCAAATACTGTTGCATTTTATGTTTTTTGAGGCAATTGTTACAGGAAGAACTATTACCGTAAGGAGACGTGGTCACTACGAAAGGACTTTATACCAGGAAAAGACAATGCACAGCATCGACCTTTAGCGGAAAACAAAATTCTGAGGCTCTTGAGAAACTTTGTTACAGTGTTGAATTGAGAAGTTAACGGTTCTCAATGCCTTCGAGAAAAGTTATCAAAAATAACAGAGGAAAAAAATAAGGGAAAATATTTTTATTGAATCTCAAATACGACAAATAGTAAGTGATAGAACATTAGAAACCAAATTAACAGCACGGGAAGAAGCAGAGTGGGTGCTCATGCTGCAAGTTTTTAGCAATTTCAAATATTTCACGCTGCTGGCTATCCCTTCACACGCACATTGTCCATTCCTACTTGGACTCTTATCTTGAAAATATGGGTGACGTTAGTGATGAGTAGAGACCGGATTATATGCACTTTGCATATAATACGGTTTCTAGTGATGAGCGCGGTGCAAGTTCCCTCCATGACATTTTGTGAAAGAGAAATCGATACCAGGATGAATGGAATCCTGTTACGTTAACCAATTATTATTGTAAGTAAAGAAGGATGTTAGTTATGAGGTAATATAATCACATTTTTAATTCTAAGATTTTTAAATAACATTGAAGAATTGTTACAAGTCCTAGAAATAGCAGCGCAAATTGTTTAAAAAGCGCGGTAGTGTCCTCGTACTAGAAGATTCAAGAAAGAATTCTCTGCCTACTGTAAGTACGGCCCGCTCTTAAGAGAAAGTCAGTTATTGAATCAATGTACCAATAACGTTGCGAGATATACACAGTGAAGATAAATATTTCGTACAGATAAATATTTATTAGTGCAAGAGCTTTTAATAATAGTTTGTAGTTTATTATCGTTATTCTCTATTCTCTATGTTCGTGTTAAATTAGTTTGGTTTTATAAGTAAATCCTTTTTATTTAAATAATATCGTTTGTTTGAATTGCGATCCGTTTGGAACGAAACACAGTTGTAAAGAGAAAACATCCTTTTATTAAAATACAAGCGAAACTGGAACTAACTTAATCGATCTTTTATTAACATAAATATTTCTATGCTCACTTCTAAAATACATTTCATTTAATTGTGAAAGCAAAAGTTTGATATTTATAATTCTGAACTTTGAATTATAATGATTGCAAGGATTGTAGAGTTATATAATGCACAAGTATGGCAATAAACTCCACATCACACAAATTAATTGTTTATTTGGAACACAGAATTTCAAAAGCACATGGGGTCCCATCGTTCATCGATAACTCAGTTAACACAAAAAACGGATTGGTCACGGTCCTATTTTCTGGTCTGTGAAATTTCCCGATCTCAGTTCTTTAGACTTTTTTCTTTGAAAATACATTAAAGGGAAAGTATATGCAACAAGTCCTCAAGAGGTTGACGAAGTTGGAGGCAGAATTAACACGGCAATATCTCAAATTACACAGATTACAGACACTTGCAGCTGGAACGAGTAGAACAAACAACACCTTGTAGATTGCAACTACGCTAAGAAATAAACGGATTTTAAATTCGAACTATTATTATCAGCGACATTGATTTGCAGTTAGATGAATATCCAAAAACAATCAACCCTGTTATAAAATACACTGTAATTTAACAATTTTTAGTATGTATTGTTTTGACAATAAGTAACTTCAAGAGGAAATCATATCTCGTGTAATATGTAGAATTTAAAAAAAAATTGCTACTACAGGTTATGAATTGAAATGCTTTCGAAGATTGAAATTCAGAAAATATTGTGGTATTTCCTAAATATCGCGGTACTTACTACTACAGTAGTATGTGAGTGCAGTATTATACGCGTTTCTTTCAGTTATGTAGTTTTTGGAAACGTACAATATCAAGATTTTCGCTTCAAAACCGAATGCCGCTTCTTTTGTGCCAATGCTTACACATCTTGTATAAATGAGAAAAGTATGTACAAACAAATAACAATTAAATATTAGCAACTAATTACAAAATATGTGATTTATTTATTTAGCGGCAATAGTTTTCTGTCCATAAATGTAAGAATATGCCTTATTTCTCATTCTTCTAGTTCTTTCCAAGCGATTTCAATTCGATTTCGAAGTTCTTCTGCATACCGTGGTTAAAAGTGTAGATTGTTTACCTTTTTAACTAAAATCGCTCGCGCATTTTCAATTGGAATTAAGTCCGAAGTTTGGGAATATTAGGGAAAAATATTAATGAGATCTTCCCCAGACCAGTCAATCACAATACACAGGATATTTACTCTGTTAATAAATTATTACAAATACAGAGATGTTGTCAGGTCTTACATAGTTATTAATCACTTGGAAAAACAATAGAACCTGATGGCAGCGTTACATTTTTTTAGTATTTCCCTGTAGTGTAAGCCTGTAAGTCGATCACAAATTTTCAACAAAAAAAAACAACGATGCCATAACCATTTATCCATACTCCTACGCACTTTTATTATTTGTATTAATATATTGCTCTTGAAATCTTTGATTTGGCGGCCGATATACCTTGACGTTACGGTTATGCGTGGATTTAAAACCTTTTTCATATGAGAAAACAACAGTGTTCGAAATATTCTCTTTCATTAGGTTTCTTAATATATTTTGTTCTGACTGTACTTTGATTTATTGGCAGCTGTGCGACATTTGATATCAGATTGATTTATTCTGTGGGAGGTCTGCCAGTATGATTGAAAGTATTTTTTTCTTATGGTCTTCTAGATCCCGATAGTCTATTTATTTTATAATGATTATTCTACGTATGCTATTTTAATTTAAAATGCATGGCTTGCTTACATTCATTTTTTCTGTGATCAACTTAAATAACAACGAAGATTTAATTTCGTCACCATTTCAACCTTCTAAATATAATTTGGCGTGTTTCAGAAAATATGGAGAAATGCGAGATAATGTTTAAAAATTTTCACTTCTTAAATGACAGTTACTTTGGCAATGAAATAAATAAAACTAGTAACTATGCAAAAATAGCAAACGAATTTAAGCTAGAGATCCAAAATCGAAGACCATTCATTTTACACATTGCTACTTTGGTACTAATTTTCCATCTTGTGATTGAAAGTGAAAGAAAGCCTGATCAGTACGTAGTAAAAGTTATATGTACGAATTATATACAAGTATTTTTGTTCATTGAATTATTACAAATTTTTAAAAATTATCTTTAGTCGGGAATATAATCTTAAACAATTTTATTAAATAGATTTGAAAAGATAAGTATAAAATTAATAAAAAGTACATGGAATTCAAATGGAATAAGTGCACGCGAAATATCGATATTGATAGTGATATTCATGTTACATACATAAATATTAGCGTGTTACATGCTCGTATAGTTATGCTGTTGCCACGTACTGTTAAGAATGAGTAGAAAGATAAATTACCTGCACTGTCTAATGCCAAAATTTAAAAATTTATCTATTAAGACACAAATAATCCGAAGAAATATACGATTAAGTTTAGTGAGAACGGAATATTATTACGAGTTTATGTTAACTTGCTTTGCGTTTTTTATTGACATGATTAAGATCAGAACTAAATAAACCAATAAACCCATAGAAGAGCACTTGAGTTTCCTTTGAATTTGTGCGAAGTTTAATGTATAGCTAGAATGTAAGGAATTGTAGAATTAAGTTAGGAGATAGATAAAAATAATTTTGATGATTTCTTAACTGTTAAATAATATAGCTTTGCATTACCTTAATTCTGACTTAAAAATTATGCCATGTAGTCTATTATACATGATATACACGTGTTTTCTTCCAGATGAAACGTTTAAACACATATAAATTTAGATAAATACTTACTGCGTTCGGAAAATACGAACATTACACCGTACGGGGAAAAACTATAATGCAATGAATTTGTTTGTCGCACATAACCTTCCAATTGTTCACATTTGTGTGTATTATTGTTGACATTGCTATAAATATATTTTGTTGTTTTGCTTTCAGCGGAGGCAAAATTAATTCTTTATGATTTAAAAATATTTTATTTCTTTTTAATATAACTAGTACATTTTTAGCATACATTGTCGCAAGTTGTTTATCACTTAGTAAAAAAATAACATATTTCCGTATGTTCGAATGTATCCTATTTAATTTGAGATAAATAATGCCCTTTTTCACATTTTATTACTCTATAAAGTCATATAATAATTAGGAAAATATTTGATAACATTGATAAAATAGGATATATTTTTACATACATATATACTTAAGTTTATAAAAATTAAGGCAGTACATGGCAGTTTGAAGTAATTGTATCTACTTAATTAAATTACGAAAAAATAAATAATTCCCGTTTACCCTCTCCGAATGTTCTTCGAAGTTTGAAGAAGACTTCCAAGAACAATTTTTCTTTGGACTAAATTTATATTTAATCCAAAAAAAACGAAAATTTCCGTTAATAAATGTTCGCTTAACAGAAATGTCTTATTATCTATAGTCCACTTTTGTTTTTAATTACTTGCACGAATCCGTTTATAATATTGAAGCACTGTAATTACTTATGAACACTTCGTCTTCGGTAGTACATGAACTTTACTTTTTAATACTCGCGCTAAACTCAACTACTGGAAATGTCTCTTTTGTAAGAAACATTTATTTTTTCTACCGGTATTTCCCATCGCCTGCTGTATGAATCAATATCTTGGCATTGAAGTAGCCTGGATTTTTTTTCACATCTTTTACTTATCGACCAGTATGCGTATCCTTGAGGACATTGGTATACGTAAGCATTCATTCTACTATGGTTGTCATCTGGTTTTAAACATTTTAGGAAAAGTGTGTTGCAGCTGTTGGAATCTTGTAGGTCATAGTAACCTTCGCCTGGGCAGAGCGCTTCCCTTTTATTAATTTCAATCTGAAAATGAAGAGAAAAATTTTAAACAGATTCAGAATAGTGGAATGGCACATTGCCAAGATGATATGTAGTTGGCTGTTAGTATCATCTTTCAGATGCCTTACCATGTCTCAACTAAAAAGTTTCTAGTTTAGAATCTGTATCTTTCTGAGTGTTATACAGTGTATTCAATATTTATAAATACTACTTACAAATGTTCTGGCTAAGCTGAAAATGAACATTATAAAATAAGAAACAGTAAGAACTTTGTATTATAATACTTTTTGGACATTTTCTTCTTCGCATAATTATTTCCGTCCCAACACGTTCATAAGAAGACACGTATTTAGGGTGTTTCATATTTTTTGGCTCTATTTTCTGATTATGTTAATAATTATTCTTATACAATCCTGAATATTAAATAGAAGAAAATGAAATGCATTAAATCGTGTACATTTGCTCAAGTGATGCCATCATATTTCCATTCTAATTATAAATGATTAAAGTAACTATACCGTATTATGGTAAGACATTGATGAAATTATTTCTATTACAGTGCTAGATTGCCTAGAAACTAATAAAATGAAAAGTTATAACTTTACTTTAAAATAATATATCTACATTATCACTATGTGTCCCTCAGCAAACATCCGAGTGATTCTTTAGTTGTTAAAAGTGTTTACTACCGTAATTCATTTGAATCAGAGTAGAACAAATTAGAAAAAAAATGGCATATTACGAAAATATTATGTCATCTGTAATTAAAAAAAATAATACAAAGTGTTTCTGGAAAAGATAATTAAAAAAAATATATGTAGATCAAGCAGATCTCGGAAACTAATAGAAAGAGAGACAGAAACTGCTGCAGGAATTGTAAAAATGAATCCTAGAATCATCGCATTGGAGAAAATTCACAGCGAAACAAAGTGTCGAGTGTGTTGGTTTTAGTTTATGACTTGTGTGAAAGAAACCTTTTGAAGCAGAAGGAAATTTCTTAAAAGAAGAGAGAGATGCGATTAGAGTTTGTCAAGGAACAACTAATACTACTGGAATACACGTATTATTTTCAGACGAGAGTGAATTTAATATTTTTCGATATAATGGTAGTGTCTTGAGTACGGAGAAATCCAAAAATTTGATGTAGAAAATTTCCTATCTACTGTTAAAAATAGTCATAGTATGGTTTTATATGGTGTCATCTCGCGTGGAAAACCATTTTGTTTTTATTTATAATTATATATTATAATTAATATATTATAGAATACTTTAATTAATAAAATGGTATATTTAGACAATAAAGGAACATTCTGTATAGTGGAAAATATTTTTAAGTTATGAAGAATTGAGCATATATGAAGTTTCTAATGGAAAAATATTTTTCAAATTCCTACGTTAATGCAGTAATTAAAGAATTCCAGAGTGGTTACTTATCCTCCCCATATATTACAAGTTTAAATTTAGAAATAGAAAATATTTTAAGATTGATCATATTACGTAAAGTAACTTACAGGTGGCAAGGATGTATCATCGAATTTCCTGTAATAAGTTTGTTGCGTTAGTTCACCGTCGCAAGGCGTTGTTTCTTCAGGTGGTAAGCACTGCACTTTGTTTTCATCATACAGGGTACCAGTTGGGCAGCTTAGTATTAGTATTTTTACTTCAAAGCTTTCTGGATCGGTGGTACATTGATAGAACAGATTGCAATACTTTGGATGTCTCTTAAAACCGGTTGGGCAAACCAAAGCAATTTGATCACCCTCTAGCTGACCTATGGGACAAGTAGGGGTCGTTGTTGTAGCTGATGTAGTTGTACTAACTATAATATCGGTGGAAATTGAAGTTGTTTGAATGATATCTACAAAACTGTCAGTAGTAGATTCAGTGTTAAAATCAGTAACTACAGAAGACGAAGCAGGTTCAGTTGTTAGTTCAGGTGAATATGTTGTTGATAATGTTGATACTAAATCGAGAGATGTACTACTTAAAACTTCAGTAGTAGCTGAAATGTCAGTAGTACTTTGTAGTGTTGAAGGAAAGAGTCGTTCAGTCGTAGTCACCTAAAAATAGTTAGATATATTTATTTTGAAAACGATTAGCTTATGATTCTAGTTACTTCTGTTGTTGAACTATCAGTACTATTCGAGGAACTACAATTACGATTAGGTGCACCTGACTCTCTTTGGGTACATTTATTTAAATCAACATCGAAAATAGTATCTTCTGGGCAAGTGTAATAATATACAGCAAATTCTTGATTTCCGTCGATATTTACAAGTACACATTTGTAGAACTTAGCGCAGTCATCCGAATCCGGGAAATTTCCTTCTTTAGTGCATTGTTGTCCTATGACTTCAGTAGAAGTTTGGGTAGGCGATTGTGTAGTCGGAGGCTCTGTAGCAGTCCCACACTTGCCATATACTGCCCATGGATAATTACATGTTTTTGAGTATGGATCCCACACAGTCCCTTGGTTACAAGTAAATACGTAATCTATACCATTAGCACATCTATGGAATTTACTGCAATCTTTCTTATCAGGAGTTAAGTCACCGTTAGTACAGTTTTTTCCTGTTTCACCAGGTGGAACGGGTTGCTCTGTAATTGTAGTTGTTTCCGATGGAGTTTGTGTGGATGTTTGTGTAGAAGTACTACTTATACTTGATTCAGTTGTAGTGGTACTATATTCTGCCTCCGTAGAAGGTTGCGAGTTTGTTGTGTTTAAGCTGCAATTGCCAGAGACAGTCCAAGGATAATTGCACGAATTAATAGATGAATCCCACACTGTTCCATTAGCGCATGAAAATTGATATTCTATACCATTGGCACATCGATAAAATTTGGTGCAATCTGCAGGATCTGCTTTGAATTCTTCACCTTTACACCTGCCGCCAAGTATAGGCCCGCCTGGTTTATCAGATGTTCCAGACGTTCCACTCACATCTATTTCTCCTGGCTGACCTACTGATTCAACTGGTTTGCTGGATTCTTCAGGTTTATCACTTTCTCCTGGTTTTCCTTCTGGTTCAGATTCCCCAGGCTGGCCCTGAGTTCCTTGATCTCCAGGTTCGCCACCTTCTATAGGTTTACTTGGTTCAATAGGTTTCGGTGGCTCAGTTGCAGTACCACATTTTCCATAAACTGCCCAAGGATAATTACATGAGTTAATCGACGGATCCCATACGGTTCCTTTAGGACATGAAAATTTATATTCAACCCCATTTGCGCATCTGTAAAACTTAGTGCAATCTGAAGGATCTGCTCTAAATTCTTCATGTTTACATTTTCCACCTGTTACAGGCGCATTTTCTTCTCCAGGATGTCCTCCTTGTCCTGGTTGCCCTGGATGACCAGGTTGTCCGGGCTGTCCTCCCTGGCCAGACTGTTCTCCTTGATCAGGTTTTCCTGACTGTTCGGGTTGTCCTCCTTGTTCGGGTTTTCCTGGCTGTTCGGGTTGTCCTCCTTGTTCGGGTTTTCCTGGTTGTTCAGGTTCCCCTCCTTGTCCGGGTTTTCCTGGTTGTTCAGGTTGCCCACCTTGCCCAGCTTGTCCTGGTAGTCCAGGCTGTCCTCCTTGGGCAGGTTGCCCTCCCTGTCCCGGTTGTCCAGGCTGACCTCCTTGTCCCGGTAGCCCAGGTTGGCCGCCCTGCTCTGATTGACCAGGTTGGCTTTCCCCTCCTGGTTGTACCGGATTTCCCTCTTGGCTAGGTTGTCCTGGCTGTCCAGGTAGCCCAGCTTGTTCAGGTATTCCTGCGGGTTTTGGTGGCTTCGCTGCTGTGCCACATGGTCCATAAACTGCCCAGGGATAATTGCAAGAATTAATTGATGAATCCCAGACTGTTCCCTTGGGACATGAAAATTGATATTCAATTTCATTCGCACATCTGTAAAACTTGGTGCAATCTGAAGGATCTGATCTAAATTCTTCATGTTTGCATTTTGCACCCGTAACAGGAACTCCCGCTTCCCCAGGATGTCCTCCCTGCCCTGGATGACCAGGTTGTCCGTGCTGTCCGCCCTGGCCAGGCTCTCCTCCTTGGCCAGGTTTTCCTGGTTGCCCAGGTTGTCCTGCTTGTACGGGTTTTCCTGGCTGCCCAGGTTGACCTCCTTGTCCTGGTTTTCCTGGCTGCCCAGATTGTCCTCCTTGTCCGGGTTTTCCTGGTTGTTCAGGTTGCCCTCCTTGTCCGGGTTTTCCTGGTTGTCCAGGTTGTCCTCCTTGTCCGGGCATTCCTGGCTGTCCAGGTTGCCCCCCTTGTCCGGGTTTTCCTGGCTGTCCGGGTTGCCCTCCTTGTCCGGGTTTTCCTGGCTGTCCAGGTTGCCCTCCTTGTCCGGGTTTTCCAGGTTGTCCAGGCTGTCCTCCTTGTACTGGTTTTCCTGGTTGTCCAGGCTGGACTCCCTGTCCCGGTAATCCTGGCTGTCCGGCCTGGCCAGGTTGCCCTGGTTGCCCAGGTAGTCCGGGTTGTTCAGGTATTCCTGCGGGTTTTGGTGGCTTCGCTGCTGTGCCACATGGTCCATAAACTGCCCAGGGGTAATTGCAAGAATTAATCGATGAATCCCAGATTGTTCCATTGGGACATGAAAATTGGTATTCAATTCCATTCGCACATCTGTAAAACTTGGTGCAATCTGAAGGATCTGATCTAAATTCTTCATGTTTGCATTTTGCACCCGTAATAGGAACTCCCGCTTCCCCAGGATGTCCTTCCTGCCCTGGATGACTAGGTTGTCCGGGCTGTCCTTCCTGGCCAGGCTCTCCTCCTTGGCCAGGTTTTCCTGGTTGTCCAGGTTGCCCAGCTTGTCCGGGTTTTCCTGGCTGCCCAGGTTGTCCTCCTTGTCCTGGTTTTCCTGGTTGCCCAGGTTGCCCTCCTTGTCCGGGTTCTCCTGGTTGTCCAGGTTGCCCTGCTTGTCCGGGTTTTCCTGGCTGCCCAGGTTGTGCTCCTTGTCCTGGTTTTCCTGGCTGCCCAGGTTGCCCTCCTTGTCCGGGTTTTCCTGGCTGTCCAGGTTGCCCTCCTTGTCCGGGCTTTCCTGGCTGTCCAGGTTGCCCCCCTTGTCCGGGTTTTCCTGGCTGTCCGGGTTGCCCTCCTTGTCCGGGTTTTCCTGGCTGTCCAGGTTGCCCTCCTTGTCCGGGTTTTCCTGGTTGTCCAGGTTGTCCTTCCTGTCCTGGTTTTCCTGGTTGTCCAGGCTGGACTCCCTGTCCTGGTAGTTCTGGCTGTCCGGCCTGGCCAGGTTGCCCTGGTTGCCCAGGCACTCCGGGTTGTTCAGGTATCCCTGCGGGTTTTGATGGCTTCGCTGCTGTGCCACATGGTCCATAAACTGCCCAGGGGTAATTGCAAGAATTAATAGATGAATCCCAGATTGTTCCCTTGGGACATGAAAATTGATATTCAATTCCATTCGCACATCTGTAAAACTTGGTGCAATCTGAAGGATCTGATCTAAATTCTTCATGTTTGCATTTTGCACCCGTAACAGGAACTCCCGCTTCCCCAGGATGTCCTCCCTGCCCTGGATGACCAGGTTGTCCGGGCTGTCCACCCTGGCCAGGCTCTCCTCCTTGGCCAGGTTTCCCTCCTTGTCCGGGTTTTCCTGGCTGTCCAGGTTGCCCCCCTTGTCCGGGTTTTCCTGGCTGTCCAGGTTTTTCTGGTTGCCCTTCTTGTACGGGTTTCTCTGGTTGTCCAGGTTGCCCACCTTGCCCAGGTTGTCCTCCTTGTCCAGGTCGTGCTGGTTGCCCAGGTTGTCCAGGCTTTTCTCCCTGCTCAGTTTGCTCTTGTTGTCCTGGTAGTCCAGGTAGCCCTCCTTCACCAGGTTGTCCGGGTTTTTCCGGTTGGCCAGGTAATCCTCCTTGGCCAGGTTGTCCAGGTAGTACTTCTTGTCCAGGTTGTGTAGGCGGTCTTCCTTGGCCAGGTTGTCCTGGTTGACTAGATGTTCCGCCTTGTCCAGATTGTCCCGTTTGTTCAGGTTTTTCTGGATTGGTAGGTTTTACTGGTTCAGTTGCTGTACCACACGGCCCATAAACAGCCCAAGGGTAATTACATGATTTAATTGATTGATCCCAAACCGTTCCTTTAGAGCATGAAAATGGATATTCATTGCCGTTCGCGCATCTATAAAATTTGGTACAATCCGAAGGATCTGGTTTAAATTCTTCACCTTGGCATTTGCCAGGGAGAATTGGGGTGCCTGGTTTTTCCGATTCTTCAGGTTTTCCTGGTTGCGATGGCATCTGTGGCTTTCCAGGTTTCCCTGGTTTATCTACAGCTTCTATTTCTCCTGGTTTCTCAATTGGTGATTCTGAAGTGCCTGGTTTTTGTGGTTCTACTGGCGATGGTGTTACACCCGGTTGTTCTAGGAGCTCTGGTGTTTCAGTCGCTGGTGTTGGCTTAGATGTGCTTGGGTGCTGAGGTTTAGCTGTTGTTGGAGGTTCTGTAGCCGTGCCACAGCGACCATATACTGTCCAGTGGTAATTACAGGAATTAATAGATGTATCCCATACTAACCCTTGTGGACATGAAAACAAGTATTCAATATTGTTGGAACATCGATAAAATTTGTTACAATCCGTCGGATGAGCTCGGAATTCTTCGCCATTACATTTGCTGCCTGTGTGTGACGGTGAATTTGTTGAATCTATTTCTGACGGAATTGGTGTCGTTGTTTGTAATGATTGTCCAGATTCTGTTACTACGGTTTCCGAACTTGAAGCTACTTCAGATGTTACCTCCGGATCTGGTGTTGGTGGTTGGGTTGGAATCCCTAAAAGTAATTTTAAAAACCAGTTACAGTATAAGATTTATACAGAACTTTTTAAATGTGTGTGTGACTTATTGCACGAAACTGGATTGCAGTAATTTATGTTTTCTTGTTTGATTTAGACAGATCTGTACTTTTCACTTTATATTGTTTGATAATATTTTACATTACTGCTGTTATTTCAGAATATGGTCTAAAAGTATAGACTCTAATAGTGATTTCTGTGCAATGTCTGTCAACGAAACAACCTTTAGAGACATAATAGTCCTCTTTCTTTTGTTTTTGGGTTCCAAAATAGGCGCTATAAATGTACAGAATTAATGCAAGCGACGAGAAACAGAAGTGACTAAACATTTTTAGGTTGTATGTATGGATAATACAAGCATGGAAGTATAAACAATCATAGTCGTAACAGTTGTTGGGTTACGCCGTGTCACTAGGTTTTTAAGAAAAAAAAACACCTAGTGACACGTTAAGACTATGACAAACGGCCGTGAATTTATACTCTTGTACAGCTTATAAGAAGGAATTAATTTAATTTACCTATATTATTTTTCGTTGTAAATCGGAAGTGTGATTCTTACAATTGTTTCCTTACCGATCTGTTTAGAGACACCTCGTATAGAGAAAATAATTCATTTAACATATAGTATGTATTTATAGAACTAAGCAAATTTACTAAATAATCACAATAAACAAATAACTCTGTTCTATTTACGGGAATTGCTATTTTCAATTTTTCTTCAGTACGAAACTTAAATATAAGCAATATCGCTGAAGTGAAGTTAGCAATAGATTCTGGTAATAGAAAATCTACCTCAGTTCGCTAGTCTCAAGGAACTCATTGGGAAGGTTTTTAAAATGTGAATATGTAAAAGTTTTATAAGTAATTGCAGTTAGGTACGTCAATCGCTTCCTTAAGGATAGAGAATCAACCATTTCTACAGTGTTTGCCGTCTTTTATCCGCGACTTTTGCCAACAGAGGTATTGCAAGCGTCAACAAATTTCAAAACGTAATTTTTTTGCTAACAACTGAAGTTTCGCTAATCCAGTAGATAAAGAATTATCTATTTCTGTAGTGTTTGCTACAGTTTATTGGCGATTTTTGCAAACTGGGCCATTGCAATGGAAGGAAATCCGCCAGAAAAGTTTTAAAAAGTAAATACTTTTGTGAACATTTTTATAAACAATTAAAGCTGCGTATTCTATTCGCTAATCCAGTAGTCAAAGTGTCATTTCTTTCTAGGGAGGCGTACAAAAGAAAAAGTTTGGGTAGATAATGTTATTCAGAGTCATTGTCAGACATTTAACGAAGAGTTAGGTAGAGGATTGTAGAATCCTTCAGGGAAAGGCAGCCGTCTTATCAATTTAAATATAGGATCTGATAGCAGGTAGTCTATTGCTCTTTGAAAGAAAGAAGAAGAAACAGAGTACAATAAGAAAATGAATACCCTTGCTGTCGAAGAATAGTTTGATATGCTATAGAAATTATAACCAGATACAGCTATAAGTTCCAAAACGGACAAATATACAAATACGATCTTACATAAAATGGGAAATAAGTAATTGTTTTTTTTATAATTGTTTGATGTTTAGAAAAAAAATCGTTTTAACTATTGAAAGACGAATCAGTTTAAAGTGGAATTTATTTCTTCTTTTAGTGGAATAAAATTTTATTTATTCTAATAATTAATTTATCCCTTTAAGGCAATAAATATTATTTTCGCATAACACGTATGTCTTTAAAGCAAATGAAATTAGTCTCGGTTTTGAATCAATCGATGTGCGGTAAGAAACAAAATGTACATCTGATTCTATTGAAAAGAGTTATATTTTTAGTCAAAGTATGCTTTTTCTATTTAAAAAACGCTATCTGTTAGTGCAATATGTAAATCGGGGACAGATCTTTCACTAGAAAGTTTTTGACTGAACTTCGATTAACAAATTAACCTGGTGTTGACATATTAATAAGTATGTGTGTACAAACATAATCAACCTTAACAAAGCAGTATACAAACTGTACCTTCTTCAGGAGACGATCCGTCAGTGGATCCAGTTTGCCCAGGTGGTACTCCAGATGGTTTCCGTCCGCACTTCCCTGGTACCGCCACTGGATGATTGCACGATTGAATGTTTTGATCCCATACTGTATTATTACCACAAGTGAATTCATATTGGAAATATCCCCCTTGACCATTATTCACACATCTATAGAATCTACTACAATTTTTGGGATCTTCGTGAAAACCATCCGATGTACAAATGATAACACCTGGTTTATCTGAAACAAAGTATAAAGATAAAGTCCCAAGATACCTAAAATTTTTTCTAATCCTAAGGAGTAACATTTAAAATTTTCATTAGAATCACTTCATTTACTTCGTAGAGGAACTTCAAACGTATTTATAATAACGACCCTGTGGAATTTTTTTTTATAAATTAATATAATTAATTAATGAGCTATTCATAGTTTGATGTTCTTTGAATACAATGTGTCCACGGACTGACCTAGCTATACTCATAAACTTTTTGATTTTGACGTTTACTGAAAATAATATTCTCTTTAAAAAGTTTTGTTTATTTTGAAAGGTCTTTTATGACAATTAGAATGTTAATTTACAGCATCATTAAAAATTAAGAAAACGAGGACTCGTATCAAAAGTAAACTGCAAGGATTGCATAAGAAATGTTGGTGTTTAGAGACAGAAGGCGTTTTGTGTCAAAATCTGTATTGCCGACTGTGAGTACTATTCTGTAGAAGACATTTGTTTAAATTTCTAAGAAATTCAAAGAGTGGTGTTGTTTTGGAAGCTGGTAAAGTGAGCAAGATTGTGTATTTACTCATGGAACAAGAATAATGCCCGTCAGCGATTCGGCTTCTCTTATTTTGATGGAAAATGTGTACAGAAATCAGAAAGAAGTTGGAAGTAGTTTGTAAGGATCATATACCTTCGATGGTTACCTCAAAAACCGCCAAAGTGTAGGTTACGACCTTCAATAATTTTGACGGCTGATAATTTTTACTTAGTAATTTATTAAAGTATTAGGAACATCTTTTTTTTCTTGGAAAATTGTAATAAATGCAGCACAAGAAGCAATTCAAAAGAGTTCGGCATTTAACTTTGTCATAACAGGTAAATTAAAAAAAATATTTTTTTCACCGGGGAAAGCAAAATGTTTCGCCTACCCATGTTAATAAATATACAGATGGGCAATCGATTAAAACGAATTAAAACACATAAGTAATGCTACTAAATTTAATATGAGTGCTAGAGCTACCAAGAAGCGCCCACATCTTCAAAAGCATAACATATCGATTATTTAATTAAGCAAAGGTTAAAGTCTTGCTCTGTTTCGAAGGAGGATTGGAAAGTTGCATTTTATTAAATTATTGAATTAGACGGTGCTTTATGCGGGATGATAAAAACAGTAAGAACATGGTTTGAAAACCATCATCTTCCTTTGCATTCTGAAATTATTTTAAGCAGTTTGGACTTGTTACCGATCAAATCCCTATGGAAAAAGAAAAAAGTAAAAATCGAGCACATACAGTAAACATACTAATGGAATGCAAAAGGTATATCTGATAGATTCAAAGAGGCAGCAGACAACAAAAGTATCATAACGGAATTTTAAAGTAAAGGCTGAATTATTGTGAACCATTGCTTGTAGTTTTAGCTTCCTTTGGGTTTTACTATTACTACATTATATTATAGAAATTCATTTTTATGACACATTTCAGTAAATTAATTAAGAGCGGAAAGCTGTGGCGTATTGCCATTAGTGTTAGAGACAAAACTTACCATTTTCCCCTGTGGCTCCACTTTCTTCAGAACTGCCACCTGTCCCTCCTGTTCCTCCAGTTCCACCTGTCCCTCCTGTTCCTCCAGTACTACCGGTTCCACTAGCTTCTCCAGTACTACCGGTCCCACCAGTACCACCAGTTCCTCCTGTTCCCCCTGCTCCTCCAGTACCACCAGTTCCACCACTTCCACCACTTCCACCTGTTCCTCCAGTGCTACCGGTTCCTCCTGTGCCACCAGTTCCTCCTGTACCTCCAGTACCACCGGTCCCACCAGTTCCTCCTGTTCCTCCAGTGCTGCCGCTCCCTCCAGTTCCACCAGTTCCCCCTGCTCCTCCAGTACCACCGGTTCCACCACTTCCACCTGGTCCTCCAGTGCTACCGGTTCCTCCTGTGCCACCAGTTCCTCCTGTACCTCCAGTACCACCGGTCCCACCAGTTCCTCCGGTTCCTCCAGTGCTGCCGCTCCCTCCAGTTCCACCAGTTCCCCCTGCTCCTCCAGTACCACCGGTTCCACCACTTCCGCCTGTTCCTCCAGTGCTACTGGTCCCACCAGTTCCTCCTGTTCCTCCAGTGCTACCAGTTCCTCCAGAGCCACCAGTTCCTCCAGTTCCCCCTGCTCCTCCAGTACCACCGGCTCCACCACTTCCACCTGACCCTCCAGTGCTACCGGTTCCTCCTGTGCCACCAGTTCCTCCTGTACCTCCAGTACCACCAGTCCCACCAATTCCTCCTATTCCTCCAGTATTACCGGATTCTCCAGAACCGCCAGTTCCTACAGTACCTCCAGTTCCACCAGTCCCTCCTGTTCCTCCTGTACCACCAGTTCCACCGGTTCCTCCAGCTCCCCCAGTTTGCCCCGTTCCTCCTGTTCCACCTGTTCCTCCACTACCCCCTGTTCCTCCACTACCTCCTGTTCCACCTGTACCACCAGTTCCCCCCGTGACTCCTGTTCCTCCAGCTCCACCAGTCCCTGCTGTTCCTCCAGTTCCTCCTGTCTCTCCTGTACCTCCAGTTCCTCCACTTCCTCCCGTGCCTCCCGTTTCACCTGTTCCTCCACTGCCTCCTGTTTCACCTGTTCCTCCACTGCCTCCCGTTCCACCTGTTCCTCCACTGCCTCCAGTTCCACCGGTCCCACCACTGCCACCAGTTCCGCCTGTTGCTTCACTGCCGCCTGATCCTCCAGTTCCACCTGTTCCTCCACTACCATTTGTTCCTCCAGTATCACCAGAACCTCCACTTTCGCTATTTCCAGTTCCACTGTTACCACATTTTCCGGATACAGACGCAGGATGATTACATGATAAAATATTTTGATCCCAAACAGTATTCGGAGAACACGAAAATTCATATGGTATGAATCCGCCTTTACCATTATCTACGCATCTATAAAACTTGCTACAGTTTTTAGAATCCCCCTGGAAGCCCTCTACTTGACAAACTACATTACTCGGTTTTTCTGAAAAAAAAAGAAAATGAAAAGGAATTAAATGTAGAACAGGGTTTCACATAAAATTGGTGTTTTAGAGAGGTTGTAATTTTGGTAAAAGTTGTAACAACAATTATATACTTCTCCAAACTCAGCCACATGGATTCAAATGCTTGCAAACAAAAACGACTCAGTCATATGGTGCAGTGTGGTTCGTTATATTATAGTTAGTAAGCTGTTTTGTAAATTTATAAAGCACAACATAATGCAACTATATTATATTAGGGACAGAAGCTGTAATTAACATTTTCAAATAATATTTTGGTTCAGTAAGTGAGTCCTCAATTGACCATAACTATAGTATCACTATTTTAATGATCCCGATACTCTGCATCCATATTTCATCACTCATCTACTTTAGTTTATTTGTTATATCTTATGTGCAATAAATCAATGTGTCCGAATACTTGTCTTTTTATGTGGAATATATGGTGGCAAAAGCGATGTGATAAACTATTGTCCATTGATGAAGACAATGTTTTTTGCATGATCTAGGATTTGAATATACTAATGCGGCTTCTGTTAGGCACTAGGCACTCTGTCATTACTAGCTTGTTGAGTTTATAGTTATATAATGAATTAAGTGTCTGAGACTTCGCTAGGATATTTGATAACGGTAGCGTATTTATTCTATCTAATTTCGGTATGCAGAAATTCTACTGTTGCAAAGGCGCTATTGAAGTGGCTTACGTCATTTTAGTTATATAACTTCGTGAGATCAATGTACACCTTAATTCTCTGATACTTAAAAATAAAAGTTAAAATAAGTTGCATATAGATACGCTTAGAAAAGTGTATTTTGGTTATTTGCAATCTCATATGGAATTGTGAAACACGTGTGTGTATCCCTTTTTATAATAGTACAGTCGACGTGGTAGAGTTTGTTCAGTGTAGAACAAAATTCATATAATGAGATAAGGTTACTTGAGGATGAGTATTTTATATGTTTGTAGAAAGGCAGTTGATTATTGTAAACAGAATGTGGAGTTTTCTATTACAAAGGAAAACACAACTTCTACTATGCTTCAAACTTTCAGTTGTTTTAATATCAGATCCTTTCAGAAAGAACGCTAACACTTTAATAACGTAAACTCGTTGTGACTTAACAGAGATAAACTATTAACAAAAATGCAGATATCCTGCACGCATTGGTGCTTTGATATAGAATCGAAAAGAAAGAAACGGACAGGTATAACATCATTGCCAGATTACTTTATGAACATGCATATGGTATTATTTTAATACAATGAGGCGGACATTTCAATTATCTAAACAAAATACACATACACTAAGGTGAAATAAACTTTGAGAAACAAATATTCATTTTATAATATTGTTATAATAAATTACATGGCAACAAGTTATATTTTTATATAATTGGATAAAACATAATTTACACTCAAAGAAATCGACCTTAATTTTTTCACGTTGGAAAATAATGTTGCACATATTTTGTCTTACTTCACCTTTGCACTATAATAATACATTGACAAAATATGTGTATGAATTCTTCCTTATACGTATATTGTAATTAGTTAATCACGTTGAGAATTACTTTTTGTTTCACTATCTAGTCCCATAATGACAATAATAATAATCTACTTGCATCTACGAAGATACTTACCGTCGGAGCCCTCCGTATTTCCACTAGTACCACCACTTCCTCCGCTATTCGCAGATTCTCCATTACCACTTTCCTGATTACCACCGTCACCTGTGCCAGTAGACTGTCCTCCAGTAGATTCTGTTTCTCCTGTGCCACCGGATCCCCCTGTTCCTCCTGATCCCCCAGTACCATCACCGCCACCAGTTCCTCCAGTACCACCACTGCCACTAGTTCCTCCAGATCCACCGGTACCACCAGTTCCTCCTGATCCACCGGTGCCACCAGTTCCTCCTGAACCACCAGTACCACCAGTTCCGTTGCTACCACCTTCAGTTCCTCCTGTACCAACTGATCCTTCTTCAGACGTATTTATCCCTCCAATTCCACCAGATTCTTCTGCGCCACCAGATCCTCCTGATCCACTAGATCCTCCTGCATCGCTATTGTCAGGGGGTGAGCCAGATTCTTGAAAATTACCACATCGCCCGGATACTGATGCTGGATGATTACATGACAAGATGTTTTGATCCCAAACAGTATTTGGCGAACAAGAAAATTCGTATGCTGTATAACTGCCATGACCATTATCAACACATCTATAAAATTTGCTGCAGTTTTTATGGTCACCTTGAAAACCTTCCTTTTTGCAAATATTTGGCTTTCCTAGAAAATAAGAAGAAGGTTTATGTATTCTTTTAGGTCATTTATTAATCAAAAGTAAATAAAAATGTTTAGAGCGATAACTTTTAAAGGCATCATCTAAACATATTAAACATTACATCTGGTTTTGTAGAATACGACATTACAATTTCATACTGTGTGGTATTGGGAAACATTTCCAAAAGTGCGTAGACATGCTTAAATTAATCCAACCAACACATAATATTTAATAGACAGATGAAAGGCCGAATACTAATCAAGTTTTATTAATACGAAATTATGAGCCACATTTTCTAATTTTACGTTTATGGTAAAAGTCTCTCTTGCGCATTAATTGTCATTATATCATATAAGCTTTTGATACTTAAATGATTCGTTATTAATAATTGTTAATAAGTTGGATGCTGTAAAAGGAACTATTCTTTCGTCGTAGTTCTTACTCATATACATTTATCGTAAAAACACTGTATACGAAATGTTCTACACGTGATATAAATACGGCACACATTATTTAACTCAATAAATTCTTCAAATTCACTATTACTTTATCAATATAATAAAATACGTCTTGTATTGAATAAATGTATCAAAACAATATCATGTTTCAAAAATTTCGTTACTATGTTTACAACTTTATAATTTACTAAACCTATTCAAATACACATAACACACGCAATCCGCTCCATGGAACAGCCCATTTTGGTCTTTAGCGTAAGTAGAAAATACAGCCGCTAGTTAAGTGCACTTTTACTAAATTAATAACATTGTATCCTTACGATACACGTCATTTGTATTAAGTAAACCAATCCAAAAACCAATTATTTGGATATTTTATGAATACTGACCCACTTACAAAAGATTATTTCTTTTATATTGTTGAGTAAATGCCTACCTGCTCCACTATCAGTATTAGTACTACTACTATTGGTCCATGTTTCCCCAGTTCCATTAGACGCTCCAGTTCCCCCCGCTCCTCCAGTACCATGGGTTTCATCTGTTTCTCCTGTTCCTCCAGTTCCTCCAGTTCCTCCAGCGCTACCGGTTTCTCCTGTACCTCCAGTACCGCCGATTCCGCCAGTACCACTAGATCCTCCAGTACCACCAGATCCGCCAGTACCACCAGTTCCTCCAGTGCCTGCGGTTCCACCAGTTCCTCCAGTGCCTGCGGTTCCACCAGTTCCTCCGATACCACCAGTCCCACCAGTTCCTCCTGTTCCTCCAGTACCTCCTGTTCCTCCAGTACCACCGACTCCTCCCGACCCTCCAGTACCACCGACTCCTCCCGACCCTCCAGTACCACCGACTCCTCCCGACCCTCCAGTACCACCGCTCCCACCGTCCCCACCAGTTCCTCCCGATCCTCCAGTACCGCCGCTTCCGCCAATACCTCCGGACCCTCCAGTGCCACCCGTTCCTCCTGATCCTCCAGTGCCACCAGATCCTCCAGTGCCACCAGATCCTCCTGTACCACCACTAGCTCCACTACCACCGGCACTACCAGTACCACCAGTTCCTCCTGACCCTCCACTGCCACCAGTTCCTCCTGATCCTCCTGTGCCACCAGTTCCTCCTGATCCTCCTGTGCCACCAGTTCCTCCTGATCCACCACTGCCACCAGTTCCTCCGGTACCTCCCGTGCCTCCTGTACCACCAGTAGCTCCACTACCACCGGCACTACCAGTACCATCAGTTCCTCCTGACCCTCCACTGCCACCAGTTCCTCCTGATCCTCCTGTGCCACCAGTTCCTCCTGACCCTCCACTGCCACCAGTTCCTCCTGATCCTCCTGTGCCACCAGTTCCTCCTGATCCTCCTGTGCCACCCGTTCCTCCTGATCCCCCGGTGCCACCAGTTCCTCCTGATCCTCCAGTGCCGCCAGTACCTCCAGTACCACCAGTTCCTCCAGTACCACCAGTTCCTCCGGTACCGCCTGTTCCTCCGGTACCGCCTGTTCCTCCGGTACCGCCCGTTCCTCCGGTACCGCCCGTTCCTCCGGTACCGCCCGTTCCTCCGGTACCACCCGTTCCTCCGGTACCACCGCTACCACCAGTTCCTCCTGACCCACCAATGCCGCCAGTTCCCCCTGATCCTCCCGTACCTCCGCTACCGCCACTTCCTCCGGCACCGCCCGTTCCTCCACTTCCACCTGTACCACCAATTCCTCCAGAGCCACCCGTTCCAGAACTGCTACCCTCGGTGCAGTCAGTTCTGTTTACATTCCAAGGGTAATCGCAGGAAACTGAATCGGGATTCCAAATAGTGCCCGAAGCGCAATGAAATTTATATTGTGCAAATCCACCATTTCCATCAGGTACGCAGCGATAAAACTTAGTGCAGTCATGTTTATCACCTAAAAATCCTTCTTGCAAACATTGATCACCAATTGTACTAAATATCGTGGTTGTGGAGGGTGGCAAGGATGTTGTTATTGGTGAGAAAGTTGTTGTTGTTGTTGCAGATGATTCAGTTGATGTTGTTGAAGGTGCTGCTTCGCCAAAATTCCCATCATCTTTGAATCCACCACATTCCTCGCGACCACTCGCGTATGGGAAATTACAGATGTTATTTATTGGATCAAAAACTGTACCAGGCCCGCATTCAAACTGTATCGGTAATAGAGATTCACCATTCGGCACGCATCGATAATAGATTTTACAATCCGTTTTATCTGGAAAGTAACCTTCTCCAGGGCAATGAAAATTTCCAACTTTTATTTCTCTGGGTTCACTAATTTCATTGTCTGTGATCCAACCTGAGTATTAAAGAAGAATGTAACAGTATTAGGGAATCTGTCAATCAATTATTTATCGAAATGTTTATTTTATAATGAAGTATCATGAAATATAACTTTCATAGTATACATTTCACGTAGAAACTATATATGTCTAGCCATACTACTCTTAACAACAACAATAAAATTACAGTTTACTTAAATTTGATTCGTATCTTTACTTAAATATGAATGATGTCTTCTAAGAGATTTGGAAAGAATGGTTTACTGAATGTGTAATTGAAATGCACTTACCTTTTATTGTTGAAAATGTTGTGATGGTGGCAACCACCGCCAGCACGAAATGCATTTTGCTGGATGATCAGCTTCACTTCTTTATCATCTGTAAAAAAGGTGTTTGATTAAGTTTGTGGTTACAATGCATATGAATGCATATTAAAGGTTACATTATCCAACCATCTCATCCTTTTTAAAGAAAAACACAGGCATGTCTACGCAGACAAATCCGCTATTGCGTAATGACTAATTACATTTAACTTTAGTATAGAAGATACGTTTTGTATTGTAAAATTAGTAACATGTTATAATGATAATAATCATAATAATAATGATAATATTAGTTGTAGGATATTGCGGCGATAAGAATCTCATTTGAATTGTACTACTATAATATTATTCTTATGTTTCTCTTCATATTTTGCATATTTTTATATATTTTTTTGCAAATCCGTTGAGTAATAAGGATTATTATTATTACAAAAATATGTTATTATTTATATATTGGCCTATCCGATGGTTTTGTACTACGTTTTGGCTTATCAATATTACTGGTGTTTGGAACAAGATTGGAAGAGGGCATCTTATTACTAACTTTCTAAGTTCATTCACATGGCGCTTCCACACCTGATGTAATTCAAGAATATGTACCAGGTAAATTATCCTGGCTATTCTTTTAACAATTTTTCTTGTCGTGCACTTTGGTTTATTTAAAGTTCTGTAAACTCTCACAATTATCGGTTCCCCCTCAACAAACGCTACAGTACGTTTGCTTTTATATCTTTTTTATTGCTCAAATGAACAATTTCGGTTGGACAATCCTGAATCCAGTTTACAAAAAAATAACATTAGCATTCTTGTTTTTTTCCTGTATAACAGTGTAGGAAATTACAAACTTAAAATCTGTATGATTACTACTACATAAAACACTTTCGCAATTTTGGTTGGTGCTATGCTATCTTCTACTGCAACGCTACCATGTAGCTGAAAAGAAATACTTGTAATATGGCTCACTAGCAAACGGACTAGCAGATTAGTCAGTAGAAATTGCGTGCTATTCTATCAAGATAATAGTATGCCGCATACTATCCAAAGAACTCTTCTAGAAACTGGAAAAAAATTGAAGAATAGAGTTGCTTTCCATCCGGGTTACAGCTTGAACTTTGTGCCGTCTGATTGATCTTTTTGTGGAGGTAGAAGAAGGATGCCGTGAGTTCTTCCCTATTAAACTAATGACGATAACAGAGTGCTATAGTGAGACTCGAGCTTAATATCCGTCGAAAGGCAAGTAAGGTTTTCTAAGAGATTCAAGTTGGGTAATATACGACCCAACAAAAGAATTAAGTAATAAAATGTACTGTTATAGTAAAAACCTATGTTATTTTCAACGATTTAATACGGACTCTAGTGCTAAAGGGAGAAGTGTGATTGAAAAGAAATACAATTGTCACGCTTCTGAAATTAATTATATAATGATAAGTATGTGAGACAACGTAATATGTCAACGCCATCGGTGATCGCATAAGCAGCTATTAAATACGTGTCTACCAGGAGAACGTTAATCGAATGCATAATCAATACTAAACGGAGGTATGTTGTACATCGCACGTATAACTGAAACAGCGAAGAAGATAATATTTTGAGGTACATCACTGCTCGTTTTAAAATAAGGCAATGTTATCGCACCATATTAGATTTATCTCTGCGTGATTAGCGCAATGTTTCATATGTGATGGTTTCGGTTGTATTATAAAATACAGAATTAATTAACTGTGATGATTGTGCCGACAGTACAAACAATGAACCACGGAATGTTGTTGAGGGTTAATTAACTAGATGCCTTGCAGCATTGTTCTCTGTTGCTAAGTGGAGTTTTCCCAGAATATATTATACCCTCATCATACCCTTCTCTATTTAAGATTTTCATAAGGGCAGTATAATTACCGAAACTGGTTGGTTACTTGGTGCATATGGTAGTACATTCCAGGAAATGAATAATTGCATATGCATGCACTAGTTTTCAACTCTAATATCACGAGTCTTATTACATTCTTTACTTAGAAAGTATTATATTATTATATTGCACTGAACTTGTTATTTGACGTTTTGTTTTCAATAAGTAAATTAAATATTTATAAGAAAAGGGTAATGAAATTTAGTACAAAGTAATATATTAATAAGAAAAAAATGTTACATCATTTGCAATGGGTGAATATTTGACAAAAATCTAACATTGTCCTTATTAAATTTTGAAAAGAATTTTAGTGAATAAATCTGAATCAATAAAATCCTTTTGTTTTAATTACTCACACACGCAATTTTGATGGTTTTGTATATCTGCGGTTTTTCACTCTTCCAATAGGATGCCAACGGCGGAAGGCCTCAGCTTATATTCGAGTTTTGTTTTCTGGATTCACGGAGTTTTCTCCAGTTTCCGGGTATTTTAACGGAGTAATGATATAATGGAGTTACGATATCCGCAAAGAGTTTTACGTAAATTTGGGGAGTATTATAACTTGAAATATTCATGAAAATAAGGAGGTCACAAGCTTTGTTGGTGCTTTATATCAATTACTCAAACTTTCATCCAATTTCCCGTTTTGTGTGAAAAAGTAGGAACCATAAGGCTTGTTTCTACAGAAGTAACAAACCAGCCAGTATGTACCCGATAGGTTGAATTAAATCACAAATTAGTTAAAAATTATGTTGCCGGTTTAAGACTTTTGGAAAAAGAACCTATATATAATAATATTTTGTTAAGCCATACAAACGGTTTCTTTCATAATTGTTGAAATTTTTCATGTCTAAAGATTTTTTGGCAGAGCCAGGCAGTGGCACTCAAATTGCAATTTAGTTTAGAAACAAAAATACAATGTGATTTTCGTGCGAGGATGTTGAAAGAATATGATAAAAAGTATTTCAGTCGCGAGAAAGTATATAAATGGATTTTACAGTTTAAGTGGGGCCGAACAAGTGTTACAGGTGTTCATCGTTCCAGACGACTAGTTGAAGTCATGTATAAAAATTGCTGCAATTATTGGTTTGTGTAATGTTAGTACTTGTATTATGTCGTCTATTGCTGAATTATTGCAAAATGTTGAAATATCCCATAATACCCGTGTTCGTGTTTGCTCTGAACTTAAACAATGGTTTTTAATTGAAGGTAATGAGTTCCTAGGCGGTATTGTAACCTGCGATGAAACGTGGATTCACCTGAATTAAAAGAGCCAAGTCTTGAATGGAAACATTGAGATTCGGCTGGGAAGAAAATAACCAAAACTCACGAGTCTGCCAATAAAGTAGTGTTAACGGCTTTCTAAAGCTGTCAAGGCTCAATTTTCTGTGATTATTTAGAAGAACAAAGTGGTGCGAATAGTGAGCACTATTCTAACATGCTTTAACATTAAGTCAAACCTGCAATATGATACTCCTATACCCCCAGAAAATGCGAGAGATTTTCGAAAATTTGTGTTGGGAAACAAAGCTACGTATCCCCTACTCATAGTCTCGACCTTGCGGCGTCTGATTTTCATCTGTTCCGTCCACTCAAAAAGTTTTTACGTCGCGTCAAATTCGAAAACAACGAAACGGTCAAGAAAGCTTGAACGTCTCTTGCATACGTAACGAATATTTTACCGGAAACTGCAAATATTGGTATCTGGAATACTACATACACCAGAAGTAAAGGATGTATTTAAATTTCTTTTGAATTCTTCTAAATAGTCAAAGTCATAGTCAATTGTAAATGTCATAGTCAATTGTAAATGTTTTGCTTATTTGTAATGTAGATTTCTGTATTAACAGCAATATTGTCGTTGATGTTATTTTCTTCGCATTTAGATGTGTTTAAATTCACCAATACCATGAGAAAAGCTGTATTAGCAGCGATTTTGTCGTTGGTAGATTTAATGCTCTTTATTTTATTTATTTATTCTTTATAATATTGTTGATTAGGACCGCAATGTGGCGTAGACCTTTTTGCAACTTGGACCATATCCGTAATAAAGCAACTTCCAAATTCGAATTTCATTTTGGACGTACGTATAGAATAAAAAATAGAAAAAACTCCGTTCCGTTCACTAACGATCAGATCGCACTGCTACATAAGGTGATACAAGTTTTTCGATCAATGACCGGATGTTCGAAGGTCGAGCAACCATTAACTTTAGTAATTCGCGTAATTATTAGATCGTTTGTATTCTCGTGAGGAATAATGCTATAGTTTAATATTATCCCGCAATACCTGTAGGTACAAATTAATCATTTGATTTCGTAGAGATATTATGGCGTACGTTTTAGGAAACGTAAAATTCGCGGTATTGTTTACGAAAAGCGCAAAAGAAAACTGAAATATACTTTTACCTTCTTCATAACCGCAGAGTTAAAAATTAATTAACATTTCAGAAAAATTAAATGCGTCAAGAATTTGTGTATATTATTCCAATTAAAACTTTTGTCGTATTTGTACTATTTTCAGTTGCAATAGTTTGACAGAGTATTTGCCATGTTATTCAAATATGTTATGTTACCAATTAAAATTTGTATTAAGAGTTTCAGTAATAAACTGAGACATAATTGTTATTTCAAAGGGTACTTTGACGTAAAATTTATTTGGACTCGTTATAATAATATGAAAAATTTGTAAAAGTACGCTAAGAGCAGGAATGAACCAAAGCGCTGATTTCTATAAAGAATGCGTTAAATACAGTCTGTTAAGGTTTGCTGCTCAATAAAAATTTAACGCTTTGATCAAATATACTTAAAATATATGTTTGGAAGTGAGAAATAATAGATATGTTAATGCAACATTTTAATTATCTCACTGTAAGTTGAGCCGAGAAATTTTCGTGTTCTTTCGTCTCGTCTTATCCCCGTAGAAATTTTCCTCTCGTAATATATCGCAAGGCAAAATAGGGAAGATGTGTCACGTTTTGAGGAGTTCTTGTTTCTCTCGAGTATATTTAATTCGTTTATATTTTGTAATGAAGCTATTGATTATGAAAAATTAGAACATTTAAGTGTAAGTTTTTACGAAATATTCACTAATGGCTATAGTTTTAACTACAATAGCTGTTGTGAACAATAATTATCTACATATATACTTGCCGCTTGTAACACCATAAAATTTCACATTCTTATGAGTGCAGCTGCTCGATTCCGTCAGTAAGGCAGAGGCTCGAAAAATGTACGAACACGTGCGGACGCTGGGTCGGTGAATCCGCGTCTCCGCTTGATCGATCGAGTATCGTAACAATTGTGGAACTGTTGGAAGTGCACCGCGCATTTTGATACTAGTGTCTTTGCATTATAGTGTTAATTAATTATGTCAAATACACGGACAGAAATTAAAAAACGAGTATTTACGAATCATGTGTATAAGCTTACGCGTAAGACTGACTCAGATTATAACAGTGTAGAAATAATATGTTGCAAAATAATAAAGAAAACGTGGCTCTGTGTGGACGAAGCGACGGATTATAAAAAAATCCTTATTAATATTATAATATGTACACTATAACCTCAAACTATGACATCTTGATGAAGATCTTACTAGCCAATAAACGATTACAAGGTAAATAACAACAAGAGTAGTGCTAAATGTGGTAGAAAAAATTTTAATTTTCAAGGAAAAGTATTAATGTTTGTAACTGATGGTGCTACGAATATGAATCTTGTACGCCATTGCCTTAAATACCAGTATGGTAACTTGTCATATGTTATGTGTAAACTACATGTGTTACATCTTGTGGCTGAAGAAATTGGGATATGTTATCCAAGTATACTAAAGCGCACGATTAATACCATGCGATGTGTCTTAAATACCGAAACCACGCTAATGAATCCGGGAAGGCAGAAACATGTCCGTGTGTTAGCATTTTATGTCCCACATGTCTTTCTCGTGAATTAATTTCACTAATACCATGAGAAAGCTGTATTTACAGCGTTTTCTTATCTTGGCGTATTCGAGAATTTAGCAGTCTTGGGGTAAACGTGGCTAAAGGCAGCATCTTATTATTTTGAACATCTTCACAAAATGAAGTCCGTAATGTTACAAATTTACCCTAAGGAGGCGACTACTATCAAGAAAAGTCAAGAATATTTCAGAATACTGAAGTTGGGGCGGATTTACGAACTATTTGCAATAATTACAAAATAATAGTTGAGGCAACACAAAAATTATAAAATCCTTCGTTGAAGTTAGTAGAGACACTATAAATAATGAACGATGTTAATGCTGCATGGGGTAAGTGATATAGTGCTATAGCAAAGTTTGACAGCACTTAAAAAAGGTTAAAATTTTGTTTGATTAAAAATTACAGCGGTTAGTCTAATTATGCTAATACTACATTACTAGATGTCATTTTTTATATAAGATCTTTTTTTCACCACGGTACAAGAAGTGATACAATAATAAATATATGAGAATATAAATCAAGAAATTCATTTAGTTCTTATTCGTTTTTTATTATTCACAACTTGATGTTCTATTAGCATCAGTAGTATTACGTTAACGTTATGGTAACGGGTGAGACAGTTTTGGAAACTAAATATGCACACGTTACGTCTGGATGTGTAGAAACGGTTTGCAATGCTTGTATAAGATTGGTTAATTATCAAACACAATAGCAATCTATTTTTAGACAAGTACAGGTGATGCATTTACTTGTCATTAAACCACGTTAACCAAATGGTTGTACCTAAAATACTACAATATCATATAATTGCAAGGTAAGTACACAAAAAAAAACAAAATGGATTTGATTAAAGCAAAAAAAAGATTTTGTTGTAATACATTAACATTACATGCAGTTAAAATCACATCGAAGAAATAAAAATATAAAGACGAAAAGGCAGATTCACCTGGCACTACTACGGATGCAGAAATGCAAATAAAAGATATCGAAAGTACCGTTACGGTTCTTTCGAGTGATAATGCAAAATGTTATTTGCGTTGGTCAGCCGCTGCGGGAAAAAAATCAAAACGAATAACATACCAAAAAAAGGTATGACCAAGAACTTGTTAAGAAGTTCGCTGACTTCTTTCGGAATCGCGCTGTTGTGTCACCACACTTCCTTGTCTCAAAATAAACTCTGCGTATATCGTATCGTTTCGTGGGATATATGTCCATATATTTGAGAATTAACATTGAGAGATAAATACATCTGAGTAATAAATTCTTTTCGTAGATAAGTTTATTAGATTATAGTTTGCGAATTTTTATACGCGAATACATTACTGACCAAGATTTATTATGTTGACGGGCTTCCTGTGCAAGATTTACATTATCGTAGGTATTTGCATAACAGAATAACAAAATTGATGACTTATAATTAGAGACCTGAACATCGGCGGTATAGATGAAATAATGAAAGGTAAAGCAATAGTATATGCAGAGGTATATGTTGAACGTGACGTTTTTTATTTCTTTAATACCAAATTATGTATGTCGAATTGTTACTGTATAATGGTATTAATAAAAATGTTAATATGAAGTAATAATAACAGGCTATAACAATTTTTGTACGGAACTATTAAATGAGGCTTCTATATAATTAAAAAGTTGGTAATGTTTTTTATCATGTTGGACGAAAGCAATCAATTTATTTATATCGGGTTAATTACAATGAAGAAGCTTCTTGTTTAAAATTTGCCTATTATCTGATGGCGCGTGTATTTGTAAAATCAGCTAATTTATTCGATTACATTAGTATTAAATAACTATAACCAGCTTGTAAAGCAATAAGACCATCTCTCCGCTAAACGTTTCAATACTGTTCTGAACGTACCTCGGATAGAGTCTATAAAAATTGGCATAAACGTATTCGAACATGTCAGAAAGAATGCTTTGACATGAAGCTGGCCAAATTTATAGCCACACTAACACAGAAACTTATTTGCATAGTAATACTAAATCCGACGTGCTATCTTATTAAAGCCTGATTAGTTACTGTAACGTGCTGTTACGAGAATATCGCATGAGGGTATGGAAAATGTGTTAGTCGTCATCCCTATGCATACAGCACACGCGTACAACCTCAACGCAGGTATTTCACGTTTCTTAGCACATGCAATAAAATATCGTTTCTTGCGTGCAGAATCTGGATGTGTCCAATAGAATTCGATAGTTTAATATCCATAAATACTGAAATCAAGTTTTGTGACACTTTCAACATATCAAAAATTCGTTAAGATAAAATCCTATGTCTCACAGGCAAATTCCATCAATTCTAAAATTGAGATAGATAGACGGAGTAACTTTGACCTCGAACAATATGTCTATTGTTCGAGGTCTCTTCAAAGTTTATACTTTTTTTTTGTTGTAATATTTCGGAAAATACAATTCATATTTTGAAGTATGAGGGGAGATCCAGAAGTTCGTGGAATGAAAGGGTTTTAAATAACATAAAACAATAAATCTATTTTTCATTTTCAATATAATCACCCTTAAGCACAATACATTTATTAGAACTATGAATTAATTTTTCTAAACCATCATAAAAATATTTTTTATCTTTCGCCTCAAAATGGGCCAAAATTTATCTTTACCTCATTGTCGTCGGAAAACTTTCTTCCACGTAAGTCTTTTTTTAAATTGGGGAACAAATAAAAATCACTAGGTGCCAGGTCTGAACTGTAGGGTGGATGGACTATTGATTGAAAGCGATGCTTGTGCATAGCAGCCATTGCAACTTTGCTCTTGTGAACTGGCGCATTGTCTTGCAAGAGCAACACACCCTTGGTCAATTTTCCTCGACGTTTTTCCTTGATGGCCTCCTTTAATTTTTCTAATATCGCTGCGTAATATTCTCCGGTTATGCTCCTACCTTTTTCTTTGTAATCAATCAATAATATCCCCTCACAATCCCAAAAAACAGTAGCCATCAACTTTCCAGCCGATTCTGACACTTTGAATTTCTTTGGCGGTGGTGTCCCCTTTTTATGCCATTGCATGGGCTCCTGTTTCGACTCAGGCTCAAAGTGGTGAACCCATGTTTCATCCCCGCTAACAATCCGCTCCAAAATCTGTACAGGTTTGTCTCCACACAGCTCAAAAAATTGTTTGGACGCACAGACAGGCTGCTGTTTCTGCAGCGGCGTGAGCATTCTTGGTACACATCTTGCACGGACTTTTGTCATACCCAGGTGGTCATGTAGGATACGCAAGATGGTGGTATCTGATACTCCAACTAATGCAGATAATTGTTTTTCTTCAAACGGACATCTTGCAGTAGAAATTTTTGCACTTTTTCGACGATGTCTGATGTGGTGGCCTCAACTGGCCGTCCTGAGCGGAGGTAGTCTTCAATCGACTCCCGACCATGTTTAAAAGGACCATGCCACTTATAAATTATTGATTTACTAGGGCACTGTTCCCGATAAACGGTTTCCATTTCAATCAATATGGTTTGAGCGTTCTTTCCTTGCTTCGTAAGGAACTTTATCACAGCTGGGTGTTCAATTTCCTCCATAGTTTCAGTTTTCTTCCGGATTGACTTGTTTAGCAGGTAGTTGCCTGTCTCGTAAACGACTAACGCTATAGGGCTACAACTTAACTTATATACTAATGATGAGTCGCTAATCAGAATGACACCTAGCGGGCGCCCCTATCCCACTCCATCCCCTCCATTCCACGAACTTCTGGACCTTCCCTCGTATATTGTGTGGTCTAGAAGATGATGCCAATAATTTAAAAAATGGTTACGTTCAAGTATCATATACTTTAATTTTTTTTTCAATTTATTTATGGAGTCAATAACACAGAAGAATTTCAATCTCAACATTCCACTTTATGTAATTACACTATTTTGCTAATAGCATTTGATGTAATCATTATCTTTGACGGCAAAGAGATCTAGGAATATGTTTGGACTTCGAGTTGCGTAATCAGTGTTTAAACCCAACTTAACTTAGGGGTTCTTTCTGGACTGATATAAAAAATACCCAGTTTTGTTTCTTTCGAGGTTCTTTATTCGACGTCGTAAATTTCGGGATATTCTACTAAATTACAGCCATTTTATTTTATTAGATTTTACCTATTAGATAAAACGAATTACTTATGTTGACATTATAAAACTAAATGTTCCCATGTTCTTAAAGGTCTTCATGAAAAATAAGGAGATTTGTTGTAATCAGCAGTTACTGCACATTTTCTGTACTCACAATGTGTTTAATATATTATTTTCATCAATACACAAAGAATAGTGATATACCCATTACTACATTAAATATTTCTTTATGCTAACTAATGCGTTATCCTTTATGTATCGCTAAGAATATTTGCAGCTTGCTTTAGAATAAAAGTTTTTTATTATGCCCTTTTACTCTTTGTATCATGCTGTTTGTATCATTGGCACCAATTTGTAATTAAAGCTCATTCGTTGGTAAAATTTGATCTATCAATTTTATGTTTTATTTGTAATATTACTATCTAATACTTTTTCTGCTAGGGTTATCTATATTACTAAGTTATTTTGGGAAAGTAAAACTCACTATTCGTAGACCGTAAAAATTATTTTACAATTCAATCTTCAATCGGTTAGGTATAAATAAAACCTTCGACTCGACATTGCGGAACATTATGCGCTTATTTACAGCGCCAGACAGAATTTGAATTAATCGGAAAAATATTTCAAGGTTTTAGGGTGATAAACAAACCCTGGATTTATTTGGAATATAAAGAACGGGCATGAGTATATATAGCTATGTGTAATTGAATTACATGGTTTAATTAAGGCTGTTATACATAGTGGCCCCAGATACAGTTGTTAAGAGGAAAGTCATTTTTATTATTGATTTTACGATAAAAAGTTATTCTTTATCAAGAAATCTGTTTCTTGCATGAATAAGTTTACCATAATAAAGTCCGAAATTAGATAATTTAAGAAAATATGAACACACCTCACGACACAAGTACCTTTTTCCACTTAGAAAGGATTATCAATAGAAAAAGTTGATAAAATTGTGATGCACTATGAATTTCAAGTTTAAATTTAGTATGTTATGTTTTTGTTCCTTGAAGTTAAATTTATGAAAATTCAAAACAAACTGTGTAATTTGCGCTTGCAATAACTGCTAAACCTTATCCTATGTACATAGATTCCTTCATATGAATATTTTCAAAATACTGTCTTTTATTTGCATTTATTTTGCTGACTACTCTTTATGTATTATAATTTGTTGGTGTCGGTTCGAATTTATTATCGTTATTGTTCCATTGACTTTTCTTATAAAACATTTACCAAGGTTTGGTCAGACACGTTAGAATATAGGATTTGAAACGTATTCCATCGACATTTTATTGATCCATTTAATTCAAAACTGCCGAGCATATCGAAGCTGCGCCAAAATTGCGCAGAAATTATAAAGGAACTTGATTTAACTAGATCTGAATTGAATGCTTAAAATATATCATTTGGATTTCTTAAAACTCTAAGAGAAAAGATGTTGAGATTATGCGACAACTCTTTTGTCAATACATTCAACAGAAACATCGACAATAATTTTATGAAAACGATTATTAAAACTAAATGGGGAAAGTAATTTATAAAGAATTTATAACACAGGAAACAAAGTTTTCCGGCACGGGAAAACTATGACATACAACTGAGTATGAAAATGAAAAGGAGCAATTGTATACTTGCACTGAGTTGGTGAGAATAATGAGGATTATTCAGGAAGTAAAAAAGCAGGACGTTCCTTGGTTGAAAGAATGAAACAAAATTTGTTCTGAACTTCACGTATTTCTTCTCCGCGTAGTTCAAGTTTAAATACTTATCATGCCGTTTTACAAGTATTTCTATATCTATTTTACATCCAGTTGTCGTTAGGATATTGCACTAATCACTAATGACCTCCTTGGGTTGCGAAGTGGTTACTGCTCTAAACATTTTTTAGCCTGGGAAAAACATGAACACTACTGACTGTTTCATGGTTATACGTCCATTTAGTTGGATTCGCGTATGGTTTGCTACAACGATTTTGGCGGAAAGTTTTTCATTATTTACCATATAGTCTTGAATTAGCACATAATGGTTGTCCTCCCTTACCTAAATTGAAAGAATTTTTGGACGGTAGTCACTTCACAGACGATAATGGAGTGAAGTGGTCGGTACTAGTTCAATCAAGAAGCTGGCAGTAACTGGACATAGAGCAGATACAGAAAGAATTATAAAATGTTACGGTAAAGTCTTAAATGGGGACTAATTGGGAAAATAGTCTAAGAATTATAGTAAGTGTGTAATATTCGATTAATTTGCTCAATTACTACAAACCTGAGAGAGGGACATCTTTTTACTTTCTAGAAAACCTTCGTTCAGTTTACTGGTATAACCTGTTGCAGCAACAACACGTTTCTACTGGGCTTTCAAAAGTTATTAATTTTCCAATATGCTGTAAATTTATTCGTTTTGTATAATACAAAGCTTGTAAGCATGTGTTTAGAAACCTTATATATATACATATATATATATATATATATATATATATATATATATATATTGGCGATTTATTTGTTCATTTGATTTCAATGTTACAAGCTTAAAGCTAATATTTCATTTGTATATTTTAAATTGTTGTCAGTCTTTAATTTTCTCATGATTACATACAATCAGTATAGAACTATGTCGAAGAAGTAGGAAAATACTGGAGGATAACCTGTTTTAAAGCAAATTTATTGTCGCCGGGTTCTGTTCAAGTTAATCTTATTGTCTAGCAACTTTTTCAATGCGTCTGCGTAACGCAAATACTCGCAAGGTGGATCTGCACATACACAATGTACGTGTTCAAGTTATTTACTTTAAGTTGCACCTATAATTTGTAATTGAATAAAAAATGTACTCGCAATTCCAGGTTTCGTTTTAGTCGACTTTTTACAATAACAATAATAATGGTAATAAATCACATATTCTATGGGGCAAAGGGAATGGAACAATTAATGCTTGAAGGAAGGATCGAGTATAGCATAAAATGTTACTGTCTTTATTTCTTTACAAAACTTAAAACATATATTCTAGAAATAGTTCCAGAGGATTACCATCTTCATCTAGACACTAGAGTATCCATAAAGCAACTGGTGAAAGAAATAAAAAATTAAAGTGAGTTAAAGTTTTTTTTAATGTCTTTTATAAAGAAAACTCAAGTTTTATAAAAACCGTTTTGGTTTGGATGCAAAATATCATGCTTAATCGCAACACTATAATTCCATCAAAGATAATTTTCTAAATAATTTCGAATATATTTGAAGTAAGTGTTATACGTCTGTAATTGCTTACATCACCTCTGGCTCGTTTGTTGTAAGGTCAAATAGCGTATTTTAAAGTTTCAGTAAATTTATTGTTACAAAAAGCAAAATTTGTTACATGAATTCAAGGGTATGATAGATTTTCAATTTTTTTCTTGAACAGAAAAACTAAAACTTCACTTCCTTCTTTGGTTTTCAATTTATCCAAGGTGTTAATAACGATTCACAAATATAAGTTATTTCTTATCAGAATAAACTAATAAAATATTTTTTTTACGTATATGCAGTGTACAACAAAATAATCTTGCGTTCGATTTCTTAGTCTCGTCCTTCTTATTCTAGTGGAGAAATGAAGAGTCCCATTTAATACAACAAATAGTTCCTATATTAATACTCATTTTTGGAAAAAGGACTACGACCTACGTGGGGAAGGAAAATACGGTTCTTTTTGTAAATCATTTAGTACAATTATACTCGAGCGCATACTGCACAAGGAGTAGTTGACTTTTCCAGTAGTTGGAATTGAGAAGTATTTTGCGCTCCTTTTTACATTCCGGATTTAAAACCCAGCGACTTCGACTAGATTCGCAGGATCAAGAAATAACTGCGTGAAATTAGTTATGCAGGGGTACCGGGTATTCTGTAGGTAGTAGAATAGAGTTTAGGAAATTTGTATACATTTTGTGTTCATACAAATCAGCATCAATCAGCCTTCAAGTAATTTAATGTACTAGAAAAAAAGAGGAGGCGTAGAAATAAAATGTCAATTTCTAACAAACGTTCCCACAGTTTTAAAGTGCATTTGGCACTTTCGAGTGTCAGTTACGATGTATTATAAAGCAAACTATATTTTTTAAAATACGGATTGTGTTGATAGTACTTTGTGGTAAATTAATTACAAGATACGTGCATTTTTTGATCATTAAGTAAACGGCTTCCCAAAAGATGATTAAAAGCTATTTAATTAAGCTTATTATAACCGCGGGAGATTTAAGTGCGTGCCCTTTGTAGTAAACATTATTAATTATTTTTGCAACAGTAAATGATGGTTCAAAAGGACTACCTAACCCAGGTTAGATTTGAACCTATAATTTTTTATGCTGCCATTATCAGAAGTAGGTTATTTTATTACTGGTCCGTCGAGCCATTTAAATTATATTTTGTAATAAATCACTTAGGATTGGCAGGATTGAATTCAACAAAATTTCGTAAGAGCAAACCATATATATCACAAGAAAATAATGCAGACGTTTAAAGTAGTTCAAAAAACAATCTTGGGACCCTAGCATATGTTATCGGAACATACTATGAAATGGTTATTTGTATTTGACGTAATAGCATGAGCGTATTGTTAGAATATAACTATTGTGTAACTAGTTCATTAACTGTAGACAGACGAAAATTCCCATCAATGAATTTAATTCTTGTCATCTCCGAATCGAATTGACCTAATATTTCTTTGACGTGCCCAGAAAAACAAGAAACAGTTACGTCTAAAGTATACCATGGCTAGCAGGAATGTCAACGAGAATTTAAATATTTGAATGTTTAATACGTAATATATCTTATAGCTGTAACGGGATTGTTCCGCATAATTCGTCCATCCAGTGTTTTCGCGAAATTGCCAACGCGTGTCACGTAAGTGAGTCACCGGGCGACAAAGAAATCTTATCCAGAGATCTCAGCAAGGCACAAATAAATATATAAATAATAAATAAACAGCTATTCCCAACAAAGTTTCCCAAAGCGCGTTTGTAGCTGAGATAAATAACAAAATGTACAAATTTTTTCTCTCACTATCGTAACTGTTAACGATTTCTTCCTATTTAGAGATGTAAATTTTTATAAAAAGTGAACTGAACGAAATCTTTCATTAAACTTTTGAAAAGTTGCTTGAAAAGTGAAACATCTTAGAAAAAAATTATGGCATCTAGTAAAAGTAATATAAATTATTCTTTTAAGTTCTGCAATTTTCCGAGACAAGAAAATGGATGATGGTACAAAATACAACTGATTTATATGATGGTACATTAGTATCTATAAAAAATATAGTTAGCACTATTTCATGTAGTGAGAAACGCACCATCATTTCATAGAACGTTTTTCTTACGCTAAGGCATCACAAATAGTTAGAATGAAACTTTAGAATTAAAAACCAAAATCTGAAAATACATTAGGTTTAAATTTATTTATTCAGTGTATTTCGGAAGGAGTATGTTTCAATTTAGTTTATATTTCCTTGCTTACATAACTACAGCCATTATAAAAGCATTGAAACATTCAGAAAAATTTTCGATGTAGTCAGAAGATATATTTTTGATCAATATTTTGAATCACGCAAAATATTTTATACTATATAATGTTGGATTAATTGTCTGACAGACTGTATAAAACTCGAATAGCTTTTATCAGGAATATATTGGCAATATTACGAAAGACATAATTATAATGTTTAACCAATATCTACATTGTGTATGTTCGTTTTATAATTTACACTTTATAAAACTTAGTAGTGCTTGATGCTAATACTACGAAGTCTAAAGCAGTTGGTTACTTCTACATGTATTATATTTACATACATATATATACATATATATAATAGATTATCCTTATACATATCTTCACTACATCCTTATATATATATGTGAATAAATAGAATGTGAATAAAAAAAATTTAAACCGTCTGGTTAAAACAAAAATAGTCAAGTTGACATAGTATTTACATTCTTTTCGTATAACTGAATATGAATTTATTTTCATTTGTTAGGTACATCAAATAAAACTAGATATTAACTATTTCAGCCGCAGTTTATATGTAAATTAGCCATAAACATAATTCGCAGATGCTCTAATCCGACCTTTACAAATGAAATCTGTGCAATCGGTTTGTATTTATCTTGTAATTGTTATTAGCATTCACATAAATGCGTTTTAAACGGAATTAGCATAATTATAGCTGCAAATGAATTGACCAGTGGCTTTATATTATTCAAATACGAGACGTGATTCTACCGTAGACGTCATAAGAAACTTCTTATGTAGTTGACTACTATATCGCGTAGTTAGCGCCACTCCTGACAGCCTGCGGCAGTTGCAGGCATTCAAAATCAACGTATTTCATCGTTATTAAATAACTTATTCATCTTTCGCGTTCATTCAGCGTGAAACCGCGTCGACCTTCGCAGTGGTAAAGCTTTTTGTCGATTCTCAACAGTTGACAATGCAACGTATATTTGCGTCTGGTAGACATTTAGTTACGGCAACGAGTGAAAGTCAAGTTCACGGTAATCTTTTAGGAATTTGTCAACATCTCATTATAAGTTTATTCACATTTATAATAGATGTTTATATGTTCTTTGTCTAGATTAAGTAATTTTCACTCTAGTAAATTAATAACTGTTTAAAAGGATTAGTTAGTAATCTTATATTTTTAATAGATTAATAATTGTATTTTTGAAGCAAAATTATCAAAATTGGTTTATTTTACTGCAAGTAGTGATGTTTTGCGGAAACTTCAACTGTCAGTATTTAAGAAAGTGTAAAACGATTTGGAGGATCGCAGTTATCTATGGCGAAAATGCTTTAACATGTTTCCAAAACACTTTCGTTTATACTGAACTTCGATAAGTCCACGTACAAAATTGGATATATTTGTATGCAGCTGTTTTTGAGTTATTTACAATTTTAAGAAAAATTGATATATGTAGCCCAGATTAAAAATGTTTACTGTTTTAGTTTCAAACTTCTATTGCGCATGTGCCGATATAATTTTATAATAAGTTAAGTTTTATATTTTCTGACTCGTATTTCTACCTAAAAGAACTTACGATAAATTCTCTTTATGTAGTTGTAGTTGTTTTGAAAGATCGCTTTGTTTGTACTAATTTTTGGCAAACTAATATCATTAAGTAAGGTGGTGTAGGTTTGACCATTCACCAAAGTATACGATTCAAAAATATTTATAATATTAATAGGTTCATCTTCAACATTTACAAGAACAAAAACTATAAGTGAAACGGAAATTAGAGACTTTAAGTAATCATTAAGTATGTTATTATGGTAGTAGTTGAAAGGAAGAAGTCAACTATTGAGTTCTATGAGATGGTATTTCATACACACTGGGATTAATATAAAATTGTCTTTTGAAATAACTTAAAATGTTTACAGTTGGGTGCAATGGAACTAATGTTTTTGGTGTGAAATATAAAATCTGCAAAAAAGCAATTACAAGAAATAGAAGTATGTGAATCATCAAATAGGAAAAGATAGAGTGGTTAGAATACTAGCAAAAGTAGCAACAGTTGAATAAAACTAAATATTTCGTTAAACTTGTTCAAATTCAATTTTGCTATACACAGGTAAGAATAGACCAAAACACTTCATTTTGATGGGTAAACATTGTTACCTAACCTAACTACCTCTAAAATTACTTAAAGTTATGAATCGTTTATGTATGTACCTTTCAGTCTTTTTACTGATCCTGAACTGCTTAAAAATTGATAATTGTTACTAAACAAAAAATGTTACTCCTACTTCAGGATTAAAATTGTATTTTGATTTTTTGAATGTTCCAGGTGATATTTTAAAGAAAAAGCTTAAGACAGGTATGATTTATGATTATTAAATTAATAACTATTAAAGGCAATTAAGGTGTTCTTAATTTATTCAAAAGAAATGTTTTGTCATATGAGGTACTCTTTCAAAATAAAAAAAACCGGAAGTTGTCATTTAAAACCTTGTCGATGATATCATTCCTTAAAAATATGTGAAGGAAATCTAAAATTAATGCGAAAACATGTATTCTTAAAAAATAAAATTGACGGGTCCCAGCACTTCTTTGAAAAATAATTTGCTTCAAATTACATCATCCAACTTCTCAACCATAAATTCCAAAGAAACCAAGGAGAGTCAAATTACAACTGATAATAGCATTATCTCTGGAAGTATTAAATATTCAACGGATTCTAATTTTATCCCATCTATATCGTGCGCTGCGCATTTAATTATCCAGTTTAAATCAAATAATTTGGTGCGAGATTTGAATCTACCAAAATCACAAGTAGAACTTCTTGGGTCGCGTCTACGGCAATGAAATCTCTTAGATTAGTGTTTTTAGCAGCAGATTTCTATAGCATGGATGGCAATTTGGTCTGCTGCAGTGATATTTATAAACCTTTTGAAACGTTCGCAATACGTCTTGACCTTAATTCGTGGAGATTATGGAGACCTCTCTCTTCTAACCCAACAGGTTATAGCGTTTCTTTGAAAGAAGGTTTTGTTAGAGAAGATAAAGTATAAAAAGTATTCTTGGAATACTTGCATAGATTTTAGAGTTATTGCCCATATTTTGTTCATGTAATCGGGTCACATTAAATACTGTTGTCCTTTTATGCCTTTTGGTCGAATCATGACAGGGAAAGGCATTACTTTAAGCAGATGTAACCGCTACGAAAGGACTTCACGTCAGGAAGAGACAATGCACGACATCAGTTTTTACTGGGAAAAGAGGAGATCATAATATCACTTCAACGCATAAAACTAGGACTCATAAGGGACCTTGACATTTCATTGCGAAGGTGATGACTGAAAGAAGAATAAAAGGAAATATTTTTGTTGCACCTCAAACACGAAAAATGGTAAGTGCTAGAACATTAAAAGCAGAGTGAATGTCCATGGTACAAGTTTTTCCTAATTTCTTGGGAAACAACAAGGCCGAAGAGCTTTAGTAATGGATGTGATTAAAGCATTTTACGCTGCCCAAATAACAGGTTCAGTACTTCTTCATCAAATGTCTGAGATACCTCGGTGGCATTTACTAATAGATACTGTAACAAGAGGTATTCTTTACGCTAGAAAATGTAGATAATAATTTTGATTGCAGATAAAAATAATATGAAACAATAAATGCATGAAATAATATAAATTATTTGCTGCATAGATTACAAAAAAATTTCAATTATGGTAGAATTAAGACCAAAATTTAATCTTAGCAAATTCAAACATTTTCTTCCAAATATCATAACGGATAATATAGCGTGGTAATAGTAAGTGTGATATTATTGATGGATAAATAAAACTATGGCGGCGAAAAAACTTATTTGCCAAAACCACCTGAAACTAGGGAGCGTCAAATCTTCTATATTTCTTAAGGTCTTTGAATTGTACGAAATTATATAAACTCTACGATATTCGAAAGTCTAATGGAATATAGTGAAATCGCTCTCATGCATATTTGTAAAGAAGCAGGGAACCAAAAAAATAATTACTAACCTTACGTTTCACAAAGAGTAATTACTTAAAATACTGCTTAATGTGTGGCCGTAAAGCTTTGCTTGAATATCTCAAGTTAATATTGTCTAGGGTAGTAGGTATTGTAGTAAAACAGAAACAGAATATGATAAAACAAAGAAAATGGTTAGATTGTAGTAATTATAGAAGCAGTGCGAGAACTAACCAGTCCTGTATGTGTTCTTACATATATACATAAATTTTGATTGAAGATAGATTGGCATATTCTTTTTTGTACTAAAAATAATAGAAGGAATCAATAAATTAAAGATAGCTTTTAAAAATTTTCGTAATAATTTTATTCTTTTCCTTATTAAAAAAAAATCACTATTTTTTGCTTTAAAATGAACATAATGAATAAGAAGTAATAAATGGTTTTATGAAAAATAGGTTTTTGTTTTCATAGTGTAGTATATAATATATACTTTTATTTGGCTTTTGTATTGTTAAAAATCTTTTTATTGATCAGCGAAACACCCTACTATTAGAGAAGAAAGTCGCTAATTTCTCGTAAACCATACTTCTAAAATATTTTTCAAACTTAAAAACTGCTTCTCTTCTAATAGAGACAAGAACTTCTATTTCCTAAATTACCCGAAGTATACATAAATGTTATAAAACACAAGATCTTATCGTAAAGAACATAGGTCGCAAAAAAATTGCCGGTTTCGTCAAGAGTAGAGAAGCGAATCTTCATAACTCACCAAACTCAATTGTTTTCCACACTTGTTTTGCAATTACAGTTTGAATCTATCTTGAACATCTTTTCTTCCGTTTCGTGTTTCACTTGAACGCGTTTAATAAATGCATCTAAATTGTGAAGTATATCGCATTGTTTTAGGTTGCAAGGTTTGCGGTTAGATTTCACAATGTTCGAATTTAATTTATGAAGACGACAAACATTTATACAGGTATAATAAATTATCAATTTGTTTGAAGGACGGCTTAAAAATACGCGAGTTGTTTTTTATATTAGCCGTATTATACATAAATTATTTAGTGGTGTCATTCATTAGCATATGGCATTATTGAAAAGTTCGTTACACTCGTTGGAATATTTGTCTTAAATGTTTGATAGAGGTATCTTTCTAAACAAAAAGTTCGTGTTGATGGAAATAGAATCTTCTAGCTATTGATTTTGAATCGACTGTTATTTTTTAAGCAAATACAGGCTGAGAAGTGTTGTTGCTACTTCGTGAATTAATAGACAAAAATTAATAGACAAGAATGTCACATACACAATGGTTAGGTTATAATAAATATAATTTGTTTGAATGTGTTTGGACTGGGATAAAATTTGTGATATTATAAAATGCAGTTAAAGTAAAGGTTTTATATATTCTATATATTTAATGCAATTCAAACAGTTATTAGTATTATCAGGTTTTGTTTTCTCAATTAACAAAAGAATCAACAAAAATGTTGTGAGAATCTATTTGAATTAATTTGAAAAAGTAGTATACCCACGTTTATTTCTTAAATAACAAACACTGAATTTAAGCACATGTATTTGGAGCATCCTGCCATAAGTTCATTGTGTGAAGACATCATTTTGTACAAAAATAAAACAAGTATATACTGTTCTTCCTATGCTTGCAGTCTTCACATTTATATTTTATATTGCAACTTTAGTTAATGCTTTAATAAGTTGTTATATTCTACGTAGAACTTACGGCCCTGAAAATATCCCTGAATACGATAATGCCGAGAGAAGAGATTATAAACCTGAAGCTAAGGAGAGATTCGAAATGGTAATCGTAAAAACCTGTGACGAACGCTTAGGTATATTGTCGGCTTTCAGACAAGAAACACAATCTTAGATATATCGACAATAATGTTAAACACCACAATAATGGTCTAGACATGCTTTCCTTGGTCTGATGCTGATCATCTATATTGGATCAAAAAAACTAATCCAGGCATTTAATGTTTTATATGGAAGTTTGAGCATTGTAGCGATTCTAAGTACACTTGACAGTGCGGGAAAGATTGGATTCCAGACAAAAATAGCACCATCATTGGATTTGAATCTAATTCAATCTAATTGAAAGTTTGTTGGTAGTTAAAAGAAAACTTTTGGTAAAATGGAATGGTTTGTCAATCTTTAGAGAAATCAATGCAACGTATGTAGGTGTAAAATTATGACCCAATCGAAAAGCATTAACAATTGAATTTAACTTCAAATACTATGCAGTTTATGTTTAATTCCGTAGCTCGTTTATTATACAATATATATTTTGTCCACTTAAACATTAGGATTTCCATTTTTATTCTTACACCAGTTTGAGGAAATAAATAGCTTCTGGAGTTCGTATATTATATTTTACTTTCAAAGAAACACATACGCTACTTATTTGAAAATATTATTACCTAGGTATCATTTTGCGGTCTTTATTATGTACATACATCTATTACTTTGTAGCAAATTTATGCGTGTTCTGTTTTCAGATGTTGTGTCTTTTAATTTAAATCTGCCTTATTATTGAAATAGAATTAGACAATATTATAAGATAATATAATTGTACGTACGAAAGTAAAGAGAACGGAAATGAAATTATTTTCACTTTGAATATCTCCCTAATTTTGGTATTCTTAGTGTTCTTCCCTATATAAAGAATGTTGTTAATGAAATATTTTCAGTTGCAAAACCCCATAACTTTTTTCTAGAATTATTTAAACAGCCTCATAATTCCTTGATGATAACAAAATACGAATTTTATCAATAAAATATCAACTTTATATGGTAATTCGACTTAATTCAAAAATGCAACACATCTTAAATCTTTTTTCATTTCACAATATTCTGTTATTTGTTACAAGTGATAAATGAGGTCATTTATGGTAAGAACCTTATTAACAAAATTGGAACACCTCCCTTCCCAAAGTGCAATCTTTATAAATATTTTTGTGTAAATTAAAGTAACTAATAAATTGTTTCCGAAGATAGTAGTAACAGTGCATATTTAATAATTATTGCTAATCGTATTTGACTGCATTTTTGGTATAACACATGTACCTTATTTGGAAATCAAAAATGAAGTTTGAATATCATTTTCGAACAATTAGATAAAACTCTTAGTTGAAATATGTACTTTGTCGATGAATGTATCCAACTTGTTCCTTTCTTATGTTATGCTTCTATTTATGGAAGTAATTAATATTCCACTGAAGAGAAAGATTACTACATAGCAACAGACTAGTAGTCGGATGTTTTTCTATTAAAATACGGATAAATATTGTTAAAATGTAGATTCTTAATAAGATATGCATATCGAAGCTTATAGAAAAAATAATTACAATTTTCCTATTAATTTTTAGACTCATTTCCTATTATATTGCGATACATTAAATGGTTTTTGCATGTTAATAAATGTGGACAAATATTAGATAAATATTTTGATTAAAATGCCCTTAAAACACAATGCATTTTGTTAGTTTAAAAGGCCTGAAAATGGGACATTTTGCTAATATTTAAACGATTTATAAGCATTTATCTTATATTTATATCTATAGATAATATTTGTATAACAAAATGGCGGAAGCAACGCTGTCATTTAAAGAAGCATGCTCGTTGTTAAGGATGTAATCAATTCAATTTGGCAGATGTAAGCATTAAATTCTGAATTCTACGTGACATCAGTGTAAAATATTAACAATAATGTGACGTTTATCTAAATATATTGCATTTAAACTACTGACAGACGATCTGATGATGAAGGTGGGCCAGAGCAGAATACTCTAATATTCCTGACAAAAATGTTTTGGAAAAATTAAGATGTGATCAAGTTACATTTTTGCAATTTTTCTTACTTAAGTTATAGGTAGTGTAATGTATATAATAAAAACGTGAAAGTATTTGTCACGAGTTACTCATAAAAACGCGAATATTTTTTGGAAATCCTTAAATGCACTTGCAACTAAAATGATTGTGTGGCGTTATTATTCACTGTGTTTATATGAATGCGTCTCTATTTGTTTAAGCATCTTTAAAAATGTAATCGCCGTAAGGTATGTACTAAATAACCGCAGAATTTAAATACTTGCTTGAATCGGTCATTACAGCCACTAATAAAGCCCCCTGTTTGGGGCATCCTAATCATACATTATTCTAAGTATGCATATTGCGAATGGAAATAAATTTTAGTTACATTTATTATTGAATATTGCGTTAACTAAATTATAATAAACGTTGATGTTTCTGAAGATATTGTCAATAAACGATGTATTATTGAATATTTTATGTATATTTTCATATAAGTTCGTTATTATTTTATTATTTTGATGCGTTTGTTTTTACGTGTAACTGTATTCTGTCACAAAAGAGGACGTATTAAAGAACACAATTGTATGTTCCTTAGTTTTGATGCACTCGAATTTTAAGTAATAACAGAGGTGACAAATATTTTTCTTTTCTTACAAAAAACGCCGGATTAAATATTTCAATTTTAAATTTATCACTTATTACTGAAACATTACATATAAAAAATACGTGCATAATATAAACAATTTCTTTGCAATATTTACTTGTACATTGTATATCTTATATTAATAAAAACATCCACTGTGTCTATTATAATCATATATATGTATATATGTTTAACAATTCTGGTAACTGACGCCAATGCTATACACTTTTATTACGAATCTAAAGTAAATAGAATAGATTTAGAAGTACACAATTTCCAAATTTCGTCTTCGATTTGTTTACGTGGTTAAGAGAACATGCTGCATTATCATCGTAAATAATACGACGAAAGAAGCTTTCATTGTACTACATTAAGAAACAAAGAAATTATCATTCCTTAGACTTTTTGTATTATTATATTTCAAACTCTAAGTTAATTTTGTATAATTTTATGTAAGGAGTAACATATTAAATAATTTACTGTCTAAAACTATTTTTTTAATTGTTAAGGAGTGGATGCGTACTAATAAATTTATAGTTAAGCTCGAGAAAATAAATTGTATTCTTTCTAAAAATAAAGTTCAATATTTCTATATATAATATGTTATAATAACATTGCTACTATATATATATATATATATCTTATAGTAGCAATGTTATTATAACATATTATTGTTCAAAATTCAGGTACGGTATTGAGGAAGATTCACTGACGTTCAACGTTTGTTTCTAATTCAGAAAAGAGTTTGTTTGATATTAACCATAACGGTAGCTGTAAACATGCTTTTTTAAATTTTCAACTTCCTTTGATTTATATTTTCGAAGTTCTTTGTTATATATTTAAACATAAAAATGATTTTTCTAATCATATTTGCTTTAACTACCCTATAAAAAAAAGGTCAATTATCTTTTCCACCTATTCTCATAGAATAGTTTACTATCAAAGAAGTTTATATATTAAGGGGTGTAAACTATTTAAGAAGCTACCATTAAGAAGGGAAAAAGCTTTGAAGAAACTTACAAGAAAGTTTAAATCGGGTGTTTAAAGAAATTTTATTCATTATTAATTGTTAGAGTTTGAGGATTTTTTAAATATTTAATACATTATAATTCTGCCGAATGATTATACTCCATTCAAATTTGTAAATTAAGTAAGATTTGATCGAAAAATATAATTCTTTACGACGTTACAAACTTTAATTAATCATCATGTTAAATTGTTATTAAATATTAAATCATTCTTCGGATGATTTATGTCAGACTCTAAGTGAATACTTTTACCGTGGATCTACTGTTTACTACTTTTAATCTGTATAATATTTGTTTACTTTACTTACACTGATTTCTTTTCTTTGGTTCTTTGACTTGTTTAGGGCAAACAATATGTAGTTGTTATTTTGTATAAAAGTGTTGAAATAAATGCTATAAATAAATGCATAAATAAATAACATTATTATGTTGTTATTATTATTACCCTTATGATTAAATGATACATTTAAAATTGATTGCGGGATATTTAAATGGGCTGGTTTCAAAAGAAAAGAAATAGTATTCTTAGTTTTATTATTGAATATTTATATTTTGAAGTAAATTGTGAATATGATCAAACTTGGGATTACACGTTAAGCAGTATGCACTCATTTACTTTTTCTAAACAGGGTATACATTAAGTATGTTTACATTTTGAATAACTTTTCGAAGAACACGCAATTGTTTAAAAGTCAACTTTAGAGTTAATGAGTTTATTTCGCAGGAATGTTACCATATACTAATGAGATCGATAATGCATATAGTATTTCTATGTTTTATGTAATTTGGCATTTTTAGTCATCTGTGTTACATCCAACTGGCTTCTAGTAATATTTTCCAGTAAACAAAATTTTTAGAAATGTGATCTCTATTGTGACGGCAGTGTATCGTCTCAAGAAATAGGTAATCATCATCTACATACACGTTTTCATTGAATTATCGTTAAATCTTATTAACCTTAATTTACACAAATTCATTGTAGTAAGTACTACAGTATTCTTTTGTACTATAGGCACTTACAGTCACACAATTATGTTTAAATACACAAAAATTAAGAAGAGAAATCAATGCAAAAATATAAGAAAGTAATTAATTTTATATCGGTAAAAACGATTTAGTTATCTATTCATTAAGAGAATTAATCAGCAAAGCGTAATACTTACCCCTACCGTTCCCTGGCAAGATCAACTTTTTTGAAAAGAAAAGTAAATGTATTAACAGATTACTTTTAAAACCACTTCTTCACTACGTAATACAATTTCTCAAAATTAATTGCGAAATAAAAATCAAATCATAAGATTTGAAATACCAAAATTTCGTTTTTTGAAAGGAGCAATACAAAGAAGTGTCAAAATGAGCTTGCTAAAGTGAATGTTTGAACAACGCGACTTTGGTGCGAGTTCTGATTTTCCGACGACTTTTCGTATGAGAGATGTGAGGACGCGCAAAATCGGCGAATCGCACTTTTCAAACCGCCTGATATACTTATAGGGTCCCCTCCTTGTGGTTCGGGGGCGCCCGCTATATTCGCAACAACACGCATACATCCACATACCGGTATCCACCGACACTTTATTATAATGATGAAAATGATGCTTCTTGTGCTCTTGGTCGGCTTGCCGATTCTTCCTTCGTTTTGGTTTTAACTTGAACGATCGAACATAAACGATAATGACGTATACAGGAGAAAAAAGACTGCAGGACATTAAAACGCATAACGTAAATATTGTTCGTACATATGCTGAATATAAATAAATACTATGGCTTACATTACCTGTAAGTCTGGCGTGTAAGCATATTGGAATTTCTGTACGTTTTTTCCTTCCTTCTTTACTTCCTAAAAGAAGCAAATGTCCCTAATTTATTTGGAATCTTGATTTAACATGAAATCGTCATATTTCGCTTGTATATGCGAGGACGATATGTTAATGTGCACACTGGAAAATTTGGTTAAACGTTTTATTGTAATTGTCTCGATATCAGAGCTTAAGCATAAAAATTTTAAAGGATTCACATTAATTAATAAAATACATTTCTTTTATACTTTGAAGTAATAAAAAATACTTTTATAGCATATATGGAGCATTTACCTTCGCATTTTATAGGGAGGCAAATTTTGATGTTTTCACAGGGAATCTCTAAAACTATGAATGATAGGCTATCATTTTCTATTTACTAAATTAAAAAGAAGAGTGTTGCGTTCTTTTTTACCTCGATAAGAATATAGCATCTTACACCGGTAGAAGTACCATCTGAAACAATTATAATAATCTATAGTAATTTATAGCGCAACAGGCTTCAAGTATAGTAGTATTTTTTTCTAAAAAATGGCATCCAAAATTTTGGTAATCCTTACTAAGGTATCCAGTCAATACTTTAACCATACTTTGTGAAAATGATATAACGCCACTGTAATACCTGTTTTTAAAGAATATATATACCTATAAATTGTAGCTTGACATGTTAAATAATACTTGTTCAGATAATGCTATTCACAAGGATCCGTTAATCTATAGAACTCTATACACATAAAAATTAATGCACAATCTCCGTAAAATATAGTAGAATTTACTACGGAATGAACACTATAATAAAATGTAGAAATATTGAAGAATGCGATGATAATTACTATGTTATAATATACATATGCATGTACGAATATATGAGAAATACAAAAACAAACAGCACTGACAGCTTAATATCCATTCAAGGAATACGGTCCATATTCACTAAAAACAAAAATAATTTTCTTTTGAATTCATATTCATTCTTGTTAAAGTTAACCCGTCTTTGGGAAATAAATGATTCACATCTCCTGATCTGGTGCTTTATTCATGCCTGATCCTGAATTTTTCAAAACGTTTCATATTTCTAAATAGAAATAGAATAGAAATAATATGCGGTTGTATTGATGGTTAATATGTTATTATTTTTGGAGATATTTTCTACCCATAATTTTCATACTACAACAATGTTTACATATCTCTCTTGAACTAAATTATTGTATGGTTTAGTTTAACAATGTCGTAGTTACGAACGTCGAAAAAGCTATCACGCGCTTACAACGCACAGAAGTTTATCGGTGAATTTCCCATATATGATACATGATGGAACCAAAATTTATTTGCACAGTTTGTGGCAATGCTTTCATTTTCAAAATAAATTTGAATGTAAGAAACACGTGGACAGTACACAAAACAAAAACAAGAAAGGGAACTGTGTTGAGCAACCAATTTACATTCGATTTTTGTGTAAACGACGCATTAAAAATGTTCTTAATGTCATGGTACGTACAATAAAACGACGTAAATCGTTATTTTAGTTTTTTCTAGCTAGTAAAAGATTAGGAAAATGTGCTGCTACAGTAATTACAATGGAAGTGTTAAATACAATGGAAAAATTTTTAATTTTGAACTAACTCTTATTGTTATGATTGGTGGTACCGAAACGCTTTTCGTAGGCCAGTCTCTTGAACAATATTGTGGCTATTCGTTACCTTTTTCATATAAAATCCATGTATTATATCTTGTGGCAAAAACTATTCGTTATCCAGAGGTAGACGCTTTAATAGTGAATACAAAAGCAGTGCTTCTGAAATCTTCAAAACATATTCGCTAATCTCATAGACAATGTACATCATTATTAGATGTTTAGCAGTCATTCTTCGCATTTGTCCATCACGGCGACCACGGTTATGAGGAAACTGTTGAAATATGCTCGGTGCTGGAAATATTTAACCGATCCTGTCTCTTTTGCACATCTTCATACTGAAAGCGCTGCTAAAAAGGGTAAGACTTTATTTACATTTTTTACTATTTGCGCATTATTCTAAACACGCGTTAGTGACCGAGCTTTCGCAGTGCCATCACTACTAATAATTACTTTAGGTAGTTAACAATTGAGGTTTTCCATTTGATTACTGAAATACATAATTTTTTCAAATACAATAAAATGATCATATAGTTGTGAGGAATAACATTAACTAGCATCCCAGGCAAAGTATTGACAAGAATACTAGAAAAAAGACTCCGAGAGAAACTGGAAACAACACTAGAAGATACTCAACATGGATTTAGAAAAGGAAGAAGCACTCAGGACTTAATATTTGTAATAAGACAATTAGGAGACAAACTAATAGGGAAAGGAAAGGAAATACATATATGTTTTATAGATCTTAAAAAAGCTTTTGATAGGGTAAGAAGAGAAGATGTATGGCAGAGCTTGGAAAGGAGAGGTTTAGAGAAAGGAATGATAGAGATGATTAAGGCATTGTATAAAAGCAATAAGAATAAGGTGAGAACTTCCAATGCAGAATCAGCTGAATTCGAATCGCAAATTGGATTAAAACAGGGATGCGTATTGAGCCCATTGTTATTCTCCGTATTAATAGACGACTCTGTTAAAAAAAGCTAAACAAAAAGGAAAAAATATGAAAGTAGGAAACTGGAAAATGAATGTAATTAACGTACAGGAACTAATGTTTGCAGATGATATGGTACTGATAGCACACTCGGAAGAGACATTACAGCAAAACTTGAAGATATACCAAGAAGAACTAACAAAGATAAACATGGAGATAAACACGAGGAAAACAAACACAATGATAATAGCAGCAGAAGAAAGAAAACATAGCATCAAAATCGGGGAAAAAGCATTGGAACAAGTTAAAAGTTACAACTACTTAGGAACAATCATTGAAGACAATGGGAGAATAGAGAAAGAGGTAAATGAGAGGATAGGGAAATCCGCAAAAATATATTGAGAAATTCGTTTCTGGATAAAAAAGAAATACCAAACGTAACATATGGTAGTGAGTCATGGATAACCACGAATAGAATCAAGAGCAGAGTTACGTCCATGGAAATGAGATTCCTAAGAAGAATAGAAGGAGTAACTAGAAGAGACAGAATCAGAAACACGACAATCACAAATAGTCTGGGTATCAAACCAGTAGAAGTGGTCATAGAAGAGAGACAACTGGGATGGCTTGGACATCTACATAGAATGGAAGAAGATCGAATCAGAAAGAGGATATTTGAAGCCAAAACAGAGGGCAAAAACAGAATAGGTAGACCCCGAAACACCTAGAAGGAGCAGGTGTATAGAACATTGGAAAAGAGAAGTATGGGATGGATTGAAGCCAAACAACTGGCTCAGAACAGGAACCTGTGGAAGATGAAAATAAGAAATAAATAGTCCGACACCGTAAGGTATAAAAGACATAGGGTTAAAAAAAAAAGTTGTGACACTATATTTTAAGTTGGTATACACATATTCAATACAATTTTACAACGTGAATTTGAAATTATGGATTTTTAAGCGGTAATACCAAATTAATAAATTCACCAACATTAAAATTTTGCTAGTTGTAAGGAACTGTAGTAACAAATTTTATTACAATTCCTTCTAAAATTCTAAATCTACCAGTGTTCACCACAAATTTATAATTCAAACACATAAAAAATCGCGGTATAAGGTTATAAGTTACAAATTTCCTAAAAAGTGGTCAGTCTATGCCTAGGATTTGCTAAAATTTTCTTCTTTAACTCCCATGAGGAAAAATTTAACTAAATGACAAGTAATTACATTTCGTGAATATCCAAAGGAGAGAAAGTTTTTTTAGGGATCAAAACTAAATAAATCTGGAAATAATAGCTATGCATCCGCAATGGTATAGTATCGCATTTGGAATGACATATTTTATATTGCACTTCATATAGTTAATTGCATCTTAACATTGTATTTTAGTTTAAATATAGTAAGTATTTTAGTCCAAAGCGGCAAAACAGCCGTTCAAGTGTTGATATTTGAAAGTTAGAGGTTTTTCTTTTCGAGATATTATTATGCAAAACAGCACGTATACGCTGCTTACATGACCTTGCAGGTGGCAGCACAATTTAAATATCTGTTATGTTCATGAAAATTAAATTTATATTATAAGGGTGCAGTTAAATTGCAGTAAGGAAAATTCACTTACCTAAGATATAATATTTTAGTGAAGTTTATTTCAGTAAAAGACGGGCAGCTGTCGCCCGCCTCGAAAGAAGAAACTTTTCTAAGTAAAAAAAAACTAAAACAATCGAAATGATGACCTTTTAATACATTTTAAAATTCTAATATTCATAGAGAGAGAAATACTTTCTATACCTACGAATTTTTACAGCATACCGGTAAATTTCACCACTAAAAATAAGATAGTAAACTAATTGTTTCCGAAATTCAACCGTGTCGTGATAACGTATAAAAGGAATATGAAAAAAATATAATTAAGATAAAGAAAGGAAACAAAAAGGAGATGACGAGGACATGACAGGACAAAAAAGGAATAAAAAGGAAAAACGGCGAAATAGAAAAAAACGGATAAAAGGGAAAAAGGAGAAAGGAAAAAGAAAGAGAAAATAGAGAAAGGGGAACAGAAACAAAGGAAAGAAGAAAGGAAAAATAAGGCGAGATTTCGACGTGTCGTTTCGCCTCCATTGTAGGAGACTTCTTCAGGAAAAAAATCAGGGGAACCAAAGTGACAGTTAGTTCTCCTGCCTTTTTTCTCTCCTGAAGAAGACTTCTACTACGGACGCGAAACGTCTCTATTTCTCTTTTCTTTCACCCCTTTTCCTTTCTATATCCTTATTCCTTTTTCCTATCCTCTTCATCTTCCTTTTGTTTCCTTTCAGCTTTGGCACGGTTTAATCCCGGAAACAGTACGTTTATTACTGATTGTCACCGTGGAAGCCTACGTATTCATTAGATATAGATTTTTACATCGAAACAGATAAAACTTAACTAGAAAAACACAAGAAGTAAAAAAGATTCCAGATATAAACCGCGGCGGAGTTGTAACTATACCGTAATATTTCAACTCTTTCAATTTTACTAGTTGTGGGGGAACTATGAACCGGAGTTAAAACAGTGTTAACATCCGAAATTTTATGTGCGGAGTGAATGCTTGATAGTGTAGCGAATATACATACGCACACATGTATTTCTACTCTAGATTATATGGAAACTTTTACTTCTTACTTATATTTATAATTTATCTATACTTTACGACATTATCCTAAGAAAGGACTATGTTTTGCCAAATCCATTGAAGAGCATGAACTGCAAATTAAATTCAGGAAGTTCCTCGAAATGAATATTAATGGATTTGTTGAGTATCAATGAATATTAACTACTGTGTGCAATACATGTACTTTGTACCACGTATAGTATAACATTATCGGTAAAATAAACCAAGGTACGGAAAATAAGGTACAACTATAAATATTTAATGAAATCTGTTCTTTTCTATTTTATTCATTATGATTATTTTGAAGAAAATAAAAAAGGAATAACAAAGGACCATTCATTTATTTATGGATTTAAAAGAAGAATGCATAAAATACGACTGTATTAACTCCAATCCACGTATTTGACAAAGAATAGTATCTGACGTATATAAAATTTGATAGTAAATTTGAAGTATAAGAATTGCATATACAACAAAATACGATGTTATGTTATATATATAGAATATGTTATATATATATACATATCTCTTGCATTCACTTACACAGTTACTTAAAATTGACAGAGTTAAAGTATTATGGTGTAGTTACAACTGCGTAAGGGTATAAAGGTTGTTATCCAAGCACAAAATTATACGGTATTATTACTTTTCCGTTGCGATGAAAAGATTCATTTTTTTTAGTGTTAGAACCGTCACGGTGTAGAAATTTTTCGTTGGGGAGTTATCTGCCCTGATATAAAAACGTTTTCTTAATAATAAAATTTTCAATTGAGGCGCAGAAATTCAGCCAGTACAGTATTAATATCTTTCTTGTGAGTTTTAAAATTCTTAAAATTCTTCCTTTTGATGTTTAATTATTTTTAAACAAATATTGATTGTTTCGAGTCAAAGGCCGGTTACTAGGATAAACTTCACTAAAGTATTAAAGTATAGATATATAATATCAATCCCCCTTAGTGTTATTCATAAGCAAAACAATAAAACAACATGAATTTAGTCTATACCAATATAACGAAGCTTTAAATTGTGGTGCCATCTGCAACGTAAATTCGAGCGTACATTTAACGTTTTGTATATTAACGGCATATTCAAAGCAAAACTGCTGATTTTCAAATATTAACATCTAAGTAACATCGTTTTAACATTTTTCAGATGAAACTTTAACTATGGTACCAGCTTAATTTACAGATAACTGCATATTCACCGTTTCGAATATGTATTTACGTCTTACGTCATTTCGAATGTGTAACTACTGCGTTGATACAGTTCGAGCTTCTATGAGTGAAAGCTTTTTTCCATTGTTGATATTTATCAAATGTAAGTTAGGCATTATTATGTCTTTTTATGATGTAGAAAGTTTTCAGGTGGATTATATTGAAGTATCTTCTGTAATAAGTGGAAGATTTAGGAAATACTACATAACCAACGAAAAGCGAAGCCATTTATTATTTTCTTAGTTTTCTGTCTTGTCGCTACTAATCTTTCGTCTACTATCTCAGAGGTAATGCTTCTACTGATACTGCTTGAAAGCCGGTGACACATGACGAATTTATACCATTCCGTATGTCATGGTTCGTTAAAAATACTTGTCACATAGTCGGGCCGTGAATGACAAAAGCATAACAAAAACATTTATGTCAATGATGGAGAGTGTATCTATCATCCCGGTTTAGGTTGGGGATGGGAATGTTTGTGGATTTCAATGAATTCTCGGCCTTTCCGACTGTAGTAGTAAGAATTGAGGGACATCATTTTTGTGGAGGTTGAATTGGATCTGGTGACGAATTTCCAGCCTATGCTCACCGATAGTACCCGCAACTACGAGTAAGAGTCTAATGGAATATTCACGTTCTGAGATCTGGATGGCCCACTGAACGTTTTATTTCATCAATAGATGCATATCCTGTTGCGAGATCATAGAATTCGATATACGCCGGGGGTTCAAGTTGATGTTTGTTCTTGAGTAAAAAAACAGGTATAAAGTTTTGGAATGAGATTTGAATATACTCTTTAAGTTGCGTTTGTCAAGTAGTTTACTATTGCGAATGTAGGTCAAATAAACGCGTATAGCTACCAGGTTGGGGTTTAGATGTGGATTGATTGTTTTATTTGTCTTTGTGGCGAAATTATTCTGGATTAATGTGGTGGTAGGAAAGTTGGGTTTAGATAGAATATCGGCTTTGCTCATTAAAAAGTCGATTGTTTTTGTGATGGATAGTACTAGGATTAGACATTTAAGTATCTGTGGATGTGAATAGGTTTATAGTTACGTAGTACCCCCAATTTGCCAACGGGAAGAAACCTGTTTGTCTCAACTTCCACGATGAAAGTGACGTTACGACGTAAGAATTTAAAAATTAAAGAAAATTATTAAGTAAATCCCATTCATATGGCCAGATGACAAAGGTATTGCCTGTCTTAACCAACATTTGGATCTAGGGTTGTAAGATATTATTCAAATATTGGGGACGACCGTAAATAAAAAAAAATTGAAGCAACCCCCACGACTTGCTTATAGTAGAGAAGAAAGAAAACGACACGGCTTCAACATGAAGTTTCGACATTAAGCAAAGTAATTTGTCAGATACTTACAGTACATTTTTGTATAAACTTACACAACACAATCTACCGCAAAAAGTAGCCGAAATTTTCTTCCGTTTAAAATTTTACTTCAAACAGTAACAATCACAACTCTTTATAAATACAAGTTTAGTGATGAAGCAAATTTTAAACACAAGATGTAAAAATTTAATTAACCATTTCACACTAAATAATTTGTACTACTTCCTGCCGGGTTTAAAATGACAATTTAGCACTTTTAACGTGAGCAGCTAAAAGATTAGTAATCGGAAGGGAGTGTATAAAATGCTATAAAACTATTTTTTAATATGTTAAGCTAGTGCAAATTTAAAACAAGGTTCTGTAGCATGCGATATTGGTCCTGTAAGCATATATAACTTTAACATGCTTCATATTTTAAAATACTTCTATGGCGCAGTTAAATTTGAGACAACCCTTGTACACAGTTTAAGCATGAAATTAAAAGTTCTTGTAAAAAGTTTAACGTGTCTAAATAAAAATTCCACAAATTTATTAAATCACGACTCGCTTTAGTATATGAAAATTCAGTATTCAGATCTTACTCGTTAAGGTCCATTCACGCATCGTAACCAAGCAATTCTATACATTTAAAATACTAAGTTATGTTGATATGTATTTGCCTTACAAGTTAATGTCATTAGGTCTTATAATAGAAGGAATTTCCACGCGAGATTCTTCTGCTATACAAATCCACTACATTTATTTCAAACATTTCGAGAAGCGATGTAATAAACTGAACCAATTAACATACTAAAATTCTGCGGAGATACTTACACGATTGTGTGCATAATACTGAAATTAGTCTTCGGATCTACTTGTACCTTACTACTTCGGATCGATATTTATGGTAATGGTTTCTGAAATTTAAGATACACATCCACAGTATTTTATCAAGCAAAAAAGGCCTTTCCTTTAGGGTGGACATGTATGTGCAGGTACTCCAAAGGTTTTGGAATTAACTGCATTATTGTAGTGATTGTTCATGTTAATGTTGAAGTTTTAATAATGTTCAATTCATATTAATTTAGAACATATGAACGAAGAACTGCTGAAGAATTGTATTTGCTTTTAAATATCAATATAAAGCATATGTATCAATAAGAAAACATATTTATACGATATTTCAGTATTTTCTTTCTCGCTGCTGATTTTTAAATCACAGAAGCTAAGGTTTTGAGAAAACAACACGTTAATTTTTTTGTATATTAGCTTGAAGACTTATTTACAGATTGACTCCATTTCCATTACCACCGAAAGTGATGTCAACGTTCTTAGCTTAAATAAAACGCCCTATATTCTTATAAATTTTTAGAAAGATCTTAGAAAATTGAAATGTGAAGATATGCAATAGTAACGGTTGTGGAAATAATGGGTTTCCCAAAACTTGAGGTCATTTTAAACGTCAAAACATTTCTAAACGGTAAAAGTTCGAACCTCTGTATTTGACAGGTGACAGTTAAAAATAAAGACGTTTGTGAAAATGAAAAGATACACAATCGTACAATGCAGAGAGATTCTAAAAAATCGCTATCGAAATGGTAAAGGTGTCGCAGAAACAGTTCGGAAAGTTAGTATCCAAATTGGTTATCTTTCACTGTGATTGTGAGAATAATCAAGAAATTTAGAAAACTAGATCGGTTACAAAGCAAGATCAGTAGAGAATTTGCTCGCAGTTGAAGAAAATGTTGCTAATTATACGACAAGCTTTCTCAACAAATGAACAATTCAAAGAGCAGTCTGCATCGAATTTTATATTTTCATCTCATTTCTGACTGAGGCTAGAATTGAAATCAATAGACTTATATCATTCTTAAATTGGATGCCTAAATGCAAGCAACTGACGATGACTTTTACAAGAAAATCGTGAGCGACTAAATCCATTCTCATCTAAACTAGTATGTTAGCAAACAATGCTGCCACATTTGGAGCTCATAAAACCTAGGAAAGTTACCGATGGGGTCATTGTATCCCCGACGCGTGGCAGTTTGATGCAATTTTCGATCTCGTTGTGACATTGGGTAATATTTCTTCAAAGATTAGCAAAAGGAGCGCTTTCCATCAACGGTTTGTGATATTTTATGGCCATAATTGGACATTATGATTTTTTTTAATTTCCAACAAGGCGCTACATGCCACATATATGGTAAAACAGATTATTACATGATATTTTCCTTGATCGTATTATTTTATGAAATGAGAACATCAATTGGCCGCCTATGTATGTACATCGTGCGATTTATCATGGTCGGACTTTTTCTGTGTGTCTTAGAAATTGAAATACAGCGTTAGGTATGCACAAAAAATAGCAAAAACTTCACCAAAAGGATGGTCATTTATTGAATGGGCGAAGGTAGACGTTGAAACGATATCATATTTCATATTTAACTTATGTTTCATTGAAATTAAAGTATAAAGCACTTTAAAATGAATAGTTTTTCCTTAACATCTATTTTTGGGAAATTGATTGATTTCATTTTTTACGCAAACTTGGCTACGAGGAAAATGTCCGATTGTCTTCTATGACATCAGGTCTATGTAAACATTGAAGGCAACTGGAAGAGTGTCTGATCTATAATAGTACGTTCCGGCGTTGGAATCAAAGAAAGACAGCAAAAGTAACGTATTTCTGTTTCGCTTTACCTCTTGTACCTATTATAGGCTTGGATTATGTTTGTATATTTGTATTCATTGTAAGAAATATTTTCTCTGGGTATAGTGAAAAGAAATACTTTAATAATACCGATTACCTATCCATTACAGTCTGGCTTTATATTTTCCTCAATAGCGCTGCCGTTCTAGTTCCGTGGGTTACAGTTCAGTGTATGTAAAGTGTTAATAGATAACATAATCAGAACAATTGTCCACCTGTCAATAACGTTTTCATACCAAATCTCAACTTAACAAGCGTAAATTATTATTGTCATAAGACACTTTTTTTTTCACATTTTCGACTTTCGCCATTTTATTTCTATCCTCTTTACTATTGTTTTCGATGCATCCAACATTTTAGTGGCATCAGATGGTATTTGTCGCAAGCTCACTACAAATTCTCCCACAATAGGAATGCTCTTATTTTCTGCCAAAGTAGGTCATTATGAAGATTTTATCCTATCTACGCTACCTAGTTAAATTTAGCGTAATGCTATTTCAAATATTACCGCCTAGAAGGTCCGTTAAAGTAATTTTTATTAATACTTTTTCGTTTCTGTAGTAATTTTTGCTCAATTCACAGGATATTAAAAGCACCACAATTTTATCTTACACATCTCATCTGTAGGCTACATAAAAAACTAAAAACTACTTATATCTACTATACTTACTGTCTGTGAAAAATGTCGTAAATTTAAACGAACTTACAAAAATAAATAATTAGTAACAAGTAATCGTAATTGTCAAAACTGAAGCAAATAAGACCATAACAAGAATAAAAAACGAAGATTGGAACTACACAGGCGTTAATGGTAATAAATAATAAGAATAATTACACTACAGGAATTGAGATTTCTCAGATTGACAATTGCTGTGATTGTGTTTCCTAGCACATTATTTCATAGAAACACGAACACAATTACTAAAACCGTTTGATAGTTTTTAATTTAATGAATGACATGTGTGATTTCTGTGCGATTGCTTTTCCTTTATATCTCCAAAAACGTAACAAGAATATTCAGTTAAGATAAGAAAATAGAGAAAATAGATTCCGATGACATTGATATAAAAATAATATAAAAAATATAAAAATAAAAATGTACACATTTAGAACTTACTGAATATCAAAGCAGAATTAATTTTTGAATTAACAATGCAACTTCCGTTCGTTTTAAATGATAAACTCCGATTTCCTCGGTTTTATCAACGTCCAAATTAGATAATCCATGCATTAAAGTTTTCACTATATTTGGTAGGTTACGTAGTTGTCTAGAAAATAGGAGCAACGGGATCGAATTTAAACGTTGGTAGAACCAAGAAAATTGGAATTTAGAAATAATTTGCTATTAGAAAATGTAACAAATAAATAATATTACAATAGGTAAACCTACGAATGAACATAGAATGTTTTACTGGATTTTAATAGTAAAGATATAAATTATTTCATGATACTGTTTTTGAAGTTTTGAAAATTTGAAGGTTTTCTCCTCAGAATTACACAACTACAAACAAGGATGCAACTTTTTGTGTATGGATGTATTACTTCGAAGCAAAATTCCTTAGGCAGTTATGACTTCTAGCTTTTTTTATAAAGCCATTATAGATCAATGCGCCATTTATCCAAGGTGTGTCAAAGAAACTTGAGTGGAAGCATAAATGTAAAAATATTACCAAATTGTCGAATAGCTGTGGTTGGTTTCCATTTGAATAGAATTCGAGCCTCTTGCCAAGTTAACTGCAAGAAACAAACTAAAAGAACTTATTACGCATAGATAGATAATAACAGTTTAAATTATATTTACACACTTTAAGTGTGAATAAGTTTGCTCCGCCATATAAAAACGTCAACTGCTACAAAATTTCTACACAGTGAAACCTGACATCCGAAGAAAAGCCAGTGAGTGAGTTGTCTTTACTAAATTTTACATTTTTCAAAAAGTCTATGTGTATGTAATTTAAAAAAAGACAATTGGACTTATTGGATATATTTCTACTTTAAATCAGTCTTATTTTTGTTGTTGGCATAAAATTTTATCAGATAATAAAAAATTCAAAAATCTAAATTAATTAATTTTGTATATCATAGCTTCATTTGTAGGAAGGAAATACAGAAAGACAGTTCACACATCACGTTAGAAAATTATTGACTGTGAAATCATAGCATTAGGAATTTTTAGAATAGGGTTATTTATTTATTTCTATTTGTCCGTTAATTATGTACTTATCATTATAGTTTGATGTTTGAGATGGGTTTTGTTAATTATCAATGTTAGATTTTCATGATTTGCTTATGTTTGTTTGACTGATTCTGTTATCTGTATAAGCCCATTGAATCAATAAAGCATTCTCTATTGTATTTTGTTTAGTTTTGGTTATTTAAGTTGTCTTTTTATTAAAAGCGTTATAGTATTAATTCATATGCTTGTAATTTGATAAGTTGATACTCGCGTTCAATATTGTTACAATTTTTTTAGTCATATGGACTCCACCTATGTACATAGTTGTTAACTCGGCACTAGCTTTTCTCTTTGACACCGTTAGTCATTTGTCAAAGACTAATATAATGATGTAATAATATCTGGCTGCGTAAAAAGAGTTACGATAGATATTACTGACAGGGAATTTTTGAAATAAAATGATATTAAATATTGATGATTCTTAGTTTTTCGTGGTGTTACTTCGTTATTTAACATGTAATATTGAATGGTATTATAGTTACGGATAAAGAAAGGAAAATATATAGTTTAATTAACTGGGACCCATCCACGAAAACAATTATCAAATAAAAATAGTAAAAAGGTACAGTAAAGTTAAGAATTTTGGCATTACCCTGGTAGTTACGAAGAAACTTATAAGTTTAGCAGCTCAGGAAGGAGTAGTTGCTATCCTATATGACTCACATTTCAATACTAATTGTTGAATTTGTGTTTGATATACATACAATCAAGAAAGTACCAAGCTTTTAGCCAGTGATGGTTCACCTTTCAATGCCAACTAAACTGGCAGAAAGAATCTCCTTATAAAATAAGGAACGAAAAAAATTGGCTGATGAAACCAGCCTAATACATAAATTTGTTTCCATTTTAAAATTAACTATATCAATAACAAATAGTGTTTGGTAGTCTTTAGTTAGTGAAATTTCTTATCTTACCTTTTGTCTTGCAGGAATGACTTATAAAACAGGTTCGAGTTTTTTTCTGGTTTCATAAAATCTAGAAGAACTAAAATAGTGTATGTTTTGGCCTTGTTAGAAAATGTAAAATATTTTAGCTTTATCATTGAATTTCGAAATACCCAGAGAAAAATCCTTTTTGTAAGAAACAATTCAATTTATACATTTGTTTAAATTGTAATCTATAGTACGGACACAGATGTAACATAGAATAAAACAAGTATTAATGGTGTGCTATAGGGTCTAGTTGTTGGTGGAAATACACAAACACGTGAGTCAGTATTCGCGTTAAACCCAATAAACTTATTCTTAACATTAGACATTATTGAATGAATAACAAATTTACAGCCACATAACGACTATTCTTGCGTTATATGAGGCTGTTTGCGATAGTAGCATGAAATTTGATGAAATCTTAAGGTGAGTAGTAGCAAACGTGTGGAATTAGATGAAAATAAATAATCTGATCGCACCTATCAAGATAGACTGGAGTGGACACATTTGCATAAAATCTCTCCTGTTACAATGCGCTGCACAATTCTGCATAGAAATAATTGTATTCAACTTTGAAAGCAAATTGAATGCATTGTTATGTAGGGAACGTAGTTAACTAGCATATTTGGCCATATTTGTTTTTTTAACGTAACTTCTTTCTTTCATCTATCTATTAACATAAAATTTCATATATTTATAAAGCAAATATTAATATTCTGTGAAATCCTTTCATATTTGAAATAATTTTTGCTTCAATTTACATGTAGTAACAATTAGAATTGAATAAAATGTTTTTTAATGTAAAGTAAATAATATTTTACTCAGTTACTCACTTTCGAACTCCTTCAATTTAGCGAAGGCTGAGGTATTAATCATAAGACGATATTTAGAAAGAATTGCGAAGTGTGTATATTACATCTTACGATACAAGGTTAGCACAAAGCCTTGGAATGATTGATTAACTTTGCTATTATAAAATTTATTATTTATTATTATCATTATTATTATCATTATTACTATCAGTATTATTATTATTATTGTTATTATTATTATTATTATTATTATTATTATTATTATTATTATTATTATTATTATTATTATTATTATTATTATTAATAATAATAAGCATCAATACTCGGACTCCCTTTATATGTACTGCGCAAAAAGAAGGGAATTGCAACATGGAAAAGGAATTGTTATAATTCCAAACCACAACGGAGTGTGGCCTGTCTACAGCCAAATGCATAGACCCAGCCCGAAGTAATGTGATAAACGGTTCCGGACTGGTGTCTAGAAGAAGAAGAAGTGTTTTAGTTGGTCGTTCTCCTTCAGAGGGAGTCCAGCATTACATGCGTCAATGCATTTCACCTCCGCAAAAAATAATATTATTATTATTATTATTATTTCAAAAGAGAATTATAAGAAATACAATTTGAGAAATGAATGAGCAAATAGATACGATTTTTCGGGAACTTAAAATACTGGAAGTTACGATCTGCGTGATAAATAGGACAAAGAAGAAAGTTACATCCAAATAACCTCCACCCTACTTCCCAACAAAATATTCCTAAATCAAATAATATGTATAAAGAATCATCCCAAAAATTCTAAGTCGAATAATAGACAAGGCCCTTACTGCAGTTATTTTCTTTTGTTATAGAAACTATCAACTAGATCCACGCTGCGAAAAATTATTGATATATTAGTAAAAATTAAATAAAGTGTATGTACATGTATAGGTACTGTTACTTTATTAATAATACACATTTTTAAGTAAAGTTATTTGGAGGGAACATATTAATAACGTCCAATACCTCGTTTTGTACATACTATAGAATGAGGTAGGTAATAAATTTGATGAGGGTCCTGATTTTTCTTTCATTTTACAGGGTCATTAACTTTTACATATACGTACAATCATTTTATACGAAAAAGAAGGTATGCCATTATAAAGGTATTGACAACCTAACTAATTAATACGGTGTAATTTGTCAAAGAATAATAAAATGTGATCTACCTGTATTGTCTGCGTAATTTATGCTACATCAGCTTTTGTTTGCATTTGATAAGTAAAATACTGGATCTTTTTTTTCATTCACTCGAAAGAGTACCTATTAAAGAATGATAAATTATCTTTATGAATATTATTTTCAATTTGAAATTAATTTCTACCTGCATAAATCATTATGAAATTGGATCAGTAATAACGACGCCGATAATTCGAAATCCGATAGTCGTTTCGGTGATACTAAACAGATGTATTAAATGAGTTTAAGTATCTATTTAGATATGTAAGTACAGAGACATTTTTTTGTGAAAATACTTGCAACCAGATTTCGTAATGCAGTGTAATGGTCGTCCATGATGTGTTTATCCATATAGGATCCCGTGGACGTCATAACTAGTTAGAAGTTAAATAATCAACAGGTATGAGATTTCAAGACAATTTTAGGACATTACTAAATGTTATTCTTTCTTTTCAAATAGCGTAGATTATCTTTTCACTTTCATAGTCATTCATGTTTCCAACGATGTTTTAAAACCTATTCAATGTTGTCTTCGTGAGCAATGTATGAGGGAAAGTCAATAAGTAGGTCACAAAAAGTATTATAAAATTAATTAGAGAAATAGTTAGCTACAAACAAATTTTATTTTTCAACAATAATTAACACACTTATCCCATTGCTTTATCAATGCTCCAATGCCTGCTGCGTAAAAGTGTTTGCTTTGCCACCTGAACCACGTGTGTATCTCTTGTTAAACATCGTTATCACCCTTGAAGTGTTTCCCGTCAAGATGCTTTTTGCGTTGATTGAACACGTGATAGTCGCTTGGGACTAGGTATAAAAAAACACAAAGGAAAAAGAAGAAAAAGAGTGAGAAAAAATGGACAAGCAGAACATAAAGATTATGTTCTGGAATGCGCAAGGCATAGCGAAATAGAAGGAGCAAAGCGCATCCATTGCTGATAACGAAATAGACGTGGCCCTGTTACCGGAAACCTTTTTGAAGTCAGTCATCAATTTAGTATCCCGAGCTAGATAACGTACAGAACTGACCAAAGCATAAAATCCGGAGAGAGACAACAGCCATCCTTGTAAGAAAAGAGATAAAATGCTATACAATTGGAATAAACACACCAACAGAAGCATTCCAGCACCCACTGTGGAATTCGAAAACCAGGAATCGGAAAGGAAATCAACTTGAAATTGCGGGTCAACGGACATCCTGGATCTGGCAATTCTAAAGAACTCCACGGCACCCCACAATCTAGACACTGTAAACGACCTGTCATTACTATCCTTGGTAAACTACAACATTCAGCAAACCATTCAATTGGCGACAGTTCGAAGAAATCTCAAACTAAGGCCAACGTGCATTAACACCGACAGCGGCATTGACACCATTGTCAAGCAATTTGAAGAATACGTGATATTAGCACTGGACAACCACAACCACAAAACTCAAAGAAAGGATACAGACTTAAATAAAAATCCATCAGAAGAAATAACTTCAGAAACAATACAACAGAGTAGTGCACCAGAACACAAGGGCACATATAAACAACATTACAAACGAAGTTAAGAAAGAGTTTAACGAACACTACAATGAATAGTAGGGCGCCAAAATCGAAAACATAAACGACGATGACATCGAACTGTGGAAAATAAATAAAATAAATAAACACTTTCTCCACGTGGAATTATCGACAAGAATTCTGACAAGTCAGAGAAATTTGAAATTTTGAAGCGACTTCCCGCTCTAACCCACCAATAGACAAGGATAATGAAAAATCCACCGATGCCATCAACAAACAAGTTCACGCAGAATACGAACACACCATAAACATCTAAGAAACGATGGCCCAGGAATTCCAGGACATCATAAAAACCCTTAGAAACCGTAAAGCGATCGGGCGCGACGGAATTACCAGTACCGGTATCAACCATTTAACCTCAGAAACTGTAGATACGCTGAAAGGAATTATAAACGCTTTAATTAAACATCAGCACTAGCTGTAAAGGTGGAAGTATGCTACAAATATAATCCTACATATACCGGGAAAATAAAAAAAAACAAAGAAGACGTATATCTCCCAATCAGGTTGCTACCAGGACTCAGCAAAGTACTAGAGCGACTTATACAAAAACGGCTATTATCAGTGATAGAAGCAAAATCTATCATCTCACAGCAGCTACTCAGAATAACTGATTATATCACCACGACACACAACAAATCTACACCAACAGCAGCCATCATGCTAGACATCGAGAAGGCCGATGCCCTGAGACTACACCGGATTCCAGCTACACTTACTAAAGTCATTCAACACTACCTCCCTGTCAGAACATTTTCCGTTAAAATAGAACTTCACTACCAGAACAACGTAAGCAGGAGTTCACCAGGACTCTGTGCTGGGGCCACTCGTGTAACATCAATTAATTAAAACAATAATAATACCGATCGCTAGGGAGCTTTGGCATCATGCAAAAGAAGAAAATATAATGAAAGATAAACAGACTAATGCGATTGGCATCAGGGGCATCGCGTCACATCACAAACACAATAGTGCATGTGGTGCTTGGTATGGAAACGCTTGATATCATAATATACCGAAGAACTTAAAACACATTACTCAGAACAGAGACACATGACAACGCAACCGTCAGAAGAAAAATACAGCTAATTCGACGAATAAGGAAATGCGTAGTTAAACAAATTAAACGAAGAACAGAGGGGAAAAGTATGACATTATGTCAAACGAAAAGAATGAAAACAGAAAGTATAAACGTGCACTGGACCCGTAAATAAAATAAAAACCATCGAACTACCAAATAACACGATGAAGAAATGAGGCGTCTCTCCGATCCTCGTTCAAAATTTATAGACCTATAACGAATACCATCGCAATACGATATGCAGCAGCCCACAAGAAGATCCATGCAACTGAGAGCGAAACGTCGGCGGACTCAATGCATTTGCGGGTGTTGACTCGAATCAAATGAAATAACGATCTAGAGATTATCGAAAACTTCCTATATACAAATTTTCCGATTTCGACTATGATTACTTATAAAAATTCGGCACAATAACTAGTTAAGTGTCATACCTCTATATAAATGGTTACTGTCAATGATAACATCATAATAGTTACCTGATAATGCTTCCTTATTTTGTATAGTGTGAAGTTTACAAGTCAGCTGTTATATTCTTTGTTGTGTTAAACAAACTAGTAATGCTGTTCAGTATCGATTTATTAGATTACCCTCTTAAGCTTTATGTCAAGCCAACAAAGAAGAAAATTAATGAAGCGTACGCAATCTGGAAATAAGATCTGCCGACTTATGCTTATGGAAGTTAAGTCCATTTTAACTTTCTTACATGTATATATATGTATCAAGCTGATTTTCGAATTCAATTTGACTGTGCAAATTCCAGGAGTCTATTATTTCTATAATTATCTTTGGTAACAGATTATTGAGAAGAATTTGTTGTGTGCCAAACAATGTTGCGCTTTTCTACAGATTGTTATGAATATGAATTTTCACCAAGCAAACGTCGAATCAATTCAATTACTTTTAAGTAAAAATATATGGTGTACTGTACATTAACATGCATAAATGAATTTCATCAATTTGGAATTATGTACATATACACGTATTTTATTAGTTTTGCAAAAAGTAAATAAGTAATTTCTTTCAGATTGTAATGAAATAATAAATGTAAAAAGGGAAAAACAATATGTTGATATATGGACACAAAAATTTAGTTTACCAACTGAGAAAAAGTGACTGAAACTAAGAAAAATGGAGAAGGTGAGGCAGCACTGAGGACATATATTAATATGTGAACTGGAATGGAAAAAGGCCTGAAGTGAGGTACATAATTAGGGAAGAATCGGTGAAACATATTAATAGATAGGAATGGTGTTTTGACAGATTGCTTCTAGAAGAAGTGGTAAGAGGAAAAGAACAAATAACAAGATAGGAGTATATAGTCTCAGTGAGAATGCAAAAGAGAAGAACATAAGTACAGGTATGACTGGAATGCATGGAGAAAAGAAAAGCAATAACGATTGTCTGAGATCAATTAGAGCATCTTGTGAGCCATACCATACCTTTTTCTAGCATAGGGATATACATACGAGACAAGGTAAACCAGCAAATGAGAGAGCAATAATTGTCTATGTGAAAGACAAAGAGAGAAAAGAAATTATTGATGTGAGAGTATCTACAGGGGCCGAAATTAATAGCAATCGCTACATGTTGGTAGCCAAAAAGTTACGAGCGTACAACAAATCATTAAAAAGCACTTTAAAGAAGATGAAGCTATAAGCATACAAGCTAGGAGAAGAAGGAACATCCAAAAAGGTGCGAATAATACATAAGAAACAGAGTATATGATAAGAGGGTAAACAAGGGAGATATGACTTTAGAAGAAGCAATTATTTAAAGACTGAAACAGCGAAAAAAGTATGTATGTTACGTTAAAGGTTAAGAGAAGCCTGACGGAATGAGGATAAGAAACAAATCAAAATTAAAAAACAAAAAAGGAGTGTGTATCTAGAAAACAGGTGAGGTATGATATATTCGTTAGTTTCATACTTGCCCTATATAACGAACAAATGAAAATGTTAAAGAAATAAGCTGGATAGAATTTGGAGAAATAAACAGTAAAGATAATCAGAAATTCTCCATTAAAATATATCTTAAAAACCATAAAACATAGTTTTAGTGCAACAGTAAAGGATAAAGGTAGATAGATAAATGAAGAAGGAGAAGAACATATGAAAAGATAAAGAAAACACTAGAAGTTATTAAATGTGGAAGTAGAAGGAAACGAAAAAAATTATCGAAGACATAAGCTAATCTGGCCAAACTGTTAAGAAAATAATGAAGAAGGGAAATAACTGCACTAGACGGAGGGATGGAAACAACAAAAAACCGACAAACATCTAGGGAAGACAAAATAACATTAGCAATGATAAAACGGAAGACAAGGGGACAATAGCTATACGATAGAAATAAGAAAAGGAAATTCCAAAGAATTGGCAATGGGAATAACGGTTACAACAATGTAAAAAGAAGATGTACGAAAATATAACAATTAGAAAGCATAACACTCAAGAGTACACTGGTAAATATATAGGAAAGAGTTTTTGAAGAAAGCGAATGGATGAGCATCGAAGAATAATAGTAAATAATAATAGTAATAATAGTAAAAGTCTTAGGAAGTTGCCCAAAAATATAGTTTTCATTTATAAATTTGGGCAAAAGTTTTGATAGAGTACAGAAAGACAAAGTATGAAAAATTTTAGAAAAAAGTGCAATCGAATTGTCGCAAACTTTTACCGCAACCGAAATTTTAAAGCAAGGTAAAGTTATGAGTTTAGCACTATTCACAGTACTTGTAGACAATATAATGTAATGCAAGATTAAAGAAATTGGATATATTAAAACTACCCTAATGATAGTGAGTGAAGGAAAAGGAAATATAAAGATTAAGTACGAAAACCTAGAAGATGAATATGTAGTTGATTTCAAATATTTAAAACACACAAATTTATAAGGAAAAAGGAAAGGAGAGAAGATAACAAAAAAGAAAGTATGCAATGCAATGTACATATATGTAAACCAACATTAACTTGTGGTTGTAACACTTGTGTAGTAAATAGGACAAAGATGAGTAGAATACAGGTCCCTGAAATGAAGTATTTAAGAGGAGTTAAAGCTATACCAAGAAGAGATAAGATAAATAACGGAGACATAGCAAGGGAGCCTAACATAAGTTCGATTGTGGATTACATCGGTGAAAGGCAAGTAAGATGGTGAAGATACGTGTACAGAATATAAGAAGGAAGACTTCCAAGAAAGGTATAAATAGACAAAGCAGAAATACGAAGAGGAGGGAAAGACTAGTAAAAGATTGGTTCACTATAGTAGCAAAAGAAATTATTAGGAGCAAAGAGAGTGGACAAGAGGCAAAAGTATGCACGCAATACAGAAAATAGTGGAAAGTATTAACAGAAAATAAATAATAAAATTACTCTTGTCGCTGAAAAATATAAGATAAGAAGCACCAATTCACAGGTATAGCAGTAAACTCCACTCACACAAATTTATTAATTATGAAACGCTGCGTTCCGCATAATTAATAAATTTGTGTGAGTGGAGTTTACTGCTATACGTGTGAATTGTACATCCACACAGTCCTTGCAATCGTCATTTGAAGAAGCACCAATTATATATCCCTATGTATAGCATCAGCTGGTATATACTAGTATACCAGTAATTAATTTCGAAGTGAGGAAAGAAAATGTTAATTTAGTTGTAAAAATTCGAACTATTATTTATTCCTTCTATTGCCTGCAACCACAATCAATAATGGTTTTTATTTTCTCCGTATAAATTATTAATGCAGTAAGCATTTATTCATTTATTCGTCTTGGAACATTTATTGCAATAGCAGATGAAAATTATAACTTCAGTAGATTCAAAAAGGCATTAAGCTGAATAGCTTCATTGGTCATAGAGTAGAGGCAATACAATTAATATGTTTTGTAGGGTTTCCAATTTATGCCTCGAAGTTAAATTCATCATTAAATGTTTTTTGTTCGGTTAACTCTTCAAGTGTCTGAGTAAAGACAGCTCATTACAATAGTTTGATTTATCAGGTTCATTTAATTGTAGGTACACGCATTCACGTATGCACGTATGTATGTATGGAAATGCACATGCATATCATTACAAGCCGATGTTCGGTATACGCTCAACACATTGAACAGCTAAATTATCCTTATGCACGGCGATCGGATTCTGCCATATAAGAGACGTGCCATGTTGACAGCACGCGCAGGAATAAGACTTGAATAAATTACGGAAACAGCTTTGAGCATATCATTTTTCGCCGTGTCGCCTCGTGGAACACACCGTGTATATAGACTGCGGCAAGTGTATGTTACGTTGGGATTCTGCTAACGCTAAACGCTATGCTACATTAACGCCATAAGGTGTATGATATATAACTTCGCGTGCAGTTCTATATTTATTAAGTTGTCCATTATGAATAACCTGCAGCCACTTTAGTTCGCTTATTATTTCTAATATTTAATTTAGTACATATTTTTGTCCACTGTAAACGTAAATGTGAAAGACAGTCGTTGGAATTTATAAGTTTTGTCTATACAGTTAGTTAATTTTGTAAAATGACTGTAAACTTTGTGAATGTGGTCTCAAGTACTATTACATGTTAGTTGCAGGTACACTACCGCTCAAAAGTGTTTAGGCACTCTCATTGATAGCAAAGATGTATAAAAACTCAGCAAAAATGTTAATAATATTTATTTTTTATGTACAGATACACGTACATAAATAAAAATATATTAAATAAATGTGGAAATTAAAACTTTTAATTTAAATTTTGCTCTCATCTATGTGACCTCCTCTTGATTTAATAATTGCAGCACACAATCGAGGCATTCTCGCAATAAGTTTTGCCAGAGTTTCTTGTGTTATCGAGGTCCAACTCGATTGCAATTTGTACCACACGTCAGTAGCTGATGTCGGAGCCGATTTCCGTACTTTCCGATCTAGTTCTTCCCATAGTAACTCGATTGGATTCAAGTCGGGGCTCTGGGGAGGCCATTCCATAATTAGAAGAGTTCCTTCCTCTTCTAAATGGCATAAATAGTCTTTACATACTTTAGAGGAATGTTTTGGGTCATTATCTTGTTGGAAAATAAAATTTTTACCCAAAAGTCAAATTCCGGAAGGTATTGCGTGGTTCTCCACAATTTTGCGGTAGCCTTCTTTTTTTAGTGTACCGTCAATTTTCACAATGATAGAACCTCCACCATGCTTCACGGTAGCAGCAATACACTCTTCTCTGGCACGTTCATCCAGAGATCTTCTTACGAATATGCGTCTTTGGGTTCCGAACAGTTCAAATTTGGACTCATCCGTCCATAGGACGTTGTTCCATTTTTCTATGGTCCAGTGTTGGTGTTCACGAGCCCATTTAAGTCGCTTTTGCTTGTTTTGTTTGCGTAGTAATGGCTTTTTCATCGCAATACGTCCATGGAGCGGCGTCCGGCTTTCTGTAGGCGACGTTTGACTGTAGAAACACTGAGTAGTTTTTGGCGACCAACATTTAATTCTGCGGTGATTTCCGGGGCTGTTTTGCGTCCATTTGCTGGTAACCACTATTCTGCGATCATCTGCAGATGTTGTCGCTTTTTTTTACGTTATAGTCAACCGTAGCGTGGTGTATTTTCATTTTTTTGGCAATTTGTCGATTACTTATGCCACTTTTATGGTAAGCTATTATAAGCGCACGTGTTTCCGTACTAATTTCTCTTCGCGGAGGCATTTTAAAAAATTGTCACACGATATTTCGCTCACGACGTCAATAGAGTAAATACCACACTGCAACTGACCATAGGTTACAGATTTCACTATAATCTTCTAGGAAGGTAATTTAAACATTATTACCTACAATCTAACAGATGACTAAATTTACTCAGTAAATTCAGAGGGATTGTTATTGTAATTGCACCGCAATAAATAGTTTATAGTAATCCGATCAAGTGCAGGTAAATGATAATAAGCCCTATACGATATAATGGGTGTTTATCTTACTGAACTACATTTTAAATACGTATTTCATTTTATTATAATGTTTTTTGGTAAACATAATACTATATGAATAATCTATGAAAACAAGGGTGCTTACACACTTTTGAGCGGTAGTGTACATATGTATGTAATGTTGTACATGTGTGTACACAGCACAAATATGTATTTTAGTCAAGATTGTGATTTCTTCATTTAATATATTTTTATAATGTCAGATGCTTTTTCAGAAAATAATTAAGGTCATGTATACATTTAACTTAATTTATAATAATAATAATATATATATATATATATATATATATATATATATATATATATATATAATTATTCCACTTATTCACCAAAACATTTCCATATTAGTATACAGGTCTCAACTCTTTAAAATTCGACGTGCACGCATTGAAAATCATATCAAAGGAATAGAGGTCAAGGCTGTTCTGTGGTGGTAATGTGGAAAACATTTATACTGTACAAGGCTGATTTGAAGGGAAGTCAAACCAGAAACGAAAAACATGAGTTAATATTCTTTCCCTGTACGTCAATGAATTTCGAGGAATGATGCACAAATGTTGTTAAGGATTTAACAGTTTTTTTATCATTTGCTACAATAGTTTATTTATTATGTTGATTTCTTACTATTATATTATTAAATTAATATGTCACTTATATCGAATGAAAGCATTCACCCTATCAGAAAGCATTCGCTATAAAAGAACAAAGAGTTTAATTTCAATATAACATCGTCGGATAATAGAAGATTCCGCCAGTACTGCTGCCGATGACCCATTCGATAAGTTTGCCAACATAAGATAATGCCATTGTAAGGGACTTGCACGTAGAAGAACAGTTGTCCCCCGAGGTGAGCGACCATCCGACGGTTAGCGTCCACCAGCCCTGTCGCGTTCATCGCATTGGATTATTTCGTTTTTGAGAGTTGATAAACTAAAAGAGTTAAAGCTGACGAATAGTACGAGGAAATTTAGAATCACAATAACAAAAATAAATAAAGATCTCATTTTCAAAATGCAACAAGTTCATTTCTTAACATTTTCAGGAAAGCATTACAAGTCATTTAGTAAATACTATGGTACTTTCTTTGAAATTACTGATAACATTTTTGAATGCTACAACTATCAAGCTTGAGTTGCTTTATTATGGTGAAAAGAAGCAAAGAATTAGTTACGATAAAGGAGTATATATTTTATAGAAAAATTGAAACGAGTTTTTGGTGCAGAAGAACGATACTCAAAATCAAGCACGATGCTTCCAGGTCTCTAGTTTTGATTCCTCTCCCTCTCCCTGAACCTTACTTTACAATGCCGTACACGGTGACCGAAAAAACATCCGTTACAACATACATATGTATATATTGGGTATTAACAGTGCAAGGGGGGTTATTGTAAATTTACTAGAATGATTTTTAATGGTGGTGATTTAGTTACTATTAAATATACACAAGGACTACTATTAATGTACATACGTAGACGGAAGCAATAAATACTTCAAAGATAAATTTTTAAAATCAATTAGAAAAGGCAATCTTAAATCATCTACAGATTCACAGGACCCTTATTAGTAAGATTTACGTTTATTAGACTGATTATTTGAAAAAAAATCACTTCTTCCAATATGCCGTAAATCATGACGGGGTTACTAGGCGCCCTGTTGTGATAAAATAAGCGCGAATGTAGTGACTAATCGCGATAAATCAGTAAATGTACTGAGATGCTACGAAGTACAAACTAACACCATATGTATTTATTTCTAACAATTCAGTGTAGCACATAGACATATACATGGACGCATTCATACCCAACGAGATATTTTTATAATATGCAAATTTTATGCCTTTTTTGCCAATTTGATTATTTAACGCTGTTGTTTCCATTTACATGCCGACGTAGATAAGCCATAAAAACAGTTAGGTATGTAAACAAGGGAATTGTGGTATCCACATTCAATCTACGATAAATTCTTGAATAAATGTAGTAGATTCTGATTAGACAGACAGAGATGATTCGTTTTTTAAATAACGTTTTTAGTATATTTGCTTGCTTATAGTTATATACAATGGAGTATATTAAATACATAGGAATGCAAATATAATTTGAAGAGAGCGTTGACGCGAGACAAAAAAAAAGTTATATAAGAAAATATGCGGAACTATCAAAAGTTTGAATTAATAAAGCAATCATCAATGAATCAACTATTTGGTTAGTAAGTGCATATATCAAAAGTTTATGGGAAAAACATGTATGTGCCGTAAATTTCTCTGTGTCTCCGCGTTGTTTGTGTGTCCTGATAAGGACTGTTGATTCGAGGTTTCGATAACATCTCAGTTATCTCCCTCCAGAACTTTTCGTTACGACAGGGAAGTGCTCGATCGCCTATCATAACGAGATACATATTTTAAATAAATGGATAATAATAACCCCATATTATACACATAAAAATACCTATTATGTTGGATATGATCAACAAAAACTTTTTGTGCCTATTATAATTTATTGTTATAAATATATATTATTAAATCTGCTGTATACGTTTGTTCTTTGTTGAAGACACGCTAAGTACCAATATTCTTTCAATGGTGTTAATTGTTTAATTATTCCCTTACTTTTGTGGTATGCAATGAGCAAGCCGTAGCCTTATTATTTAAATTACACACTTATTTACTATTGTAAAAATGCTGTATTTATACGAATATCAACGTGAAGAAGTATTGCTATTTATTAAAAGTAACAAATGTGCCAATGTATGAGCAAACGATGATTCGAATATTCCAACTAACATAGGGGACTCAAATCTATGTCTCTGCTTTGTCAGACAAAAATTCAATCTATTGTCACAATATCGTATAGTCAAAAAAATTCTTGCATTGCCATCGTTGTGTAGCAGTTTCACACGTCTACAGACTATTGTCTCAATACAATTCAATCCTATTACACTAGTTACTTTTCTAAAATTGTAAATAATTTTTATTTCTGCATAATAGCTTCACATATTACTACACCGCATGAACTTAACTGTTATATCCCATGGAAAAATCTTTACGAATCTGTCATTATGCGATTTTATTTTTTACTTTTAACATAGTATTGGTAATAAATTAAAAAAATACAATTCATACTTACCATATATCGAATAGTTTGTCTTTTGTTTCAAAGAGTATCATCCAAAAACAAACCAAGGTTTCTGTCACAACTCTCAATAGCTACTTAATTGTTTATTGGGGTTTGTAAATCTACTAGGTTTTCACAGATTTTGATCTTGCCAAGCAGCAAAGCGCTAAATTTAATCGTATTGATCATAAGGTGCATCTGATCATATGGTGGATCTGATCATAAGGTGCATCTGATTTATTATATGGGGATCGCTATTAATTCTTGTTACAGCATGTTGCCAAGACCACTCTGTGAAAAATAAAGGAGCCAGTTAAACATTAAGGAACTCTCAAATGAAACACGTATTAAGTCTGAAGCAACAATTTACTGGACCTGCACTGGTAGACAACATGCACAAAGTAAACTTTTGTATGTACTTCAATATGTAGGAAAATAGTTCATGATTCAGTGTATCAAACGCCTTTGAATACCGCTTCATAGGAATCCTAAAACGCTAGCAAATAAACAACACCGACATCTAGTTAGTTGCGATGTCAAATCATTATCTAGACAATTTCCGTTGGAAGATACTATTAGTAGAAAGTAACACAAGATTGCAGTAAAAAGCAGACAAGTCACTTCATCCCTGTCGCACGGTGAAAACTTTGAGACAGAAATATAAATAGGGCTAATCAAACCGAAAGAGATTGGCCCTGACACGTATATTGCAATCAAATGCTTTAATCCGATTTGTAGCGAATCATGTTATTTCATGTCGCGAGTAGATTAGAAATTTTGTAAGGATTCTAAGAGGCTTTTTGATATATCACATTTATTACCCTTTTCCATGATGACATATTATAATGGAATCCTGACATTTTTATCACATTTTAAAATTATTATTGTGGATGATGTATTATTTACATATTAGAGCTTTATAACAGTTTCGTGTGTCACCAAAGATGCTCAAGGTGAGTATAGTTTTTATAAGTTACTAAAAATAAGCCAAACAACATTAATCCTGATATGAAATTAAAATTACGATAATTTTTCTGCTACCCATACATTGAGTTAGAGAATTATTTGTACTCAGGTATTAGACGGGTAAACATATTTTTATCAAGGATCAAATTATCCGCAGGATTTCTCTGTCAAATATGTTAGTTGTGAAACCTGTTCAAATAAAAATCATGGATGCGTTTTAGTATAACTGACAAAGTACGCGTATAGTTTTGTCTTGCGAAAGAGTTTGTTTTATTTCCCATTTTCATATTAAGTGAAACAGCTACTCCGACTTATCATATCTGGTGGTCAACTGGATGCGATACATTCCAGAGGTTGACTCATGCATGTAGTACGATCGTAAACACACTTACTTAAACCCATTCTGTCCCACAACGGTCACATCTCCCTTCTAAGAAATAATGCAAGACTGAATTCGCAAGTAAACATCGGGATCAAGTGCATTTATAACGAAGATCGTTAACGTTAGTGTTCTGTTGACGTCTGTATTTCGATGATCTTTGTAACATTTGTAGTAAATAAAGTTTCTTTTCTTTAAAAACAGAATTTTATAGAGTGGTTTCACGAAATTTGTGTCTAAAAACACAATTCGGATAGGTTAAGATATAATTTTAATTTCAAATAATGGCTGTTATCTAGAACTTAAAAGCGAAATATTGGATTCAGTATAACCGCCGATATTACTCTATGTTTGCTAATTTATATCAATTGTTAGTTTCACAGCTGTTACCTCGTTCGTAACCGTTTAGTTGTTACGACAACGAACCCTTTTTTAACAATAATCCACTTTTTACGTATTGAAAGATTATTTATCCTTCTCCAGTTATATAATTTTCTTTATGTTATTCATTTACAAAATTTCTGGAAAACAATTTGGAGATGTAAATAAAATTAATTGAATCGTAATAACTAATGTTGGCGTTGCGAACGTTGGGCCAGAAGCGGCCGTTTAGAGAACGAACAAGGAGTTGGGCAGTAATAAATGCAAATAAAGACTTTTTTAGCAGCGTTTTCAGTGTACAGATCCATAAAGTGGAGAACATCGGTGAAATATTTGCAGCATCAGGTATATTTCAACAATTTTCTCATGTAACTGTGAAGAGTAAATGTTCTTATACACAGAGAACGACCGCTCAACATCTAATGATGATATAATCAAAACAACCTTTGTAAACATTTAACGGATCTGTACACCCACCATCACAATAATTTCTTTTAATTCTATAAACTCTGAATTTCTCGTCAACACAGCTTTTACCATCCACTTTAGCAATAATATTAATATTCCTTGCATCGTTCAATACGTGTAGCTTTGTTTGCACCAATATTTGCATTGACTGCACTAATAACAATGAAGAATTTTGTAACTTTTTGAATCCTTCAACTAGTCCATTGCAATTCTTATAAATAATTTGTAAATCTACTTCAATTTGACAATCTTGCGAAATTGCAAGATTATGAAATAGTTTTCTGAACTAGGATTGTTCTTTCATTTTACTCATACTGTCACTTTCAGTCTAGTTACGGTTGGTGCCGCAAACGCGGTTTCCATATGCCGATCTCTGAGGCAACTTTGTGTTAACTTGTTACATGTTACGTGTAAAAAGGAACATTACTATAGGCACTATTTTATTATCTTCAGCACTTAAAACTGTAGTTTCGCAATTTGATTCAAGTAACTCCCATTAGAAGGTTAAGACTTTGTTTAACATTCTTCAATGTTCAGAAAACTGCATGATTATTATTATTTACATTATAAACACTCACAATAAAGTATAGCTGTAATAGAATAGCAAATACTAAAATACCTAGCAAGCTTACTATGTTGCCAGTTATGTCGTTAATTACAAATTGTATGAAATCTACATGGTTTCTGAATTACTCTATTGCATTTTTTGCGTCTCCAGAACCAAATTTATCTAGGTATCATGTAGTTCATTCTGATATTAGAATAAAAACATATTCATGTTATATATTTTTTGTTTAATAATATATAAATAACAACATTCATCAATAAATAGTATTTTTCACACACCGTAAAAATTAATCGTATCTAATTTAAGAAACTCTAAGTTTACTTCATTCAGTTTTACGCTTTTATGACAGATGGTAGTATTGTCTGTAAATTCAAATGATTCAAATACAGGAAATCTACGAGCAAAACCATTATTTAAAAAATGAATATAATAGAAATCGATTTTAGGTGTTTATTTTATTATAAATATTACTTCTGGGGTAATTATCTCAAAAGAAAGTTTTAGGTTCGCACGCGTGTAGCTCTAACTCGACGGTCTACTGTAATAGTTTCAGCTGCGGGTGCCATGTTACAATATTACATATTACAGTTGGATTTCTTAATTCATCTCTTGTAAAAACAAATAATTTGTAATCCTTCATATGCATTACTACCAATTACATGTTTAATTGAACGTTCACGAAAAATTCACTTCGTATTCGCTTAGGTCCAACTTTTTGTTAAACAAATAATAATGACAATAATAGTATATAACTGCCAGTTAAATAAAAATCTAACCTTAAATGTAGTTTAAGAGCGTAAAACCGTATAAGTGTTAAAATGGCAGCTCGTTTACTACTTATATGTGACAATATATTTTTACGCTCTTAAAAGTAGTTTAAACTCATTATGTAACAGGAGTCTCTATTTAACTGGCAGTTTGTTTTTATGTGAAGACGGCGGAATTGGCAGCAAATATAGGAAAGCGGGGGATAGCTAAGAATTCTGTATAAATTAGTCTTAAAATCGTATATGCATGTAGGTATATAACGATAAGTTGCATATGTAATTCTTCTATTTGGGTATATTATTTCTTGATAGATGTTAATAAATCTCTATAGTTATATATTATTAAATAAAAATTAAATAATTTATGAGTGTGTTCCGTGAAATTCTATACTGTCTTGTAGATTATTATGTTGCAATTAATTTTATTTATCTTAAAATTGTTTTTCCTGAACTTTGATAAATGAATAATATAAAAAATATATGACTGGAAGAAAATGACCCATCTTTCAAAATGTACGGGAAAAAGTGGATTATTGGTAATAAACAAGTTGGTTACCTTAATAACTAAACATTTTCAAAACAGTAACAGCTTTTAAACCGAAAAGCGATATAAATTACCAAACAATTTCTATTTAGAACAATTTTGTAGTGTCAATATTTAAATTATATTCATGTGAAGTACTAAGTATTAATATTTCTTTTATAAGGTTTAGATAAGCGCCATTACTTGAAATTAAAATTATATGCCCATATGTTAATCCCTCCGGGCTCATTTTCAGCTTCCTTTCCATTCTTTGAAAAGTTATAGTACCTTTAAGATAACTTTCCTGCGAATAATTCTACACCTACACATTTAAGTATATCCCATGTCTTCGAAGGCATTAAACAAACCGAAAAACAATAGTAGATGCTTATAGGTTTACGAGAAAATGAAGGAGAGAATTTTATGACATTTAGTTTCAGGCTAAGGTAATCAATTTTGTTCTTGCGTAACAATTTTTATAACATGTCAACATTTTCAGTGTAGATATTGCATTATAATAACAAGGTGGTTATATATAAAATATCGTCCATCTTACAAATGAAACGAAAGATATTTTAACTGGTTGTGTTTAATCTCGATTAAAATTGTACAAAATGCGTTTTATTTGTACATTCTTTTTACCAAGAATACCTATACCAAGAAAATCGTGCATATTCGTTTCTTAGAACGTAATAACGTATACATTTGTTAATTGCGAAGCGTTGTACATTTTTACAAAGTGGACAGATGACACTGTTTATCTACCACCGTCCGACCAAAAAGAATTCGAACGAAATATGTACAAATACACGAATACGTTGCAAAGGTTGCATCGCATTCGTGCCGCAACTACAGCTCTAGACGAACCTAGAATTAGGGTACCCGTAACCAAAATATGACATTTATACGTAAGGCTGTAAAGTGCAGACAGTCGAGTAGATTGCATGTTTATGATGTTTTGACGGAAACGCGAGCTTTCCAGGAATACGTCCTTACCTGACAAACAATAGAGTAAGAAATTTCTATATCTGATTTCTTTTTCTATTCTAATTATCTGTTATTACGATTTTTATATTTTTCTTTGTATTTTAATATATAGTAATTTTAACCAGTAATCACTTGGGTAAGCTCATTTATAAGAAGCAAAACTGTAAGTTTTGCTTATTAATACAAACAAAAGCATAAAATATTGTTAGTCTTCTTTACAAACCTAAAGTGATATTAAAATTAATATTATTTCTGTAAAGAGCTTAAGTGGTATAGATATTATACAGTAGTAAATTAAGTGAAAATTTCCGCTGATAACACTTCTATCTTGCTCTTTTCCAGTAGCCGCCCTTTTCTATTCGAATAAAATCCTAGTGTTTTGCTGGTTCCTTCAATTGCCTCAGAAGTATTCATATTTTTTGCTAAAGGTTCATTTGCTTTTCTCTCAGGGTATAGTTTTCCCTAGTTTCGCCTTGTCTTGGGAGTTTCCATCTTGGGAACCTGTAAGTTTACAAGTGTTAGATAATAGAAATTACTCTTGTTTTGCTTACAATAAGCAATATTATTAAGAATAGTAGGCATTAAGAAAACTGAAACAGTCAAACATAGATGCAAATGAAAAAATAAACACAAAGAATACGATAAATAGTGAACTGAAGTTACATGCATATTCATATAAACTAGTAAAATGGAGTTACGTTCCATAGGACTTAATGTTTCGAAGTATGGATGACATAGTTTATCGATAAACTAAAAGATATTTTTGAGCGAACAAGATTCGAGAGGAGAAATTATGTTCACAGGTATAGCAGTAAACTCCACTCACACAAATTAATTAATTATGCGGAACGCAGCGTTTCGAGAGCACGTGGGCTCCCATTGTCAACCGTGTTACCGACTGCAATGGGAGCCCACGTGCTCGAAACGCTGCGTTCCGCATAATTAATTAATTTGTGTGACTGGAGTTTACTGCTATACCTGTGAATTGTACATTCACACAGTCCTTGCAATCGTCATTTGAGAAATTATGTATTTCTCTTACAATATTTACAACTATTTTTCTTTTATGTTATGAACCAATTGATTGGTAAATAATAAACGTGTTTTCACACAATTCGATTGAGAAATTTATGAACTTGAATGCTTCATGTCAAAGATGGTATTCGCAACGGCTTTTGCAATTAAGCATTTTTTATAGTAGTGACACGCAATACGCGATACGGTAATAGCCGGTTGAGGAGAGTTTATTTTCTTTGCTTCATTCAATGAATTTATACGCGTATATGTGTGTGAAATCTAATGCACGCGCATTTTAATAGTCACTACGCATACTATGTAATACCAACTTAAGTGCTTTTACAACTGTGAGAATATCCGGTAATTGATTCTGAATTGATGCACTTTACGCATGAACCTATGAGCCAGAGCACAAGCTTAATGGAGGATTACATATATGAGTAGAAAGTGCGTAAGATTCACGGACTTTACAATTATATATCATGGCAAACGTCGTTATACATATATTAAGAGATTCGGTTATATAACATATAACAGGCTGATATACGCCTGTAGCAAAAAATACAATAGCTCAGAAGTATAATATTTGATATTGCACAAAAAGTCGATGTTATTTTTTCAGACTTTGCACTATTATCCTGGTAGTATACTGAACTTTATTGTCTCACAGTGATTCGTTTACTTTTGTATTTCTTTCTTTTTTTTAGGAAAAAGATGTACATATAAAAACGTCCTTACATATACTGAGAGTTTCTTTTATATAACATTAAGCTATTTGATGTTATATGCCAATTAAACAAAATGCAACAGTTTAGAAATGTAATATCTAAAATATTGTTGCTGAAAATGTGTTATTTTTTCAGATTTAGCACTATTAGTCTGGCAGTATGCGGCAGTTTATTGCATGACAATGAGTTATTTACTTTTGCACTCTTTCCTTTTCTTGAGAAAAAAATAAAAAAATATAATATTTTTTGTATTAAAACTAAATTTGGCCAATTTATTCGTTCAATTATTTAATCTTCATTATTATATCAACAACTGAATTTATGGTATCGCCAAAATCCTTTAAATTTGTAGCAAAACTACAAAAAGTCTCAAAAAGACTTCTGATACACAAACTTAAAAAACTACCCCTGTTTTTCTCAAATTTCGTGTGGAAGAGGGAATTTAGCTTAGAAATTTTAAGCAATTCATGCAACAGTTGTTACTGGTAAATTGCTGTTTCGTATTAACTGAAGGTACAATTTGGAACCTACATATATCCTGGCACATCAACGTGAAGTAAGTACATGTCTTTCTTCTTTACCTAGTTTTTCTTCAGTTAAATGAATGATAGGAAAAATGATCTTTTTATAGAAACCTTACATATTTAACAATAGTCAAAGAAGTAAAACTCAAATATTTTAAAAAAATTCCAATATATTTATCACAATGTTATTATAACATGTTTCGCTATCACTGTAGCTTCATCAGATATTCCTATCTGATGAATATCTAATGAAGCTACAGTGATAGCGAAACATGTTATAATAACATTGTGATAAATATATTGGAAATTTTTTAAAATATTTGAGTTTTACTTGTTAGACCATTGTTCAATATGGATTTCCAAGTATCGGCCGACTCAATCGATATACTTACATATTTAATAGGTGATACGTGATAACTATACATGTATGTAATAAGCCTGCAGAAAGGCACTTCGCAGTAGCGTACGGCTCGGTTACTATCAACATTAAAAATAATGAATGTACTTACTTACTATTTTAGTATTGTGTCATTATCGTAGCAATGATGCGTCACTCTACGTCAACAATATATTCAAACTAAAATGGTAAGTAATTACATTAATTTTTCTTAATATTAATAGTAACCGAGCCGCACACTACTGCGAAAACACTTGTTTCTGTAGCCTTAGTATGTAAGTATTAATCACTTACAAATGAAAAAAATATATTTAGAAATATACCACTCCACAATTTCTTAGCTGTATTAATTTGGATACTTGTGACATCAATCAAAAAACTACTTTATTTAATTCAAGAAAATTGAGCACAATCATTAGATATATTGGGGTGGAAAATCTGTCTCGTTAATTTTTTTAAATGGGTTCTTTGATTTAAAATTTTGATCTATCTGTTTTTAAATTAAAAGATAATGTTTTCTAATTAAAATAACCAAATGTAAAGTTGAAAAGATAAATATATTATATATATTAATTAATATATACCGCTTTCTTTACAAAAAAAATATATTTTTCACAGAAAACCTATAGCAATCTCTGTCTAGCTAATCTTTATGTATTCTAATTAGTATGCAAAACAAAATGAGAGCAGTTAATACAAATAATTTTGAAGAACTTAAGAATATTCGACGTCTATAATCTTTGAAATCGTACTCACTCGCACGTGAGTTAAGATGGAGTGGTTTTCGGCTTCCAAAATATATGTCCGGAACTTCCAAATTTTATTTGTAGTATCAGCTGATACACTTTATGAACAGATATAAACGAAGATCTTTGTAAAAATTATAGAGTTATATGAGAAAGTAACTAATTATTCTCAGGAGAAACGACAACATGTGTGACTTTGACACGATGTCTTTTTGTTTTTGTTTTTTATATCCATAGCAATACATTTGTTTGCCTATATGGTAGGCCACACAGTACACGCATATTTGATATGTATGAGATTATAAAGGTAAATGCTGCCAATCGCGCCATCCTTCCGTCGTACGAGAAATTTTGAAGATTATAAGTATAATTTCGGAGTAATGCATATTTATACAATGGGATTGAAATGTGTGAGTACAGTATATTAAACGTATTTTAAAAATTAAATTTTGAAATATTTATTTATATAAAGAATATGTTTACGAAAAGCGATATATATGATAAACGATAGTAAAGTTTACGTCTCCTCCGCAAGTGTTGTTGAAGGGGCTCTTTTAAATAAGAAAATTGTGAATAATAAAAAACTTCTATCAACCATAATAAAAAATAATGGCGTGCACCAAACAGTGACGAGAAAATATCTGGAATAGATAAACTAGTAAAATTTAGAAAAATTCATTGATAATTAATAGACAATATTTCATATCATTACAATATGTATATATTTAATTAAACAATATTTACTTACGTAATTTGCAAACGGAAATATCATCACTATCATTAGTTTTGACAAGTTTATAAAAGTACAATAAGAGTATTCCGATCTCAAAATAACTTAGCCATCGAAGCAAAAATCGTGCAGGTACGCCGCAACATGAATAGAGTATGCATCTATACCATATTTTGTTAGTATTCTATAGACAGCATCTCTCCAGCCTCCATTTGTTCCAGGTAAATCATCAGTCAAGCGGTAACATTCTTTATCTTAGTCTTCAAATAATATTTTTTAAAAGTTTGATATAACCCCTACAATTATCTCGAAAAATTGCATTCGATTGCCTGAAAATTGTATGAGCATTAAATTTTTTCTCTATTAATGAATTAAAAGGAATGTATAATATATAATGTATCCTTTGAATTAGTAAAAACGTTAAAGGGGTATTAAATATCTTTCCAACGTTAACATTAAGTAATCAAACTTAGAAATATGCATACCAATCGTGTGTGTACCTTGGGTGAATGAAAAAGAAGCTGAAATATTTGTTATTCGTAGGCATTATCTCCCAATGTATGAATAGAATCATTGCACAAAATTATTCAATAAATTGTCATAATTATATAAAAACACAAATAATATTAGTCATTTATTGTCAATAAATGTTTTACTAACTAGATAAATACTTTTCTGATTTAAGTTAGTATTGGGAGTAAATTTTCGTAATTGACATAATTTTACTTATTTTTCTTTAGTTACTTTTACGTATCATTTAATTTTTCGTGTGTTTCTTATCCTATGCCAAGTGTATGATTTCATACACGATTAGTGGTTCTCGGATAAATATACCATTATTATTACCTATTTGAATCGTTTTGTAATAAAAAGGAAATACTGATATTCCATGTACACTTTCTTCGCTCATTACCATACTAAAAAACGCTTTAAAACAGTACTGCTTTGATTATATTATCCACTTATTTCTGTATCCATTAAACATTTTGATTGTGTTAGAGATATAGAAAAAAAGCTTTGTATTACTTAATTATAACTCACGATTAAAATAAAGAAACGCCGTAGAAATACTTCGGGAGACTTGTAAACACCAAGGCTGCCAAGGGTCAGGTCCATGCAGTCATCCGTTATTAAAAGACAATGGGGGTGGCGAAATTCATAAAGCCGAAGTTAGGCTTAATGGATGACAAGACGTTGATTGCTGCATAATGGGATGCTATCCCGCACATATTTATTTCTTCTTATAATGCTATTTATGAATCTTTTAATGCCTGAGGGTCAAAAGCTTTTATTTTTCTTTATATCCAGGTATATTATTTCTATAAGTAGTAGGTATTATTAGGTTACTCTTAATGCCTTCTTATAATTATTATCATATCTTTACTTCGCTTTTAATATCCATATTATATTATAAATATTTACCCCTACTACAACTAATCCTAACCGCGTACAACTTTGTAATTACCAAAAAATGATTTAGGGTTTTAAGAGGAGTTACCGATATTCGAAAAATGTGTGTGCATCAGCACATAAACTTGAAAAAAAATGTTTAATATTTTTCTTGCAAGCATTAGATTCGTGTGGAAATCCACAGATATATCTTTTAAACTAATGTGGTTAAAATGTACTTCACAGTAGCAATAACGCCAACGAAAGCTAATAACATCCCTCTATTTTTCGTGAAAAGATTTATGAAAGTATTAATCTTGTTCTCTAATTAGAGGATTTAGAGATTATTTCTATGTAATGTGTTATGTTGAGGGTGTAGTTCGTAAACCGGGTGATGGTTGCATAACTAGTTAATTAATTATAATTCACACGATCTAATTTAAATTATTATGATTATAGTCCTGTGTGTATTAGTATTGGTGTAATAAATTATTATTACTGTTATTATGGACTAATGAATTATTATTACTGTTATTATGGACTAATAAATTATTATTACTGTTATTATGGACTAATGAATTATTATTACTGTTATTATGGACTAATAAATTGTTATTACTGTTATTATGAACTAATAAATTATTATTACTGTTATTATTATTATTATTATTATTATTATTATTATTATTATTATTATTACTATTATTATTATTATAATGTCATAAGGTAGAAATGGCAACTAGGGAGTCACGTATAAGCAGGTGTGACTTACTGAGGCCATCTTTGGAACAGGAGAGGACGAAGATGACTGCGGGAGGAATTAAACTGCAAAAGGACAAGGAAGAACAGGAACTTGCCAAATGTATAGAAATTCTTAAAGGAATGAAAATGGCGTCTGATCGCCAGAAAAATATGTCTATGCAAATTAAGAATGGTCTAAAGGAACTTGAAGAAGCTCTTGACGCAATGACTTTTCACAGAAATAGTTGGAGAAAGGCTGAATGCGAAGTTAAATTTCCTCTTCCAGAGGATGAGAGACTTGTTAGGAACGTTAGCCAAACTCTCATTGATACCAGTCCAGCAGGACATGACAAAGAAACAGGGATTGTTGATGAATCACTCGAAATCCCTTGGGAAGATGTTCGCCGAAATAGGCGTAAGCAATGTAGAAAGAATGAAGCTAGAAGGAGAGCAGCAGAGAGGGAAAGCGGACAGCAGATATCCACCACCACCGGGGTTGCCGCGCCGCTAAATTACAGTAATAAAGAAAAGTTGAATCCCAAAACAGCCCGTCCGAAACACGCAGCCCTGCTTATAAAACCAATGCAAGGGAAAACCTATGCTGAAGTATTATCTGAGATTCGGCAGAGGGTAAAACCAGTAGAGACGGAAGTGAATATAAACGCCGTCAGAAAAACCAAAAAAGGGGCCATTTTGATAGAGCTAGGACGAAGTAGTAGTAACTGTAAAGGGTTTACAAACCAGCTTCAAGAGGCTTTGAAGGAAAAGGCGCAGGTCAGCACTCTTCAGCGTAAACTTAAATTAGAGTTTAGAGACCTGGATTGTTTGACTACAGTAGAGGAAGTGACTGAAGCAATTAGGAAAGCTTTACCAAATTGCGAAACTGACCCGAAGGTGATCTTAACCAAGGCCAATAGCAGACAGCTCAAAATGGCGTTAATTGAAATTAATGAACACTATGCTCTTGAGTTGCTAAAGACTGCCTGCATTAAGGTGGGATGGGTGAATAGCAGAATCCGAAAGAGACTTGAAGTTACCCGGTGCTATAGATGCTTTGGCTATGGACACCGGCAGGCAACCTGCTCTGAACCAGATAGAAGAAAGGAGGGACTTTGTATGGGATGTGGAGAAAAGGGCTGTTTTAAGAAGAACTGCACCAACAAACCTAGATGCTTTTTGTGCAGTGCTGAAAATGCACGCCACCATGTTGCTGGGTCAGGCAAATGCGGAGTTTTCAGACAGGCGCTTGAGAAAGCGAGAGCAGAGCACATTAGTGGTCTAGAAAAGAAACATAAAGTTAATGAATAGAGTTCTTCAAGGGAGCAGAACAGCAGATGAGATCAGAGTAATTCAGATCAACATGAATAGAAGTAGGCAAGCGAACGAACTTTTATATCAGCTAGCGTTTGAAACTAACACGGATATTGTGTCAGCGAACAGTACAGGAACCGAGATCAGCCCACTTGGTTCTTGGATCCGCTGAGCACCTCGGCTATATGGATATTCAGTTCAAGAAACATTCGAGTAGAGGGGCACGGTTCCGAGGAAGGCTTTGTCTGGGTCAGATGCGAGGCGATGACTTTCTTTAGTTGCTACCTCACCCCCAATGAGAGTATTCAACAGTTCCGCACAAAGATAGATGCTTTGGAGGATGCTATCTTCAATACCCAAGGAGAACTAATTGTTGGGGGAGACTTTAATGCTAAGGCGATAGAGTGGGGTATGCCGCATCCGGACTCCCGAGGAAGGTATATTCTAGAAATGGCGGCCAGGACTGGGCTTATTGTTCTTAATGAGAGGGAAGTGACTACCTTCCGTCGACCTGGTTACTCAGAGACTATACCGGACGTCTCTTTTGCATCCGAGGCATTAGTACCTAGGATCGTGGACTGGAAAGTATCTGAAAGTTATACAGGAAGCGATCACCAGGCTATTACCTTCACCGTGTATGGTCGATCTGAGGCCCGCTGCCGGTTCTCACCGAATTCTGGTGGCTGGAACTTTGGGAAACTTGACACGGAACGATTCTGTAGGGCCCTGCCTCCTGTATGTCGACTTATGGCAGGATCGGAGGTAGATGCGAGGGAGCGAGTGGAGAGACTTGTTGAGTCGACAATGTCAGGCATTGCATCTGCCTGCGATGCCTCTATGCCTAGAAAAGCTCCCCGACATTGTAAACGGGCAGCTTACTGGTGGACGGCTGAGATAGCTGAGCTGCGCAAGCGTTGCCTCCGATTAAGGCGAATCGCGCAAAGGACTGGGAACCGAGAGGAGGCTAATATAAGATCTGCTGAGCACCGAGAAGCCAAGAAATCCCTGCGACGGGCAATTAATGAGTCAAAAGCGCGCCACTGGAAAGACATGGTGTCGGACGTGGACTCTGAGCCTTGGGGGCTAGGATACAAGCTCGTCACCCGTCGACTTGGGGCGATGAAACCGCCGGCTATTCTGGAGCTAACCAGGATGCAGCGAATTGCGCGAGCGCTTTTCCCCTCTCATCCTGCGAGGATGGACAGAGGTTTGAGGATGCCAGGAGATTTCCTACCATTTAATGAGGAGGAACTCAGAACGGTAATGGGGTCCCTTGCTCAAAGGAGAGCACCAGGACCGGACAACATTACAAACGAGATCCTGAAATTGGTATACCAGCATAGCCCACATCTGTTGCTGGATATGTACAACGAGTGCCTGGCCGCGGGAGTTTTTCCCACACGTTGGAAGGTTGCCAGATTGGTGCTAATCACTAAAAAGCAGGAGATCCGGATGACCCATCTACGTACCGCCCTCTATGCATGCTGGACACGGCGGGTAAAGTTCTGGAGAGGCTTATACGGACAAGATTGCAGGCAGTGATGGAGGATGCTGGGGGTTTGTCGCCCCGACAGTACGGATTCCGCCGGGGAAGATCAACTGCCGATGCTCTACGGGAAGTTTGTGATGCGGTAACCAGAGCAGAGAACCACAACCACTACTCGCGTCGAATCGTTCTTCTTGTTACCTTAGACGTCCGAAATGCATTCAATTCGGCAAGATGGGTGGATATATTGAATGCTTTGGAGCACTCCTTTCGGGTGCCGCCGTACCTTTTGCGGATGATTGACGACTACCTGGGGAATCGTTCCATCATATACGATACGAAGCAGGGTCGATGCAATGATAAGGTGACGTCTGGGGTTGCCCAAGGATCTATTTTAGGACCGGATTTCTGGAACATCCTATATGACGGACTCTTGAGGCAGGAAATGCCTGAGGAAGTGACTCTTGTTGGATATGCGGACGACATCGCACTGCTCATTACTGAGCGGGATGTAGAACTAGCACAGCTCAAACTTAACCAAACCATGAGGAGGGTAACTCATTGGATGGAAATGCATGGTTTGAGTCTAGCACTTAACAAAACAGAGGTCGTCATTCTATCTAAGAAGCAGATAGACACAATCGTACCCTTCGCGTGGGGATGTGGAAATTTTCACCAGCCCAACAGTTAGATACCTTGGAGTGATGATTGACACCAAAATGACCTTTCGTCACCAGATTTTACGTACTGCCGATAAGGCGGCGAAGATGGTTGCGAACTTGAGTAGGTTGATGGCTAATGTTGGTGGTCCTCGGCCAAAGAAGCGGAGGTTATTGATGTCGACAGTTCAGTCGGTCTTACTGTACGGCTCCGAGGTGTGGGCGGACGCGCTGAGCAAGGAGATGTATCGTAAGAGACTGGCCCAGGTGCAGAGAAGGGCTGCACTGAGAGTTGCCTCGGCGTACCGCACTGTGTCGGAACCGGCGGTCCTAGTGGTAGCGGGAGTCATCCCAGTGTCGCTCCTTGCTCAGGAAAGGAAGCGCATATATATGAGGAGACGTGCAGGTGAAGAACGAGTCGCCAACGAAAGAGACGCCACATTAGAAGCATGGCAACGACTTTGGGAGACGGACGGAAGAGGGCGCTGGACTGCGAGACTGATCCCGCGCCTCCGCCCTTGGATCTCTAGAACCCATGGGGAGGTGGACTATTACCTGACTCAGTTTTTGACCGGTCATGGCTATTTCAAATCGTATCTGCACCGAATGGGTAAGACTGAGACTGGAGCATGTTTGTATTGTCCAAATGAGGTAGATGATGCGCACCATACCTTCTTCTTATGTGAGAGATGGGCGGAACCAAGACGGTTACTCGAAATGGAGATCGGCGAATTTACGATCGACACAATTATAACGAAGATATCAGCCAATGAAAATTGCTGGACAAGTTTAACGCGATACGTTCAATATGTCCTGCGCACGAAGAAAGGCGATTTGGACCGCAACATAGAAAGAGAATTGCTCTAATTCGAAAGTCTAGTGGAGCGTGATTAACGGGTGGTGGCTGGTAGTCCTCTATTGAAGGGAGTCCGAGTATTGATGTTTATTATTATTATTATTGTTATTATTATTATTGTTATTGTTATTATTGTTGTTATTGTTACTGTTATTGTTATTGTTGTTACTATTATTAGTTTCGCGGTACGTGCAATATGTACCGCGCAAAAAGAAGGGAATTGCAGCATAGACAGAGAATTGTTATAATTCCAAACCACAACAGAGTGTGGCCTTTCTACAGCCAAATGCATAGACCCAGCCCGAAGTAATGTGATAAACGGTTCCGGACTGGTGTCTAGAAGAAGAGGGGGTGTTTTAGTTGGTAGTCCTCCTTCAGAGGGAGTCCAACATAACTAGTATAGATGGATATACTAGTATGCGTCAATGCATTTCACCTCCGCAAAAAAAAAAAAAAAAAACAAATCATTATCATTATCATTATCATTATCATTATCATTATCATTATCATTATCATTATCATTATCATTATCACTATCATTATCACTATCATTATCACTATCATTATCATTATCATTATCATTATCACTATCATTATCACTATCATTATCACTATCATTATCACTATCATTATCGCTATCATTATCACTATCATTATCACTATCATTATCACTATCATTATCACTATCATTATCGCTATCATTATCACTATCATTATCACTATCATTATCACTATCATTATCACTATCATTATCATTATCACTATCATTATCACTATCATTATCACTATCATTATCACTATCATTATCATTATCACTATCATTATCACTATCATTATCACTATCATTATCACTATCATTATCATTATCACTATCATTATCACTATCATTATCACTATCATTATCACTATCATTATCACTATCATTATCATTATCACTATCATTATCACTATCATTATCACTATCATTATCATTATCATTATCATTATCATTATCATTATCATTATCATTATCATTATCATTATCATTATCATTATCATTATCATTATCATTATCATTATCATTATCATTATCATTATCATTATCATTATCATTATCATTATCATTATCATTATCATTATCATTATCATTATCATTATCATTATCATTATCATTATCATTATCATTATCATTATCATTATCATTATCATTATCATTATCATTATCATTATCATTATCATTATCATTATCATTATCATTATCATTATCATTATCATTATCATTATCATTATCATTATCATTATCATTATCATTATCATTATCATTATCATTATCATTATCATTATCATTATCATTATCATTATCATTATCATTATCATTATCATTATCATTATCATTATCATTATCATTATCATTATCATTATCATTATCATTATCATTATCATTATCATTATCATTATCATTATCATTATCATTATCATTATCATTATCATTATCATTATCATTATCATTATCATTATCATTATCATTATCATTATCATTATCATTATCATTATCATTATCATTATCATTATCATTATCATTATCATTATCATTATCAATATCATTATCAATATCATTATCATTATCATTATCATTATCATTATCATTATCATTATCATTATCATTATCATTATCATTATCATTATCATTATCATTATCATTATCATTATCATTATCATTATCATTATCATTATCATTATCATTATCATTATCATTATCATTATCATTATCATTATCATTATCATTATCATTATCATTATCATTATCATTATCATTATCATTATCATTATCATTATCATTATCATTATCATTATCATTATCAATATCATTATCATTATCATTATCATTATCATTATCATTATCATTATCATTATCATTATAATTATCATTATCATTATCATTATAATTATCATTTTCATTATCATTATAATTATAATTATAATTATCATTTTCATTATCATTATGTGGTATAATATTTGACTTTTAATTTTTTCTAAGGGAATTTTATAAACGAACTGTTTCCGGAACTGGACCGTGTCATGGTGAGATATAAGAGAAACTTTTCGTCTTTAGCGTGGTAAATACGTCGAGTTATCGTGAGCTTCTTCCAAAGTGGTTTCGCCTCTAGCGTGGTTTACACGTCGAGTTACCGTGACCTTTTTCCAAAGTGGTTTCGCTTCTAGCATGGTTTACACGCCGAGTTACCGTGTGACTTTGGTTTCCCCTTTTTTCTCCTGCAGAAGCCTCCTACACCGGAGGCAAAACATCAAGATCCCGCCTTTGCTTTTCTTTTCTTTTTCTTCTTTTCTCTTTCTGTTTTCTATCCCCCTTCTTTCTTTCCTTCTCTTACTCTTTTTTCACCTTTTCACACTTTTTCATTTCCTTGTTTTTCCTCTTACTTTTTCATTTTTTCTTATACTCTATCATGACACGGTTCAAATCCGAAAACAGTTCGTTTATTACTGAGTCTGGCCGTAGAAGCCTACGTATTCATATCAGCTATTCTTGTAGATTGCAACAACATAAGACATTTTCCATTTATTCGGAAAAACATGTTGCTCTAATGATTGATAATAAACGTTAGCGGAATATACAAAGTGGATTAACTTCTTTATACAACGAAAATGGCAGGTCATTCGAACCACAACCCCTACTTTTGTCTAAATTGAATAAAACATGCAATACTTCCCTCTGATCAACGATCAGTTGTCGAATAACAATATTACACTCAAGATCTTTACAATTGATCAGAAAAGTAGTTCGTAAGATCCAAATACACTTCGAAAGAGAGAGTGGGACTATCCCACTATCTGAAATTTAATTAAGGAAATCATTATTTTATTTTTTACAAAGGTCAAGCCGCTAAAGCTTTTTGGTTACTCGTTTTTACAATCTTGACGATAAATTTTACTACAAACACATTTTGAAGCACAGTTCGATTCTCCTTCAATACCCCTCCCCCCTCCATTTATTAATTTTTCCCTTACTGCCTACTTTCTATCTTCTTCGTATTTATATTTTTTCGTCTGAATTCATATTCTGAATTCAATAACTTTCAGTCTCATTCAGCATTGTCTGAAACGCGTCTGTATATTCCTAAGACGCTGGCGAGGATCTGGTGTATTAGACTACGATTTGTAGTTACATTTTTTACATTAAATATGCGTCCAATCGCATTAACGTTCACTAATTATCTGGAACGCAGCAGAGTACTGATGAAGATCCAACGCATTGAACTATTTATATTTATACTATGTCGTATTTTCATTACCGTCTTCGTCCAAATAAATATACTCCAGTAAATTTCGATCAGGTTGAAATCCAGGTGTCGCTACTAAGATTCTACTAATTTATATTCTATATACTAGCCTTAACCATTAAATTTTCAAACTGATATATTGTTTCTCTAATACAAAATACAAAAAATTGAAGTTAGTGATGATCTAGCACTTCCAATGCATCAGAAAAGTCAGTAAACATGTCCAAAATTTTATGGACAAACAGTTACTATAATAATAGTGTTACGGTATATTTTTACGATTTAAATTTACCGCGTTGTATTACGCCACCGGGTGGTGGGGTTGGAGAGTTAGGGAGAGAGGGAGAGAGAAAATCATGTTATGTGTGATGTATTGCAATATTTTATGTAATTTATGAAATAACAAAGAGGATAATAATTTCAGAAGTGGGATAAAGAAAAAATAAGCCACGGATTATTTATGTAAATATAAGTTGATGAAATGAGCCAACCCGGATTTATGATGGATGAACGTGAAACCAACAACGAAGGTATAATGGCGCCGTTAAATCGATTTCAACATTGCTGCGAAGATAATCAGGTTTTGAATACGATGAATGTGGAAAACAGCAACAAAAATGAAGTGAGTAGAAGCGGTAATGTAGATATAAATACCCTTATTAGCGCAATGAACACACTACTACAGCAAAATCAAACATTAATCCAAATGATGTCTAATCAAAGCAATAGTAATTGTTTAAGCAATATTATACCAGATTTCTCGAAAACGATAGTTGCTTTAAATGGAGATACTTTAAGTCAAAGTAAAACTTGGTTAGCAAACATAGAAACTACAGCACAGCTTCAACGATAGCCACCAGCATTTAGACTGGAAACAACGAAGAGTCGCCTAGAAGGTGCCGACCGACAGTGATATGAGGCACGAGTACACAAAATAAGTGATTGGAATGATTTTCGGAGAGAGTAGTACCTTTATATATGAGAGGAATTTAACCACCCTATGGCAACAAAAATGTTCAAGGGTACAACAGCCTAAAGAAGAATTAAATGTTTAGAGACTTTTTATCTTTAAAAACCATTAAAGTTTCCTTTGATGATACTGTTAAAATTGAACAAAATTGTTATAATGACGTAACGAAATTATGTCAATTCATTATGTCGATTCTCCAAGTAGGTTTCAGAAAATTTAAGTGTAGATCTTAATCTAGACCATTTAAGTACACAAAGATTGCATGATTTATTTTTAGCCAAATATATTAACCCCGATAGACCTTCTGATTGAAAAGTTAAATATGAGTTTAAAATATCGCTTATTTCGAACCATTCACAATTTTCTCATACGTTATACAGGAAGCGATCACCAGGCTATTACCTTCACCGTGTATGGTCGATCTGAGGCCCGCTGCCGGTTCTCACCGAATTCTGGTGGCTGGAACTTTGGGAAACTTGACACGGAACGATTCTGTAGGGCCCTGCCTCCTGTATGTCGACTTATAGCAGGATCGGAGGTAGATGCGAGGGAGCGAGTGGAGAGACTTGTTGAGTCGACAATGTCAGGCATTGCATCTGCCTGCGATGCCTCTATGCCTAGAAAAGCTCCCCGACATTGTAAACGGGCAGCTTACTGGTGGACGGCTGAGATAGCTGAGCTGCGCAAGCGTTGCCTCCGATTAAGGCGAATCGCGCAAAGGACTGGGAACCGAGAGGAGGCTAATATAAGATCTGCTGAGCACCGAGAAGCCAAGAAATCCCTGCGACGGGCAATTAATGAGTCAAAAGCGCGCCACTGGAAAGACATGGTGTCGGACGTGGACTCTGAGCCTTGGGGCTAGGATACAAGCTCGTCACCCGTCGACTTGGGGCGATGAAACCGCCGGCTATTCTGGAGCTAACCAGGATGCAGCGAATTGTGCGAGGGCTTTTCCCTCTCATCCTGCGAGGATGGACAGAGGTTTGAGGATGCCAGGAGATTTCCTACCATTTAATGAGGAGGAACTCAGAACGGTAATGGGGTCCCTTGCTCAAAGGAGAGCACCAGGACCGGACAACATTACAAACGAGATCCTGAAATTGGTATACCAGCATAGCCCACATCTGTTGCTGGATATGTACAACGAGTGCCTGGCCGCGGGAGTTTTTCCCACACGTTGGAAGGTTGCCAGATTGGTGCTAATCACTAAAAAGCAGGAGATCCGGATGACTCCATCTACGTACCGCCCTCTATGCATGCTGGACACGGCGGGTAAAGTTCTGGAGAGGCTTATACGGACAAGATTGCAGGCAGTGATGGAGGATGCTGGGGTTTGTCGCCCCGACAGTACGGATTCCGCCGGGGAAGATCAACTGCCGATGCTCTACGGGAAGTTTGTGATGCGGTAACCAGAGCAGAGAACCACAACCACTACTCGCGTCGAATCGTTCTTCTTGTTACCTTAGACGTCCGAAATGCATTCAATTCGGCAAGATGGGTGGATATATTGAATGCTTTGGAGCACTCCTTTCGGGTGCCGCCGTACCTTTTGCGGATGATTGACGACTACCTGGGGAATCGTTCCATCATATACGATACGAAGCAGGGTCGATGCAATGATAAGGTGACGTCTGGGGTTGCCCAAGGATCTATTTTAGGACCGGATTTCTGGAACATCCTATATGACGGACTCTTGAGGCAGGAAATGCCCGAGGAAGTGACTCTTGTTGGATATGCGGACGACATCGCACTGCTCATTACTGAGCGGGATGTAGAACTAGCACAGCTCAAACTTAACCAAACCATGAGGAGGGTAACTCATTGGATGGAAATGCATGGTTTGAGTCTAGCACTTAACAAAACTGAGGTCGTCATTCTATCTAAGAAGCAGATAGACACAATCGTACCCCTTCGCGTGGGGGATGTGGAAATTTTCACCAGCCCAACAGTTAGATACCTTGGAGTGATGATTGACACCAAAATGACCTTTCGTCACCAGATTTTACGTACTGCCGATAAGGCGGCGAAGATGGTTGCGAACTTGAGTAGGTTGATGGCTAATGTTGGTGGTCCTCGGCCAAAGAAGCGGAGGTTATTGATGTCGACAGTTCAGTCGGTCTTACTGTACGGCTCCGAGGTGTGGGCGGACGCGCTGAGCAAGGAGATGTATCGTAAGAGACTGGCCCAGGTGCAGAGAAGGGCTGCACTGAGAGTTGCCTCGGCGTACCGCACTGTGTCGGAACCGGCGGTCCTAGTGGTAGCCGGGAGTCATCCCAGTGTCGCTCCTTGCTCAGGAAAGGAAGCGCATATATATGAGGAGACGTGCAGGTGAAGAACGAGTCGCCAACGAAAGAGACGCCACATTAGAAGCATGGCAACGACTTTGGGAGACGGACGGAAGAGGGCGCTGGACTGCGAGACTGATCCCGCGCCTCCGCCCTTGGATCTCTAGAACCCATGGGGAGGTGGACTATTACCTGACTCAGTTTTTGACCGGTCATGGCTATTTCAAATCGTATCTGCACCGAATGGGTAAGACTGAGACTGGAGCATGTTTGTATTGTCCAAATGAGGTAGATGATGCGCACCATACCTTCTTCTTATGTGAGAGATGGGCGGAACCAAGACGGTTACTCGAAATGGAGATCGGCGAATTTACGATCGACACAATTATAACGAAGATATCAGCCAATGAAAATTGCTGGACAAGTTTAACGCGATACGTTCAATATGTCCTGCGCACGAAGAAAGGCGATTTGGACCGCAACATAGAAAGAGAACTGCTCTAATTCGAAAGTCTAGTGGAGCGTGATTAACGGGTGGTGGCTGGTAGTCCTCTATTGAAGGGAGTCCGAGTATTGATGTTTATTATTATTATTATTGTTATTATTATTATTGTTATTGTTATTATTGTTGTTATTGTTACTGTTATTGTTATTGTTGTTACTATTATTAGTTTCGCGGTACGTGCAATATGTACCGCGCAAAAAGAAGGGAATTGCAGCATAGACAGAGAATTGTTATAATTCCAAACCACAACAGAGTGTGGCCTTTCTACAGCTAAATGCATAGACTCCAGCCCGAAGTAATGTGATAAACGGTTCCGGACTGGTGTCTAGAAGAAGAGGGGGTGTTTTAGTTGGTAGTCCTCCTTCAGAGGGAGTCCAACATAACTAGTATAGATGGATATACTAGTATGCGTCAATGCATTTCACCTCCGCAAAAAAAAAAAAAAAAATCATTATCATTATCATTATCATTATCATTATCATTATCATTATCATTATCATTATCATTATCATTATCATTATCATTATCATTATCACTATCATTATCACTATCATTATCACTATCATTATCATTATCACTATCATTATCACTATCATTATCACTATCATTATCGCTATCATTATCGCTATCATTTTCACTATCATTATCACTATCATTATCACTATCATTATCACTATCATTATCACTATCATTATCACTATCATTATCACTATCATTATCACTATCATTATCACTATCATTATCATTATCACTATCATTATCACTATCATTATCACTATCATTATCACTATCATTATCATTATCACTATCATTATCACTATCATTATCACTATCATTATCACTATCATTATCACTATCATTATCATTATCACTATCATTATCACTATCATTATCACTATCATTATCATTATCATTATCATTATCATTATCATTATCATTATCATTATCATTATCATTATCATTATCATTATCATTATCATTATCATTATCATTATCATTATCATTATCATTATCATTATCATTATCATTATCATTATCATTATCATTATCATTATCATTATCATTATCATTATCATTATCATTATCATTATCATTATCATTATCATTATCATTATCATTATCATTATCATTATCATTATCATTATCATTATCATTATCATTATCATTATCATTATCATTATCATTATCATTATCATTATCATTATCATTATCATTATCATTATCATTATCATTATCATTATCATTATCATTATCATTATCATTATCATTATCATTATCATTATCATTATCATTATCATTATCATTATCATTATCATTATCATTATCATTATCATTATCATTATCATTATCATTATCATTATCATTATCATTATCATTATCATTATCATTATCATTATCATTATCATTATCATTATCATTATCATTATCATTATCATTATCATTATCATTATCATTATCATTATCATTATCATTATCATTATCATTATCATTATCATTATCATTATCATTATCATTATCATTATCATTATCATTATCATTATCATTATCATTATCATTATCAATATCATTATCATTATCAATATCATTATCATTATCATTATCATTATCATTATCATTATCATTATCATTATCATTATCATTATCATTATCATTATCATTATCATTATCATTATCATTATCATTATCATTATCATTATCATTATCATTATCATTATCATTATCATTATCATTATCATTATCATTATCATTATCATTATCATTATCATTATCATTATCATTATCATTATCATTATCATTATCATTATCATTATCATTATCATTATCATTATCATTATCATTATCATTATCATTATCATTATCATTATCATTATCATTATCATTATCATTATCATTATCATTATCATTATCATTATCATTATGTGGTATAATATTTGACTTTTAATTTTTTCTAAGGGAATTTTATAAACGAACTGTTTCCGGAACTGGACCGTGTCATGGTGAGATATAAGAGAAACTTTTCGTCTTTAGCGTGGTAAATACGTCGAGTTATCGTGAGCTTCTTCCAAAGTGGTTTCGCCTCTAGCGTGGTTTACACGTCGAGTTACCGTGACCTTTTTCCAAAGTGGTTTCGCTTCTAGCATGGTTTACACGCCGAGTTACCGTGTGACTTTGGTTTCCCCTTTTTTCTCCTGCAGAAGCCTCCTACACCGGAGGCAAAACATCGAGATCCCGCCTTTGCTTTTCTTTTCTTTTTCTTCTTTTCTCTTTCTGTTTTCTATCCCTCTTCTTTCTTTCCTTCTCTTACTCTTTTTTCACCTTTTCACACTTTTTCATTTCCTTGTTTTTCCTCTTACTGTTTCATTTTTTCTTATACTCTATCATGACACGGTTCAATTCCGGAAACAGTTCGTTTATTACTGAGTCTGGCCGTAGAAGCCTACGTATTCATATCAGCTATTCTTGTAGGTTGCAACAACATAAGACATTTTCCATTTATTCGGAAAAGCATGTTGCTCTAATGATTTCTTAATAATAAACGTTAGCGGAATATACAAAGTGGATTAACTTCTTTATACAACGAAAATGGCAGATCATTCGAACCACAACCCCTACTTTTGTCTAAATTGAATAAAACATGCAATACTTCCCTCTGATCAACGATCAGTTGTCGAATAACAATATTACACTCAAGATCTTTACAATTGATCAGAAAAGTAGTTCGTAAGATCCAAATACACTTCGAAAGAGAGAGTGGGACTATCCCACTATCTGAAATTTAATTAAGGAAATCATTATTTTATTTTTTACAAAGGTCAAGCCGCTAAAGCTTTTTGGTTACTCGTTTTTACAATCTTGACGATAAATTTTACTACAAACACATTCTGAACCACAGTTCGATTCTCCTTCAATACCTCCTCCCCCTCCCCCCCCTCCATTTATTAATTTTTCCCTTACTGCCTACTTTCTATCTTCTTCGTATTTATATTTTTTCGTCTGATTTCATATTCTGAATTCAATAACTTTCAGTCTCATTCAGCATTGTCTGAAACGCGTCTGTATATTCCTAAGACGCTGGCGAGGATCTGGTGTATTAGACTACGATTTGTAGTTACATTTTTTACATTAAATATGCGTCCAATCGCATTAACGTTCACTAATTATCTGGAACGCAGCAGAGTACTGATGAAGATCCAACGCATTGAACTATTTATATTTATACTATGTCGTATTTTCATTACGTCTTCGTCCAAATAAATATACTCCAGTAAATTTCGATCAGATTGAAATCCAGGTGTCGCTACTAAGATTCTACTAATTTATATTCTATATACTAGCCTTAACCATTAAATTTTCAAACTGATATATTGTTTTTCTAATAGAAAATACAAAAAACTGAAGTTAGTGATGATCTAGCACTTCCAATGCATCAGAAAAGTCAGTAAACATGTCCAAAATTTTATGGACAAACAGTTACTATAATAATAGTGTTACGGTATATTTTTACGATTTAAATTTACCGCGTTGTATTACGCCACCGGGTGGTGGGGTTGGAGAGTTAGGGAGAGAGGGAGAGAGAAAATCATGTTATGTGTGATGTATTGCAATATTTTATGTAATTTATGAAATAACAAAGAGGATAATAATTTCAGAAGTGGGATAAAGAAAAAATAAGCCACGGATTATTTATGTAAATATAAGTTGATGAAATGAGCCAACCCGGATTTATGATGGATGAACGTGAAACCAACAACGAAGGTATAATGGCGCCGTTAAATCGATTTCAACATTGCTGCGAAGATAATCAGGTTTTGAATACGATGAATGTGGAAAACAGCAACAAAAATGAAGTGAGTAGAAGCGGTAATGTAGATATAAATACCCTTATTAGCGCAATGAACACACTACTACAGCAAAATCAAACATTAATCCAAATGATGTCTAATCAAAGCAATAGTAATTGTTTAAGCAATATTATACCAGATTTCTCGAAAACGATAGTTGCTTTAAATGGAGATACTTTAAGTCAAAGTAAAACTTGGTTAGCAAACATAGAAACTACAGCACAGCTTCAACGATAGCCACCAGCATTTAGACTGGAAACAACGAAGAGTCGCCTAGAAGGTGCCGACCGACAGTGATATGAGGCACGAGTACACAAAATAAGTGATTGGAATGATTTTCGGAGAGAGTAGTACCTTTATATATGAGAGGAATTTAACCACCCTATGGCAACAAAAATGTTCAAGAGTACAACAGCCTAAGGAAGAATTAAATGTTTAAACACTTTTTATCTTTAAAAACCATTAAAGTTTCGTTTGATGATACTGTTAAAATTGAACAAAATTGTTATAATAATGACGTAACGAAATTATGTCAATTCATTATGTCGATTCTCCAAGTAGGTTTCAGAAAATTTAAGTGTAGATCTTAATCTAGACCATTTAAGTACACAAAGATTGCATGATTTATTTTTAGCCAAATATATTAACCCCGATAGACCTACTGATTGGAAAGTTAAATATGAGTTTAAAATATCGCTTATTTCGAACCATTCACAATTTTCTCATAGATCTAGGAGATTGCCTCAGCTTGAGAGGAAGCAAGTTAGTGTTATTATTGATGATTTATTAAAGCGGTGTAATTGAAAGAAGCGATTCTGAATATAGTAGCCCCATCGCTTTAGTTCCGAAGAAGAATCAAAACTGTCTCACAATGTATGTTGACTACAAACAATTAAATAAGATTACTCTACGCGATAATTTGCCGCTCCCAGTAATTGAAGATCAATTAGAACATTTGAAAGACAAAACTGTATTTACTTTACCAGATGTGAAAAGCGCTTTCCACCATATTGATGTTGAACAGTCTTCCATAAAGTATACGTCGTTTGTTACGCCTATGGGTCAGTACCATTACAAAAGGATGCCGTTTGGTCTTAAAAATAGCCCGGCAGCGTTTATGAGGTATATTAACCTAGTTTTCAAAAATCTGTTAAAAACAAACAAAATTTTAATATACATAGACGTATATAAAATATTAAGAAACAACAGGAGTACAGCAAAGCCTATTATGATGGTAAACATAAGGATGCACTAACTTCTCAAATAGGTGATCATGTAATGATTAAGAATTTTGACAACACTCCAGGAGTAAATAAGAAACTAATACCAAAATTTAAAGGACCGTATGTTGTGAAGAAGGTCTTGCCTAATGATCGGTATGCAATAGGAGATCCTCCAGATTTTCGGAATACACAGATACCGTTCGATGGTGTTGCCGACAGCAACAACATGAAGTCTTGGAGCAAACGCATATAACGCCTGATATCTTTTCTTAAGGTAATACGTCTATTATGAACCCTTTTGATTTAGTTGTAACGGTTGTCGGGTTCCGCCGTGTAACTAGGTTTTTGTGCCTGACGTTTCGCGAACAACTGCGGTCCGCATTTTCAAAGGTATCTTTGACGTGGTACTAAATTCTCCAATTGTACGGTAAAAGGAGTACCATAATCTAAGTGGAAATTATGCTGAATAGTAGACTATGGTCTAGACCACACGGCCCGCGAGACATTTTGAAAAACTCAACTAAAAAACAAATATTACACTACTTACTCATACTCACTCCAAATGAGTTTTCTTATTTTAATAAATTGCATTATAATAACATTGTCGTATTATTTCATCTCTGATATCTATCGCTAAAAATTATGAACACTACATTAAAATGCATTACTTTTAAACTCGGCCCGCGAACGTATTTGCACACAACATGTCAAAGGCTGCCAATACTTGGTCCAGAGTTTCATGTAAAAATAAAGATATTAAAAGTGTTGCCGTTGTTTTTCTTACCATCATGGTATTTACTTAAAACTGACTTTGTCAATAACCAAAATACTTAAATTTTGCAGCTTTAGCAAATCTTTACTGTTTTAAATACAAGACAACCATATTGGTCAGCGACTTTGGGACACCTTGTACCTTTATTTTTTCGTAGCAACGAAGCAATCTAAACAGAATTAGTTTAATATATACAATTTTTCTATTTGTTCCTATCCTTTAGTAATAAAATAATTTAATGGGTTTAGCATTTGTATTAATGCTGAATATGTGCAAATTCTGCTTTTACTCTTTATATTAACCAATTAACAATCACATGGATATAAAAAGATACACCTGGAATCTACGAACTTATAAAAACAATTCTCTGCACACTAAGTGCTAATTTACCAGTATAGCAGCGTAAATTATTACATAGCAACCAAACACCAATGCTGCCTCTTCAACATTATTTTATAACTTGTTCTATAGTATTACTAGTTCCAATTATGATTCGCATGTAAGCAAACAGCAATAAAAAATTAAAGATAGATTCCAATTACTTCTGAATCAAGTAGCTAATTTAAATTTCAAACAGTCATCGATTCTGCGTTAAAGTGTTTTTGTTAATAACGGCAGAAGGAAATATCATGTTTCATCCATATTTAATAGAATTCTTGATGTGCTTCAGAAGATCGTCGACGATGAAGGTTGTTGATTGCAGTAATTAAAGTGGATTGTCCTTAAAAAGAATTGAAACGGAAATCACTCGATGAACTTCAATTGTTCTCGGTTAGGTAGAGATGCTGCGATAGGAAATTAGCATATACAAAATAAAAGGACAATATGTATGTGCACTAATTATTTTTACCTAAGACTACTATAATTACCGTGACAAAAACTTAATTATAGCTTACCGCCAAATAGAATAAATTTGTTAAAGAGTTGCTTAAGTGTTTTGACCGCTAAAAATGTAAATATTTTCCAATCTTTTTATAGAATCGGTACGCAAATAAAACACTTAGACAAAGTAACTGGATTTATTTGTATACAGTAGCTACCTGATTTGAGCGAGTGTTTATTGTTAATCACCTTTCTTGAAATAGCACTTGCTTTCTTAAGTGTGGTATATATCATCGAGGTAAATTTCGTGGCTATACTTTCGCAGATCATTTCGTACAACACCCCAAAATTAGTATTACAGCCGAATACGAATTTCGTCTTGCAGAAAAACCGGTCTGGCACTGTAATTTTGTGGGCGTACCTTGTAAAAGAGATCCATTTGTTTTTTCATTGCCTTAATATACAATAAAGGCGTTTCCTACAAATAGTACATCTAGATTGCAAATTAATGTCCTCCCAAAATAATATATTGATATATTTGCATGCATTCGCGTAGGCTGTAAACACGTTGTTTTATTGAAAAGTCATGTAGCGGTTTTATTTCTGAACTATTAACATAAATTTATAGTACATAACTGCATTCAAAAATGTCTTTTGTATTTTATTTCAAGTACTACGCCTCTCGGTTAAAATATTAAAACTATCATATTATCAAAATGTATTTCCAACAACAAAAATATAATAATAATTAGCCTTAAATATCGTGTTTATTGCAAAAACTGATATGTGTACACAAAAGAACTTACATGTTGACAGTGGCGTGCGTCGTATATTTTATATCTTCGTGCTGATATGAGATATTTACAAGTAGTTCGTTATGTTTAACTTTGAAAAGGAAAATGAAAGATAGGAAAGACAATACATATTTTTTTCTATATCTAACGTCAATGTAAATATAAATCCCCACAAATCAGATACAATAATAATTTGAACTCACTTGCTCTAATTAAATAAAACATTTTGTAGTAAGGTACTTGAGTTGAAGTGACATTTAGTAATAGTACTAGAGTATGTTGGCGTATTAAGATTGTTGCCGCAGTTGCAATTATAATAGTACATTCAGCGGTAAAAACTTTAAACACTAAATGTTCTTATTTACTTAATGTAAGGCAGGTATTATACTAATTACAATCATACATGCATGTATTACGTACAATCAATACGTTATACATGTTACACTTAAATAGTTTGTATATACCACTACAAACTATGTTATTAGTGATATTGTGGTCGATTAAATGACCAAAGATGTGTTTTTCGCTGACTATAATAATGTAAACAAAAGAAAACAATTACGTAATTTCAATACTTTACCACTGTAGTATTCGATTTAGTATACTTTTATTCTTAAAAATTAACGAATAGTTGTTGAATAATAAAACTTTCTGAAATTTAACTAATAAAGGTTCTTGGGTGCCAAAATCAGAACTTAATGAAACTTGGTAAGTAAGTAATGTTAAGATTTGATAATAACATTTCTTTGGTTTGTGCTGAAATTCACTCTAAGTGGGTGAAACACTACGAAAATTTACAGATGTTTAGTTTTCTCGGCTTAATTCTTGAACGGAGATAGATAGAACAAAAATTTAATTGCAAATGTTGTACCCTATCAAAGGTCTTTCAGGGTACGTTAATGTTGTATAAAGAGGGTATTGTATTTAAGCGCCACCTTCTTATGCTAGAGCAGATTGTAATAATATGGAAAAGAAATTAATGCAAGTTGTTCGTCTTTATTTAACATCCTTTATTGATGTTAAAACATTTTTAATTATTCAAGGTGTTCCAAAGGTGTAGAACAAATCATACCTTATGGTATCTAAAGCAAAACCATCTATATATAGTATACAAATGTTTTCTACTAGAAAGACTACCATTAATTAGTATGTTCTAATAATTCATACAAAATGTAAACACGGGATTGCATGTAATAGCAACTACTTAGCATTAATAATAATGAATAGTATTTATTGTAATGCGTATTTAAATTATGTATTTATGATTTGGTATGGTAATAAGAGTCGCCAAAAAATGATTAAAGCATAAAAAGTTTTCGCACCAAGAACAACGTATGAATGCAAAAGTATCACATTAAAAGCAACAGGGAGGAAACGGAAGGTCTTGGTTTGAAAAGGCAAAATTCGTAGGATGTTTGAATGGTCCAGGTCGATTCTTTATGTAACCGGATATATATCAGGCATATGCAAATAAGTTGATGTATTTAGAGGACGACAATTAATTATGTATTAATGATTGCAATTTTATGACCTTATTTCGCAAATGGAGCTTAACATTATAATTTGAGATAAGAACCAGGTCAGAAAATCGTCGTATTCCATATTCGAAATCTGTAGACGTAGAGTGATTGAATCATACCTGTTATTTTCTTTGGTATTGTTAGTATTTGAACATCTTTCTTGGATCGGACCTCTTTCTTCAAAGACTCTGTACAGTGATGTGTCCATGAGTCTAAAAGTGCGAGACTCTTTGGCCAAGTACTTCATAAATAAGAATTAAGAAACGACTTTTTAAATAAATCAGTTGCTAATTTACCTGAAGATAAGGCATGAATAACAACGTTTGCAGGTCGAAATAAGGTTTGTTGTACTTGTGGCCCAAACGTGCCACCAGGTCCTTTTAGTAGTATCAGTAGTGGAGACATAGGTTTACCAAATGTAGATATTATTACGAGAATAGTATAACTGTGGGTTATTGCTTATATAGACTGAACAGCAGCTTCAACTTTCTTCGCACCTTGGAATCCCAATGAGCGTCCAGAATGTATCTCCAACTTAATCCTTGAAAATATATGCTCGGCACCATAACTCTGGATTACTGATTTAACTTCATTAATAATTTATTAATAATTAATATTTCTAATTGCAGAGTATTTGATCCATATGAGCAACTAATAGATTTAATGATTTTGCGCTTAACAATTCTATATATTCTTTTAAAATTCAATATCCACTTCCTTGAAGCATTGAAGTTTTTTAGTTTAATATTTTAGCGAGCTCCTAATGCCTGTTTTCATATATCTATATCGTGTATAATCGTATTTAGTCCACTCATTTTCTTTCATATATTGAGATATTGCTGTTAATTTCTGTCTCTGCGTTCTGCCTTTTTCTAGACTGGTTTATCATCGATACTGTTGTAGCAGAGAGTTTATCTTTCTATTTTACACCGACTCTACGGGGAGTAGCTTCTTTTTAATTAAAATTAGTAATGGAAAGCAAATTGAGCTACCTATATTATATGAAGTGGGCTTATATAGAGTAACTGTTTCCATTTTCTGATGTACGTATGTATAGTACGTGCGTAGCATAAGATATAAGTTCTTATGTTAATGTCACCTCACGCTGTATAATTGAAGATGGTTTGAATCCATGAAGAATGTTAAAGATGAACAACTTGCATTAATTTTATATTACTATAATCAACTCCAGCATAAGAGGATGGCGCTTAAATGCAAGAATCTGCATATACCACATTCATGTGTCCCGAAAGACCTTTCGATAAGGTACAACATTTGCATTTAAATTTTTGTTCTATCTATTTCCGTTCAAGAATGAAATCAAGAAAACTAAAAATCTGTGAATTCTCAGAGGTGTTTCATAGAAAATTTTTATTTTCAAATCTCAACATACTCTACTTACCTACCAAGTTTCATTAAGATCTGAATTTGACACCTGGGAACCATTCCTTGCGAGTGCATTTTTACTTAATTTTTACAATCACAACGATTGCAAGAAGTGTTTGGTTGTATAATTCACAGGTATTGCAGTAAATTTTACGCCACAGAAACTAGTAATTTATTCGGAACGCAACGTTTCAAGGGCACGTGGACTCTCATGGACTCATCAACTGAGTTACTGATTGAATTCAGATGCGAGAAGTTTGGTATAAAAAACGCCTAGTGGCGATAACTGAAAGAAAGTCATGAAATCAGTTTTTTATATGTGTAATAGATTAAAGAGTATTGTAGTATCACATAATCGTTGTTTTATTTTACGTTCTCAGCGGCTCAAAGTGGAATTCGAAGAAATGTACTTTTCTATATAGAAAAGTAAGATTAGATATAAGGAACATAACCGAATATTACATTCTGTTTTCACGCATATAAATATATTAAGAAAATGAGGGACTTCAATTTGAAATGGTTTAATTTTTGTACGTTGGTCCAAATAAATCTGCTATGGCACGTTTTACTAAGAACCAGTATAATAAAAAAGAAGAACTAGTTTACATTATGATATATCAGAACTTATACCACACATTAAAAAATATAGGCGAGTTTAGAAGAAACATTTATCGTGTGAACGACATATGTATGTCAATGTTTTTTCTAAAAACTTTCAGTTCAAAAATAGTTGTACATATAAATAAAGTGTAATGATTCGTAGAGGATTCCATTTAAAGTAACCAAGTATAGGTATCGACTTTCCTGATGACTAGTAATCCACAAAACTTTCAGATTTTTGGTTTAGAATTTTCATATATCAATAGTTATACTTCCTATATATATATATATATATATATATATATATATATATATATATATATAACAATAGATTTTATGTGTAAATTTATCTTTCTTCAGAAACTTTAGACGTTAATGCTCGCATTCTTCTCTTATTATCTTAACCGGCGTAAATAGTATATTAGGTTTTCGCGGTCGTTTGTCATTGTGATGACGGTTCTCTGTACCGCTGTGTCACTATTTTTCTAGTCCCTGATGCCCACAATACCTCTGAGAATGCGGACTACAGTTATTCGCGAAACTTCAGGAGCTACAAATGTAGTGACACGGCGTAGTCCGAGAATCGTTACGAAAATTAACCGGCCTAGTTTTCATAATAGCACATCCAAGTTACACTTAAGAATAGTTAAAAAACGAAATAGAAAAGTAGTGAAAAAAAAACGAAAGGAAAATACTGAAAAAAATAGTTTGGGACGCAAAAATCTCGTATGTCTTACATTGTAGACTTAAATAAAGAGATTTAGTTCTATTTGTTTATGCTGTCCTTGTTATCTGATTTTTCTCCTACCAATTTGTATTATTTACTCTGAATTACAAGAAAGTTATAGCATTGTAACTTCTCAAATAGAAGGAGTGTCACTTAGCATGAATAACAATGACAATAATTTACACCTAAAAAACGTGAATGGGACTCCAAACGAACATATTTTCGGCAGACATGTATGCCTTGTATGTACCTTTTTCCTGAAAAGATCCTCGAGAAAAGACTTCGAAATATAACAATCAATGTTTTTATGGATGATTTGGCAGCAGTGAAGTCTATATAAGCTTATACATTTGAATACAATGTCAAAATCACATCACTCCGAAATAGATCCCAAGATACCAAGGAATAGAGGCAACTGAGTAGGCTGATAAATTGGCCAAAAAAGCTGTGGGCATTCCTTTTATTGGATCGGAACCCTGTTATTGTCTATAAAAAAGCAATTTAAACCAAGAAATCAGGAAATGAGAGGAACTCCAAAAGACCTCGCATTGAAAAAATATTTCTTGTCAAAGGCATTATTGCAATAGGTCTTATACATGGAAATGATTACGCTTGCACTTTACAATAATAATAGTAATATTTTCTTTTTTTGGTGGTGAGCGGCCTAACAGAGTTATAAACTATTTTAGCTTGTCATAACCGCAGGAGGCTTTAGGGGTAGGTATGCGTAAAGTGTTCCATAACCTTGTTACTCCACCCCTTCCCGTAAAGGGTCAAGCGCGGTTAATTATTTTCCCAACGGCGAATGGTAACTAGAGAACATATCGAACCCGCCTGAAAAAGTACAGCCACTGCACTTGATGGACACTTGAGTTGCCAAATTCAAATGCCACCCCCTTACGACCATGAACCACGGAGCCGTTAAAATAATAATAATAACTTAATATCCTATGTATTCAATTAAATCCTCTTTGTGGCTTAAAGTTTGAATGACGATGCAATAAATAAGGCCCGCAATAAAAACAAGCAATTGTATGTGTTACATTTTCTTTGTATGTATGTATGCATAAATTTATCTATCCCAATTTTTCATCTTGTTTGCTTACCGTCGCTTCCAGCAACATATTTAAGTGACGATTAAAATTTACATAATCTACATACATAAACAGTAACTGCGTAATACAGAATATCATTGATCACATCGGACTATATACATACATTTGGTTCTCATTAAAATTGTACCTGCTGAAATCTAGGCCCAAAAATGGGCTTATCAACAATTAAAAGTAAAAAAGGATAATGAAATTCGTATTGCATGCAAAGTAAGTAAAATAACCAGTTACAATACATTATCGAAGCTGATGTAAATGCTTTTTAAATTGGTTTCGGGAATGAAATATTCTTCAAAATTATTATGCAATAAATATTGCTGACGCGGACGTAATTATATGCTACAATAAAGACGCACAGGAGCAATTTTATCTTATAAATATTCTCATATCTGCAAATACTTTTTAGTCTGTATACTCATTAAGTTAAGAAGGATTTTTAATTTGCTTTATACATACATACACACATATATTCTTTTCTTATTTCAGTATCGAATCGATATTGCGAAAAAAATAATCAGCTTGGATTACTTTTCGCAAATACGACATATTTTCAACATTACGTTCGTATACGGTAACATTTAATTTTTCGACATATTTAAGTAACAATTAAGACTTTTAGGAGATTACATCACAAATACTGTCAATAGCTTTTTTAATCGATTAGATATAATTGCTTGATTTCTGATCTTTAATTTTACTAATTTTCTAGATTCGTTGTGCTACAAACTTGATTTCTGATTTTTATTTATCGGTGGTGAGTGACCCAACGGGGTTATAAGCCCTTTTTAGCTTGCCATAACCTCAGGAGTCTTAAGGTGTAGGAAAGTGCGTGTAAAGTGTTCCACGGTCTTGTTACTGCACCCCCTCGCTGTAAAGGGTGACGCGCCGTTAATTATTTTCCCAACGGCGAATGGTGACTCGGGAGCATACCGAACCCGCCCGAAAAGTACCGCCACTGTACTCGTCGCACGCTGGTTTCGAACAGACGATACCTGAATTGCCAAATTCAAGTGCTGGTCCTCTTACCACTGAACCACCGAGCCGTTAAAAAATCGTGTTTTGTAAATTAGTGTTAATAAATTACGCACGTTACTTATTATTCCAAAAAATTTTGTATGTTGCATATCGAAATAAACAAAACAACAATTAATACATCGATGCCAGTTATTTCTATGGAAATGATTATTCCTATGTTGTACGATAAAATATTATTTTATATATCAATATTCAACCATAGACGAATTTGAAGAAAATTGACTTACACTGAACCTAATAAACTATTTAAAACCTGTTAAGGTAATTTAAATCTAAATCAAACAGGGATAAATACATTTAGTCTCTGTTTCTATTATCAAAATTTAAGTCAAATTTGTTCACACAGTCAACACTCTTATTCTGTTTTATACTTGCTCTCTTTCAGTTTCACATCTTGCTATACAGTCCCTTCTGCAGTTTTTCTCGGGTTTTCCGGTCTATTGCTGAATGTTATTGTAAGTGGTTCATGAAATATTTTTAGGAGGTAATTTGCATATTTCAATTAGTAAAACAGGGTTTCTATATTCGATTATTGCGCAATTTCTATCGCCGTTTTGAACGGATTAAAATTTAAGTTCCTAATATGCTTCCCTACTGTATTAGTTGTTGGTAAAGTTAAAATAACATGGGGTCAGTGCAATGGTTCCTGCAAATATCCTCCTCAAGTTTCTAACTCTTCATACATTTAAATATGAAGCTCATTGGTTTCGTAATTTGTTCATTAGCAAGATTTTGCTTATCTAGAAAGTAATAAATTCGCTACTAAACAGTTGCAAAGAAATAATCTTTCTATATATAGTTTCTTAGTCTTTTTAGTAATAATAAAAGTCACAGTTATCCATCTAGTAACTAAAACCTAGATAAGAAGGTTTTAATTTTGGTTTAATGTTGTATCTTTTAAAGCAACCATTTATTACGATTACAGTTATAGAATTTGATATTTTTTTGCTGTAAGCTAACTCATAACATCACTTATAAGAATATTCAAATGAAGCAAACAACCAAGTGAGCCTACATATATTGTTGTCTATTTGTTCGTGTATGTGTAGATCAGAAAGTTCCACTAAACAGCAACTGTTTACAGATCCTCTATTCTACCTAGAATGTAAATTTGGTTTTATGCCATAAGTATTATCTTCAGGCATGTATTCTACCAGTATTTCGCGTAGTTGTTAATGGACACTATGGATTTGGAACATCCGATAAGTTTGAACGAGTAACCAATTTTCGGTAAAATTAATAAGCTGCGCTCTAGAATCTTTCCTTGTGAATCACGATTAATTTTCTAGTTTTTAAAATACTGTGCCAAAATGCCGGAAGCATGAATCTAAATCTAAATGCAATTTTATAAACATCTTTAATTTATATAATAAGCCAAAGAATAATTTATCAATATATCAATAAAGGAGGATGTACTGATAAATTATTTAGGTGTTTGTAATTATACATCAAAAGTTTACTTTAGATACTTTCAAGCCGTAGTAGTGAATATGCAGCGGAAAGATAATTGAGTATTCTGATATTCGTATTTCTCCTATTCCTACATTGGCGCACTTCGTTTAAGATAGTTTCATCGTCGAATAGCCTAGTGAAATTAGTACTCTGTTATTCTTATGACTGTTATTTATTCTAATTAATTTAATCTTTTTAATGACCGTGTTAAGTAAGTGTTAATTTATCATTATATGTGTTGCAAGTATTTAACGTTCCTATACTGAATTGCATCCAACTGTTTTTTCTTTGCTTTCCGGGGACGGATGCTTTATAAGGATATTTTGCGATCTTTATCTATTATTGATCGTTCCTTATTAGCCCACTATACCGAGGGCGACTTCTTAAATGCATTTCTACTAGACTTTTATTTCTTTTTAACACGTAGCAATAACATGTTGTACCTCATCATTATTTTATGTAGCGGTAAACATGTATGAATTTTATTTTGATTTATTGCGACTAGTTGTCTACTATAACTTGTAATATTACTGTGTAGTAGTCATTTTTTAATTCACTTACTTAGGTATTCTAATTAGTAGAATATATAAGGTAATTTGTTGTACAAGAACATATGCAATATACTTTGATACTATGAGGTTAAACACTCTTCAATTAACAAAAGATAACGTAAAATGGAATACTTTTGCAACTAATAAGTGGACTAGTTAATCTGTTAAGTACATAACAGAAAAACATAATTTACCCAGAGGATCTGAAAATAACTAAAACAAGTAAAACTAAAACTTAAAAATTGCAAGAATTCTTCTTACTTTAGTACCAAACATACTATGCCGCTGCTACAACAAAAAAAAACAATTATTTAAAACACAATGATTGCAGATAATCCATTTGGGACATAGATTTCGAGTGCGCATGGGCTCCCATTGTTAACCGAGTTACTAAATTTATTCCTGAAAGAGAACTATGGATGAAGTCGGTTCATGCTCATATGTATGGAAATACATACATTACGAAGGGATCGATTTTGACATTTTATATCTCTCCGGGACTTTCGTTCTTACCACAGTACTATACACGTTTAATTAATTACTTCTTGATTGCTTTTAACTTCAATTTTCATATTTCAATCTTCTTCATAATTAACTGTCAATAAGTTAGTATTTTAACGAAGTAGATGTCCAGACATGTCCAGTAATCTTAAACAACCAATCATGTGCGACATATCGGTGATTTAAAGAAATGAATAGCATATCCTGAAAAAGTGGTTTCTTGTTGCAACCACTCAAAAAAAAAATCTGTTGTTGTTATCTCAAGGGAAAAGTCTCCTAAGCTTTTTCTCGATTGTTGAAAAATTATTTTGATTTGGAAACGTTTCCACACGTATCGCAGTAAACTCCACACCACATAAATTAATAATTTATTCGGAACGCAGCATTTCGAGAGAAAATAGACTCTCATTGTCGACTTACCAACAGTTGGTAAAAAACGTTGTTTTTACTTTTAATTTACATTTAATAAAAGATAATCAGTTTTACTTCTTTTTGTTTGATTCTGCACTTTTGTCATCTTAGCGATAACTTCAAAAATATATTAAGATATATAAATTAAATATCAGTACGTAATGGCATATTCACAGCTTTAAGGATCGCGTGCTTAGAAAATTTATGAGTATAAAGATATTTTATTGGAGACTACACAATGATTTTCCATTAACCGCGGTTAATTGGTTAAAGTAGGGTATTTATATACACAAAGGTGTTCATTGCTTGAGAATTAAATCGCGATAATTTACAGTTTTTGAAAAAAAATATATACTATTATTAAACGGAGAAGCATTCTTTATTTTTCTGGGGAGTGCACTATATTATAACAAACATTTTCATTTCTCCAGTATTAAACCTCAAAGTAATAAAACGATATTGTAATATGTATGCTACATAAGTATTGTTGTTATACTTTATTTATACTAGTTTTAGCTATCTAGACACTAAGATATTCAAATATAATTTATTTAAACGAATATACAGTCCCTGTCCAATTTATTAGGACCACTTGCTAAAATAGCGATTTTGTTAAAATATATAATGAAAAACGTATTGCACAAGCATACGTTTATTCAGAACTGCTTATAGATACCGTCACAACTATATAACTAATATTTTGTAATGCCTCCTTTGGCTTTTATAATTGCTCTTAATCCTTTCGGTATACTGTCTATGCAAGTGTTAATGGTAGGTCTAATTGTAGCGGCATTTTGCCACAGATCCTCAGTATTTCTTACCAATTGCTCTTCTCTAGTGGTTCCTCTCGAATACACGCGTGATTTTAGAACACTGCACACGTTCTCAATTTCATTGAGGTCGGAAAAAATTTCTCGGCCAAGGTAACACTGGCAGAGCGTGCGTTTCCAAAAAACTTTGAATGGATTTGACCATGTGGCATGGTGCCTTATCGTGTATGAATGTGTAAGGGCCTTCATTCCGATCTAAATCATGATATATGACGTCAAGATATCGTCTAATACACATTGGCGTTGATTTATGGTGCCGTGGCAAAAATACAGTGGTGCAGGACTTTCGACTGATATACCTGACCATACTATAACTGACGGAGGATGTTTCACCATTTTTAGTACACTAGCTTAAAGCACTTAAAGTGGAACACTAACACGTAAACACGGAGAAAATGTTGTTACATAAACAGATAAATATTCTTTCTACAATAGTAACCGATCCAAATAATATTCTACGAATTACTGTGTCTTTCAATTTTGTTTCTACCCATCTTCTACACAGTACAGAATGATTTATGAGAGGGATAATTATAGGCAAGAGGTCATTAAGTGGCACTTTCTCAATTTCTTAGAAAGATATTTAGGGAACGTATTTAGATAGATATTGTAAACCCTATTCATGAATTTTGTACTTGTATTTGTACATTATCTCGTTGGAAACAAACAAAAGCTTAAATTTATAAGGTGGCCCTAATAAAATAGACAGGGACTGTACTTTAAAAATTTACTTTTTTGCTGAATCCAAAGTATTATAGTGAGGTATATTTTCTTAAAAGCAGCGATAATTAATGATTATCATCTATCATCCAGAGCTACTCATTAGTCATCCCAATCGTTGCTTGAAAAAAATTACTTCAGTCATTAATATTTTAGTGCGAAAAAGGTGAATTTATTCGAGAAATGAGTGTTAGTGTGTTTTTATTTTCAACAAAATGCTATTAGAAACATGAGTCTAATTTTTTTCAATCAAACGTATCTTCTACGTCGAGAAATACAGCCAAATCCAGCTATATAAGTGAAGTTAATATTGATCAGGGAAAAAAGAAACCAACTGTTAAACAGAATTAGTTTTTTTCTAAATTTCCTTATTCTACTTATGCTACATTTCGGGAAAAAGTTCAGGTCATTTATACTTTGTTTAGAGCTGTTCTAAACGAACAACCAAGCGCATATTTCTTGGCGTTACCTAGTACCAAGGTGACACGCATACCTGCCGTCCAGATAGATAGATATTTTTTTGCCATGTTTATACTTTCCTGCTCTGCTATTATAGGTTTGATTTTGTTCCTGCAGATGTGGTTGAATTAACTGGAAATTAATTTAGAATCAAGCCTCTACTTCTTGGCTCGACTATAACCCTTGCATATAAAAGTCTTAAGCAATCTATTTTCTGAAAACTACCATGAAAACGGCAGCGCCTTTTGTAGGAATTCATCATGGAGGTGATTTTACATATTGATTCCAAATCGTTGGAATATTACTCCCTGAAATTTCCACACATGGGATCTCAAAGTATTCAAAAGATGATTTACCTTACTCCTGTCTTTGTTTTCTTCGGAATCGATTCGCTCAGAAAAGTCCACTGCTTCGACTGTTCCTTGGTCTCTAGTATGTAGTGGTGGATCCAAAGTAACGAAATGCATGAAGAAATCCCTTTGATTGCGTTAGATTCTGGTTAGACTCTTCCGAAACGATTACTCAATTTCGTATTTGCTCCAATGTTAGCAAACGCGGTACCTATCACGCCGAAAGCTTTCTCATACCCAAAATTTCGTGTGGGATATGGCCAACGTGTTCCTTTGAGCTGCCTGTTGTATCTGCTATCTCTTTCAACTTCAATCGGCGATCGGCTAACACTACATAATGAATCTTGTCGACCACTTCGTCGTTAGTAACGGTTTTTGGGCGTCCACTGTGTGGTTCATCACCTATGCTTGTGCGGCCACGTTTGAACTCGCTCGCCCAGAAGCTGATGGTCGAAAATAATGGAGTACGTCCACCATGAACCTCTAGCAAAATATTTCGAATTTCCGTGGCCGTTTTTCCAGCAACTCCGAAGTGTTTTATTGCTGCACGAAATTCATGATTTTATCCATTTTTGAGAAAGCGCCTGAGTTACTACACAAAACGCACTCTTAAACAACTGTTGGCAGTAGTCGTCTGAAATGTTGACAGTTGCCATAAAAAAGGTTGCGCTTGCCGACCAATGAATTCAGTTTAACCTTCGTGCGCCATTTCTTGCCGATTCCGGATATATTTCAGGTTTCCCTCCTAGTAATGAATTGAAAAAAAAAATATTCAATTTATTACTTATTTAGGTGCTTTTGCACATTATAATTACTAGAAAGCTTATAAATAAAAAATTGCTTTATCCCATACTGTTCTACGGGATAAAACGAGATATATCTATTGCAGATGTAGACTTCTTATTTTATTGTTTATATAATTTGCAGATGAGTAGATACTAATAGTTCAATACTCATACTAGTCGAAAGTCCTGGACCACTGTATCTTGCCAAGGCATCATGAATCAACACCAATATAAGCGTGTATTGGAGAATGTCTTGACGCTATATATCAATGATTTACATCTGAATGAAAGTCCTCACATATTCATGCACGATAAGGAAACGCATGCTCTGCCAGTGCTACCTTGGCCGGGAAATTCTTCTGAGCTCAATGTAATGGAGAACGTGTGGAGTGTTCTAAAATCACGCGTGTATTCGAGAAGAAACACTGCAAAAGAGCAACTAGTAAGAAATATTGAGGATATGTGACAAAATCACGCTACAATTCCAAGCCTTAATGGTATGTCCATTAAGGCTTGGATAAACAGTATGCCAAAAAGAATAAGAGCAATTATAAAAACCAAAAGGGACATTACGAAATATTAATTATATAGTTGTGACGATGTCTATAAACAGTTCTGAATAAACTTATGGTTGTATAATACGTTTTTCATTATATATTTTAACAAAATTGCTATTTCAGCAAGCGGCTCTAATAAATTGGTCAGGGACTGTAGCTTGTACATTTAAAATGTCGTCATGTAAAGTTTTCTTTTTGTTTCCGGAATCAGTGGGCTGGTATCTGTAATAACAAGTAACTTAAATAAGATTTATACTACTGCTTTGTAAATAATTTAGTGAATATTATCCCATGTTCGGAAAAACCGTCTCCAGTTTTATACATGCGCACCAATTATGCAATAATTATACAAAACCGGCTGATACCAAATTTGAATACATTTAATAAGGTGCTTGCATATGAAGTCGTCTTTTTGCATACGGGGACAGCGATGCAGAAATTCTGATATTATATAAATCCGCTATTCTTAGAACGACGATCGAAAAGCAAGATAATCTTGCTTATGTATGTATATAATATTACGTCACTGTATTTTATTACCGAAACTCGAAACGAGGTAGTCATTTCGCGTTATACGCCTTTAAAATCGCAATGAAATTGGAAGAAAAAAGAAGTTCAGGGTCATTAACATCATTACGTTATGGTTTACACAACACCATTGGAAATCAGGTCTTTACCTCAGGCATCGGTTCGAGCTGTTGTTACTGTGAAGTCAACTTTGTTATTATTGATGCAATTTACGTATTGAACTTCACATGGTTTTCCAATAAACATAGCATACAGTTTGCAAGGGATTGCTAACGGTACAACACCAAATTAAGATCGCAAACTAAAATTTGTTTGTTTTCAAATTTCTGACAAAACATCGAGTCATTATCATGAACTAGTTGACGTAACTAACAAAGAAACACTGGTAAATGTTACTCACCGATTTAAATGTGGAACAGAGTATACGGTTCTCTAAACGTTATACAAGCCCTCGCTATATTCGTAAATACCTCTGAAACTATGGAAAGGATTAAAAAATACTTTGTGCATTTTTTTAGGTTTTCTATGAGTATTAGAATAAGAGCGTCAATAGTTTTCCTCCAACTACTGCCAATATGCGGGAACAATTTTTTTCATATGAAAAAAAATTATTTGCTAAAAATAAACAAAAGAAACTCGAAAAAAATACTACTGTACTATATTCAATATCTAAAACAAAGCATTGTAATCGATGAAATAATTTTATTCATAACCATCGAGTTTAGTATTTATTTACAACTGTCTAGAAAGTAAACACTTTTTAACAAAGAAAATGCAGTATTGTCTACAATCCATAAAGTTGTTTATTGTGGTAATGGTAAAAATAATGTATATTACATATGTATATTAACCGTGTCGGCAGTTGATTTATGCCCCATAATTACTACAATAATGATAATCTTTATAAAAATGTTTAACAAATTGTTTGCACCATGCACAACGAATAAAGCCAAGTATTGAAGTGTAATCCGTGATTCCTTCATAAAATAAAAGCTTACAAGGCTCTCAAAATATGGTTGCCATTCATCGATGTATGTGTTTTTATACCGTGTAAATATAAATAAACTAAAGAATTTTGACAATTATAAATTGAAAATGTAATTCAATAATTCTGTTCTTTTTGTGTTGATCAATTTTGTAATTCATAAGTGCTACCTCATCTGATAACGTCCTTGTACTAGAAATTTATTAACATTTAAAAGCTGATCATTGATGTTTTCTGTTGAGCTATAAAGATATTGATGTTTTAGCCCGTTGATATTTAATTTTGAATAATCGGAAAATACCCACTCCAGGAATACAATAATAAAACACTTTTGGTTCCAGCATTTGGCAAAAATACATCTGTAAACCAATTTTTATAATGCTGAGTTTTTCAGATACTGAGACAGAGATATATACATTAATTAGTCTAACAAGTGCTTTTTCCAGTTATAGTCCAAACTGTATTCTTTATTTTCACATAAGGAAAAGAGGGCCCATTCTTTGTAAAATTGCAGATAATAATTAAAGGTTTTTGTCTCCATGGAATGTATTTCTAAATTAAAACCACACTCATCCGCACGGTAAACATTGTCTTGTTAATTTCAGGTTTCATTTTCGAATGCTATATTTACCAGTGACCCACCGTAAGTAAAAAATAGTCAATTTCTTCTTTTGCGTATGGCGTCTATCTACAAAGGTGTATGTTATGTCAACGTACTCGGTAATGTATCTCTCTTTCAGTGTTATTTCCAACCTGTACAGCTGCATAGTCAATTTCATCTGTAAAAAAATATGCATAAGAAGTGAAATTAAATTTAACTTTGATAAGAAATTCAATTATATATTTGCAATGTAAGGTTTTTTATGTGATCAACAAAACAATAAGGTGGTATTCAATAGCACCTTACCACAATTATGACATCAAAATATGAATAACGATATATACATCGGATTACACCATAGCGTTTGAAAATAGACTTACAATTAATTTATAATGTTTCCACAAATTGAATTATTTCATGGCAAATCTAATATGCATATATAAATTCAACGTAATTTTTACTCTTTAGATAGTTATAGTTTTTACATTTAATAACTATTAAGGGCGGTGGAATACGATTGCAGTGCAATAGATAGAACAGAATGATACAAAACGTTATCAATATTAATTTTCCATATATCTTGATGGGGATTAGGGATTAGCTAATAAAGACAACCATCTAGTAAATGAGAATAAAACACAAATATTCTGATAGACATCTGCGCCAAAGTAAATTAATTACAAACTAAGCGCATATGCATGGAGAAACAAATGATCCACAATTAATGAGAGAATGTCTCTGCAAACAAACCTAAGAATAATGCATTCCAATTCTTCGCGTGACTTGCATTGATGTTTCTGAACATTTTCTTCTTAAACTGAATATTCCATTCTCAGGGGTTTGTGGACGCCAGGGTAACAATCTAATACATCACGACTTCATCATGATGTATGGCGTGGTGAGTTATCCTATTGGAAATAATAAGAATCTTCATTTCCGTTTTGATATTGTCGCATATGCTGGATACAAAACTTGTGCTCGTCACATTATTCATCTATCTACTGTAAACAAATATTTCTTGAAGCTTAGATACCACCAAGCAGCCCCAGATTACAATACCTCTTCCTCCGTGTTTTGCTGTATGTACACACTGTCAGTAACACTGTTCATCTCTCCTATGGCGTAGGTATAGAATGTCAGAATAACAAAATGAGGCAAAAAATGTTTGTTGTGATAATACATTCTATTTTAAATCAACAATGAATTAAAGTTTAAAAGTTATTCAACTTCTGTGTTACTTTCATACGATCAAATGATCAATCAACGTGCTTCCAATATTAACGCTTTATTACCCGTTGCAAATTCACTTGAGACAGCCGAGGTCTTTTCTAACTTACATCCCCTCAAACTGAGTTCACTTCATCTTCTTTGTATCTTTACAGAAATCCCATGGTCTGGTATAACTCACCGGAGAGCTTTTTGATTATCACATAAACACATTTGTTACAATAGACGATCTTGTCTTTGGATTGTTATCAATTTCCTACTACTTTCTGGGTTATTCTTATAACTCCCAGTTCTTCTATAGCTCTATACCATGCAATATAAACATTTTGCGCTGCCCTGAGACGCCAATAAAACCATTTACGCCCTTTGATATTCATTTAACTGCTATTTTTCCGCGCAGTTTATTTTTTTAGTTTCAAAATAATATATGAAAAATCTTTACTTGCCTTTACTTCGATACCCTAACACAGGGATATTTTGAACGATACTGTTTGTATGCAATCTGTCACCATAGTCACATAATCATACAAACGAATTAGTAACGCCTTCTCAACTAATAAGTTTGGAGTGCCTAAGACATGTGGACGCCACTGTATACGATTTCAAAATATATACCTGCTAATGGGCCGTATAACAGGAAAAAAAATTACTGAAAAATCTTCATCCATAAATACACAATCTTCCGAGCCCGTTGATATGACTAGCGCATAAATGCCTTATAAAGCTTTGCAATTATTGAAAATAGAAAATTAATTTTTTAAAATGATCTGATACAGTCGAATGGTACCGAAGTAAACTGTAAAAAGTGAAGATAATAAAAGATATCGCATCTCAACGCGGCTGCGTATGAAGCGTGGTAACCTTAATGGTAAATGGTTACGACTTTATGTATAGATACAAACGCAGCTTTCCGAGAAATATGCGAGTCAGGGACAAGCCTAGCATAAAATCTCAGGCAACAGCAAAATAAATTGAAATAACCCATCTTAAATTAATATTTATGGTGCAAAGTAGTACCCCTTAAACATTTAACGTTGAAAAATAGTTTGAAAACGGCTTTTTAGATAAAGAACGCATATTTATTCAATAATATAGCTTACATGGTCTCTTAATGTTGACTATTCACTAGTATTTTTCAATCAACAATTGAATTTTCTACCGTATTTGATATTCCTTCCTTCTTTCTTCCCCGAAGCTGCTAAATGATATGAAGCGTTTTTGTTTGGAATCTTTTACCAGACAAGCTAATTATGGAAACGGAAATGTTTTCCTTTATATTATAGTAATTTTGTGCTGTTAGACATATTAGATGTCGCAGCAGTTAATAAATAACGCGGCATATTCTATTCAAGATTGCCCAAAAATCTAAAATTATTAGTTGAGATTTTTTTGTCAATTTTGCAATTTCTATATACTAAAAATATACTGGCTGCCATAAACAAATGAGCACCCAATAAACATTTGTATGTGTTATTAAAACTTTCAGGAAATATGTATTTTATTCGCATTAAGAAAACGATACTAGTTTCAGCAAGATATGATTGTAACAGTTCATTTGAATACAAATAATGATCTTCCTCTGTTCCTTACATATTTAGGTAATCTATTAGGCATACTCGAAATTATCTATGTGAAGAATATCTACATTGTTTGCTGGTTTTCCGTCTTACCATATCCCACACGTGTTCTATCGGTAACAAGATCGACGAGCGAGAAGAAATTCTAGAAACTTCATAGTCACACTCGCGATATATACACATTATCCTTTAGAAAAATTAAATTATCAGAAATGATATTAACACTGACTCAAGAACTTTATTGACGTAACGAATCGTGTTTAGCGTTCCTTGAAATACTGCTATACAAGATCTACTTCCATGGCTGATAATCCTCCATTCCATCACACTTTGAATAAGAGCTTTCCAGGAAACTGGAAGTTTTTTCTTTCGCTCAGACGTCTTCTGACCATGTTGCTAACACCATGGGCTCATAAACAAAACCAAGATTCATAAATGAAGATGACTAGATTTTATTTTTTGTTCTAGTACAACTTTTCGTTACACTATTCTAACTGTGCAATTTTAACACGTGGAATTAGAGGTAAAAAAAAATAGTTGGTATGAAAGATCGAATTGTTCGATATATAGATCGTATCTGTTAATTAATTAAATCTCTCCATCTATTTCTATCAATTTCCTTTATTGATGAGAAACGGTTCCTAAGAGCCACAAGCCGGAAAGCACGATCTTCACAATCAATAGTGCGTCTTAGACGTCCGGATTCTAATTCGCCGTTCCTCATTATTTTCCGACCAACTTCGCCAATACAGATCTACTACGGCAATACTACGTCATATACCATATATACCCAATTAAAAAAAATATTACACTACTTACGCATACTCAGTCTAAATAAGGAAGATCGAGTGATATGGAGTTTAAATGCGGCCCGCGAACGTATTTGCACACTAAAGTTTGTCCCACAACATGTCAAAGGTTGCCCATGCTTGTCCTATACAATTAATAACATCGCGAATAGAGAGTACCGCTTCCCGTAGACCGAATATCCTGCCACGTTCAAGTTCAGATAACCGATGAAAATTCGCACATTGTGGAATAAGAGGCATCTTTACACTCTGCTAGGACTAAATAAAGCCATAAATATGCCTTGCAATGACACTTATGTAAATAATAAATAATTTTGAAATCTTCATCGCTTGTACGAATAAAATTAATAATTTTTCAAAAGATTACCAAAGTGCAAAATTCCAGGGTTGGTTCCCAGAGTTGATTTTTTTCTGCGGTTTCCCTCACTCCATGGCGAATACTGAAAACGAATAATTTAAGACGTATCTCAGACGCAGGCGTAATAATAATAATAAGCTGTTGGGAAATCCGAAGGCATAAATTGTTATTATTATCACAATGTTTTTACTATTCCTATTGTTCTTATTTATATTAATATTATTATTCTTGTTATCATTATTTTACTTTTAAAAACTACTGTAATAGTTCGTACATTTTTTGTGTCTCCGAACTTAATCTCTAATATATGCAACACCTTTTCAATTTTTAATGGATGTGTTCATAATTATAGTAAGCTTAGTAGTAATAATTTTACATTAATGCAAAAACACGCCATTCAGGGAATACAATTTAGTTTCAATTTCCAATTATGCTGGCATTAAACATAGAAGTAAAGTAAAGTGCTTTTATATCAATTATTTTGTGTCATATAATTATAATTATTCAGTTCGTTGTGAAAAATTCATTTACTGAGAAACAGATTTTATGTATGTATATACATAGATGACACCATTTAACAAGTATTGTGTTGGAACAACACCTGAAATGATTAATAGGAGAAACAAACTAATTCTCTTTATGCAAAGAAATAATTTGATCGCCGAAAGTTGGTTTCAGCAACATTTATTTATCTTACGAACAGGTGACAACTATTCATTGGTGTTATTTAATTAAATCAAAAAATAATGTTAAACCCGTCATAAGTTTTGTGTTGGCAATTGTATTTTCATGTTCCCTATTTTTTTTTCTCATTTAAAAGTCCAATGATATAAGATACAAACTCTCTGAAAAGTTTTCACACGTTACCAGATTCTGGAAAAGAAAAATATGATACATTTTAGCTAACTTCAATTTTTTCTGTATTCCTCTTGATTTAATATCTAACATTATAAAAGCAGTAATATATGTAGTATAATAAACATATTTCGGAAGTTCTTAGCTTTTTATTGTTAAGCATATGGTCGAACAACGCCTCGCACATAATATTTATTTGTATTATTAACATTTGCATAGCTTTAATTTATTACTGGTCAGAGTCAAACCAATTACAAATATATATGTATGTAGCACTTTACAAAATTGTAGTCAAATGTCTAACTCGTTAATGAGTAAATTTTCATATTGATTCTTAAGACTGTATTTTTCTTAAGACCATCTGGTACAGTTCACCAGTGGGATTTGAACTAGTTTAAATAAGTATGACACAGATACGTATATAATGTGCACAATAACGTATATACATATATACAAACACCAACAAATAGTAATCTGCATTTAACTATATCCAGAGAACTTGACCTATTCTTAAAAGACCTCGCTAAATACCTACGCATTGATCGACCAATACTATATTATAAAAATAAGTCGTAAAAAAACATGTACAGTTAGCCAGGAAATAAAATGAAATACTTTGTCAATGATGGTATGCAACGCTAGCGTCCAGGTTCATTAAACATTGCCAGCATTCCAATGGAATGTTTTTGTTTTTTTTCTTTCGGTCAATCAGATCTTTAGTCGTGTATGCACCGCGTGCATACAGTATTGTGCACTTGTAAAGTAGGTCAACATTTTTTTCTCATTGTACCATATTGGCATAAGGGTTAAGAATTTATATCACCTGTGACGTCTTCGCACATATGCGTCTTAATTTTAGACTTATTGTCCTAAATGCAAACGTGCATATGTATGTACGTACCCAACAACTTCCTGTTATGATAAGTGTGTGTGAATACTCCTACAGAAATGTCAATGACATTCTTCATTTATCAGGTAAAGCATAATTAGCGATGCAAATTGAAACGCAACTGTTCTCTGGCGAGTTTGGCGAATTAAACTTCGCTCCTTAATTATCAAATGCTTAAATTGTGCTAATTGATAAAACAAATATTCGATCTGTTTAGCAAATAATTAATATATTAAGATATCTTTATAGATGGAACAAATGTATATGTTGCGTTGAAAACCAAACCAAGTCTGTTGCATAAGTCTCTTCTTCGAATAAATCTATTACCTTATTTCTATATGTATGTTTGTGTAATAAATGTCTTATTGTGAGTATTTTTTACTAAATTTTTATCTTTGTTGTTGTTCACTACCTCATATTTTTTTGTAGTTTCAACAGTTTTTACTTCCGTTCTTTACTGGGCTAGTTTAAGAAACAGTATGTTACATAAGTTTACTAACTTATGTAATAGCTAAAATGATATGCAGTCTAAAAGACATCTCTAATAGATTAGGTGCAGACATTGCGTTAGTAACATGCGCATTCATTTATTAATGGTAATTGTTTGTCGTCTTACTTAAATCAGCTTTTTGTGGTTCAAAAAACAACAAAAATCAAATTTAAACAAACAATATGTGCAAATTAATAAAAAATTTAAATATTAATCATACACATTTCGTCATCCGCTACACACAGAGAAGTGTTTTCTTGCATCAAGAAAATAGATTTTCTTGCAAAAATCTGTCTCTATTCGAGTAAATAGTTTTTCTTCAAGACTAAAACAATATTTAGAATAAGAAAATAATATTCTTGAAATTATACTTGCATCAAGACAGAAAAATGCTTTTTCGAAGTAAATCATTTAGTCTTAAGTTAAGAAAATGTTAATGAAATTGTAGTTCAAATATATGTTTAACACAGTAGTTATTGTCTCCCCTATTGGCTTGGTGGTTAAGTTAGGTGAAATACGAAAGTCCCCGAGAACCAAGGATGATAATCGAGTTCGATCCTCAATACGACGACAGTTTCACTAATAAAAAAAGAAATAGGCAAAACAAGTCCAGCACAAATTATCGAACGGTATATGGTATTGGATGGATTAATTTGGATATAGCCCTGTTCGGCCTATATCCCGAAGACTGCCGAAATGTCGGACATAAGTGAATTGATTCACAAACAATAAAAACGACTTCTCTAAATTGATAAATATTTTCAGGTTTTCTGTAAGATTTTCTTGAATTAGGTTAACGAATTTCTTAATTTAATTTCTTCTTACTATTTCATTACAAATATATAATTCTGCTTAGCGGAGAAAAAATTCTCAGAAAATATTTCTATTGATTTGAAACAGTAATTCTATTGTGGATAACTGAAACGATTATTTTCTTGAATTAAGGCGGACACTCTTCATACAAGCAAACGTTTCTCTGCGCGTACCTGTTAAGTGTTATTGAAATGAGTGTGTCGATAGTTTGACAAATTTTAACAGTAATTGATTAAAGTGATATTTGTGTTAAAAGATAATAATGTGATTAACCGATTTAAATTTTACATATAACATAAACTTGCTACTTAAGTAACTTGTTCAAAATGGAGTTTTGGTAAAGTTATGTTATGAATTAAACCAAACTTTTTCCAGTTCGTTGTGCGCACTAAAATGGAAAATGTCAAGCAATATTTATTCTATTGTGACCTATTATTTTTTAAAGAAATATGGGGAAAGATAAACAAATTATATTGCCAATAGTAGTGATATACTGCTCTTTACAATTTGTTACGTTTAATAAGAAAACATATACCTTGAAACTTCCGTACGATAGTAGACTTACCTACTCTAATCAAATAACCGAGTTTTTCGAAGAACCCATCAGTGGTTAACCGCCTGCTAATATTTCACTACGTAATTTCTCGTTTGTGTTTCTCCTTGCTTGTTTATTTTTTATTGTTGTCTGCGAAGATGGATCAAGACATAAAAAAATCTACTTAATGAATGAGATTTTTCATAACGACGTAGTTGTAGAACATGATTATTAATACGTAATTAACGTATATTTAGTTTCAAAATATACGTTTTTTTAATATGTAATCCAGTATATTGTATTGTTGTTTCTTGTATTAAACAAGAAAGAGAACGCATTTATATCTTCAAAATTAAAAACCACGAGTTTTAACGAGAACTTCTTTGTATTGTAGGTGGTAGCGAAGATGCGTATGTAAAGTAAAATTTGCTGTTCAACTATAAAGTACAATTAACACATGGGCTGAAAAGTCCCGGGCCTAACACATAGATGACGCTAGTTTTATTGCAGTCACCTTTCTCTCAGTTAGTACTAACCTAACAGCTGTTAAAATTTCATTATATTCTATTCATTAGTTTGTGAGTTGTGCTAAGAGTCACGCTACTTTTAATTTTTCACTGCTTCTTGATGGGAAAAAATACCGTTCAAGCGAAGCAATGGCTTGAAAAGTGTTATGGGGACTCCGCTCCATCAGAAACAACAATAAAACGTTGGTTTGCTGACTTCAAACGTGGTCGTAGAGACACCGATGACGCAGAACGCAGTGGACGTCCAAATGAGGCGGTAACGCCAGAAAACATAAAAAAAATCCACAAAATCGTTTTGAATGATCGAAAAGTGAAGTGGCGTGAGTTAGCTGACATCGTAAAGATATCAAAAGAACCTATTGGCTTTATATTGCATGAGCATTTGACTATGAGAAAGCTCTGTTCAAAGTGGGTGGCGCGTTTGCTCACTGTTGACCAAAAACACGAACGTGTTGATGATTCTGAGCAGTGTTTGGCCATGTTTAAACGTAACAAACCGGAATTTTTGCGTCGATATGTGACAATGGATGAAACATGGATCCATCACTTCACTCCGGAATCAAAACGATCGTCATCTGAGTAGACAGCAACTGGTGAACCTCGTCCAAAGCGCCCGAAAGCACAACAATCGGCTGGAATGGTTATGGCCTCGGTATTTTGGGATGTGCGTGGTGTAATATTCATCGACTATCTTGAGAAAGGAAATACCATCAACAGTGAATATTATATAGCGTTATTGGAGCGTTTGAAGGCCGAAATTGCAAAGAAACGACCGCATATGGCAAAGAAAAAGAATTTGTTTCATCAAGACAACGCACCGTGTCACAAGTCAATCAAAACAATGGCAAAACTACATGAATTGAACTTCGAATTGCTCCCACATCCACCGTATTCGCCAGATTTGGCTCCCAGCGACTACTGGCTGTTCGCAGACCTCAAAAAAATGCTCGCCGGTAAGAAATTTCGCACGAATGAAGAGGTTATCGCTGAAACTGAGGCCTATTTTGAGGCAAAAGATAAATCGTTCTACAAAAGTGGTATTGAAATGTTAGAGCGGCGCTGGAATGATTGCGTTGCTCTTGATGGAGATTACGTTGATGAATAAAGCTAATTTTGAACCAAAAAAAAAACGTGATTTCTTTGTTAGGCCCGGGACTTTTCAGCCCATGTGTTATGCAAGTATAAGAATAATTTTAATGTTTCGACTATTCGAATGAACCCTAAATACGCAAAATTACGAAAATGCAAACATTTTTTGTGGCAGTCATTGCTGTTTATTAACTGTGTCAATAAACACACTAAATGTCAGTGTGAAAAAAACTGAGTATAAAATCGTCCAAACTAAGTTTACATTACGTGCGGCTAACTATGATATAAAGTTGTGGTAAAATTCTATGAAAAAAATTCTCAAAGCAACATTATTTTTAATATATTAACCCAGTTGATTTTATTGCGAAGTAACCTTATAGTTGCAAATTGCTCTGAGAACGCCTTAACAAGTTAGGGATTGTTAAAAAGCATTTTATACGTTTTGAAACTAGTTGTGTCTTGAAAAATGGGCAAAGAAAAAATTGTCGATGAAAAGATTGGTTCACTTGTTATTAGATTTTGCAATTTTGGAAAATTGTACTAAGAAATTACGAATGGCTTACAATTACCGCCATATAACATAAAAATGTAATTAGAAAGTAAAAAAGGACCGGATCAGTCGCCTCAAAGCCACGATACATGAAAAATAGTATCACGAAAACTAATAAGATAGCATTAAGAAGAATTATTGAGAAAAATCAGCGTGCTAGCTATCTTCAGTTAAGTGCTATGCGAAATTATGTTGTTGGAAGACGAATTCCGAAATTTTTCTTGAAACTGATGATGTCTTGGGCCAAAGAAAAGTCATAGCAATAGAAAAACAGATTAAGATGGGTGGAAGAATATGAAAATTGTACACCTCTCATTTGAAGTGTGAGTTAGAGACAGTGGAAGTTAAGTTACGCGCTAAAAGCATGAGGCGTTCCATTCCAATTGTCTCAAAAGAAGGGTTCAGTTTCCTATGTTGCTCCTGGTTTAGAGCAGCATGTTATCCAGAAGAATAAGAACTTCATTTCGTTGAGAGAACTGAACATTCAAGTAAATACTTAGTCTTTTAGAAGAATCAATAAAGAATATTTGACATGTGGACAATATTTTCTGTTCTACCAAGACGGTGCAGAACCACAAATTGGATGGAAAGCAACGGCGATTTATCTCTAATCGAAACTTTGCGCTACGAATTGAGGAAACATCCTGTTAGAACAACCTCTGAACTGAAGCAAAAACTTCAGGAAATATGGGATTCGTTATAGCTTGGTTAGTAGTGTGCCTCTTAAAATTTGAGATGTTGGAAAATGAAAACGACAAAGCAGTAAAATAACTTCTTTCGTTAATTTTTACGATTCTCCTATTTGTTCTGATGTAGTGTCTGTTATCGGTTTTAATCATTTAAGATATGTTAAATAAACAAAATTATTTCAATTCAATGTAGTTTTGCTTGTATTTTTGCTCTCTAAATACCGATCTCTGAAGAATCCTGCAATAAACCAACTGAAATAAAGGAGCTCGTAAAACCCATAATTTGCGAAAATTAAAAAATCGGCTGATGTTTAGGACGTATTTTTATTTCAATTTTATTCGCGTAATCGAATAATCCGTCCTTAAACATAGGTTGCTTCATAATGAAAACCTTTAGCAGCTTTCTAGTAAATCACAATCATTTAAATAAAATCAATGTGTAAAATGAACACATGTTTATATTAAAGTAAGTGAAGTACTTTGTATTACTTTACATAAACAAAAAAATAACGGAGGTATGATACTTCAACATTTATTTTGTAAACTTTTCACGTTAATACTTGGTATCTCAGAAATAAATGACAGTATTAAAGAAAAACAAGGTAGTAGCGCATATGTACTTAAATATGTACATATTTGCAACTTTTGAATCATACATAAATTGTACTTTACCGTTAAAGTCTCCGTTTCTTCCGTGAAGATAATAAAATAATTCCTAGTATGTATATGTCACAACAGATTGATAAAGAATATCTGTTTGTTCAGAGTTACAGACGCCACAACAGATAAAATATTTAATGCGGTAAAGTGCGTAACGTAAATAAAAGTAGCATTCAGCAGACCGCGAGCAATTCTAAAGGTGTTAATAATATGACAATCCTATGACATCATCTTTAAATGAACTCTTACGGCATGAAGGTATACATACATACATACATTCATTTGCTTAAACCACCAGACGGAAAGCATTTACTTCAACGCGAATTATTCGGTTATGGTGCTGAAAGGTTTCCCGCGCTCAAGATTGCATAAAACTATGTTAACTATGATAGCCAGCGATGTGAAAGCTTGCCATAAATATCTAAATCAAGCAGATGTCAAGTTTACGACCAAGAACGCGGGGATATTTTTAGAATTATGCAACGTTAACGAGTAGCATTATAGTGACACATGAGAGATGTGAATTTATCGCATCCTTCTTAACGTTCTTTATGGAAACCTTGCAGAAAAACACCGTAAAAATGATAACTATCTAGATCATGCAGTAGAATTATCGTACAAGCATGTTATTTAAGATCAGAATTTCATCGTTAGTGGTACGAAAAATGTCTTTGTGCAAAATATCCGTTGCGAACACAAAAAGGCTCATACCATCGCTGCAAGAGAGTCTGAGATAGATAATGAAAATGTGTAAGTATACAATTCAAAAATTAAAAAAAGAAGGTAATATATACCGCGTCGAAAATTATTTATCTGCTGAGAATTCTTGTCTAATTAGAGCTATAAAGTAGGTTAAAATTAAAGTTTGCTTACTAGTTGAAAATAGGAAGATAGAAAATAATTCAATGTTTTAATTTCAGGATAAGTATGCATTAACATTTGCTAATATGGCAGCAAGTTAATTTTTATATAATTTGAAAGAAAATGCAAATGCAAGTAAAACATTTTTATACAGGATAATTTTGAATCCGGATAATTTACTATCCGGATATCCATTATTCAAAACCTTGGATCTGGCTCTTATTTAAATTCATTACCCGACATTTTAGATACGTTTATAGTAAAGTGTTGGAACCTGCAAAAAGTCGAATAATTATCAAACAATATAACTGTAGTAATCACCATATTTATTGTAGACCTACGTAATATGAAGTAATTTCGAATTCTGCGCATGGAGATTCAATATTAATCTGAGTACACGGATTGTACGAACTATAGTTTGTTTTCCATATAACATCAAGTCGATATGTTCTTTATTAATCATTTTCTATAATAATGTATTTCAGAATATCTTGTTAAACATTTTTAAATTGTACTTATTTACGCGAACAAATAATCTGTTTTAGTTCCTCGTACATAACATTATTTTAAATTTTAGCCTGCTAGATACTATACATTGTTCAAAATATACTTCGATTTTACGTAGATACAGTATTTGTTCGATTAAAAAATGCAACTTTTAATTTGAGTCTGTCTTTGCTATCGAACACCCTTCATAACATTTGAACTGTAGGACATCAATTCGAACTTGTCCGTATTAAAAAAGAGGGAAGATACTTCAAGATTGGTTATAAGTAGAGCTGCACTATTTCATCACAGTGCATTTTGATACGTATTACTGCTGCGAAGTATGTAAATAATGTGGAACGCCCATACGAAAAGAAAATGACCATGTGTTAGACAAATAAATAAGTTGTAGCTTTATGTACGATCCATGTGCAAACAAAAACAATATGAAATGACGATTGCAAGGACTGTGTGGATGTACAATTCACAGGTATAGTAAACTCCACTCACACAAATTAATTAATTATGCGGAACGCAGCGTTTCGAGAGCACGTGGGCTCCCATTGTCAACCGTGTTACCGACTGAAAGTAAAAACTGTATCACACATGCAAATTATTTTCTACGCAGGCTCTAAAATTTCTAACCATATGACTATTTACAATCTACTAAGTGGCCTCATGCCTTTTACGGGGAAGGATGGACCGAAAGCGAACCGTATCTTTAACAGGGTCTATGGTAATAAATCCATCAAACTCGAGTGTGCAATTGGGGGTGGTTCTCTGTTCAATAAGTTTCTGTTCTTTTTCATATATACCGTTTCGTACGCGTCTAATTCTCTATACGAGTTCACGTTTTTAAGTAGTGTCAGATTTTTTAAATCAATCTTATGTCCGGATTTTACCATATGCTCTGCTACGCTTGATAGTTCAGGTTTGTCGAAACGATAGTGTCTAATATGTTCTTTGAACCTCGTTTCGATACTCCTTTTGTTTGTCCAATATAAACTTTCACAATCATTGCATGCGATTTGGTATATTCCAGACTTTTTATCATCTCCGGTTTGTCTTTGGAATTCCCTAAGAGATTCTTTAGTTATTTTTGACACAAAGACACGTTCATGTTTAGTTGTCGGAAAATTTTACTTAACCTTTTACTGTTGGGTGAAAAGGAAGAGTTATAAATTTCTTATTACCGGTGTTTGTTGATGTCAAAGTCGTGGAATTTCTGATGTGTTGTTTGTATTGACCTTCCTTAAAAATACGGTCGACATCCATAGAAGAGAAACCATTGTACTCGCCATCTTTGATATACTTTAATTCTTTGTCATACCTGCTCTTGTTTAGCGGAAATCTGACGAGTGTATTGACTAGAAAACTAATCGCGGACATTTTTTGTTGTTCGCAATGGCGCGAATCAAACGTGATAAATCTGTTGGAATTAGTATCTTTTCTGTAGATGTCTATTTCTAATTTATTATTATTGCGTATGACTAGAGTATCTAGAAACGGAAGGCGATTGTTCACTTCTTCTTCAATAGTAAACTTGATCCTGGTAAATCTTGAGTTCAGTTCTGCTAGAAAATCTTGCATGTTTCCTTTGTTGGTATCAAACACAGGGAAATTACTTCTACGTACCTAAGCCAAATTCTCGGGAAATATTTGGTTTCTTTTTTCAGGTTTGTTTCAAATTTGCTCATGAAAAGGTTCCCAATAAAAGACGATAGAGGATTACCCATCGCCGTGCCTTCCACCTGTTCAAACCATTTTCCGCCTATTTGAAAACAATTTTGTGACATGCATAATTTAGTTAACCTTTTATATTCCGCGGTTTTCACATCATCTACGTTATTTAATTTCAGAAATTCAACCAAATGCTCCAGCGTTTCTGGAATTGGTACGCTTGGAAAAAGTGAACAAACGTCGAATGATACAAGAACTTCCCCATCTTTTAATTCAATATTTTCAATTTTATTTACAAAATCTACGGAGTTTTCTACCCATAGGTTATCTACTTTATGGGGCAAGTTCTTATATTTATTCACTAGCCATTTGGACAATTTATATGTTGGAGAATCAATGCCGGATACTATAGGTCTCATGGAATTACCTGGTTTGTGAATTTTGGGAAGACAATACATTTTGGAATGGTAGGGTTTGAACTTGTTATTTTGAATTTCAGGTTATTATTGATTAAGTTAGGACAGTCCTTAATAGTATCTTTAGTGATTCTAATCATTGACGGTAGGGGGTTTTCTTTAATTCTCTGTACGGTCCTGACGCTAACATAGTGTTGACGCGATTATAATAATCCGGTTTGTCCAGAATGACTATTTTATTTCCTTTATCTGCTTTAAGATAAAACAATTTTTATTTCTCAGACTTTTAATAATTCCTAAATTCGTCCTATCTTGGCCGCAATTTTTATCATTTTCTAAATTCCTCGAAATCTGAATTTTGCACGCGTTTCTAACGAAGTCTTTTGTAGCTACATCTAAGTTTCTAATGTTTGTTTCTATTGAGGCGATTGAATCCTCAACGGGCGATTTCGGTCCGCGAATACTATATCTTAATCCTTTATTTAGGAGGTTCATTTCGTCTTTATTAAAGGTCTCAGAAGATTGGTTGTACACGAGTGGTGTTCTCTCCATGACATTCACATTCTCCTTGCTTGACTTTTTTGGACAGAGTCGCCTATTTTTTTTATTAACAGTTACCATTTTTAATTTAAATTTTCTGTTAACGCGTTCGACGTTACGTCTTTGGAAATCACACCATTTTTGAAAATTGTTTTCGTCTAAATTCTTAGTTAATTTCAGGTGCAATGTGTATAATTCTATTTCTAATTTACTATGTTTGGCGTACTGGTATCTTATTTCATTTACTAGCCAATGTTTTTTGGCCGCTGTAATAACTTTCGATGGTTGTTTACAGTTACTAGAAGTGTTAACCTTCATGAATTTAGGAAAAACATTGTTCTTTTTACACCGTGTTAGAAATAAGATGTCTGCATGAGTTAATCTAATCATACTACTTACCTTACTAAATCGGTTTAATTCCTTGGGCTGGAGAGCTATAATCAAATGACGATTGCAAGGACTGTGTGGATGTACAATTCACAGGTATAGCAGTAAACTCCACTCACACAAATTAATTAATTATGCGGAACGCAGCGTTTCGAGAGCACGTGGGCTCCCATTGTCAACCGTGTTACCGACTGAAAGTAAAAACTGTATCACACATGCAAATTATTTTCTACGCAGGCTCTAAAATTTCTAACCATATGACTATTTACAATCTACTAGGTGGCCTCATGCCTTTTACGGGGAAGGATGGACCGAAAGCGAACCGTATCTTTAACAGGGTCTATGGTAATAAATCCATCAAACTCGAGTGTGCAATTGGGGATGGTTCTCTGTTCAATAAGTTTCTGTTCTTTTTCATATATACCGTTTCGTACGCGTCTAATTCTCTATACGAGTTCACGTTTTTAAGTAGTGTCAGATTTTTTAAATCAATTTTATGTCCGGATTTTACCATATGCTCTGCTACGCTTGATAGTTCAGGTTTGTCGAAACGATAGTGTCTAATATGTACTTTGAACCTCGTTTCGATACTCGAAAAACAATATGAAATCTGAAATACACAATAAAAGGTTGTGGTTTTATGTAGACAACGGATTAAAAAAACTGTTATTATGGTTCCAGAGATTCCATTGCACACACTATCACATTCACTAGGTAGTAAATGATTAAATGCATGTACTAGGGAAGTAATAATGAGGCTTATGCCAAATGCATTTAATGAATTCAACATTTCAAGAAAGAATGTGCAAAAGTACTGGAGGGTCGCCGTATCATTATGCCAGTGATAGAACCAAGAAAATACTTTCAACGCACTTGTTGGAAATAGGGTTTGAATCAAATTTACCATGCATTCTTACATAAATTACAAATATAGGGCAAGAGTTAGCTGATTAACATTTGATGAAAACGTCAACAAAACAAAAAGAACTATCGTGTACTATTGGAAAACAAGATGTGAACTAAAGAAAAATCACTGAGTGTAATAGCTGCTTTGGATCAACATATTAAAATGCACTCTTACGCTACATTAAAGAAGTGTAAGTTGTTTCCTTCTTATTTCCTAATTCAATTTGCATAAGCTGAATGTTATCCATTTACATTGACGATAATGTTACATCAACAAATCTATAACGTCCTCTACGTCACAATACCAGAAGAATTTTGGAAACGAAATCGTTAGAAGCAACAAAATAACCTCATATTGATGAATAAATGGAGCTATTAAGGAATCTCTAGACAGAGCTAGCACAAAGAAAATTGCCAGGAAGAAACGAAGAAGTGAAACTCGATTTGTTTATAGCATCTTTTGTCTATTTAGATACGTGACTGTTTGAAACGTCAATGAGGATGGGATTCACGCCGAGCCTATCATTAGAACATTTGGAGTGTTTATTAACAAGAGTGCAGTGCTTAGTAGTACAAGTATATGTATATTTCAGAATTAATAATATATAATAATAGAAGCAGTTAAAACTAAAATACATACCGATATCATAAGTGAAGTATTCCTAGCGATAAATTAAATCACTTTAAGTCTTATAAAAGCTTACGGGAGGATACGTCTATACATTGTAATGATGTGCTTCACTTCAGTTTAAAAACCATTGTTTTTCCTAAATTTTCTAACTTATTTCTTTATTTACTCTTTTAGGTATTGTTTGATTCACGCTCTTATTTTATTTTGTTATGGTTAAACGCAAGGGGCCGTTAGGGCTTCCTTTTCATTAGTTTTCAGTTAGTTCAATATTTTTAACTTTTAATGCATGCAGTTTACTTTCTGTTTACTGGATATTACAGATATCTACTTTAATTACTGACTACCGACTTTTGATTTATAATTTAAATCAAAAAAAGATTCCCTTAAGCAATGTGTACAGTGGAGACGTAAACTTCACCATTGTTTTTCTCAAAAATATATTTGTGATTAAATATAATTTCTTCCAAATTATGCCTAAAGATGCAAAACTTACTGTACTCACATTTTTTTTTATCGAATTATAAAAACAATAGTAAATGTAAGAGATGCTGTCATTAGTCGACTAAACAAATTAAGTATGGGTGTGAAATATCTATTTTCTATCTATCCATTGGCAAAAGTGCTGATGAGAAACTATTTTTTTTACAATGTACAACTATGCATTTATTCAACTGTATAATTACAAAGATTTGTTATATTTTGTGTGAGCGATTCTCTTCTTTTTTAAACAATTTAATACAGGAAGATTGCTCCTTATTTGTCTTGTAGAAGCGTTATGACTGGATTTTGTTGACAAAACTAAACCAATTCTGGTAGTAGTGTCGAAAAGATCTAAATGTTTTATTAAATTTAACGGCAAATTTGAACAAAACACATTCACATATGAACACACAACAAAACGAAGAGGCTTCTAAAAATAGAAAAAATATCTTTCAGAGCCCACACTAGTTTCGATTCACAAATTTAGTATAAAAGCATACAAAATCTAACACCATCCTTATTGATAGATTTTAATGCAACATGCCATTTTTGTTATGGCAAAAATATATTAATTTGGATTTGAGTTAACTAGTTCCTAAAATTAATAATGACATAAAGATTTGCTACTACAACTAATAAGCTAATAAAGTAGTGAAAACAAAGAAGTGAGTAGTCAAGTTTTTAACGCTTGCGATAGAAATAGAATGCATCTAAACTAGTCGCGTAAAGAATATAAACAATTTTTTGTTTTGTTTGATAACGAAACTGATATGATTCTTTATATTCATAGGTTACAATATTCTAAACGTAATTTACAGAGTTATAATTTGTTAAATACTTTTTTCCTTCTTATTTAGTTTTCTTGTTTTCATATTTCCAGATAAAATTAACTTGCTTTTGTATATTTAACGACCACAGTCAAATGATGCTGTCAAAAATTAATGTAGGTAAAATATTAACATCATTGTAATTGAGTATCTATTGTTGTAACCCTTTAGTATGACTATAATATATAAGTAAGATAAGGATCCTAGTCAGCACATTTAATTCCTATATAAAATCTGTATGCTAAATCCCAAGAGCAGAATACCACCAACAATTAGTCACAGAACGGTCATAAATCAACTAGTGCTACACTGCCCAAATTACTATTTAATTATATCATAATTTTAACAAATGTCTCCAACAATAAAAGCTGATTTGGTGTCAGAACTGCCTTTAAAAAAAAGAACATGTATTAGTAACTATAACACTATACTACAGAAGGGAGTTCCGACATAAAAAAAAACAAAATCAAATATTAAGAAAGAACAATATTCGGATAGAATAAATCATTAGTACCATGAATCAACAACACAAAGACGACTTAATTAGTGTAGATGCTAAACAGGAAGTTATTACTCATATTGAAATTCGACAAATAAATTGTTGAGTGCAAAACACTGTATTTTTATTAAACTTTTATTTCTCGGACACATGGAAAACATTCCAAGGTTCCCGAATATAATGTTACATTAATATTATGTGCATATTGTAACACATAAGATGCATAGAACAAAATAAGAAATTCAAGTTCAAACTGAAGGAGAATATAGACAAAACCTATTACAAAAATAGTATTGATTTGTGTGTTAACATGAAAGAAAAATTGAATACACTAGCTGCAATACTCCGCCAATACAAACATACACCTAAGTATACATACGTACAATTAAAGTTGTTAATTTACGTAACTAGAATATCAGTTCGTTATCAAGGTGAATGTTAAAGAAGATACATATAAATCACATTCCATGCAATTAATGGACGAATAAAAGTATCATACGGCAGGACTATAAATTAAAGAGCAAAATCAAATGTTTCTGATTAAAATGCAAATGAAATACCAGTATTTCCGCTGGTAATTAGTAGCTGGAATTTTACAATACACACTAAAACTTGTCTTATGTTAATGTGAAAGCATAATATGTTTATATAAATTATTTTATATTTGCTAGGTATATCTGCAGATAAAATATAAATTCAAATTTAAAGAAGTAGATAAAATTATAAAAGAAAACATAGCATCAAAATCGGGGAAAAAGCATTGGAACAAGTTAAAAGTTGCAACTACTTAGGAACAATCATTGAAGACAATGGGAGAATAGAGAAAGAGGTAAATGAGAGGATAGGGAAATCCGCAAAAATATATAACATATTGAGAAATTGGTTTCTGGATAAAAAAGAAATACCAAAAAAAATAAAGACAGAGGTGTATAAAAGAGTGGTCAGACCAACATTAACATATGGTAGTGAGTCATGGATAATCACGAATAGAATCAAAAGCAGAGTTGCGGCCATGGAAATGAGATTCCTAAGAAGAATAGAAGGAGTAACTAGAAAAGAGAGAATCAGAAACACGACAATCACTAATAGTCTGGGTATCAAACCAGTAGCAGTGGTCATAGAAGAGAGACAACTGGGATGGCTTGGACATCTACACAGAACGGAAGAAGATCGAATCACAAAGAGGATATTTGAAGCCAAAACAGAGGGCAAAAACAAAATAGAAACACCTGGAAGGAGCAGGTGTATAGAACATTAGAAAAGAGAAGTATGGGATGGATTGAAGCCAAACAACTGGCTCAGAACAGGAACCTGTGGAAGATAAACATAAGAAATAAATAGTCCGACACCGCAAGGTATAAAGGACATAGGATTAAAAAAAAAAGGTAAATTTATTGCTTTTCTTTTTTAAAAAATCTTACAAATCGTAATGGTAAGCTACATATGTAAGTAATTTAAGTATGATGTGCAACACTTAAAAACTCAAAACATGTCGTAGTTTCTTCCATTACTCAACTAATTAATTGTTCATTCCAAGAGGGTCATTCCATTTCTGTTTCAAGACATCAAAAATTATAGACCAATATCATTAAGTTCTTGCGCCGGTAAAATCTATGCTATGCTAATACGATTACAAACCTTTTTAAATAAACACATCATCTGTGATAATCACCACGACTTTAGACGAAATAAATCAACAACGAGAGTTATTTCCAGTGTGCACGACTACATTCTTGAACAGTTAGAAAATAGGCAGGTGGCAGTCGGAATTTTTTGCGATTGACCGGGCGTTCAATAGTGTCCAACATGATTTATTACTACGTAACCTAGAAGTTGGTGGAATAAGAGGAGTGACGCTGCAGGAATTTGTCTCTTACTTGTCAGAACTTTTAAGTCACGTTTGCTCCCAATGACAATCGGCGTCCTACAAGGTGCAGTTTTGTTCCCATTTTTATTCCCACTGTTTGTTAACAATATTGTTACTTACTTTCCTTTCAGATTATAAACTAGTAATGTACGCTGATTATACGACGGTTCTATTACACGGTCGTGCTTGATAATATTCAAAATAAAATCAACTATATGCTTAATCATCTCATTTAGTTGTCAATTTCAAATAAGCTTTTTCTTAATATATATAAAACTAAATACACCACTTTTTCCTCTAATCCTTTATATGCACAACATTAGTTGCTTTTGTCTTTTTATTGGTAACAGTACTATTTCTATTAAAACTTTAGGGATCCAGTATACATCAAATCTAAAGTGGCATGATCATATCAATGAAATAAACTTAAGTATATCTGAAGCAATTTACAAACTTAAACATCTGAAGGATATTAACACCCTGGAGGTTTTGAAAATGGTATACACAGCTGATAACAAATCACGCTTATGGCATGGAGTTCAAATATGGGGATCTAGCTCTGCAACAATAAAAACTTTAATATGCCAAAAGAGAGCTGTGCGAGCAATGGCTGGTACTTATCAAAGAACTTCAACCTCTTTTTAAAAAATTTAAGTTGCTGACTGTAGTATCTTGGTACATAGAGTACAGGTTTCATAGAAACAGAGTAATCATTATAGTACGTAATAGCAAAGAAAAATACTATAGGTTATTATTAGAGGAAAATAAAGATAGACTTGTTGAAACATGGAAAGTTTTGAAACACTTTTACCTAAACAAAAAAATAGTTCCACCAATACATACGTAATTTTTGATAATACAGAGGTAAGAGATGATTTAGAAATTGCACAAAATGTCAACAAAAATTTTTAAAAAGCATAGATGATATAATCCAAAATATTCCAAAGATAATAGTTACGAAACCTATACACATACATACATGTAAGTAACTATAATAAATTTGAAAATTTTCGCAGTATAACTTTGAATGGCATCAAAATTATAATTAACACGTTGACAAATACAGGAGACGTAACAGGTGATAGATTAACGACCAAAATTATTAAGGGTGCTGCTCAGATTTCTGCAAATAAAATTCTTGACTTAGTGAATGCTTCACGCGATACAAGTACATTTCCGGAGAACTGGAAAACATCGTACATGCAAAAAATGTTGTGAATAAGATGTCAAAAAAGTACGGTTTATGAGTAGAGCATACAAACATTTATCACTGCATATAAAAATGCTTCTTTATAAATCCGTACTTGCACCACATATAGAATTTTGTGCAACAGTACTTTTTAATATAAATAAGAACGAAATCCAGCAAATACAAAAAATTCAAAATAGAGCCATGAGACTAATTTTAAAATGTAAGAGATATACCCCAGCTAAAGAGATGTTAATTACACTTAATTTAATTAATGTCCATCAAAGACTTTTTTTCAAGAGTCCTACTGTTTATACATAAAATCAAAAATAATTTACATCGTAGTTACCTTAATGAAGGACAGTTCAGGATACTCATGCTTACAGCACGAGAAACTACAATGATTTTTATATTACTCCATTCCATAGAACCCAGACTTCCAAAAACATATTTGTAAATGATCTCATGTTATATAATGCTTTACCAGATGAACCTAAAAGTAACAATAGTAATCTTAATACCTTTAATAAATATTTGTACCCGCATATTGTTGAGCACTATAATCGATTGTATATTGAATTCGTTTGTTTCTGTATTATAGTATAACTTTTTAGCTAAATAAACAATCTATCTATCTATCTTAAAGAGAAATTAATAAATTCTCCATATTACGCATTGAATGATTTTCTTGTAATTCAGTTTTGTAATTATGTCTTTCTTTGTTAGATATAGGTACAATTTTCTCTTTTGTACTTGTCCTATACCTTTTTCCTTTTGGTCAACAGGATGAATAAATTATTATTAATTACAGCTCTCAATAACAATTGGTTGGATGCCTTACATTTAATACGTTAGTTGCTTACATCTTTACTATTTACATACAGCCAACTTTTATGGCTAGACTGCTGCATCCAAAAATTATTTAAAAGACGCAATTTTCTGATATTGAATTAGTTATAAAAATATTTTGTTTAAAACTTTACGAGAACGGCTTAATTCAATTTCTACAAGCTTTTAAAAATATCAGGGCCGAAGACTGACAAAAAATTGCTGCAATACTGTATGTAATCAAATAGCAACACATGTTGTTAGTGTTGTTATATATTAGTCTTTTATTTCGACACCGCATTTTCTTCTGCTGTATTTTTCGAAGGAATAGCAATTTTCTCTCATCTTAGTGCTGTAATACATTATCAACAATCCATAAAATAAAGTGTGTCCCATAATCTTCTAAAAATTCAAACGTTTGTTTAGTCGATATGTTGAAAATCACATGGAACCATAAAAAATGTAGGTTTTGTTGCATAGAAGATGTACCCTATAGGCGGAAGCAGTTGTGTTATTGCATGGGTGATCGAAAAATGCTGGTCAACTTACATGTTCATAAATTTCTAGCAATGTTATTTTACAACGTACAGTTTTATATACAAATATATAAGAAACTATAGATTGTAAAGTTCTGAAAGCTTTGTAGTTTACTAACGCCGACCTGTACCATTAAACTAAAATATTTCCATATGTATATATATATAAAATTTAAAACAAATACACAACTTCAATTTAAATTTTCTTTCGATATATAAACCAAAATGGAATTCTCGCGCGACACGTCTGTTAACATAAAAGAGTGCCGCTTTAATAACAATTTTCTTTCAATTCAACTGTAGGATGCACATATCTGCAGCCATTTAATTTTCAATTAGTTACGCACAACATTAATAAACTGCCCAGATTTATATGCGCATACTCAAGAGTGCCGATTCATTAACTATAAATTATCCGACCTGACATAGGGATACATAAAAGTTCGCAATAACGTGTTGTAGCAGGTAGGTGTATCAAATTGAAATGTAATAAAAGTGACAAATTATGTTTGTGTTTAATGCGTGCATAATAACAATAGTAGTAAATCATAACTTTTTTCTTTTGATATGTTAGCAGTACGAAATTTTCAAGTATTCAACTGTAAATTACATACAATGCAATTGCTTATTGTTCCAATAGATATTTGAAGGCGCAACATTCTTTTACATTTAGGTACAAATTCTTTATCACCTTGAGAACATATTTCTAGAACAGCATTCGCATTAGAGATAGGATTAATTCAATAATAAAAAGGCAAATAAATAGAAATTGTTTTAATTCAAGGGAAAATTCGATCATGTTTGATAGTGATATTTTGATTAGTTGAAGTGGTTTGAAACATAAAACAACGTACATATATATATTTTGGAATGCCTAATTCAAAGTTGTTGAATACTTTTAGTCTCTTAGGGAATTATGTTGCAATCGATTGTTTCGAACATATAAACCACCAACATACATTGCGGTTGCAAAATCGAGTCTAATTCTATTATAAATTATCGATTATTCCCAGTTGATTTTCAATTATCAAATATTTTTTTAATACATTTCGTTAAGCGACTTTTTTAGTCAGCGTATAATTTAATTTGTTCAAGTTAACATTACATCTAGTTTTAATATAGATACTTACAAATCAATGTAGTTATATATTTTTAAGTAAATACCGTTTTGAAATGTGGCCGCTACAGCGCTGTGGTCGACATTACGTGCATACATACTAGGTACCTTCATCTTTTGGCTTCCAAGTTTCATCATTATCTAATGAGTTTCCCCAAGTTTCAAGAAGTATTCTCTATAGAATTGTGACAAAACACTTACAGCATCGAAAGTTGTGCTCATGTTGGGTTCCAAAATTATTGACTCACAGGGAGTTATACAAAACCAATCGTTCAGACAGTGCTTTGACTTTTCTTGAGAGCTACAGCGTTGAAGATGATAAGTTTTTTATGCAAATTATTACTGGTAACAAAAGATGGGCTCCTCACGTTAGAACCCAACCGACAATATTCCATGGAATGGAGGCATTTAACATCATCCAAGAGACTGGTGTTCAAGTAAACAATTTCAGCCAGAAAAATCATGTATATTCTATTTTGAAATAAGCTGAGCATTTTGCTTATGGTTTTTCTTTTGTCTCAGAGTAACATAGTCAATGCTGACACATATTGTCGAACTTAAATAAATTCGGTGGGTCACGCAATACAAAGCAAAAGGCATAGTAGGGATCGTTTGGCTTCACAACAATGCTAATCCACACCTCTCATAGAACCTACGATCCCACCGCATCGTATGGCTAGGCACCACATGATCATCCCCAATACAGCCTTGATCTAATTATCAATAATTAACATTTGTTCTTACAGTGAAAGAAGCACCTTGCCAATCAAAGCTACAACGTCAAACCAGCTGTCCTGGAGTGACTAGCAAATCACCAGATGGCAGATTTTTATAAGGATGAAATTCAGAAACTAATCGTATATATAAGTTCCTTAATACAAATTGAAATTATGTTGAAAAGTAGGTTAAGGAAAGAATGGTATTGAAAATAAATTATTTGAAAGACTCATTTCGTAATTATGTATACTCATAGTATTTAAATTACAATATGCCCGTTACGCATCTTCTTCCTACTGGTAGGTCGTCAATAAGCTAATGTAGACCAGGACGTTAACCAGAGGAAGCGCCCTGGTAACTGCTAGATGTAGCATAGTCTTTATTAACACTGGAGCTGGATATTGATAGAAGTTCTCCGCTGTCGCCCTTTTGATATGTCAGGTCTCCGATTAGTGTCGTTTAGAAAGGTTATGGTGTTGTCTATTGTTTTATATGGAAAAATAAGGAACAGAGAAAATCGTGATATCACTCTACGAAAATCAAAAGCAAAACTATCGAAGTATAGCCCAGAATTACCTGCATTAGAAGAACCTCCAGCATGTGCTATATGTGAACAAAAAAATGTGAATATATGACCGGTCAAATATGATCGCTCATGTTTTTGTATGTAAAAGTCATGTGCAAATTATTCTTATTTGTAATAAATGCATAACCTAGAAGATTTGTATTGTGTTTTTTCAATTTAATAACAGGGCTTCTCTAGGTCTGAAGTACCTTTTTTTCTTTTTTCTTTAGTTCATAATAAAAAGGTGTGCAATTTATTGTTTTAATAAAATATCTTGGTAAAAATATGGATAGCAAATTTAGATATTACAATATGAATTACTAAAGCTTGACCCGCAATATTCTTATGATCTGAAAATGTTAATGTACGATTATTTGTTGGAGTTGGCATTTTGCTATGCTCATAACGTTAGATCAGGGCTCGGCGTTCTAAGCTTACAATACATAAGTGTAGAGATATTATTCAATGCATGCATATGTACAATGAGGAGTTAGTGTATTTAAGAGTACACCTGCGAGAATAGTAATGATATTGAACTTGACTCCGATGTGAATAAGTAGAGGTCAGCGGCACATATAAGAAGTTGTCCCCTGTTTGCGAAAACTAAGAAATTAACACCTTTCAATGTGTATACATTACGTATACGTAGATATCCTACGTATTTTTGTCGATAACGACACTCCCACGCAGCTTAGGATCGCAACTTGGTTTCCTCCACAGAGCTTCAAGGCAAAAGTCCAATCCGGTCAAATACCTACTGCTTGTAACCTAGTTGAACTCCTTAAAAAAAATAAAAAGCAAGCTACATAAATTCGGCTCTAGAAGTCAGTAAGTAAATAACTTAAGAATCAATTTGCAGCGCTATTATTATTTACGTATTCATAACTGGGGCTGGTACCTACATAAATACCTAATATTAATGGAACTTTTTTTACCGCTTTTTATATCTTGATCGTATAATATTTATGTAAATTTATTTCGGCCAGTACACTTTTTGTGTTTTATTTTGATGGTTTGGGACGCCCACTGATATAATGTATAAAAGAAACAAATTCCGGTCTAGTAACATCGCTGATTGACTAAAAAGATAAATTACTTCGACTTGAAACGCGCCTTATTATGTCATCGTAACATAAATACAAATCTACACATCTAAATTATAGTGTCAAAATTAAAAATGCCTGTATTATTTAATGTGAGATCTGACTGGTAACTAATCGTTCAACATTACATATATTTAAATATATATACATACATTTTATTTACTAATGCTAGGTAGCTTAATCATTACGAACTGTAATGGAGTTAAGGATGTATGTATATTCGTATTGTAGGCACATTAAATCGTACGCACTATTACAACTGCGGTTCTCTAATGACAACCTCGAAATAATACTTAAAATAATATACATTTATTAGCACAACCGGAAATACATTAACAAGACATTACACTTGTAATAGAAATTAAATTATCTAAAGTTACTGCTACAAAGGAATAACAAGTACATATGTATATTATATATATATATATATAAATAAATAAACTATGATTTTCTTGCATTTTACCTACATCATCAAATTTCCAAAAAAATCAGTCTCGGTAGGATTTGAAATGACACCCCCCCTCTCCCTTAGCGGGAAAACGTCATGCCACTATACCAGAGGCTGTGTAAGTCCAAACCACTTTAATACCTAGATGTCGTGAACAATCAAGGAAAGTTTCATATTAATGTAATTAATATATGTACATATATACAGCTATGGCCATATGTATTCGCCACTCTCGTTTTGAACGTGTTACACGAATATTATTGTATTTCTAAGAAGCAGGGTCGATGACGGACTTAACTAGGTAACTGGTAATCAAGGTTTAATGGTTTATTGTAGGCCATTCTGAGTAAATTAGAAAATAGACGTAAAATTGTAATTTCTGAATATTTCTTCAGTCTTTCTTAAAAGTTGTAAGAGTAAGGTTGAGCTAGTTAGAGTGAAGATATTGTGTCTGTGTAATACGATAGTATACAGTAAAAAGTAATGTCGAAAACACGCGAATTGACGGAGGTAGAGCGAGGACAAATTGTGGTGTTAGAAAAGCAAGGGTTGTCGGTGTCTGCTATTGCCCGACAAGTGAAATGTGCGCGATCGACAGTTAGAATGACGGTAAAACGATACAACGAGAGTGAATCTTTGACAAACAAACCGAAAACTGGTCGAAAAAGGAAGACAACTAGCAGAGATGAGCGAGTCTTAGAGCGGACGTTTTTGCGAGACCGGAAAAAAGGGTCTAAATAGCTTTCCAGTGAGCTTTTCCGGCTACATAATGTTGCTATTTCTCCTCGCACGGTTAGAAGACGCCTCTGTGAATTAAATTTAGGTGGATACAAAGCTCGATATAAACCACGGTGGTCTCCGCAACAAAAGAAAAAGAGACTGCTGTGGGCTAAAAGTCACCGCGACTGGACCATTGACAATTGGGCCAATGTTATGTGGACGGATGAGTCAAATATTGAGGTAAGTAATACATAATTATTGTATTTGCGGTATTCTGTATTCAATTCCTGGTATCTACAGTGTTTTTACTCTTTTTAATGGGTTCCAAAATGTAACAGTATTCATGTTTTTGTTGGTAGCTTTGTGGTAAACCTGGGCCTCAATACGTACGACGCAGGTGAGGAGAGGCCTTCCATCCAGACTGTATCATCCCGACTGTCAAGTTTGGGGGTGGTAGCATAATGGTTTGGGGTTCCATGAGTGCAACAGGCGTCGGAGAACTGTTCGTCTGCGAGGGCCGAATGAACAGTCGGACGTACATCGACATGTTGGAAGAAGTGCTGGAACCGTGTGCGTTAAAATTATTCGATAATGATGAGCCAGAGTATTACTTCCAACAAGATAATGCACCGTGCCATAAATCTCGCGAAGTAATGTGCTGGTTCGAGGAAAATAACGTGCGGGTCCTGGAATGGCCGGCACAATCCCCGGACTTATCGCCAATTGAGCATTTATGGTACATTTTAAAGCGAAATGTAGCTAAATGCTCATCTACCACAAAGCAATCCTTAAAAACAAAAACATTCGAAAAGTGGAATAAAATAACTCCCGAACAGTGTTACAACTTAGTGAGCAGTATACCCCGACGAATTCGTGCGGTGATAAAAGCCCAGGGAGGAGCTACCAAATATTAAGCAATATCTGTATACACTCACAATGAAACATTTTCATCGATCAATTTTATTTATTTCTTATATATTCGTCGGAATAAAAAACAAAAAAGGGTGGCGAATACATATGGCCACAGCTGTATATATATCAAGATTACCCGACTCAATTCCTGACTAGCTAATAATATATAAATGTTACTTAGGATCTTTTACTCTCAAAAATAAAATTTACCTACAACTTTTTGGTACACCTATGAGTAGCGTTAATAACCCCATTTTTGCTGAGATAGTCATTAATTACATTTGTTCTTTTGCTCCAAAATAGACTTCACTCCAGCTTTCCCTTATCAATATGTAGATGATATTATACGTGCCGCTCCCTCTAACAAAATTGATTCTTCTCTTGACACATAGCGTCAATGATAAAGTGCAATTCACTGTTGAAAAGGTAGCTGATGACTGGGTCTCCTTCCTAGACACAAAAAGAATTAGAAGCTCTAACAACGTAATCAAATTAGATTGGCATCGCAAACCAACCAATTTCACAAGATGCCTTCACTAGCTCTACAGCTACCCTATAACACAAAATAAATATCGTCAAATGCGTAAGGAGACGTATCCTTATATGTGCACCCAGATTTTCACCAAGATAATTTTAAAATCCTTTATAAAATTTTCCTGACGAATGGCTATTTCAGCCAACTTCTTAAGAGGTTGCTGTATTCAGGTCTGGGTGACACGGTGGCATGTGGTCTGGCAAAGAACGAGCGCGGGAACGTGGCCGACTGCAAATACTGTTTGTTGCATGCAGTTTATTAAAATTTTAACACTCAAAATAATCGAACTTTTCAATTCCAACAATATAAAAATAGTAATTACTAATAAGCATAAAATGTAATCCCTTTTTACCAATTTAAGAGATCCTTAATAAGATCAATATTATCTACTGCATTCCCTGGTGTGATTGCAGTGGAGTTTATATTGGAATGTCCTCCCAAAAACCTCGCACGGGACTAAACCAATATTAACGACACATCAAAAACAAGTCCACTTCCATCGCTTTGTGTGGATACGCTCTTGAGAATACTCACCCAATGGATTTTGATCACAATCCTTGCCGTAGAAAATCATTTACATAAAAGAAGCTTTTGGATATTGTTATATTAAATCACACAACCTCAGTTGATTTCAGAAAGAACATCGACAATTTACCAAAAGCGTATACATACTTACTCAGTGAAGAAACGTTCAGTCCAACCAAATAATATTCAACTTCTGCCTTCAGCAGTTAAATCATCATCTTTAATTAATAAATTTACAACTCATAACACACTAATGAAAACAATTTTATTTCTTTTACATTATTATATTATTGTATCTGCTAGATTCAATTACAATAAATTTGCGCCAATTTAGTATTGCGCGGACATCTCCAGCCTATCAGGCGGCTTTCTTATCTTTCCTCTTCATGTTAGTCGCTGGTTGGTCGACCAACTATCTATTTGTTGTGCATACAACCATCAAGTTTCCTGTTTTTGTTTTAAACACTTACTTGTTTAAACCTGGCACCTTAAAGCCATATTTTATTTATTAACAATTTTTTACAATAGTTGACAATAGTTGGCTCAAAGTAAATTTAAAAAAAAATCATTTTTTTTGCTTCTTCTTTTTGCAAAATACACGATTGTTTATCGAAATGCGTAGTATAACATTTAACTTGGCATATTTTTCTGTGCTTCCTTTATTTTAAAAATACTGTAACTTTTCATCTCTCTCCTCTGTGCGTTACTGAGAATGTTTAGGATTTTATTTAATAAATCTTTTACATCGATAAATTACTCGCACACACACTGGTCTTTAATAATACTGGCTCCTCGCGAAACCACTAAATTTGGGAAAAGGATGTTCAGAAAATACTGTATATAACTTCCAAGAGCACCCTCCAATATTTGGTGACAGGTTGCAGTTTGATAGCTAACTTTATCTCTTCGAGAGACGATTTATTTTCATTTTTAAATTGAAGGGAAATTTAGAGAGGATAATTTTGACGATGTTAATATTCGCTTTGGTGCAACTGAAGCAGTATTTTTGGTACCCAGCGCTGTAAACAATATCATAGAGAACCATTTCTAAAACTCGAAGATATAAGACTTAGATAATGCGCCAGGACATCATTAACAACGTACGATTGTTCACTTCTCGTCATGCGCATTTCTATGATGAACTCTATCCTGCTTCAAGTCTGTTGCATTTAAGAAATTACTAACAACGCGTATTTCAAAAACGGCGAGGTCTTCAATGATCCGAGTCATTTAAAACAAATTTTAGTAATGTGTGTCTAACGACGTATTTAGCATCTTACACAATAATTCAAACCTAACAGCTCGGGTACATGTGATGACCAAATAATTTGCGAATTCCTTGAAATTATAGTCCTCGCTGAAAGATAAAGCACTTAAGCTGTTAAAATCACAATTCAAGGTGATTTTCTATTACCGTCTGCAGAAATATTTCAATCATATCATGATATCTCACACCTGTAAATGTCACTGCACCTCTGTCATCCGTCACAAAGAAATAAAATTCGATTATCCCATGCGAGGTCCCATCACCTCAGACGGTATATTCTGACATTGATGAATTACTTGTAGGTCTTCTATAGCGCAGAAGCGACGTCTTATTTATTAGTGAAGCTATTTAAATGAAAATGAGCTTCGTTAGACGGGACAGGTTGATGAATAAATCCATTATTTTCTCTCATTTATTTTGAAATCCATATCACCTAACTTAAACTTTGATAGAGGCTATGAGTTTCAGTTCCAGATCGGATTGTATTTTATGTTAAAATACTATTACATTTTTTATTAAAATTCGATAAATAAAGTGATGTTTGAAATATGTTCAATTCTCGTCTTCTTATTAGTACTCTAGGCTCTTCTCCAATATTCTCAGAACCTATTTCCTCAAAGCGTTCCATCCATTGGCTTCCGAATATTCGAGGATGCTCTTTCTATCAAAATAAAAGACCTATCATAAGTTATTTGTATGTATGTCAAGTTGTATCTTCGGTTTTGACTACTCTGTATAAGAAACTATGTACGTTCTTATAAAATCTCATTAATCCTTCAACCCATCCAGGCATCTCGAATCATAATTACACTTTGTTTTTAAACTTAAGAAATTATTTCGCCTTCGTTAAGTTTTTGAACATACCTTTAATTTACAAAAACGCCTCATTCTTATATTCCGCAGCGCTGTATTAACTGTACTTTATCGTGAATAAATGTATGATTACAATGGAACCTTGTACGTACAAGCTACCTACATAAGAAGTAACATTAATTGTTTCGTTTCGTGAATTTATTATAAAGACCTGCCTCACGATGTATACATCCTTATCGTGCGAACAAAGAGAACGAAATGACAAAGGAATGCCAAGATGCAACGAAACAGTTATGTACAGGAAGGTGAAGGATTTTACTTTTTTATTTTTGCCGAATATTTTAAATGCACTTGCGAATTATTAACATGCACGGTTTCCAAATAATAAAACGTAAAGTTTACCAATAGCCTTTTTAATTTGTTTGCATTTTATGTCGAAGTAAAAGACGCGGATATAATTGTTGTGTACGTAGTTAAAATCAATGCACGTGCAAAAACTACTAAAGTAATATTTTTCACCAAACAATATGTTTTTATTTTTCAAGGTAATTCTGGTGTAACTCAGAATACAGGTTGGGTCACCGAAAATGATCAGACTTGCATGACTTTTACTGATTTTTCTAAAACAATCCTCGACCACATTAAAATAAGAATAGGTAGAGAAATTTGGAGCAGAAACTAACAATATATCAATGAAATACGGTTACGTCACAACTGAGAGTGATCTAGATAAAAACATAACGTAATCCCTAGCTAGCTAAATTTTTGAAAAATAATTTAATAATTTTGACACAAATAAAGTTCTATTCTTTAGTTACTCATACACGCAATCAATATTGTAGATCGGTGAATCTTCGATCTCCCCAGTTGGATGCTGATGACGTTTTCATCTGGATCAACGGTGATTTTCTCGGTTTCTGAATATTATACTGTAGAAACACTGTCCACTACGAAGTTTACATAATTTTTGAGTATATTTCCTCTAAATAACTCGCGACATTGGCTTAAATAAGAAGTTTATAAACTGTGTTGATACTCTGTATTAGCCACTCACACTAACTCTCAATTGTTTGACGCGTCGCTCTGCGATCACACTCAAATATCACCACTAGGTCCTAATGTTGACCCTGCCTTCAGTAGGTTATCATGGCAACGAAAACATTTTCTATGTATTTCCAGTGATGGAGATATTAAGTTTGGATGTGATCTTTGCTATTTTCCGTGTGTGTATGAATGCGTTAATTATTTTTGTATAAGATTAATCACAGAATTTTCTATGATATGAACTTTTAATAGATTCTTGCTCTCTAAATCTGTTTGCTCCCCTTTTCATGTTGTTTAATGGACTCTTTTCTTTTCAGAGAAAAGGGACCTTTTTTAATAATCAGAGCGAAAGAAAAATTTGGCAAATGAATTAAATGCATAGTAATCAACGATTACATAGGTAAATCTATCCATTTAATCCGAGATTAAAGTGGTAGCGGCTATCAGAGGGAGTCCAACAACGCATTCTTCCTCGCAATACTATGAGATTAAGGAAAACTATTAATAAGAAAGATAAGCCACATGAAAAAGGAAACTGGGCAATAAAATAACAAACTAGACATGTTCTTGAAGAGAACAGAGGCCTCAAAAATCGCATTACAATATGTTTTATTTAATGAAAAAATGTATAATTTATAATACAGCGGTTTCCAAATTAAATCACAATCACGAAATTTCATTTATATAAATAAATTATAAATCTCTGAAAATAATCTAATTTCTTAGATTTAATTACACAAAAATAGGCAGTTGAGTTTCATGGGTCTTTAGGTACGCAAGGCTATAACAAAGATTTTTATAGAGAAAATATGTATATAATTATAAAAATATTCGACTAGCACTTTTAATATAATCCACGAGCTTAATGCTGTGTAAGTATTAACATATGCATAAGTAACGGAGTCTTGAAAGTTCAATTACCAGTACCGAGTAGTAAATGTAAGAATGTAAAAAGGCACACACCGTTCCCCACATGGTACAGTACCCGGTGGCTCTGACTGTATAGGAAACGGAAAAATGTTTACGGTGTCCGGAGTATCCGAGGTTGCCGACAAGCCGTCAATGCATCAGGATAACAAGTAATGGGAGGTAATCATTTATTTCAACCGCCACAATGTTGGTATATTCGGAATTTAGAAATTAAATGAAATTATTGAGTTAATACCATTCATATGGCCAGATGACGAAGGCATCATTTATGTATCTAAACTAAGATTCAAGCTTATGGTTGTAAGAAAATAAGGTTTCAATACTTATTCCAATAAAGCCGAACAATCGAGCGATATTTCAATTAAGAAAAGATTAAAAACAATAACTGTAAAAGCTTTAGAATGTATTCTTTTTAAATGGTTAAAGTTGATTCCAATTGAACATTAAATTTTGTTGAATAGTTGCCTGAAATTAAAATGTTGAACATTGACAAAATCATTGAAGACATGAGAAGGAAAATATCTATCTCGTACCCAGAGAAGTAATTCCTTGAAACAAGTATCTAGTCCAGCCATAAATACTGATATATAAAGATTTCATCAAAATACCAAAATAAATTCTGCTCATTCTACATTTTTTTATTTATTATATTCTTACGAAAACAATAAACTTACAAGAGCCTACTCAAAATGATTCTTTTGCCTTTAATGCACTCCTTCAACCAGTTAGGGCGCCTTTTAGGGCAAGTTCTCATTTCTAAAGCCAACCATACTTTATAATCAGACAGAACAGATGAAGGTCCCGGTTTAACAGGGACTAAATATTCCTAGTAATAGTCACGAACATTCTCTTTTAACTATTTCTAAATAGATGCTTTATAGCCAGATGCCGAATCGTGTTCAAAGTTGTAGTGCTGATTTTGAAAGGAAGTTGTGTTCAATGGTTTTGCTAATGTTTCCGAAACAGTTTCTTAATTGCTTCTTTTAAACCCGAAGGGTAAATCCGGTCGCTTCGTTTTGTTATTATATTATTATTATAAATTAGTTATTTAGCGACAGAGTAGGTAGATTCTCATTATCAACCGACTAGTAACTCGCTGGTTCTGAATTAATAATTAATTTGCGTGGAGTGCAGTTTATTACGATACAGAATTTGACTTGATACTAAGTGGCTATAAAGCTTTGGATATTTGACTAGGTTGCATTCCCACTTTATTAAGTAGATGAACAGCAACTCAATTTCTTTCTCATCTCACTTTATCAGAATGTTGAGTTTGTTTACTAAATTCAAAAATCTCCAAAACGTGAACTGTCGATCATCTGTAGTAGTAAAACAAAAGTAGTCATGGTCAACTGATGCTTCTAGTTAAACTTTTGAAGCAGAATTTGATAACAATTCTATATAAACAAGAAAATATTTACTTCAGTCAAAGAACGAAACTTCTTGTATAGAAAAATTTCATTCTGTGAAGTTAAACTATAAGTTGCTTAGTTTTAGAAAATAAACACTTCATTCAAATATTTCATTTAGAGTTACTTTCTCAATTGAAAGGAATACATATTCGACTTTTTGAAAAGGGCAATTTTATTAAATAAGCAATTACCTTTTTGATAAAAAATGAAAAAGTCTTTGCTTAATATAAGCATTATAATAATAGTAATTGTACTAATAAAAAAAATTAAATCAAAATATATTACAACACATGTCACAATAATAATTAACATCAGAAACATTAAATAGTATCTCAGTATATCAGACTTTCACGGCCATAGTCGTAACGGTTGTCGAGTTCCGTCGTGTCACTAGGTTTTGTCCCTGACGTTTCGCGAATAACTACGGTTCGCATTTTCAAAGGTACTGTGCCAAAATCATTATTCCTACATAAAATAGGAGTGAAAAAGAGAAAAGTCAAGATTTTGGAAGATATTCGTTTATGGAGTACGAGTATAAGTTGATCAAGTAGTTTTTTTACACATTTATATGCAAAGAAATAGTTACCGGATAAGTAATTTTTACTTCCCTATACATGTTAAGTAATTATTTTTAAACTATGTATTTATTTTAAAAATTATTCCTTTACAAAAGCTGATTGACAAAACTTTTCAGATATGTTCATCGTTTTATTCCATAGGGATATTCATACGTGGTGGGAACTATCGAGAATCTGGTCGTCTCTCTAGTTATATGGGAGGGGGATGTGGCACTAAATAGGGACAATGTTGTCAAAAATTTGATTGGTCGAAAGTTTCACGTGGTTCTTTAGTTCACCCCCGCAGATGTTCGGTGGCGTTGCTTATTTAATTTTGTACGTAGTCGACATAAAAACTCGTTTTTATCAATAATTCTCGTTTTATTATTGCTTTCTTATTTATGGTTATAATTTACTTTGTTCGCTTCTAATAACAGTTCTATAAGTATTTGTTACTGATTTTTAAGTATTATTACAAAAACTATATTTTGAAAAGCAGGTTTGTGTATTTACGTTTTTAACATAGTACGTACTTGCCCATATAGTTTTTAATTAGTACCTATCCATAATTTCCAGAAATAAATTGCTAAATAGGTAGTGATAGAAAACGGAAGCAAATTATTAAACATTTTATAACTACAGAAATTAATTTTATGTATTTTCATGGATGTCTAAGTATTCACACTGTACAAAGGGGGGCTGTAAACGTAAGGGTTATGTTGCTTTCACAAATACCCTAATACAACAAGATCCAAAACAACAGGAATATATTATCAACGCACAATTGCAAAGAAAGAAGAAGGATTCCGATAAACAGGAAGAGCGGTTTGTGGCAAGAAGAGGATCACTACTAATCGAGATGATCGACGTATCCTGCAACTAGCAACTGAAAACCGAGGTTTATCCGTCAAAGAAATAGGAAGTGTAATGTCTCAACAAGGAGCGTAAATATCGCGTACAGTACGTAGACGATTGTACGAAGCCCGATTAAAATGCAGACGCCCCCTGAAAAAGCCAAGATTAACACGGATGATGAAGCGAGCACGTTATGAATGGGCAAAACATCATCAACATTACGCAATTGAAGATTGAAGAAAGGTAAGACAAAATAACTTAAAATAAATATGTAAACCAAGCAAAATCTTTTTGTTTGAACAATCTCTTTTCGTTAAACATTGTCTTCGGCGAAAAGTCAAAACTAGAAGCCATGACCGAAAGGGCTCCATTTGTTAAATGACATCCATCTAAACGGTTTGGTGAAGCTAGTGTACTAAAAACGGTGAAACACCCTCCATCAGTTATGGTATGTTCCTGTATATCAGTCAAAGGTTCTGGACCATTGTATTATTGCCAAGGCACCGTGAATCAACACCAATATAAGCGTGTATTGGAGGATGTCTTGATGCCATATATTAACGATTTAGATCCGAATGAAGATCCTTACACATTCATACACGATAAGGCACCATGTCACATGGTCAAATCCATCCAAAGTTTTTTGGAGACGTACGCTCTGTCAGTGTTGCCTTGATCGAGAAATTCCGCCGCCCTCAATGCAATTGGGAACGTGTGGAGTGTTCTAAAATCAGGCGTGTATTCGAGAAGAACCACTACAAAAGAGAAATTAGTAAGGAATATTGAGGATGTGTGGCAAAATGACGCTACAATTAGACATACCATTAATGTTTACATAGACAATATGCCAAAAAGAATAGGAGCAATTATAAAACCCAAAGGAGGAATTACAAAATATTTGTTATATAGTTATAATGGTGTCTATAAACGTATAAAGTTCTGAATAAACTTATGGTTGTACAAAACGTTTTCTATTATTATTATTTTAGCAAGTGGCCCTAATAAATTGGACAGGGACTGAACTATGTTTCCCTGAATTAAATAAATACTTTCTTCCCGTGAAATCAAGAAAATATTTTTTCTTGAAGCTAATACCGAACGTCTTTATTTTTTCAATTTTTAGCTCGCTATTGCGATTACCAAGTTACCAAGTAATTGTATTATCTGTTCTTAGAGCTACTATAATAACTTTGAATGTAAGTACTTTACTATCGAATCTTTTGCTTTCTCTGAAAACAAGTTACTATGTTACCAAACTCTTGTGTTACGTTACACCTGGACCACAAACTAATTCACTATATATTTCGTTTATGCTGATTTCATGGCAATCCATATTACAGTATCAAACTACAATGTATGCAAATGTTTGGTGATAAAAGTATAACTACACAGATTAAAAAGCGTCTCGTTAAGTATTTAATGCTTAAATACCTTTTACGCCACGGCAATCATATTTGATGGTACCTAATTTTATATTACAATAACCCTTTCAAGAAGTTAACATCGACGTAATTTAAAATTTTATGAGGTATTTACTCCCTGGATTTACTACGAGATAAAAAAAAATCATCAGCTTTTTTCTTAGCGTATGGTTTCGAAGCGCATTTTATTTATACACCAGGAAGAAACAATGCACAGCCGTAACTTGTCGTTAATACGACAGAATGCGCGTATCATTTGTACTTGTCCAAGATTGGGGTATAAAATTATCAGCGTGAGTTTTATGCGTACGATAAAAGCTTTTCGTATTTTGGCAATTACTTCGTTCCAACGCAAAAAGAAAAAAACCTGCAGCGCAGCGTAGTATCGGAATATTTCACAGTAATCCCATATGAAATGCAAATTTTTGTTATATCTTGTCGGAAAAGATTCGAGGATCATTGCACTTCGCAGAAAAGATGACATATTACTGCAGCACGAACTCCACGTTGAAATACCGCTAAACCGCAGTTTTTTTGTCCTTTTAATTAACGACTTGTACTGATATAAGTGGAAAGTAATAAAATTAAAACAACCGCTGATGTTAATGGAAGGAGGAAAAGGTAGAAACAAAAAAAATGCAGTGTAAAGACGCTTCTAAAATCCGTGACAAGGTCAAAGAATAAATTGTACTTATTACTTGCACATACCTATAGCAAACATATTAAAATTCCATACAGATTTAGATTTCCCAGAATATTCAAGTTGTTGAATTGTTAAATACAATATAATATGGTTTTTCTTATTTTCAAAGATTACTATTTACTTTTCTTTTTTTGTTACAATAATTTAATAAATAAATAAGGTATATTACTCAAATGCAGCGCGATTCATTAAAAAATACTCACTTTTAAAGAAAATTTGCTGTGCATTTGAAAGTAGATTGGTTGTTGCTGTTGGAATAATGAACAGACAGGAGTGCGTGTTAAAACAAATTGGGTCTAAATAAATAGCCAATTGCATCTACAAAACTCTGAATCTGAATTACCACGCATTTCTGGATGTGTTGGAATTTCTGATTACATTTATTTTTCAGATGTAATTATTGATGTGTTGAATTGTGATTGTAACCCGACTGTTGCTTTTATACGATTGTCAGATTCTCGCGATATCAAATTTATAATTGCTGAATCAATCCTTCCCATTAAAGGTGCTTCTTCAGATATCCTTGCCATATCAACAGTACATCTGTAAGTGAATGTGATACATTAACTTGCAAATTAATCTGCGATAATGTTTTAATGGGTATAAATGTCTAGAGTAATACACATATTTACAGTATAACATTAATTTGTTTTAACAGCAAAAGTTTTATGAATTTTGATACACTCATTGACAATTTTTTAAAGAAACTTGAATGAAAGTTTTCTAATCAATTTGATACAACCATTGCTGTGGGGAAATTGATAATTACAATTAATACAACATGATTTAACCAAATATAAATTTGATTCAATGATACACTACTAAAAGGAATTAACGGATATTCCACATAATTCATAATAAAAATTAGTTACAGTTAGTGTAACATCCACAAGTACTTGTATAAATTAGTATTAAGTTTTTTAAGTTTACCACTGTGATTACTAGTAGAGATTTACAAGTTTTATATTTCGTCTAAAATAGAAACCTACCACGATCTGTCAGAGATAGAGGTTTGCAAAGTGGAAAAACAACAACATGTTCAGGAACACCGAGAGATAATCAATATCTGTCGCAACTAGCACGCAGAATTCACGCTCTTAATTTAACCCAGTAAGTTTATGCCTACATATAGTATGTGTTTTTAATTGAATGAAAAATAGAATTAATAAAAAAAAAGAGCTTCGTAAGAGAAGTTAAAGGGAACTGAAGTCTTCCTTGAGTAAAACTACAATAGTCATATGCACTTCGCCAAAAAAAATATCGCATAGACTACGAAAAGCCATTTACAGACTGAGATATTTTTTATTCCTCCACAATATGTTTGCCATATATGCGTACAAAGAATATCATACAATCTTTTTGGTTATTACAAAAACATTTTCAAAAAGTCCATATACACATGGTTTATTTAGTTGTTTATTGAAAGTGTTCCTATACGGACAGATTTTAAAGTGGGCTATTAGAGTACTTTACTAACGTTATTAGAAACAAAATGAGTAATTTAACTCCAGAACAAGTGGTTGCAATAGTTGCTTTAATCGAAGATGGGCGATCTCAACGTACGTGTCTAATTTGACGAATATTAATCAGTGAAGTACTTCTATAGCAGTTGCCAGATATAGATAAACAGGAGGTTACATACGAAGACCGGTGCCAGATTGTCCAAGCTGTACTACTCCCCAAGATATTTAATACCACAAGCATTACGTCGGAGGCATGCAGTTGCAAGGCAATTACAGATCGACTTGACTAGAGAGAGAAATACTCGAATAAGTACCCAAATCGTTCGTAATAGGTTGAGTCAGAGTGGAATAAGAGTGAGAGTATCCATTACAGTTCCTCGTCTTAGTAGGAATCACCGAGTCGTCCGTTTAATGTTTGATAAGGAACATGTCATTTGGAAAATGAATGACTGGGCTAACATACTCTTCACGGATGAGTCAAGATTTAATCTTTACATCTCAGATAGACGTATACCACCGTGCAGACGAGATGATGAGCTGTATTCCCAGTGCAACAACAGATGTACGACTAATTTTGGAGGTGGCTCTATCATGGCTTAGGAAGCATCTCTTTAGGATGTTGTATAGAGTTAATATCAGTAAACAAAGGTACTGACTGCCCGCAGGTATATAACAGACATTTTACAAAATCATGTAGTACCATACGTGGCAGTAATAGGCAACGTATTCTTGTTAATGCACGACAATGCATGTAGCGATAATCGTACGGGAATACCTTAATAAGGTTGGTATTCTAGTTTTAGATTGGCCTGCGGTGAGTCCAGATATGAATGTTATCGAGAATGTGTGGGACTATCTTCACAGAATGGTACGGACATAAGAACCAGGGGTGACAATATCGACTATAAGCTACTATTCTGTAATTTTTTTCCAAAAATATAATTTCTTTTACCATATCTGCTTGATAAAAATTTCAAATATGAGTTTCTCTTATCATTTGGTCCCTATATTATTTAAATAATCCTAACAATTCTTTCTTGGAGTATATTGAGATATACTAGAAAGTTCCTTCAGTCATAACATCCATCTTGTGCTACAAAAATGGATTATGCGCTACGTTTTTTGCGGAGTGTATAAAAGAATTATTAGTTACAGTATACGCGAATTTATGATCAGCATGTATAGGGCGTATACCAAATTTACAATTTTTGAGAGAAAAAGTATCTTTTCTTTATGTATACTATTATAATACATCCACATATCGTTCAAAGTTGTAAAGGAATTGTTTAACTAAACTAATTTTTACGACATGTTACGATTAATTGACATAAGTAATGATTTCAAGCTTTTATTTCTTTAAAGGAAATCTAGTAGAAGTACTATGGCGGGAATAAAGAGAATTACGAGCTACTTAAAAAAAATAATTTACTAAAAGATATTAAAAATAGATGATATGTGATACGCAATTTCCGTTGGTCCCAATTTCCTTGACTTTTGCTAACGTCTAAATTAATTCAGCAGAACATAGGTGTAGTTATAGAGGCATCAGAATGAATGACGGAAAGGTTAGCACATTTAAATACCAATGGCGCTGGATTGGTATCCACATCAATTCATTTAAACAAAAGCGAAGAACGCAAATAGATTTTTTCATACAATACCTCATAATTTAATATTGAAAGAGGGATAGAATATATTTAATTAGAAATTGCTGAAATAGATTCCGAAGATTATAAAAACAATAATATATTAAAATACAGCAACCTCATTATTGGTTATTAAAATATGTATCTTGGGCTCTACTGTCCGCATATGCACATTTATGCATATTTTTATTTAACATCCGTTAAAGTATAATTACACATAATTAAAACAACTGTAGAAATATGTTAAGAAGCAGATTGAAAAGGTAACGTTATTCCTGGAAATGCATTTACAAATTTACGAAGTAAATTTAATTTGATTAGTACATAAATTGTCATACGATAGCGGGTTCTCTTCGCGTGTACATGACGCCTGTAATTAGATAAGTAATTCCAGCAAAAACGTCGTAACAGTGTGCGCTCTAAAAGCAGGAAGTACTCAGAGACAGATTTATAGAGAACCAAGATGAATTAATTCTACCAGCGTGTAATGTCTACATCTCTACATAATCTACGTTGCAAGTTTGCTATGTTTTAAAGAGAAAAATGATTAGGATCGAAAAGCCTCTGCAGTTATGTTACCTGTATCTAATAATGTGTGAATATATTGAATCAAATAACGTTATAAAAATATATATGTAGCCTAAGTCGGATAATATCACGTAGTACGCTAACATAAACATTAGTACAAACATAAACCTAAAAATAATTATTTTGTTCCTCAATGTAAAGGCATGATAATTTTTGTATTTACGAGTATGTATTGATACTCCATTAATCGGTTATTTTGTGTAGACTAACTGAATGCGATTAAACTTCTTGATTATTTTTCAATAACCGCCTATCACTAGTTTGAAAAGCCATCGCTTCGTACAACGTGAACTATCGGATCACTTGGATATAGCTACCTAAAGATCAGCGATGCACTAATTGGCATATAAAATATCTATACTAACATTGATGATTACACAGTGAAGCTGTACTTTTATTTTATTTGAAATTTTCATACGCTGGCTGAGTCTGATAAAACGGCGTGTACCACAGTGGCTATGATCCGAAATATATACAAAATTTTAACCATAAAAATAACATATTATTAGTAATATTGGAATGAAATTTGCACAAATTCAGTAACATCGAAAGTTTAAGGACATTTTAAAATTCCAAATTTCAAGCTACCTTTTCCTGTACTTCTATAAATTTTCCACAATCCTAGGACTGTAGTGATTTCGATATAGTTCTTGGCCGATAGAATTTGTCGTTATAATACCCAAATTAACAACATAAAATTGATTTATTTAAAGGACAATTTCAAGGCGCGATAAGCTTTTTGTATAGTGGTACTTAATTATATCGAATGTACATAGAAATGAAAAACTTACGGATCAAGTAAATAAATTTACAGGGAAATTTTAAAATACAAAAGTGTAAAAATAATGTATATTTTCTTATAAATTGTTGTGCTAGGATAAAACTGACTATAAGAAATCTATAAAAGGTGCCGCAATATAAATATAAAAAGATGGTCCAAAACCAAGAACTGAATTTCCGCTTGACTTAATTTCTATGTAATTTGCCATTTAATTTACTCAATCAACCATCATTCCAACACTTGTGGGAAGAATATAGTCTCTCCATGAAGATACCAAGACGAAAAACACTTCAGTCGTATGTACATATATACCATCTGTATGGGAAATTCGAATTACGCAATACTAAATTGTGGTTATGTGTGGACAAGACGACGGATTCTAAAAAAGTTGTTATTGATGTTCTTTTATTGGAAACTAAACCATCATGTTCGTTCTTACTATCTAGTGAACGATTACGAACATGTCTAGCGACGCAACTACGTGGGTGATGCTAAATACACTAGAATAACTTCGAAAAACCAAATAGTGGTTCTAAAGTGGTTTTAGATCGTGAATATTATTTATCAATGAATCTAAAAGTATTATTAATTTCGTTAAGAGTAAGGTATAATAATTTTATAGTCACTTGTTTGTTGATTCTTTTTAACTTTCTTAAATTACTCTATCTAGATTATTTTATAAAATCTCGAGTCTTTTACAGTTAAATGCAGATAAAAATTAAAAGGGACTAATTCCCACAAACATTTTTATTGAAAAAATTAGGCAACCGGTTTGACGTGAATTTTACACTCGGGGGACAAGTATTCTGAACTACAAAATCAAAATAAGAATAGTTTTACGAGTATTGGAGACTGTGAATACATTGAATAAGAATTAAATTACAGGCAGCAACTATGTAAAAATATAAAAACCGATTAAAACGGTTGGGTAAGAGGACAGAACTATCATGTTAAAAATAAAATTTGTCAAAGTAGTCTGAACTGTTCTTGCAATTAATTCTAGAATACCCGACCTGAGGATGAGTGAAATTCACGCGGTCGCCTTTGATTGTAATGAAGGTATTTTATGAGAATTAATCCCCTTTAATTTTTATCTGCATTTAATGTCGTAATATACACCATGATGATACACCAAGTCAACAACTTTATTATATCTTTTGCTATAAAATTAGGTACATGATATATATATATATATATATATATATATAACTAAGCATCTCCCGAAAGCTGCAAAGCTCTTACATTTGTTCACATTAGTAATCGTATTAATAAGTAAGTTAAGCCTAAACTATTTGTTATTTGCTTGAAGGACTGAATTGTAACCCTAATCGAAAGCAAAATCAGAGTGTCGAAGTACATGTAATTACGTCACCCGTTAGCATTCTTTATGATATGGAATATGTGTATATTTTATTGCAGTAGGTTGATGTTTATGCAACTATAGCCTTCTTTTCTTTAAAAAGCACAATGTTGCCAAATTATTCCGCAATTGTCATTTAAGATTTGGTTTCAAATAAACCTATTTTGAAACAAACTCAGCTTTTTAAACGATATTTTGGATTTTCAAGCTGGCCACAAAAAAAGACCAAATTGTTCTCTGTGGCGTCAGGTTCGCATAAATAGGTCATTGCTAAGTAACGCAATTGCAATTGTGCATCTGTCAATCTCATTCAAATATCATTGTAAAAGCCTAATCTGCTTTTGTTATTTAACTACTAACTAGGGTTTTTTTTTTCATATTGTTATTTTCCGCTGTTAGTGATATGAGGCGGTTCCACTATAAATACTATTATGTAGATTTTATCCCATGCACCAGTTGTCATAACATGAGTGCAAAATTATCTCAAATATTACCGCCTGATAGGTAATTTCTGTCAGATTCATGAATATTAAGATTGCACAGTTTATGTATACACTGCAGCATAGTCAAAGTAACAGCTGGAAAATAAGCACATCGTCCATTAAAAACGGCAACAAACTTACATGAGCTTGCGTCAGTAAATAATTGTAATAGAGCAAACAAATAGCAATTTACAAAACAGGAATAAATAAAGGCACGAAATAATAGAAATTATATTGCAGCCGTTAATACTTAAGATAACTTTGCACTAAATTTATGAGAAGGCATATGGTAATATAGATACGTTGGGACTTTACCTACCACAGAACTGAATTTCTAAGGAAACATTTTTATGTTTTGAGCTTAAGTGATAAAAGAGTTATCTCCAGAGTTTATAACAGAAAGTATTCATAAAGCTAATACCTCTTTAATAATTTATAGTAATAATAATAAGCATGCAACGATTTCTCTTCGAAGAATATGATTCTGATATCTCTTTCAAAGAAAGAAATTAAATATTTATCACAAAAACAACAAAAACTAAAATAAGAAATCAAACGTACAGGACAATTAGAAATTTGTAAAACAAAAAGTCTGTAGAACATGGACAAAATGTCTTCCATCATGTGTAACACATAATTGAAAGTGAATTTCAATATTTTTAAATACTTTCAATTAATACTGTTCCTATTTTTTTGTTTTATAACATTTTTACGTTTGTACTCTTGCAGAAAATGACTTGCACGTATAACGTAAATCGTACCTATTAATTCACCCTTGAAAAAATATATTTCCAACTATCAACTGCAGCTGCTGTTAATTAATCTACTATTTTTTTACTATTTATTAATACTGTGAACTAATTGAACGTATCACGCTTATATTATTAAAAATTTCGTTGCATTATGGAAGTGAAAAGGATGGGTTTTTATAGACATATTATTCAAGGAAACCTACGAATAAAGGATGTTTTTTATAAAGGTATAAAACTTTAAGTTGACAACACTTCTTTAACTGGCGACCATTCTGTCAGCTGTCAAGTGATTTATATTTAGTGTGCTTTGGCATTTCAACATGAATAGACTGACACCTGAACAACGCTTCCAAATTGTGCAAATTTATTTTAAAAATCATGGTTCTGTTCGAAATAGTATCGCGCACTACGTCCATTTTACGGTCAACATAATCGTCCATCAGAGCAATTAACTCGATTAACTATAGAACGTTTTCGCTCCACGTTTACTCTAAATTATAACACGCATCCACAGAGACGTCGTACAGTGCGTACAGAAGAAGTCATTGCTACTGTAGAGCGTAGCGTAGAGGGAGACCCGAATCAGTCTATCCGCCATCGTGCACAGGAATTGGATATGTATCCATCCACTTTATGGAAGATTTTGCGAAAAGATCTTGGTTTGCGTGCTTACAAAATCCAATTCGTGCAAGAATTGACGTCACACGATCACCTAGCAAGGCGTCAATTCGGTGAATGGGCCCAAAACAAGATTGCCGTTGATCCCGATTTTTGTATGTTGAGACACCGTTACATCCAGTACTTCCTTAAAAATGATGCTGGTCAGAACGTTACAGTCAATGGTAACCGCTATAGAGCCATGATTACTGATTTTTTCGTTCATCAATTGAACAACCATGATGTGCAGGAGTTGTGGTTTCAACAAGACGGCGCAGCATATCACACAGCTCGTGCCACAATTGATTTATTGAAGGAAACGTTTGGTAACCGCATAGTTTCACGATTCGGACCCGTAAATTGGCCTCCAAGATAGTGCGATTTAATGCCGCTAGACTATTTTCTGTGAGGATATGTGAAGTCGCTAGTCTACGCCGATAAGCCCGAAATGATTGACCACTTGGAGGACAACATTCGCCGCGTTATTGCCGATATACGGCCACAAATATTGGAAAGAGTTATCGAAAAGTGGACCTCCAGATTAGACTACGTCCGAGCCAGCCGTGGCGGTCATATGCCAGAAGTCATATTTAGATTATAATGCCATTATCTTTCGACTAAAGTAAATTTCATGTCAATTTAAAAAATTCATCTTTGTTTTATTCCATTTCAAAGTTCTAAAGAAACACTCTTTATAAATACATTTATAACAATACATGTCGAATTTGAGAAGGCAAACTTAGATCGGATTGAAATTAATCGTATTTGAAGAATTATATTGTTGATATGAATTAAGTACCGTAACATCTAATATATAAGTACTTTATTAAAGTACTTTATTAAAGTATTTTTTCAAAAAAAATATCGACTTAGTTGAAATCAGATTTAAACTATGATATGAAAGGTAAGCTACAAAACATGACAGAATTATGTATTTATGCGTACAAACAAACCATGAAAATTTCAATAAGATACATTCGATTTGACAAGGTAGTATTGACAATGAACGAAAAATATTTTTGTTTTTCTGACATTATTTACTGGTGTGTAATTCATAGCTTTATTTAATTATAGTGGAGTTTAAGGGAATATAAGTTTGAACGCACCTAGGAGAAGTCAGATAATAATAATAATTACGTTTGCACCTGTGTTGCGTCTTAAGATACTTGTTCTCACCATTTGTTATGAAGTGAGAAAAATCACAGAAAGCTTCAACTCTGAGAAACAACAGCCACGGCGTTCGAATCCGGCATCCTCAGACTGATAATCAACCGGCTACCAGATCCTAATCCGCTTTTACTGAGTAATCTGCTTATTTTTGTCGAAACGATTCATCAATTATTTAAAAAAGTGGTTCGATTTTTATTGGCAGATTATCCCTTCATGATGTTGCAATTATGTAACGAAAATGGGAAGAAAATTATGAGAAACAATGATGTTTACGACCAAGTATTCCCAAAGACAGCACGTGAAGATTGTGGCTTGTTGCTCTTAGGGTCTGTTTCTCGTCAACAAGGGAAACTAGAGATAGATGAAGGTTTAATAAATTAACAAATCTCCATACGAGCTGTATATCGCAGAATTTATGTCTTGGGCGCATTTTTTTTATTACCTCTAAAACCATGCCCAAAAATTCCACAACTAGACTGGTGTAACAAAAAGCTTCACTGGAATGAGGGATGGAATAGTGATGAATCTCGATTTTGTTTATGAGCTTACGATAATCATAAATTGATAAAAAGACATCTCGAAAATGCGATTCATTACGTGAATAATGTTCTTTATAAACAGTGTTAATATCAATTTTTCAACCAATATAGTAGGACAAAGGATAATAATTTACAACCATACATAACTATTGGACTTGTTGCTGACTAACTTAAGCTGTGATGCCCATGTAGTACACGATTCGGATCCATTGGTGGCTGAGGATGTTCATCATCCCGCTCTCAATATTACATTTAGGCTATGTTGCGAATCTGTCACTAAACAGTTTCCATCAAACACCAACTTGAAATTTAATTTTCGCAAGGCAAACTTTCCGACCTTGTACAGTGATATAGCTGAAATTGGCTGGACTTTTTTGGAGAATCTCAATTGCGTTAACGAAGCAGTATCAGCTTTTTATAATTGCTTAGACATTGTCATCCGTCGTTCTGTACCTTTATCTAAACACCCTTCTCGAAGATACCCGCCTTGGTATAATTTCGAAATAATCAAGCTTCTTCAAATAAAGAATTATTACCTTCGTAGGTGGAACAAGAGTGGACGCGAGATTTACCACATTGAATTTAAGCGTTTGAGGAAATTAGTTAAAGACAAAATTAGAGTTGTATATGTGGAATATCAGACGTCGGCTGCAGAAGATATAGCACAAAATCCAAAGCTAATCTGGCAGTACATAAACGCGTCGTAATGCATCAAGAATACCTGCATGTCTCACTTTGAACGGCTCTCCACTGTTGATGATCCCAGCAACATTGTTCAGACCTTCGCAGATGAATTCTCTAGAGTGTTTGTGTCTGGTTCACAAGCATTACTGGGGCCCCGGCCTCTTGATAGGATCTCATTAGTGGTAGTTCTTTGATCGGATCTTTTAGAGCACACGATATCTTAAAAGCATCTAAGAAGTTAAAATCTAATTTTACTGCTGGTCATGACGGCCTCCGCATTTTTTGCACGTGATTGTTGTGTAGTACTATGTGAACCTCTAGCTAGAATATTTAACTTGGCCGTAAGCTCTTCTACCTTTCCTGGCGCTTGGAAGATTAGCAGAATTACACCGTGTTTAAGAAGGGTAATCGTTCTGACTTCCAAAAATTATAGACCAATAAATATTTTATCCAACTTTTGCAAAAATTTTTGAATATCTTCTGTCTCATAGAATTTACGTTAGTGTCAAGCCTTACTTATCTTCCCGACAACATGGTTTCATCTCCAGGAAGGTCTACTACAACTAACCTTGCTGAGTTAGCACTGCATATTGCCGAATCCATGGAACGACGTCAACAAGTAGATGTATTATACACCGATTTTAGTAAAGCATTTGACACTATCAATCATTCCCTTATGGTATCTAAGCTGAGTAGTTTTGGTTTTTCCGCCAAGTGTAACAGAGTTGATCCGCTCGTATTTAACTGATCGTTCATGCTATGTTCACTACAATGGATATACATCCTTAACATTCTCTGCTTCCTCTGGTGTGTGCCAGGGATCCAATTTGGGTCCCTTTTGTTTAATATTTATTTGGATGATCTCTCTACAGGGGCTGGACTGCAATGTACTGGCTTACGCGGACGATCGTAAGATCTACACTACCATAACCTCCCCGGCAGATTGTCTGTTTCTCCAGAACAGTCTGGATACTATTGTTAGATGGTGTACACAGAATGGAATTCATTTGAATCTGGATAAGTGTGCTGTTGTAAGCTACTCTGGATGTCATAGACTATACAATTTTCACTATGCTGTGAGTCAGGCTATTGTTCCTAGGCACTCGTCTGTGATGGACCTGGGCGTGCAGTTTGATGCAAATTTGTCGTTTGCAGACCACATATTATCCATACGAAATTCTGCGATGAAATCTTAGGATTTCTCATACGATCCTGCAGATCATTCAATAATCCTGCCTCGCTAAAAGCATTATACTATTCGCTTGTCCGCACTGGGTTGGAGTATGCCTCCATAATTTGGTATCCTCACTATCTCCATCTGCAAGTACTACTTGAAAGAGTGCAAAAACGATTTTTGAAATACCTGTCCTTCAAAATTGATGGCACTTACCCGCGATGTTGATTATGCTGGTCTGCTGAGGAGACACGGCTTTGTATCATTATCGGATCGAAGGAAGGAATTTAGCAGCCAATTTCTACTTAAACTAATTAATCACGCTATTGACGCTCCATCTCTTCCCTCCCAAATTAATTTTATGGTACCTCAGTACGATACCAGGTCCTTCCCTAATTTTAAGGTCCCGTCATGCAAAACTAATGTTCTGCTTAAAGCACCCTTTACGCATATGATTAGAAATGCCAATGAATTACTTCACGATCCTTTTGTTGAAGAGTCTACATGGATTTACATTGTCGTCCTATTTTGTTCTTGCATTCTGGTGTCACCGAGCCATTATTATGTTTATGATTTCAGTTGTATCTTTTTCGACTAATTTTAATTTATTACTGCGCTGTATATTGTTACTACATTTATATGCTAGGTTACATTATTTTCGCATTGTCCTGTAAATGGAATTATTTTCTGTTGGGCAATAAAGATATTATTATTATTATTATTATTATTATTATTATTATTATTATTATTATTATACCCAAATAATGTAGATGTTCTTCACCAAAGAAAATTGCATGTTGTAGTTTGTATTGATTTGCTAATTTCAAGCACACTTAATAGACTAACTGAATGCTTAAGAAGCAGAGAAGAATCGGCGCACTACTAGTGTTTAAATGAATTGTTACGATCATATCTTGCTAGAATTTTGATCATTTCTTGATACGAATAAAAACATATTTCCTGAAAGCAAAACATATAAACATTTACTGCATATTAATTTATTTATGGCGGCCAGTATATAATAATAATAACATATCTTTTTATTTAATAGTGCCAATAAAGTGTTGAATGTCAATACATGTAAATACAATAAATATTATATATACAACAAGAACACATTGTATAAACATCTAGACAAACTAATAATTATTCACAACATTGATTAATATTTTTGTCAATATATAAAATTAAAACTTATTCTGAAAAAATTCTGCAACCGGATAGAGTCATTCTCTGAAGACAAACATGTAGTTGTCACTTGAATTTATTGACTTCACAACGTTTCGGTTCGTGCGGTATCTGATTGTGTACTTTAACAACCTGAGCAGTTACACTTTTAAAAACTAACGTCTTACTTGTTTGTGGAGGCAATAAGTGTCCTTCCTTGATACCGGGGGTATTATGCGTATGCGTCATCTCTTGGTTTTTAAAAAGTTCATAGGTTTTATGCACAAAAATCGCGCACCCAAGTATGTAAATCGCAGGCAAAGTAAGTATTTTTTGTTCTTTAAATAGGTCTTTGCACGATGTTCTAGGATGCAGTCCAAAAACACTTGGAACTTGTTATTTAAAAATTCTGTCAGCTTCCACACATGCACTCCAAAATATAAAACCATAACAAATTTTGCTAGGAACATAGGCATAATAAGCATCAAATCAGCATGGATGTTTGTAGAACAAGACATTACACGAAGCGCATACCCAAAAGAGGCCAAGTCCGTCGACAGGGATTCAACATGCTTCTTCCAGTTCAACTGCCTATCAATGGTCAATCTAGGAAATCTAGTGTTCTCGCAAGTAGTGAGTGCCTTGTCCTTGAATGCAAATTTATGATTCTTAAAATAACTAATGTTTATCAATTTCGTCTTATCGATGTTCAACGCCATATCGTGTGCATCAAACTAGTCCGCAAATTTACGTAGTGTCGAAACTACTTCGTTTTCCAGATTGTCATTTCTCGCTCTCTTAATAACGGAAGTGCCATCAGCGTATTCAGTGGTTTGATGTTGTGATATCTGCGAAAGATCGTTGGCATACAGTAGAAACAGCAGTGAGCGTAATATAGAACGTTGGGGAACTCCTCGGATTATTGTTAACCAGCCAGAGTATATATGCTGCCCTGTTTTAAGTATGCAAAATCTTTTTGAACCAATATTCGGTATTCCACTGCCCAGTGTAAGTTAAAGATTGTTCATAGTCTACAGTTACTCAAAGAATACAAAGGCTATTGGCAATTAACAAGAATAATGTGTGTTCTATAATATTTAATCTACAGTATCAAACAGTAGACACTAATTAGCTCCATGCCTTTTAATTAAACTTTGAATAGTGAAAGATACTTGTATTTACGGCGAAGAAATCGGCATAGAATACTTGTTTTGCCATTAAATGAAATAATATATAGTCCGTTTCAACAAGTCGGCACATATCGCAATTCTAACTGAACAAGTAAGTATCTTAACAACTAGTTCCCCAATGCGTAGAAGTAAGACGGTAATTGTGGGCGTATTTTATGATCATCGAGATCGCCATATTTAAGTCCATTAGGCTATTTTGTTTGGAGATGTATTGAAAAATGTAAAAAGATTTAAAACGTTGAAACCTTCGCGAATCAATTCTTCTAACATTTCGTAGTACATATTTCATTCCATAATTTACGCAATTTAATTATAACATGACGACAGTACATAGATTATCATTATGTTTAGAACGTAATTAAAAGTGATATATTAATTATAATAAAAGAAATTTAAGACCTTTTTCTAGTTTTTGCTCTATCTACTAAAGAATATGGAATTTTGTAAATTTTGAAATGTCTCATAACCACTGTAAAACTAAAAATCGATTCGTCTGTAACCGAACCCAAGTAATTAAAGATATTATCTGGGACAGCATATATACTCAGACATTTCTTTCACGATCATATCGTGAAAAAGATACCGTTGCTTTAAGTTCGCCGCTTTTTTTGAAAATAATTACATCCCCTTCAGCTAAATTATTTACCTTAATGTAATATATTAAAAATATGTAGATAAGTACCGATTCAAAAGCTATAATTTTAGTTAAAAATGCTAATACACCGCCTGTTCCGAATTATTGGTACGCTCTTGTTAACTGTGTTATTAATCAAACTACGTTACCGGTTAAATCGAGAAACCGTTAGTGTTTTTGATACGAATTTTAATAATTTCATTGGCATGTTTTGCAAATTTGGGAAATATTTTCAATCTGTTTTACTACTGAACAATGAGCGTAAGATTGAAAGTAATACCTTGAGTGTGAAGAAGTGTTAACTTTCATTATTTAAGGGAATTTCAATGGATTTGTTAAAGTCAGAGAAGCTGGAATATTTGCTGGAAAACACCAAGATGAGTCAAACGGGACCTTTATTACAATACAACATTGCTGTCACGTACAGACAGAAGAAACTCCGTTATACTCTCCGTCACAGTACGGGATATTGGAAAGGAACCACATGAAAACAGACTACTAAATTATACTAGCCGTCGATCGTAGAATTAGATAATTTAGTATGATTTCTTACCGACCACCTTTAGAGTTACCATTAACAATTAAACATCATCGTCAGCGTTTGCATTGGTATGTACACTGACGTAACTGGTATCAGAAATGGAATTCTATCATTAGTAACGAAAAATAAAAATAAATAAATAAAATATTAACGTGTGCACATTGACACTCTTCTAAATATTCAGTATTTTATAGATGAAAGAAATTAATTAATATAATAATTAATATGTGAACAGTAAAGCGATGATGTTAACAATTTAACCATAGGATATTTAACCTACACAATATCGGCATTTACATAATCCGGACCCCAAGGCTGGGTATATAAAGATATGTATAGTCGTAACATAAACAAAGATATTGAAATAAAACTTTATTTATTTATACATAGATGTATGTTACAAACGTGATATTAAATATGAAAATTAACATTACACAACACTATAAAAAAACGTTTGTTTAGGTATTAGGGAGGCAAATATGGCACATTCGAATGCTATACTCATTACAGATATTATTTCTACATATAATACATGTCATTGTACTTTTACGACCAATGTTTGAGAGGCATACTGAGCATCTTTCTCTTAATTATTGCAGTTATTTGACCTACGCCATAGGTAACGATCTTTTATTAATTATTTATTTATTTATTATTAATTAAGGATTAATTAAGGATTAATTAAGGGTCTTTTGTGCATATGTGGTGTCACTATTTCCATCGCTAGAACCTTCAAAAAGATTCTTCGTTTGTAAGTCACTCGTACATATGCCGTAGTTCGGATGTTCCTTGGTGTAGACTATATACGCATTGAGTGCTGCAACATCAATGATGTTGAAAAAAATGGGCCATCATCTATTTTGTCTTTTGCACTCTGTGTCGATGCCATTTGGTCCATGATGTCAACACCGCCCTTTGTATTATTATAATAGAAATTATTTCAGGCTTCCTCATAGCGTCATCATTGATCACTGCGTCGTGGTGCATGATGCTTAGTAAAATTACGCATTTGTTCTTTTACGTGTGTAACTTCCATGTTACTAGCGCACACTAGTGAAAAAATCGTCTATCGTGAGATTGAGAGCAGACTTATGAGTGCTACGCACAAGAATTTATACCATAGTCTAAGGGTTGTTGGGTTCCGCCGTGTTACTAGGTTTTTTGTTCCTGACATTTCGCAAACAATTGCGGTTGGCATTTTCAAAGGTACTACCGCAGTTGTTCGCGAAACGTCAGGGACAAAAAACCTAGTGACACAGCGAAACTGACAACTGTTACGACTACGAGAAACAGAGATAGATTCACATATCCAAAATATTTTTACTCTATATTTTGCCGGTTTACTTGGCATATATTGCACGAATCTCTGTTTACGTCTAAACCCAACGAATTGTTCACCTATATTTGTGTTCGGTACAACGCAGGTTTTGCTTTCATAAATGAATACATCTCAAACGTAGGATATCATTGCTAATTTATCGGTTTCTACATCCGTATTTCGAGTTTTCTTATCGTCAAATCTGACGAATTTTCATATTTCTAATATGGACATTGTGGCTCGGTACATAGGATTAGCAAATTCACCACAAAATAGTTTGTAGGAAAGTCCTAGGTTCTATCAACTCCCGCATGAATAAGTAAACCACAAAATGTTAGAAATTCATCAATGGTTATATCTATCGTGTATAAATTAATACAATTCACAATTTCTTGTATACTTGAGTCACAAATAACTGAAACTCTTCTTTTGGTGTTGTAGTCATGTCGTGCATTTTTAGTTTTTGCTGGAAGTTCCAAATTTCAAACTAAACCACTTGGACCTATGTAACCACTCGTTGAAACAATGGTCGGATTACCAATATCGTCAGTATTATCCTCTGAATCATCGTCACTACTGGATCATCACATTCACTTGTCTACTACAATAGTGTTTCTTCATAGCCGAGGTCACCCTATCTCGCTTGTGACTTCTTAAACGCATACATATATAATATCCTATGAATATACATACACGTTATAAAATAAAATAATATGTGCTAAATGCAAAAGCAAAAATAAGTGACAAAACAAAGCAATATTATCAAAACTAACACATACAGTTGTAAAAACATAAAAAATATAAAATATGTAAATTAGTGAAAAATACATAATAAAATAGATTTTCTGACATAATGAAAATAATCCCACACAATGTACCAAACTCTATAGTGTATTTAAAAATAACGGGTGACACACGTGCTGTAACGTCGTAGTGAATAATGTCCAATATTAGGATGACAACTCCAAATTACACAAATATAGATGCTTAATTCTGTAATGCATGTGGTCTTTTCTCGGGGGAGGTCAGTAAATGGACACGGCAAGAAGCGTGATAGGCAACCAATATTATATCCCTCGGATATACGTAGCATTACCAATACGATTAGTTTCTCACTCCCGTTTGCAATTGTGACTTGTGCAAACTTGCGTAGCACATGCAATTCGTTATACATTGTTATATCACGGTTCTTTACGAAGTGTGTCTCAATAGTTATGTCCATGTTATAAATATGTGTGCCATATTTCACTAGCTTCAATAATTTATTGTGTTCTAGTATCTAGAGCGTTTACTTCTTCTTGTAAAATATATTATAATTGATTGATGTAGAGATTTAAGTATTCGGATGACACATATAACAGTTCACAAATTTGTACTGTGCTGGTTGTCTGTATTACGACACTTACTTCTCCACTTTTCAAACTCTCCCTGAATATGCTCACAAACTTATATAAACGTACTATCTAGTATAAAGATGGTACCGTTCTGGTAGAGTTCGTATGGCTATATGTATGACGGAGTAATAAAGTTACATCAAATTGCAAGTCAAATATTCCTCATCTGAACTCCGTAATTGTGATAAGAATCCTACAGAAACAAAAAAACATGCTGGTACAGTTTAAATCATTCTTATCCGATTGCGACGGTTTTGATATAAATTTCGAACATATATCAATTGCAGAAAACGATGCGAGTAAGCTTTTAGGGATAATTGTAGAAACCTAAAATATAATGAGCATTGTAATAAATATGATCCAAAGTAAACTATCCAGAAATATACGAAATTTACGTAATGTTATTTTATAACGTTTTACAAATTAGGTCCAGAACAGATGGCTTTTGATTCCGTTGAGTCATTGGCATTCTTTCCGAAACTCAGGTATCTTTTTATACTACCTAGTTTTAGTTTTATATCTACATCGTTTATTCATTGACATAACTAGTATATGTACAGTAAATTAATTTAATTATTTGCGTGTGCAAAAAGTTCTTTCCTAAAAAGTAAAACGCAAACAGAAAAACGCTATAATTCTGAAATGAAAACAAAACGGTAATAAATATAAACGTATAATAGCATCTGTAAATGTTTTCTTCTGCTGTTTGTACAATTACTATGTTTTTCTTGTTTTTTGATTAGTAAGTAGATAAAGACGTTCGCTGCTGCGAACGCTTCAGTGTGTGCGGGAAAAATAAGAACTACCCTACATCGAAGAATCAAAGATAATGAGAATATGTAACGAAGTCAAATGCAAAATTTAGAATAAGTACTGAGTCAACTGAACGCGAACAGCCTTGGTAAAGCCGCACGGCTTTGCAAGTTTCAAACGGGCAAGGTCGTAGACAACTACGGCGAAGTTCGGGTCACGGCACACTAGATGGCCACGATCCGGTTATTCAACCGCGCCATAAGCAATAAACAAATCCAATCGCACCTCGCCGCCTTGATCTTGATGTACTCGTGCGGTCTAAAACGAGGTACCCATGCACACGCAGAGTCCCTGGCACATCACCAATGCGAAAAGAAAAATCTTCGCTTTCATTCCATTGTGCTTATTCCCATTCGCGCGCCTTCTTACGTCCAATAAGTTATTGTTAAAATTCCCCAACAGGGTTCGCACCGTTATAAACCTGACCCCGTTTACGGTTTTTTATATTATCCTTATCTCTCATCGCTGTTCGTGCGTTTTTTAGACGTTTCCTTCATCAACAAAAGTATCACTAATGCGTAATTAATATCACGTTTAATTTTGACGATTAACGCCCCATTAGCGCTGATTACGATGAGATATTAATTATACGGGAATTATTAAGAATGTTATAAGAAACGTTGATAAACGTCGAGAGCTTTTTAAAGGATAATCGGATTGGAACTGTTTACATTAAATCGATACTGTTAAGTGCATAAACCGTTTCTTTGCATCAATTATAATGAAACAGATGGACTATACAAGATAACGTCATTTAATTTTATACTCCAAAACTAAAATGAATGTACTACTTGTGCATTTTATTATCGCATCACAAACGTAAAACCAAAAACACAATATTTACGAAGTTATCTACATTATTTTTTTAGTTTGCATTGGTTTGCATTTGTAGTTAACTTTCTAACATTGAATTACTTTACAGAATTTAGTTAAAGCAGGATCTCCAATACGTATTATACATATTATTGTAACAAGCCAACTTTTCGCAGATGAATGATGAGTTTTTAGAGCAAAAATAGGAACAAAATGGGTATCTGTTTTACTTTTTTGTTTTGAAAGATACAAAGGGATTTACATATAAACAAATTACGTACATATTAAAAAAAACAGAAATGTAATTTAAGATAGCACGGAACTAGCGAAATTGTTATAAAAAAACCTATTAGTTCAGAAATTTTAGAATCGTTTCTGAAACCATCACTGATAAATCTTTTTATAGATAAAATAATGAATTTATTACAAATTTCGAAACAAAAAAAAATGTGTTACATTACAAAAACTAAAAACTCGATTCACTAGCCGTGAAGATAATCCTCATAATTTTCTAATTGCACCGTTTTTGGCAACAGTTGTAATGAGCCTGTTCACACCTGTGATTTTAATAATGTTAAGATTTGAACGTGTTATGTCAATAAGTGTACAATGTTGGTGATATTTACAAGAAATACTGAGGTCATACTCAGGTATATAGGATGTCCAATGATCGATGTACATACACGTTTGCGATTTAAATCCTGTATAATATGCGTTCAAATAAATTTTACCTGAAAGCAACCTTTGAAACTATAATTATGTCTTAGCTTGTTACTGAAACTCTTAATACAATTTTTATTTGGTGTAACCTATTTGAATGACATGTCAAATGTGAAAAAAATAAAACAAAAACTTTGAACTGAATGAAATATGTTTATTCGTTAAAGTGGCCTTTACCTCGTTTGCGACATTTCCCACATCTTTTTCTAATACAGAACAAACCTTTTGTAGGATCATATCGTCAATTTCGTTAATTCTTTCAGCAATTCTGAATTGAAAGTCTGCAAGATTGGATATCTGTAGCCGATAAATTGAGTTCTTTAAGAGAGGCCATAAAAAGAAATCACAGGGATAATACCACAAGATCTTAGCGGAAATTCATGTTCCGTTTTTAAACTTATCAACCGATTTGAAAAAATTGCTGTAGTATATTCATTGCTTCACTTGCTGTGTGTGTTCTAGCTCCGTCTTGTTGAAAGTAATCCTGTGTTATTTCTTCTTCATTAAGCTGTTCGATAAATAGCATAGTAATTTTTTGTCGTTACTTTTCTCCTGTTAATGTACCGCTAAAAAGAGTTACTAGTGCATCATTTATAATTTCTATTGCATTGTCAACTAGCTTTTCCGTATCCTTTCTCGTCTGGCCATTGCCTCCTTTATGTTTAATACTCTCTTTTTTCCTAAAAACCTTAATGTAATATTTAATTATGTGCCGAAAACCACAACCATGAATGATTTGTATTGTATAGTAAAAACCATTTTAAATCAATTTTAAACTACAATATAATTTTAATAGATTCCTATTAACTATGCATCTGAACGAATACCCTGTCAAATTGACAACTAATGCAACTGAAAATAGTACAAATTACGAATTTTTAGTATTATATTCTTAGATAATCCTATTTAATTCAGGTTAACTCTCAGCATTCCTATTCGATAGATAATTACACTTTTAAGATTTCTGCGAAATGTATGTTTTTAACTTCCGATATTTTAAACGCTTCACATGACGATGACATAAACTTCCTTCTCCTTTGTTCTATATTTCTCGGAGTTTTCATCAGTATATCAAAAAATTGTTCGTAACAATTTCTGAATGTACTTACTGTAATGATATAATCTGTTTCAATTGGAATCACTTAATATTTTTTTAAATTTTCCAAAATGTTTCTCCCTGATTTTGTTTTGATCGTGCCTTTTTTGTTATTGGAGGCAAAGTACAAGAATTCCCTCTAATTTCAATTTGATCTTTCAAACCTTCAACCTTTGCAGATTTCTTCTTATGTATTGAATATTGTAGTTATATACATTTATTTAAAATTTACCGGCATTTATCTTACTGTTAATAAATTTATTTCTTTAAATTAACAAAAATCCCTTTATGTCCACAGTGGAGACATAAACTTCACAATCGAAATAACATATATATCGTTTTCAAAATGTGTTTACTTATATTTAATTTCTTCAAAAATTTCTCCAATGATGGGAAATATACTGCACTCACACCCTCATTATTCATTTATAAGAAATTTATTATCTTGGAAAAACACAGACAATCTAAATTCTCTTACGTGGAAGGCTAGCACAACTGGCAGCTTTGTTCACAATTAATTTCATTTCATCAAGAGTGTAGCCTATCAACCAGGCAAACAAGTCTAGTAAACCATAGACGAGGTATTGTCTCGGTAACAACGGGCACTTAACAAAATACTGTCACTATCACTTATCCGAAATGTTCTTATCCAAAATAATTCGATTTTATTTTAGAAAATAATATAAAAGTATTAAACTCCAAAGTGTGCACCAAAAAATATTTTTTCAAATATTCAAGAATGATTCGATTAAAAGTTGGCGGTATCCTTAAGGATAGGGGAAGGGTGCAGTTGAAAACCAGTGCGTGTGTGTGAGTAGCATTTCATACAAAAATTTAAACCAAGAACTTATCAAAGTTCTCTATTTATTTGTATTTAGTGTAAAAAAATATATTGGCTGGACAGGGATTGATTTAGGTGGTTCTAATAAATTTTGTAAAAAGCGATATATAATTTTTGTTAATATATTTTTTTATAAATTGCTGCTTTAGTTACAATTTAATGTAGTATTTATTTAAACAAACAAATAAGTCTTAATAAGCGTAGGTCCAATATAGGTTTTCGACAAATGCCATTTGTTTCGGTGGAGTACTGTTAGTCACTTTGTGAATATTAGTGTCATTTGCTGGAAATTTCTGCTTATCACTTTGTGCGTATTGGTGTCAATTGTTGTGACTAGTAGAAAATGTCTTTTTATACAAATTTAGAGATGGCCGATATGCACAACGACTTTACGCTGAAGCATATCCTAATCTTGTTCTTCCATCTGATAAATTGTTTTCGAAACTAGATCAACGATTAAGTAAAAAAGGTTTATTTGACGTTAAGAAACCTGATGCTGGGCGACCCAGGTCAATAACAACTCCTGAAACGGAAGAAAATGTTCTGAAAGAAAATCCGAATATCAGCACCAAACAAATAGGAGCGCAGCTAAATATTAATGCCTCTTTAGTCTAGAGGATTTTGAGAGAACAGTTGCTGCATTCTTATCATATCCAACGGGTACAAGCTCTTCTAGCTGCGAATACAAATTCCGGACTGGCTTCTTGTAGATTTGTTTTGGGAAACATTATAGAAAATCAAACCTTTACTGCTAATATTTTATTCACTGACGAGGGTATTTTCACAAACAACTTCCACAACAACCATATTTGACCGGATGAAAACTCTCATGCTTTTATGGAGACAAGTCATCGACACCGATATTGTGTGAACTCTTGGCCGAACATTTTTGGAGGTAATTTGATTGGACCAGTGTTTTTACCAAATCGTTTAAATGGAGAAAGTTATCTGGACTTTTTTGTTAACATTTTACCCCTATTATTAGATGTGCCCCTTAATTAATAGAGGTAACCAATGGTTTCTATACGATGAGGAACCACCGCACTTTGTTCTCGCTGTAAGAATTTTATTAAATGAAGCGTTCAACAACAAATGGATAGGACGGGGAGGTCCTGTGTCATGGCCACTTAGGTTCTCTGATCTGTATTCGGAAATATTCAAAGCCAATTAACAATGTGGAAAAACTATGACACCAAATAGAAAATGAGTCCCAAGTAATTAGACAAAATATAGGCTTGTTTGAAAGAGTAAGAGCTTCTTTTCGACGAAGAAGTGAAATCTGTGTATAAATGGCGGGTGGACATGTGGAACATCTTCTTTGGTCTTTTTGTTTTAAGAAATACAATTAATAAAATAACATGTACTGTTCCTTTGTTTGTGAAAGTGTAATTTTGCTTATTGAACAGAAAATCAGCTCTGTGTTTGAAATACTTCAATTGCGGATCTATGTTTATTAAGAGCTTTTGGTTTGTTTAGATGAGTACCATATGAGAGTAAAATATGCGACCTTTTTTTAAACACCCTGCATATAAAAATAATCATAAAATAGTAATAAAATAAAATAATCATCTGAAATTTTTCACAAGATCACGTTAATAATAAAAGACAATGTGTATTTTCCCAAAATAACAAAGAAAAATTCGACTAAAGGGTTTCTATAAACACTCCCCTATGCCTGAGGTGCCCCTTTCTCGATAAATTAAGTATATAGCTACATAAAGAATTTTTGTTTCATAAGTTACTTGCACAAAAAATATTGAAATGAAATATAAACTTTTGTTTCTTTCTTTATTGTAATGGTATGTGTCTTTTTTTATTGTAAAGAAGTGTATCAAAATACCTTGAGTATCAAAAAATTTTATCAGTAATGGTGTTGCGCGAAAATGATGTAGGAAATTTTAAGATACTTGAACCGGCATTCATGCTGAATGTGAACAAGGACCCGAATCTGTCACTAGTCATGTTGTTCAGTGTTTTGGCCAAATGGTTCGGAAGAGGCAAAGGAAGTGAATTCTCAGTGAATCTTCACATTTCAGTAGAGACATACCTCAACGTCATGGGGGCAACTTTCTATTAAGAAAGTTTTCGGAAACTCGTCCATCAGTAAAACAAATGTCAATATTTGTGTGACAATATCGAAAAGTACCTTTAATTGTACTTGACTTCTGCTAACAAAATTATTTACACTTGTCTTTATTTCATGCTCGATGGAAGGTTGAAATGTCTCTCATACATCTGCTCACAGTGACCATAATGCTTTGGTATAAAATCTTTAATGCCTACACAATTTGGCAACTATAGATAATTATTGTATGAAAAAGAATATTTTTAAAAAGCTCCATCAGTACACACAGTGGAGACGTAAATTCTGCCATAAATTATTTACAGTGCTATGTCATTTCTTTAAATGTAAAATTGAAAAGAATGCTAAACGCACGCACAGAATAGAAAACGATTTATTGCTTGCAATACATTATTTACTTGAAAGCAAAAATTGTATTTTAAATTCTCGTAACTGCGGATAGAATGGTACGACTATCAGCCAACTCACCAAGAAAGTATACATTTTGAATGTAGTGACTTGTAAACGACTGAGACTTGGTAAATAACATAGTCAAAATTACAATATTTTCAAGCATCAAAAAGAGCCTTTGACTTATTGAACAGTTTCCGGAACATCTAAATTCTACGGCATAACCAGATATCCTGAATTATTAAAAAAGATTAGTGTGCGTAATAGACCATTGGTGTAAATTTATAAAATGAAACCTCAGTAATATATTTTAATAACTAATTCGGAATTGATTCAGGTGTGTATTTGCATATTAAAAATAAAATTGTGAAACCTGGTTTTACACTTTCGAAAATGCTAAAGCAAAGAACTCATGATAAACTAAATATAGTCTTAGGTTTTTTACCATATTATGTATACTCCTGGACTGCGTTTTTACTTAAAATAACGAATATAGTTCTAAAAAGGAACGATTACTCCTTCTATTGCATACCAGATTTGATAAAAACATATGCCATAGTTTCCTTGTTATTACCAACATTAAATTTAATTGGATTAGTCTTTTGTGAAATTTTATCCTACCGGGAAGCGTAAAATTTTTATTCATTAAAAATTTCACAAAAACCTAATTCGCTTAAATTTAACGTTGGCAATAGCACGGAAATTGAATTATCATTCAAAAACCAACGGAAGCTACTCTAAACAATGTAACATATTCCATAATGATAAAAACGTATCACAATAAAAAGTAATTATTGAACGAAATTAAGTAAAATGATGAGAGGATTAGAACAAAGGAACAGTCAAAGTATTAAACAACAGGAAATTAATCTGAGTCACTGCTGCTAACGTTCAAAAAGGAGATACGAGAAGAGATACAGCATATAGGGAAAAATACAATGAAACGGAATATATTAAGCAAATAGTAACAACAAGCTATCTCAAAGAAGTAACTCCGTAAGCAGACCTGATGTATGTATCAGGAAACCCAATCATTGATTAACAATGTAGTTCGAAATTACTCACAATACATTAAATTATCAAGTTTTATTATCTGACTATAATTATATATATTCCCAAAAATGCAGCATAACTTTATTTGCATCATTAGTGGACATGCTTATTATATTTAATGTAGTTTGTAGAGTATTTAATTGGATATTAATTAAACACTTACGAGAAGTGTTAAAACTGGTTGTATAATTTATAAGGTTTTTATTTAATTCGACGTCCAGGCACCTCAATAGAGTACACCTAAAAACTTTTCGTGCTTATTGATAATAACAGCTAATTGTAATAAACGAACTACTACCGTAATTGGACCGTGTCATGATGAGATTCCACCCTTTCTCTTTTGGTCTCTTTTCTTTTTCGTAGTAGTGTAGTTCGTTTATTACTAATTCTGGCCGTGGAAGGCTACATATTCATTACAACAGGTAATTGCTTTATTTCAGTAACTTACAATACGAGAATCAAAAGAAAAATGCTTGAGACAGTCATATCTATTAAAATATTCATTTCCATCTATTAATTCACCTCTTTCTTATAGTTCAGTTTATAAAGTTTCCCTACTAAATAATAATATTCGTTAAATTTACAATTATACAAATTATTCCTTTGACTAGTATACTAATTACTTCTATCATTATCGGAAACAACTTGTATGTCATAAACGTGTAAGAATTCTGCGATAATGCCATCTTTCCGCCACTCCTCACAACGCTACGGAAACCTACTACACCCATTTACTAAATCGTATGTTTTGAAAGGAAAGGAAATTTTATAAACAATTCTTTTGAACAGCTGTTGCTATTAAATCTAAGTACAGTCTAGTACGATCCATAATACCTATATTTCGGATTATAAATATATAATACTAAAAATTGACGACTAGTTTTGAAAACAAAAGATTGCAAAGAGAAATAGTACTCTAAATAAGAATAATGTCTAATTGTAACGTACAAAACCTGTTCATTTTGAAACGTAGTTCCACAATTAAAATATATTTTACATCGAGAAAAAAACACAACATAAGGCCTTATTGATAAAGCTACCTAGTCTAAATAAAGGAACTACTACATTGTGGAAAGTTGTCAAGGATATTACAGGTTCTAGAAACATCATTATCGCTAACGGGGAAGGTCTTGTCACAAATCCTCAACTAATAGCAAATAATTTCAAGGAATTCTTGCTGCCGTCAGTAACCACTGCGACTTCATAAATAGCTTCAACTCTTTTGCAGTCCAAAACAAAAGAAAATCTCTTAAGGCTTCATATTAATCTTTCCACTTCACATCCAAAAAAATTATAGTGATCAGCAATTTACGTAATAAATTTTTATGTAACTGCTGATCTACTGCCGCTAGTATTAAAGAATCCACTAGCTTAAAACGCAGTAGTGACTCTGATGTACAAAAGGAACAATCAACGTGATGATTATAGACCTATTGCAATAACTTCTGTAATTACTAAAATCATTTAATATTGTATGTTGGACAGACTCAACGCATTTTTAAGTAAACATGGCATGCAAGGTTTTATAGGATAAACCTACTTTTATCCCTATAGTTGATTATCATGACGTCATTCTGGTTCACATTCGAAAAACGATTTATGCAAGGTAACCATGTTCAGTAAATCAATGGAGAAACAGCAGTTACATAGTATTGGGGGTGCAGCAACGGTTTAGTTGTTATAGTATTTGCAAGGTGGTGAACCTGAAAAACATAGTCTGGTAGTAAAATAAATAATATGCTGTCTGATGTACTACAAATAGCGATAAGCGTAATACAAGGCCCCGTATTGGTTTCTACCTCATTCAACTTGCACATTAAAACAAAACACATGTTATTCGACCCACACATTAACATGGGAAGATTAATAGTGAATGAAGCTGAACTGCTCGATTACACCTCGGCTAAACGTTGGTGCCTTCATTTTGAATCACTGGAACGATGACTTTCTGCGAGTTAACATGATCGCAAGTAAGTGTTATGCGTTTAGGTGCCTAAGATCACAAGTGTCCAGCTTTTGTTTTCTATCTTTCTTTCTTACGCTAAGATACAGTCTAGGCTACTTTACAGAATTACTTTGTGGTGAGCGTAACTGACAGCAAAATGCACCAGTTGGACTGCATCATACGGATTCATGCGGGTCTGTCATTCAACAAATAAATGTACTAGCGCTATTATAATCATACATTCTGGAGGCATGTTGTCATATTATACACTTAAATACAGAAGTAAATTTCTCCTTAACTACAACTTACACAATTATGCTGCCAGAAGTATAGAAAACCATATAACAGAAGGTGCGTTCGATAACTCAATTACGAGTAGAAATAACGTTATATAATAAGCTATGTACTGAGCTAAAAAATATCCTGAAATATTTTAGTACAGCATCACTTCTATTCGAATAATGAATACCAAACACTAGCTTACCCAACTACTAACATTATTAGTACACAAGCGTCACAAAAACGTTACATAATTTGAATAGATAGCACAATTTGCATAATAAAATAATTTTTTGAAACATATTTTGAAAACCGCAGACAAAACTGTATGGGACACACGGGTGTCATTCATCTGACTTGGTGGGTAGGTCACGAACATTGTGACTCGCTTTTCGATTGCTTACTGATTTGATTATTTATCCTACTTGGTTGTTATTCCTTTAGTGTTCTATTTCTCTCAATGTATTTTCCATTGTCCTCCAAGTTTTTATTTATGCTATCATCTGACATTTTACTTGTGGAAACTTATGTTTATTTAATTTATGACAGAGATAATAATATGCACGATTAACAATGCCGGATCGAAAATAGTCCCCGTCAGAAAATAAATGTATACTTTGAAAGTTTAATCATATCAAAACACCATATTACAGTATTCGTGATATTTATTACGTGTTCCACGAAAAAAATTGAACTTCTAGTTTTAATTAAAACAAAGGCTGTTCGCTGTTGTCAGTTCGCTTTCTAACAGTAACAAATTCCTTGCTCAAACCTTCTATTTAAATAATCAGTGTAGCTTTGTTGCATTTCATATTGCCTTTCAAATTTTCTAGATTTACATAAGCATGATTTTTAAATAACCTCATAGAAAAATCCATGGGCGACAGATATGGTGAACCAGTCGGTCATTCGTTCGAGAAAAAGAAATATTTAGCATTTCTTGAAGTATTTAGGAGCCATCGCTTTGTTGAAAATTATCACCAGGAACTAAATTTCGCATCCGGGAATAATTTCTTTTGGAGTAACTCTACGGGTTTTACGTATTTTTGACCGATGAGTATACAATGAAGAATGGCCGAATAAAACAATTATGAGCAATACCAGACCCTATATTAATATTTTGCGGATACTAGGAATGAGTTTCTTTGCACTAACGTGTCATTTACTTTATCTGAAACCTTTCTTTACACCACCAGTTTCAGAAAACTAATTTAATATTTTTCCAGTGATATATTTGCTAATCAAATATATAATGCAAAACTTGCACTAGTGTCCAGAAAAATTCAAGATGGCGACCGGACCCGGAAAGCGAATATTTATTTAAATCAAATAAGTTTTCTTTACTTTATATAAGATCATGAGTTGAAATATGTTCGTTATGTACATTAAATTTCGAAATATGTCATATAATCTAAGATCCATATTACATTCAACCTTTTTAAGTTTACTTATTTTTTTGTTCCATGAAAAAGATTCAAACTTCGCTAATGGAGGGCAGTAAATGACTTTGCAAATGTAGTAGACAATCTTCAAAAAGTCCGACCTATAATCATGAAAGATATGTAACGCCAGAGCAGTGGTTCTGAAGGGGTAAAGTTATACGGTGTAATTAGCTTAATTTGGTAACATTACTTACACGCAAGTTTTTTTATACACAAAACGCCCAATTAAAATCTTGAGGTTCTACGAACTTATTTGCGACAGACATTGCAAACATCCTTTGTATCTATTTACCGTGACTGCATATTAAGAATGCTTTTTTATTGAGTGTTTTATGTAACCTGCATACGTATACGTGCCCGTACCTAATATACAGTACGCTCGAATATGTGAACGATATCAGCCAAGCACTGTTCACATTACTGAAAGTTTACTTTAGTGGGCCTTATTTTATTTATAAAGAAATTGCATGAAAGAAAATATGTATGTTTATTAAAAAATAAGTTTTGAACAATATCAACATCATACATATAATACTAAAAACTAAAAAAAAAACTACATTATTTTGAAAAATCCTATTTTTATTTGCGTAAATTTGCGTTTGGTATTTTCTAATGCCATTGTCCGTAGTTTACGGAGCACTAAAATATCGGAATATAATTTTTTCTTCAGCCCAATCTAACGCTTGATTAAATATTCCTATAGCTTGCGCGTCACTCACTGTATTTTTTATTTCAATCGGAGGGTCGTCATCTTCATTCACCCCATCTTCATGGGCATCATCCATCTCTTTATCGTCATTCCATAAACTATCGATAATTGTGCAAACAATATCGGGATTTATTGCTTTTAATAATTTGAGAATACCCGATGATGTGTTGTCAGTCATCACTGGAGTAAAGCAGTTGTTTTAAAGTGGGCCAAGCTATTGCTCCACCACAGTATTTGAAAATCATTTCCGAAGTGGAATTTCTCGTTGATACGTCTCCGGCGTACTCAGCATCACTGAAAGCTTCTAGTTCGCCATCAGAGCTCGAATCATAGAGGATTCCTAATTCCGTAGTTCCCCTTAGATACCTTAATACCCTTTTAACCATATTCCAATGTTTTATTATTGGTTCCTCTAATGCTTGTGAAAGGTAATTTATTGTAAATGTTAAATCGGGTCTTGAAACAATCGCTAAATATAAAAGACTACCAATAGCTTCCCGATAAGGTACATTTTTGTCAAACTTGTTAGACAATGTTTGATCTAAAAATTCACCTCTCTCCATGGGAGTTGATACATAGTGGGCATTATCATATTGAATTTCTTAAGGATTTTCAATGCATAATCTCCGTGATTAATAAATATGGATCCATCATTAAGCCTAGGAATTTCCAAACCTAGAAAATAATTCGCCGGTTCAACGAGAACTTCGAATTCCTGTTTGAGATTTTCCAAAAATTTCTCTGAATCCTTATTTTCCTTAGATACGATTAGACTATCATCGACATGAAGTACAATTATAAGTCCCTTTTCGGAATCCATAAACAAAGACGGATCAGTTAGTTTCTTCAAGGTTACATTTGTGAAGAAAATCTTTGAAATATTCGTTCCAACACCTTGGTGACTGCTTCAAATCATGAATACTTTTAAGCAACTTACATACTCTACCAAACTTATCATAAGAACCTTCAGGTTGTGACATATATAGGTCGTCTTCAATATTGGCATATAAAACTGCAGTCTTAACGTCAAATTGAGCTATATTTAAGTTTTCCTTAGCTGTAACACTTAAAACAGATCTTATTGTATCCCAACGTGCAACAGGGTCAAACGTCCCTTCATAATCTAGACCAGGTACTTGAGAATAGCCTTTAGCAACTAGACGTGCTCTATAACGGAAATTACCTTCATCAGATCTACTTTTGATTTTGAACACCCAGCGATTGGCAATAGGTTTCTTTCCTTCAGGTAAATGTAAGAGTTTCCTTGTTTTATTAACGGAAAGGGCGTTCAATTCTTCTGCCATTGCTGTTTTCCATTTGTCTCCCTCTGGGGATCCTATTGCTTCAGAAAACGTTGCAGGTTCTTCGTATATAGCATGCAAAATCTGTATATTTTGCTGGCTTTTTAAGTTTATCTCTGTTTCGCAGATTCATTGCTATATTGTTAGCAATTTCCTTTCCAGTGTTATCTTTTAATTCCGCTTCCCCTGATTCTTGTTCATCAATTTTTACACTATACTCTTCAGTAATTATTGATACGACAAATTTAGCATTAGAATTAATTTCTGTTTCTTCATGAAATATAATATCTCTGCTTAAAATTATATCATCATTTTCAGATATCCAAATTCTATAACCATCTTTGTCTGCGCAATATCCTACTACCTGACCTTTAATAGCCTTTTTCTCGAATTTCGACCTCTTCTGCTTGGGTATGTATGCATAACAATCCGTACCGAAACTTCTTAAACGATCAATGCATGGAGTTTTGTTGTACCACAGCTCATATGGCGATTTTCCATCTTCTGCTGAAGAACCGCTTCTATTAATGACATAGGCAGCTGTGCTGACTGCTTCAGCCTATAATTTCTCCGGCAGATTCTTAGCATGGAACATAGTTCGAGCAGCTTCAACAAGCGTTCTGTTTTCTTGCTCCGCTGCGCCGTTTTGTTCTGGCGTATATGGCATTGTAACTCTATGATATATACCATGTTTCTTAAGAACTTTCCTTACATCATGATTACAAAATTCCATTCCTCCATCAGTTAAAAGAACTTCTATTGTATGACCAGCAACATTTTTTGTCTCAGTAATAAATTCTAACAACTTGTCTTTAACTTCAGACTTGTTTTTTAAGAAATAAACTGCTCTAAATTTGGTAAAGTCTTTGAAAACAACATAGTACCTTGCACCACAAATAGATTTTTGAGGCATAGCGCCACATATATCAGCGTTAATTTGACTGGTACACTCTACGGGCCTAGCATTTCTGTTTGAAAAACTTGATCTGTGCATTTTATCAAATATATAAGTTCCACAGTCTTTCTCATCCAATACCTTTATGTTTTAAAAACTTTTGCACATAACATTTATTCTGATGCCCTAATCTCTCATGCCACACTTGTAACTGACTTTGTGTAATTAATACTAATGCATGCATGGTCTAAACTTACAACACATATAAGTAATTTATAGATTCCACTTAGTTGACGAATACCTACTGCTACAGTTTCCCCAGTTTTTGTCCTAAATTTTGGTTGGGCATTATTTGCATACGCCACTAAATCTTTATCCAAAGCTGAACCAGCAGAAAGTAAATTCTGATCACCCTCAGGTACATACCAGACATTTGTCAAATGACTTGGTTTCCATTTACCATGTACTAACATTTCTACATTTATTTGACTTTGACCTTCTGCATACAAAACACGTCCATCTTCAAGCTTTAATGTTCTTGGTTCACTAAATTTTGTGTAACTAAAAAAACCAATTAGCTTTACAACAAACGTGATGTGAAGCTCCAGAGTCAATTAACCAACAATCTTTACAGTTATCTGCTCCTTTCATACTTATGAATGCTTGACCAAATTGCTTGTCATTTTTAGTCTGATTTACTTTATTCTTTAAACAATCTTTCTTAAAATGTCCTACCTTTCCACATGAATAACATTTAAACAGCTTCTTCTTCTTTTCTATTTTTTCAATTTTCTTTCCTTATTTCCATCTTATATTACCTTGCTTTGGTTCAATTTAACAACTAATGCAACACTGGATTCTCCTTGATTACAATTTGCAATTTCCTTTAATCTCTGTTCATGTAATTTCAATCTTTCTACCAAACTTGTAATATTTCTTTCACTAGTTGGTACTGACTCCTACGCATTTTTAAACTCTAAATATCCATTAGGCAAAGCATTCAAAATTCTATTTAGAAGCATCGACTGAGGCAAATTTACCTTTTCATCTTTTAATTCCTCATGCAAATCTTGCCAAATCCGCTGCAATTTTGACACATGGGTTGCAATATCATCATTAGAATCTTTCTCGTAGCTAAACAAATGACAATACAATAAATCTAACCGTCTCTTTCTTTACTTGACTTATATGTTAATCTGTGTTGTTTTGGTTCAGATTTTATACTGGATCCTATAATAAACTGTGCTAATGAGTCTGATTCAGTATATTGTTTCATTTCTTTTTCATATTTGACAATATCTTCCCGTTCTGCATCCTCCGGTAGAGGTTTTGGCGCCAAAATATTACTTTTAACTACAGGCATAACATTGTTTACAGTTAATTATAAACCAACATCGAATTTCCAGACAGGCCAATTACTATCGCCCTCCAACTTCTCAATTATTTGTAGCTTTTCCAATTTTATTCCGTAATATTCGTTACACAAGGCGCTAACCTCACTAATTTTCAACTTGTATTTTCTTACTTTTAATGCTTTTCATGCTCTGGGCCCATAATCTGTTGCAGTTAATTGTTGTGTTAGCACTTAGATTATTCAAGTTACTTGAGAAAATAGATAAGTATATTTGGAAAGGATAAATAAACTGAATTACATAGAATGACACATATGACAATAGATCTATAACTACTATATATTACGTGTGTTATTGCCAACTACTACATTTGACATTTTACTACTGAACTGTAGTATAATACATTTCAATTTACTTATAAACATATTCAACAAACACCTCCTTTGTTAGCAGATTTTGTTTTCTTAAGAAATCTTTCACGTACAAATTGAATATGTATCATTAAATTACATGACATTATTACAATTTTATTGCCATACCTGAGGGACAAAGTGGTTGTGGAACTATTCCAGAAATATGCCTTTGGTCATCCAAGCAGATTTTGAATAGTTATAATCAACGGAACTCTTAAAATTTCTAAATGAACGTGGATTTTTTGCCTTTTCTTATTACTAGTGGCCTTATTTTGTGTGTACCACTAGCATTAGTGTACGCTAGAAAAGTTATGCGTTGTCTTTCCGCCTTCCTACCCGGAGCAGATTTTCATGTGAGGCAACATAATTTTCGTAGGTAATAATTTCCAATAAAGACTGGTTTCATCTGCATTGTATATTTGCTCCTGATTTAAATGTAGTTTGATTTTGATCATTAACTTTTCCTTAAACGGTTGCGCTAGTTGTGATGGTGCGAACACCAGATATCAACAGCAATCGAATTTCATACCTCCTTTTAAATATTTTTAATCAGCCATCACTGGCTACAAAATTTTCGGTCTCTCTTAGGTTTTCATTGAATAATTTGGCTCTCTCTTTAATTAATTTATCGCTAATTGAAACATGATTATCCCTTTGTTTTAAAAACCATTTATATAGACAATTCTCCATTCTAGATGCTTGGGCATTTTCTAAAGTTTTGCGAGTTCCTGGACTTGGCGTGATTTTAGCTGCACACTACTTCATTTCACGAGAGACAAGAGAGCCAACGCTTACAAGAATCCCATGCATAAATCGGGGAACAACCGGTGCCGGAGCTGAAAGCGTTTTCGTAAACATTCTTTTGATCGATTCAATTACGCACATAAATCGGGAAATAATCGGTACCCTAAACTGTTTACATTATTGAATTGTACGTGGTGCAAACTTGTTTACATTAGCTGGCGTTCCATTTGATCCTATAGTAACAATTTTCTGTTTACATGACCGCGACGTTTCCACTACCGGGTATTTACATGAGCGAGCGTTTACTGTACTTGACTCTAACATCAAGCTTTCTATAGTTACATACATATAGTATGTATGTATAAAATTAAATAACTATCAATATATATTAATAAGCAATATAATCTTATCCCAGTATATATATATAGGATATCGTTAATCATATCCATATATCGGATATGATTAAAGATTTGTTGACTCTCTTCTATGGATGTCGACCGTATTTTAAGGAAGGTCCAATACAAACAACACATCAGAAATTCCACGACTTTGACATCAACAAACACCGGTAACAAGAAATTTATAACTCTTCCTTTTCACCCAACAGTAAAAGGGTTAAGTAAAATTTTCCGACAACTAAACATGAACGTGTCTTTTGTGTCAAAAAACAACTTAAAGAATCTCTTAGGGAATCCCAAAGATAAACCGGTGATGATAAAAAAGTCTGGAATATACCAAATCGCATGCAATGATTGTGAGAAAGTTTATATTGGACAAACAAAAAGGAGTATCGAAACGAGGTTCAAAGAACATATTAGACACTATCGTTTCGACAAACCTGAACTATCAAGCGTAGCAGAGCATATGGTAAAATCCGGACATAAGATTGATTTAAAAAATCTGACACTACTTAAAAACGTGAACTCGTATAGAAAATTAGACGCGTACGAAACGGTATATATGAAAAAGAACGGAAACTTATTGAACAGAGAACCACCCCCAATTGCACACTCGAGTTTGATGGATTTATTACCATAGACCCTGTTAAATGATACGGTTCGCTTTCGGTCCATCCTTCCCCGTAAAAGGCATGAGGCCAACTAGTAGATTGTAAATAGTCATGTGGTTAGAAATTTTAGAGCCTGCGTAGAAAATAATTTGCATGTGTGATACAGTTTTTACTTTCAGTCGGTAACACGGTTGACAATGGGAGCCCACGTGCTCTCGAAACGCTGCGTTCCGCGTAATTAATTAATTTGTGTGAGTGGAGTTTACTGCTATACCTGTGAAAGATTTGTTGTTACATAATCTCTGCAATGGTGGCTGTCGACATTAAACGTTGGTAACGTATAAAATATTCCAAGATCTCTATAACAATAGTTGAATTTTGACCATTAAACAACTGATATTTTTCTTGTATTTCCGTGTTTTCATTCTTCTCGTCATTTGTTTCTGCATTATTGTTTCTTAAAACGGTTTGGTAAGTAAGAGTGCCTTACTGAAGCGGCGCTGAAAACGTTAATAGAAATTGAAAATATTTTCCTCAGTAGTCAATTTAGCATTTTCCGGATTTTAATAGCGACTACCAAACATTTAAGAGACGTTCACCCCGTCAAATAAGATGTTCCAAAATAGATTAGACAATTTGAAAGTGGTACAACTAATATTTGGGGTTGGCCAAAAAATTGACCGCGTTCGTTGAAGCAATCTGTCTCCGTTTCCCTGCTATGCATGCACATATGGTACATCGTATTACACGTTATAACAGAAGAATAGTAATATGTAAAGTTAGCCAAATCTTCAGCGTACCAGATCCCCATCCAGATCGATGCGAAAACTTACGGAATTGCCCGCGTGACTCGATCATTTCCCATTCTCTGTTTGACAACGATAAAAGTCGTACATCCTACTACGCATAATAATAATTAATTAAGCATGTCGAACACACGTAAGGGGAAGAAGCGACCACTGACTGCCCAAATAAACAGCTTTAGAACCCAATATCCTGATTTAAAGCTCGATGGTTCTAAAGTATGGTGCAATGTTTGCGATATCCCTTTGATGTACTGATACAAAAGCAATTGCGAGAAACATATGCACAACTTACACAAATATGGAAAAACGGCATGAAGAAATTTATATTAGATTTACTTTTAATGTTTATTACTTGCGCTTTGTCTCTTAACTTGCTCGATAAACAACAGTCTCAACACTCCCAGCATACATACAACCCCAAATGGAAGCCACTGTCTCGGACACGATTACGTGCATATCTACCAAAGATACATGAAAATGTCTAAACCAAAATTAAAGCTGAATTACAAGATAAGTGGTTGTGGTTATGCACAGACGAGACTAGAGATCATAAAAAAAACTCATCGTAAATGTTATAAGGCGTGTACTAGAACTTTTGAAACCGACATTTGCAATCTTATTAGCTAACAAGAGACTACGAAAGTGTACTGGCGAATTAATTATTAGGGTAGTACTAGATACATTAAAAAAATTGCAAGTTTCATCCAGTCAGCTGTTCTCCGAAACGTATTCGAGCATTTCACAGACAATGTGCTGGTATTGTTGAACCACCGCTGCCGATTGTTACACGTTGGGGAACATGGTTGAGAACGGCTTTTTATTATTGTAGGGTTCTCCGTCAAATAAAATATCTGATTCTAAAATTCAATGCCGATGAAGCTGCAGTTAGTAGCGAGAGCCAGAAACTATTTTAAGATCCTTCCATTGAAAGAGGTTTAAAAACTATTTCCAATAATTATATAAGATTGTGGATGCAATCGAGAAATAGCAAAATAGAAGGCTGTCATTAGTGGAAACAGCGCAAATAGTGGACAAAGTGAGTACATTACTGCACGCTATAACAAACGATAAAAACAACCGCGTCATAGAAAAGTTCGAAAGTGTTTTGAAGAAAGATTTCGATTCTATAACATTCAGAGAAATTTATGGTGGTGCATCTGCAGATCCGTTAACTAATTTCAAAGATTATTTTAACTATGGCTGTGTTATATCGGTCGATGTTAAACGATCTTTCTCAAGGTACGAGAACATTTTTCCTACCTGCAAACCAACTTCTCTGAGACAAATATTGAAACATACCTGATACTGCAAACTTTTGATGCACTAATTTGGTATGCTGAACTGACCAACAACTATAAAGAAGGTAAGTCTTTATGTTTTCGGCATTCATGCTAGAACACAGAGGGCATGCATTCCTTTAAAATCAATAGACAGATTAATTTCCAAAACAAAAGGGACAAATCTGTTTTATGTATAACATCTTCCACAGTTTTTAACAAAGAAAAAACAATGGAATATTTTTACATATAAAAAAAGGTTCCCACATTCTCCAGCTTAATTAGATTTTATCGAGCCAAAACATTCGGCCAGCCGTATTTTACAATTACATATTACTGTTCTTCATAAAATATATATAGATAAATTGTTAAAATGTTCTTCAATATATTGAAATATAACGGACTCCGTTAATTTTCGTATCGGTCGTGCGTGCGGGCGAGTCCAGATCTGGCGCGCCGCAGATTTAGCTAACTACTATTAATTCTGCAGGAAATTCGTAATAATAGGTTAGTCAAATGTTTATGAGTTGCAACACGTCTTTGGTGACTTAAAGATAAGGGTGAACATTTGTCTATAAAATAACGGGCTACACTTTTAACATTTACTGTAGTAGGATTAACATTTAAAAAAGAATTGTTTTTTGTAAATAATAATATTTACATTTAAAATGCCTTAATAAATTCATTTTAGAGAATTATAAAAGTTTTATATTACTATAGTGACTTAGGTTCATTGAAAAGTTTAAAATAAATGCATAAAACATAAAAATATAAATAATAATAAATATTATTATTATTATATACATACGTACATTTTCTTTAAATGAATTTCAAATAACCTTTGAAGCTTTCAAAATGTTTAGTGATTTTTTGTGCAAACCGTTACCAATTAGTTGGATAATTATAATTATCCTACAGTATCGTTACGGCAAAATGATTTTTTTTGTCTATATTTGATAAAAAGTTTCCTTACTTTGACATTTTCATATTTTTAATATATCTTATAATATCAAAGAACAACTTATCTTATTTAATCAAACACACAGGTACAATATTTTCATGTATGATTACAAGTATTCATTCTTATTAGAAAACTTTAAAGAAACATTAAAATAAATGAGTAAGAGCGAATGAAAAACTTTCTACTGGTCTTCAACAATTAAAAATATTGATTTCGAGTATTACCTATCTATATCTTAAATTTAAGTGCTCTTTCGGTTTACATCCACAAGTGGTAATTACAGTAAATATCAAAAAAAGACAATCATAAATCGTATCAGAATAATTAATGTTCAAGCAAAGCATTTTTCGTTTAAATTAGTAATTGCAGATTAAAACGGCAATCATGCTGTCAATTTCTCTTAAAATATTATATGATACGAAAGGTAAAGTCCTGCTCGAAGCTCTAACTTTTATAAAGTAAGATGCGGTCATTATAAAGAGGCAAAAATCTCAAGTTCGAGATACTATCAGATATCATGCTCCTACGTTTCCGTAAGACGAAGGATACCATTTCTCGTTTTGCGTACAATACATCACAAAAATATGCTTATTATGCAAAGTTATTCCGCTGCAGATATACAAACTGAGATATATTGCATTAACTAATACTAAACAGGAAATCTAAAACATGGTTTAAAGTCTGATACGTCGTAATATTTAGTTGAATTGATATGTATCTGAAATAAGTTAAATAGTTATAGGTTACATTTAGTTAATGTACTGAATATCTGGTCCAGCAGATGTGTAGAGTAAATATTGCAGCACATATTTACTTGCGACTGTTCTTTGCCTTCACGATTGAAATTAAAATGGATAATAATCGCACTTTTATTCATATATTTTCAAGCGACGATAAACAAATCTTGTAGGTTAGCTTTTGCGACTGTCATATACCATCTGATCGATTAAACTTACCCTCTACCAAACCATAACATTTTTTTTCTTTAAACATAAGTTGGTAGAATAACTTTAAAAACGTGTAAGTTAACTTATCCTGTGGCGTCAGCGACAGTACTTAAGTGTAGGTGATTCAGCTTATGTTTCACCGTTGACATGCAGGTTGTCAGATTAGGTTTTGACGTTTTAACAAATAACTACACACAAACGTTTCAGTGGAAAAAAAAATCATTTTCTATACATAACGTCACTCTTCGCTTCATGTTATTGAAGGCATTTCTTAAATTATCTGGTGAAATTTCCTCGCAGACGTTTCGAATAACTTCAGTAAGTTAAGTGGAATTAAACTGTCGATATCATTGACAGTTTAATTCCATTCCAAGTAACACCGAAAGTGATGTCAACAGTCTTAGCTCTAATATAACAGACCCTGTTATAGATATGGCGCAATAACGGTTTTAGCCATATGGTCTTATCTTGAAGCAAAGTTACCTAGAAGAGAACAGAAAATTCTTTCTCTTAAAGTCCGATTAATGTAAAGCGCTGTATCAATATCATTGAATGCTAATTTTAAAAGCATAAATTGTTTTCAATTACATTTTTTTCATATTTTCCCTCGTCATTTCTTTATTTGTTCCCCTTTAATTCACTTTTATTTTTTTATTTTGCTCAACCTAATTTTGTATGAATGGAATCTAGTTTTTGGGAACTCTTTTCTGTTAATAAAACGTTGCCTTGCCTGCCGCGGTTCAACTACAAATTAACAATTTTAAATTTGGTCCTTTTCAAAGCAGGTCATTACAGACCTGTAAATTTTATTCTATTTACCAATTGTTGTGGCTTGAATGCAAAGTTATCTTAAATATTACCGGTTGATAAGCCCCTTAGGATGTCATTAAGTAATCTTAGGATTTCGCGGTAATTGCTGCCAAATTTACCAATATTAAAATCACCATTGTAACAGCAATATCTAAATATTTTTATAGCAAAAGTTGTAATAAATTTAAATGAATTTACACTAATAACTAGAGACTGGATTATATGCAAAGTGCATACATTTTATTTTATTTATTTATTTATTATATTTTAGGTCTCTATGTAGATGTATTACACTGATTAAATTTAATTAGCGTTAATTAACTTTAATCAGTATAAGAGATCTATAAATAGACGTAAAATATAATAAATAAATGAAATAAAATATATCCACTTTGCATATAATCCGGTCTCTACTAATAACTAATTTATTTAGTTCAATGAAAGTAAACAAACAATAACAATCAATAAAATAGAAACAAATAAAAAACAGTATTCAAATTCAATAAATAACAACATTTTGTATAAATGAAAAGTGTAAAATAAATATAATATGACAGTAACATCAAAATGCATCAGAGACATACAAGAGATTAATTTTACAAAATTGCACGTAATATCATATACGGTACGCATTGGGACGCAAAAAATAATTTTAAGGTTATAAAATAGGAACATGAAAATATAAAAACAACATTAAGGTTATAAAGTAAACACGGATGGCACTAGGTTGCTAACTCTGTCAATACATAGAAACAAAAATTACACGATAAAAAAGTGTGACATTCGCCATTCTTTCGTCGATACGAAAGATAATATTCAAATTAAAACTAGGATTACAAACATATTTAAGTTTAATAATCCAATAACCACCCAGAAACACATTGAAGAAGTAAAACATAGCTGTTACGAAGGAAATGTTCACAATTTGGTATAAAGAAATATTTAGAGCGATAGGAGATCAAAATATTTGTTCAAATTATTTCATTTGTAAATACACCGCGACCATGGGGTTCAAGAACCAGGAAAAATGTGGCGAGCGTGTGCCAATCCATTCGCGAGCCTCGCAATCTTTCCGTTCGTAAAAGGGCAAGTGCCTTAACTGTTCTTAAAAGTTCCATACATCGTATATTGCGTAAGTATTTGCGTCTCCACCCCTACAAGTTGTAGTTAGTGCAAAAACGAAAGCCAACACATGCTGAGAGGCTCAACTTCGTTAATGAAATGATTCAACGGCTTCGGTCCTTCAATAACATATTGTTCTAAGATGAAGCGCATTTTCACCTTAATGGCCATGTAAACAGACAGAACTGCAAGGTATACAGCAACACTCCCCACTCTCTGAACAATTTAAAAGAGAGTATTCGAAGAAAAATAGCGACTATTACGGAAGCTATTAACGTGCAGTTCTGGAAAATTTTGCCTCAGGTTTCAATAAAATAACGGAATACATTTAGAAGACCTAATTTTTAAGAAATAAATTCCTAAAACCTATATTTTAATAAAAAAAAATAAACATATTATATTCTCATTATTTTAAACAGGACTTTTGGGACACCTTATAGAAACTGTGTTTTAATCTTAGAAGGAAAGATACCCGACCTGAAAATTCATATAGTGAAACTGGAACGGTGTCTAAAAGTTGATTACACACTTGATGTTGCTATGTTTGTAGTATAGTTACTTCACGGGGCACTTCTCTGTATCGTATATCTACCCTCTCCAATTTGTGAATATGGCAACCTATTGTCTACCGCGAAAGACGAAACTCCTGTGATAATTATTGCGTACTTCCTCTCGAATATCTGCTTAACCATTCCTAAGTTTTTTCTATAAGTTTTACGTAGTTAGATCCAAGATAACATCTTCAACGGTTCCGCCTAATGTCCAATAATGATACAAAATTGCCTCAGATACAACAATGGTGTTTAATATAGCATTTGATAATAATGCCAACTATTTTGCTTCTTTCTTAGCAGTTTTATAAATTAAAAATCTGCCAATCCAAAAAACCAAAAAAGTTTTACTCTACCTTAATGGCTGCATTTGTTGCAACTTTTTGTTATTTCGCAGCAATGTTGCTGTCAAGGAGGGCGCTAAAATTATCGATGAAAGGATGTCAAAAAATGTGCTTTTAAAAATGTCAATTCTAAAATATTATTTCCATTACTTCCAAATCATATTTGTTTTATTGTTTCGTTATCCTACAATTTACATAAGTTAAAAGAATCAGTATTTTTTTGTTAAATTACTCGCGAGGCTACATATAATGCATGCATGTAACATAGTATCATAATGAAAAAAAGAGTATAAAGTTAACAATGGTCATAAAGAGCGTATTCAATAGCAGTAAATCATTTATATAGAATATTATGAATCAAGATAATTCTGAGCCCGAGAGTTACATTGGGCTCTTACACTTGAATTATATTTCTTTATCATTCTAACACAAGTTTCCCAGATATAATAGTACGGTCATATTTCATTTAACGCTAAACGACTGAATTTTGAATTAAGTACATTAAATGATCTTATCCCCGTTGCACATCCATACGCTACTCGTTGCACAACAATATGTAGAGATTTTAAAACCTGTCTAAAGTCACATCACGCTTACCAACATTATTGTTATTGCTTGCAACTAGTTTTCAAAGAAAGTACCTATACCAGTTTGAATTCTCAGGGGACGTACATTTTTTCTCCATAAAAGTCTTGCTAGATCTTGTGATAATAGTTTGTATTTAGTTTTACTACTTATGCACGTTTAAATACAGTTCTTTGGAGAACAATACATTATTGCTTTGTTACTATTATATTTCATATTAATGTTGCACCTCAGAATGTGATTAATGTCTGGAATTCTTATTGATACGAAGAATAAAAACGACAACCTTTATGGTAATTCTGCTCCTAATATAAAATATCCCGACTTCTGCGTAGGTTTTTCAAATTCAACTTTACCATGCAAACCTCTGAGCGTATATTATTTTATCTCTGCATGCGCTTGAGGAAACTATAAAGATCTTGATGATAATCGGGCCATTTGCTTCTATATTCAGCATCGCATTCCTACTAAGCGCCATATAAGATAAGTCGTAGATGTAAATTGTAAATTTGCAAAGTAGAAAAATATACATACGGGGTGTGGCAAATTAAATTTTTGAAAAGTACATGCGTGGGTTTGTACACTAGACACTGCTGCCTTCAAAATGCTTGTCTGTATATTTAAGGCTCTATTAGACTACACTTTTTTCAAATTTGAAATTCGACTTCGTGAGCAGATGATCACACAAAAGTCAATTAAAAGATAAATAATGTAGTATTTCGTGTTCCACGTTGGGTGGAAACGTTTCTATGTCTTTTTTTCTGATTTCATTTGATAAAATTAACCAAAGGAACTGTAGAGATAGAAGATAGAGTCGATATTCACTTGTCTTTGTTGAATAACTTGCTCGAACTTTTTTAGAGATTCGTTTTCGAATTTGAACATGACATTAAAGATTCGCAGAGGGTTTATTTATACAATATAACTGAAACAAAGATAATATCGCTATTACATGCGCAGGATTACACGAAACACCTTATCACGCCAATTTATTGACTAATGATTATCAATTTACTGCCGGAATTTAATAATTTCTGCTATAACTATTTGTCTTTCTCGGATAAATGTTTTGGGCTGAATAAAGAAATTGATAGTTTTAAAAATGCTATACGTGGATTATGAGAAAAGTGTAAAAATTAAGAACCGTCCCTATGTCTCGAAGTTATACCGAAGTGACTTGGAAATGTTATAGTCATACAGAAAATGCACTATAAAAAACCGCATAAAGAATTTAATACTAAAAATAGTTTATGCACGTATGTAAAAAAAGTGATTTACATTTACAAATGTTTCTATTTAACTTATCTGTCAATAGGTTAAACTTCGGTTCACAAAATATGAAAATTATGTTATGTATGCTATTTAAAATGGATATATTTTCAGTTAAAACCTATTTTGGTACATACATCATTTAAATAGGGCATATGATGTAACTTTTAATACTCTTAATGGGTACATATTAATATATGTGTAGCAATTTATTTACTTATAATCCTGTCACTGATGGACATAATACGAAAACTGATACGAGTACAGTACAGTTAAATTAAGCATGTTTGTTAGAATATAAAAACGACCAAAACATAGAAGAAGACTCTACCCAGCTATCAAACATACAAAGTAACAACCAGCGGGAAAGCCGGGCAAGGAGTTGGTAAATTAGTTGACATATTTTCCATTCGCCAAATTTACTTGGTCATAATCATATTCGAAATGATACATACGCATGCGTATGTATGTGTGTCCTTTTCTTCAAATAAAAGTTACACATTTTTTAAACTCTTAGGTGAAAATTCTTCAAACAATTTTTGCATATTATTAATTTTAACATGCAAGTTTCTTACTACTTACGTCTAAAGCTTTGCGCGATAAAATTTTTATCCGTGTGACAAAACAGGAAAATATGACAAAATAATGAAGAAATTAATCCCTAACAAGTTAGAACTAGAGGTATTACAAGAATATGGAATATCGAGGAGGATAGACAGAAAAAATTAAGATGGAAGTGTCTAAAGTATTAAAGAATCACTAATCTCACTTATGAACTATAACTGACATTAATGCATTATAAGTTATGGTGCATTGCCTTTTTCGAAAAGACAAGAAAAAATAAAATATGTTTCAAAGAATGACAATTATGATATGATAAATGTAATAGTAAGTAAGTAAGTGCATCAAAATGTTGAAATTTTGAAAAGAAAGTCAACTCGTTAGATGTTAATCTACAAAAAAAAAGACTAATACTATATGCCTATATCGAATCGCTGCGAATTACTGAGAATATCAGCTCACAGATTTTTTTGAGCATTAGAATGAATGGTATCTTTTTAGATGCAGATGTAATAAATGCATTATTTGGTTTACTTAGTACTTATCTTACAGCATTGCATGCAGAAAAAAACACTAGAATCATCGAAATTTCGCAGTTAGAATTAACTATTTTCGTTTCAACATTTGTGAAAAAATCATAACTTGCATGTTGTGCCATAATGGACAGGTTACTATTGGCAAATTCTATATTGTTAAGAAAAATTCAATATCACATGAAGTATATTACATTCCTATAAATTTAAAAAATGTTATCGCCCAGTTACATGAGAAAACGTCAAACCAACGCGACCTAACTCCATTATTATAATATTGGTTTCCCGTGTTACAGTTGATTTTCGTATGTTACCTCGCGTTACTATAATTATTTTACCACTAAAAATGTTGATAGCCATAATAAGTGACAAATTTGTATTCGTATTATCTTTTCTACTATTTTTATTATCGTCGTGTTAATTTTATTTCATTATAACAGTTCTTAAAATACTATTGAATTTGTATTATTCACGTGCTTTTGATCATTTGAAGCGACGAATAAATGTGTACTCAGCAAATAATGTAGAACATTTTCAATATTTATTATAAATTTCATAATGAATAAAGATGCAAAAAATTAAATATATATATATTTATTATTCTATTAGTTAAAATGACATATTTTATTAAAATATAACCCAGCTGTCAAATATATTAATTTTTATTGTATGTTGTGTAATGTAATGTCAATTTGTAGGATTGGTTGCATATATAGAAGTCACGTAAGTTTCACAGGTATAGCAGTAAACTCCACTCACACAAATTAATTAATTATGCGGAACGCCGCGTTTCGAGAGCACGTGGACTCTCATTATCAACCGTGTTACCGACTGAAAGTAAAAACTGTATCACACATGCAAATTATTTTCTACGCAGGCTCTAAAATTTCTAAAACATATGACTATTTACAATCTACTCGGTGGTCTAATGCCTTTTACGGGAAAGGATGGACCGAAAGCGAACCGTATCTTTAATAGGGCCTATGGTAATAAATCCATCAAACTCGAGTGTGCAATTGGGGGTGGTTCTCTGTTCAATAAGTCTCTGTTTTTTTTCATATATACCGTTTCGTACGCGTCTAATTCTCTATACCAGTTTACGTTTTTAAGTAGGGTCAGATTTTTTAAATCAATCTTATGTCCGGATTTTACCATATGCTCTGCTACGCTTGATAGTTCAGGTTTGTCGAAACGATAGTGTCTAATATATTCTTTGAACCTCGTTTCGATACTCCTTTTTGTTTGTCCAATATAAACTTTCTCACAATCATCGCATGCGATTTGGTGTATTCCAGACCTTTTTATCATCTCCGGTTTACCTTTGGGATTCCCTAAGAGATTCTTTAAGTTGTTTTTTGACACAAAAGACACGTTCATATTTAGTTGTCGGAAAATTTTACTTAACCCTTTTACTGTTGGGTGAAAAGGAAGAGTTCTAAATTTCTTCTTTTCAGTCCTGACGCTAACATAGTGTTGACGCGATTATAATAATCCGGTTTGACCAGAATGACTATTTTATTTCCTTTATCTGCTTTAAGGTAAGAACAATTTTTATTTCTCAGACTTTTAATAATTCCTAAATTCCTCCTATCTTGGCCGCAATAAAAAGGTCTGGAATATATCAAATCGCATGCAATGATTGTGAGAAAGTTTATATTGGACAAACAAAAAGGAGTATCGAAACGAGGTTCAAAGAACATATTAGACACTATCGTTTCGACAAACCTGAACTATCAAGCGTAGCAGAGCATATGGTAAAATCCGGACATAAGATTGATTTAAAAAATCTGACACTACTTAAAAACGTGAACTCGTATAGAGAATTAGATGCGTACGAAACGGTATATATGAAAAAGAACGGAAACTTATTGAACAGGGAACCACCCCCAATTGCACACTCGAGTTTGATGGATTTATTACCATAGGCCCTGTTAAAGATACGGTTCGCTTTCGGTTCATCCTTTCACGTAAAAGGCATTAGACCACCGAGTAGATTGTAAATAGTCATATGTTTTAGAAATTTTAGAGCCTGCGTAGAAAATAATTTGCATGTGTGATACAGTTTTTACTTTCAGTCTGTAACACGGTTGACAATAAGAGCCCACGTGCTCCCGAAACGCTGCGTTCCGCATAATTAATTAATTTGTGTGAGTGGAGTTTACTGCTATACCTGTGAATTGTACATCCACACAGTCCTTGCAATCGTCATTCACGTAAGTTTGATTTACTTTCTAACAAGGAACGATCCCGAACCCGGAAATTTAAAAAATTATCAAACTTTGAGAACATGTAGATCACTATACTACTCGACTTCTTTTCTAGAGAAAACACTCTGTGGGTGAAGAGAATTTATGCAAATTGGAAATTTTCCATTCTGCCTATGCCAATCATCTATCACGTACGTACACATACATACATACCTCTCTATCTTAAGAGGTAGAGAAAAAGTTTTAAGACAAAAATTGTTTGTTTGAGTTTGATTAAACGGAGAAAAAAAGTCACAAGTTAGAACATGGCTGAAATCGGTTTTCTATTATTGCGAGGATTTCCAACAAAAAATCTGTGGTTCTACAATTTAATTCTGACTGCAATAAGTAAGGAAAGACAAAAAAGATTTAAAAATATTTCAGCTGAAACTGATTTAAAAAGAAATTACAATAATTATAAAGGTTTATTTGACTCAATAGAAAAATTTCAAACCACTGAGTTGTCGTTGGCGGAATCAATACAAATTATGAACGATATATGCGGGTTGTAGAAAAGTTCCAGAGTATTTTATTTCAGTATTTAATTTGTGATGGTGCATTGAGTTATCTATTTCTAAGGATTGTTTTAATTATGCTTACATTACATCTGTTAATGTCGACCGTCATTTTTTATATGTAAGAACATCTATTCAAACTTACGTCATACATTTTGTCAGTCTTATCCGCTTTACGTTACGCAACTATGTATACGGTGTGCTATTTATAAAACATAGCGCACATGTCGCCTGTTTGTTTGCGCACTTGCCTTATTACGGTCCTGGCACGCGAGACAAGTATAGCAACTCTAGTAATGACACGACCTATTTATGAATGAAATTTGCCAGCCAATTGGGAACTTTGAAATTTATTACTCACTCATTTGCTACCACGCGCATAATAGTACTCGAAAGTTGAAAACCATAACAGCCAACTGGCGTTTCTTTATTTGATTGGCTCAGATTAGTTTGGGATTTACTCTTCGAACGCATCTGATGACAGTCTATCATGGAAATATGATTTTATTGAAATATTACATGTACTCAAAATTTACGACGGAAAAGTTATATTTCGTATACCTTCATCGTTGGTATATCTGTATATTTGTTGAGGTGACAGTGGTGAATCAAAGATATTTCTCAAAACCGCAACAATTCAAGTCAGTTATATTTATTTTTTGAATCCCAATCTAAATACTTCTTGGGACAGTATCCCTGCCAGTTGCTTATTTCATATTATTTCGCATTCGCCAAACTACTCAGTATTACATCAAATTTGTTCCAATTCCATTTTTGTGACTGCAATTAAGACAACAATTTATGGTATGTGTCGAATGTTCAGAAAGTAAAAAATTCGCCGAATTTCTGCGTAACAACGTTTTTTCACTAGCCGACACGTTACCTATAAATCGTCCCTGATATCGGAGAACCTCAAATGCAGACAATTATTATATACGAAATGGCTTTTGTACTTGGTTTACATCTTTACAAATATGCAATTATGATTTGATTATTATTATACTCGGACAATGTGAAGTAGCAGAGAAAATATCGGGGGGTTCGCTTTGATGGATCTCCAGCAACGGAGATAGGAACTTATATCTCTTTCTTGCTTGCACCGTTCGGGTATTATTTCTCCCAGTATAAATCAGGAAATTATCTTCTTCCTTTCCTTTTAGTGAGTTTATCTTGTTTAGATTGGTACAACATAACCGTTATAAATTTTCAGACGTGCGCATGGAAAAAAGTCAAAAAAACACATTCGTATTGGTTGCTAAAAAATGGCGTTTGGCATTTAATTTTCCAAAATCACAAGTCTTACTTTACGAGTCATTTTTGACTGAAGCAAAATAATAGGAAATGTCGGTAGTAAATGAAGTAAAAGAATTTTATTCCAACGATATCGTTTACCGTTTTGATAAGAAGAAACGTATTACATTCGGTGTTGTAGTGGATAGTTACGAAGGTTCTACGGATTCCGATGAACACCATGCCTTGCAAAAGGGACAAATTCGTGTATGGTGGGTTAATAATTCCCGAGAACAAGTATGGAGACAAAGTAAAGTAAAGCTAATGAGTAGGAATATAATACCTGGTGACATAGTAAGACGTTTAGAGAATGGCAAAGAAACTCAAAGGGGTTATTGTAAGGAATTGAAACAATATGCTACTGTTCAAATTGTTGGAACAGACAAAATTATCGAAAAAGTTTCTAGCGATAGACTTGCTAACGTATCTCCCTATGATGTCAATACAGCTGTTTGCCTTGATAAAAAATATGGTCGTATACAGGTAAGTAGGGCAATTCTTTCGTATTTAACATAATAAATGCAATACAACTTCTGGTATTTTTAGAGCTTTGACCAGTTAGTAACTATGAGATCAAAATGTGGGTCATCTGTTGAAGTATTATCAAGTATAAATCATGACATAGAAGACTACTGGCTATCAAAAAGAAATAGAGGTTTTTTTGAATTATTTTATCCTGGCCAAGAAATAGTATGTATTTCATTTTTTTTTAGGTTAGTTTTAAACCTAGTATTACTATAATTTTTAGATGTGTACACCTTATTACTTAGAACAACCACATTGGATTGTGAGGTCAAAGACAATGAAAAGAAACATGCAATCAAGACAGAGGTTTACAGTTCAAAAGGTGGAACCAGCTGCTATTGAAGTAGCGTGGAATGACTGTCCATCAAGCGATTGTACAACATTTAGTGAAATCAAATCAATTGACATAAAAAAGTATGTATAGTTGTTTAGTAATTTTGATGCATGATTTTAAAACCAAATTACCTATAACTAATATTGAAAAAAATTTAAATACCATTCTTGATTACCAACTATTGATATTCTTCTATTGCTAGGTGCGATACAATGTTTTGTTGCATTTTATGACAAAAATTATTTGTTATAAACATTTTACTTACAATAACCACACATGTAAAGAAACAAAAAAAAATAATGAAACGAATGGTTGCATTCGTTTTTCATTTAAAATTTTCCCCATACCTGGATCTATGTTAGAAACATACAAGTGGAAATTGTTTTCAAGTGATAAAAGGCGATTTCTGTATTTAGTTTTTAACCCAACCAAAAACCCTTTGCACAGAGATAAGACGTCGCGAAAGGGATTAATATTTTCAGTGCTTCTGTGACTAAATTTCCATTCAGTTCAACAAGCAAGCCAAAACGTATTTATATTTTCAGATGTAAATCGCAGTTGTAGGGTTTTGTTGGCAGACATGGTAACTTAGTAGCAACAGCAACGTTTTCACTAAACATTACCAACCTTCTCAAAGACTTCTGGGAAATACTCTGTTAACTGAGTTTTTAACTCATTCAAATGTTTCTCAATATAATCCGAAGTGAGTGGGAACTTCCAAATTTTTGCTTTGAAAGCGAATAACCCAGATATTGAGCTTCTTAATGAAAGCATGAACTTTGTCTGTCATTAATAAAATGAAATTAATAAATTCATATTCAAGTCTTTCAAATGCGAAAATACACCAGCTAAGTAAGCTAACAAGAACATACAGTCATTATTCTGTAAAAGCAATGAGAGTGGCATTCGTTTATCCTGGAAAAATATTATTAATTCATCCCTCTATTCTAATACCAGGGTTAATACTTTCCCTCACAACCTAATTTCAGTGTGGGAAAGAAAATTTTATTTTCGCCCATTTCAACGCATAATTTAGCACAATGAATTTGATTGAGCATGTCTGTGAAGGAAGCAGTGCGTCAATTCCACCCTTGGTATAAGACATTCTTTTAATATTTTCATTACTTACTATGTTCTCTCCTGTCATCGCTTTTGATACATCACTACATACTGCAATACATTTTGTCTAATCTATGTTAGTATAGTTTCTAGTAGCTTCATAAAAAACATCAAGAGTTGCTTGACCCAGTACTGTGTTGCAAAACAGTATATTTTATTTGATTGATATGTCTTTGTCATATTCATACCTAACAAAACATAAGAGCTAAGACATGTTTGCTATTGTTAATTTATCAAATTGAATACTAAAAAATTCACTTGAACTCAGTTGTTGAATTATCTGATCGCGAACATCGCCAGCTATGACATCGATTCCCCTTGATATCTTCTCGTTAGAAAGCGGAATTTTGCATGCGGAACATTGTATGGACTTTGTTATATCAAAGCAATGAGAAAATATGTGATGAATCTGATTTGCGCCTGATTTGATGACAGTCGTAATACTCTAAAATTAAGCTATAAATTCCATATAGGAATTACGCCAATATCAATTCTGAGCAACCAGTTAATCACTGACATAATTTATTAAAATATACAAACGTCTAAATCTATTCATAATTTGCAAAAATATACGAAAAATATTCATAAAAATAAGTATAATACATAGATTGCTAGTGTAATTCATGCAGTGTGGTGGAGGCTATTAACATTTTTTAGCAATTAGGTCTGGGATTAAGGGACTAATGGATTTTTGACGCATTTAGGTTCACAGCGGAATCTGACTGTAACTTCAACATCGAAAAAGCCCGGGATGTTGTTTTTTTATATCTCTTTTAGTGTTCGAGGATAAAGCAAGATTATTAAAATAATTACTATGATTTCACTTTTAAGTCGAAATGTATAGTCGTAGTTTTCTGGCACCCATCTATTACATTTGCTCAGAATTTGGCACATTTGGAAATTTTATTGTGCACTAGCTAATAATAATACAGTAATTATTTTCCTCTCCATTGTCTTGGAACGACTTCCACCCATTTTCCTGTTTTAACAGTGTTGTTAATCGTTTAGGTTTCTTTCTCATAACATTCTTCTTTCTTAGTTTTGTTCCTTCCCTTCTCTAAAATTTTATTGGATACTATGAATCCATATTAATATGTAATACAAAATAAATAATTAAGATTGTCCATTGACTTATCCTCTATCGTCAACTCTTTTGTCACTTATTTTAACCAAGGTTCACTGAGAAATATCATGATACATATCGCAATATCTGTCGCAATATTCATTCTCTAATAAATATCATGGATATTTGTAACAAGCGATCTTTATCATTTCGCAAATATTTTAGATAAGACTTCTTGGGTAACCTTTACGCAGTTTTCCAAATGAAAAATCTTATACATTTATCAACAATATAGTTCAGGGTTTATGCCATTTGTTGCGACGTCAATACCTTAATCGGCACCATTTTGTTGTATGTGTTTGGGCCATATTTTCAAAAGATATTAATATATGGTTGAAATCACTACCATTTCAAATTGAATTACTTTCAGAAAAATAACATTTCTAAATTTTCATCAACAATTACATGCATTACATACATTTGTCATGCGTCATCCGTCGATGCGTCGGTTAGTATCGCCATTGGCATTTTTATAAAGTTACGAACGGAACATTTTGCAGCTTTGGCTGGATGTTGATCAATTATAGGAATCCGGATCTCAATTAGAATTTGTCATTCAACATGTTTGAATTTCTTAAAAAGAATATCAGTTGCATATGAAAAGATTGTTAAGTCAGATAAAGAAGGTGATAGTGAAGATCTAACGGCGCAAAGATTTGAACTTGCACGTTTTTTTACAAGCGGAGTGTTGCAGCGATGTATGTAGACCTAATATACTAACAGTCGTGCTGGAGAAATCGTTTGGAACGATGTAATCCAAATTTCGAAATAAATCAAGACTGATAATGCAACAAAACTAATTTTTTTATCCAAATATTTAAACAATCTGTGTGAATCTGAGTACAGCCTAGGTTGGATTTAGAAACAGAGATCAAAAGTATGACAGTAAACCTCTTAATTTAGAAAAGTAAATTTACACTTCTAAATTTTCTTGCATTTATATTTTTGAAAATTGTAATTTTTTTATATTTAGCAGTTACATGTTATTTTAATATAAATATGTAATATGTACCATTAAAAATATCAACATGTTGAAATATATCTTGTATATTGTAATGGGATTTTTATAGGACCTCTGTTCTTTTTAAGAACATGTCCAGTTTTTATTTTATTTGGTTATATACCTTTATCAGTGTGTTTAATTTCTCATTTGCGGGTTTCTTTAAACTAATTAAACCCCCTCTAATAGTTTAGAGTTTAACTTGAGGCTAGATCAATATATTTCTTTATGTTAATCATCGATTACAGATTTCTTAACGTATAGCTTTGCATTTGATTCATATTCCAAAATCTATTATAAAATTATTTGGCACGCACGTACGCGTAATACAGCAATTAGCTAGAATCACATCGAAAGTCATCATATCCATTTCTGAAAATATTTGGGAAATGTTTTCATTGCCATGATGACAGCAAAAGCAATTGTCTACTAATATCAGCACCTAATGGTGATTTCCAAGCGTGGTTGCAGAGCGGCGCGTTAAACGAATGGAAGTTGGCTGTGTAGATGTTATAGAGTGACAACAAAGCTTATGAGCTCCTTATTTTTGCCAATATTTCAAGTAATTCAGAGAAGATACCTCTCATTATTATATAAAATCATTGTATATACTGTTACTTCATTATAATACCCAGAAATGGGGGAAAACCGTAGATCCGACAAGAAAACTTAGAATTTAACCCGGGTCCTTCCGTCGTCGGCTCCTGTTAGGAAAACAAACATCCGCTGATCTACGAAATCACCAAAATTGCGTGTATGAGTAATTGAAAGAAAATTACTATTGTTTTACATTTATTTCTTAAAATTCCCCCCAGCATAGGCATCACGTAGGCTTTTGTCGAATTTTCGCCATATAACCTTTTTCGTATTAATATATTGTTATTTTGCCCTAAATTTCACTACTGTTTTCTAATAAAAAAATCAATTTACATATTCAAAAACTATAAAAAAGGAATCCATTACATTGAAATCTCCTGAGAAATTATTTTATATTTATGTAAATAGACCCTAAACTTTATATGCCTATATTACAGATTAAAAATTCTCGAACCATTGGAAAACTGCTGTTTGGAATTAGCAGAACGTAGACTACTCAAATTGACAGTATCAGATATACTAACAAGAAAACGTGACTGGATTCGTAAACAATCAGCACTTCATCGATCTGACTCGCAAAGAGTTTTACATGTAGTTAGTCGAAACAACAGGAGGTATCCTATTCATTTATTTTTTGTAAGTACATTAAACAATGTTTTTTTTTGTACAGGCCTGCAAAAATTCGAAGTTCACAACTACTTCCTCCTATGTCTGTTCCCAGTGATGAACTAGATGAAGATTGGTGGACAGAAGAAGTTGAGGAAATGTCAGATAATGGTAGTTCATCTAGCAATACTTCCTGTAATACTCGTACAAAATGTTATTACCCACCAAAACCTAAAGATCTAGTACCAGGCCGTACTTTAGCAGTAGAGGTTCGTGTGTTTTTTCTTTTCAAAGCAAGTTGTTTCTATAAAAGTTGTAGGCAGTGTACCATGCCTTTAATTAAATTTTCATTTAGAGTAGCTTTCATTTGATCTTCATTTGAATTTGGGAACACTGTGGAGCAGTAATGTATTTCGAAAGTCAAACTTTGGCAACTGTGACAACATTATAATAAATAATCTAATTGATAAAATAAATTTTCAATAAATTGACTTTACCATGAAACTTGTCAAAGTTTGACTTTCGAAAAACACTACTGTTCCGCAGTTTTCCCAAATTTAAATGGAAATCATAGGCTACTCTAAATGAAAATTTAATTGCAGGCATGATATAATGAAAATAAATATCAACAATGCATATTTGTCTATAGGGAATTGTTAAAATATTTTAACTTTATACCTTTAATAGTTAATGTTACGCACCTACATCGCAAACGGTATTAGCATTTTTAAGTGATAATAAGTCAAGGATTAAGGTTCTTAGTGAAAAGGGAGAAATAGGAGGGCATATTATTATCTTTATTCCTTCCTAGGTTCTCTGCATGGAATCCAAAGCAACTATAGTATGGCAAGACGGCAGTGAAGAGAAGGATATACCTACTACTCAATTATATTATTCAATATCACTGGATGACCATGAATTTTTCCCTGGGGAATGGGTACTTATGGCAACAGAAAAAGAAGAAATGAATAAATACGGTGCTGTACAAAGTGTCAATTATCTTGAAAGAACTGCAATGGTAATATATTATACAAATACGCATAATCATCTTGCATGACGCTTTTTTTATGTATTAGGTTAAATGGTTTACATACTCAGAAACTGAACAGAAGCCACAAATGGCATACTGTAATGAGATAAGTGTGTACGATCTGAAAAACCATTCAAAGTTTGCATTCCGTCCTGGAAGTATTGTGAAACGAAAAGCCTTAGAAGAAAATAAACTTGGCTATGTAATAGATAGCTGTCCAGAGGTACACACTTAAAAATAATAAAATATATAGATATAATTAAGAAAAACAATTTCTGTGAAGTGTCGCATTAGTATAGTTATCCATTAAGTGGAGTAAAAATCTTCACGAAATCCTAAATAATTACTAAGAAATGACAAGATAAAAGTATTTTTACCAAGATGTACAAAAACTATCTGCGAGAAAGAGGGGCATGGGACCCGCGTATGTAATTTTTACACAATTTCAAATAACTCAAATACTTGCGTGCGAGCATTGGAAATCTTGCATAAACTCAACAAAATGTTATGAATAGTAAAGCCGTGCTTTAACGTGTACAGTTATATGCAAAATACCTTCACAACAAATTTGTACAGTGGCGACAATACTGGGTACTCTGTTGGGTAATCTGATCAAATTGCGTTTCTTATTCAGATATAGTCTGAGCAAGTCAATGGTTATAATATGGATGTGCGTCTCCCGCTATTCTTTCTCGCTGCTCCTACAATCGATCTATCAGTGATTCGCCGCAAGCAGTATTTCGCTGTTGCTCTACTACATCACATGTCTACGATTTACATCTATATAGTTCAATTTTATAAAACAAACATTAGTTTTTGGGTTTTTGTATAATACCTAATGCACAATATACACTTTTGTCTATTTTTTTAATAGATCAACTACACTAAATAAATGATTTAAATTTTAACCAGTGTAAGTAGTAGTATTACGATATTGTTACAGCTGTTCTATTGTCCAAAACACATTTGATGCAAGTACATTATTTTGGAAATCAAAATCTTTTATATTATCAATTAACGTTTTATATTAAATTCCTATTTATCGCAAAATAATTTCCAATAGAACATGGCCTGCACATTATATGTTGCCACTGTTATCTACCCAGCCACTATCTAAATTATAAATTGTTACGTTAAAAGTAAACATTATCCAACACCTGCCGTCATTAACGATAATCATCTACAACAACATAATAATTAATAAGAATTTTTGTAATAAATCTTGTATGTGAATTATTTATTAAATATAAAACTGGATTTTAACTATAATAAACTATAATAGTGAATGTTGGACACTACTGTAAATTTAAGGGAAAAATTTAAAACATTTATAATTTAACAGTCTCCAAACACTCTCAGACTTGTATTAAAAAGACTCAATTACTAATAATAAAGTTTCCCAAATCACAGTTCCCGTTCATAAGCGTTCGATAATTCACAGTATACTATACTATTCGTCAAATGGATCTTTAGACGCACGTCATCAGATATACATCAGACATACGTATCTTCCACGCATAAATACTCAATATCGATATGTTTATGCCATCAAACAACGTCGTGCGTTTAAAGATCAATTTGACGAAGTATATGCTTCGAGAATCGTTTATTTAGTAAATATAGTGTTCGACTAAACATTCGAATTATGGGGTACATTTCCATTGTTGTTTCTTTAAGCCATATGATTTTCGAGCATCCTGTGCGTTTTATTTATGAATCACAAGTTTCATGCAAAGTGACTTTTAGAAATTGTGGTGGAAAATCTCGGGTGTAAATGAAGTAAGTTATGATCTTTTTAAATTCAATATATCAAAGTCAATCCCTAACTTAATTAAATATTTTACAAGGAATTGTATAATTGTATTTATACAAACAATTTTCTTATTCCTACGCAGCTAAAATAAAAATATAGACTTATCCGTATATGTTTAATTTGATTACTTAATATTCCACATATCAGGACAGTTTCAAATAATATTCAAATGTAACCCCGACATTTCTACACTGGACAGCTATTGCAAGTAGTTATAAAGCCTAGTTTTAAGAAAGAAAAACAAAGGAAATTTATTTCGTCTTGTTAAATGTATATTGAAGATTAATTGTAAGTATTTAAATCTGATATTACTGTAAAACTGACTAAGAGACACAGTTATTACTACTAAGTTTGTTAGTTTACAAAAGTCCAGTTTTCCGCGTATATCCATCGTTGTCTCAGTAAATGAATATATATAAGTTCAAAAAGAAATAATTTTAAGATGGGGTTCATTTTTGATTATAGGGATATGTGATAGTTTTATGGATAGATAAGACAACCGAAAATTGTTGGCCTCAACATATCGAACTCCTTCCTGAGACAACGGACTACGACTACTCGTATGATGATAATGACGATAGGTCGCAAGTGTCTTGGGAAACTGAAAGTATTGAATCAATAGCGGGTGATATAACTGATGAAACTACATTACAGAACATGGCGGCTCGTTTAGATTTCGTCCGCAATAGAATAGTCTATTTAAAAGAAGCGTTCCGACAGCATAACATCAGGGAAAGTTTTGCAGTAAGTCTGAGTTCTCTAAGGAAGTGACAATAAGTTTAATTATAGATATTATTTTCAGTTCTTACGTGATCTTTTAATGGTTTATGATAATTCTAGTTATTTAGATAAACTATTGGACACATCATTTTTCAGTTTGAAGAGCAGACATTACCAGGTTTGTAGAAAAAGTTGTTTATTTTAGTTTGAATAAGCGTAACAACAATAATACTTAATGATGCCTGAAATCAAATGACTTTAATAGTGAAAATATAAGGATTTTTTATAGAAATTGGATGCGTTTTACAGCCCAGTGATTGTAAACTCAGATTGGGTATGCGCAAGTAGCACATTTCACTGTTCATATGTATTTTAATGATTTAATGTTTACGGTATATCGTAATATCTGAGCATGCACAAAATTAATAATGTCAAGTTCTTATTAGTTAAGTTAATACGAGACTTCTATTGGTGTCTCACCATGTCTCTTGTTTTCCGGACAAGGGCTATAACCAGCCAACCACGAATAAAAAATCGGGAATTAAAAGCGATTTGTTTCCACGGTGTCCGTGGTCTAATGGTTATGGCGCTTGTCCGGGAAACAAGAGACGTATGTTGAAATCGTACCGGGAACCAAAAAAATGGGTTATCTACAGACATTACTACATGTAAGTATTAAAAGCGATTTGTTGACACAGTCTCTGAGGTGTAGTTGTTATTGCGCTCGTCCGGAAAGCCAGAAACATGGCATCAAATTCTGCTTGGAACCAAAATTTTTCATTAAATTTTAACATTGGAAATTGGAAGAAAAAATTATAGTACATCATTAAAAAGCCAAGGAATGTGCTATATTGATTTAACTTTTTACTGTTTTTCAACAAATTTTAGATACGTATATATATACTATCTTCTGACTTGTTGCGATCGATATCGCAGTTACAAGCATTCGCAACTTTTGAAAATATAAAACTAATTTAAGTTATTTTCTTGTTAATTCATGCAGCTTTTGTGGCAACGTTCTAACTTTAGCTGATATAGTGACACTATATTATTATTGTAGGACAATTTAGAGCAACATAAACAAATCTAATAGACACTGACGCTCAAGTGTCAATTTACTCTTGCTATATCCGCTTAAAGATGGACCGACGCCGATTGGATTATAAATCAAATATTTTCTTTACTTCTTATTTTATTCCTATCTTATAGTTCACTTTAATTAGTTATGTTTTTCTACATAGTAGTTGATTTATGTACGTAAGTAGATAGAACTAATCCTGAAATTATATTATAGGCTCTTATGGCGCAAGTCAAGGAACGAGCAAAAGGCTGGGGTGTTGAACTTAGAGGTAGACTGTTTTCAATTGACAATCAATGCCCGTCCACAACAAAGGCGAAAGCTGCTGAAAAGGAAAATATCAACAAAGTCGTGAAATTGGAACATAAAATAAATGCACAGATTGAGAGTTGTAAAGAAAGTGGTAAAGAAGCTGGAGGTAAGAATGTAATATCGCGTAATATAGTATAATCTTATCACAACGCTTATAGTGAAGTATATCGTAAAACATATATGTTGAAGTGAATTATTGGTAGGCGTTTAAGAAAATAATCAACGATAAATTAAAGTAAATCACAAAACCCGAACACTGCGGCACTAGCACACTGGAACACTTCACTATTCCCCTATCCACAACACTTTACTAAAAATTGGTTACACGTTTCGAAATCTAAGCAGCATTCAACAGTAATATAGTTCAGCATGTGGTATATGTGGTTAGAGAGATAATGTAGTGTTTTACTGAAGTAAAGGTATTTTGAACCAACGCCCATTAATTTCGTTGGTTTATAATTAGTGAGAAAACGAATTTCATTGTGCATTTAAAAGAGGGAAGATATGTACAGATTTTTGAATATAGAAAATTGCAAGATGTAATACTCAGATTTTAGACGTTGCGAACAATAACTTTTTAGTAGCAGTTTACAGGTAAATCGCTGTAGGATGGCGAGAGTTGGCGTATTTCGATCGTGTATTAGTTTAATCATAGATGTAACACAAGATTATATATATATATATATATATATATATATATATATATCAACGTCAAGTTGCATTATCAATTACAGATTGATGGCCGTAACGTGTTTTGAATTGTGTCCTTTACTAATGATTGAATATTTAGTCTAGTAATTGCGTATAACTATATTTCATTCACGTTAAAAATGCAGTAGGTAGCGCTGCGATCGGCGGGTGCATTACACTGGTGAAATTTAACTGATAAAACTGTCAAATAACAATATCGTAAACATCAAAGTTTGGTTATCAAAATCTTGCATAATAAATAGCAAAGCTTTTCATATTTTATGTGCAACACATTTTGGTTATATAACCTGGTAAAATAATACCGCAATAATAAAGTAATAGTAACATCAATCGCAATATAAATGTAGCCTTTTGTTGTTTCATTTACCGAAATGGTTGGAACTTATTTAATTATGTTAGAAACTAAATGAGATTGCATTTGGAGTTAATTGAAGAGAAAATAAATGCCATATGACAAGCTTTAAAATAACAATATTGCCATGGATAAACTTGAATCGACATGAATTCGACATGAATGGTTATATACACAGTGTTATACCAAATCATTTGTCATGAAGTTAATCTCCATCAATTTCAATGGTATGGTTGAAAGTAAGCAATTCAATACATACAAGATAAAGCCAAAAAAGAGAAATGTTACTGATTATGAACAATAGATAATGGGCTCAACGGGACTGTATCTAAGTCCATCGAATGGCTTCAGAGTACATGGCAACACACAATATCCTTAAATCTTGCATAGAATTTGGTTATTGTCATTGATGAAATTAGATGAGCTGTTCGGTGGAAAAGAAAACAGCACTGCAAGTATACTTATCTACTGTACCCTGGCTGCAGTAAAACAAATGTACATTTTGAGTAAATAATTGCATGCATATCAATGAGTACAATAAAATACCAAATATACTAATGAATTATAACAATCTCTTAACTGCACGTATTACAAATTTATATAGTTTTCTTCTCTTCATATCTGGAATAAATTTAATAAAAAAGATTTCGTTACTGTTAGCGTTTTATTTATAAAGTAAACATATGAATTTGATTTATAAATCGAAGGATAGAGTGAAAAAGGTAAAGAAATAATTTCAATTGATTATGCAATTGATATTAACGGATATTTGAATCAGATTCTGATGACGGTGGCCTGACGAAGATTATGTATATACTGTTATGATAAATTCTTCAAGTATATTTTCAACGATATTATCCAGTTAATACATCATACTCTCTTCTTCGATAACATGTTTGAAACAATTAATTTGTACACGTTTTTTTAAAATTACTACATTGTATATAGTACCTTAACTAAATGTATGGTATGCATTGAGATATAAATGAGCAATCAGAGTATTCTAAGTGCTATACACATTTTATTAATTTATCAAAATTTATCAAAATCAAAATCTGATGTATGTGTCAATCAATCTGCATCTGTAGTTCTAATAAATTCATCAACCATATATTCAATTTAGCCTCTGTGTACTGCCAATATGCTTCCCTTGAAGGTTTTTCGATGGTCCTGCAACTGCATCTACTACTGCTCAGACATACCGAACCAAAGCTGTAATCGTAATAGTAGAGTAGAAATTATTTTGTTTATATAATTGATTGTATAGCACCTTGAATTATTAAATGATGAGATAAAAGAGCTCTGAAAAGAACTATTTTTGCCACAACTTGTTTATAGATAAAAAATACAATAAAAAACTGTAGGAAACAACGACAGGAAAGTCGTAAGTAAATTTGACAACTGACAGAAATTTCATACAAAGAAATTACATCAATTTCTCCTGTGTGAATATGCCTCGCCCATTAGCCAATAGCAAACCCGTATTTTAAGGCCAATCTATTCCAAGTCTGCATTCTTTACGTGGGGTATAACTAGTTTATTTTGTAATTATCAATTAAATGTCGATTGTTTGCATATCGCAAATCTAGTGTTGCGGACATGATCACAGTAACTAACGCTTTCTCATTCACCAATCTCGCTCGAGTACATGATCGAAATGCGCCAGCTTTCAGCATCTCCCAGCGATTTACCTGTAAATCATTTTGAATCATTGAAAAACCAACGAATTATTCTGAATGATTTAATAGAATTGGTTTCTTTACTATGTTTTCACGTTTTACTCCATACAACGCCAACTACAAGTGTTTCTCCCGTTTTACACAACTCTTTTTCTGTATTCTTCTTCGGTTCTAACTTAGTAGTTAGAATAGTTTTTGCGTTTGCGTAAACGTAAAGTTATGTTACAATTATAAACGTTAGGAATAGAAATTTTACGTATCAGAAGTACTGCAATTGGAAGGCGTTTTTAGCTGACATTCTATATTAATAAACCTTAGAAAATATAAAAAAAATGAATTTGCGAAATTGCATTTCTGTAATTAAAATGAATACTCGTAATTGTCATAATTATGGCTTTTATTTAAAATAAGCTTCTTCTCTTTTTAAAATAAATCGTTGAAACAAAGGCAAACAATAAGGTGTGCTTCTTGCTCATGCCGGACAAACAACAGATTGATAGTCGGAGACTACATTCACCAGAAAATTACAAGTGATATAACAAGACGATGAATATGGACACAACCCATGTATTAAGCAAACGATTTTTGTATTACTGCCAAGAATGTACAATGTAAAGATGTTTGGAGAATTAATGTGGTCTCAAAAGAGTAGGAGAGAGAAACTTATAATACACACGTATTACCTCTCGTCGCTGCTTCTATACGTAATAAGCATGCGATAAAATATAAACGAGTGTTAATTGGAACCATGTTCGCATGTACTTTAAAAACACGTACATAAGCACGGGAGAAAAGGACAATAGGAACATGGGACAGCTCTTAACAAGCAATACATCAAAGATCTCGCATAATACTATTTTTAATAATACATCTATTTATCACATTTGGATATATGATAACGATTCGTAACTTTAAAATTATTTCGAAAAGAAGTACAGGGTATTAGGATATTCAAGAGAAAATATTGGGCAATAAATTCCGAGAAAGGGAATTGCTTGTGTAATTGTATTCTTTTTTCTCAGCAGTTATTTCCCAAAATTCTCGCTTGTATGATTTATAAATTACTTATATTGTTTTCATTGTAGACGTAGCAGAACCATCAACACCAATGACACCAGATTCAGATTCAATGTTGATGCCTCACGATAACTTATGCGTAGAGCTTTTGTCAATGCTTAAAGCTCGCATGGATCTTGCTTATGCAGAGATAATTTCTCGAATTGGTGGAACTCAGGCACTTTCAGTTATGACAAAAGCATCTGAAAGCAACGTCACACCCTCAACCTCTACACCGGTTCCTAGTTTTCCCACCACTCCCGATGATTCATTCACAGCACTCACTCCGCCGAAGTTTAATCAAAAGAACTCATCCACACCTTCGGAAAAAGAAATAGGTTATTCTATTTTAGAAGATGCGTCGCCTACCCATCGGTTTTTTAGTAAAGATTTTGAACCGACAGACAAAATGCGCTTTTTCAAGGCTGTGCAGAAAGAATGTAAATTACTAAGAGAATCTCTTCCACCTGGGGTATGGGTTCGTTCGTACTCTAACCGGTTGGATTTGTTATCTGTTATGATTCGGGGTCCAAATAAGACACCTTATGAGGACGGTCTGTTTTTATTTGATCTTCAATTAAGTCCAGATTATCCCCGATCGCCACCTTTCTGTCATTACATAAGTTATAGTACCGAAAGACTGAATCCTAACCTTTATGTTGAAGGGAGAGTATGCGTCTCTTTATTAGGGACATGGACAGGACGAGGTACTGAAGTTTGGGGACCGAACAGCACTCTCCTTCAACTGATTGTGTCAATTCAAGGTCTGATACTAGTATCCGAGCCGTATTACAACGAAGCTGGGTATGAGAAACAAGCTGAATCTCAACAAGGATATGAAAATTCTCGAACATACAACGAGCTGGTGATACTTAAACTCGTGCAATCAATGACAGCTATGCTATTGTCTCCGCCAGAAGTTTTTAAACAGGAGATATATGCGCATTTCGCAGAAAAAGGTGTCAAAATGTATGAACGTTTAAAAAATTGGTGTAGCGACAATGATTGCACAAAGCCAGAATTTCCTTTATTACCGGTTAGTAAAGGACTTCGTCTATCTCTAAACACATCATTGGAACAGCTTCAAAAAGCGCTTCAGCAGGTATTAGAACAACAAAAGAATTCTAAGTCTGAATGATAAGAACTCAGTCTCGGTTTAGAGTATTGTGATTTTTTTTATTCTCTTCGTATGTTTTTTTTTTGCGTATTGAAGATATATGTTAATGTTTATGCGATGTATTAATTCTTTGATGTATATTTAATACATAATCATTATTTGTTATCACTGCTATTTATGTGCGTCATATATAAAGATTTAACTATTTACTTGCTCAACGATAATTGCCCCCAATGTGATCTACGTATTTTTAATCATAATCTTCCGTTTTCACAGTTCAAATACTCATTATACGAATTCTACAATTCTATGCTAATTGAATTAAAACTACTTAACGATTACACACAATGTTAAATGCAAAAGTATAAAGCGACTGTGAAAGTGTACTATTCCAATCGAAATGCATTCAGTTGTAGGAGTATTTTAAAACATTCAAATGTTCAAGGTGTTATTGAAAATATCAAGTACTAGGATATTGCTTTTTAATCCTTTCGAATTCTATGCTTCGTTTTTAAATGAGATTACTCTTAGGGGCTTTCCAATTACAGAATTGCGCAGCTCAAAACAGTACCAGTATAGTCTTCGTTATACAAAAGGCTTTAATATGAAGTTCCACTGCTTTTATCTATCATTTGTCCCTCACACACTAAGTAATTTTTTGTACGTAGTGCACCGCATATCGATTACCGAATTATAGTTCTACTTACAAACATGACGCACGTAATTGGAAAACACCTGTTGAACAATTTCAATTTACTGAAAGTGGTCACAAGCTTCAAGTCTTATTGGACTTTGTAGGTAAACTGTGTAAGAGTTTATATTAAATGTTAAACTTTGTTGCAAATATTTAATTTACATGAAAATTCGAATAGATATATTTGTAAGTACGTTTTTGTATTTTTACACTTTTAATGCTTTTTACATAATTTATTCATGAATGAACGATGCCGTCCGTAGTAGTACAGCGTAATAAATGCTTTCTATTAAATAATCTGTCCTTGGTGTCATGCTCAATAAAATAAAAGTTCAAATACGAAAGTAACATTGCCTTGCTAAAATTAAGATATTAAAAAGTATAACAGATTTCAAAATTATCTGAAATATAAGCTTTACTGTTGATAAAAACAAAATATAGCAAATTTGATAAAAATTAATTTCCTAACCAGATGTTGGAAGTGTTACGTCAATTGAAAGGTTATATATTGCAACATAACTCTCTCATATATTTTATTTGCTAAATAATGTATAACATTTATATACCCAAGGTGTATCATTTGTATACGCCAATTAAACTCTTATTAAACGAGTAGTAGTCTTGAGCATGTTGTCATGGACATAATATATCTGTTTCAGCAATAACTATCTAGTCTAAGTGGATCTTAAAATAATATCTGTACTGCAGAATACTCTAAGATCAATAGGAAATGTGAATAAAATAACTTACTATAAAATGCTTATTTCTTCATATATGAAAGACCCCATTTAATACTCAATTTAAAAACTGAAATTTTCATGTAAATTAACAAAGAAATGTGATTTATTGTGATTTTTTTGTAAACTCTGCTTGAGTTATACTTTATTTATTTATACACTTATTTTCTTTATGTACAATCTGTTAATATTAAAGGTATTTATTAATAGTGAAGTTTGTCACAAGATTAATTTCTACAATGGTAAATAGTCAGCTAAACTTTTGTTATTAAATTATTAATATATTTTATGCGTTATATGACAGTTTTGTTACCACATTCAAATTTATTATTTATTGTTATGAATTAAGTTATTTCACGTGTACTAATAAAATATGTGTATAGGCATGGGAAAGAGCTAACGGTTTATTTTCTCAGGGACAACGTACATTCACAATTATTGCACTTTAATTTATTATATATCGATAATCGTGTTTAATGACAGTAAATACTAATATACATTTCGCAAATGTCGACTGCAAAAGGGCTTCTATATTAAGGGTTTATTATTTAAATATGCACTAAAATGCAACTAAATCGAAAATATGAGGTGTAAATTAAAAGATGTTATTGTATGTACTGTAAAATATTGTTAATTACTTACCATTTGGTAGTTATTTCTTATGTAGGTGGAAATTTTATAGAAGTATTTATTAAAAGTAAAAGTTGTTCCTATTTATCTCGCGTATTTATTTATACCTACATAACACAATCTTACTAATTTGACTTTCTAATATTTAATTCATGTATATTTTCCATAATTTTTGTGAATATTCAGAAAAGTCACGATTATTTAGAGCATAAGTTGCCCGAACGTCGGTTACCCAAAAGACCTCTTTATCTTGATGTGTTATTCATTTGCAACATCGGTAAGACAGGCGTAGTACTAACCCCCGTGTTCAATAATGTACAGAAAAAAAGATAGAGATATAACAAAAATTAGTTTTCCATAGCTTTGTTCAAGCGGCAATTAAACGAGATTGAAAACTATGACGCGTGCGTAAACATATTTGACTGTTCAAGCAAACATTACCACATTCGCGCACATATTTCGACAGTTGGTCCGCTGTTCAAAATGCTGCGTGTCCAAACATACAAATATATATTCTGTCAACAAGCTTGATCAAATCGTTGGCAAATCAAATGAAACTCGATTCGACATACGTAATGTTCACCGACTGATAATACATAAACTGTACGCAAACCATTATGAATATAAACGAACTATTTCCGGAATTGGACCGTGTCATGATGAGATATATATAAAAAGGAAGAGGAGAAAGAAAAGTAAGAAGAAAAAGAAAAAAATGATAAAGGGTGGGGGGAAAAGAATAAGAGAAGGAATAGAGGCAGAAGGGGGGGAGGAGAGAAGAAAGAGACCAAAAGAGAAAGGTGGGATCTCGACGTTTCGCCTCCGTCATAGGAGACTTCAGGAGAATAGGGGAAACCAAAGTGGCACGGAAATTCGACGTGTAAACCACGCTAGAGGCAAACCCACTTTGGCAGAAGGTTATGGTCACTCGGCATGTTGACCGCACTAGGGCGAAAACCTTTTCACCTTTCTTTCTATTTCACGTCCCCCCACCCTTTATCATTTTTTTTTCTTTTTATCTCTTTCTTCTTACTTTTCTTTCTCTTATTTCTTTTTCATATATATCTCATTATGATAAGGTCCAATTCCGGAAGTAGTTTGTTTATTACTAACTCTGCCCGTAGAAGCCTACGTATTCATTTCATTATGAATGTTGTTGCTAGGACAAACTTCACACAACCGTATGAGAGACGTAATTTGACTAACGTTGTTTTAAAGGCTATCGAATGTCATATAAATAGGTTACATGCGCGCCCTAATATATTTGAAATACCGCTGAAAGTAGGATATCTAATATGATGCTGAACAGCCCGCATTTTTATTTATCACTTTTTAAAATTTATCGTACATAAAATTACCTATTGTACCCTTAACCTTTTTACATAGCATATCAAATTCGTCTACTATTTCGACTGATTCCGAGGGCGACATCTCTTGCGTTTCTAGTTTACGAATAGAACTTGAAACAAAAATACTAAGACTTAATATACAAAAGGTTTTGTATATTAAGTCATATTATCAATCACTAATTGGCGCTAATTAACTTCAATTAGTGTAATACGTCTACATATAGACTATAATTAAAGATATGTAAAAATAAAATATATGCACTTTGCATATAATCCGGTCTCTAGTCATAAGAATATTAGTTATTGTAGTAATGATTTCTTTCAGTAATATTAATTGTATGTATAAGATATTAAGATTAGTTTTGCCAACAGTTATGAAACAAAAACATTTACTTAAAACATTGTATGTCAAAGATGCATGCAGATTTGTTTAAAATGCATACCTCAAACCTGTTATGTCAAAGATGTGGAAAACCTCCCGTTTGAATTACTATAGAACACTGTGACTGTAAAGTAAATGTTTTTTGTTATTTTCTTAAAACTACTAAATATTCTGCACATATAGCACTCATCCATATTTATGGCACTTATTTTTGCGTGCAAGATGTTTGGAGTTTCTAAAAAAACGATAAAAAATCACACTACACATATGAACTACCACTGTTTAGATCCTCCCAAAATTCATATTTTCAGAAAAACATGGCGTTGTTAGTCCTGCACTGTTTTCCTAGAGGGCGCGCATTGAAATGTTACGCACTTTTTATATCTCTGGTCACGTGGTTTTAATTTATTCTGGAAGAAACTGTATAAATACTACTTTCAAAAAATATCTTTTGATCAAGTGCATTCTTAAAGCACTTATAATTTTTATACAAAATTGTGTAATTGTAAGTTAAACTACCAGATGACTATAAAATATTTTATTTTTGGTGTAGGTATAAAAATACAATCAATATACATAAGTGACAAAAAATAAAACAAATGCAGTTTTCAGTTATAAAGTAGCGCAGAAATAAGTCTTAAATATCACAGTAACTATACGATATTAAAGATTACATTTTGCTCTTCAAATTTGGTAATAGCTTTTCCAATTTCATTGCCTTCTGCAAACTGCCACTGATCTTTAACCTGCCTAGCATATAAGCATTTGTGGCTTTAATTTTCCCTTCAAATAATGCGAAAAAGTTTTTACTATCCATTGTTAGGGTAGCATCTGGTTTTGTAGGGGAATCACCTGAGCCCGCAGCTCCAGGACCATTCTTCAAATCGAGATACCTATGACACTTTAGTGAGAGATGTCTTTGTAAATGTTCCATATGATACTTACCACCTTCCGCTGTTTTTACCAGTCAAGTTAAATTGATAAACCGCTTGTGTTTTGGACACTAGATCTTCATTCAAGGCTTTTCGAATACCACTGAAAAGTTGGTCGACTTCATTTCCTTCTGAAGCGGTTGTGGCTGTTTGGGCCTTAGATTCTGAAAATACTCCACATTTTTTATATGATTCTGACGGTTCTTTTTCCACAAAAGCATCGAGCATTAGTGAGTTTTTAAATTCGGGGTTATAGGCATATTGATCTAGATCAGTAACACCAGCATCTTTCAAAACCTCATCGTCTATAAAGAAGTTTCCCGTAATTTCTTTAGGATTTCGAGTTATAACTGCATAAGCAGCATCAGCCATTATCTCTGGTTTTCGGGTATAGTTCTTAACATTAGAGCCATGTAACATTTCTAATGCTGTCGTATAAATGGCTGTAAAGAAATTTTTAGTAAAAGGCAAATTATGTTGACTAGAAGCGAATAAAGCAATAATGATTTACCTGTCCTAGGCCATAATGCATTGACACCAATACCAAATTCTTTAAATTCTTCGTGCATTCCCAAAACACACATTGACATTCCGTATTTTACCATTGTGTAGACAATATGTGGGTTAAACCATGCAGGAGAGATATTCAGTGGTGGTGAGATATTTAAAATATGAGCATGGTTACTGTTTTTCAAATATGGCAAGCATTCCTTCGACCTACAACCACATACCTATTGAATGATATTCTTCGAACATATTTAAGTACATACACTAAAAAAGTGCCTCTTGTATTAACACCATGAACTACATCATAATGTTTCATTTCAGTTTGTGCTGTACCGGTCAAAGTAACTGCACATGCATTGTTAATTAAAATATCAATACCCCCAAATTTCTTGGTAGCTTCTTCCACTGCCGATTTCACTTGCTTTTCATCGCATATATCAACAGTGCAGGGTAATGCCTTTCCACCAGCTTGTTCAACTACATAAACATGTATTACATATATATGGCATAAAAAGAAAATTATATTTGTACATACTTTCTTCTGCTGCAGTAAAAATTGTACCAGGTAATTTTGGATGAGGCTGAGCTGTTTTTGCTGCAATAACAATGTTTGCGCCATCCTTTGCAGCTTTTAAGGCAATTGCTTTACCTATACCTCTACTAGCACCAGTGATAAATAATGTTAAACCACTCAATTTCCTGTAAGTAAACAAGAGCTCTAATAAGAATAAGACACGTATATATATATGTAGAAAAATATACCCTGTATTGATCATATTTCGGTTTGTTCCTATATTATAAGGGTAGAATTTATATAAACTGAGATGAATAAAACTGTGCAAGTGATAGTGAAGTTTGACCTACTTGAAATACATTCCAAAGTACGTACAAGATCGTTGTAATTCATTTTAAAGGAGAGCGTTTAATAGGAGAACGAGAATGATAAAGTTGAGTGCAGCACTTTACTTTTATCATTTATTTATCAATAAAATTCTAAGCATTATGTATTAAGATCTAAAATTTACAATTCATATATATATGTATACATATTGATTTTAAATAAATTACAAATAATTATAGCAAATTATATGTATTTATATTAAAATATTTTGCCGGTTGCCGGTAAAGTAGTATTTGCTATTTCTATTTCAAAACATTATTTTAGTTAGTAATTGCTCCACTGGGGTACACTACATCTGACTGAAAAAAAATTGAAATTATTAGAGCATGTTGAATAATTAATATTTTAAATATATTTGATAAAAAATGTAAACATCTACAATGTTTATGTGTATCTTTGGAACTGAGAAAAATCTAAAAAAATCCTACAAATGGTTTCATTGTGTCATTTCCTTTAACCGTCTAAATGCTGCGGGCCTTCAAAAAACAAATAACGTTTTAATTTGTGCTACACAACTGGAAAGCTCTCGGGCAATGCTGTGCAACAAACAAGAGTGTTGGAGCATTGCTATTTGTCTAATATTATCAATCATCTCTTCTGTTCGGGTTTTTGGTCGTCTATGACCCTCCTGTCTCTCATTACCAATTTATCAAAAAATATCGGAGCAATTCTATTGAGTATACTCTGAAAAGTACTATAATCAAAAACAAGGTTGGAGAAATTATGCCGAAGTTCTAAACAATCTTGAATAGAGTACTTCCAGTGTCTATCGATCTTTTAGCTATTATGGAACCACGAATTCTTTGTGTATATTTTTGAATACCATTTTACAAATCAGAATTACATAATGCTAATTTTTGGTTTCAGATTCGGATAAGTATTGACGGAAAACATTTTACATTTAAAATTTAACTTAAATCAAGCACTTAAGTTGGCATATACGATTTTCTTTTCTAAAACATTTTGACGTTGGATTTGGCTTTCTGATATTAATTAAATATAAGCTATTATAACCTGAACTACCTTTAGGACTAGTAGTTTTTCTTATATATTTTCTGACTCTATTTTTTTACTATGTGGTTTACATTTTACAACTTTAAATAAAGAGGTATATTATTTCCAATAGGGCAAGTACCAAAAAGGCTAGTGGAAATGTACGAAATTTTACCAGTTCATATTCATAGCTGACTGGAAGATGGTATTAAAATGTTGTTGTATTCTACCTATTCATCCGTACTTTATGTAGATATATAAAATAAATTAAGTTTATTTAAAATAATAGGCATTTGCTTTTTTCACCATGTCGTATCTTAAGAAACCACCAAATGCTATTGAGACATTAGAAAATTTTATTATTATAAACAAACGTTCCAAATTACCTTGTTTGTAGCGAATTATCAATAAACAACAGGAACCACTTCGCTCGATTTGACATTGAAGCATCTACGTTGCTACTCATTCCGTTAAAAGTCCAAAGACGTAGGCAAATTTTTAAATGTCACGGTAATTTAATTGCATGCATTTGGTAGTAATTGGCAATTTATCCGTGCAGGGAATTACAAAGGCGTTACTAGCATGCTTATTTGTATTTACAACTTGCAAACTAATAATTTTTTATGCTCAAACTTGAACGAATATTTACTTAGGTACACTATCACTTATAAATTCACGATCACTTATCGAGAAATAGCAAATAAAAAATATCATGGTAATATAGTGTAAAACTAAAATTTCGAAAAGTGCAAACAATTGAAAGATATTTGAAATAAGAAGAAATTTTCATTCTTTGAGCTCAAAGAGGCTTAAAGTAACAACCATTGGGGAAGACCAACATATTACGTTAATCAGTTAAACGAAATCAACGCCTTGTAGATGTGAAATCTGTAAGAGTATTAATAGATGTTCATATATCCAGGATCAAGTGACAATTACATCCAGCGGACTATTAAAAGGATATATCGCTACTAGAAAGCCACTACTTCCTAGAAAACTATAGAAAGAAAAAGATTTAATTGGGGTCTGGAAGATAAAGAAAGGACTAAAGAACATTGAGCAAACTTTCTGTGGAATAACGAATCCAAATTCGAGTTTTTTGGTAACACAAGGTAAATTTCTGTTCGAACGGTATTTAAAGAAGAAATGTTACTGCAAGCTGTGGTGTTATCTGGAAACGTAGAAAAGGCTCGATGATGATATGGGGATAATCTTTGTTGTGAATGGAATGAGAAATTTGATGGGTATTGAAAGAATATTGAAGCAAGGTAATGTCTGCGGTTGGACCATATTTAAGTAAAACACGCTCTTTTCACATTATGGGAAACTTAACAGTAGTCAGAACAAGATTGAAGGTGGTTCTTTATAGCCTGTTAGGATAGTACTGCAACTTTTCATCAGAAAGCTCGGTATTCCATTCGGACTGAATGTTATCTTTCTTTAATTGTTGAATAGCAAGTAGAATCTCGGATTCAGTGGTAGAATGAATACAAATTAACGGACCGATAAGTTCAACGGTCGCATTGTAAATTTTAGCTTCACCAGACACATATACACCGTAAAACTAAGCGGGAAAACTGTTGGCAATATCTTTGGAATGGCAAATATGTGTAGGCATTTCAGCATGCTAAGTCAGGTATTAAAAAACTAACACATTTATCGTAGAAAAGATTCCAAAACTCTTGAAAATCGCTAAATATCGAAGACTTTAGATTGAATTACACACCTATTAGAGGCTGCTTGAACTGGTTTCTTAGCAGATAGTTGTTTATGAAGATAAAATGCTGACCATGTCGTTGAAACCAAAACATTGCCTGGTTTAATCAGTTTTAAGCCACTGAGTATTTCTTCTAAATTTATTCATAGTAATTTCAACTACTTTCAAAGTTTTGTAACGACTCTAAGGACGCATTGATGCTCTTAAAAACTTTTTACAACAGAAAGAAGAAAACAGAGTCGTCAAAAATATGGTCTGGCTAGTGCAATAATTGGTTATCAGTTCTGTAGAAAAACTCTGGGAGATTGCCCGAGTCTAAGTTTAGCAAAGCATTTACGGGAGTGCTTTCATTAATGCAAAAAGCTTAAATAAATTAATAATTAATTTAATTGTGTCCAACTATAATAAATGACAGACGTGGATTTTTTGACGAAATTACGAGTTAGTTGAGTGTGTATGATATATAATCTCCATTTTAGCATTATAATTTCTGACAAATACGCACGTTTTTCATTTGCAATACGTTGCTTTCTTTTTATTTAATTTAATACACCTTTCTCAAGGTGGCCTTGAATTTATTAGTTATATACGGTAGAGCACATATCACAACTTGTAATGAAAAATACGTGTCGATATTTACATCACGGCAAATTTGGATGTTGTAATTAATTACAAATATTTGCATTAAATTTGTACATAACTTCAATTTTATAGTACTAAAAATATTCCAGTAGGTAACAATATACAACAAAATAAAAGAAAACAATGACATTACTGTAATTGTATAACAAAGCTTTCCAAATTATTATTTTACACATTAAGAAAAAGGATCTTAGAAATAAATACTCCCAAGGACAACTATAATCTGCCAGATTTAAGACAGTCCTATGATCTTTGGACGGAGAATTGCTACAATTCATCAAATATAAACAAACATACAGAAGATTACGAGCAAATATCAGAATGTTGTATTTAGATGTCCGGTTAAATATAAATAATAGGGTAAAGCAGATACAAAGTTTAGTATAAGCAATATATAATACCCACCATAAATATAGGAACGTGTAGTTAAAATAAGAAAATAACTAAATACTGTTTATGAAACAACAAAGCATATACAACCAAAGATGCAATATACAGAATAATGTATTATTTTACATATATGTTTATGTTTTAGACCATTCAGACTATTTCATTGAAATTTAGTATGCTGTTAGAAATAATGGAAAATTATGGTTATTAAAAATAAAATATTTCTACTAGTGATAAGATAATAAAACAATTTTCGGACTGTCTACTTCATCATATATTTTTATGTTTACAACAATTTTTAGTACCCATAGTTTTCTTTTTATATAAAACTTTAACGTGACAAATGAAAGCGGTGAATTATTTATTACTGAACGTTCAACAGTATGTGTTCTTGAGCTGAATTCTAGCACTTTTGCAACTCTTAAAAAGCAGTGTACACTACGTCCAAACGCAAAGAAGAAACATGTTACATTTACCGGAGATAATGGATTCACTACACTGAGGAAAAGATGATTGAATTTCTGGTAGGATTTGGAATTACAAGGAAATTGAATTATCAAATTTTGATGTTTTTCAATAAGAAACACTTGTGTGAAACAAGAAGTAATCAAACTTAATTTTTATTAAACACACACAATTCTCTACAACGACAACAACGTTCTTTATGATTCATATATCTAAGATTATTTCTAAAAGAATAAATTCAAAAGGGGTAAATGATGCCATTTGTAATAGAAATACGAAAGAACATATTGTGGTGGAAAATCTCAGGCTCGTTAAAATTTTTTAACTGGGTTCTTTGAATTAAAAACCTTTGAAATCGTATTCACTGGCTCGGCTTTAGGATGGACTGGCCTTCGCTTTCGGCTTTAAGTGTCGGGAACTTCCACATTTTGTATGTAGTATTAGCTGATACACTTTATTATTGGATATAATACGAAGATGTTTATAAATTTACGGAGTTATATGGGAAAAATAACGACTTATTCCTTCCCAGGAGAAAAGATGCCAACATGTCTCACTTTGGACCCGATCTTCATCTGTTTGTTCTTTTTTTGTTTTATATCTATGCCAACGCATTGGTTCGCCTGTATGGTAGGCCACTCAATACACACACACATACTCGATATGTGTGACATTATAAAGGAAATTGCTGCCAGTCGTACGATAAATTTCGAAGATTATGAGTACAATTTCGGAATAATGCATATTCATACAATGTAATTGAAATATGTGAGTACTGTATATTAAACGTCTTTTAAAGATGAAATTTTGAAATATATTTTTTTAAACAAGAAAAATTGTGAATGATTAGTTATTAAAGGATACCCAAAGTAGATATCTGTAAAACTTTTAAAAGAAACCTGCACAGATTGAATATCTGTGTTTTGCCAACGTTGAATATTTAAACGAATATAGCGTGAAAATTTGCAAATAACATCTTTATGCAAATATTATAAGACTATTTCACAGCTATTGCAGTATAATTCCACCCTACACAAATTAATAATTTATTCGAAAGCAACGTTACATGAGCACGCGGACTCTCATTGTCAACTGTGTTACCGACTGAGTTGACAATGAGAGTCCATGTGCTCTTGAAACGCTGCGTTCCGAATTAATTTGCGTAGGGTGGAGTTTGCTGTTCGGAAATAAATTTCATTAAAATATATCAACGACTTAATTTGCAACCTTGCCTGGACTAAGAATAAAACACAATTTTAAAAGGCTTAACAAAAATCTCCTTGAAAATGTTACTAAAATAATGTTCTTCATAATAACTGAGTATCTACAAATATTTTGCTAAATTGTAGTAAAATTAGCAAAACATTTTTTACTGTGCGCGTGGTTCGGTAAGAGAGTTTTAAATTTCTAGCTGCTTATATGTATGCCTGCAGAAATAAGTCCGCACTCATTGGCGGCGATGATATATTTTGAAAACAGTCGGATATACCGGAAGTCGGGATTCATACACGTATAGGTTAGTATGTATGTGAATGCCGGATTAGGTTAATGATGGCGCATCGACGGCGTTTTTTGTTATGGTCGATGAGTGTTAATACATTTCATAACTGATTTTCAACATTACAATATATTGGTATAGTATATAATGCGCGACGTGATGTACGGTATTATAAATTGTTATATAACTTTATTTATATGTTAAGCGTGTGCAGCATTTCACAAAATGCTGTAGACAATGAAGTTTGGGGCGAAATACGTTTCGGAATGGAGATTGCCAACAAGAGGTGAATTATAGTATAATTTTCATCGGGTGAAAAACACGATTGTGGATCAAATAAAGGCAGAATTAAAAGGTGACAAAATATGGCTGACGATAGACGAAACAACGGATGCAATAAAAAATTGCAGTTTAACTGTGTTAGTGCGCACTTTAAAAAACGATGAACTAAAATAGTAAGTAATTACATTCATTATTTTTTAATATTGATTATAACGGAGCCGTACGCTACTGCGAAAGAACTCGTTTCTGCAGCGTTGCTTGTGTCATATGAATATAATACGGTGCTGTTTTGATTTAAGGGGTAATTTTTACTTGACATTGATTAGATAGCTACATCTTGTTGGAGCGCAAATAAGACACGCGAACACCAACAACTTGTTAATGTAAAAAATATTTTAATGTGTTGAATATCTTATTACATTGAAATTTGTTGAATTAACAGATTTCTTCCGTATTACTAATAAAAGAAATAGACAGTTAATTGCACCAGGAATGACGAACGCTTTCAACGCAAATAGGAGTGCTTCAATTTCAGTAACGTGTATTCGTCTACATCGCTCAATTCATATATTGCCGAATATATGCCGAAAGTATGTGCCGCGGATATTAAAGCAAAATGTTGATATTTTAATGGACGACTTTAAAAGCAAACGTAAATAAAAAACAGACACATTCTATACAAAATAGAACAATTTCATGAAATGAGCTTCTAAAATTCAGTGGCGTATCTTTTTTTATACTAACGTTCTCATATTTAACCCAGTCGTTTCTATACTTATGGCCGGTACTGTAGAAACAATAACTCATCTTGAAGCGCGATATGTGAAAAAAATAGCATCAGTGTTCCGCTAAAAAAAAACAAGTCATTTCAATACTAGAAATAAAGCGGAACATATTCTTATGTTTACTAATGTAATTAAAGATAAATAGTTTGTTATTAATACACCAGCAAAATCGACTTTAACCCGAAGATATCGCCAAAATTTCGAATCATATGACCATATATTAACGATCGGGTCATTTTTTATTGAACCCTTTTACATATTTTTCTGCCAACTGTAATAGTCCTCGTAATACTAAAACACCATTACTTAATCCTTGACTAACTAATTATGGTTACCTTTACCGAGATTCAACTGAATATATTAAATTCTCGATACAAATTACGTGCATCATAAATAAGGTTTTAATAAACCAAACACGTACATACAATAATTTTAATGTTAGCGACAAACAACTTCTTTTTTGTCTGAAATGACGTCCCTGTTTTTAAAACAGGTATTTTATGTTCATAACACACCTGTGTCACTATATATAAGGACTATTTTACATACGTAAGTATACGTAATTACTTTGTTTATTCATCGATTTTGTTTAGCAAGATTATACCGTGAAGACGTTGCACTATCCCAAACTTATACATATGTAGTGAAAATGTAATATTGGATTCAAATTGAAGGGAAACGTTTACTTCATGTCTACAATTTTTTCACTTTTTGTAAAAGTGATTATAACACTCGCTGTTCTTTTATATATGAAGCAGTAATAAATAAAATGATTTAGAAAGTGTTTTACATTGATATCTGGGTCATTTTATATTGTGTTCAGTTTCTAACAATTATAAAAAGATTGTCGATCATATCATTGAATTTTGACATATTAAAAGAAAGAAGAATGAACAATGAGATATTTATTTTATATATATCTATATACAGTAAATAATATAACAATGACTTTACCTTAAGATATAAAGCATATAAATTGTCATTAACAGTTCGTATATTTCTGTATATCTTGATATGTATGTATGTACATATAAACATGTACATCTTAAGAAACCCGCAAACAGTTTTACTTAGTATTAAAAGTTTGTATACACTTATATACACTATATATTACTTCACTTTACTAAAAGTGTGCTTTCAATAGAATCATAATCACCAGAGTTAATAGTACAGCAAATAAAAATACCGCTACATACGACAAATATCTCCAAGGCATGTCTGTTCTGTGTGCCAAGGCTAGGGACAACAGTTTTCTCTTTTTTTCCGAATACGGAGGATACCGTATGGCCTCCACTTTTTCCCATAAATTGCTCTGAGGTCTTATAAAGACACTCTTTTCGTGAACGAAGGAATCAAAGGTTTTCTTACCATGATAAGATCCCATTCCACTTTCGCCTACTCCTCCAAAAGGAAGATTTTCACAAACTATGTGCATTAGCGTATCATTAACAGTTACTCCACCAGCGGACGTTGATTCCAATATCATTTCAATTTGGCTTCTATTGCTTGTGAAAATATACATAGATAATGGTTTTTCCCTGGCGTTTATGAAGGCAATTGCTTTTTGAACATTGTCGATGTTTATGATCGGTAATATTGGACCGTATATTTCTTCGTCCATTATAGAACTATTAGGATTGACATCGGTTAGAATTGTGGGTTGGATGTATCTTTCTTTCTTGTCGAATTGGCCACCTAAAGCAACGGTGTATCCTTCTAGATAAGTTAGAAGTTTCTCGAAGCGTTTGTCTGTTATAATCCTGGCGAAATGTGGAGATGATTTCGGATCATCCGTGTAGAATTCTTGCAATACTTTTTCGGCAGATTTAATGAACTTTTTCTCGACACTTTTGGTGCATAACAAATATTCTGGACCAACGCAAGTTTGACCGGAATTAACACATTTACCCCACATTATTCTTCTAGCTGCTATATCTATGTCGGCGCTTTCATCTAGGTAAACAGGATTCTTTCCCCCCATTATTAAAGTGGTTGGCGTTTTATAAATAGCTGCAGCTTTTGCTACATGCGTTCCTAAATATTTTTGTCCAGTGTAAAAGATGTAATCAAATTTTTCCTTCAATAACTCCTTTAGATCCCCCGTATAGACGTGATAACATTCTTGATCAAGATATTTTGGAATGGTTTCAGTGATAAAATTAAACGTATTGGATGATTTCGGCGAGGGGTATAGAATGAAGCAATTTCCAGATGCTATAGCACTGGCTAATGGCAAAAGACTTGCTTGGATTGGATAATTCCAAGCGCCGATCACCAAGATGACTCCAAGGGCATCTTTGCAGATTTTTACGGAATCCAAGGGAAAGACGATCTTTTTCTGTACGTATTTCGGCTTCATCCAATCTCGAAAGTTTTCCATAACGTTCTTGACATCGTTCTTAATGAAATCTATTTCGAATGCCTGCGATTCCTGCCTGGGTCGTCGTAGATCTTTGGTCAGCACCTCCACCATTTTGTCCTCGTTTTCCGTGTACATTTTCGAGAGTTGTTTTAGCTGTTTTTCACGAAATTTTATCGTTTTCGTTCGTCCCTCTTCGAAAGCCCGTCTTGCGGTCGTCACGCACGTCTTTCCGTTTTTTGGCTTCAACATGTCTACCGCAATATTGTCGCCTTTTTCCGTTTTGTCCGATAACTTCGCGCGGGGTATCATGTTTTCGGGATACGTAGCGGCGACGCGATTGTTCGACGGCAAAAATCTTACTGGTAAAATTGCGTAGTTTTCGACGACTGCGAGGTATTACATTGCTCGAAAGCGGTTTGCCTTGTTTGATATTACGCGAGATCTAGTAAAAAAAGAGCTCCGTATGTCCATCTCTCCGTTACGTGAGTTTAATGTAGTGAAAGTTTAATAAATTGGATGTATTGGTAGAGGATATTACGCTATTGAATGGCATATAAAAACAAACTTCAAACCGAATAGTTTATTGGTTTTTTGTTCTATATACTGTTTTGTTTATGCTGAAATAATGAATTATATGAGACGCATAATATTTTCCTAACCAAAAATTTAACACTTAAAATTAAAAATAGAAATTTAAAGTATATTCAATGAAAAGTATTAACTGTTGCATAATGGCACTTTTAATTGCAAGATTATAATATACAAGTGTCTCCTCAAATAATAAAAAAAAGGAAACGCCATGGGCCATAATTATTTGATTTACTTTCCGATTTTGATGAATTAAAAAGTGAAAGCTGTAAACACTGAAAATAGAATTATATATAGAATTATTGGTTGTCTCGGCAAAGTGGGGCAAGTTACAGTGCACTACGGAGAACAATTTGGAGTATCAAGGCGAGTGTTCAGTAAAGTTTACGTGCTCGCATTATCTATGAATGAGTGAGCATAGGCGATGTGGACGTAGGAATGTTTACACATAAAATGATAAAAAATATGTTAAGAAGTTTCCACGAAATCACAAACTGAGTGGTATCTATTAAATATTAGAATCATTAAATATGTTTCCACACTTGTTTCCGTCAAATGAGTACGGCGTGCGGAATAAATATTTTTTAATGATGAAAACGACCATTCCACATCGAGTGATGATGATTCGCAAATTTAAAGTAATCCTTGTAACAACTTAATGAACCTATCGACACACCCTCACAAATTTGTCTTGGTATGAGAAAATCCGAATTCTTGTCAGTAAACACTTTCAATTTTTCGTGTTACACTTTCATTGTTTTCACCTTCCGCCGTACATAGGCGTGAGTGAACATCATTCACAACTTGAATAGAATCCACAAACCACGTCGAATCATTTTGTAATTTTTCAATTCCGTCTGCTAGTCCATACTAGTTCTTGCGAATCCTCTCTGAATCACATTTTACCTGATTATCTTGAAGCATTTTCTACTTTCTTTACATCATCAAAATGTTCGCAGTAGTAAAACGCAGCCTTTAACCATGTTCCCCAATGAGTAGTAATCGACTGTGGTGGTTCAGGCAGTTTGGGACACAGTTGGTGAAATCTCTTTTACGTTTAGCGACTTTAGAAATACTGCCTTCATGTGACCTATTAAAGCTTTTACTCGTGGATAACATTTAGGGATCAATTGCGGTTTAAAGCATGGATTTTGCATATAACATGTAACAGATTCTCCTTCTGGAAGAGATCAGACTAAGTAAAGCACGTTAGCGGCACCGTCACTCACAAATATTAAAAGTTTGGGCGTTGAAACTTACAATTTGTTCAATGCCCTCAATACCAAATATTTCATCACTAGTATAGTTTGCAACCCTTTTGGAAACAAGTAAGAGAGGGAATGACGGTTCAAACTCTTCCATTGTACGTATGTACCATCATGTTCACTACATAATGTTTTTGCAGATCGGTTGCTTCGTCCACACGTAACCACAATTCTGCTTTAATTCTTCTTTCAATATAGTCATGAACAGGTGGAATAAAGTTTCTTAACGACGTCCGACTTGGTAATGTATAATCCGGATAGTTACTCAAGAAGGAGACAAATACTTGTTGGTCTAGTAAAGTGAACGGTACATTACATAGAATAAAACAAACACCTATATCAAGTATTAATTGTTCACTGCATCGTTTGTCACGGATTGCAGAACACCTGCTGGTGCACGTCAAATAGTTGTCACTGTGCACTTTCCACATTTAATTCTATCGCCTTCGTATTCTAAATCCGGCATACTCGTTATTACGTTTTCTAGTTTATTGGAAATACGCCGTTTCCGAAACGTACCTAACTGCGGCATTTTCTGAGTATGTGTGTGCTGACAGACAGTCAGAAGGAGCAGTAGAATAATACTGAACAAGCGTGCTTTGATACGGGTAGTCGATTCTCCGTGCCGCGCGCTTTACTCCTCTACATTGTTTTCCGGATGACACCGAAACTTGTCCCTCTTTGCCGAGGCTATTTATAGCATTTTACAACACCTTCACTTGCGAGTCTTGACGGTACCGAATATTGTGCATCGATTCAGATCGTTAATACTTTTGGAGTATAGTTAGTACTACTAATGTTTACAGCGAATCCCAAAATAATAACTTACCTACGTTTAATGATATCTCAAGTTGTACTATAATATTTAGTTCTATGACATTGCAGGAGAATGAACAAGTACTTAAACCATCCAAAAATTCTTTTACTTCAGGTTCAGATGTTGTTCGAGGTTTCATTGTAAGACATTGCGCTTATCTTTTTGCAACACCATTATATCGGAATTTGAACCTTTTGCTGAGATCTTTTATATTTCCGTCAATTTGAAAACTATCCTGTACCTGTCCTGTTTTCAAACAGGACGATTCATCTGATATTAGCAATTATTGGCAGATATTTCTGCTGAGTAACTTTTCTAAAACGATAAAATTACGAATTTCTAGCATTTTACCAACGTTTTAAATTTCTGAAAAAATTGTTGAGCAACGTATTATTATTAAATTCTTAGCGCGGGAGGGCGTAAAATCTGTCGAGATTCTGTGTCGACTAACTGCACAGTTCCCTGAAAAAACTTCTTCAAAATAATGTACTTATCTAGTCCAAATGAAAAACGCCAATTTTTCCGAAATACTATATTTTTTAATGTCACCTAAAATGTCCAACAGTTTATATCTAGAAATAATTAATATGCCTCCATAAACAATTGTTAGTAATTGATAATCGTTTGTAAAAAACTTTCGTTTCTACACCATTGACGATACCCCACATATGTCAAACACTACTAGCCCCATCATAACTTTTTTTCTTTTTACTCTTCCGATTATCACCCAAATTGTTACGTTGGGAAGATGCTGCCAAGCGGTTGCTTTGCGTTAAATTGACACCTAAAATAGTGGACGATTAATAAATAAATAAATTCTGTTTGCAGGACAACAATTTCTTGTGTTGTGTGCGAGGTTAGCATATTAGGGGTAAACAACTTTTATAAACTAGACCCTATAAACTTTCACGGCTGGTACCAACGAATAAAATTTTGTTCGAGGCTGTAGGGCCGTGTTCCATTAAAATCGTTTGCGAACGCTTCGTCTATAACTGCGGTGGTCATCTTCCGGGTGAAGGCATAGTCAACTCTGATATCTCGAAACATGTCATATCTCTTATCTTTTTCGAGATATTTCTTTTTGAAGTACCGAAGGCTTCAAAATTGTGGAAAGGAATAAAAGGTGGTACTACGAAAATTTGTTTTTCCCTCCCATTTTTAATATTAACACCTACTAGCACTTCCGTTTTAGATGGAAAATCTTAATTGCATATTCTTTCTAGTTTCTGAGTTATCTTATTCTCCAGTACAGTCAAACGGTAGAAAGTGCAGGCTTAAATATTGGGTGTTCTAAAAGTCTTCTTCAATTTGTTTTGCTCACTACGCGCACGCAGTAGTTGAGTGGGAAATGAGAGTTATGCCGGAGAACATGTACCCAGCAGTTTTCGAAAATTTTATCTCAAGTTTAGAAGAGTGTCAGCAAAATAACGGAACACATTCAGAAGACAATTTCTAAGAAATAAATTCCCAAAGCCTGTACTTTAATAAAAAATAAACATTAAACCTGGCCATTATTTTATTATATTCTTTTATGTTGAAAAACACTTTTGGCATACCTTGTAGTACGGTACTTGTCAATAGTTTTCGAAACGTAACGTTAACTTCGAACGCAAAATGTGAATATTAGATTAATTGGGTAATACCTTTTACCTTTGTACTCTTCGGACACGTAGTCTTTGCTCAGATTTTCTGAATGTCCGCTTACGCTCCAGACGTTAACGTGGATGGTTGAATATGCGGGAACGCCGTGTACGTCAAGGTATAGATCGTCAGTGATAATCATGACATTATCGCCGCCATTGATAGTATAAATTATCTGATAATATATGTAACACTTGCCTTGATTGCTTGGGGCTTTCCATGAAATCCGTATTGAATTAGCAAAGTTATTAATCTTAAGACTCTGGGGGGCATCGACATCTGTTAAAAAATGAATGCGGTAAATATTTATTATCTAAAAAAGACGTAGGTTAGCAACAACAAGAATATTCTTGGTTCTTTGTGAATTAACAGTAATTGCAGAGCAGACTTCTAAAAGAAGTTTTGTACGATTTGCATAATTTTCAGGAAATAGGTTGATGCTCTATGAAATAAATGATACAATTCGGTAATATTGTATGCATCACTAGATTTTAAGAAAGTAGGTCTGTTCGTATTCTTTTGATCACAGAAGTACTTTTTACTTATTCATTTGATAATGGTAACAAAGGTTTAAACGCACATTCTAACAAATGATAGTAATTTTATTATCATCACCCAGTACTATTACTGGCACCAACATGCCAAATTTGCAATGATAAGTAATGTAAATTTTAGTTCACAGGTTTTGTAAGCGATTTTCAAAATTTAATAAAATATTTAGGCAAAACTACCATGGTCTTTAGAAAACGTACCGAGCTAACGCAATCGAAAATCGTTTTAATAAAGAGTGTCGTTAGCAGATGTGAAGGGTAGATTACTTATAATTATTTGTATATATATATATATATATATATATATATATATATACAAGGGACATTATTGATAGATCTAAAAACAGAAAAATATTGATACAAAATGAGTTTTCAAGATAAAAGAAAATCTTGATGGGACCCCAAATAAATTTAAGGTAAAGTTAATAGATCCCGGTTCAATGAAATCAACGAACATCATGATAACATATTTTCATCGCACGAACTACTGAACTTAAAATTTAGTGAAATACATTGTCTTCTTCTTCTTCATCACTTCAGGTTTTAGGCACTTTGCCTGTTACGATATCCATCTTTTATTTAGTCTACCTACACTTCTTCTTCCTAAACATCTATAAAATCTCGTTCTGGCTGGCAACCTCGTCACTTGCATCTGTTCTACGCATTCCTTCTACTTACTTTTGTTTTCTTTTATTCTCTCATTTATGTCGAAGATGTTTAGTTCTGTTTTTATATTTCCACTTCTTATTCTATCAGATCTTCTGCAACCTTTCACTCTTTTCAAAAATTTCATCTTCTGTGTCTATATCCTACTTTCTTGTTTTTTCGTTGATGTCCATGTTTCACTACCGTATAAGAGGGTTGGCACTGCTATCGTCTGGTAAAAATTTTATTTGTGTATTCTTTTTTGTTTTGTTTTTTAACGTTCTGCTGATTATTCCACAGATATGCGCGAATTTATTCAGTTTATCTTCTGTCCTTGTGTCGATCATACGATACATCGTAGCCTAAATACTTAAACTGTTTCCCCTGTTCCACTGCGGTATCGTTTATGACTATTTTTGTCCTAACTATGGTAGGTATAGGTGGAAAATTAACTAAGGAAATACCAACAAACAAAAGAGTTAGACAAAACTGCTGTGTGTCGCCAACATTGTTTAATATACAGTGAAATCTCCCTTGAACGGACACCAACGGGACCAACTGAAGATGTCCGTTCAGGAGAGGTGTCCGCATAAAAGAAATATGTAGTAGATACAACAAAAATCGTGTTTTAACGAAAACTGAATATATTAAAGAAACTGGGACATTTAAATCGTATATGTATATAAATGTTTTTAAAATAAATAAGAAACTTTAAACTTAAGAAAAAGGTTTATTTCCTTGAGATATATACATACAAAGTATAATATATGTACATAGATACATAGATGTAGCATGTAATACAAAACAATGAAATGAATAGTCACTTTAAGGACGCAAAAATTCATATATTGTTGTTTGTCTTCTCTTTTTCTTTAAAATGGCGTCTTGAAATCGTATTTCTAATTTAGAAAGAAACTCCAAAGACTCTGTATCTCCGTGATTTTCGACAAAACTTTTGAGCTGCTTGGTCAGGGTAATAGCTTTACCATAATTTGGGTTAGCTTCTGTTGGCACTGGAACCTCATCGGCATCAGAATCTTCCAGAAGTTCTTGTATTTCAACTGGATTTGCAATTTCTTATTCTGAATCTGGATCTTCAACATGTAAATCTTCATCTACGTTCAAAAAATCATTAAGGTTTTCATTATACGTCAATTTCAATAAATTCTCATTTTTGAGGATATCTGAAAGTACACTAAGAGGCAAATCATCTTCCAGGTCAGATGTATCAGCCTCAGTTAACTGGTCTTCACTTTGCATATTTACATGATTAAATCCTGCTTTGCGGAAGCAATTTTGAACTGTCTCTTTGGGTACTTGGTCCCAAGCGGTTTTTGCCAAATAAACTGCATCCAATGGTATTAATTAGTAATTTTCTTTATTAACTCAAAAGCTGTGCCAGCAGTTTCAATGTTTACTAGCAGATGTTTGAGTATTAGACTTCGGTAATAAGTTTTAAAATTCTTTATAATCCTCTGGTTAATTGGTTGACAAGCTTATGTACAATTAGGGAGTAAAAATAATATTTTTATATTATTTAAGCGAACGTCTTTCGGATGAGATCTCGCATTGTCTAAAAATAACAAAATGTTTCTTTTTTCTTTAGCCATTTTCCAATCTAGGTCTTGCAACCACTCTGCATAATTTGTCCTGTCATCCAAGCTTTCTTATTGTATTTCCAAGTTACAGGCAGGTTATTTATATTAATGTTTTTAAAAGCTGTAGGTTTAGCTGCCCTACCAATGACTAGGAGTTTTTCTTTCTCGCCCGCCATATTTACACAATGCAAAATTGTAAACCTCTCTTTGGGATGCTTACCCCCAATACATTTTCCCTTCTTTAATGTGAGCGTTTTCTCGGGTAGAGCTCTAAAATACAGGCCTGTCTCATCGGCATTATAGATGTCTCTCGGTGAGTATCCCTTAATCAAAGAAGGATATTTTTTTAAAAACAATGAAACATCTTCAGCATTAACCGAAGCTCCTTCTCCAGAAATCGCTTTAAAACGTATATTGTGGCGGATTCTAGATTTATTGAGCCAACCAGAAGAAGCACTGAATGTAGAATGTCCGAAAGAAGCGGCTATTTCTCTTGCTTTATATCGTATTAGCGCACCTAAAGAAAAAATATTTTTTTTGCGTTTATGTCACGACAAACCTATTGGTAATCTAATTTTTTTTATCTATTTCAGAATTTAATATGACAAGAAAATCAACGCATTAATACAAGAAAACCTTATCTAAAGAAATCATATGCATACCTATTAAAGGAATCTCCTTATGCCGAGCTTCTGTAAACCAGTCATAACACAATTTGTTAATTTTAATACCATCACCAGTCATAAAGCTTCTTTTTTCATTCAAATTGCTGTTTGACATCCATTTGTTTAGAAGGATTTCTTTATGTTTAATTATATCTGCAGCTTGTGTTTTTCCAATATTAAAACGCTTGGATAAGTTCCTTACACTTAATTTCTCTTTATTGTAAACTCCAACAATCTCAATTTTTTGTTTAAGCGTGAGAATTTTTCTATTTGGAGCCATCTCTACAATGAATGTGTGGCCCACTGCGTCTTCCGTATAGACATCAGACTAATATTGAAAGCAGATTCAATCGAAAGCGTACACCCAAAGAATAAGAACGGTAAATCCCCGACCAACTTGGAGAAGTCCCTAATTCACGCCAGGCAGAAATGCACGACGTAGGCTGCGTTTGTACCGAAAGATTAAAGTCGGTAAATCTCCGGTTTACTCGGGGAAGTCCCAGCGAAATTGGCGCGCGGCGCGATTGAGAAATGCAATAGCAATACTCTCGATATAAAAATAAGATAAGGCGTTTCTTTTTATTTTATTTTTTTGTCCGGTTAAGAGAAGATTTTCTCGTGTCCGCGTCCATTCAAGAGAATGTCCGTCCAAGAAAGAGTTAATACAATGGAAATTACATGAGAGCCGGTCGGGACCATGAGAAACTGTCCGTTTAAGGGAGGTGTCCGTGTAAGAAGGGTGTCCGCGAAGGGGAATTTCACTGTATATGTATATCATTATAAGTAGAATTATTTATTTATATACCCAAAATAAAGCAATATTTCATCCAATAATTCAATTTCCTTGTTATTACCAATTTCATTGGATATTTGTGAAATTTTATATTATTTATTTAAATAAGGATTTGTTCAGACGGTGTCCGTGGTATACCACCGGCATACACACCGGCCTAGCGAACAGGAGCTGCAGGCTTAAATCCTACCGGGAACCGTGAATTCATTAAAAACTTCGCAAAAATCTAATCCAATTAAATTAGACGTTGGTAATAACAAGGAAATTGAATTATCACTGAAAAACCCATGGAAGTTATTCTAATAATTTAATATTTCATCTAATTAGTAATTATAGTTAAAATGTTAATTGTTAATTGCCACTGCTACTAGTACAAATTAAACATAAATAATTGTCATACAAAAAAGAAACTAAGAAGAAAGAAAAGAAATTTAATTATATATAGAAGAAGACAGAGAAATACGTTAAAATTACTTGTACTGAGATAATTTTACATGTAAGTTGTACAATAGTAAACACAATATTCGTACAGCACACATATTCGTGATTGGATTGGTTAGTTGGGGATACTTATTGGCGCAGTAATGTTGAGTATGGGATAACGAATTTTTATTGGGTGACATCAACCATCTGAACAAGAAAGCCGATAAGTTGCGTGGGTAGTGGATGATGATGTGAACTTATACTGTAGTGGTGTAATTTTGAAGACAAGTAAGTAATACATAAGTATACTAGAATGTAATTGTTTGTAGTATCTCAGCCCTAAGCTTCTCCAGATGGTAAAGTAAATGTAATCTGGAGTATGGAAACAGGTGATAATTGAAGAAACAACATGTATGTATGAAAAGTAATTAAAACAAGTAGTTGGATACATTTTTTGCTATAATATATGCAAACGTTAAACAAAATCAAATATGATCCCTTTCCAAAAAAATATCAGTCACTATAAACGTTTAAATGTTATAACTGATAAATTTGGAGGACATATTTATAACGAATGCGATATTTCGGTATATATATATATATATATATATATATATATATATATATGAGAATATATTTTCTGGGGCTTTTAGCCGCGTGTGAATTTTATCCTGATGAGGATTGTTTTCTCGACGCACTCGTCATCTTCAGGTGATGGTTAAAGCTAGAGATCGACTTCACGTCAGTCGATCTCTAGCAAGTATTATCAATGCTAAAATTTGGAAGTTTTGAACAAAATGCGTTTTGAAACCTTACATTCGGTGATAATTTAAATTCCAGCCAATTATTAGATAGCTTTTAATTTTACTTACTACGACAAGCATTGGAGAATCGGTGTATTGTTGTGAATAAAAATATCAGCAGAGTGGCTGCCAGCATACATGACAGCAACACTGTTCTAGCTGTAAAAGTAAATAATGATTATATTCCATGCTGTAATTTGATTTATTACTACACCTATACTACACGAATTTCTTTTTCGTTAATTTTTTTGTTTAAATTAAACACATTATGGTTCAGATTAAGTTCAACTTCCCCTTTTCGCAATGAAAATTGTTCAGTTTAAAACAACACACAAATAACATTTATTATTATTTTTAATTATCTTAATAACCTGATAATACACCATTCTTCTTCATTTGCATGTTTGCATTTTGCTTTATTTGAAATGGTCTGATTTTTCAGATCAAATTTGATTTCTTGCCATTCTTGGTGCTCTATTGCATTCAAGTCCGGTGATTGAGTTTGAAAACTGTTGGGCAGTTGTAAAGTAGCTATTCTCTTACAATACCGGACTTATGTAACGGATCATTATTCTGATCAAAAATAAATGTGTCCAAAATACCTGATTTTTTTGCACTTTTTTTACATTCTTCTTTAATATGTCTAAATATTACCATTTGTCCATGGTGCCTTCGATAAAGGGAATATTACCGATACCTGCCGTCGACGTGCAACGCCACAGCATTAACGAGCCTCTACCGTCTTTTATGATTGATGTCAAATTCTTTGGTTTTAGGTGTTCATTCGATTTACACCACAAATTACTCGCTCATAGTGATATACGGCGTATGTGACATCACTTTCCAACCAAGTGTCAGTAATTTTTGGCGAATGATCAGTGGTTTGTGTGAGCTAGCATTGTCCTGGTGAAATACAACACCTTATCGATTCTCCAACTCAGGACGTTTTTCTTGAATTGCAGAGTTTAAATTGGTCTTATTGGCGGCAATACACATCTAATTAAGCATTTAGTTCCTAAGAAGTATCTCAAAATACACAATACCTTTGTAATCTCACGAAATAGGTAACATAATCCTCTTCAGATGCATTTCAGCTTTCGATGTTCTTTGCGCTGGTTTATCTTCTTTAGATTATGATGTGATAAACTATTCATTTTTCATCACCAGCGATTATCCCTTTTAAAAAAGGTTCGATTTCATTTCGTTTGAGATGCAAATCGCAGATATTACTAGGCTGGGTTAAATAAATATCCCTTAAGTCCTGAGGATCCCATATGTTTTAAATGATTTTCGATTGTTGTGAGCGATACTTTTGACTTTTCTGCACTCTCTCGAAGAGGAATATGACGGTCCGAATCAATTATGGCGTTTAGTTGATCATCATCAACTTCGTTTGCCTTACTAGATTGTGGTTCATCTTTAAGTGAAAATTCGCCAGAATGAAATTTATCAAACTAATTAAGGTATTGCCTTTTTCTTTGAGCTTCATTACCATACATATCGCTTAACTTTTTAGCAGCTTGCGTTGCGTTCTTTCCTTTTTGGAGATAATAAAGCAAAATATGATGAAAATAAATGCCTTCATTCTTCGTGTTGAAATTGAACTCATACAAACAAATCCGACAATAAATACATTGAATTTGATTTTTGAGAAAGTTAGTTAATCGCTGGCAAATGCCAAAACTATATAATTGTGACATTCATAGACGTAATTTAAAAGAAAAGCTACTCCCATCTATATTTAAAATCGACAATTACAGTAATATATTTGTTTTGTCTTGATGGCTGATTATTTCGATTAGTGGACTGTATTTAATTGTATTTTATTGCTTAAAATTGTATGTAGACTGTATGACATGCAAATACACCAAAGAAAAGAACATGCGTGGTTCCTTGACGATATCTAACTTGTTGTATATTTATTGAATAATGTTGGTTGCCTATATCACAGGAATTACACTTGAGATCTGTAAACAATATTTCATTAAAGATTGAATTTCATACGCGTACCACTTTTCTGATTAATCCTAAAAAATTGTGCATTTCAAGAAAATTGAAGAGTCGGAGCGATATTTGGTCAAGTAGACAGTATTCCGTCGGTCGACCGTTTCTTTGTCAGAACCCTGTTACATACTTTAAAATTGTTTCATTCCGTAGGTACATGTATACATACATACATACGTAAATATATTCACTTACCAATTCTTTTCGCTTGAAGTAGTTTCGGTAAGTATTTCTTATAGGATTCATTGATTCGCTTTTGGAACGATTTCATGTCAGTAACTAAAAGATGTAATGAACATTAGTACACTTACATTAACATATCAAACCATAACCAACGGATATCAAACAGTGGCTATAGTAGAATTTTATAGTAATCCTGGAGAGAAAACGTATGATGAGTATGTTGTATTGCACCAAGCGTAATATCATACATACCCAGTAGTTAACTGTTCATGCATGGAGCTCAACATTCATAAGTTTAATGTCAATTTGACAATGTGTAAATATTTCAGCTGTACACTACAGCAACTGAACTGAATCAATGTTATTTGCCTGTCTTTTTTATTCATATTAAATAGTTCATTTTCCACCTGTCAAAGCACCACGTACAGCAATAGTAATGGGCTTGAGGGTGGAGAAGGGGCTTGTTATGCGGATTATAAACCCCAATGCATTTAGCGCGGAGTTGGTTATTGTCGGGATATGTCCGTTAAAGTGTAGTTCTGAATTGAAACCAACTCCAAGATCTTTAATTATTGGCCGCCTAACTAAGACGTTGTTGTCAATATAATAGCTGTAATATATAGGACTAATCTCATGTGCATAATTTACAGCAATGGATTTACTCACGTTCAAGTATAGCATATAGTATAGTTGATGCGCCATGCTTGTAACATGTTGAATTGATTTTGTTAAGAAAGACAATTATGAACAGTGTTAAAGTTTTTAATCATCAACGAATAGCAATTTACGACAACGAAGAATATCACATATATCATAGTAACAGGAGAAGTCCTAAATTTAGTACAATCAATCGTGCAGTATACGTTTTAATCAAAAACACTTGATTTCCATAATATTAAATGCATCTAATTTTGTTAACCTATAGTCTTAAAATAAATATAAAGGTGAGAAAACAAGTAGTCAAGGATATTAGCAGTGAAAGTTCCAATTGTTGGATCAAATCTCTTGCAGATTCTTAAACAACTATATAAAAATATATAACTTCTAATAAATACAATATCTATTTTGAATCTTATTTACAAACACTAAAACTACGGTTCCAATTTAACATTCAAACGGTATTATTACTTCTTGGCCCTCCAATAAGGATGAAGGTTTTATCGTAAATGTTGTTAGGGGACAGAAGTCGGATAAGGAGACGCTACAATTTGTAGTGCCTTCGCATGTGTCTTCAACACCAGTAACATCGTTCCTTGCAGTTACAGTATATAGATTATCACAATTGATTACAGAAGTGGAAACTTTCCAGGACACGATAACGGTCGATCCAGTTGTATTGAAGGATACATCTTGGGCTGGTTCTAATGAAGTAGGAAGTTCTAAAAGTGAATTGAGATCAAAGAAATGATTCGATGATTTAGGATCATATTGTAGTACCTTCGGGAACAGTGGCTGTGCTGCTTTGGCTAAGACCAGCGCTTTCATGAAGTGCTGTAACATTTACGGTCGTGGTGACGCAATAAATCAAATCAAAGGTTATATCATTCGATGATCTTGTGAAGTAATCAATCCTATTGCCACGTTGAAGCACTATATCGTAATTTACACCACAGCGTTCCTCCACCGATGTCATACTCCACGTAGCTATTACTGTACTATTCGCTCTATCCACAGTTAATATCAGATCATGTACTCCGATACCTGAAAAATGTTATTGGAAGATTAAATAACATTTCAAATCGTACACATTTTTAATAGATTTACCGTATGCGAAGCTTATATTACTGGTGTCTAGAATTCTATTGTCTACGACAGCTTGTATTACAACATTCACGGCAAAGCAGAAGAATTCCCTTGAAAGTGTGACAGAAGGTTCTTCAGGTGTTACAGTGTATTTGCCTACATCTGTAGTAAATATTACTTGGTATGTAATGATGCACGTTCCTACAGGTTCTATTGGGTCCCATGAGATTTCCGTTTCGTTATCCCATGCTGTTACGTGAATATTTGTTATATGTCCAACTTGCACGTTATCTATAAATAAATTTCTTACTCATTTAAATTTGTTGTCTTATGGATATTTAGTGAATGGTATTCGAAGTCAGGGTAGATATAAGCCATAAAATTATTGATGTAGTTAAATAAATGTAAAATAGAACAAACACCATATGTTATAATTTCTCAGTTATATCTTAGAGATATACTTTACTTACTTACAAATGGGTTCTTATTTGGTGGAGTATTGTTTTTAGAATAATTCCTGCAAGACTCAGAGATTTTATTTGAAAATTTTCAATTTCGGTATACGTATGAACAGTTATGTGCACGAAAATAGCAGTGGACTTAATTCGGCTGAAATATGAATTTATACATTAAATAAAAGAAATTCAAGTTTATTGAACTCTCCATTTCTACATGTTGCATAACTACAATAATAAATAAATAGCTTTCTTAATATCAAAGAGAAAATAAAACTATTTATATTGTAGGAAGTAGAAAATAATTGAGCATTGAAATAGCAGTCATTCCAAAATACTGTCCAAATTCATTTTCACCTAGGTAATTAGATTGAAAAAATTAAATTTTGTTGATTGACCTTTATTCTTTATCACCTCTTGACACCAGTGGGAGAGTGAATTCACCAGTTGCTTACATGTCTTTACTGAAATGTTTTGCCATTAAGCTTGGCATATTCTCCATAGATCGTCAATACTTTCCAGGTTAGCAGCAGATACACCTTTTTCAACTCCACCTATACATTTTCATTAGGTTTAAGTCCGACGATTGTGACGACCAACTCAAAACGCGAACGTTATTATCTCGAAACCAGTGTGTATGTTTTCGAGAAATATGTTTCGAATCGTTATCTCAGTGACATTTTTTCCACTGACAGAAGTACAGTTTGTAATATGTTTACATAGACATCAGCATTCATTATGTCTTCTATCTTATGTTAAGGATCTGCGCCATACCATGAAAAACATCCAAAACATCCCCACAGCATGATGCTTGAGCTTCCGAATTTTACCATCCCTTTGGTGTACGGGAGTTGAAAGTCTGTCGATGGTGATCTTCCTACGTGTTCTTGGTATGCTCCAGAATTAAATAAAACTATTTTAGTTTCATTTGAGCAGAGTACATTACCAGTTCTTAGCATTTACAATAATTTTTGCAGAACCAGAGAAGGTTTCTTGTATAAACTTGTAGCTTTTCCTTCTATGAAGGTGATTGAGTATAATTGGTCTTTTTTCCGATGAACAATGTTTTCCCCAGCCCATATTACAACAGAAATGGATAATTAAAAATGGTTGTGTTAACTTTGCAACAGATAGAACTACACATCTGAATTTAGTGTCGGCAGTTATGGTACTGCTATATCAAGGTATAGGCAAATAACAGCGCATGACTAGAAAACTTAATAATCGCTTCTCATATTCGATACTTACCGGAACCATATGTATTTAGGTATTTTAAATAATTTTAATATAGCTGCATCAGACTTGTATGTTGTCAATGTGAATTGCTATTTCCGTGCATACAACTGTATATCAAAATATTCTTTTACCTCATTGAGAATTGTCACTTGCCGTAGAAGTGACTTGTAATTTCACACACTCTGTGCAAAGGTATACTATCTCGTGTTTACACAGAATAGTTTAATGTCGAAGGTACAAGACAAGTAAAAAACATCATTGTGGTAGTATATTAGCTACAAATAGAGAGAGAAAAAAATTGCACCATTAATTTGAAGAATTTTGAAAAGGCAAAAATTTAGGCGTAGAGAATATTCATTGGTGATTTATTAAAAGTTATAAGAACATAAACAAATACGGCAAGTACCGAGAGAGCAAGAATTATATTGATAATGCCATGGAATTTGAAAATGCATATCGTAACTTATTTCATTTTGTTTGTTATAATTTTGACAGGTCAAGTGTCACTCTGACATTAATATTTGTACATAATTGCGAAAAGTGTATTTCAAGCAGTGATGAAATAAAAATGATTTACATGTTTGAATAATGTTTTAATTAAAAACAAAAAATAAAATAATTACAATAACTGTTGAAAAAGACTACCGCCTAGTTCAATACGCCCCTTATCATGCCATCCCACAAGCATTTTGCAACATTTGTGCCGTTATGTTTGCACATTCTTGAATTATCCTTTATTGCAGTTCTCGGAAATTAAGTAACAGGAGTTTTGAAAACCATATTTTTCAAGTAAGACAATACAAAATAGTCCATAATAGTTAAACCTGGTGACCTCGAAGAGAACTCAACTTGCGTGTGAAAACTTGTTAGCCGATCATCAAAAATCTCATGGAGAAAGGATGTAGTTTATCGTATCGTATGTGCTGTTGCGCCGCCCTGCTGGAAACCATTTTGAAGTTAATCGTCGTGAAGTTATTGAACAAATCAGTCCAAATGTTATTTTTGTACTTCTTTGCATTGATGTCGAAATTGAAAAAATCCCCCCATTCTTCTATGAACTGCAATACAAACTATTTTCTGGGCACGTAATGGAGATTCTATAAAAATGCGGCCTATCAGTGCTCCACATTTACATATTTTGGGAATTGGATGAAATCGTGCCTCATCAGAAAAAGCATTCATTAAATTACTGGGCGTATGGTTGCATCTTGCATGGATACATGTTCAAGTTCTTTTTTTACAACGGTTTGGCATGTTGAGAAACTCTAATTTTTAGGCTAGGCGTCTCAAAGGAGTTGTGGGGTCCTGTTCAATACGATTACGAAGATCAATAATCCACTCTCCTGTACGAATAGTTGACCTACCAACACCTTTCTTATGAGTTACAGATTGAGTTTGGCGAAATACACTAACAATATGTGCAAGGCACATATAAAAATCCCGTTCTACTACTGCGAAATCTGGGAAGTGCTCACGAAAATTGTCCAAACATAAAGCTTATTGTATCAGCAAATTCGTTTAACATCCACACGTGTTCCAAAATATGCTTTAATCATGTAAGTTTTGTGGGCTGTGGTAAAGATTACTTTCAATTCCAGAGAGAATAACAGAGAGAGAATATAACAAATATTATTGACAGCGTGACACTTCACCTGTCAGAATTATATGAAAAAATGAAATAAGCTACGACATGGGCATACTTTGTTAAGGTAATTTTTGCTGTCTCAGTATTGAATGAATCTTTGTTATATATATATATAACATATATGAAAATGGTTTCTAAATTAAAATACCAAATGTAAAGTTGAAAGAAACAAATATATTGACAAATAAAATAAAATCTATATATACCGCTTTTTTATAAAAGAAAATGTTTTTACAGAAAACCTAAGGTAATTCCTGACTAGCTAAACTTGGAATATTCTAATTAATTTACGAAACTAAATATGAGATCGAAAGATAGAGTTAATTTTGAAGAACTTACGAAGATTCGACGTCTAAAGCCTTTGAAATTGTACTCACTGGCTCGGCTGTAGGATGGACTGGCCTTCGGCTTCTAGCGTAAGTGTCCGGAACTTCCAAATTTTGTATGTAGTATCAGCTGATACACTTTATTATTGGATATAATACGAAGATATTTATAAATTTACGGAGTTATATGGGAAAAATAACGACTTATTCTCTCTTAGGAGAAAAGATGCCGACATGTCTCGCTTTTGGACCCGATCTTCATCTGTCTGTTCTTCTTTTGCTTTATATCCATGCCAACGCATTGGTTCGTCTGTATGGTAGGCCACTCAGTACACACACACATACTCGATATGTGTGACATTATAAAGGAAATTGCTGCCAGTCGTGCCATCCTTTCGTCGTACGAGAAATTTCGAAGATTATGAGTACAATTTCGGAATGCATTTCATACAATGTAATTGATATGTGTGAGTACTATATATTAAACGTCTTTTTAAGAAGAAATTTTGAAATATTTATTTATATAAGAAATATGTTTTCGAAAAGCGATATATATGATAAACGATAGTAAAGTTTATGTCTCCTCTGCAAGTGTTGTTGAAGGGACTCTTTTTTGTTTTCTTTAAACAAGAAAAATTGTGAATAACTAGTTATTAAAGGATACCCAAAGTAGATATCTGTAAAACTTTTAAAAGAAACCCGTACTGACAACAATTTATATCATTACAATATATATGTTTATGTTTATGAGAGTCTTATTGGTCGAAAGAAAATAAACACCTTTCTTCCCCTTTTCCACTACTTTTCTTCTTCCTCCAAATGCTAAATAAGTGAACCTGTATCAATATTATTGGTGTTTTTGCCGTTAACAGTACGGTAATAAGGGGTAAATATTTGCATTTATTAGCAGTGATCGGATAGTGCCCCTGTGTTTCGATATATTAACACTCTAAGAACAACCTACCTCCACACGACGTCTGCTGCTGATCATCACTACGCGTCAATACTACGGATAGCGTGATGATTAATGCAATACATCCAACGAAAAGGAATATTAGAAATACTGCAAATAGAAATATAATTTCAGATGGTATTGCAATCTAATGATATACTAGCAATAATAGTAATGTTTATTGATGTGGACACACTGAAGTGCTGTCAATGAAATGTCAAAAACAATAAATAGTAACAAATAATACAAGTATCAAAATTAGGTTCACGAGCATATTTATTGTTCGCGAAATTCTATTATAAACAATACATATTGAATTCCCAGGTAATTCTAGTCAAAAAATTCTTTAACTGGGTGTATACAGTATTACATAAGAAAAGCTTTAATGTTATATTTAAAGCGTGATACTGATATGTTTGAGATTAAAATGAGCGAACTAGGTAAAGCATTAAAAAGTCGTAATCCTGCGGACCTTTTCGCCAATGCAATGGTACATAAAAATTAGATTTAGGCTTAGTGACGTGTCGTTATTTATTATTATACACATAAATAGGAAGAACGATTGTAAGGACTGCGTGGTTATATAATTCACAGGTATAAACTTTCATTCTTTAAGCAAGGCACGGGACAAATTTATGTATAACGTCCTCCACAGTAAAGTTTTTAAAAAAAGCTTAATTAGATTTTGTCGAGCCGAAACAATTGGCTAGCCCTATTTTACAATTACTATTCTTAATTAAATCCAAGTGATTAGTTCGGTGACGGTATTGAAGTTTTGTGAAAATGTTATAACTAGTCTCGGCAAAGTGGGGCAAGTTACAGTGCAGTGCGGAGAACATCGTGGAAGGCCCGTTTACGTACTCGCATCATTTATGATCGTGACCTTCATGAGTGAGAATAAGCGATGCGGACGCAGGAATGTTTACACATAAAATAATCATAGCAAATATATTACATAACGTGTAGAAACACTTACTATTTTAAGAAGTTTCCACGAAATCATAAACTGGGTGACATCTATTAAATATTATAATCATTAAATATGTTTTCACACTTGTTTCGGTCAAATGATTACGGCGTGCGGAATAAATATTTTTTAATGATGAAAACGACCGTTCCACATCGACTTAATGGATCTTTCGACGCACCTTCACAACATACATTGCTTAGTATGAGAAAATCTGAATCCTTGTCAATAATACTTTCAAAGTTTCATATTATACGTTCATTTTTTTCGCATTTTGCCTTCCGCCCTACATAGGTGTAAGTGAACATCATCCACAATTTGAACAGAATCCATAAACAACATCGAATCATTTTGTAATTTTTCAATTCCCTCCGCTAGTACATAGTAGTTCTTACGTATACTTCTTAAGTGACATTTTACCTGATTATCTTGTAATATTTTCTGTCTTTTGTTGATAGCTCTGACATGTATCGGATTGAATTGTAAAACTGCCTTCTTTACATCATCAAAACGTTCGCAGTAGTTTTGGGGAGTTTAACCAAGCAGCCCAACGCGTAGTAATGGACTGTGATGGTTTAGACACCTTAGGACACATTGGGTTGATGAAACTTGAAATTTGTTTAATGCTCTCAACACCACTTTTAAAATTTCATCGTTAGTACATTTTGCAACTCTTTTGGAAGTAAATAAAAGCAGGGATGACGGGCCAATCTCCTCCATTGTACGTACCATCACATTCACCACAGAATGTTTTTGCCGATCGGATGTATCATCCACACACAACCACAATTTTTTATCTTTGAATTCTGCTTTAATTCTTCTTCCAACATAGTCACGAACAGATGGCATAAAGTTTCTTAACGATGTCCGATTTGGTAATGTATAATTCGAATACTTGCTCCAGAAGGAGACAAATGCTTGTTGGTCTAGTAAAGTGAACGGTACATTACATAGAATAAAACAAACAACTATATCAAATATTAATCGTTTACCACGGATTGCAGAACAGTGTTTTATAGGTTTTAGCTGCCGTAAGTGTGTGTGTACTGACAAGCAGTCACAAGGACTAGTCGAATAATACTGAACAAGTGTGCTTGCCCGTCCACGTTGTTCTCCGCACGGCACTAAAACTTGCACCTCTTTACCGAGATTAATTATAACTATTTAAATGAGATATGTATTAATCTGTTTAACATAGGATCCTTAAAATGTTTCGAAGGACCAGAGTCACCGGACGATGATTCGTAATATTTGATTTGATACTCTTTTCGTACAAAGGACTAAGATTCCTATAATGTTAACGTATGTAACCTAGACTGAAATGAGAAATTAGTCAAGAATGTAATAATGAATATTTCGAAAGAGGTTTAAAGTCTTGCTAGTATTTAATGGAGACATCTTTTTCCGTCCGTAATAGTTGAAAAAGAACACGGTAAACAATGAGAAAGTAAACAGCGAGAAAAAGAATAACTGTTACTTGGCACTATAATGAGAAAACTATGCTCTTCTCCTATCGGTAACTTTGTAATTATTATGAAGATTATGGCTTTTGTAATTGATGAACGTACTATCTATGTATGTATGTATAAAACTAAATAATGCTAGGGGATTTGTAAAGTCATAGCATGTTCGATATTATATGATGTTTTAATCTAACAGACATAAAAGGTAATTAGTAATCTTTTAATCCCAGAACATTCCCAGAACGAATTTACGATTCACGCATTCCATGTAAAAATAGAAATCGGGATATAAGAAGAATTATTATCTTGCTCGTAAATTGGGTTTATCATAGAAACTGGTTAAGTTCATTTGTGTTTGCAAGTTTTTATAGTATATATCTAATGCATTAGTCCCTTAAGGTAAATATCCAATTATACTGGAAAATTCCATTTTTTCAATTAAATTTGAGCATAAAGGAATTAACATCGAAACGTGTGCGCGTAGGGTACCATACGTAATTTATTCGTGTAGAGCGGTCTTGGTAATTGTGACAATTGTCAAAGATGTAAAAAAAGTGTGATATTCGCTATATTATAGCAATTTTGGTGTATAACGTAACTACGTCAAAAGACGATTATTTAGAGCTATAATCCATTCACGTTAAGAATGCAGACTTAGAATAGATAGGCGTTAAAATGTGGACTCGTCATTGGCTGGGCATATTCATACAGGAGAAATGGATGCAATTTCTTCATATAAAATTTCTATCAGTTGATGTCACTTTTCAAATTTACTTATCATTTTGGCATCATTTCCTACAGTGTTTCATTATATTTTTCATCTTTATAAACAAGTTGTGGCAAAAGTAGTTCTTTTCAGAGCTCTTTTACCTCGTCATTTTATAATTCAAGGTACTATACAAAGAAAATAATGTTTATTCTACTATTATAAGATTAGAGCTTCGGTACATCCATTTGCAGGATTATCGAAAAATCCTTAAGGGAAGCATACTGGAAGCAGGAGAGGCTAATGGCTTACAATTTATATCTACAACTGAAGCAGGAGAACTGCAAGTCAGCCTTTGTTAAGTCGACTGCAACACAACTTGGATTAAGTGAAAGAATAGTGTGGGACATTGTAAAAGATATAAATACAACAGGAATTCCCAGCACGCCCCCTAAGAAACATCTTCGTGAAACAATATAGGATCACTTAGACGAAGCTCAAAAATTTATAAGTAGGAAACATGTCCATTCATTCTTTTTAAGGAATGAATTGCCTACATGTACAAAATTATTAAACGGAAATATTGCTCATCTAACTGCATCATTGACAATAACCAGGTTTTACACAAGATTTAAGGACCTTGCTCTGTGTTGGCATGTGCTCTCAAGACATTCGATGTACTTGGATACATACAGCCCCATTGAGCCTATTATGTATTGTTCATAATCAGCAACATTCTTCCTCGTTTGTCTTGTATATATTGAATTGCTTACCTTCAACCATACTATTGAGACTTTGTCCGACAAATGATTTGATATAACACTATGTATGTAATCTTTCATGTCGAAGTTATACTTTCAAATTGTTATTTTAAAGCTTGTCATATGGCATTTATGTTCTTTTGGTTTAAACCCAAATTTAATCTCATTTACTTTCTAATATTAAATAAGATCCAACTATTTCGGTAAATGAAACAACCGAAGAATATATTTATGTTGCAATTAAAGTCACTTTAACTTTATGATCGTGGTATTATTTTATTAGGTTATATAACCATAATACATTGCACATAGAACATGAAAGACCTTGCTATTTACTATATAAGATTTTGATAACCAAACTTTAACGTTTACGATGTTGTCATTAGACGGTCCCATTGGTTAAATTTTACCAGTATAATGCAACCAATGATCGTTGCGCTATCTACTGCATTCTTAACGTGAATGAAGTATAGAGCTACTAGAAAATGGGGCAAAAATGATATGCTCAGTATACAATAAACCTTTATTGTGTTAGGACAAATATGACTGTAAAAAACAAATTAAAAGTTTACATTAATAAAGATCGGAGCTAAACTTGGACCTAAAACACTACCCTGTGAAACATCGCTTTCCACATACAAATTGGATGACTTAGTGAAATGCTTATTATAGTTAGATTAATGTTGAGTACTAGCAATTTAATTTCTACCTTTTAAGAAAGTTACAAAGCATTTAGCAATAACATCACCGATACTACAACAGCTTAACTTAGCAATTAGTAGATGTCATTTTCATAGGAGGTGGAGTAGTAACTGTGAGAATAAAAATGCAAAAACTATACCTGCGAAAGTTTGATATTAATAATGTGCCGCGCTTGAGCCTTGCTATATAGATATATACACATACACGGATGTGCGTTTTGTGGAAAACAATATCATATAGCAAACAATGTATATTGTTCAGCAAGTTATGGTGAACACCATTAAACGCACGATTCAAATCTCAAACGAAATCCAACTGGTACTTCTCCAGCATCCAAGTCACACAGAACACGATAAAAAAAAAACGCGAATCGCCGTCATCGTAAAGCGATTAGTTGGCAATGTATTGATCTCTTGTTAAAATGTTATACCTATTTAAATGATATAATTATTTGTTTAACGTAAAGTGTTTAATAGTTTTGATAAACTAGAGGAGATTGCTAACCAATGATGATTCCCAAATATTCAATCTGATACTTTTTTTATGCAAATGAATAACAGAAAATTACTATAACTTTGACAGATGAAGGATGAATTAGACAGGAATGAATATTTCAAAAAACAGTTGAAATCTTACTAGTTTTTAACGGAGACATCTTTTTTGTTGTCAGTAATAGTTGAAAAAAAAACAAAAACCACGGTAAACACAGAAAAATAACTATAACCTGATACTACAATGAGAAAACTGTATTCATTTGCCGTCAGCTACCTTTTTTATAATAATCAGATATGATAAGGTTAAGGTTTTACTGATTATTGTATCTACCACATACATACGTTAGTCACTATATACGTAAACGTATATAGTGAGAAGTATTAGAGGATTTGTACAATCGTAGAATGATCAATATTGTATGACGTCTTAATCTAACAGGTATACAAGGTCGATAGTAGTCACTTAATTCCACAGAACGAATTTGCGACTTATGAATATGAAGTAAAAATAGAAGTCCGGTTTAAAAAAAGAAGATTATCTTGCTCGTAAATTTCAGAAAACTTGCTCAGTAACGATGTGTTTACCATAGAAACAGCTTTAACTTACTTGCGGTTCCAGATTTTTATAACACGCATTACTTACTTCAGGTATATACACTACCGCTCATAGTAGTATGGAGACCTCTTATTTCGTGCAAAATTTGACGCTTGCTTTAAAACTTTAAACAAAACAATTATAAGAGAAATATTTATTTACTTATTGCACATGTGTACACAAAAGAAAAAGTAATAATAAACATTAAAAAAACATAAAGTAAGTCATACTTTCTTTTCACAAAAAAAATCCACCTCTTGATTTAATAACTGCTCGTATAATTTGTGGCATTCTTTCTAGCAATTTCCTCAGTGTAACTTGAGGAATATTTTTCCACTCTCTCTGCGTCCAGAAATGGGTTTTGGACGTTTTAATCTATGTTCAGTTCGTTCCATAGAAGTTCTGTGGGATTAAAATCCGGACTCTGGGGAGGCCAAGTCACTATTTTTAATATTTCTTCATTCTCTGCGTCAGTAAGGAAGTTTTTGCATAATTTTCTTCCAATATCTCGTAATAATTGTCTTTGCTCATTATACCATCAATTTTCACAAGGTTCCCTATTCCACTCAATAAAGAACAACCCCATAGAAGAATGAAACCACCGTCTTTGTACTCTGTAAATGGAAAACCACGCTGAATAGCGGGAGATTCAAAATGAAAAATGGATATTAAGATCCGAATGAAATGTTAATGTTATACTTTATACATTCGAAGCAATACTATCATCGAAAACTAACTGTATGAGAAAAATAAATTTGAAAAGGTATGTTTAATTTATTAAACCTTTTAAATTTTTTAATTGATTTACATTCATAATCTACGTATATGGGGTGTCCAGTTAAAATCACAATCATCTTTAATACTTAGGTAATTGAGAACTTTTTGTGCGGCGCTAAGTTCACGATTCATATTTATACATAAAGGGAATAATACAGCATTTTAGTACAAAAACGAATTATAGAGTTCTTATTTGTATTTAATCTTAACAAATATATACATTATTTAAAAGCAACAAGATTGACGATAGTTTACATTTCCAGCTGTGCATTTTTTGTATTTCAAATGTTGAGAGTGATTATTGTCATCATCTGCCGACGTTTTATACGATAACTTATTTACATTTATTTTATTTATTATTTGTTTCGTTTTTATTTGAAATCTGTTATTCTTAAAGGGTTATTGTCTAGATACGTTCTTTTATGAATTTATAGTAATTATCCGTATAAAATCTATACGAAACTCAATTGCCAAAGAGTTGAGAACCAATTTATTACATCGTTAGACAGTGGATAACCTTTCTTTTTATACAAGAACATTCTTATACTGCGACGAACATCATTTTCTGAAGAGAATATGAATACTTATGCAATGTTGTAGATGCTTAGTCTAGCTGATTCAGACGGGTACGTGTTTTTTTTCTTTTTGTAAGTGGTGGGCCAAACATAAGCTATTTCGCTTGTTTCACTATAATTATAAAACCATGTATATTGCTTACTTCTAATTATCAAGTATTTATTGCTCTTCTTATTATACGCCAGTGGTATATGTCAGAGCTTGTGTGTTGTACTAATAAGGTATCTGAGATATTTTTGAAATCAAAATTGACGTAACACGATACTTACAATATCACTTACAATGAACATTAGAAATTGTATTATTTGTTTCGTTTTTATTTGAAATCTGTTATTTTTAGAGTTATTCTTTGTCAGTGTCATTGTCCATGTACCTTTTTTATGAGTCTAGATTAATCATCCATATAAAATCTATTTGAAAAATGTACTGAAAACTATAGTCCCCCTCTATTTTGTTTGGGCCAGCTTATAAATTTTTGCGTTTCCAACACGATGATTTACAAATATAAGTAAAAATTCCCGATAGGGTTTACAATACCTATCTAAATACATTCCCTAAATATCTTCCTAAGAAATCGAGAAAGTGCCACTTAATGATCTCTTGACTATTATTATCCTTCTCATGAATCATTCTGTACAGTGTAGAAGATTGAAAGACGCAGTAATTCGTAGAATATTATTTGGATCGGTTACTATTGTAGAAGGAATATTTATCTGTTTATGTAACAACGTTTTTTCCATGTTTACGAGTCAGCGTTGCACTTTAAGTTATTGTTTGTATGTGCTTTGTATTTTTTCGTTATGGGTAAACAAAGGACAACCAAATGAGAAAAAATTCAATAAAGAGTGTACATTTCCACGCGTACAGTACGCAGACGATTGTACGAAGTCGGATTAAAATGCAGACGCCCCCTGAAAAAGCCAAGATTGACACCGACGTTGAAGGTAGCACGTTATGAATAGGCAAAACGTCATTAACATTACGCAATTGAAGATTGGCGAAAGGTAAGACAAAATAATCATGTAATTTTTTTTGTTTGAACAATGTTAAAGATCGTATTCAGCGATGAGTCAAAACTAGAAGCCATGACCGAAAGAGCTCAATTTGTTAGACGACGTCCATTTGAACCACATGCCACATAGCCATATCCAGTTTTTAGGAAACGCACGCTCTGCCAGTGTTATTTTGGCCGGAAAATTCTCCCGACCTTAATGCAATTGAACGTGTGAAGTGTTCTAACATCACGCGTGTATTCGAGAGGAAACACTACAAAAGAGCAATTAGTAAGAAATAATGGGGATGTGTGGCAAAATGACACTACAATTAGACATACCATTAACGCTTGCATAGACAGTATGCCAAAAAGAATAAGTGCAATTGTAAAAGTCAAAGGAGGTATTACGTAACAGTTCTGAATAAACTTTGGCGTGTACAATACGTTTTTCATTATACATTTTAACAAAATCGCTATTTTAGCAAGTGGCCCTAATAAATTGCACAGAAAACAGAAAAGTTTAGCAAGGCGGGAAATTTAAACTATCGCCATTCAAAAATCACTCTGCATTAGTGTTGCGCCACAATATTTTAGCAAGAGAATCTTAGAGACAGACAAATTAGCATAATTACTACTTTGGTGTACTTTTTTTAGAAAGAAGTACCACAAACTATGCCTGGAACTACTACAAATTACACAAAATTTTATTATAATGTCAGACAATAAATTTTTTTTATGTAGATATACATTTCAAATTAGATGTAAGATTAATGAAATTAGTATATCATTTTTTTTGGTCAAAACACCTTAGAAACCGATAATACATTTAAAATGATACAGAAAAAGTGTCTTTGAAGCAAAGTTAGTGATTGAATAACAGCGGTTAATTTCGCAGTACTTCCTGCAGAGTTCGAACTAATAAACTTTCATAGTTTTTAGAATAGCGGCGGCTGGAATTCGGAGTTCTGGTTATTACTGAATGATTTTCTCATATATGGGGGAATGTTGTCTGTAGACTTCGATATACAATCTCCAGAAAATTAATTCCTTCTTTTCCTGCTATTTCAAACTCTAAGTGATTTGGTATATCAAATTTTAGAACAAACATGATGATGAAAACTTCAGTGGAGATAACAGTAAGGAGGAAATCTCTCCCAAAATAATGAGAATGACGATCTCAAAATAAACAAAAATATGAGAAGTACTTATGAAATTGTTCAACGGTTGTATAAAAATATATAAAAGCTAATAAGTACAAAAACTAATTCATGAATAGTTATTTACACACACATACATGATATCAGTTAATTCGATTTACAAACTATGGATCTAATTTAACACGTAAGTGTTCGTATGACTTCTTCACCCTCCAGTGGCGATGCAGGTTTTATCGCGAATGTGGTTTGGGGACAAAAGTCAGGTAAGGAGATTTCGCAGCCTGTAGTTCCTTGGCATGTACTTACAACAGGAATACCATCGTTTCTAGCAGTTACATTGTATAGATTACCACAATTGATTACAGATGCGGTAACTTTCCAGGATACGGCAACAGAAGATCCAGTTTTAGTGAGAGATACATTTTGAACTAGTTCTAGTGAAGTGGGAAATTCTGAAAGTGAAATAAGATCATAGCAATAATTCGATAATTAAGTACACTTTGTATCACCTTCTGGATTTGTGGCATTACTTTCCTTGCTTTTACCGCCATCCTTACGAAGTGCTTTAACATGTACAGTCGTATTAACACAATAAATTAAATCATAGGTTATGTTGGGTACTGATCTAGTAACTGTATCAATTCTGTCGCCACGTTGAAACGTTACCTCATATCTCACACCACACAATTCCTGCAACGGGTGGCCGCTCCACGTAGCTGCGATTGTGCTATTAGTGTGGTATACGATTAATTTCACATCATTTACGGGTGCGATACCTGAAAAATAGGAATGAAAGTGTAAATTGTGTTTAAAGTCGTACTCAGTTTTGATAAATTTACCATATACCACTCCTGTGTTACCAATATCTCTGACCTTTTCGTCTAAAACAGCTTGTATTATGGCACTTACATTGAAACAGAAGTAACGTCTTGTAAGTATGATATTTGGTATTTTTGTTGCTAGAGTGAATTTGGCTAGATCTGTGGAAAACGATACTTGGTATGTAATGCGGCATGTGCCTATAGGTTTTGTTGGTGTCCATAAAATTTCCATTTCGTTATCTCGTATTATCGTATCTGTGTCTCTTACACGTTCAACTTTCTGGGGATCTACAAATAATTTGAATTGAAATTTAGATTAGTTTAGCGAAAGCTGTTCAATGTTCAGATCAAATTTTTTGTGCTCAAAGTCTGGGGTTTGAATTGCATGGTACGGCTTATTTTTTATAAATTGCTTCCGTATGGAAAGCTCGATTATTATTGCGATACAAACAAATGGATGAGAAAGTAGTGAGTTGAGGTTGATGAACACTTTGGTAGATTTCAAACCTTCCAATTCTGAGAAAAAAACTCATGTTGAAAACTATAACTTCTCGAAATAATATAAAAGCTGTGTTATCGTTTTTGTAGATAATACTGTCTTACATTGTGTTGCATCAATTGTTGCAGGTTGAGTCGAAAGAAGGCTACCATCTTTCGGATTAATAGCTTGAATTGTTAAGGTAACTGGTGTGCAGTATACATAATTGAATTTTAGTTCTGGCTCTGTTACGTTGTAGACCAACTTATCAGAAGGGGTTTGATAAGTAACCATAAATCGTAACGGACACCATTCTTGGTTCGGATGCGTCCACGTTACGATTACCTGAGAAGGATTTAGCCTTGGAATGTAGTATCGGATATCAAGTTCTCGTGCTGAAAAAAACTGCATATTCAGATAATTCTTTCGTTTTTTTAACTTGACTTACGATCATGAAAGGTAGCTCTTCCGTAAGATATACTGGAAGTAGCAGTAATAGGTTTGATCGTTATATCAAATTCAAAGCAGATATATAGGTATGGAATGGTGATACTTTCGGTATGTGTGATATTAGAAATCGTGCCCTGAATTGTAGAATACGTTACTTCGTAGCCTTGATTGCATGAAAGCATTTCGTAAGGTCTATTCCACGTTACCAGTACATCTCTATCAAGTTGCTCAAAGCTGATTCCTGTGAGAGGGGTAACATTGGAACCCACTGGAATTTCATAAATTAATGATCCATTTTTCTTCTAAGACACTGCAATATACTACATAACTAAAGTTTGTCAGTTTTAAGTACCGAGCGTTGAATACTTCACCAGATTCTTTCTTATACCAGCACGTATGGTGGTAAATGGACCACATAAGTATAAAAAAGTGCGGAAAAAGCTTATAATGATTATAATGCAATTTTCATGTTGTTTGTAATTTGCCATTTTCATTACTTGTTAACAGCAGTTTCGTAAAAGATTAGAAAAATGTCTTAGTGAAGTAATTTTGAGAGTATTACTAAAAATTGCAGCTTTCACGTGACTGAGTGTGGTTTTACGATCATATTTTATATGCGGTTCCCTTAAAAATACGTGAAGTAAGTTAATTCATCTTGTAGCGGAAATTATTTGTAAGTATTATCCAAGTGTAAATGAATTAATTGCTGAAACAAAAGCTGTGTTTCTTAAATCTCTTAAATGAATCTGAGAATATCAGAATGCCTTGTCATTTCAATCACCACAGCCATCTTCTAGGCGCCGGGAAACATAGTTGTAGGCAGCGTTTTATAATGTTGAATATTTTTAAGATATTAAGGCTTTCATTTTATTATTTAATTCTAAACAAGAAGTAGTTTTTAAAGAAAGTCAAATAAAATTTGAAAATACTGTAAGATTTAGAACTTTACAAACTATTCACAACGGTTACAAAGAAATACTTGGGGTGATAGAGAAATTATTGCAAATACTGATCGATTTACACCCATAGTTGAGCACCAGCGATATGCGAATAATAATAATACTAATAATAATATTATTTCAGTTAAAATCATATTTATTTATGAATATCAAAATTTAGCTAGCCTACAGATTGTTAGGTCATTATCGAAATTTTCTTCATATCATGAGTGATACAACCTTTCTCTATTTGTGTCAATACAACGTTTTGTCTTGGAAACTTTAGCATCTTATTATTCCTGCACATCTATTATTATATTATATTAAATTATTATAAAGGCCTCAGAAATATCAGTATAGTACGTTCGATACACTAAACGGGTTGAACTCTTTATTAAATATTTTTAAAACGTCTGAAGCTTGCTTTACAAGGATATATGACATATCATACTTTCCCTATCACTCAAAGTCTTAAATCGCATCTTGTTATGTATATAGTACGCAGCTCCATTCCGTTTTCACGGCAAAGTAACTCAATAAGTCTGGGTCTTGCTAATTTCCAAGTTAAATGATGCACGGTAGGGCATTATTACAATAATGAAGAAATGGATACAGTTGCGGTATGTCTCAAAAATAATGATAATTTTGTAGATGCCTGTATAATTTATCAAAATACGTATCTAGAAACGAAACATATCTAATCGTATCTATAGGAAAAATAATTGCCTTAACAAGACAAAAAGAAGAAGAATATAGAAATGTGCGATGACCGCCTTATTTGAGGCAAATCTCTTTCCTTCAAGTGATTTCCTCAGGTTTGAAAATAGGAAAAAGTCGCTGGGAGCAGGTTGAGTGAATATGGAGTATGAGAGACGTATTCGTAGCACAACCCATTCAGTTCGGACAAAAACGATGCGGAATGAATGAGTCAGTGCATTGTTGTGGTGGAAAAGCACTTTCTTCCGCTGCAAACGAGGCTGTTTCTCCTTCAATAAATCGCGATCCGTGATCGTCCTTCCCTTTTGCAGATAGTCGATGACGATCATACCTTGGGAATTCCAAAAAATGGCCGTTACGATCTTTCCGGGCGATGGAACGGTCTTTGCTTTCTTCGGATCCCGGCCAGACACTCCTCCGAAACGGTCATCCGATTTCGTTTTTGCTCCGGTGTGAGCAAACGCGGTATCCATCGCACCGATAACTTTTTCATACCCAAAATTGCGTGTAGGATATGGCCAACGTGTTCTTCTAGGAAGTCTGTTGTCTCTGCTATCGCTTCAATCGGCGATCGGTTAACACAACATCATGGACCTTGTCGATAATTTCATCGTTTGTAGCGGTTTTTGGGCGTCCACTGCGTGGTTCCTCACTTGTACTAGTGCGGCAACGTTTGAACTCGCTCACTCAGAAGCTATTGGACGAAAATACAGCCATGCAGAAGTGTTTTAACACTGCATGAAATTCGATTTTATCAATTTTTCCAAAACCGTCTGACTTGCTACACAAAACACACTATTCAACAACAGACATATTCTATTGACAATAGACGTCTGAAATTTTGACGGTTGCCATAAAAAGGTTGTCCTTGCCGACCAATGAATCCACTTCAACCTTCGTGCGCCATCTCTTGCCAATTCCGAAAACATTTCAGGTCGCCCTCGTATTAAAAACACATCCAAAATGCCTAGAAACAATACTTAACATAATAATGCTGCTAAATACAGCTACTCGTGGTATTGGTGAAAGCATTTACGAGAAAGACAATGTGAGGAGACAAAAAGTATTAACAGACGGACATATTTCTGCCTATCCGGCGCCGTCAAAGTGGTTTTGAGCGATTTTGTTTGCTTGGCACATTGCAATTTCCAGGCATTAAAACTCTGCTACTATCATCATATTTAAGCATACAGCTCAAGTGATTACAGGTACAGTTTTCCAACCCTTCTCGCCAGCAACACATGGATTACTAAACCAGAGAGGGCGCACACAAACAGAAACCACGCTGATAACACCGGATAGGCAGAAACATGTCCCTGTGTTGGCGTATCTTGTCTCCTCATATTGTCTTTCCTGTGAATGATTTCACCAATACCATGAGTAGCTGTATTTAGCAGTATTATTATGTTAGGTATAGTAATGGTGTTGTTGGGAACATATGCGTAATATTCGCAAATTACGTGGAAAATGTGTCTCAGTTAGAATTAAATAAATACAAAATATCTTTTTCACTAAATAAGTAACATAAAGTAAGTTCATATAAAATTAAATTAGTATGAGGTCTAAGAAGTATCAATCTCGTATTTAATATCGGGATTCGTAAATTAAGATATATTCGAAACTTATTTGGGTTTTTAAGATTATTTAAACCGCGTGCCCTTAGATATACGCATATCATGATATATAGCTTCAGCGAAGTAGTGCATCCTCCAACAATGCTAGAAATATCAAGGATGTTATAAATTCGGGGATGAGAAATAGCCTAGAGGATCTCAAAAATCAGATGGCATTATCTTTAAAATATCGAACAGATTTTGACAAACAATGGAAAAGGTAGTACCCAACAAGTTGTATAAAGGGTATTCTAATTTATGATTAGTTTCTACATTTACCACCATCTCCATATTTTAAATATATATATTATTTTATATAGTTGCAAAAACAGAAACCGTTTTACGCTAATGATTCTGTAATCGAAAAAGAAACAATAAGTGGCCCGGTAAAATATACAACTCAATACATTTGAATGTCTTGTTTTTGACTTAACCACAGAATTTACGCTAACAATTCAGATAAAAATAGTGATAATCATAATACCAATAATAACAATAATAGTTGTATAAATTTCTTCTGTTTTGATGTGTTAATTGAAGTACCTTTATATTTCCGCATAATTTGTCTTTCTAGTCACTTTTAGCAATACACTGGAACGGAACAGTTGTATGAATATGGGACATGTGCTGGTACTTATTGTCTATAACACTGACGTTATCGGTAGTCTGACGCGCGTACTTAATTGATTTGAAATTCATATTATATTCTTTTAAACCTTTGGTGTGTATTTACAAATTCGTGTACCTTCTTGTAATAGCCTAATATAATTTCTTTAATATGCAAGTATTTTACTTACAATAACAGTCATATCGTTTGCGCGTCAATACTATCGACAGCGTGATGATTAATCCAATACATCCAATGGCTAAGAATATGTAAAGCACTGTGAATGAAAACACAATATAAGAACGAATCGTATGATAATTACTTTCATGATGCAAATTGTATATGACTCGATAAAATGTTAAATATGATTTTTTTATGAAATTTAGTTAAACACGTTGCACTGAAATCTCGGGAAACGATATATAAAATTGGAAGTATAATTTGTACAACATTGAACCTTAAATGAATTAAAATATCGTTTTAAAATCATAATGGGAGATATTACGGATAAAAACCTTACTGAAAATATTTTCAATTTCGTAGCACACTTGATTAAGCCAAAACCGGATATAAATCCATTTCAAATGAATATTATGGATTCTTAGAATAAAAACATTTGAGGTCGCCCTCGTATTCGATGTTTCTATATAAAATATTTTGTATTACAACCAATGCCGACCGTGGTTGAAGAAGAAAACGAGATTGTTAAGCTTCTCGAGGATCATATTGGACATTATGTATTAAGTTTCCATCGCATTATACCTCAGATAAACTTAGATGCAAAAATCTCATCACAGAGCTTCAGCTCTGTTACGGATGCCGCTGTTAGAATACATAGTTAACACAGGTAGTTTAAATCCTCTCCGCAAGAAATGAAAAGCAAATACACAGACTTTCCATTATACAACAATGTCCGTAAACGTAGTCGAAATAATGTTGTCACCAGATTTGTATTATGCTTAGAAAAATCGAAATCAACATTTTTCGGAATTGAATAATGAACACTAGCTACATAAATTGCTATTTGTAACTGATATAACTAAGTGCTTGAATGATTTAAACCTGCATTTACAAAGCAGAACAGTGCTTGAGCTGTGCAAACACTGGAAAAGCTTTGTTTTAAGAGTAGATATTTTTTCGCGTGATATACTTACCACCTCTTATAAATACCTTTTAAATGCAGAAGCCTATTCAAATCGATTTAATGTTAATAAAAATGAACTTCGGAAATATATTGAACCGGTAAAAAACGGATTTTCTAAGCGATGTAAAGATTTGGAAACTTGTGCTCTTGTGTTTTCTTTTCTCATCAAATTCGACCTAAGTGATAGAAAAGCGAATCTATTTGACCTACTCTTTTCGAGTGGATAAGTTTGATAGTTTTGAGATAGAAATAATTGAATTAACAACTCTTAAAGAAAACTGATTGGGAAAGTCGGTTGCCGTCCTCAGTTGTCGAAAAATCTGCCAATACTCTGCTTACATGCATCCATATATAAAATCTACTTTAAGTCCGCAAAAAAGTCGTCTAACTACTGAACATTCGGAAGCTTGTGTGAAGTTGAAGCTTGCCTTTATACAGGCGATATTGAGAAATTAAGCAAAATATACAGGGGAAGGTTCTCATTAGTTGATTTTAAACGTAACTGCTATGTTTTACAAGAATTTTCAATTAAAGATTTTCTTTTCACACTCACATATTTCCATGTATATAACAAAATAAGATTCGGTTATGACGAGTTTCAAAACTATATATTCCTACCTACAGAAGTAATATTGCTGGGTTGGCACCAGAAATGATTTCGTATGTTTGGTACTTCACTGTCGAAACGTTCTCGACGCGCCTGGTTGAGATGAATATTATTGCAAATTTCTAGATACAATAACAGAAAGCTCTTTCTACACAGCATTGAGTTTACTTTTGTTTGGAATATATAAAAGTTCCCAAAAATACAAATTGCTGTTTCAAAAATCGAAACTTTTACAGTCGAAATTGTCTGTGCTTGAAGATTTTCTGAACAGTCTTTATTTATGTATATATTAAAGTTAATTAGCGTTAATTAACTTTAATCAGTGTAAGACATCTACAAATAGACGTCAAATATAATAAATAAATAAAATAAAAGATTTCCACTTTGCATATAATCCGGTCTCTAATGATCATAAACACTATCGCTAAGTTTTAAAACTGATTGTAAATATTTTTACATTCAGTGGGTAACACGATTCATAATGGGAATTCACGTGCTCCTGAAACGCTGCGTTCCGAATAATTATTAATTTGGACGGAGTGGAGATTTACTGCGATACCTATGAATTATACAACCACACAGTCCTTGCAATCGTTGTGAAAACGTTTCGAGTTTGACGATCGTTACGTATCAAGTGTGGCGGAGGGAGTGGCCCATGCAGCAATATATAGACTAACCAGGGCGGGGACTGAAGGAAACGAGACTGCGCTCCAGAGAGCTTGGTCATCTCGAACGGAACTCTCCACTTCTAAGTCTGCCGAACGATAAAATGGTTAAGAAATATAGCTTCAAAAAGAAGTTTCTTACAAAGATAAGTAACAAGAAAGAATGGAAGGGAGAATCCTCCACCTACGTTCTTATGACAAACACCATTAAATGGTACAGGGATGGTTCCAAAATTCACATAGCAACAGGTGCGGGGGTATTCGGGTCAGGAACCAAATATTCATATATTATATTATGCAGTGCAATATCACCCTTAATTAATCTAATCTATGTATCGAGTGGCTCTTACAGAATCCCGAAACTTTCGAGTCTGGCGATGTCAAGCTTACGGAATCCGAGCTCTGTGATATTTCCTTCAAATTACTGGTGACCTTGCTCCTTTAAATTGGAATGCAGTAAAACGGAACGTTTGAACAAGGTATTCATTTATATATTCTAATGTGACTGGAACAACTGCATTTTGATATCAGTAAAATATAATTTTACATTACACTGTATAACGTCAAAATTCTTATAAAAGTACGTATAGAGGCATAGAAGAACATTTTGAGGTGTTAGCTTGAACACCATATACTACCCCAAGTTGATGCAAAAGAAAAGCAAAAGTAGGTAACGTGTAAAAATGTTTATTTATAAATATACACATATTTAATTTCTAAGAGAATGTATTTTTAAATTCACAATTAGAAAACTTCACCACATAGATTAATTTGAATCTAACAAACAATTTCATTAAATGATCCTTCGGAAAATTGCGGATATTGAACTTATATATTTTTTGATATCTCATGTACGAAGAGGCTAACTTTGAAAAATGTAATTAAACTATGAATATTTTGAAAAAAAATCTATTTTAGATTCCCCAAATAAATTATTTTATGGGGTGTTATATCCCTTCAAAGAAATAAATATATGTATTCATTTATTAGACATCTACAGATACATTTAAAAGCATTTATGATAATTACTATTTTTCAAGCATGTATTCAATTATTGAGGTGACGAAGTCATTAGTTTAGAAGATGATGGCTGGAGAAAACCATCATTACCTGCAAATAGCGTTGCTGTTATTATAGCTAGTATTATAGTACGGGGTATAAAGTCAACTTGGAAGCTACCACTTGATTTCCTTTTTTTCGGCATAGGTTTAGAAGTTATTGGTTTAGTATCAGATACAAGATAACTGTATTTAACTCTCAAATATAATTGGTGTAATTGCAGAGAACTCTTTCTCTTATGTAGGCAGAAGAAGAATATTTTATTTCTTTGATTCATCTCATATGATTAAAGCCCCAAGGAACAATTTAATGAAAAACATATTTCAGTGGCATGAGAAAATGACTTCGTGGGAATATATCGTAAACTTTTATATCAGGGACAATATGTTCAAAAATCACATGAAATCGCACATGGAACCGATAAACTTTATGAAGATGAGAGTGAAACTCACCAGACAGGCAATGTCAGTCACCCAATTTTTCAAGGCGTAGTAAAACGCACGTGGTGCTAATAAATAATTGTAAGCGGTAAATATGAGTTATTTCAAGGTCCTCAAAATTGGGTAACAGATTTCATTAACAAGTTTGCATCATTGCTGTCTTCTTCATATACTCTGCTATATCAGTGAATTTGAGTTTAATAGCTATACCTGTGAATTGTACATCCACACAGTCCTTGCAATCGTCATTAGAACTATTTAAAGTCTATGAGAAAGTATTCCGTTCGAAATAAAAAAAATATATCTGGTTCCAGTTTAATCAAGCATGTCAGGTAATTCAAAATATTTTAAGATACATCTTTAACCATAATACAGCTCATCAAAATTTCAAAAGCATCACTTGCCTAACTTTTACAGATTTACAATGTGTAACAGTCGTTATAAACGATCCTATATATGCGACGAAACATAGTTTTGACTTGCTTAGATTCGCCAGTATACGTTGCTAAATTTAAATATATTAAAAAAGTTTTATATGTTAAATCCTTACGAGTCTTCCGAGACATCTCTTATTATCCGTAATTAGTCGCAAAAGAAGCACAAATATTAACACAGAAGAATAACTTTAACTTGATACTACAACAATAAAACTGAGGTAGATAATTCGCCAAAATGTAGTACGCTCGATACTATAAAGCGTTCTAATCTATTAATACTGTTGTATTACATCATACAAGGTTAGCAGAAGGCGCGGAATGTAAAATTGATATATGCACATATGCCGGATCGCGCATGACAAATGTGAAGATGTTTGTAAAGTTTGAACAGTGCGCTTACAGTACACCTAGATTAGGGCTATTTCACTTCAGCACACTGGGAAATTCGTTATTGCCTGTGGATTATTTGAATTGTAACACCATTATTTATCGCATAGATGAACTGATACATATAAAGTGTTCCTACAAATTTAGATATTATCTAAATCTATATCCTGTTCGTGTATGTCGATTCCAGTTATCATTTTGCGGTTTTCCAAAACGATTTTTGTAACAGGTTTGGTAAGAAAATCGGCTGCCGTATTTTTCTTCTTGTAATAGTTCCTATCCATTTCGGATGTTGGTGGTTGCATGCTATCTTAACTTTGCTGCGACTCGGAATAATTCAGTCGCATTCATACCGAACCAGGTTTTAAGATTTTTAAACTAAGAAATTCGTTTTCTACCAATACCCCTCTTTCCTATTACTTTTGCCTGTAGAATATTCTGCAATAGATGAAATCTGTTCTTATTTCTCTTTATGTGTCACGATATTCTAGTTTCCGAATTTTCACGGTATTAACCACTTACTTTTCTTTTCCGATCCTTCTCATAACTTCGATGTTTGTTACGTGTTTCATGCACGGTATTTTTAGTATCTTGCGATATAACCATATCTCAAATATTTCCAATTTCTTTGTTGTTTAATGTTATGTCGTGACTTATTGAACAGATTTTTCATTTTATTATAAGTAGACCTGGCATTTTCGTTTCTGCTACGTATTTATTATGAGTGCTTTTGTTCATTTACAGTAGTATCGAGATAGGTAAAACTACTCACTCGTTCTATCCGATTTTGATTTATTGTGACGTGACAGCTGTCATTTTTTTCTTTGTTAATTACTTTTTTTAAGGTTTATGTCCGGACCATGCAAGCTGTGATATGTTATTCTATCCATAAGTTGTAATCTTTCTAAGTTGTCAGCGAAAATAACCGTATCGTCTGCATAGCGAACATTATTTAATATTTCTCCATTTTGAAGAATTCCAGATTCTGTGTCTTTTAAAGCTTCCCTGAATGTGTATTCTGTGTATTCCGGGTGAAAAACTGCGAGCTGTTGATTACATTCTGGGCGACTGGAAAATGAATCGAACATCGGCTTCACTTGAAACGGATAACACATGTCTAGGGTTATACCTCCCTCACCCCGCAGTAATACGGAATGAGAGCTTCATTAAATCAATTCAAATTCAAAAGATTGATGTGAGGATAGGATTTTGTAGCAATTTTCATTTCACTTATTCACAAGTACGGCCATCGACACATCGAAAGTGCGCTCATGGTATATTAAACACTAATGGAAAGAGAATGCAACCTTGCCTTACACCTCGTAATATGTTTGTCTCTTCTGTTGCAAATACACTGCTTGCTGTTTATTTAATGGCAGTTTGAGTATCCGCCTTCAGAACAACTTCTTTTCCAATATATTACTCCTGCTTTAATTTAGCAAATAATGTCCTTAGCCGTATCAGTTATTCAATTGTTTATGTGCTTCATATGTGTTTAGAGCGATCACTTCTTGTTTCTTACTTGTTCAGTTCATTGCTTCTGCTGGGGTATGGTGGCTCAGTGACTTGAGCGGTTGGCTAACTGTCTCCCTTCCTTATTTCCTAAGTAAAACTTTTGAACTAGTGGCCGCTATGTTAGAGCCAGTGCAGAATGTCTTCCTTGTTCCTTGCTGTTTCTTAAAAAAGTTTGTATTCTTTTGAAGGTAAGAAAACATCTTTTCGCTTCAACTTCATGGGAAATGTAACTAAAATTTTAAAGCTTCGCACTTAATTCACTGTTTTCTGAGATGTCATAAAGTGGAAGCAAACCTGAGATTGATTTAAAATCTTCCGTTTCATAAATCAGTTCACTATTAAGTTTCCGTTCATCAAAGTATGGGTAATAGTTAATTGTTTCCTGAAAACTATTTTCAGGAAAAGGGAGCCTATATTTATTAAATTTATCAGCATAGAATAGAGAAGTTGCAGTTAAGTATCCAGTGAAGCTAGACCTATGTTGGTCTGACAAATAATAATATCAGAAACTTCTTTCACTTTTCGGATATATTCGCCTCCATCGATCTTACTTCGTTTTGTGCTTGATGGCTTACTGTCACTGGTATTCTGAGTGTTCGTAATATTATTTCTGATTTGAGCTAACTGAGTTTCAAATGATAGATTTATTGGCAATAAGGGGATCATTTCCCTAATTTGTAATTTTGCATATAATATATCTACTTCAGGCATTACCGTGTAAAATAGATTTAGTAAATAAAACTCTTATTAGCAAAAAGTGCAATATAACCCCAATCTTGGTTGATGGTAGTGACGCTTACAGTTTTACTTTCATTCAAAATTCTTCGCATTGTTTCTATAACCTCTTCCCTGTTTCTAAATACAGTGCCGTTAATTCTGGAATTAAAATTCCTCTTGTTGGGGCCGAACGAGGCTATCGCTTTCTAACAATTTCGTCCAATATTGCAATTGTTTTAAGAATTGTTTGAAAAAAGTACAAACTCCTTATAAATTTGCAAAGAATTTACGGACATTAGTGTTGGCTGAGACAGTAGCACAATTAAATTTAACAGGTACGCGTAGCAGTGTACGTAAGCAGCGTATTTGTACGTTTGTTTAAGTGCCTCTACCCCATTACATGATCCATTCATGACGGTTGCTCCATCATATGTCTGGGCAATCAGATTTCTTTGGTTATTTTTAATGTCTGTTTCTATTTCTGCAAGAATCTGGCGGCGCTATACCTTTAGCTATATATCTAAATACCAAGGCCACTTGATATCTATTTGATGCGTCAGTAATTTCATCAACTATTCGAGATAAATAATCAGTTTCTTTTATTCCTTTAATGATTTCTTCCTGTTACACACTTAGCACTGTTTGTCAAATTTTATTTTGGATACTTTTTGAGGTTCCCTTGAAAGCAGTAGCTTTTTCCAAATGCACTTCTAAAGCGACATCCAATTCAGCACTAAAATTTATCAAACTACGAAAAATAGTCGAGTTAGAGGACAAAAATGATTTATCGAGTCCTCTCAACGCAAATTGGAAAGCTCCACAAGAACGCAATGTTCAATACACATCGATTGTGCTTCATTTTCTCCTTGGATAATTATATTTCTTCGGTATGCGCTATCCATCTGAGCAGCAATACTAATACTTCTACAAACCCGTATTCGTCCATAATTCTTCACCTTTAAATTGTAAACAAGAAAAGTAGGGTAGTGCATTTTTTATATTACAGCCACAAGTTCACAACTGTGTATTACAAATATTTATTTGATATTTCTTGTTTTAGCAGAAATAGATTGCTTCAGATTTAAATCCGGAATGGGTCTGCCAAGCTGCTTTACTTTAATTTTTTTAGCGAACTTGCATTTATCGGACGGATCCACTATTAAATTCTGCACTAAATTCACTATTATTGAAAATTAAAAGAGCAAAAACATCATTAAAACACAAATATACACTTATTAGCTTGCATAACGTAACACATTCTCCTTAAATTATGATGTACATACGATCACGTATGTACGACCGCTTATAATGCACTGGCGATGCAACGTTGTCCTATATCGAGACACAGTCGAAAGACCTTCGACAAACTTGCTGTGCCACTAAGGTAGTTTTTCATTTCACTTATTTAACGTATCGAACCAGATAGCGAGCATTAGGTTACGTCACATGTTTAAAAACTGTTTAGAAACCAAAAGCAAATAGTATATAGAAGACTACATTACAAATAGTTAATTTATTCTGTGAGATAGCATAAATTTTTAATTTATAATTTTGAAAATGTAGAATTGTGCTTCTTTTTCATTTTATAAATTAAATATTCTTTCTATTATTATTTTTTGTGGTTGGGCAAACCTGCAAATCATAGAAGAAATCGCCACTGCCATAAACATACAAATATGAGATTAATTATTCTTCTCTTCCTATTCGTACAAATATATCAGGTTGACAATATAATTTCACAGCGTCATAGTTTTTTGTAATGTATATATATATTACAAACGAATATATATATATATATATATATATATAGAAATGGATATATATATATATACATCCATTTCTATAGATCATCTTCTGTTTCTGTTACTAAATCGTTTAGGGCGGTGTTTTACATCGATATACATATGCAATGAAATTCCCTTTCGCGGACACCCCTCTTACACGGACATCTCCCTTAAACGGACAGTTTCTCATGGTCCCGACCGGCTCTCATATAATATCCATTGTATTAACTCTTTCTTGGACGGACATTCTCTTGAACGGACGCGGACATGAAAAAATGTTCTCTTAACCGGACAAAAATTAAAATAAAAAGAAACGCCTTATCTTATTTTTATATCAAGAGTATTGCTATAACATTTCTCAATCGCGCCGCGCGCCAATTTCGCTGGCACTTCCCCGAGTAAACCGGAGATTTACCGACTTTAATCTTTCGGTACAAACGCAGCCTATGTCGTGCATTTTTGCCTGACGTGAGTTAGGAACTTCCCCAAGTTGGTCGGGGATTTACCGTTCTTATTCTTTGGGTGTACGCTTTCGATTGAATCTTTTTTTGTTGTATCTACTACATATTTCTTGTATGTGGACACCCCTCCTAAACGGACATCTTCAGTTGGTCCCGTTGGTGTCCGTTCAAGGGAGATTTCACTGTATATTAAATAATGTTGGCGACACACAGCAGTCTTGTCAAACTCTTTTGTTTTTTGGTATTTCCCTAGTTAATCTTCCACCTATACCTACCATACCTAGGACAAAAATGGTCATAAACGATACTGCAGTGGAACAGGGGAAACACTTTAAGTATTTAGGCTGCGATGTATCTTATGATCGGCACAAGGACAGAAGAGAAACTGAATAAGTTCGCGCATCTCTGTGGAACAATCAGTAGAACGTTAAAAAACAAAACAAAAAATAATATACAAATAAAATTTTTACCAGACGATAGCAGTGCCAACCCACAACAAGAAACTAGGATATAGACACAGAAGATGAAATTTTTGAAAAGAGTGAAAGGTTGCACAAGATCTGATAGAATAAGAAGTGGAAATATAAAAACAGAAATAAGTGGAAGGAAGACGTAGAACAAATGCAAGTGACGAGGTTTCCAGCCAGAATGAGATTTCATAGATGTTTAGGAAGAAGAAGTGTAGACAGACCAAATAAAAGATGGGTATCGTAACAGGCAAAGTGCCTAAAACCTGAAGTGATGAAGAAGAAGACAATGTATTTCACTAAATTTTAAGTTCAGTAGTTCGTGCGGTGGAAATATGTTCATAATGTTCGTTGATTTCATTGAACCGGGATCTATTAACTTTACCTTAAATTTATTGGGGGTCCCATCAAGATTTTATTTTACCTTGGAAACCATTTGCCATTATGTTCTTTTTTTTGCGTCTGTAATGCTTCTTTCTATCACTTTGGTGTTATAGGGCTTGATACTAGATTTAACTGATTTTGATGCTTTAAACGATCCTTTCCTGATTTTCTCGGTACACAGTTTCGTTCAACATTAAAAATGCTGTGATAGATTGACTTTTGTTCGAAAATTTCGTCATATGAGGTATTAACATTTTGAAGGTACCGTCTAGGTTAAGACAATTAAATGATTTGTCAAAGTAATAATAAAATATGGATGACGTCTACATTTGAAAATTAGAAGTGGGAGAAACTTCAAATTGATGCAGCGACTTTTTCAAAATGAAATTAAGAAAGAAATTGTTTAGAATTTAATGAATATATTTCGTGATTTTGTCACGCACAGTATATATATAAAGTAAAATTAAACAAATTACTGTTGCTATAGCTTCGTGTAAAAGATATCTTAGCATCTATGTATATGTACGGGAGCCATTCGGAAAGTAAAGAACGTTTTGTCTCTTCTATGCCTCCTGCATTCTCAGTTGCCGCCATGTACGAGGGAAAGTCATTAAGTAGGTCACAAATTACGGAAACAATTGGCCAAAAACAAAGGTTATTTTTCAACGATATTTCCATCTACATTAATACACTTATACCACCGCTTCATTAATGCCCCAATGCCTGCTGCATAAAAGTGTTCAGGTTGTCGTCTGAACCACGTGTGTACTTCCTCTTGAACTCATCGTCATCGCCCTCGAAATGTTTGCCGCTAAGATGCTTTTTGAGTGGTCCAAAGAGATGATAGTCGCTTGGGGTATGTCGGGACTATAAGCTGGATGGGTCAAGTGGGACGAATGCGGTCTGGTATTATTTAAAGTGGAGCAGCAATATTCCTCTCATTAGTAGGCTTGCACATTTTCGTCGAATTGCATTCCGAACCAAGAACAAAACTCCACAGTATGATTCAGCAGTCACGTACTCATTTCTATCCTGGAAATGGGTTAGGAGCACTCCTTGAGAATCCCAGAACACGGTAGGTATAACCTTACCAGCTGAGAACACAACTCCGAATTTCTTTGCTGAAAAGGATGTTTCAATTGCATTGAAGCACGCGTTGCTTCGGGTTTGTAGTGGTGCACCCATGACTCCTTACCAGTAACAATCCCGTTAGGCATGTCCTCCCTTTCCCCCTCGTACTGAGGTGTTGCAAGGACAAGGCCATTCGGATCCTTTTATATTCCTAGGCTAAACCATGAGAATACCCTACTACAGTAGCTATGCTGTCTGTTGTTATCCGCCTTTCAGATCGAATCATGTCTTCTACCCATCGAAGTGTTGCATATATCGCAAGGGGCGACCAGTTCGCTGATCGTCAACAAGTTTCGAGCGCCCTTGAGAGAATTTCTCGACCAAGTTATACACGGCTTTACGCGGCAAATACATTTCACCGTAAACAGGAGATATTTCCCTACGGATATCTTTTGCTAGCATACTGGCACACAATCACCCGACAGAGTAACATGCGTATCTCTCGACTTTGTTAACTTCCATAAAGATTATTTCATCCTCCTCATAGTCACAAATCTGTTGAAGTAGTAGCTGAAGATAATTTAATTTTTATGGCAAGTGTAATGTTCTCGTATTGTTTTCTGTTGGGCTAATAATAATAATAATAATTTATTATCCAACAGCATAATTGTATCATAACCATTATTGTAATACTTTAATTCCTTTTATTTTGCAACTTTGTAATACATTTCTTAATAATACATCAAACAACGTGTGTACATGACATAAGTACTAGTACTATTACTAATGTGTATACTACGTATGTGTCTACACAGTCATAATCTGAGCAAAGTCGGTCAACGGTTATAAAACGCATGTGTGTCTCCCTTTATTCTTTCTTGCTGAAATATTTCCCTACAATTGTAGATACCTCCCCCTCGTGGACTTTGCTCAGATTACATCTATCTATGTATGTGACGTTTCCTAGTTCTTGGCCATCGCCGTCTTGTCTGAGGGTGTGAAGCAGGACCACTCCTGGCCATACATTACAATTGTAATAAATTGCGCAAACAAAACTTGCCTCAAAGCGTTGACAGAATGTTAAACAAATCAAACCTAGTTGCAAATATATTAACACTATTACATATTGACATAATTGGTAACTGACAGTGTGTTTACGAACAGTAAATACGGAACCCGTAGATCGCCATTTCTTCTTATGCGCAAAAATTATCTGTGATGTAACACGACGTTCAGCCAAAGAAATAAATGCAAATTCTTTTAGAAGAATGGTAAATTATATATGTATATTATATATATATATATATATATATATATATATATATATATATATATATATATATATTCACGATATCCCGGATTTCATACAATAGAACCATATTATAACCTCGAACGAATAAATGCACAATATGCAGCAACAAGGGCATTAGTATTCGAGTGTTTAGCATTGCGAAACAGAAAGCTTTAGTGTTTTAAGAGGCTGTTGATATATACTTACAATATGCTTTTTAAATGTTAACTTGGTATCAAAAAAACATGTCAAGATCTCCATACTCCTTACAACGAGTTGAAAGTTCACCGTCAACGTTGCATACAGAAATATATCAGTGCTATGGACGAATGTCATCATTTTACATTTATTGTCAGCAATATTTAGATTTAAATGATTCTCCAAACACCAAAGATGAATAGAAACACGTCACTCTGCAAAACCTCACAACCTGCAGTGGAGTATATTCTACGAAATATTGTATAATACTGTTATTTTATTATTACTATATTATCTTAGGCATAATATTTCAAACTAATTATAGTATTATTCCAATGAACACACCTTTTTTCAGTTACCTGGCGTTAAAAACCAATAATAACTGACGTTAAAAGAAGTCTTCCAGTTAATTGATCAAAGTAACATATTGAATAAGAGCGGCTCAGAATTTTGCAGTTTTTAAAACAGCAGCGGCTCTAATTTGCATTTTCGATTACTACCAAACGGTTGTCTATACATAGGGTGGAATATTGTATTAGAGCAAGTCCCGGTGTTTGTATTTGTTGAATTGTGTAACAAGAATGGCGATATAAAGAATGAACAAAAATTTTAGAAAATTTATCTTTTGAATTGTTAAACGAGTATATAAAATATATACAAGCTAATAAGTACAATTATACCTAGACGTAATTCCGAAATAGTTATTTACACATATGTACATACATACAAATTTATAAATCATGGACTTAATTTAACATTCAAGTGTTTCTATAACTTCTTCACCCTCCCCTGATAATGCAGGTTTTATCGTAAATATAGTTAGGGGGCAGAAATCAGGTAAGGAGATTTCACAGCCTATAGTTCCTTGGCATGTGTCTTCAACAAGTGCATTACCGTTTCTAGCAGTTACATTATATAGATTTTCACAATTGATTACAGAAGCGGCAATCTTCCAGGATACAATAACAGAAGTTTCGGTTTTACTGAGGGTCACATTTTGAACCGGTTCAAGTGATGTGGGAAATTCTGAAAATGAAGCGATGTCACAGTCATTGATTCGATAGTCAAGTGCACTTTACATTACCTCCTAGATTTGTGGCATTATTAGGGTTACTTCTGCCACCATCCATACGAAGTGCCAAAACATTTACAGTTGTGTTAACACAATAAATTAAGTCAAAGCTTATATTGAGTGTTGTTAGTCCTGTTCGTACATCTATTCTGTTGCCACGTTGAAACACTACGTCGTATCTCACACCACAGCGTTCCTGTAGAGGATGGAGGCTCCAGGAGGCTGTTATTGTACTATTAGTGTGATGTACGGTTAATTTCACATCTTCCACCGCGCCGATACCTGAAAAATAGTAGTGAATAGCGGTTTAAGTTGTACACATTTACGATTAATTTACCATATATCACTCCTGTGTTACCAATATCTATGGCTCTTGTGCCTACGACAGCTTGTATTACAACATTCACGTTAAAGCAGAAGAATTCCCTCGAAAATATAATAGTGGGTTCTTTAGTTGCCAGAGTGAATTTGCCCCGATCCGTAGTAAATACTACCCGATACGAAATGTTGCATGTTCCTATAGGTTTTGTTGGATTCCATGAGATCTCCATTTCATTGTTCCTGGTTGTTGAGTTCATATGTGAGATATATCCAACGTCTTCGGGATCTATAAGTAATGTCTATGTCATGGCGAGGAAGCACAAAATCGAGTGGACGTGATAAAATCTCTTAATTTACAATCGGTAGGCTTTGTAAGTGGGATGTGAACACTAAACCACAGCATGTCTATATATGGATCGATTTTGTATGGAAATTCATAATAAAGGTTATTGGGATTATGCGATGCAAATGCAATTAATTGTTCTATGTAAATAAAGGGACTTCTTACACCGTCCTCCCCGTGAATGATCCCACTTATACCACAAGTAATTTATGTATTTACTACATTACGTTGGGCATTGTTTTCCAATAGAAGAAGAAATTAAGAAATATTTCGCAAGCATTGGACAGGAACTATCTGAGAAGCAAGTGCCGACTTTTAAAAGAACACCTATTATATTGAAGCTTGACGGAATCACAACACAATTTAAATTAAAAGAAATGAAGATGTAATATATAATAATTAATAATGAAAGCTAATAAATCGCGAGGATTTGTTAACATTGCTATCACAATTTGTGAATACCCGATATATAGGAAAAAGGCTATATTCAAAAGGTGATAAACTAACAGCAGAAAGTTGCAGGTCAATTTCATTACTTTCACCTTTAAATAAAACGTATCTAAAGTCAAATAACATCACATCTAGCAAGGAACTATATAGGATACCAACGAGAATATATAAAAATGTTATGGCTCCACATATGCTACGTTTATAAGCTATTTATCATAAACCGCAAGAATCTTAAAGTGCAGGAAAAGTGTTTGCAAAATGTTCCAGGGCCTTGTTACATCAGCTCCTAGCTGTAAATAATGAAGCGCCGTTAATTATTTTCTCAACAGCTAATGGTGAGTCAGGAACATACCTAATCTGTCCGAAAATATACCGTCACTACACTTGACGGACGCAGATTTAGAACATACGAGACCTGACTTGCCAATTCAGATACTATTACCACTGCACTACCGAGCCGTTATTAATAACATAAAGGACAAATTGAAAGATTTAATGATAGTAGTCATAGATATGAAGAAAGTGTTTGACATAAACGCTAAAACAAAATTAACTGAAAAGCTGGAAAGCATGGAAATGAAGGAGAAAAAAAGCAGATTCTTAAAAATCTAATATTTCATAGAAAACAAATAACGGTCATAGTAGTGAGTACTGCTCAAATTATGGAATACTACAAGGTGGAAACCTGCCTCCTATTCATATTATATACATAAATGATATACATATTTTAATTAAATATATCAGCTGAAACTTATACACAAGCCGATGATATGTGTATCACGCTTTGGGGTAAGAATAGAGAAATTAGTGAAAAAAAAAAACATTCAAGGAGATCTAGCTATAATAGAGAAATTGTGTTAAAACAACCTATTAATACTCAATGGGCAAACTGGGCAAATAAAAGAAATAGAGTATCATGGATTATCGATACGGAGTAATTTGAAATGGAAAAATTACTAATACTTTAGCAAAAAAAGAAAACAACGGCGATAGCTTTGTTTTACATCACATACGAACTCTTGAAAATAATATATAACTTGATTAACATCCGCAAAGGAAGCGTATGAGAAAACAAAAGTCAGTTCAAGACACAAAAGTCATGCTATAAGTGTTCAATGTGGAAAGGAAGCATATCAAAACCAATATAAAATTGACGGTTAGCAAATATTTTCACAGGCGCCAAATTAGAAGTTCACACATACGAACAGAAAATTTAAAAGACGAAGACCATGACAAACTTCTAATAGCAGACATGTATGATATACCAAGACATAAAAAATTAAATTTAATCTATTATAGAAACAAATTGAAGAAGATGGTTATTAACAAGGAAATATAAGCTAGAGTGGAAGAAATCTGCTTATAAATACCTCCAGTGGAGTATTCAATACCAGTAATAGACAGGAATTTCAGAAAATCTCACTACGATCGAGAACCAATAATACATTTATGTAGTGTGCATATATGCAATCACTGTATTACTAATTGCTAATGCATTAATTAATAATTACTTGTTGTTCAACAACTAGATGTGTCACGTGTTTATGGTATGTTCTCTGCACATAATACATTCTTACTTACACTGTGTTGCATCGACGACTGTTGCAGACTGAATCGAAAGAGGACTGTCGTCGTTCGGATTAACACTTCGAATTGTTAGAGTAACCGGTGTGCAGTATACGAAGTCAAACACTAGTTCTGGTATTGTTACATTAATGACCTGGTTATCGGAAGTAGTTTGATAGGTAACCATATACCGTGACGGACACCATTCTTGATTTGGATGCGTCCACGTTACGATTACCTGAGAAGGATTTTCCTTTGGGATCGTGAATCGGACGTCAAGCGCTCTTGCTGAAAGGACCATACATTATGATTATTTCTTTGGTTTATTTAATATGACTTACGATCGTAGAAAGTAGCTTTTCCGTAGGACATACTAGAACTTGCAGTGATAGGTCTGATAGTTACATCAAATTCGAAGCAGATATACAGATCGGCGACGGTAATACTTTCGGTTTGCGTGGTAGTAGAAAACGTGCCCTTGATTGAGGAATACGTTACTTCGTAGCCTTGGTTGCACGTATTCATTTCTTGAGGTTTATTCCACCTTACCAGCACATATTTATCAAGTTGTTGAAAGGTGATTCCTGTGATAGGGATGACATCGGAACCCACTGAAATTTGTTAAATTAATGATTTCATTCCTAGAGAAGGAGGTATATTATATAGCGGCGATTTTATGTGTCAAACATCAAACACATCCGACCAAATCCCTTCTTAGAAGGGGGAGTTTTTTTATGTTACCTATCTATCTGTGAAAACAGTATACTATGGAGACAATTTTCTTATGTTAACTTTCTGTCACGTTTTATAATGTTATCTCGAAACGCTTACCAGTCACATTTATTTCAGTTTAAAGAAGCGAGAAGTAGTGATTTGAATCATGAATACAGCAGCGGTATGGAATTTCAATCGAAACAAGGCAGTTGGAATACTGACAACGTATGGAGAAAGCAGCCCCCCCTCCCCTATTTTGCAGTCATATACCAGTGCAAGCATTTAAAATAGAACATGGTGACCTAAAGAATTCATCAGGAAAGTTGAAGATTTAGTACTGACTGACTGCCGAGTGAAAGCTTCAGTTATTGCAAGAAAAATGGGAATATCAGAAAAGAGTATTTTTAAAATTATACACGAAAAATTATATAGACGGCAATTTTGCAAGAAGTATTTGAATGCTTTATCCCAGGTGCAGACTTCTACTATAGAAATGTAACAATGGACGAGATCTGGGCAGGGACACTACTGAAACCTTTCCATGAAGTAAGAATAATTGATTCGCAAGGTGAGAACGTAATTTTATTTGGAAAAAGTGATGGCCACAGTTCGCTGGGAGGCAGAGGAGATTCTCTTAAATAAATATGTGCCAAAAGGAACTATAATAACCAAGAACGTCTACAAAGGCACAATTGAGAACTTGAAAGCGACTATACGCGAAGAAAGATACCACAATTATGTTCAAAGAACTCTCAGAATTGTTTAAGCAGTAGTTAATGAATGCGGATTTGAGGACTTGTAACATCCAACTTGCAATCCCGACCTTGCCTTCCGTGATTATTATCTTTTTCCGAAACTCAAAAGACACTTGAGGGGGTATCGCTTTTTATCGAATGATGATTTGGAAAACGCCGTGAAGTCGTATTTTGCAGACTTGCCAAAAGATTTTTTCGAAGGCATAACGTTATTGAAAAAAACATTCGAATAGGTGTATTGGTCTTATTGATTACTTTGCAAGATAGAATTTTATTTGTTCCTTAACTAGTTGTTTTCATAGCTAGGTAGACAACATAAGAAACTTCCCTCGTATAACTGCACGTATGGTAATGGTAGAATGAAGAATCTAGTCGTACTAGGACAATTGTAATTTCATTATAGTCGGAACGTATGTGAAAATGTGATGTTTATCAAAACCTAAAATCGTTGGGCACTAATTATGGCCGTAGTTCGTTAAGGGAAAAGAAATATACTGGAAATAATTGACTGCTTCTTAACGATTAAAGTGTAGAAATATCTTAAAGAAATATTTACGAGAACACTATATAGTCTTTGATAATTGAATTAGAGCTGCTGTATGATTCTGAGTTGTTTCAAATAAAACAGAAATATATATGTACATATATGAATGCCCGATATAGAATATTTGTCACATAGTAAAAATAATATTTCTTCTCCTGTTAATTTATGTTGCAATTGTCCCAATCCAAATTCCGGATGGATTTCGCTCCATCGCGCGGTGTTCATCTTCTTGGAATATTGAGCTAGGAAAAGGCAAACTTTATTGCTTTAATGACTTTTTATAATGTACTTGGTTTATTGTTCTTTTCACAAAATACAGACGTCTAGGATTAGCTTATGTTCTTCTGGTTCAGTTGCCTTCTGTACAATTTTGGTGTTGCTCTGACAAACTACTGATTACTTTTTCTCAACGTTTTAAGCCGCTAAAGGTCATTTACTGCAAAGATATTGAAACTAGCAAATATCGATTTTTTTTTCTAGATTGTAAAAATTAGTTGTTTATGCTTAAAAATTAAAAAGAAGCAGTACTGCATATGTAATTTTATATACATATTTACGGTAAACTTATACCAGATTTTATACTGCTTTATATTAAAGGTAATTTTCACCGTGGATGTATCATGCTAAATTACTTATCAATGTGAAAAATAACCTCAAACGTTTATCTCTCAGTGTAATTTTACTTTTCAAAAGTTAAATGCAACTGTAGGTGTGAAAAATAGTCTGGTAAGTATTTTTAGACCAACGTCTTTTAGGTTAAATTTTTGCAGTGTAATTTACACGTATTCATTCGAATCTTTTGTGTATATTTATAATATTGCTTGGTATCGTATTTTCAAAAAAAATAGAAAACGGTCATCTACCCTATTGTAATGCCTAGTAGCTTCTTACTTACAATAGCAGTCGTATCGATTGCGCGTCAATACTATGGATAGCGTGATGATTAGTCCAATACCTCCAGCCACTAGGAGTATGCAAAGCACTGTAAATGAAAACAATATAAGAACGAATCAAGTGTTATAATCAATATAATAGTAGTGGCTGTATATTTATTTGTGCATAAGTGGATAAGACCGTTTAGAGCGGATTACACTTTGATTAAGTAGTAGTAACAATTGGTAAGTTGAGTTATACAGGCTGTCTTTAAAATAAATAACAAAGTACAGAAAACGAAAAGCTGTAATTATATAGTACACAAATCCAAAAGAAATTGAGTTAACTACGTCGCGAATGTTAGAATTAAAAAAGAACCTAGGAAATTGTAATATGTGCCGCCTATGGATGCAGAATGTGTATACATAATACCCAACTAAACTCGAGTATATACACGCAGACTGCATTCACTGTAATAACGGAGCCGTCGATGTTATAAACACTATAAAATAACACTGTTTAACTTCCAAACGGCATGCTAAGGGTTCAATAACATGCTTACGTACGAATATTGAAAGTGCAGTGGCGCGACGAATATTTGATAAATATCTTTATCATTTCTTTTCCCGCGTCTACGAGGGAATTTTCGCAAAATATTTTAGATTTAAATCTGGTAAAATTAGATCTTTCCATTTTTAATACTCTTTTATTTTATTTCATGGACATCCTGTATAGTTAATTCAAAATTTTCAGAAAAAATAAATTTCTTATATACATAGCATTTAATATAAGATAAGGAATTCATATCCGTTCTGGTTCTATCAATAGTACAATTAAATTACAAATATTTTAGGAACGTGAATAGACAGATGTTGCGAAGGAGCCCGTATAATATAAGCAAATTAGAAATACTTCGCCAGTGTCTGTAATTGAATTTAAACATGGTAGAAAACGTTCTAAATCTTAAATTTTGTACTTACGGATCTTTAAGGGAGACATCTCTTGTCGTCCGTGATTAGTGGCACGAGAAGCACAAGTTAATAAATTTAATTTGACACCACAACGATAAAAATGTTCTTCTTCTGCAGCGCTGTCGTATAATGTAGGTTATGACACTTATAACGAAAATGGATGTGTTTACCGATTGTTGTATTTATATAGATAAATAGGCAAAACTTATCTTGGGAGATAAAATTAAGGTAGAAAATTCGCTAAATTATAGTAAGCTCGATATTGCACAGCGTTCTGATATATATTCATAACCGTTTATCTCAGTCGAAAGCTCAAGGTATTTTCCGCAACAAACAATTATTTAGTGATATAAACAGATTAGATTTGAGGTATTCATATGAGTATACTGGAAAATTGGCTATTGCGTATGAATTATCAGAATTTTGACGTCATTGTTTGCAACGGAGACAAACCAGAATATACTGGAAATAAATGAACATCCGGTAAACGTCGATATTTTGATATCTAAAAAATATTTGTGGTTTTCAACGAAGTCGCCCGGATCGCCCGGAAATATTCCATACAAAATATTTTTCTTGATGTAGCATGCTTCAAGAATAAGCGGAATTAAATTACTCTTCTTATGCGTAAAAATTATTTGCGATGCAACACGACGATCAGCTATAGAAATAAATGCAAATTCTTTTAGAAGATTAGTAAAATCATATGTTCGCGATATTCCGGATTCCACACAATAGAACCATATTCTAATCTCGAAAGAACACATGCATAATATGCAGCAAGAAGGGCATTAATACTCAAGTGTTTAGCATTGCGAAACACAAGGCTTAGTGTTTTAAGAGACTGTTCACGTATGCTTGCTATAGTAATACAAGGTTTATTATATGTCAACTTGTTATCAAAAAATATGCCAAGATCTCTATACTCCTCACAACACGTTAAAAGTTCACCGCCAACATTGTATATATCTAGAATTGTATCAGTTCTACGGGCAACCGTTATCGTTTTACAATTGGCAATATTTAGTGGTAAATGATTCTCCAAACATCAAAGATGATATGTAGATAGCGGGTCACTCTGCAAAACTTATAATTCACGTAGGAGTACATTTTACGAAAATAAACACATGTTGTTATAACATTATTATTATATTGTCTTAGGTACTATATTTTAAACTAGATGTAGTATTATTCAATTTAACACGACCTTTTCTAGTCGCCTCGCGTTAAATAATAATAACTTTAAAAAGAAAAAAATAATTTGGAGGATGTTTTCGTGTTTATTGAGACCAGTAGTTTTGATTACTACCAAACGGTTGTTCATACATAAGGAGGAATGTTGTGTGTAGGTTTCTGAACAAAGTCGTTAGAAAATAAACTACTAATTTTTTCGTAATATTTTAAAATGTAACGTATTTATTGTCAAGCATTAGAAGAAATTTGATGGTATGAAAATTTAAGTTGTCAAAGATATCAGTAAGGAGAGAATCAACTAGATTCGAGCAAGTCCTGGTGTTTGTATTCGTTAAATTGTGTAACGAGAATGGCGATATAAAGAATGAACAAAAATTTTAGAAAATTTATCTTTTGAATTGTTAAACGAGTGTATAAAATATATACAAGCTAATAAGTACAATTATACCTAGACGTAATTTCGAAATAGTTATTTACACATATATGTACATACATACAAATTTATAAATTATGGACTTAATTTAACATTCAAGTGTTTCTATAACTTCTTCACCCTCCCCTGACAATGCAGGTTTTATTATAAATATAGTTAGGGGGCAGAAATCAGGTAAGGAGATTTCACAGCCTATAGTTCCTTGGCATGTGTCTTCAACAAGTGTATTACCGTTTCTAGCAGTTACATTATATAGATTTTCACAATTGATTACAGAAGCGGCAACCTTCCAGGATACAATAACAGAAGCTTCGGTTTTACTGAAAGACACATTCTGAACCGGTTCAAGTGATGTGGGAAATTCTGAAAGTGAAGCGATGTCACAGTCATTGATTCGATAGTTAAGTGTATCTTACATTACCTTCTAGATTTGTGGCATTATTAGGATTACTTCTGCCACCATCCATACGAAGTGCTCTAACATTCACAGTTGTATTAACACAATAAATTAAGTCAAAGGTTATATTGGGTATTGATCTTGTTTGTATATCTATTCTGTTGCCACGTTGAAACGCTACTTCGTAACTCACACCACAGCGTTCCTGTAACGGATGGGGGTTCCAGGTGGCTGTTACTGTACTATTAGTGTGATGTACGTTTAATTTCACATCATCCACCGCTTCGATACCTGAAAAATAGTAGTGAATGTTTAAATAATGTTTTAAGTCGCATGCATATTTGATAAATTTACCATATGTCACTCCTGTGTTACCAATATCTATGGCTCTTATGCTTGCGATAGCTTGTATTATAACATCCACGGTAAAGCAGAAGGATTCCCTCGAAAATGTAATAGTGGGTTCTTTAGTTCCTAGAGCAAACATGCCACGATCCGTAGTAAACACTACCCGGTACGAAATGTTGCACGTCCCTATGGGTTGTGTAGGATTCCATGAGATCTCCATTTCGTCAGTCCGCGTTGTCAAGTTTAAGTGTGTTATGTATCCAAGCTTTTCGGGATCTAGAAATAATGTATGTGTCATGGTGAGAAAGCACAAAATCTAATGGACGTGATAGAATCTCCTAATTGATAATCGGTAGGCTTTTATGAGTAGGATGTGAACACAAAACCATGGTATGTCCATTTATGGATCGATTTTATATGGAAATTCATAATAAAGATTATTGGCATTAGAATTTGGCTGGTGTAATTAATTGTTCTATGTAAATCAAGGGACTAAGTAATTGGGTATGATAAAACTCTTTTGGTAGAACTACTTTTTTATTACCATGTGGATGACTACAAGTGGTCGAAGTAGTGCGATCGTTGGCACCATCAAAATCAGATATATCCAAAATTACGTTTTTTATATCTTTATATTAAGTTCCTAGAATAAGTATGATTCTTTATCATTTTCAAGTCATCAGCAGTGAAACTCTCGTACTGCTTAGTCCAGAGTTAGCGAGTTCTCTTAGGGCGTTAATTTAGATTATTTGTTATTGGTTGCCTTCATCTTCCATAATGTTGCTGTGGATTACCCACAGGAATATGTCTCTAATTAATTCGGTAGCTTTTGTATAGATTTGATGGGGAACCTTCCTTTCATGCTACTTCAAGGGAGTATATTTCCGTTTCAAGGAGAACACAACTTCCTGTCATTTCTTCAGTGTTATGTCCTCTCTTATCCAAAATAACGGGATTAAGAAAACCTGGTATAATGGAATAAAATCATATTCTACAGTACACCCGAAAGATGTTCATTACAATTTTCGAACATAGTAAATTCATTATATTTATTGTATGATTGTTGAAGATACACTAATTTATAGATTGATGAACCTAAAGGCTACCTGGCATGTAGAAATGGGTTTAAGCAATAAAGTAATTCATGCACATATTCATCGTAATACAAAATCCATACAAAAGAATTAGAAGTTGTGCATTTATTTATTTAGAATAAGATTAAAGCACATTATAAGTATTTTGGGAAAAGGAAGACGCACTATAAAGACAGGTAACAAAGTATACGAAGAAAAAAATAAATTCTTTTCAGAGACTTTATCATTCTGGAAAAACATAGTAAGACTGAATAAATTGGAAGCAAGGAAATTAAATAATTATAAAACATTAAGGGATGTAAAAAGCATATATAAATGTCAAGGGAAAATATAATACACTGTTCGCATGATAAGAAACGAAGTAAAGAATACTATAAAGAACAATTTCAAAAACGTGGAGGAGACACAAAAAACTTGAAATTTGACGGTAAAGGAATTGAAAACTTCGGAAGAAAGGAACTTTGGATTGCAAAAACTATAGCAAATGATACCCAACATAACGCTGCTAAATACAACTACTCATGGTATTGTGGGATCATTCACAGGAAAGGCATCATACGTCATAAATCATGATAAGTCTGAAGGATGCTTGGGAAGTGGTTGGAAAACTGTACCCGTCTGTGTTGCTGTGTTTTAGATGGCAGCCAGGTGTGTATTCTTCGAACTAAGATAGCACCTAAGAGGTACGTGCTTGGCCGTTTGTTTAGAAGATAGTGATATGAGTAGAGAGAAAATTTCGATTTGAGGCAGACATACACACGAACAGAAAATCCAAAAGACAAAGAGCATGACTAAGACAGTATACACATGTATGATAAAATACCAAGATATAAAAAAAAATTAAATTTAATCTATTATAGGAAAGTGGAAGGAATTTGCTTGTAAATACTACTAGTAGAGTCCTCAATACCAGTAGTAGACAGAAATTTTACAAAATCTCACTATGATCGAGGACCAATAACAGATTTATGTTGTGTACGTATATACATTCGCTATATTACTAATTGTTAATACATTAATTTGATTAAAAGAAATCCGATTTTCTATTACTTGTTGTTCAACAACTAGATGTGTCACGTGTTTATGGTATGTTCTCTGCACATAATACATTCTTACTTACACTGTGTTGCATCGACAACTGTTGCAGACTGAATCGAAAGAGGACTGTCGTCGTTCGGATTAACACCTCGAATTGTTAGAGTAACCGGTGTACAGTATACGAAGTCAAACACTAGTTCTGGTATTGTTACATTAATGACCTGGTTATCGGAAGTAGTTTGATAGGTAACCATATACCGTGACGGACACCATTCTTGATTTGGATGCGTCCACGTTACGATTACCTGAGAAGGATTTTCCTTTGGGATGGTGAATCGGACGTTAAGCGCTCTTGCTGAAAGGACCATACATTATGATTATTTCTTTGGTTTATTTAATATGACTTACGATCGTAGAAAGTAGCTTTTCCGTACGACATACTAGAACTAGCAGTGACAGGTCTGATAGTTACATCAAATTCGAAGCAGATATACAGATCGTCGACGGTGATACTTTCGGTTTGCGTGGTAGTAGAAAACGTGCCCTTGATTGAGGAATACGTTACTTCGTAGCCTTGGTTGCACGTATTCATTTCTTGAGGTTTATTCCACCTTACCAGCACATATTTATCAAGTTGTTGAAAGGTGATTCCTGTGATAGGGATGACATCGGAACCCACTGAAATTTGATAAATTAATGATTTCTTTTCTAGAGAAGGAGATATATTATATAGCCGCGATTTTAAGTAGCGAACATCAAACACATCCCACCAAATCCCTTCTTACAAGGAATAGTTTTTTACTGTTACCTACCCATGAAAATAATATACTTATTGGTAGAGACCGGATTATATGCAAAGGGCATATATTTTATTTTATTTATTTATTATATTTTACGTCTATTTGTAGATGTCTTACACTGATTAAACTTAATTAACGCTAATTAACTTTAATCAGTGCAATACATCTACATATAGACGCAAAATATAATAAATAAATAAAATAAAATATATGCACTTTGCATATAATCCGGTCTCTGCTTATTAGTTATTGACTTGGGTCTTGAATACAGAAGCCGCATGGAATTTCTATCAAAGGAAGGCCGTAGCCCGAAGAATATTTATGAGAGGCACTACTGAAACTCCTCTACGAAACAAGAGTAATGGATTCATAAGGTGAAAACGTAATTTTCTTTGGAGGAAGTGATAGTCACAGTTTTCTGGAATGTGGACGATTGACTTGATTGAATATGTATCGAACGGAACCATAATAACCGAAAACCTGCAACGGCACATTAAGAACTTGAAAGGGACTATTCTGCTGCTGCACGTCAGATGTAGAATCCATAAAGCACGAATTACTCAAAAGACACTTGAAAGGGTATGGCTTTTTGTCGAATGTGATTTGGAAAACTCTGTGTAGTTGTATTTTGCAGACCTACCAAAAGATTTTTATGAAGGCGTAACTTTATTAGAAAATTATGTTGCAAGATAAAATTTTGTTTGTTTTCCAACCAGTTGTTTTCATAACTAGGTAGATAACATAAGAAACTTCCCCCATATAACTGCGCGTATGGTAATAGTAGTATGAAGAATCTATTCGTACTACGACAATTCGATGTTGACTATATTCGGAATGTATGTGGAAATGTGATGTTCGCCAAAATCTAAAATCGTTGGGTGCTAATTGTGACCGTAGTTCCTTAAACCAAAAGAAATACACTGCAAAAAATTTACTTTTAAAACTCCTTCCTAATGATTAAAGCGTAGAAATATCTTAAAGAAATGTTTACGAGAACACTATACAGTGTTTAATAATTGAATTAGAGCTGCTGTATGATTCTGTGAATTGTTTCAGATAAAACAGAAATATATACATATATGGATGCCCGATGTAAAACGTCACATACTAAAAATAATGTTTCTTCCGCTGGTAACTTGTGCACACACATTCCTGTAAAATTGCAATTGTTGCAATCCAAATTCCGGATGCATTCCGCTGTATGGCACGGTGTCCATCTTCAATGAGATTATGTGGTGCTTCTTCCGATAGTCAACTGAGAAAATACGATCTTATTGCTTTAATGACTTTTTATAATGTACTTGGTTCATTGTTCTCTTCACAAAATACAGACGTCTAGGATTAGCTTATGTTATACATGACCAAGTTATGGAACTGGATAGATGTTCAGTTGCCTTCTGTACAATTTTGGTTTTGCTTTGACAAACTACTGATTACTTTTTCTCAACGCTTTATGTCGCTAAAGGTCATGTACTGCAAAGATATCGAATTTCTTTCTCTAGATTGTAAGAATTAGTTATTTATGTTTAAAAATTAAAAAGAAACAGTACTGTATATGTAATTTTACATTCATATTTGTGGTAAACTTACACCAGATTTTATACTACAAAATTTTAAGGCAATTTTCGCCGTGAATGTGTCATGTTAAAATACTTATCAATCTGAAAAATAACCGCAAACGTTTTTATTTTATCTGTCAGGGCAATTTTACTTTTCATAAGTTATATGTAACTGTGTATGTGAAAAATAGTCTGGTAAGTATTTCTACACTAACGTCTTTTAGGTTAAATTTTTGCAGTGTAATTTACACGTATTCATTCAAATCTTTTGTGTCTATTTATAATATTGCTTGGTGTCGTATTTTCAAAAAAAGAGCAAAAAGAGAATTTACCCTATTATAATAGCTACTAGCTTTTTTCAAAGTGCAGGTGTGTTACTTACAATAACAGTCGTATCGATTGCGCGTCAATACTATGGATAGCGTGATGATTAGTCCAATACCTCCAGCCACTAGGAGTGCACAAAGCACTGTAAATGAAAACAATATAAGAAGGAATCAAGTGTTATAATCAATATAATAGTAGTGGCTGTATATTTGTATGTGCCTAAGTGGATAAGAGTTTAGAATGGATTAAACTTTAATTAAGTAATAGTAACTGTTGGTAAGTTGAGTTATACAGGGTGTCTTTGAAATAAAATAAAAAAGCACAGAAAATGAAATGCTGTAATTATATAGAACACAAATCCAAAAGAAATTGAGTCAACACCTAAGCATGCAGAATACCCAACTAAACTCGCGTACATACACGCAAACTGCATAGGCTGCAGTAACGCAGTTGTCGATGCTATAACAACTAGAAAATAACACTGTTTACCTTCCAAACGGCATGCTAAGAGTTCACTAACATGCTTACGTACGAATATAGAAAGTGCAGTGACGCGACGAATATTTGATAAATATCGTTATCATTTCTTTTCTCGCGTCTACGGGGAAATTTTTGCAAAATATTTTGGATTTAAATCTAATAAAATTAGATCTTTCCATTTTTACTCTTTTATTTCATTTCATGGACATCCTGTATAGCTAATTCCGAATAAAAGATATTAACGTTCAACATTTTCAAAGAAAAAGAATTCTCACATATATGCAATAGATAAAAGATAAGGAATTCATATCCGTTCTGGTTTTATCAATAGTGCAATTAAATTACAAATATTTTAAGAAGGTGAATAACCAGTTGTTGTGAATGACCCCGTGTAATACAAAGAAACAAATTAGAAGTAGTTTGCCAGTGTAAGTAACTGAATTTAAACATGGTAGAAAACGTTCTAAATCTTAAATATGTACTTACGAATCTTTAAGGGAGACATCTCTTGTCCGTGATTGGTCGCACGGGAACCTCAAGTTAATAAATTTAATGTGACACTCACCACAACGATAAAATTGTTCTTCTTCTGCAGAACTGTCGTTATTGTATGTTATGACACGAAAATTGATGTTTTCACCAATTGTTATATAGGTAAATAGGCAAAACTTATCTTGGGAGATAAATTTAAGGTAGAAAATTCGCTAAATTATAGTACGTTCGATATTGCGTAGGGTTCTGATTCTATACTGATAACTGTTTATCTCATTCGAAAGGTCAATGTATTTCCGTAACAAACAATCAGTTCGTCATACAAACAGATTAGGTTTGAGGTATTCATATGGGTATACTGGAAAATTCGTTATTGGGCATGGATTATCAGAATGTTGACGTCGTTGTTTACAACGGAGATAAATCAGTATACACTGATAAATAAATGAGCACCTAGTAAACGTCGATATTTTGATGTCGATTTTGTAATGACTCAACGGATTTAGGCATGGTGGCATGGTGCCCTATCGTGCATGAGTGTGTAGGGGCCTTCATGCGGATCTAAGTTATTGATATATGGCATCAAAACATCCTCCAATACAGGGCTGTATTGGTGTTGATTCATGGTGCTTTGGCAAAAATACAATGGCCCTGGGCCTTCGACTGATATACAGGACCGTACCATAACTGAACTAGGGTGTTTCGCCGTCTTTAGTACACTAGCTTCATGAAACTGTTCAGATGGACGTCGTCTAACAAATTGAGTTCTTTCCTTTCATTGTTCAAACAAAAAAATGCTTGATTTACGTATTCATTTGAGATATTTTGTCTTGCCTTTCGCTAATCTTCGAATGTGTAATGTTGATGACGTTTAGCCCATTCATAACGTGCTCGCTTCTTCATCGGTGATAATCTTGGCTTTTTCAGGTGGAGTCTGCACTGGAATCATGAATGGAATCGAGCTGTTTACAGTGACGTATTTCGACAGATAATGACGTTTGCTTCTCCAAATTGCTCTCTGGTTGTTACGTAAGCAGGTACTATGTTAAGTTGGATGTAGAATAGAACGTCCTGGATAACTTGAGGCACCTCTGTTTGAGGCAACCCAAAATTCTAAAGCTACAGCTTCAGTTTAACTATAGTGTGTCTTGCTGGCAAGCTATTCCATAATTTCCTTTTTGAATTTTTTTCAGATCCACCTTTAAAATTATTGCCTAAAGTTAATAACCCTTCAATGTACATTTTTTGGAAGTTTATAATCAGTACTTTAAGAAAGCCCACTAATATTCTAGATGTCGCAGTGGCTTGTTGAAATCAATAATGTAGTCGTTAAAATCATATAACCTTTCATAAATCCCAAGTCTAATTTTTCTTTCAAATGAAACGTCTGATACAATATGTTACTTGATTTATATTGATACTATCCTTTGATTCCTTTAAGCACAATATATGTGTAAATGAATTATTTAGAGATATATATCATTTTCTCAAATAGTTCTTTCAATGGCTACATATGCTACACTCACAGAGAAGTGCTTTCTTACACCAGGAAATTAGATTTTCTCGCAAAAATCAGTCTCTCTTCAAGTAAATAGTTTTTCTTCAAGATTAAAAAAATATTTAATATCAGAAAATAATATTCTTGAAATTATACTTGCATCAAATACATATTTTCTTGGAGTTAGAAAATCAAATAAATGCAAGACAGAAGAATGTTTTTTCGAAGTAAATCATTTAGTCTTAAGTTAAAAACATGTTCAATTACATTGCAATTAAGAAAAGTCATTTAATTTATAAATTAATTTCTGTATAGATATTTGGCAATATTACTTTTATGAGAATAGCTCTAAAAACTAAAAGTAAAACAAAACAAACTTTTGAAATGTAACCAGTTACTTTCACTATAGATTGAGTACTTTTTTTGCAAAAAATTAGTATATTATAGTAACTTCTGTTAAAATATTGCCAAACGTGTAATATGTTTTCTCTGTGGTTAATAACGTAAGGTTTTTGTCTAGTAATGCTACAGGTAATCCAAGAAAAGCAGTATTCAAATTACCACACATCCACATGAAGTGCAGTCGCAGTAGGTGTTATTTATTAATGCTTTTAAATCAATAAATTTATTTATAAACCTTACCTAACAAAAAAAATAGAAAATTATATAAAGAAAAACGAAATAATAGAAATTTTTGTGGTTGGAATTTGAAAAACGTGTAATAACTACCTGTCACTCGACTATTATACAACTTTATTTGGAGTTGTTATATATTAGTAATATACTTACGACGACTAGTTTTCCGATAAGTTGTAAGCAGATTAATTAAATATGTATTAATGTATACACATATTATTTGCAAACTAAATTGTAACAATATAATTCTAGTTTTCTGTTTATAATATTTTAAATGAATATGAAATTTCACAGTGATTTTTTATATATGCGGCGTAGTTGAGTATACTGTCAACCTATATATTTTTAATACAACTTCATTTGTAAGAAACTTTTTTAAGTATGGTAAATATTTATAATCATGTTATTAATAATATAATTTAGTGGAGTCAATGTTAAAAATACTGTATATTTTCTAGAGATTTTTGCATATACTGACTAATGCAATTATTGACCAATCATATGTTTTGCCATATACTTTGTCAGTGAAGACCGTTCCACCATCGGGAACACCTCTACAGCAGAATCCGCTGCTGAATCCGCCATGGAAACGGAGGAGTTCCAGCTCCCGTCCGCCAGGAGACTAAGGAAGAGGAAGAGCTCGCGCAATTCCTCTTCTGAGTCCGAGAGGAGGAAGAGGCCTGGGACGAAACCTGGTACAGCGGGGGACGTCCAACCCGCCAACGCAGCAAAGGACTCCCGTGTTCCACTCGTCGTTCTGCGAGAAAAGGCCAGGTGGATGGCCGTCCACGCGGAACTGAGCCAGCAGGGCATGCGGACGACGAAGGTGGTCAACACCAACGTCGGTATCCGCATCCAGCCGGCCACGGCAGCCGACTACCGCCAGGTCGTCAGGATCGTCTCCGAGATGAAGGTGCAGTACCACTCCTACCAGTTGACGGAGGAGAAGCCCCTCAAGGTCGTCATCCGGGGAATCTCCGAGGAGGAAATTACCGGCGATCTCGCCAACCAAGGGTTCCGCGCACTCTGCAAGAGGATGCTGGTCAGAACAGAATGCTCGGAACGTCGCTCGTCTTCTTCCAACTGATGAAGAACGAAGAAGCGAAGAAGATCTTCGGAGTGACTCATGTGTGCGGCATGAACGTCATCATCGAATCTAAGCGGGTGAAGAAAGACCAGGTTACCCAATGCCACCGATGCCAGCTGTACGGCCACGGACAGCGGAACTGCCATGCGGCTGCGGTGCGCGTTAAGTGCGCAGGGCCGCATCAGACGGCGGAGTGCACGAAGCCGAGGAACGTGCCGGCCAAGTGCGCCCTATGCTCGGGCCTGCACACCGCCAGCTACCGAGGATGCCCTACAACAACCGTAGGGAAGCCCCAGCTCCGACTCAACGACCAGCCAAAACCGGCGCCGCGTCCGGCACCTAAAAGGCCGAAAATCCGGAAACAGCAGCTCCAGCCCCAGCCCCAGCCCCAGCCCCAGCCCCAAAAAGTGGCTCCCACTCTGATGGAGACGAACGTCCCAAGGCCGTCGACCAGCTCCGCAAAGCCCTCCTACGCCGCCGCCGTCAAGAACATTGCGGCAAAACTCGTGGCGGGGAAGCCGAAAACGCCGGGGATGTCCTCCAAAATCCCCGCCGCAGTCACCCGCCCCAGCCAGCGCCGAAGAAGCCGGAAATGCTAAAACCCGGCAAACCAACCATGACGGCCATCACCAAGAAACCCGTCCCAGACGTCCCCAGGACGAGTACCGCCAGGACGGAACCCGACGCCACGAGCACGCTGGCCATGCTGATCCCGTTCTTCCAGAGGATCAACTGGTCCAAGGTACAAGAAGTGGCAACCACACTTGTATCACAACCACCTGCAAGACATCCTGGCGATATTCATCCATTATGAATAGACGCCCACGGAAGCCGCAGTTTGTCCAAATCGCGTTCTGGAACGCGAACGGCCTTTCTACGAAGAAGACCGAGCTGGAGGATTTCGTCCAGAGGCACCAACTGGACGCGATCCTCATCGGTGAAACCCACCTCAGAGCCAGTAACAGACTCATACTACCAAACTTCCGGGTCTATCGAACCGACAGGGAAAACGCCCGCGGAGGAGGCACCGCCATCCTAGTCAAGTCCACCATCGAGCACCACGCTGACCTGGCGCTCGACCTCATCATCGAGGCCACCGCCGCCACGGTCAACGTGGCGACCGGCCCGGTCAAGCTCGTCGCTGCCTACAAAGCACCCAATAGGCAGCTTTTGGAGGACGACCTATCCGAGATCTTCGACACCCGGGGAGCGGTTATCCTCGCCGGAGACCTCAACGCGAAGCACCCATCGTGGAACTCGTCTACGCTGCTTCGCTGACGACCTCCACCTGCTGGTGGACGCTATCGCCGAGCCCACGATATACCCGCATAACGGACAGCCCGACGTCCTGGACATAGTAGTAATGAAGGATGTCGCACAATTCCATCAGCTGACCATCCTCAACGAACTCTCGTCCGACCACAATCCGATGCTGCTGCAACTTTGACAGGCGGCATCAGAAGACGAGGAACCCCGGATGCGCCAGACGGTGTCGTGGCCCGCTTTCGCGGATCACTTCTCCGCCCACACGGCGATAGATAGGGACGAAGCAGCAGTACGCCAAGTCACGGAGCGCGTATCCGACAGCGTACGGTACGCAACCAACACCTCGCGTGCCATCGACGACAGGGCCTTCATCCCCAGGGAAGTCCGAGACCTGATACGGGAGAAGAACCGGCTCCGAAGACAATGGCAGAGAACGTTAAACCCGGCTAGCAAAGCCGAATACAACCGAATAGCGAGACGAACCAAGGTCGCGCTGGACGAATTCCGCAACAACCGCTGGGGCGACTTCATGGTCCGAGCCTCGGAGACTCCGTCCTAGTTCTGGAGGGCCGTAAAGGCCCTGAAGGAAGAGCGAGTTCCCGTCCCGCCGATCCATGCCGCACGCGGCGTCGCCTTTACTACCGAGGACAAAGCGGAAGCCTTCGCCGAAACCCTCGAGCGACAATGCAGTCCGGTCTACGAGAATGTGGACGTGGACCGGATAGGGCGCATCCATCGTCAGGTACGAGATCTCACGGCAGAGGAAGACGACGAAGAGCCGATACGACCCACGTCACCGGAAGAGGTGAAAGCCATCGTGAAGTCGTTCCGGCCCAACAAGGCCCCGGGACCGGACGGCGTCACCTACCGCGCTCTTGAGCACGCTCCCAAGAAGTTCGTCATGCATATGACCAACATATGCAGCGCCATGCTACGCCTGCGCCACTTCCCGTCCCAATGGAAGCTAGCGGACGTAGCGATGATACCGAAGCCCGGACAGTCCCACAACTGGCCGCAAAACTACCGGCTCATCAGTCTTCTTCCGGTCATGAGCAAGATCGCCGACCGGATAACACTCGCCATACTGCGGGAGGAAACGGACGACCTCGACGTTATCCTCGGCTGCCAATTCTGTTTCCGCAGAGAGCACAGCGTCACTCACCAAGTGCTGCGCCTCGTTGAAGACATAAAAGAGGACTTCAATCGACGGGAATGCACAGGGGCGGTATTCCTCGACGTCGCCAAAGCCTTCGACAAGGTCTGGCACCAGGGCAGGGAAGATGCACCGAGCCGGCATCTCCAAGGCAATGGTCAAGCTCGTTCACTCCTTTCTCCGCAAGAGGACCTTCCAAGTCAAGCTGGAAGGACGGCGGTCCACCACGAGGACGGCCGCAGCAGGCGTGCCGCAAGGGTCAGCGATCTCACCCCTGCTGTTCAACATCTACACCGCGTACGTCAACCTGGCCATGTACGCGGACGATGTCTGCATCTACTCCAGGTCTCTCAACGCCAGAGTGATCGACCGACATCTCCAGACAGCACTCAACACTTTGAGGGATTGGTACGCAAAGTGGAGAATTGCCGTCCATCCCCAGAAAAGCACGGACGTGCTTTTCGCGATAGGAGGCCGCCGAAGAAGGAAGTTCGGCAACGCGCCGGATCTCACCTTCCAAGGAGGCATCATCCCTTGGCAGCTTGAAGTCACAAACTGGGCAGCCCACATACACCGCGTGCTAAACCGCGGACATAAGATGTTTGGGACCCTCTATCCGATAATGGCTGGAGGAGGGAGGCTAGATCCCTCGCTTAAGGTTCGGATATACAAAACTGTCCTTAGGCTCGCCATAACCCACTGCGTGGGCAACCGCCTCGCCCACGCACATCAGAAAACTCGAAGCGTTCCAGAGCCGGGCACTGCGCAGCGCCCTCAACGAACCCTGGTTCGTAAGGAACACCACCATCCACGAGGAGACCGGAGTGGAGCCACTGATGGACTTCATCCGGACGATAGCAGCCCGATTCTTCGAACGAGCGGTAGACCATTCCAACCCGCTCGTGTCGGGGTCCCAGGCGTGCGACCCCAGGATCCCTCGGAGCTACGCCCACCCACGGTCACTCGTCGTGACCAACGCCGAGGATTAGCAGCCCGCTGATTTCCGCCTAGAAGCGGAACCCTCGCGCTTCGTCGCAGGTGCGCTTTCCCGGAGCCGAAGGTGGATCGAGTAGCCTGACGCTTGGGTAGCCGTTACCCCGACGGGGCCGAGATTACGCTTCTACCCCGCCCGAGACACGCCAAACGTCGAGGGCAACCAGACCAACAGCAGGAAGCAACTAACCTACTGATCTCCGTCCGGAGATGGGACCCTCGTATTTCGTCGCAGGTGCGGTTTCCCGGTGCCGAAGGTAAATTGAGTAGCCATTTACACCCCGTCTAAGCCACGACTCACTCTAGCCGAAGGTGGATCGAGTAGCCGGTCGAGTAAGTTACCATAAGACGGGGAAACGACGTCTGCCAAATGCGTCGAGGAAAATTCGCTCGGGCGAAAGACGAATTGAGTGGCTGGACGTCCGAGCGAATTCCATTCAGATGGAGAAGTTGAGGGAAAAGATTCCCGGTACTTCGTACCCCCCATTCGATCTACTTGTCACTGAATATAAATATTCTAGCAATAAAAAATATTTATTACCTTCGAGAGTATATTTTCTTCTGTAACAAAGACGATTTACTTATACTAAGAATCCCCACTTTCAAATTTTCTGCAAGATTTTCTTGAAACAACAGAAACAACAAACAAACAGAATTTCTTAAGCAAAGAAATACAATTGTTTACAAATATATAATTCTCTTTAGCGGAGAAACAAATACTGAGAAAATATTTCTATGAATTCGAAACAGTAATTCTATTATCGATAATTGTAACTTCTATTGTCTTGAATAAAAGCGGGCAGTTTTGATGCAACCAAACGATTCTCTCGGTGTAGGTGTACGAAACATGAGGAAAGCTCGCGTGTTTAGATCGATCTAGGCTAGTGAAAAATAATTAAATATAAGGGTATCTACTTAAAATAAGGAAGTTGACATTGACTGTTGGTACGAGGGGAGGTTCAGAAGTTTGTGGAATGAAAGGGTTTTAAATAAAATAAAACAATAAATCTATTTTTCCTTTTCAATATAATCACCTTTAAGCACAATACATTTACTAGATCTATGAATTAATTTTTCTAAACCATCATAAAAATATTTTTTATCTTTCGCCTCAAAATGGGACAAAATTGCCTCTACCTCATTGTCGTCGGAAAACTTTCTTCCACGTAAGTCTTTTTTAAATTTGGGAACAAATAAAAATCACTAGGTGCCAGGTCTGGACTGTAGGGTGGATGGACTATTGATTCAAAGCCATGCTTGTGCAGAGCAGCCATTGCAACTTTGCTCCTGTTAATCGGCACATTGTCTTGCAAGAGCGACACACCCTTGGTCAACTTTCCTCGACGTTTTTCCTTGATTGCCTCCTTTAATTTTTCTAATATCGCTACGTAATATTCTATGGTTATGCTTCTACCTTTTTCTTTGTAATCAATCAATAATATCCCCTTACAATCCCTAAAAACAGTAGCCATCAACATTCCAGCCGATTCTGACGTTTTGGATTTCTTTGGCGGTGATGTCTCTTTTTTATGCCATTGCATGGACTCCTGTTTGGACTCAGGCTCAAAGTGATGAACCCATGTTTCATCTCCGGTAACAATCCGCTCCAAAATATGTGCAGGTTTGTCTCCACACAGCTCCAAAAATTGTTTGGACGCACAGACGCGCTGCTGTTTCTGCAGCGGCGTGAGCATTCTCGGTGCCCATCTTGCTCGGACTTTTGTCATACCCAGGTGGTCATGTAGGATACGCAAAATGGTGGTATCTGATACTCCAACTAATGCAGATAATTGTGTTTTCTTCAAACGGGCATCTTGCAGTCGATATCTTTGCACTTTTTCGACGATGTCTGATGTGGTGGCCTCAACTGGCTGTTCTATGCGGAGGTCGTCTTCAATTGACTCCCGACCATGTTTAAAAAGACCATGCCATTTATAAATCATTGATTTACTAGGGCACTGTTCCCTGTAAACGGTTTCCATTTCATTCAATATGGTTTGAGCGTTCTTTCCTTGCTTTGCAAGGAACTTTATCACAGCACGGTGTTCAATTTCCTCCATAGTCTCAGTTTTCTTCCGGATTGACTTGTTTAGCAGGTAGTTGCCTGCCTCGTAAACGACTGACGCTATAGGGCTGCAATTTAACTTATATACTAATGATGAGTCGCGATTAGAATGACACCTAGCCAGCGCCCCTATCCCCACTCCATCCCCTCCATTCCACGAACCTCTGGACCTCCCCTCGTATAATAAGAAGTAAATTGGCGACGGAACATTTCCATTCAGAAAATAACTGCTAAGTTAACCGTTATATCTTGAATACATTTCTATGGGACATATTTAAGGTGGCTGTATTTTTTTGCTGATACCGTGAGTGATATCTGATAAAAAATTGCGTAAATATCGATAATCGATAAAAGAGAAATGATAATTGACGTCATCTTAAGACAAAGACAAATATCGACGACTTCATATAATTTAGAAGATCTCGCTTAAGAAATTTTACTTTAAACAAATAAACGCATTTTTGTATGTATTATAATGAGATCCGATTTTATCCAAAAAACATATTTGATAATGCTAATCTATAATGATAATGATAGTTTATTGTCTAACAGATTTAACAATTTTTTTAAATTGTTTGAATTGCGACGAAGCCGCGAAGGTGTCGCTTTTGATACGACGAAAACTTCATTTCTAGGCATTTTCTAGGTGTTATCCATAAGTAGGAGTTAATAATAATTCTCCTAGATTATCGAGCATTATGTGACTTAATTTATTACATCAATTTTATATTGTTTACTTGATCTCTGGTAGAAGCGATTCGCGTTTTTATTTCTTATCACCTGTTTCAGTCGCCAGTTTAAGATTCATTATTTCACAATGTAATTATTAAGAAAACGGATCAGAGATTGGTTTTGGGCTAATACGATTTATTTTTGTATAAATGTACTTGATAAGATGCGGTTACATACAAAATGTATGTGTGACTGTATATATATATATATAAAGGCATGTAATAATGCTTGTATATATATGCATGCACCACTACCCCTATATAAGGGGAGTCAACCCTATTTAATTGTTGTTTTGATAAGCGCACCTCAGTGCTGTACTTATTTATATTTTCTTTTCCGGGAGCCAAATTCTCTTTCTTTGCCTTGAATTTGTCTATATATATATATATATATAAACAAAGCAATTATCCAAAAAATGTTTATTCATTTACGGCTTATTGCACATGTGCACACAAAAAAAAAAAATAAACATTAGAAAACGTAAAGTAAGTTATACTTTCTTCTCATTGAAAAATCTACCTCTGGATTGAATTCTTTGTACCAATTTTCCCGGCGTGTCTTGAGGAATACTATTCCACAGAAGCTCTATCGGATTAACGTCCGGACTCTGAGGAGGCCAAGTCATTATTTTTAATATTCCTTCATTCTCTGCATCAGCGAGGTAGTTTTTGCATAATAAGGACTTGTACTTCGCAACGTTATCGTGCATCAACTCAAAATTGTTGTCTACTTAGCGCAATCAGGATGGCAGAGCATCTTCTTCTAATATCTTGCGATAATTTTCCTTCCTCATTGTTCCATCACGTAATGAAAAAGAACTCCATACAAAAATGGAACCACAACCTTTCTTTATTGTTGGTGTTATGCCCTCAGAAAGCAATTTGTCGTCTTTTGAGCACCTGACAAATATTCGGCGGTTTTGACCGAACACTTCATATTTGTTCTATTGTCCAGTCTTTGTGATTGTTTTTGTTTACTCCCACAAAGTAGCAGCGGTTTTCGTGTAGCAATACGGTGGAAGTTTGCTTCTTTTAAACGACGTTTCATTGTGCTAATACATATCTTCCTGCTTCTAGTCCGATTCATTTCCGTCATATTTTCAGAAGCCGTTAATAGTCTCCTTTTACTAAGCAATTTATGCGTTCATCGTTGCCCCTGGATGTTACTCGAGGACGTCCTGGACGATTTTTGCTAGCAATTGTAGTGGTTTGTTCGAAGCGGTGAACAGTAAAATTTGCTGTGGATTTTTTTATATCAGGTCGCCCAGAGATATTCCGTACAGAATATCCTTCTTGATATAACATTAATACTGCTGTGTTTCAACACTAAGTGATTTTCCGCGAGGCATTTCTACACAGATGATAAAGTAAACTCACTGTTGATGTAATTTGTGTATACTTTATGGAGTAGATACTATCTCTACAGGAACTCAGTCAATTCTTAGAACTCAGGTTTCATTTATAGTGTCAGAGTTTCTACCCGTATATTACTTAAAATATCTAGAGCTGGTATTATTTGTACCTAATCGTTTCACAATTTTGAAAAGTAATATTCCAGTTTTGTAATTTATCAATTTAGTTCTTTAATTAGTCAATTGTGTACATGCTTATAGAATTATGAATAAATATACCCCCTTTCAAAATATTTTGTTAAAATTTAAAGTGTCCATTCTATTATGAGCGGTGGTATATGTACGTCGGGTGTCTTACTTCACAGTGTTTAATTTTTTATCTATAATCTACTTGACTAAGATTTAAGACATATTATCTAGACTCGTTATTGTCGGAAACACAATGAAGTTTAATAGTAATAAATTCTATCCAGCTTTCTAAGCTTTTCTATGCTTTCCGTAAATTTTGGTTACCACCATTACTATAAAAACAATTTTTGCTTAGGTTTTTTGCATTTAAAGTGCCGGGATCATGTTAAACGAAAAACTAGTTTTGTTGGACTAAATAGTGGTATAAATGGAGAAATATTAGGCTTTTGTTTAACTAAACTATTGAGGACGTATATAAGTTATACACGAAATGTACATTTAGTACAAATATAGAAATTTTCTAAGAAACAAAATGTTTATTATTTCCCTTACTAATTATTCTTACAAGTGTTCAACATCCCAAGTGAATGAGGTATTATGACGTCCGAAATCTCATTTTTATAGTTTGCAACATTTCAAACAAATAGTCCTATAAATAAAAAATACTGTATCCATCACGTAACACACCCGGTATAGTACTCACGTAATGTATCTAATCCATTTCTATTTCTAAACCTGATGGTAGTTATAAGATAACTAATAGCTGTGGCTAATTGTAATTTCAAGGAAATTCATTGTCACGAAGTCTATAATTATCGAAAATCAATGGCTGCTGTAGCATTTTTTGTGGAACTCAAATTAAAAATGCAAAAAAATCTTTACAATTTGAAACCAAGTTCAATATACCTGTGTAATTTCGTTCCAAATATTCATCGCTTAAATTTTACAACAGGCTGTTGTGAAATTTAACAGCCTAAAATAATAAAACCACATTAGAACATAAATGCACGTCTCGTATTCTGTATGACAAATCCCTTGTGGCTATTTCTATTTCTGTGTCCCACCGTTCACTAAGTATCCAAACATATAACTACTATTGCATCTTGTAGCCGCCGACCAAGTTATCGGAACGTCACCATCTTTGGGTAAGGAAAGCCATATTGGTAAAATCGGTGCTCCTGGAATGAAATTAAAAATATCATATTTGCACATTGTTTGCAGTAACCACTACCTACTGACACAGGAACTGTTAAGAGCAAAAACTATTAGGAGTACTACAAGGGCGATACCAAAACAAAAAAACCTCTGCTAAGACCTATGCTAAAACAGGATATAAAAACTTTAATCCAGATATATTTACGTTAAAAACTGTAATTAGGTTAAGATGATATTGATAGATTAGCTGATAAAAAGATAATTTGTTAGTAACTTACAAACTTTCGGCCGCCATAACATCAGTTTCATTGTCGTAACTAAAAAAACGCAGGTCAGTGGATAGAATTGAAAATACTTTAGATGAAATGATCAATTAACAGTTATTTAAATATTTTTCCTTTAATGATAACGACGAATCGAGCTCACATGCAAATATTGCTATCGGCATTCAGATAATCAAATTAGGTATTGGCGAGATACGAAAAAAAAATCGTTAGTGATAAAGACGTATCTATATATATAAACAAACATTTGAAATTTTGGTTACAGTTTGTATTGCTCGATCAAACAATATGCCATGTCAAGCAACGCTTTATTACGTACATTCCAAGGAAAAGTTTAACGCGAGATTGAAGTGAGTTGCAATTTATGCAGCTCTTATTTTGGACTTGTCTGACAGTTTGTCAGCATATAGTATAATGTAATAATTAAAAAAGTTCAATAAGCAAATAAAAAAACGTAAAGAGAGCAGACTCTATATTAGCACACAAATACATATGTAAAATTGAAAAGAAAAGAAGAATTAGTATAAACTAAGGAGAGCTTTCGTTACAGAATTTCCAACGGTAGTAAATATTTATAAATATATGTACATACATACGTATAAGTCCTAGGACAGGAAAATTGTTATTTATTTTATTTATAGAATTGTAGTTTGCGTTTTTTAACATATGTATTGAAGCTGACTCGCACTCTATTTCAAAATATCCTAGCAGTTCAACGGCAATTAGACTAATAAAAAAATGAAACCTAACAGTAGTATTTTGTTGGTGTTAGATTGTTGCATTAACTGTAATACATTGCATGAATATTTTGTTTCGGGTACTCAAAGAAAGACTAATAAATTTGATACAGTTATTAGAAAAAATATATATTTATCAATAAATAAACAATTCTGAGAGTATAAACAAAAGTATGTTAAGAGCATGGAATCGTTTCAAAGGAAACTGGATCACCTGGCAAAGACGTTGGTTTAATAATAAAGCTTGTATATGCGCAAAAGTCTTCCAGAATAATCGTGCAGCTACTAGTTCCTTGACAGGCCTCGCTTTCATCAATACCTTCGGTTTTTCCAATCACAGTGTACAAATCAGCACATTGACTAACATATAAAGGCACATCCCAGATTATTACAGCAAAAGTTGTAGTTATATTGATCGTAAAATTTGAAGCAGGTTCCAACGAAGAAGGGTAATTGGCAACATAAGTTTTAACAGCTTCTACACTTTCTTCATTACCGTGAACTCTCGTGACACTTACAATAGTTGTGGCGCAGAAACCTCCAACAATACTTGTGCTACTTTGATTTGTCGTAAAGGTATGTCTTACCACACCGTACTCGTAAGCAACTATGTATTCTAGATCACATTGTTGTTGTAATCGATGAGCATCCCAAGTAACTGTTAAAGTTGTGCTATTTGGAGTAAACGGAGTCAATTCTAGATTTTCAATCTGATCGACTTCTGCATATATAACAATAAAGTTAGTGTAAATGCACATGTAATTGTTTTAGTAATCTCACCGTATTTAATTGTCGTTTTAGCGGGTTTACCCACAACTTCTCCAGTGACACCGGGTATCCGAACAAGAATTTCGATTTCTACCACAAAGCAAAAAAACTCTCTAGAAAATTCAATAACCGGTTCATTTGTTTCGTATGGAAATTCTCCGAGTTCTGTGGAAAATTTTATAAGATAACTAGCTCTGCAGTCCCCAACTTCTTCAAATGGAATCCAGTGAATTGTCAAGGAATCGTTTTGTTGTTCGATATCCGTGTATTCAACAGCTTCAACCTGTTGAGGTACTGCAATGAAACGTTTTAAAAATTATGTTTTTGCAATAATCTCTTTATTAATTACACTGCGTGATGTCAGTTACATTCATTCCTCCATTATGAGCTCCATTTAGGGCTATAGGTGTAATCCCCATTAGCATTGGTCTGCAATATGTGAAATTGATGCTCAGTTCCGATTTCGATGTAACAAGCTCGTAGTTTATACCGAAAATGCTAACATTATATGTAATAGAGCATAGTTCCTGATTAGGATGCTGCCAGGAAATGTCTAGAACATCAGGCTCTTGAGGAGATATCTCCCATTCGATGTTAAGGTTTCTAGCTGAAGAAATAATAAAAATATTTTCGTAATGGCAAGTAATAAATCTTACAAACCTTCCCAAAAAATTTCCAAATTACTGCCCGTTTCGGTGAAACCTACCACATTGGCGACTTGTATCTGAATCACGAAACAGAATATTTCCTGAGGTACGAGAATGGTTTCGTTATCTGTTGTATCAGAAAAAACTCCAAGCTCTGAGGTATATCTCACTCGGAAGCTTGTTTGACACGGTTCTAATAATGTCGGTCTTTTCCATGTGACTACTACACCTTCTGCACTTTCGATAGCGCTTAGGTCGGTGACGTAAACGTTAAATGGAATTGCTGGAAAAGGTAAAATTAACGCAGTTCAAATATTTATGATAGAATGCTCAAAACAATATTTAATAATTTGATTCAGGGATTATATCTTCATTATTGTTTTTATACGTCGCCTAGAATATGTCGTTTTATGATAATGGCAACAATTTTATTAAAAATTTTTCTTTTTGGTGTAGAACATCAGGTTTTTCAGAAAATAACCGAACTTATTTTTTTAGCTTTGACGAGGGCGACCTGAACTGTTTCCGGAAACGACAAGCCCACACCAACACTGTGCGTGTTGGTGTGGTTTCTTATTTTTTTCGGTGTAGTCTTCTCTAGGGCCAATACGCTTTTTCAAACGGTGCTCCAGTTTCTTCAAGCCGTCGGAAAAGTAGAATGTTTGGAGCAAAACAACCGCCTGTAGCGGCGATGACCTCCTCATTTGAGGTAAATCTCTTTCCCCCCAGTGATTTCGTCAGGTTTGGGGATAGGAAAAAGTGGATGAGGGCTAGGTCTGGTGAATGAGGATGAGAGACTAGTTCGTAGCGCAACATATTCCATTTGAACACGATGATGCGGGGTGAATCAGCCAGTGCATTGTTTTTTCCTCTGCAAACGAGGCCGTTTCTTCTTCAATACTACATCGAATCGGGTCAGTAAATCGCTGTAGTATTGCCCCGTGATCGTCCTTTCCTTCTGCGAATAGTCGATGAGAATCCCAAAAAGATGGCCGCCATGACCTTTCCGACCAATTGAACAGTCTTTGTTTTCTTCGGAGCCGATTCGCCCGGAGAAGTCTACTGCCACGACTGTTGTTGGTCTCTGGTATGTAGTGGTGGATCCAAGTCTCATCCACGATTACGAACCGCATGAAGAGATCCCTCGGATTGCGTTGAATCCTGACCAGACAGTCCTCCAAAACTGTCACACGATTTCGTTTTTGCTCCGGTGTGACCAAACGCGGTACCCATCTCGCCGAAAGCTTTTTCATACGCGAAATTTCATGTAGAATATGGCCAATGCGTTCGTCTGAGATGCCTATTGTCTCTGCTATTGCTTTCAGCTTCAGTCGGCGATCGGCTTATACGTCGCAATGAATCCTGTCAATCAATTCCTCGTTGATAGCGGCTTTTGGTCGTTCGCTGCATGGTTCGTCACTTGATTTAATGTTTTGTACCAATTTTTTCGGTGTATCTTGAGGAATATTGTTCCATTCCCTCAGCAATACCGTCCAGAGATGGGTTTTGGGACATTGGACTTTCGCTTCTAATTCGTCTGTCCAGTTCGTCCCACAGAAGCTCTCTCGGATTGAGATCCGCACTTTGGGAGTCCAGGTCATTACTTTAAATATTCCTTCATTCTCTGCATCAGCGAGGTAGTTTTAGTATAATTACGACTTGCACTTCGGAATATTACCGTGCATCAACACAAAATTGTTGTCTACTTGGCGCAATCAGGATGGAAAAGTATGTTCTACTACCTTGCGATAATTCTCCTTCCTGTTTATTCCAACAGTTCTGTCAAGTTCTCCTGTTCTACTTAACACTCCATGCAAGAATCGAACCACCGCCTGCCGTTATTGTTGATGTAACGCATTCAGGAAGCATTTTCTCGTCTTTTGAGGGCCCGACAAATGTTTTGGGGTTTTGACCGAACACTTCACATTTGGACTCATCAGTATATAGTACGTTACCCCATTGTTCTACTGTCCAGTGTTTGTAAGTGTTCTTGTTTATGCCCACGACGTAGGAACTGTTTTCGTGTAGCAATACGACCGTGGAAGTTTGCTGCTTTTAAACGACGTTTCACTGTGCTAACGGATATCGTCGTGTTTCTAGCCCCATTCATTTCCGTCGTTATTTCAGGAGCATTTTTACACAGGAATCAAATTATATATTCGTAGAGAAATAACAATATTGAACTACACGTAGCGGTATCTAATGATAAACGAAGCCCACTGTTAATGTAATTTATGCATACTTTATAAATACCATCTCCTCAAGAACTCAGTCAATTCTTAGAACTTAGGTTTCATTTATAGTGTCATAAAATTTCAATCCGTATATTACTTAAAATATCTAGAGCTGGTATTGTTTGTACCTAATTATTTCAGGATTCTGAAAAGTAATATTCCAGTTCTCTTATTTACCAATGTAGTTCTTTAATTTGTATGTTGTGTACATACTTATGGAATTATTAAATGAATAAAAGTATCTCTTTTCAAAATGTTTTGTTAAAATTTAAATTGTCCGTTGTATTATGAGCTATGGTGTATCTACGTCGAGTTCCTTGCATCATATTGTTTTATTTTTTCCACCTATTACCTACTTGACTAAGATTCAAGATATATTATTTAGACTGTGTTCCAATTTCTTTGTTTCCGTCTAGTAATTTTTTGGCGCTTCCGATTTTGTCGGAAACACCAAGAAGTTTAATAATAATAATAGATTCTATGCTGTTGAAAAATATGTTTTCCGTAAATCTTTTTTTTAGGCTTTTTTTTTAATTTAGAGTGCAGGGATCATGTCAAACAAAAAACAGTTTCCCTGGATTAAATAATGGTATAAATAGGCAAATATGAGTGTACTCCTATAAGTGGTTATGACGTCAGAAATATTACTTTAATAGTTTGCAAAATTTCAAAAAAATAGTCCTACCAATAAAAAATACTGGATCCCCCACGTAAGATACGCGGAATAGTACTCACGTCATGTATGTAATCCACCTCTACTTATAAACCTGATTGTATTTATAAGATAACTAATAGCCGTAGCTAATCGTAATTTCAAGAAATTCATTGTCATGAAGTCTATAATTATCGAAAATCAATGGCTGATGTAGCTTTTTATATGGAACTCAAACTAGAAATGCAAAAAATCAATATACCTGTATAATTCCGTTGCAAATATTCATCGCTTAAATTTCCAGATTCGCTAACAGTCCAAAATAATAAAACCACATCAGAACATAAAGACACGTCGCGTAATCTGTATGACAAATCCGTTGTGGTTATTTCTATTTCTGTCCCTCCGTTCACTGAATATCGAAACATATAACTATTATTGCAATCTGTAGCCAATGCTGGTCCGGACCAAGATATCCAAATATCCTCACCATCTTTGGATACGGAAAGACTTGTTGGCAAAAACGGTGCTCCTGGAATGAAATTAAAAATATGATCTTCGCACATTTATCGCAGTAACCATTACTTACTGGTACAAGCACTGTTAATGGCGAAAATTACTAGGAGGGATACTACAAGGGCGATACCGAAACAAAAGAAACCTAAGCCAAGACCTATAGTAAAACAAGACACAAAAACTTTAATCTAGATATATTTACGTTAAAAACTGTAATTAGGTTAAGTTGATATTAATAGATCAGCTGATAAAAAGTTAATTCGTTATTAACTCACAAACTTTCGGTCGCCATAACATCAACTTCATTTTCGTTACTAAAAAAAGCGCACGTCAGTGGATAGAATAGGAGATACTTTAGATCCATTAGTGATTACGACGAAACGAGCTCACATGTAAATATTATTATCAGCAGGCAGATAATCAAATTATGTATTGGTGAGATACGAAGAAAAATCGTAAGTGATGTGACGCATCTATATACACAAACATTCAAAATTATGGTTACAGCTTGTGTTGTCTGACTAAACAAATATGCCATGCCAGCAGCGCTGTAATTTCTTACATACACTCCAAGAAAAAAATTAACGTGCAGATTCAAATGAATTAAACTTGCCTGAGAGTTTGTTAACCTATAATATAAAGTTGTAATAAGTATAATAAGTAAGTAATGTCTATGTAGTAAAATCTCAAACTAAAACAAAAGATTGCAATGATATCTTGTATTATTTTATTAATTTATTACTATTACCAAATATGTATGCTACATTGCATTAGGAATCGATTGTATTTTAAACTATTTTACATACTTTTTGTTTTTGATTTAAATAAAAGTAACGTTCTATTAATAAAACCCATTTCACCACTAGTATGACATATTATCTACTTTTCGCTTGCTTCTTTGCAGTTGTTCGCGAAACGGCAGGGACAAACACCTAATGACACGGCGGAACCTGACAACCGTTACGACTACGAAATCTTTATTAGCTTTCCTTCCTGGTAGAACTCAATGATAAGCTCCAGAATAGTTAAAACATCATCTTCCCAAGATTTCTATTTAACCATTACGGAGTACTCCATAAAATATTCGTTTACTAAGTGGGAAAAGTCACAACTCAAGAGTTTCTACTGTACCGTTAATTTAATGGTAGTGAGTATCTAGCAAAAATCGGTGTTAAATTTAAGTAAAAAGGAGATGCCCAGAAATTTGCTAAAAATTGACAACTCGTTAGGTCCCATTTAGTATTATCTATGCCATCTCTATTAAATGACGATGAGTTCAATGCGTACAACCAAACGTTGGCCAACAGAAATAAAACGGTGTAGGGAATATGTTAAACTTATTAATGTGCATGTTTATACACATTTTGCGTGTTATACATAAATAGCATAGGGTCTCGCTTGATGTCCTAAGGGAATCACTTTGTAAATAAAAAGAATTGGTTTTGTTTGTTGATTATGTTTATTTAGACGTAGAGTGTTTTTAACCTAGACGCGAAGATAATGCCCTCTAGATTTGACATGTATTTGTACTCGTTTCACGGCATTTTCGATATTTTGTCTCAACACTTCTAGTAATACATTCTCCACTTTTATTGGATGTCTTTTAGGATCATCAGCATCCGTGGACTGTACATATATAGATACAGGATGTCTTTGTTTTGAGTGAATTACGCCACGAACATCAGAATAAAAAAACACTAAGAACTTGTTATAAATGCCGCCTATTGATGTAGAATATGTATACCCAATTCATTCATCTAATCAAATTCGCAAACATACACGCAGGCTGCATATACTACAATAACACAGCTGTTGATATAAAAACTACAAGATAACATTTTTTACCTTTCAAATGGCACACTTACCTACGAATATTTCAGCTGCGAATAATAAAGAAATTTTTATTTTAAACGTAAGCAAATGAATTATTCAAAACTGCGATCGTGAATTGTTTCATTGCAATAAAATAGATTAAAATGTAAGACAAACATGTATTTCTAACAGTTTGTGTGTTCATATTTTTATTTCTTTCATTGAAAAGTTGTCGGTTCTGAAAAGAACCGGTGTGTAAATATGTGAAGCAGCTGAAATGCTTAAAAGAAATGTTCGAAGTATCCACTTTCAGCATGGAGGCATACTTTCAGACGACGAATTCGAAGAGCATTTCCCTCCGTTTTACCATAAATGTAAATTAATCATATCGAACAATTCACGCGATGAGTAAGCTATGCTCGAAATATCCACATGTAACACTAGAAACAGATTGAGTCACTGTGCTGGTACAAGTGTACGTGCGTCGTGCACTGGAGGAATTGCCGTCGCCTACCACTAACTCTCTTCTTCACACTACAGGCTACAGATGTAACGCGCACTTCTGAAAGTGCGGTGGCACGCCGAATATTTTATAAATATCTTTATCATTTTTTCTCGCACCTGCGAAAGAATTTTCGCAAAATATTTTGGATTTAACTCTAATAATATTAGATCTTAACATTTTTCATAGTCTTTTATTTTATTTCATGGACACCCGGTAAACTTGCGTCTTCGAACAAACCCAAAGAGGGAAGTCTGGAACGGCCAAATCGGACGATTTTGCGAGCTAGTACAAAATTCGTTAATCTGCGGCAGCAAGAAGTCGTTGATCGTGGTTCTCTAGTGCTCACTAGTCACAGTAACCGTGTTATCGATGCTGTCCTCCAAAACTAGGAACCAATCACCTTTCTTCCATAAACGCCGCATCAAGCTGTGACTTTGAGAGCCAATACCTTCACGCATTGACGCAGGTCTTCACTGTCCAAATAATGATGATTTTTCTTATTGCACCTATGTATCTACATGGGCAGAAGTGCGAATCGTTGTTTACGATGACTTCCATTGGGAAATCATGCTCATCGCGGTCCAGATTTAAGAGGATTTGGTGGTAATTCATATAATAATCTTCAAGTCTTTCACAAAAATTTCCTGTAAAAGCTGCATGTTGGTGTCGAATAACCCAAAGTCTGATTGATGTCTAAGGATGCTATTAGACACCTACAGCCATAACAGCAATTTTCTGTGAGTAAACGCCTCAACATTTGGCAATTTGGTGACACCACAGCAGGGATTCAACAAAGGTATTTACGTTGAACAAGAAGTACCGACTAGTTATTTGTTAAAAACAATGAGGCAATTATTCCGCGTTCATGAGGGAGTATAGCAGTTTATGGTATGTCTATATGCATTCTGGTTCTATTTACCTAACAAATGTCCAATTTGTTATTACTGAATGAGTTTGCTCCGTTAAGGTGAGGATTGTTGCGCCGACTTTTATGAGTAACTTACAAACTATTGCTTTCCATGGGAGGTGTGACACTCGTTATTGCGTAATTTTATTTATAAGAAAGTATAACAATTAAATACGTTTTACTAGATCTACTTCGTTAATATATACCTATGCATAAAATTATCAGCAGTCATATATTATATCGCTAGGTTCAGTAGATATTGGAGCCCCAACATCAAGATAATTAGCTGTAATATATATCTCAGTACTTGGGCAAAAACTTGATAAAGTTATTTCGCAGTCTGATGTTCCAATGCAACCAGATCGTCCATTAGCGTTTGTAGCAGTAACGTTATATAGTATATTACATTGGCTAATAGAAAGTGGCGAAACCCAGGATACTGAAAGAGTATTATTCGCAGTTAAAGACATTGTGATGTTGTAGACTTGCTCCAAGATATCTGGATATTCTACAAAAGATAAAACTTACATACTTTAAAATATAAATCGGTTTGCCGAAAGTTTGCTAAACTATGCCGTATTTATTGTATGAATGCAAGATACACGAATCAAATGTGGACCGGACTTTTCTTCTTAACGTCCTCTAGGTGAAGTGAGTAGCGTAACGTCTTCATATGTATTGGGGGAGGGGGAAGGATCTAAGATGGATGGGAGTAAACCCGTCCGGATCGCTGGAGTAGATAGCCTGTTGGTAGCATGGGGTGTGATGTTATACGAGAACACGAAATTTATAGTTTGAAGGAGTTTATTTCTACGATTAGTTTAACATATTTTTCACAAATATATATCTGATTATTCGTGTAAAACCGTACACGATCGACGCATCTCGGCAAATAGAAGCTCATCATTGGCTTATTGTATTGTGTTTACCACGGTTTAACAACGCTCCACGCTATCTTGAACATTATCGTATGTTCTCCATTTTTGTTTTGCAAAGTGGTTATTGTAGTGTTTCTCTGGTTTTAGGTGATTGTGTTTGTGTGAAATTCTTTATTAGACCTTGAATAATATTGGAGTGAAATTTGTATTAAAGAATGCTAGAGGTATTAATAAATGAACTACTTCCGGAATTGGACCGTGTCATGACACGTTCCAATTCCGGAAGTAGTTCATTTATTACTAACTCTGGCCGTGGAAGCCCACGTATTCATTTCAATATTAGAGGTATTATTGGTAATTGCAATGTCTGTAAAGCTAGTGTCTTGCTCACATGAATGAACCTCACAATACTTTTATTGCAGATCTTGAATGTAGTGAAGCAGCAGACTACATTATTGCAATACAGAATATTTCGGCAATATGCGCTGCATATATAATATCTGCATGGGATTACTGTCATAAGTTCCGAGTAGTACGTTTTTATTTAAAACAGCATATATAACACTTCGCACACATGTCAAATTAAGTTATTTTATAAATTGTGAAGTGCATGGTGTAGAAGTTACAGAGGAAATTATAAAACAATTTTTACGCTTACTCATTTTTAACTATTTCAAAGACGCATCTAGATATTTAGATGGTAGAGATAGTTGAGCGGAAAACGTGGATAATTTTTCAAATTATTGTTTGAAAAGCAGAAAGCGAAGTAAAAAATTGTATTTCTATCACCATATAATCTTCAAATTGTACTTTTTGTACATTTTTTTATCAATAAAACCATTATACTGATCAAGTTTTTTTTTGTAAATGTAGTGTGTCATGAAGAAGCATATGTTGTCGCATTTCCTCCCTGTATTGAAATTAGAAGTTTTTCCAAATTAACTTAATACCTAGCTTGACGAAACGTCTACTGATCCATCAGACCGATTTAATGTATAAACGGACATTGCTGTTTCAGTCAATTTCAGCGAAGATTAATGGTTGAGAAAGCAATAGACGTTTATATATAAATCCAGCTTGGACTAAAATATGCAACTAAACGATATTTAAATTACCTGCTAACACTTTCAGAGCCATCTGTTGGAGTAATTTGAATAAATTTGCTTATGTTATTATATTAGTGACATTGACAATCATTTGGAAATAGACAATCTTATTTACCTTTATAAGTAACATTACTTCTTTCGCTCATTGTACTTCCTCCAACTGCCGCTACCAGAAATATATCAGTACAATAGACCATGTCAAAGAGAATAGAGGATTGATTGGTAAACTAAAGGTTTATAAGTAACCAATATATTCTAGTTTATCTATGGTTAGTAGCATTATCTCTGAGCAAGAGGTGCACATGTCTGTTGAGCAACGTATTATTAAGTTTTGGTACGGGGTAGTGTAAAACCTGTCAACTACACAGTTCGTCGAAGAAACGCTTTCAAGGACCCAAGCTCACGATTGGCACAAAAAAATTTCCGGTGGCCGAGAGTTAGTGGAAAATTAGAACCATACAGCCGTCAATTTTTCCAACGGTTTTTTTTTGTGATTCTGGAGACATAACACTCATTGATAGTCTACTCTAACGGTTGAAAGTTAATGCTGTGTACTACTGCCAACTGCTTGATGAAGTTGTAATTAGTTTCTGGATAAATCGCCAACTATCGACGAAAAACGCGGGGCATGCCTATTCGAAGTGGGATTCTGCTTCGTAGCCATGCTCGGCCACATACAGCTGAATTGGTTCAAAATAAGTTGGATCAAATTCATTGGCAAACACTGGAATATCCGCCCTAAAGTTTGGGCTACTCAAAGAAGAACTGGGAGGTTACCACTTTGACGATGACGAGCGTGTGGAAATGTCCATGCGTAATTGGTTGCAGACGCGATCATATTCATTCTTTAATGATGGAATTAAAAAACTTCTGATGTGGTGGGAAAAATGTGTGAATAAAGGAGAAGATTATATAGAAGATTAAGGTGTATTAAATTGTCTTTTACTATACCAATAAATTCACAGGTATATCAGTAAACTCCACTCACACAAACGACTGGTCGGTAACACGGTTGACAATGGGAGCCCACGTGTTCTTGAAACGCTGCGTTCCGCATAATTAATTAATTTGTGTGAGTGGAGTTTACTGCTATACCTGTGAATTGTACATCCACACAGTCCTTGCAATCGTCATTTGATACCAATAAATGTTTTAAAACCAAAGTCCGATTACTATTTGATTCGCCCTCGTATTTTAAAGTAATTAAGAATGTGAGTGATATTGACAAACATTTGGAAATAGACAATCTTATTTACCTTTATAAGTAGCATTACTTCTTTCGCTCATTGTACTTCCTCCAACTGCCGCTACCTCCACAAATATATCAGTACAATAGCCCGTGTCAAAGAGAATAGAGGATTGATTGGTAGTAAATATTTTAAAATATGGACCATATCTGTATATTACTTCGTAAGCCAACCCGCATAATTCTTTCTTTGGGTGTTCAGTCCATTTCGCCAGTAACGTATATTGTTCTGTTGCGGGCTCCAACTTTAGATCGTGAATTTTGTCTATATCTGTAAAACAAATATATCCAAGTACTAACTTCCGAAAAATGTTGAGAAAACTGGAATAAAAGCCAGGTACTGACGTAATAGATTTTCAAAATTGCTCAGGGATTCACTGTAAATCATACAACTTACTCTCCGAAATTTGATCTAGAGATGAGTGGACCACATGCTGTCCAATAAGAATTCCTACTTGCACTCCCAGAACGGAACAGTAGTTTGGTGTCGGTAACTGCAAAGGTGATGTAACATTCGTATATGTAAAATTGTTAAGATCGGTTATGAGTTCAACTCGATATATGATATTACAAGTTTCAACTGTTGATACTGGCAACCATACTACAATTACATTTTCTTGCGTCACATTGGTGGTCAATCCTTGCAATTCCGTAATGTTCTGGGGATCTATAAAATAAGCAAAAAGGAATCTATCTATAGTTAGTCCTAATCGATTCATCTATAATGTATTCGTACATTGTGTTGCAACTACATATGCTTGAGGAATTGAGATATCGCTGTTGATATTTATTATATGAAAAACGATGACGCTAGCCATGCAATAAACAAATCGGAACCTCGCTTCTCCACTCGTTGTGGTAACGTTTTGCGTTAGCGCTGGATCGTAGGCAAAATAATTAACGTTGTAGGTTATACCACATAGCGCTTGGTGAGTGTCATATCTCCAGTTAACAATTAGCTCTTCCGGATCTTCAAGAGATGTTTTGAGCTCAATATCCTCGACAGTTCTTTCTAAACGAATAAAGCAATTTATTATCGATTATATTTCATTACAAATATCTTACTGCTGGTATAATGATAAATGGTATCGTAATTAAGTTGGCCATTTATCCAGGAACTAATTATAATTTCCATCAGCAAGCAATATGCGTCCCATGGTATAAGTATACGTTCGACATCTACCATCTCGGACATCCAAACGCCGCGTTTGGTTTTAACGGTGACGCTATAGCGAATATCGCACATGGCGTGGCCTAGCGGCTTATACCACGTTACCACCACTCCTTCGGACGTGTCGAAACTGTCTACGGCCGCAACAGGTTGGTTTGTTGCATTCACTGTAAGCATGATTTTGTTAAATGAACTGGTTTCACAGCAGACATTTATTTTCGTGGTGAATTAATACGAAAATCAAAAAATTTTGAGTATTAATCTCTTAGGATAATATTGTCACTGCGAAAGTCATCAAAATTTTTTGATTAGAACCAATCCTTGACGTGGTGTTGTTGACGATGGATGATAACTAGCGTTGTTGTTTTGGATACTTCCATCGTTTGTGAAACTTTCATAGTCTGACGTTTCGACAGTGTATCTACTGCGTCCTTCAAAACTTTTAAAGATGTAAGTTACACAAACGACGGTAATAAACTAGACAACAACTCTAATGATGAAAGCCATTCGACTGGCAGTTCTATGGTGTTTATTTCCATATTCATTATCTAATTTTCTTTGTCTTTTAATTTATTCAGTTCGAGATTTATCTGAGATCTTTACCAGCCGCCCCCATCAATCTCACTACTGTATAACTTTGCGAACATACATTACTGTCCATAAGTTTGTAAGCAAACTCAAATTCCTTTAAAATATTTCAACTGATAGCCATATCGTGAAATCGTTAATCCCTATTATAAATTATTGTATGCAAATAGGAAATTGTTACAGATAATCCGTAAGGCCCAAACATTTAGGTACAAATTTTACTCGAATACGTTTTATTGCTCTTTTCCAAGAATACGACTATTCTTTGGTAGGGGTGGGTTAGGATACCCGCAGTAATTACTTTCGATCCAAAGGTTTAGTACTACTTCGGTAATCGCTTAGTGCATGTGGTAAAGGTATTAATCCATAGTGTCTTATCACTTTCCTGTGCGGAATTAGTTTTATGAAATCATTGCGCAATTGTAACAATTTGGTAAAGTACTGATTGGAAAAATGCCAAAACGCGACAAAGGATATACTGAGATAGAAATTGGCCTACGGTTAGAGATTTCACCGAAAGGTGTGTATTGCATATTGGCCTGGAGAAGAGAGTAGGGACAAAATCTTGATAGCAGATGAAGTGGGCACCCACGGGTGACTTCTGGAGCTGAAGATAGATTTGTAGTAACGACTTTGAACCATGACCGAGGTCTAACAGCACAGGATGTCGCAACGCGTGCTAATGCACAACAACTAACAAATGTTTTTGTTACCACCGTCAAGAGGCAGCAGGTGTAAGTGGATGGATCGCCTACAAAAAACTCTTTTTAAAACACGTGCACAAAGAGAAACGATTAACATGGACAAGAGAGTGAGGCCTATGAAGTGCCGTTCGTCAAACACAAAGATGGTAATGTTATGGTTTGGGGTTGTTTTACTGGAACAGCTACGGGTGATTTAGTGAAAATTGGTGGTACAATGCGGAAAGAAAAGTATTCTGATATTTTGCAAAATCATTCTATTACATCTGGAAGCCGTCTTGTTGATGAGGCGTTTGTGTTCGAGCAAGATGATGGTCCCAAATATCTCGGTTCGAATTTGTAAAAACTTTTTAGAAGTGAGAGCAGCAAGAAATGAATTAAAATTAATGGCTTGAGCTCCTCAAACTCGGGATTTATCCCCCTTTGAGTTCTTATGGGATGAGCTTGATCGAAGCCTTAGACGGCGACAACCTCAGAATATCCAACATCTATAGAAATATTTACAGAACGCATGGGCACAAATTGACTCGGACTGTCTCGAAAGATTGTTTTGAAGGATGCATAAACAAGTTATGCAGTGGTTATCAAAGCCAGAGGAGAACCCGTGAATAGGGTTTATAATATGTACCTATCTAATTACGTTCCCTTGCCTATCATTGTCTCCCTCATGAATCAATCTGTACTGTATAGAACATGGGAAGAAACAAGATTGAGAGGCACACTAATTCGTAGAATATTATCTGGATCAGTTACTATTGTAGAAAGAATATTTATCTGTTTATGTAACAACGTTTTCTCTGTGTGTAGGTGTTAGTGTTGCACTTTAAGTTATTGTTTGTATGCGCTTTATATTTTTTTTGTAATGGGTAAAGAAAACGTTATACCAAATGAGAGAAAACTGCGTATTGAGGGATTGTTGGGTGCAGTAGTGTATTCTCAACGCACAATTGCAAAGAAAGAAGAAGTATCCCGACAAGCAGCGCGGCGAATCGGCGTTTTAATAAAAGAAAAGACTTGAAGTACCGGAACAGTGTTTTGCGGCAAAAATGAATCAACACCAATATAAGCGTGTATTGGAGGATGTCTTGATGCTATATCAATGATTTAGATCCGAATGAATTCCATTACATATTCATCCACGATAAGGCATTATGCCACATGGCCAAATTTATCCATTTTTTTTGGAAACTCACGCTCTGCCAGTGTTACCTTGGCCGGGAAATTCTCCCGACCTCAATGCAATTGAGAACGTGTGGAGTGTTCTAACATCACGCGTACATTCGAGAAGAAACTCTAGAAGAGAGCAATTAGTAAGAATTATTGAGGATGTGTGACGATATAATTAGACATACTATTAACGCTTGCGTAGACGGTATGCCAAAAAGAATAATAGCAATTATAACAGCCAAAGGAAGCTCTACAAAATATAGTTATCTATGTAATTGTGATGATAAACAGTTCGGAATAAACTTATGTTTGTACAATACGTTTTTCATTATATATTTTAACAAAATCGCTATTTTAGCACGTGGCCCTAATAAATCGGAAAGGGACTGTAACCGACTTTCGTTTCAGGACAATCACTTGTATTATATAAATTTATTAATAATCGCGATAAAATTTTACTGTACCTGCGACTTTTGGGAAAAATATCATCTCCTCAAGAGCTCAGTCAATTGTTAGGATTCAGGTTTCATTTATAGTGTCATAAAATTTCTATCCGTATATTATTTAAAATATCTAGAGCCGGTATTGTTTGTACCTAATTATTTCACGATTTTGGAAAGTAATACTCCAGTTCTCTTATTTATCAATTTAGTTCTTTAATTTGTAAATTGTGTACATACTTATAGAGCTATTACATGAATAAAAGTATCTCATTTCAAAGTATTTGCTTAAAATTTAAATTGCCCGTTGTATTATGCGCCGTGGTGTATGTACTCCGGGGTCTTCTGCCACATTGTTTTATTTTTTCTATCTATTACCTACTTGACTAAGATTGAAGATATATAGTATCTAGACTGTGTCGCAATTTCTTTGTTGCCGTCTAGCAATTTTTTGGCACTTCCGATTTTGTCGGAAACACCATGAAGTTTAATACTACTTGAAAAATATGTTTTCCGTAAATTTTGGTTACCACAATTACTATACAAATATTTTTTAAGCTTCTTTTCCATTTAGAGTGCAGCGATCGTGTCAAACAAAAACCAGTTTCCCTGGATTAAATAATGGTATATATAGACAAATATGAGGGTACTCTTACAAGTGGTCAACATCCCAAGTGAATGAGGTATTACGATGTCAGAAATATTACTTTAATAGTTTGCAAAAATTTCAAACAAATAGTCGTATAGATAAAAAATACTGCATCCTCCACGTAAGACAGGCGGTATGGTACTCACGTCATGTATGCAATTCACCTCTATTTCTAAACGTGATTGTATTTATAAGATAACTAATAGCTGTGGCTAATCGTAATTTCAAGAAATTCATTATCACGAAGTCTATAATTATCGAAAATCAATGGCTGATGTAGCTTTTTATGTGGAACTCAAATTAGAAATGCAAAAGAAATCTTTACAGTTTGAAACCTAATTCAATATACCTGTATAATTCCGTTCCAAATATTCATCGCTTAATTTTCCAGATTCGCTAACAGTCCAAAATAATAAAACCACATTAGAACATAAAAACACGTCTCGTATTCTGTATGACAAATTCGTTGTGGCTATTTCTATTTCTGCCCAGCCGTTCATTGAATATCGAAACATATAACTATTACTGCAATTTGTAGCCAGTGCTGGCTCGGACCAACTTATCAAAATATCCTCACCATCTTTGGATACGGAAAGATTTGTTGGCAAACACGGTGCTCCTGGAATGATGAAATTAAAAATATGATCTTTGCACATTGTTTGCAGTAACCATTACTTACTGGTACAAGCACTGTTAAAGGCAAAAACTACTAGCAGGGATATTACAAGGGCGATACCGAGACAAAAGAAACCTAAGCCAAGACCTACGGTAAAACAAAACATCTTTAATTTAGATATGTCTACGTTAAAAATTGTTATTAAGTTAAGCTAATATTGATAGATCAGCTGATAAAAAGTTAATTCGTTATTAACTTACAAAGTTTCGGTCGCCATAACATCAACTTCATTTTCGTAACTAAAAAGAAGCGCACGTCGGTGGATAGAATTGAAAATACTTTAGATCGAATGATAAATTAAGAGTTATTTAAATATTTTTTCATTAATAATTACGACGAGACGATCTCACATGTAAATATTGCTATCGACATTCAGATAATCAAACTAGGTATTGGCGAGATATGAAAAAAAAATCGTTTGTAATAGAGACGTATCTATATACACAAACATTCAAAATTGTGAGTACAGTTTCTATTGTCTGACCAAACAAATGTGCCACGTTAAGCGCTGTAAATTTATTACGTATACTCCAAGAAAAAAATTAACGCGTAGATTGAAATGAATTCCAATCTATGCAGCACTTAGTTTCAGCTTGCCTGACAGTTTGCTAGCCTATAATATAAAGTTATAATAATTAAAGAAGGATAATAAGCAAATGGAAGACATAACATAAAGACCAGACTCTACACTAGCACACAAATGTGTAAAATTAAAAGAAAAACAAGGATTAGCATATATTAAGGAGACCTAGGATTACCGAGTCTCCAACGGGACTTGTAAATATATGCACATGCATACGTATAACCCCTAGGACAGGAACATTGTTGTTTATTTCACTTTTGCATATAAAATTGTTTTTTGTGTTTTTTAATATATGTATTGACGCTGGCGCGTATTCTACGAGGACGACCTAAAATGTTTCCGGCGTTGGCAAAAGATGGTCCACGACCTTTTTCATGGCAACTGTCAAAATTTCAGATATCTACTGTCAATGGTTGTTGCGTAAGAGTGTGTTTTGTGCAGCAAGTCAGGCAGTTTTGCAAAAATTGCTAAAATCGAATTTCGTGTAGTAAAAAGACACTTCTGGTTTGCTGAAAAAATGGCCATGGTAATTCGAAATATTTTGCTAGAGGTTCATAACGGATGTACTCCATCATTTTCGGCTATCAGCTTCTGGGTGAGCGAGTTCAAACGTGGCCTCCAAGCATAAGTGGCGAACCACGCAGTGGACGCCCAAAAACCGCTACCAATGATGAAAAGATCGACGAGATTCATGACGTCGTGCTAGCCGATCACCGATTGAAGGTGAAACGGATAGCAGAGACAACAGGCATCTCAGAAGAAAGCGTTGGCCATATCCCACATGAAATTTCGGACATGAAAAAGCTTCCGGCGCGGTGGGTACCGCGTTTGCTTACACCGTAGCAAAAACGAAATCGTGTGACCGTTTCGGAGGAGTGTTTGGGAAGGATCCAACGCAATCTAAGAGATTTCTTCATGCGTTTCGTAACCATGGATGAGACTTGTCAGTCGAAGCAGTGGACTTTTCTGGATCGAAAAAGCAAAGACGGAAAAGGTCGTGGCTACAATTTTTTGGGATTCCCAAGGTGTGATCCTCAGCGATTAATTGACCCGATTCGATGCAGTATTGAATGAGAAACGGCCTTTTTTGCGGCGGAAGGAAGTACTTTTCCACCAGGACAATGCACCGGCCCATTCATCCCGCATCGTCGTGTCCAAAAAATCATTGGGTGGAAAAGAGATTTGCCAACTGCAGTCGCTACAGATCGCCATTTTGCAGACCTCGAAACGTCCTACTTTTCCGACCACTTGAAGAATATATAGAATAAGAATATATAGAAGAATATATAGATTGGAGCACCGTTTGAAAAAGTGTATCTACGAGGAGACTATATCGAAAAATAAAAATAAAATACCGCAGCAATATCGTGTTCTTCTTGTCGATTCCGGAAACATTTCAGGACGCCCTCGTATTTCAAAAACATCGTAGTAGCTCGCCGGCAATTAGACTAATAAAACATTGAAGGCTAACGGTAGTAATTTGTTGGTATTACATTGTTATATTAATTGTAATACGTTGTATGAATATTCTCTTTTGGGTACTCAGAGAAAGAATAATAAATTTGGTACAACTATTAGAAAAATATATATATTTATCAATAAATAAACAATTCTGTGAGTATAAATAAAGGTATCTTAAGAGCAAAGAATTGTTTCAAACGAAACTGGAACACCGGGCAAAGACGTTGGTTTAATAATAAAGCTTGTATACGCGGAAAAATCATCCAGAATAATCTCGCAGCTACTAGTTCCTTGGCAAGCCTCGCCTTCATCAATACCTTTGGTTTTTCCAATCACAGTGTACAAATCAGCACACTGACTAACAAATAAAGGCACATCCCAGGATATTACAGCAGAAGTTGTAGTTATATTGATTGTAATATTTGAAGCAGGTTCCAACGAAGAAGGATAATCGGCAACATAGGTTTTAACGGCTTCTATACTTTTTTCATTACCGTGAACCCTTTTGACTCTTACAACTGTTGTGGTACAAAAACCTCCGATAATACTTACGCTATTTTGATTTGTTGTAAAGGTATCGCTTACCATACCGTACTCATAAGCAACTATGTATTCTAAATCACACTGTTGTTGTAATCTATGAGCAGCCCAAGTAATTGTTAAAGTTGTGTTATCTGGTGTTAACGGAGTCAATTCTAGATCTTCAATCGGATCGACTTCTGCATATAGAACAGCAAGGTTAGTGTAAATTTACATTTAATTGTTTTTGTAATCTCACCGTGTTTAATTTTCGTTTTAGCGGGTTTGCCCACAACTTCTCCAGTGACACCGCGTATCCGAACAAGAATTTTGATATCTACCATAAAGCAATAAAATTCTCTAGAAAATTCAATAAGCGGTTCATTTGTTTCGTATGAAAGTTCTCCGAGTTCTGTGGAAAATGTTATAAGATAACTAGCACTGCAGTCCCAAACTTTTTCAAGTGGAATCCAGTGAATTGTCAAGGAATCGTTTTGGTGTTCGATATCTGTGTATTCAACAGGTTCAACGTGTTGAGGCACTGCAATGAAACGTTTTAGAAACTATGTGTTTGCAATAATTTCTTTATTAATTACATTGCGTGATGTCAGTTACAATCATTTCTCCACTATGAGCTCCATTTAGGGCTATAGGTGTAATCGCCATTAGCATTGGTCTGCAATATGTGAAATTGATGCTCAGTTTCGATTTCGATGTAGCAAGCGCGTAGTTTATACCGAAAATGCTAACATTATACGTTATAGAACATAGTTGCTGATTAGGATGCTGCCAGGAAATGTCTAGAACATCAGGCTCTTGAGGAGATATCTCCCATTCGATGTTAAGGTTTCTAGCTGAAGAAATAATAAAAATATTTTCATAATGGCAAGTAATAAATCTTACAAACCTTCCCAAAAAATTTCCAAATCACTGCCCGTTTCGGTGAAACCTACCACATTGGCGACTTGTACTTGAATCACGAAACAAAATATCTCCTGAGGTACGAGAATGGTTTCGTTATCTGTTCTATCAGAAAAATCTCCAAGCTCTGAGGAATATCTCACACGGAAGCTTGTTTGACACGGTTCTAATAATGTCGGTCTTTTCCATGTGGCTACTACACCTTCTGCACTTTCGATAGCGCTTAGGTTGGTGACGTAAACGTTAAATGGAATTACTGGAAGAAATAAAAATTAATGCAGTTCAAACATCTATGCAACAACATGCTCAAAATAATGTTCAATAATTTCATTCAGCGAGTACATCTGCATTATTGTTTCCAACTTCGCCTAGAATATGTCACTCTATGATAATGATAACAATTTTATATATAAAAAACTTTTAGTTGATTTTCCTGTGATCTTCTTTTCATGTGAATTCATTGTTGCGTGGACCCTTTTTGTTTTATTTTTTATCTATAATCTACTTGATTTAGATTTAAGACGTATTATCTAGACCTAGACTATATTGAAATTTCTTTGCTTCCATCTAGCAATGTCCTAGCACTTCCGTTATTGTCGGAAACACCATGAAGTTTAATAGTAATAAATTCTATTCAGCTTTCTAAGCTTGAAGATATGTTTTCCGTAAATTTTGGTTACCACCATTACTATACAAACAATTTTTGGTTACGTTTTTTGCATTTAGAGTGCCGTGATCATGTTAAACGAAAAACTAGTTTTGCTGGACTAAATAGTGGTATAAATGGAGAAATATTAAGTTTTTGTTTAACTAAACTGCTGATGATGTATATAAGTTACACAATATATGTACAAATATAGAAATTTTCTAAGAAACAAAATGTTTATTATTTCCCTTACTAATTATTCTTACAAGTGTTCAACATCCCAAGTGAATGAGGTATATGACGTCCGAAATTTCATTTTTATAGTTTGCAACATTTCAAACAAATAGTCCTATAAATAAAAAATACTGTATCCATCACGTAAGACACCCGGTATGTAATCCATTTCTAGCCCTAAATCTGTCTGTATTTATAAGATAACTAACTTGGTTGCGGCTAATTATAATTCCAAGCAAAAATTCATTATTGCAAAGTCTGTAACTATTAAATTATAAATGTGAAACAAATGTTTTTAAGTTTGACACCAAATTCAATATACCTGTATAATTCCGTTCCAAATATTCATCGCTTAAATTTCCAGATTGGCTGACAGTCCAAAACAATAAAACCACATCAGAACATAAAGACACGTCTCGTAATCTGTATGACAAATCCGTTGTGGTTATTTCTATTTCTGTTCCGCCGTTCACTGAATATCGAAACATATAACTATTATTGCAATTTGTGACTAACACTGGCCCAGACCAAGCTATCAGAACATCCTCACCATCTTTGGATAACGAAAGCCTTATTGGCAAGAACGGTGCTCCTGGAATGAGATTAAAAATATGACATTTGGACATTGCTTGCAGAGAACATTACTTACTGGTACAGGCACTGTTAAAGACAAAAATTACTAGGAGGAATACTACAAAGGCGATACCGAAACAAAGAAAACCTAAGCCAAGACCTATGGCAAAACAAGACACAGAAACTTTAATCTAGATATATTTACGTTAAAAACTGTAATTAGGTTTAGTTGATAATAGATCAGCCGATAAAAAAGGTATTTCGTTATTAACTTACAAATTTTCGGTCGCCATAACAACTCCATTTTCTCAATTAAAAAAAAAAGCGCACGTTGGTGGATAGAATTGCAAATACTTTAGATCAAATGATAAATTTAAGAGTTATTTAAATATTTTCCTATTAGTGATTACGACGAAACGAGCTCGCTTGTAAATATTGCTATCAGCATTCAGATAATCAAATTAGGTATTGGTGAGATACGAAAAAAAATCGTTAGTAATAGTGACCTATCTATATATACAAACATTCAAAATCATCGTTACAGTTTGTATTGTTCCACTAAATAAATATGCCATGTCAAGCAGCGCTGTAAATTTATTACGTGCATTCCAAGGAAACAATTTAACGCGCAGATTGAAATGAATTGCTATCTATGAAGCACTTATTTCGAACTTGCCTGACAGTTTGGTAATCTATAACATAAAGTAACGTAATAACTAAAAGGTATAATAATCAAATAATACCTACGTAGAAAAATCTCAAGTTAAAACAAAAAGATATAATGATTTCGTATTTATTTTATTAATTTATTTATTTATTATTTATTAATTTATGTGTTTTAAACCATTTTGAAAAATTTTCGTAGCTCATTTAGTCGTAGTAGTACACGTTTAGTTTTTGATTTAAATAAAAGTAACTCTCCATTAATAAAATCCATTCCACTACCAGCATGACACACAATCCACTGTTGCCTACTATCTCCTTTTTCAATACTCTTCGTTCTTGTAAACTTTGTCAGCTCTTGGGCACAATATTAGTTTTATGCGCATAGCTTTCACCAAGATACACTGCTGCCCTTCTATTTTCGCCAAGGCTGTAATTATGGTTCCTAAACCACAGTTATCGTGCTCTCCATATCACTTCGGTTCCTCAAATATTTTTATTTCTTATACTTATAGTCCAAGAATCAAGAATCTTATGTAGTGTTTCTTCACAACTTTTAAATTCAATCTTGGTTTCCATGTATGCATGTATGTATGTAAATACCCAATATATATATATATAAATATATGGGTATCGCCGCTTCTAAACCTTTCTAGATCTAAAACAAGAATCTGCGGGGTTTGTGTCTTGTTTCTGCCTTTGGCCTTCTCCCGCCGTCTGCAGATGCCAGCTCTATCAAGGTCCGCCTTCACCTCCTGCATCCAAATAGTTCTGGATCGCTTCTGTTTTTTGCTTCCCCCCGGTTGCTACTCCAGGATATTGTAATTGCAGTAGTAGCATACTATACGTAGTACTAAGTTTGTTTTAAAATACACACCTAAATTTGGTTACGTCATCCATTATTACCTTCGAAATAAGCCTGCAGAAACGAGTGAGCGTTCACCGGCGGCGATGATATATTTCGAAAGCGGTCAGATATGCCCGAAATTGGGATGGATAGTATATGTATGAATGCTGGATTAGACTGACGATAGCGAATCGACGGCGTAACTAGACGAGATGGGGAACATGGCTTAAAACTATTGTATTATGAGAAATTTTTACTCATTATTAAACCTTGATCTTAAATTTAAATCCGCAAGAAGCCCAAGTAATTGTAGTCACCAGCTATATACCAAAATCCATACTCAAATTACGCAAATTTCCGAAGATTATTCAACTCTCTTGCATACTATTTTCAAATTAGGGAACACGACGCTGTCATTACATGAAACATTAAATATAGTAGATTATCTCAAAGCCTCATAGGAAATGTAACAGATAGTATAGGAAAATTAAGAACATAAGTTGTGTGCGGTTATATATAAGAATCTCGATTTTCAAAGTATAATGCGTATAGACAAGAGTTTACCTAAAAACCAAGAGTGCGAATATGATATGGACGACCTTTTTAAATTCGTAAAGGCCACATTATTACACGCAGAACGCTCTTTTTCCAATTACACCAACATATTTTCACATCGGAGCAGAAGTATGACTGGGTCAACACTGGTAGTTTTTCCGCCACTCTATGGTAGATGTTGAAGGTTGGGCTTTTAATGAGATAGATAGTTTATTTTTAATACGCGATATCGTTCTTTTATTTACTAATCATTGTAGCAAGTCTTTATTAGCTTTGCTTCCCCGTAGAACTCAATGAGAAGCTCCAAAATAGCTCTCTCCAAGATTTCTGTTTGGCAATTATGGAATATTCTATAGAATATTGTAATAATAGTAGTGGTGCGACGAATATTTTATAAATATCTCACACTCTGTGTCTTCAAAAAAAAAAAAACAAAAGAAGAAAGTCTGGAACGGTCAAATCGGGTGATCTTACGGACTAATACAAATTGCTAATACAAGGGGTTAAGCACAAACCCAACCCGTTAATTTGTGGCAGCAAGAAATCGTTGATCATGGTTCTGTAGCGCTCACCAGTCACAGTAACAGTGTTGTTGATGTTGTCCTCGAAAAATAGGAGTCAATCACCTTTCCTCCGTAAACGTCGCATCAAGCTGTGACTCTGAGAGGATGTAATGGCTCTTTGCACATTGATGCAGGTTTTCAGTGTTCAAATAGTGATGATTTTGCTTACTGCACCTATGTATCCACATACGCAGAAGTGCGAATCGTTGCTTACGCTGATTTCCATTGGAGAATCATGCTCATCGTGGTCCAGACTTACGAGGATTTGCTAGTGATTTGCACGCTATTAGTGGTTTGCGGATAATCTTCAAGTCTTTTACCAAAAATTGCTGTAAAAGCTGCATATTGGTCTCGAATTTCATAGCCCAAAGTCTGATTGATATATAAGGGTGCCATTAGATACCTAGAGCATTAACACTAATTCTTAGTGGGTAAAAGCCTCAGCGTTTGGCAGTTTGGTGACACAACAGTAATGATTCGACAAAGAAGTACCGGCTAAAGAGGTACCGACTAGTTATTTGTTAAAAACAATGACGATTATTCCGCGTTCATGAGGGAGTATAGCAGTTTATGGTTTGTCTATATGCATTCTGGTTCTATTTACCTCACAAATGTCAAATGCGCTACTACTGAATGAGTTTGCTCCGTTAAGGTAAGGATTGTTGCCCCGCCTTTTATGAGTAACTTACAAACTATTGCTTTCCATGGGACGTGCTACAATCCAGTTTTTATTTCCATCCGGTACAAAAATAATACACTCGTTATTGCGTAATTTTATTTATAAGAAAGTATAATAATTAAATACGTTTTACTAGATCTACTTCGTTAATATATACATATGCATAAAATTACCAGCAGTCATACATTATACCGCTAGGTTCAGCATATGTTGGAGCCCCAACATCAAGATAATTAGGTGTAATATATATCTCAGTACCTGGGCAAAAACTTGATAAAGTTATTTCGCAAAATGATGTTCCATTGCAACTAGATCGCTCATTAGCTATCATATTTATAGCAGTAACATTGTATAGTATATTACATTGACTAATAGAAAGCGGTGAAGCCCAGGATACTGAAAGAGTATTATTTTGGGTTATAGACATTGCGATGTTGTAGACTTGCTCCAAGACATCTGGATAACCTACAAAAGATAAAGTTTATTTTAAAGTATAAATCTGTTTGCCGAAAATTTTCTGTACTATGCTGTGCTTATTGCATGAATGCAGTATATATTTTAAGGTAATTAGGGATGCTAATGCCATTGAAAATCAACTGAAAACAGACAATGTTATTTACCTTTATAAGTAGCATTACTTCTTTCGCTCACTGTGTTCCCTCTAACTGCCGCTACTTCCACAAATACATCAGTGCAATAGACCGCGTCAAAGGGAATAGACGATTGGTTGGTAGTAAATATTGTGAAATATCCTCTGTACCTGTATATTACTTCATAGGCCAACCCGCATAATTCTTTCTTTGGGTGTTCAGTCCATTTCGCCAGTAACGTATTTGGTTTTGTTGAGGGCTCCAGCTTTAGATCGTGAATTCTGTCTATATCTGTAAAACAAATATATCCAAATACTAAATTGCCAAAAATGTTGAGAAGACTGGAACTCAAGCTAGATACTGACGTAATAGATTTTCAATATTGCTCAGAAATTCTCTGCAAATCATGCAACTTACTCTCCAAAATTTGAACCAGAGAAGAGTGGACCACATACTGTCCAATAAGAATTCCTACTTGCACTCCCAGAACGGAACAGTAGTTTGGTTTCGGTAACTGCAAAGGTGATGTAACATTCGTATATGTAAAATTGTTAAGGTCGGTTATGAATTCAATTCGATACGTGACATTACAAGTTTCAACTGTTAATACTGGCAACCATACTACAATTACATTTTCTTCCGTCACATTAATGGTTAATCCTTGGACTTCCGTAATGTTCTGGGGATCTATAAAATAAGCAAAAAGGATCTATCTATAGTTAGTCCTAATCGATCCATCTATAATGTATTCTTACATTGTGTTGCGTCTAGATATGCTTGAGGGCCTGAGAGATCGCCGTTGTTATTTATCGTTTTAATAATGACCGCGCTACTCATGCAATAAACAAATCGGAATCTCGCTTCTCCATTCGTTGTGGTAACGTTTTGCGTTAGCGCTGGATCGTAGGCAAAGTAATTCACCTTATAGGTTAAACCACATAGCTCTTGGTGAGTGTCTTTTCTCCAGCTAATAATTAGTTCTTTAGGATCTTCAAAAGATGTTTTGAGCTCAATATCCTCGACATTTCTTTCTAAACGAATAAAGCAATTTATTATCGATTATATTTCATTACAAATGTCTTACTGCTGGTATAATGATAAATGGTATCGTAATTAAGTTGGCGATTTATCCAGGAACTAATTCTAACTTCCATCAGCAAGCAATATGCTTGCCATGGTATAAGTATACGCTCGACATCCACCATCTCGGACATCCAAATACCGAGTTCAGTTTTAACGGTGACGCTATAGCGAATATCGCACTTCGTCAGGTCTACCGGCTTATGCCACGTTACCACCACTCCTTCGGACGTGTCGAAACCTTCAACGGCCGCAACAGGTTGGTTTATTGAATTCACTGTAAGGATGATTTTATTAAATGAACTGGTTTCTCAGCAGATATTTATTATTGTGGTGAATTAATACGAAAATCAAAAAATTTTGAGTATTAATCTCTTAGGATAATATTGTGGTTGTGAAATTCAACATTTCTTGAATTAGAGCCAATCCTTGACGTGATGTTGTTGACGATGGATGATAACTAGCGTTGTTGGTTTGTGAAACTTGTGAAACTTTTATAGTCTGACGTTTCGACAGTGTATATACTGCCGCCTTCAGAACTATTAAATATGTAAGTTATACGAACGATGGTAATAACCTAGACAACAACTCTAATGGTGAAAGCCATTCTACTGGCAGATCTATGGTGTTTATTTCCTTCTTCATTATCTAGTTTTCTTTGTCATTTCTTTTAATTTATTTAGTTTGAGATTTAACTGAGATTCTTATCCCCCGCCCCCATCAATCCTGCTACTGTATAAATTTGCGAACATATATTACTGTCCATAAGTTTGTAAGCAAAGTCAAATTCCTTTAAAATAATTCAACTGATAGGCATATCGTGAAATCATTAATTCCTATTATAAATTATTGTATGCAAATAGGAAATTGTTGCAGATAATCCGTAAGGTCCAAACATTTAGGTACAAATTTTACCCTAATACGTTTTATTGCTCTTTTCCAAGAATACGACTATTGTTTGGTAGGGGTGGGGTAGGATACCCGAAGTAACTACTTTCGATCCAAAGGTTTAGTACTACTTCGGTAATCGTTAATCCATAGTGTCTTATCACTTTCCTGCGCGGAATTAGTTTTTTGAAATCAGTGCGCAATTGTCACAATTTGGTAAAGTACTGATTGTAAAAATGTCAAAACGCAGGCAGTTGATTGTAGAACGAGGTATTAATATTTATACTCTTCGCGACGAAAGATATACGGAGATAGAAATTGCCCTGTGGTTAGGGATTTCATCGAAAGGTGTGCATTACGCATTGGCCCGGAGAAGAGAGACAGGACAATATCTTGATGGCAAATGAAGTGGGCGGCCACGGGTGACTTCTGGAGCTGAAGATAGATTTATATTAACGACTTCGAAACATGATTGACGTCCAACAGCACCGGATATCGCACCGCGCGTTAATACACAACAACTAAAAATGTTTCTGTTACCACCATCAAGCGGCAGCGAGTCTAAGTGGATGCATCGGCCGCAAAAGATCATTTTTAAAGCATGTGGACAAAGAGAAAAGATTACCATCAGCAAGAGAGCATGCAAACTGGTCACGGGATGATTGGAACGCGGTCTTATGGACATACGAGTCCAAAGTTCAGTTATTTGGTACGCAACGGAGAGTTTTTGTTTGTCGACGCTCAGAGGCAAGAGCTAGTGAGGCCTGTGTAGTGCCGTCTGTCAGACACGAAGACGGTAGTGTTATGTTTGGGGTTGTTTTGCTTGAACCGCTACAGGTGATTTAATCAAGATTAGTGGTACAATGCGGAAGGAAGAGCATTTTAATATTTGTAGAACCATGCTATTCCACGTGGAAGCCTTCTTGTTGATAAGGTTCGATTTTGTAAAAACTTTTTAGAAGGAAAAGCAGCAAGATATGAATTAAAAATGCCTTGGGCTCCTCAAATTCGGGATTTATCCCCTTTTGAGTTCTTATGGGATGAGCTTGATCGAAGGGTTAAACTGCAAGAACCTCAGAACATCCAACATCTATGGAGATGTTTACAGAATGCGTGGCAACAAATTGACGCGGACTGCCTTAAACGATTGCTTCGAAGGATGCCTAAACAAGTTATGTAGCGGTTATTAAAGCCAAAGGAGGCCAAATACAAGTATAAAATCCATAAGTAGGGTTTACAATACCTATTTAATTATGTTCCCTAAATATTAAGACATTGAGAAAGTGTCACCTAATGGTCTGTTGCCTATTATTATCTCCTTCATGAATCAGTCTGTACTGTATATAACATGTTTACTATGTAGAAAGAATATTTATCTGCTTGGGTAACCACGTTTTCTCTGTGTTTACGTGTTAGTGTTAAACTTCAAATTACTGTTTGTATGTGCTTTATATTTTTTTGTTATGGGCAAAGAAAACGGCATAGCAAATGAGAAAAAACTGCATATTTTTGGGTATAGTAGTGTATTCGCAATGCACAATTGCAAAGAAAGAAGTATACCGACAAACAGTGCAGCGAATCGCCGTTTTAATGAAAGAAACGTTTATCCCTCAAAAAAATACTAAATGTAATGTCTCAACAAAGAGTGCAAATATCCATACGTGTAGTACGTAGACGACTGTACGAAGTCGGATTAAAACGCAGACGCCCCTTAAAAAGCCAAGATTAATACCGATGATAAAGCGAGCACGTTATGAATGGCCAAACGTCATCAACATTACACAATTAAAGATTGGCGAAAGGTAAGTCAAAATAACTAAAATGAATATGTAAATCATGTAAAATGTTATTTGTTTGAAGAATGTCTTTTCGTTAAAGATCGTATTCAGCGATGAATCACGACCGAAAGAGCTCAATTTGTTAGACGACGTTCATCTGAACCTGTAGTGTACTAAAAACGGTGAAACACCTTCCGTAATTTATGGTATGGTCCTGTATATCAGTCGAAAGTCCTGGGCCACTGTATCTCTTGCCAAGGCACCATATATCAACACCAATATAAGCGTGTATTGAAGGATGTCTTGATGCTATATCAATGATTTAGATCCGAATGAAGCCTCTTACACATTCTGTAATTTACTTTTATTTCACGGCAATCACTTATGTTGTATAAATTTATTAATAATCACAATAAAATTTTACTGTATTTGCGACTTTATGTAAGAACCCTTAATGCTTCCAAATTTTTGAACGGTAGCGTAGATAAAACTCATTTCAACCGAAATTTTGTTAAAAGTGGGTTACTTACAAACACCGAAGAAATAACTGTAGTTGAGGTATAGTACATTATCGAGAGTTCGTTATAACCAAACTCTATTGTACTGCTACATTATAATCTCGCATTTTACTTTAGATATAACCGTTTAACTAAGCACACTTGAGGTTAAAATAAAGATTTTTCGTTTACTTTAGGGAAAGAAACATGACCACGTTCAATCGTCTTCGGGAACACTGTGAGTTTGAAGCTTACCAGTGTAATTTTGTTCGGCGTAGTGCACGGTTACATCTCCGAACTTATTAATAGCTCGAACACGTACTTGTAAGAATGAGCATTCTTCTAAACCATTTATTTCTAAAAATTTGAATGATGTATCACTAATCCATAAGTCTTCGTTACTTCCATCGACAGAGTAGTCTACACGATAGGTAACACCACATCTCGCATTATCGTATGATTCGGACCATGTTACGACCACGTGATTGTTATCGTTGGCGGGTGTGATTGAAATTTCCCATGGCAAATCCGGAATTGCTGGAAGACAAAATATATCATCGCAAGAAGAGTTCTTTCGAAGGCGATCGTTCAGCTTACGTTTGCACGTATCTTCTACGGGTTTGTAAATTGAAGATGTTATGATGAGGCCTATAAGGACTGCTCCCAATATTAGTAGCACCAAATAAGTAACTGCAATATGAACGAAAATTTAAGTAAATATTTATGCAAAACAACAGCTGCTACCTAATGTTTACTTACCAATTCTTGCTATACACACTTTAGTAAGCGACACCATTTTCTAAATCACGATAATACAATTTATATTGAACACAATCATATAGCTAGATTGTAGTGCCTATCGAGCAATTATGCAAATTTTACATGACAGAGATATGATATGTACGTGTATGACAACAATATTTAGATAAAATTCAGCTATCTCAAAGATAGCACAGCGCTTTATGAAAAAAATTGGTAGTAACAGCATAAGAATTGTTTGTTTTTCGAAAAATAAGAAAGAATTAGAAATATACTATTATACGAAGGCGACCTGAAATGTTTCCGGAATCCTCGAAGATCAAGACGCTTTTTCAAACGGTGCTCCAGCCGTCGGAAAGGTAGGATGTTTCGAGATATGCAAAATAGTCATCTGTAGCGGCAATGACCTCCTCATTTGAGGCAAATCTCTTTCCTCCCAGTGATTTTTTCAAGTTTGGAAATAGGAAAATCTCGATTGACGCTGGGAGCTAGGTCCGGTGTCATGAGAGACTAATTCCTAGGGCAACTCATTCAATTTGGTCACGACGATGCGGTATGAATGAGTCGGTGCATTGTCGTGGTGGAAAAGCACTTCTTTCTGTTGCAAACGAGGCCATTTCTCCTTCAATACTGTATTGGATCGGGTCAATAAATCGCTGTAGTATTGTCCCGTGATCCTCATTCCTTTCTGCAGATAGTCAATAAGGGTCACACCTTGGGAATGCCAAATGTGATCGCCATGACCTTTTCGGCTGATGGAACGGTATTTGCTTTCTTTGGGAGCCGATTCGCCGGAAAAGTTCACTGTTTCGACTGTTCCTTGGTCTCCGGTGTGTAGTGGTGGATCCAAGTTTCATCCACGGTTACGAAACGCATGAAGAAATCGCTTGGATTGCGTTGTATCCAGACACTCCTTCGAAACGGTCACCCGATAACGTTTTTGCTCCGGTGTGAGCAAACGCGGTACCCGTCGCGCCGAAAGCTTTCTTATACCCAAAATTTCGTGTAGGATATGGCCAACACGATCTTCTGAGGTTCCTGTTGTCTCTGCTATTTCGTTCAGTTGCAATCAGCGATCGGCTAACACAACATCATGAATCTTGTCGACTATTTCATGGTTGGTAACTTGTTCTTGTGCGGCGACGTTTGAATTCGCTCAGCCGGAAGCTGATGCTCGAAAATGATGGAGTATATCCGCCATGAACCTCTAGCGAAATATTTCGAATTTCCGTGACCGTTTTCCCAGCCATCCAGAAGTGATTTATCACTGCACGAAATTCGATTTTCTCCATTTTTGCGAAGCCGCCTAACTTGCTACACAAAACACACTCTTAAACAACAACTATTGACAGTAGACGTCTGAAATTTCGACAGTTGCCTTAGAAAGGGTTGCCTTTGTCGACCAATGAATCCACTTCAACCTTCATGGGCCATCTTTTGCTGATTCGGAAAACATTTCAGGTCAACTTTGTACACTATAACTTTAACATATGGTGTAATATGGTTACTATTATCTAAACTGTATACTCACCACTAACTGATATAGAACTTTTTGTTTTAATGTAAACGTATAAATTCTTAGTTATTTTAATGATAGGATCTACTAGTCCAGCTTCAATTTAACAACGGCAATTCTGTGGATTGTATGTGAATTATGTGTAGTTGGAAGAAATGGTCTCGATTAATTTTGTAAAATCTTTCCAATTACCTGGTTTTTAGAAGATAGTTTACATTGTTGTATTGTGTTTTAGCACGTATGCCAGAAACATAAAAACTTACCTCCTTTACAGTTGCTGGTGAGTTCAGCATATCGAATTGGAGGGGATTATGAAAAGCGAAGTAAACGTTATTGATAATTATAATAAACAATAAAAAAATAAGCAAATGAACAATAGATAATTTCAGAAACAATATAATAGCGAGTGAAAAAAGGAATATGTGGTTACTACACTACGTCCGACCCGCTGCCCCTGCCAAATTAGCAATGTCGTCAGTGGAATCGATATTACAATGTCCTCTGCCCCCTTTGGAATATTAATAATAATCAATATTTGTTCAATGATAAGTAATCACTTGCAAGATAGTATATAAACTATTAGCGAGGTGACATTGGTGTACAGTACATTTCATAAATGTAAATACAATCTTAAAACCTGTTTATAATGAATACAAGTAATATATTAAAGTTGGTGGCAATATGGAACGTAGGCGAAAAAATCGTCTGATTGTGTGTAACGTGGTGGTGCTGGGCTGAATGAGAACCTATTTGATGGGGCACTAGGTTAAATAAAAGTCTTGAATTATTTTTATTGCGACAATCTTTTAATGCATTAAAATTATGTTACTGCAGCAATGTCCTACAATCTGAACCACGATCAGGGTAAGTAACTAAGATATTTGAGGAATCCTTTTTGAATAGGTTCTATACAAATCACGTGTAGTAAGGATACCAAAATAAGTTTGTATACTCCAGTTTGGACTGAACGAGGGTATAGTATAGAGCCCTTATCGCCGAGATGGCATGGAAAGTTCTTATTAGGAAGCCAAATAATTATGATTATAGAAGCTTAGTTTTGAGTCAAAAAGTAACCCCCAATATTTTACTTTTTCTGTTCTTATAATAAATGTAGACTGAATAGTGTAATTGGAAATGATTAGATTAGAGCGTTTGAGATAAGAGATCACTAAACATTTGCCAATATTGAAAGACATTCAGGGTACACCAACGATTAATATGGTTAAGATATCTTTGCAATTTAACACAGTCGACTCTAGGGAATCGATAACACTGTAGATATTGATGTCGTCTCCATATGCTAAAGACTCACATCGCAATTTATTAAGCAAATTATCTAGAAAAATATTAAATAAAAATAGTTCGAGATTAGAACCCTACGAGATGATATTCTGAAGTGAGCGGACGAATACGCTTCCAACGAGTTAGGATTAAATGAACTTCACCAATGAAGGACATAAGGCAATACCCTCTAATTTAGCACAAAGTAAGTTAATGTGATCAAAAGCCCTAACAAGGTCAGTACAGACCACATCGCAGTAAGTTGATCGGCCCGACATAGATCCTTGTTGATGAATTGACAAGAATGGTTTAATATTAAAGTAAATACTGTTGTATATGATATGTTCTCTCTGTATATTCTGAGCAATAAAGGAAAAAAGGAGAATAATTAGTATTTATAGTTTGCAAAGCCAACGTAGTAATATCAAATGCATTAGAAAAATTATCTGCAAAGGTATTAACGATGTATTGATGTTGGGTTAACTGTTGGTCGTTGTGCAACATGTGTCCAGGAATTCTCGAGGTTGTTCTACGGCTACTAAAATTGATCACACGGTTTTAGAGTTAATTATGCCTTATCCGTCTTTAGTTTAGAATAGACGAAGTCTTCTAAACTAATTCAAATAATAATCCAATCTTGTGCGTTTCCATTTCTCAAAATAAAACACTCACAATTGACGAGTCTTCTAAAGTTTACCGTGAATCAAGGTTGATAGCGTCAATTTGCTGATCTGATTTTAGGTATGCAGTGATCAGAAACGGTGTACGATCTATTGTAAAATATCTGCACTCCATAGTTAACATCGTAATGGTCAAATAGTAACTTTGCCTCTTTCAATAATTCGTACCTTGCGATATTGTAACCACCAGTCCTTTAAGTAATTTCTTGTTTTTAAAAAATTCGTTCCGCCTGTAGTAGAACAATTTACATTCTTCTTATATACGTTTTTTACATTGTTGATATATTTCTCAAGAAGCTTTTGCCGGTATTACGGCACCAGTCTATGTGGTCTTCGGTGTTTATTTCCATTTTATCTAACACACTTTTAATTTCACTGCGTACATTTTCTTTATCTTCTCGCTCCACATTAAAAATACGCAAGAAATATATATCATTAAACCACTGATGAAATCCTCTTAATTTTCGTTTTCCAAGGCAATAGCTTTAGCTTCCAATCGATCAGATCTATTCTCGAGAGATTGGTTAATTTTAGCACAAATATTCCCAAATATTGACAGATTCTTAGGAATTTGATTATCAGATTGATTTTATCAGGTGTGGCGACGCATGGACTTGAGTTGCACCATGTGATAATCTGTTATTTTTCCTTGTTATACGTAAACGTCTATTATTAGTAATGATGTATTTTTACGTAAAATTTGTTTAATAGTTGTGTGGATTATGAAATATTCGATGTAAATTGCACTTCAATCATATATTATTCGTTTATTTTTGTATACTTTTACGTGTTATACTAGTTTTCGAGTGCATTTTCATTGTTTTTAATTTATGCTATATGTTCTTTGTAGTTTGTAAAAGAAGACAAATATCTTCGAAACGTCAATGATTGCCAATAAATTATTGCTTCAATTTAGTGACTTCTTTTTATTAACTAAAAGATCGTCTCCGATATTTTCCTGCAGGATAGAGAGGTGGCTTAAAAAGACACTTTAAAACGTTTTACTGCAGAATTTAACTCTTCCACTTCGAACACAATAACTAACTCCTTTGCTAAAGATTGTGATTGTAGTAATGATAGCAACACAAATAAAAAAAGATGTTGGGCCAGTTAATGGTTCTACAAGTAGTCAGCTCAGAGAAGTTACTAAAAGAAATTCGAAAGTATGATGACAGTTACATGGCTCTGGGGTTCATCAACAATACTGGTAATCCTCAGTATGTTATATGCTGTAAAGGTCCCTCAAATAGCTTTATAGATCTAGCTAAAATGTGTGGTCATTTAGAATCTGCTCCTAGCGAGTTTCTACTGGTAATACGTATTTCCGGGATTGTAATCCGCGGTCATGAGTTGGTATACGTCGACGTTTTGCCAAATACTGCGCTTGACATCTTTAGGACGATGTTGACAGTTCCCTCGTCGTGACGATGCCAGCCGCAGTGGTTTGCAAATCGTCGACATATACTAGTTCAAGAACAGGATATATAATCCCAGAAATACGTACTGGCAACACAAACTCAGACTCCGCTCGTGAAAGCCTCATGTTATTTTTTTGTTGTTTGTATTGTGTTTCGATTCTACCCCACAAACTTCGGGGCTCAACCGGGATAGAGCCGGATATGTAACAGGAAGACGATGAAGAGACGATTAGCACGGCGAAAAGGCGGGGAAAACGACGAGGAGGCGGTAAACAGAACGACAAAGCACCTACAATGAAAAGACGATAACAACGACGAAGAAGACGACGACGAAGACGACGACGAAGACGACGACGAAGACAACGACGAAGACGACGACGAAGACGACGACGAAGACGACGACGAAGACGACGACGAAGACGACGACGAAGACGACGACGAAGACGACGACGAAGACGACGACGAAGACGACGACGAAAAAAGCGAAGCACGCAGAAAAGCACGACTGATGTATAAACTTTCGTAAGTAATCAAACATTTATTTGAAGTGCTTGTAATAGCGGTGGATGTGTGTTCCTGACGAGACGACGCGGTGTAAATCAAAGGTCCTATGAGTGCGTTTAAGTAAACAGCTGTTCGGATTCGTTGAATGCCTATTGCAATAGACTTTGTTTTTGTGTCCTATCGGGATGACCTAATTATTCCAGCTGCGAAAGAAAAAGAAGCTCTACAAAGACTAAAGGCTGTTCTCGAAGTTTCTAGCGAATATGGGTTGCAAATTAATTGGAAAAAATGCCACTTTCTGCAGAGGGGAGTAGAATTTTTAGAGCATATTATTAGGAATTGACAAGTTTATCCATCGGAAGACAAAACAAAAGCGGTGTTGCGTTTCTCGACGCCAACTACGCAGAAGCAGCTTCAAAGTTTTCTAGGCCTAACTGCTTACTTTCGTAAATTCGTTCCTAAGTACTCTATAATTGCAAGACCGCTCAGTGAATTGTTAAAAAAGAACAAGGCATTTGCTTTTGGTGAGGAACAGAAACTTGCATTTGAAGAACTGAAGAAAATCCTTGCAACGAAACCTGTTCTTAATATTTATTATCAAGGAAGATAAACCGAATTACAATGTGCATGGAGCTGTACTTCTAAAAAAATCTGACGAGGATGATAGCTTCCATCCGGTGTATTACATGAGTAAAAAGACTTCTGATATTGAGCGTAAGTATACAAGCTACGAACTAGAAGTGCTCGCAATCATTGAGGCATTAAAGAAATTTAAAGTGTATCTGTTGGGTGTAAAATTTAAAATAGTCACAGACTGTATGACTTTTAGTCAAACGATGCAGAAAAAAGAATTAAATACACGCATAGCTAGATGGGCATTGTTTTTAGAGGATTACGATTATGAAATTGTCCATAAAGTGGGTCCAGCGATGCGTCATCTCGATGCTCTTAGCCGATACCCAGTTTTTCAGATTCACACGGAAAGCACTGTCACGGCTCAAATACAAAAAGCCCAAGGACGAGACGAAAGAATTCTAACTATCAAAGAAAATATATTGCATCACTGCATTACGACTGGCTTACCTAGAGCCAATGGCCAGATAGAACCAACAAACTCGATAATAATATCTGCATTAACGAAGTTGTAATCTGAAGACCCAGTAAGATGGTACCGCTACGTGGACCAGGTTCAACGGATTATAAACTCTACATGCCAAAGAAGTACTGGTTTTACACCATTCCAGTTGCTGACTGGTGTCAAAATGAGAAATAAGGAGGATTTACGTATAAAAGAAATTGTTAATAAGGAAATTGAAACGGCTTTCATTGAAGACAGGAGTAAACTACGGGATGCGGCAAAGAAACAAATTCTAGAGTGTCCAGAAGAAAATCGCAAGACATATAACCTCCGAAGACGAGACGCTAGAAAATATAATGTAGATGATATAATTGCTATCAAAAGAACGCAGCAAGGGCCAGGTCTAAAGCTTAGATCAAAATATTTAGGACCCTATAAAATTACCAAATAACCAAGTAGTGAAAATTGGTACATGCAATGGACCAGTAACTACCACGACATGCGCCGAATTTATAAAATCATAGGCCAGGGTGATAACAGTAACGAATAATTCGAGGACGAATTTGCCGTAGGATGGCCGAATTGTGGGATGAAATAAACCTGGGTAGGGATAAGAGGGGCGCGCGCGCATCATCTATACACATTATGATTAGAGACATAGACGTTAAGACGTATGTATAGTTAGGTTAGGTATCACTTGTTCTAGTTTTTTTTATCCGTTTTGTTCTCAATAATAACAAAGTAAAAGTAGAAGTGTATGTATTTCGATTCTACCCCACAATAGCTAAGTTACTATTGATTTTTGACGGATGTTTTTCCCGGTCACCGTATATGAAATAATATTTCCGATCTAGGTCTAGGAATTTCGGCTAGATCGATCGTAGATGAACTTCATGATGAAGTCGATGCTAGCCGAACTAGAGCGTCCAGAAGAAGATGAGTGAGACCAACAATACACCCGGTCATAAACCCGGAAATATTCTTTCATACACACATACAATGACCTACGGTGAAAATGATGCCGTGGTATATAATTTAGTAAGAAGCTGAAAATGTTAGGAAAAGTAATTATTCGGGAAAATTAAGTTAGATACATTATATCTACTATTCTTCAAATGTAAACCAAGATAAAACGAATTCGAACAGATATTACGAATTCTAACCAGATAATCTTACAACGGTTACATATTCAACACCACGGTGAACATGATGCATCTGCAATAATACATAATGAATTACTTATTTTTGAACCTTAAATAAGAAAGAATTAATATTTAGTTGGATTTCCCTTAGATTTTATAATTAGTTGTAATTTATTTGGAACAAATTCTACTAACTTGCGCATCTGGCGAAATACTGTTCCATTTTTGTAACGAAGTATCTTTTAGGTCATTCCTTTTGAATATTCGATGACTACGCACTTTTGTTTCAGGAATACGCCACAAATTTTCGATAATGTTTATGTCAGGTGACTGAGCTGGAGGCTTCACTGTACTGGGACAGTGATATAACAACCATTCTTATAAAAAAGATAATCCTATCAGACCAGTTGTTTCGTTTATGTTAATTCCAACCTATAAATTGCCCAAAAAAATTCTAGAGGTTATTAAAGAAAATACATAATTATCGGCTAAATTCACAATAAAAGATTCACTAGACCTAGTCTAGAGAACATAAAACTACCAAATAACGCAAAATTAATTTCTTTCGACGTGACGAATTTATTTCCAAGTATTCCAATAGACGATACTATTAACTTGGTTGAAAAGCTTTTGGAAGTGAAGCATATTAATATTATAAGAAAGGAAGAGCTTATGAATTCCCTTGAAATCTGCCTAGAACGAAATTACTTTGAATTTAAGAAGATACGAAGATACACTTGCGAGAATGGCTTGATAATGGAAAATCCTTTTAGCCCAATGTTATCGGAAATATTCATGGATTACATAGAAAAACAAATTTCTACACATCCAAGTTTCAAATAATTTATTTATTGGTATAGGTATGTAGACGATATTTTAGCCTGCTTTACAGGAACAGATAGACAATTAAATAATTTCGTAGAATTCATTAATAATCTACATCAAAATATCAAGTTCACCACTGAAAAAGAAGTAAATAAGAGGTTATATTTCCTAAATCTAACAATTTCGAGAGAAAACAATAGTCATATATTCTCAATTTATCATAAACCATCACACACAGATGATATCCACAATAGTACGAATCACCCATTTAAGCAAAAATTGTCGTTATTTCATTGTATGATCCATAGACTAATTTCATTATCATTAAATAAAGAAAACTCTCTTAAAGAATTAAACATCATCAAACAAATAGTAGTAAATAATGGATACAACCCCAAATTAGTAGATCGAATATTAAAGAAAAAGAACTATAAAAAAGCAATTGGAAAAGTGTATCCAAATATAAAAGAAAAAGGGATCAGTTACAAAGTACTAAGTTATAATGGACCAATTACTGAGAAAATAGGCAAAATATTAACCAAATCTAATTTAGCGATAACGTACAAAACCAATAACTCATTAGGAAAATTTATAAAAAATAATAAATCAAAATTAAACAAATGAAAAAAATCGGGAATTTATAAACTAACTTGTTGTGATTGCCCAGAAACGTATATCGGCCAAACAGGTAGGTGTTTTGAAAAAAGAATACATGAGCACTTCATGAGCTATGTACACAAAAATAAAGATTCCAATTACGCTCGCCATTTATTGGAAAACAACCACAATTTCAATAGCAATTTCGAAATTTTACATTGCAAAAGTAAAGTTCTGAAATGAAACTTAGGCGAACCTCTAGAGATAAATAAACTTAAATATTCAGATGTATTAGTCAACGATCAAATACACTTCAATAATTTACCGCTGCCAAAGTTGTTTCTGAACTCTAGTACTAAGAATTTAGAGACATAATCAGTCCATTATGTAAACACATTATGTAAACACATTGTACACATTATCCTTGATTAGCATAAGATAAGGTTATCTTAAGTTTGAGTATAAATAAAGTTATATTTGTAACGGTTGTCGGGTTCCGCCGTGTCTACTGAAGTACCTTTGAAAATGCGAACCACAGTTGTTCGCGAAACGCCAGGGACAAAAACCTAGTGACACGGCGGAACTCGACAACCGTTACAAATATGGCAAACGGCCGTAAAAGTCTGAGATACTATATAAATATAGTTGTTGTTCAGTAGGAGTATAATATTTTATGAAGCTACAGTGATAGCGAAACATGTTTTAATAACATTGTGATAAATATATTGGAAATTGTAACGGTTGTTGGGTTCCGTTGCTGTTCGCATTTTCAAAGGTACTGAAAATGCGAACCGCAGTTGTTTGCGAAACGCCAGGCACAAAAACCTAGTGACACGACGGAACCCAACAACCGTTACAATTATGTCAAACGGCCGTAAAAGTCTGAGACATTGTACATTTTTGTAAAATTTGGGTTTTACTTCTCCGACTATTGTTCAACATGGATTTCCAACAAGTATCGGTCGACTCAATCGAAACCATTCTTAGACCACACGCAAAGAGTGTTTATAATTGTTGTGCTGATAAAATCGAAAATCATCTCCTATGTTAAGTTTTCTGGAACTAGGCGCTAAATTCTGTTTAAAGATGTTTAAGTACATAAACCTGTCCATAGTACCTTAAGATGACGGTTTCCAACACCAGCAGCAGAAACATAGCCCCATACCATTACATGCCCACCTCCATGTTTAACAGTTTTAAATGTTGCGTTTTTGATTGTACATTCTTTTTCCCCCACATATCGACCTTCCCATCTGAGCCGAAAAGATTAAATTTACTCTAATCGGAGAGTAAAACAGTTTTCCAAAAGGCGAAATCTTTATTTTGGTTCTCTAATGCGAACTGTATGTGACTCTTTTTATTCTTCTAGCTTATAAACAATTTTCTACTTGTTATTGATCCGTGTAAATTGGCACGCCTCAGAGTTCTTCGAACAGTATCTACATTTATGGCATTTTCCAGAACACGTTTCATCTCCAACGTTTACTTAGGAGCACTTAACAGTGGATTATTTCCAGATCATCATGTTCGTTAATTTTTTTTTTGACTTATTTTATATTTGTTCTCCACTTTGTTTTCGCGATTGTATCGTTCAATAATATGTTGTATCGTAGATGGACTTCTATTTAATATTATTGCAATTTCCCCTTGACTTTTATTTTTGATAACGTAAAAAATTACTAATTTTCGATCTTCCAACGTTGTCTGTCGATCAATATTGAATTACTGCAAATTATAGGCTGCTTGAAATAAAATCTCACTTCACAGTTGCAATAGAACAGAGAGGTAAAGTAGACGTGCACTTAGAGGCTTTTGCTATTTGTATAAAAATTATGTACTCAGTTGCATCGTTTTCACTGTGATGTTGAATATGTAACCGTTGTTACGTTATCAGGTTAGAATTCGTAATACCTGCTCAAATTAATTTGAAGAATAGTAGATATAATATATTTAATCTACTTCTCCTAAATAATTACTTTTCCTAAAATTTTCAGTTTCTTACGAAATTATATACCACAGCATCATTTTCACTGTAGATCACTGTGTATATGTATATATATATATATATATATATATATATATACGCTATACCAGAGATATAGAGATGTTGGGTTCAATTCCTCTCCGAGACCGATATTTTTTTAGAAATTTAATACGTTGAAAATTGCAAGAAAATTGTGATTTTATCATCTAACATATAACCTGAAATAGGTTAGGAATTTTAAATAACAAATACGGACCAATATGTGAAGGATTAAAGTAGATTTGGATCGAATTTCTATTTTTAATAAATGATATTTAGTGTGTATGTTTATATTCCAATTAAGTTATCTAACCAATGCCTCTACGTTCTATGTAACAAACAACCATTCTTATTAATAAAACAACGTACATTGTTTCCATCATTTAATGATATTTTAAGGTAACAAGAGGAGAAATTTGAAATAATATTCATAATAAACAATAAACATTGAATAAACACTCATTTATGAGTTCATAATATAAAAGATGTCAATCGAAGACTTCAATCATCTATTTCTTCTTCAGAACTTGAAGATTCGTTAGAATTGACAATTATTATGTGTTCGATGTCCCTCTCTACTACTTTTCTTTTTCGTTCATACTAATTTCTTATTAAATTGCCCCGTTTGCCATCATAACCCTCAGGTCTACGAACGCTTTTAATGGTATCATCTTGCTAAGACCTAATCTTATTACTCTTAGAATAAATTCACGTCTCATCCAAGAATAGCACAAGTTTCACAGAACTCGATATCCCCATACATTTTTTTCAGAAAAATACTTCGCAATAATACGATATCATGTTTCTCAATTAATGTTCGCCTGTTGTCTTTTCCATATTTGAAGGCAATTTCTTTCAACAATGTACTTAACGATTGCTGGTAATACAAAATCGATAGATTGGCTGGTTTCAGAGTCGAAAGGGAACCTACCTTGAATAACCTCAGAATAACGCAGAGATGGTAAACAATTTATCGAAGAGACAACTATCACCAATTACGCAATCGCGCCCAACAAATTGCCAATGGAGAAGATCGTGTGTGAGGTCGAGAACGCCATTAGCACACTGAAGCCTAACACAGTTTAGAGATAAGAGGTCTGTACTAGACTACACACACCCATCAAAGAAAAATCTCAATACAGAGGAGTTGAAGACCCTAATCCAGCTTAAACGACGATCTCATCGAAACGGTCCTTTTCGGGACCAACAACATACGCGGTCAGAAACCCGGGAATATTACTTCACAAACACACACACATATACATACATATATATATATATACCGCAGTAGCAGCTGACGATAATTTAGTTTTTAACACAAGTGTAATATCTTGATTTTTGATTTATTTATCCTTATAAATAAAAAATATACACAAATCTTGGTGAACATAAAAATTCAGAAAATTAGTTTATAGCTACGAGGTATCCTCAGAGAGTAAGTTCCTCTTCTGATTTTTACTATGGTACCGCTAGTATCGCCTTACGCATGGATACCGCTGACTTCGACTTAGAGAGTGACGCCATATTGATACAGATGATTATCATGTATGCCACGTATTAAGTGTTTGCAATATTTCTTTCAAAATACGTTCCTTCACTTTTCTTATTGATTTTTACTTTTTTGATATTCCTCGCATAACGGGGCTCCTAACCTGAAAGTTACTAACAAAAATATGTTTCCCCTTTGGGAACTCCATCTATTGACTCCTCCTCTAATAAACTCGCGGTAAGTACTAGCTCAGTACTTGGACAAAAGTCGTTATATCGCATTCTCGCATGCCAGTACAATTCGCCGATTCTCCATTTGCAGTGTTACTTGCATTCACAGTATATATTACGTTACAACAATTACCGGTATCAGCTGGCGTCCAGGATACGGACATGATACCGTCCCATGGTTCATCGCTAACGATATTTTGAGCGGCAACTTCTAGGAAAGATTCTGATTTCTAGAAAATATTGATCCAATTCCTATCGAAGTTCAACAGAAGTTAGTATATCAAGTTCTCGAGTATATTTTCTTTAGTGGCAAATGAATGGAGCAACAGATTTTTGTACCATCTGCGTAGATTTGGTATCTAATAACAGATTCGGACGAAACTGTTACTGAAATAACATCTCTATCAAATAAGTGATTCAGTATTAACGCTATTGTTTCGTTAATGAACAAGAAACTAACATTTATTTCTGCTGTATAATAACAATAAGGAAAGGGATTTCTATAAGAAATAAACAGTATAAATAATGGCGTTCTAGTAGAAACACTTTTTCCTTTATTTCAAATCCTCCAATAAAACTATATATAACAATCTCCATTCTCCATCTAGCATTCTTCTGAATATACGGAAAGAAATTTGTGTACGAGCGATTTTAAATTTCTTTGTAGTTACATTTTGTAGCATCAAAGATATTGGCTGGTCCTGTAAAATTTCGTCCGAAAGCGAAAGTTCTGATTACAACAAGGGCTTCTACGCAATATTTGAATCTGAATGTAGCTTCCGGTTCAATTACGGAAAGTGATTGTTTCTCTAAATCACTGTCGCTGGAATATTCAATTTGATACTCTAACATACATAGTTCGTGTTTAAAATGCCTATTCCAAGTCACTAAGAGTTTCTCTTGATTTTCAGGCAGTACGGTGACACTAACTTTGTAAACTATGTTATCTGAAATGCGAAAGGCATTGATTCAGGACTAATATTACTAATCGGTGGGTATAAACTTACTATCTCTGTAGCTGTCTATCGTGTGCGAGCTAAGGTAGTCTCCAACAAAAGAATTTATGTAAACCGGAAGTAGTAGGAAACAGTAGTGATAGTGAGGAATTGTAACATTTTCCGAATTTGACTCAATCATAAATTGCCCAAACTCTGATCTGTACTTCACTTCATAACGTACGTCACAGTTAGTCAACTCTATTGGTTTCTTCCACGTTACTAGTAAGCCTTCAGTTATATTAACGTATTGGATATCCGTAACAGGGGCATTAGCTGGTATTTCTGTACAAGGTACGTGAATAATTAGAAAGGGTTTTATAGCTACAAAGCATAAGGATTTGCGTGTATAGGTGTGCACACGCTTCAATCACGAGCAACAAATTAGCATTTATTGGCAGTGTCGAATAGCATAACAATTTTGAAATTGCTAAAGAATATTAAAGAAGACGACAACAACATATAAACGGATTCGTTTGCTAGCTTTAGCTTAATTCTCACCTGTAAAGTTTCGTGCTGTATAGGCGGGATTCACATTTCCGACAACACTGATCGCAGTTAATTGTAAATACAACATTGAGCATTGCTCTAAGGACAAGGAATATATCGTGTGTCTGTTGCTGGTGGTATTTACTTCAGTTTTATGGCCATCGTTGACCCAGTATTGCAGAGAATACGTTGTATGGCATTCTCGATTAGCCCACGGCTCAGACCACGATATCTCCAGATTGCTATGGTTCCTCCAAACGGAAATAACTCCTGGTACGGATGCATCTATTAAACAGTCAAAGCTAGATGTTACTTACGAAAAGAATGCATATGATTGTTAGATCAGATGTGTTCTGTACGTTTTTATATGATAATTATATCATTAGTAGTCTCGGTAAAGAGAGGCAAGTTTCAGTACCATGTGGAGAACAATGTGGAGGAGTGAAGCACGCGACACGGAGAATAGAGTACCCGTGTCGAAGCATGCTTGTTCAGTATTAATTCGACGGGTCGTTGCGAGTGCTTATCAGTACACGCATAATTAGAAAATACCGCATTTTGGTACGTTTCAGAAACGTTGTATTTCAAATAAACTGAGAAACGTAGCAGCGAGTATGCCGGATTTAGAATACAAAGGCGATAAAATTAAATGGAGAAAGCGCGACCCCTATTTAACGTGCATCAGCAATAAAACACTGTTCTGCAATTCGTGGCAAACGATACAGCGAACAATTAATATTTGATATAGGTGCTTGCTTTATTCTATGTAATGTACCGTTCACTTTACTAGACCAACAAGTATTTGTCTCCTTCTAGAGCAAGTATTCCTATTATACATTACCAAGTCGGACATCAATGAAAAACCTTATGCTATCTGTTCGTGGCTATGTTGAGAGTTGAATTAAAGCGGAATTGAGAGATAAGAAATTGTAATGTGTGGACGAAACAGTCGATCGGCAAAGACATTCTGTGGTGCATGTGATGTGGTGTACAAGAGTTTGAACCGTTACCCTCATTCCACTTCTTGCTTCCAAAAAAGTTGCAAAATATACTAGCAATGAAATTTTAAAGGCGGTGTTGAGGGCATTGAACAAACTTTAAGTTTCAGCAACCCAACTTTTAATGTTTGTGAGTGACGATGCCGCTAACATGCTTTCCTTAGACCGATCTCTTAAGGAAGAGTGGCAATCTGTTACATGTAACATGTAAAATCCATTCTTTAAACCTTGTGGCGCAATTGATCCCTAAATGTTATCCACGAGTAAATGCTTTAATACCTTATACGAACGCAGTATTTCTAAACTCCTCAAAATGTACAGGAAGATTTCACGAATTGTGTCTCAAAATGCTTGAACCAACATAGGCGGTTACTGCGTGATTGAGAACGTGGTTTAGGGCTGCGCTTTACAACTGCGAACATTTTGATGATGTAGAGAAGGCACTTTGACAATTCGATCCGAGAAACGCCACAGCTGTTAAGAAAAGCAAGAAAATATTTCAACTGTAGTTAAGTAAAATGTGATTTGGAAAGTATTGGCATAAAATACTGAGCATTTTAGAAATAAGGGGCTGTTCTTTCCCACAAACTCTAAGATAGCCTACGTAGTAATAAATTACGTATTGTTTTGACGGCTTAAGGAAAATTTAAATTTAAAATGGCAATGAAAAACAATGTGTCCGGCACCATCTCTTAGTTAGAACTTATGCATACATCTGGTATATAATGGATCGCTAAGAAGGGAAGAGGGATACTTTGGAGAAACAAGCACCAATAATTTGTATGATTAATAATGAAAATTAAAAGAATAGAGTTTGGTTATTTTCTGAAAAAAAATCTTATTTTAGTACCGAGGAAACAAAATGAAGAATCACATTTTATCTATTCTTGCACTGCATGAGGTACAATAATGTAATTCCATTATAGGTTGAATAATCTTCATGTTTTAATTGTTTCTGCTGTCAATAGTTATTGTTTAAGTGTGTGTTTTCGCAAAAATGGAGAAAATCGAATTTCATGCAGTGATAAAACACTTCTGGATGGCTGGGAAAACGGTCACGGAAATTCGAAATATTTCGCTAGAGGTTCATGGCGGACATACTCCATGATTTTAGACCATCAGCTTCTGGTTGAGCGAATTCAAACGTTACCACACAAGCACAAGTGACGAATCACGCAGTGGACGCCCAAGAACGGCTACCAACGATGGAATAGTCGACAAGATTCATGATGTTGTGTTAGCCGATCGCCGATTGCAACTGAACGAAATAGCAGAGATAACAGGAATCTCAGAAGATCATGTTGGCCATATCCTACACGAAATTTTGCGCATGAGAAAGTTTTCGGGGTAATGGGTATCGCTTTTCCTCGCTTCTTCTGAATAAGAACGAAATCGGATGACCGTAGTGTCTGGCCAGGATCCAACTCAAACCAGGGGGTTTCTTCATGCATTTCGTAATTGTGGATGAGACTTGGATCCACCACTAAATACGGGGGACGAAGGAACAGTCGAGACAGTAGATTTTTCAGGGCGAATCGGCTCTAAAGAAAGTAAAGACCGTTCCCTTGGTCGGAAAGGTCATGTCGACTATTTTTTGGGATTCCCTAGGTGTGATCCTCATCGACTGCCAGCAGAAGGGAAGGGCGATCACGGGGCAATACTACAGCGATTTATTGACCCGATTCAATGCAGTAGTGCAGGAGAAGCGGCCTCGTTTGCAGCGGAAAAAAGTGCTTTTCCACCAGGACAATGCCCCGACTCATTCATACCGCATCGTCGTGTCCAAATTGAATGAGTAGCGCTGCGAATTAGTCTCTCACCTTCCATATTCACCGGACGTAGCCCCCGGCGACTCTTTCCTATTACCAAAACTGAAAAAATCACTGGGAGGAGAGAGATTTGCCTCAAATGAAAAATCTGGAGCACCGTTTGAAAAAGTGTATTGATCTTCGAGGAGACTGCATCGAAAATAAAAATAAAAAACCACACCAATATCGTGTTTTTTCTTGTCGATTCTGGAAACATTTCAGGTCACTCTCGTACACCAAGGATATATACTGGCATAACTAAGGGATGAATCATAATTCCTTTTATAATACAGAAAGTTTCTTTTGAATAGTCATCTGAGGTTAGTACTACTGATGCTAATTGTTAAATATCTCGAACGAGAATTGAATTTACAGTTATTTTTCAATTATAAATGTTTATTGCCAATACTTTTTTATTTTTGAAGTATTTACTCTGAATCTATCTTATTCTCAAAAATGCATGACACATATGTACCTTTGTTTCTAGGGTAATGCAACAACTAAATGACAGCAATATATTAGAGCATGTACTTTATTGTGTACATATGTAAATTATTTATTACTAGTAAATTTTGATGCACATTAAATATTTCCATGAAGTAGTATCATATCGTTGTATGGTTCTGATAATTTTATGAACATATAATTGATTAAAATAATTGAGAATCTAATATTGATGTCCCATTTTAAAGATTTAATACTAGGAAGTTTAAAGTCGGGATACACCTTACACTGTTCTTGGAAATGTTCAGATAATGTAAGTGGTTTTAAATGTAGTAATTTGACGTAAATGATTCGATTTGGAAATGTAATGAAATTAATCCAGTAATGGTTTTATACTGAAAACGCTACGCTTAGCCAGGGATATAATGCATAGCAGGTGACGTGTGGGTAGGATCATTCGGGTAAAGTCAGATCAGTCGCTATTTTGAGAATAATAATATTTAAACAACAATATACGCGATAACGAATAACACATATCCATACGTATATGCCTGAAGCAAGGAAAGCAAACAGACTGAAATGCACTTAAATACATGATAAAAGTATTCCCTTAGAGTCGGATTTAAATTTTTCGTAGAATGTTTCTTATCAGAAATGACAATTTAAGATGACAGCTGATTAAAGTATGCATCATAATGAAATTTATATTTCTAAACGGAAATTACAAACTATAAACTTGGTAACAATAGTAACTTGTTAAATAATTTCATATAGAAGTATAAAGTTCTTTGATAGTATTAATAACATATCAAAAAATGCCTAGAAAATGACACCAAACATAAAAGCGCTTTTAATTACAGCTTCTCGTGGTATAGGTGAAATCATTCGCGAGAAAGACAATGTGTATAGACAAAACACCCCAGCATACGGACATGTTTCTATCTACCCGGCCTTATCAGCGTGGTTTCGAGCGCTGTATCTGACTTGTAGGCAAGCGTTTCATTCTTTTGGCACTAGTTAGCGCCAAGAATGATCACTTGAACTGTCAGGTTAATAGGGTGATAGTAGCAGAGAGGAAATTGTGTTGAGCAAAAGACCGCTCGAAACCACGCTAATACCGCCGGGTAAACAGAAACATGTCCGTGAGTCAGCGCTTTTTGTCTCTACGTATTGTCTTTCTCGTGAATGATTTCACCAATTCCATGTGTCCACTGTACCTGTGTGGTTTGAGCTAAAGTAGCTTTGCCTAGATTATGAATACAATTTTTCATGGCTATATGTCACGATCTGAAGAAATAATGTCAAGTCAATTGGCTCAGTACCACCTAGCTATCATCACACTATTGTTTTATTATAGTTAGTCATTCTTCCTCTGTCAGTGTTCACCTAGATACCGAGAAAGTGGTTTGTATTACAGATGGCAGAAATATAACCATAAGTGTGAGGCTTTCAAAAGTGTGGTTACATATTCTCTTAGCTCTTCTCATTATTTGCGCTATAATCCAAGTAATTTAAAAACTAAACCTAAATATTTAAGTTTAGTATTTATTTACGTACATAGGTTCACAAATCTCTGTCGCAAATATGTAAAACAGATGCTATGGAACCCTTAACGCTATCTGACAAGTTACATGTTTCAGCTTTGTCAACCAACACTCCAAAGGGCACTGTAAACTTGTATGAATATTTAGACGGTAGTCGTTGATGGGCTAATAACTGAGTAACTTTTATGTTCACAGCGATTGCAAGGAATATATGGTTGTGTAATTCAGAGGTATAGCAGGAAACTCCACATTATACAATTCACAGGTATAGCAGTAAACTCCACTAACACAAATTAATTAATAAACTAGTCGGTAACACGGTTGACAATTAGAGCCCACGTGCTCTCGAAACGCTGCGTTCCGCATAATTAATTAATTTGTGTGAGTGAAGTTTACTGTTATACCTGCGAATTGTACATCCACATAGTCCTTGCAATCGTCATCCACATTATACAAATTAATATTTATATTTTTATTCGGAACGTAACGTTTCCGGAACACATGAAGTTTCTTTATCAACCGAGTTACTGATAGAGTCCATGTGCTCTTAAAACGATCCGTTCCGAATGAATTATTAATTTGTGTGAAGTTGTGTGTAGTTTATTAATAATTTTCGTATGCACAAGTAAGCAGATTTAGTATTGAATGATTCCTGAAATCTTAACAGCTTTAGGGAGACGTTTCTGTAGTAAATTACCACTTCGCTTGTGTAAAGCACAGCAGTATATTTGAACATTTATAGTAAAGCTATTATTTATATGGCATATTTACTGGCTAAACATAACGTTAATAACCTGCATATAGCTTGACCCGAAAATTGTGAATAACAAAATTTTTCTCGGAAATCATAGCAGTGCTATGACGCAGTTTCAGGGAGATGTGGTATTGATAGGTTCTTGCATGTGAGTGAATTCTTTTGTGTAATATATCTAAATTATTATCTACAATGTTATAACTTTCGACTCACAAGGAAAGGTTCCCGGGTGTAAAATTCAGTCCTTAATGAAATTTGGTAGGTAAGTAGAGTATGTTGAGATTTGGAAAATAATTTTTTTGTTTCTGCTGAAATTCACTCTGAGATTGTGAAACACCCCTTCGAAAATTCACAGATTTTCAGTTTTCTTGATTAAATTCTTGAACGGAAATAGATAGAACAAAAATTTAATGCAAATGTTATACCTTGTCGAAAGGTCAGGACACCCGAATGAAAAAAGATTAACGCAAATTTTTCTTCTTTAACATCCTTTATTGATTTTAAAGCATTTTTAATTGTACAAGGTGAACCGAAGATGATATTCACATAAGAACTTATATATCATGCTATTCACATACTACACTCATATGTATACATATATTAGAAAAGGGAAATATGTTGCTACTCTATATAATCCTTTTCATGCAGTTTAGGTAGCTCAAATTGGTTCGCATTGCCAGTTTTAATTAAATTTGATTGAAATACGTAACTGCAATCACCAATTGATATGGTATTAGATGCAGCTGTTGTTGGTGTAAGTGAATATAAATAAAAGCCGACAAAATTGACACATTGCCGTATGCGGTTATTTATTATTGTAAAATGTCATATGTTTAAAATGAAATGACGATTGCAAGGACTGTGTGGATGTACAATTCACAGGTATAGCAGTAAACTCCACTCACACAAATTAATTAATTATGCGGAACGCAGCGTTTCCAGGAGCACGTGGTTTCATTGTCAACCGTGTTACCGACAGTCGGTAACATTTGTTGACAATGGGAGCCCACGTGCTCGAAACGCTGCGTTCCGCATAATTAATTAATTTGTGTGAGGAGTTTACTGCTATACCTGTGAATTTAAAATGAAATATTTACAAACCACATCAGATTATTTGAAAACTCATAGCTAAGGTGTTATTGTCTTTTAATAGCAATTTTAAGGATATACATATTTTGATATTGGTGGTATTTGTTTAATTGTAGATATTTTATAATATACCACAAAATTTGTTAAAGTATAGGAAACAAGTATATAATAGAGATAATGTTGTGGTTTTGTAATACAACATTTAGATACCTACTCGACGAATTTAAAAACAAGCAGAAATCGTATATAAAAACTGTGTTAAAAGTGTTTCTAATACAGTCCTATAACCGAATCAAAATTTGTTATTCATAAACGAAATCAATGTTATTAAATTATTAATGGCGTCGTTTAATATTGCTAAGGTTAGACAAACGTCTGTAAATCGACACGAAATAGAACTGCATGATATACTAAAAGGATATAGATATACGAAAACGGGCATTAGAAGCTAACGAAAATATTAAGCTAGAAAATTTAAAAGCTTTAGAGGTCCCATTCAATAAAGGTGTTCAAATATTGACAATACCAAAGAAAACAACACGCATGATTCAACCACTGGACATCTGTAGATTTCGAATACGGAAGGGATTTATACGATGATTTCCTGACCTGGTTCTTACCTCAAATTATGATGTTAGTCTTCATTTGCGAAATAATGTCATAAAATTCCAATCATTAATACACAATCAATTATCGTCCTCTATATTTATATCAATTTGTTTACATAAAGCTGGTCCGGTTGTATACAGAATCAACCTAGACCACTTGAACATCCCACGATGCCACGATTTGCCTCTTCAAACCAAAACCTCCGTTTTCCTTCCCGTTGGTTTCAATGCGATACTTTCGCATTCAATCGTGGTTCTTGGTGCGAAAACTAGTTATACTTTAAGCATTTTTTGAAGACTTTCATTACCATACTCAATCATTAATACATAATTTAAACACGGATTGAGGGAAGTACTTTATTCACTACTATTTAGTGCTAAGGATTTGTTATCATGTGTAATCCCGTGTTTACATTTGTATGAATTATGAACTTTAAGTCATACTAACTAATGCAATTTTATAAATTAATGATGATCTTTCTTAACAGAAGGCATGTGTATGCAATATGTAGATGGATTTGCTCTAAGTAGCATAAGGCATGACTTGTTTTACACCTTTGGAACACCTTGTATAACTGAGAATGCTTTTAAATCAATTAAGGATGAACAACTTGCATCATTTTTTCCATATTATTATAGTTAGCTCTAGCATTAGAGGGTCGCACTTATATGCAACATCCTGTATATACCACATTCACGTACCCGGAAAGATCTTTCGAGAAGGTACAATGTTTGCATTTAAATTTTTGTTGTATATATTTCCATTCAAGAATTAAATCAAGATAACTGAAAATCTGTGAATTTCCGAAAGGGTGTTTCACCCCCTCAGAGTGAATTTCAGTTCAAACAACAAATTTTTATTTTCAAGTCTTAACATACTCTACTTACCTACCAAGATTTGAATTTGACACCCTTGAACATTTTCTTATCAGTTGCATCAACTGCATTATATGGTTGGTTTTTGTGGGTCTTTGATAAATTTTGCTTAAGGTGTACTCCGATTTTACAAGTATTTTATCTAGGTTACCTTACATTCACATCTGTTGACTTCCGTTCCTGTGGTTAGGCTTACTATTCCGAATATTATGAGTCCGAGAGCTGCCAATGCGAACGCTGCACCAAGTACTGCAAATACACATGAAATAATTACATATCAGTGCATAAAAGTAATTATTGCGACACTTAGTATATTTTCTCACCAACTTTGAAGATAGTTTTCATTGTTATGGGAGAAGTAGGGACGCTTACACTTCGAAAACTAATCTTACGGCAGGCGTCAATCTCACTAATTCATATACAAATCGCAGATAAGTAGATAAAAATGTATTTGTAGATATGAAAAGAAAAATTACATATATATACGGGTATCCAAAAAAAAACGGACATAATTTTTATTAGCCAGAGAGCCATAGAGTTTCACTTTATCCAATTATTATTGGCGGAGCTAGTTAGTTGTTTGATTTCTAGAGCTGCTAAGGCGGATGGGGGAACTTTGCCGTCCGCATGGTAATACAGGATTTTTTAGTTTATTAAAGTTTTCGCCGTTGGCATCTTCTGAAAATCTGTGGCAAATAAGCAAATCTGCTGTATTATATCTAGTGTCAGCAAAGAGGGGCAAGTTTCAGTGCCGTGCGGAAAACAAAGTGGAGGGGTGAAGCGCGCGGTACGGATAATCGAGTGCCCGTATCAAAGTGCGCTTGTTCAATATTTTTCTATTGTTCGTTATGAATGCTTGCTAGTACACTCATACTTAGAAAATATCGTATCTAGGCGCGTTTCGGAAACGGCGTATTTCGAAGAAACTAGAAAACGTAATAGGATTTAGAACACGATGGCGATAGAATTAAATGTGTAAAGTGCGATTATTGACACTACTTGACCTGTACCAGCAGGTGGAAGTTCTGCAGTCCGAGGCAAACGATACAGTGAAAAATTAATATTTGATGTAGGTGTTTGTTTTATTCTATATTATGTACCGTTCAATTTACTGGACCAACAAGCGTTTGTGTCCTTCTGAAGCAAGTATTCGAATTATATGTTACCAAGTCGGACATCGTTAAGAAGCTTTATGTCATCTGTTCGTCACTACGTTGAAGGATGAATTAAGGCAGAATTGAAAAACAAAAACTTATAGTTATTTGTGAACGAAACTACCGATTGGTAACAAGATTCTGTGGTGAACGTGATAGTACGTACAATGGAAGAGTTTGAACCATCATCTCCTACCTTGCTTGTTTCCAAAAGAGTTGCAAAATGTACTAGAGTGGTGTTGAGGGCATTGAATAAATTTCAAATTTCAACAACCCAACTTTTAATGTTTGTGAGTGACGTGCCCTTTTTGAGCCGATCTCTTAAAGAAGAAGAATGGCAATCTGTTACATCTAACATGTAAAACTTATGCTTTAAACGCCGTGGTACAATTGATCCCTGAATGTTATCCACGAGTAAATGCTTTAATAGCTCATACGAAAGCAGTATTTCAAAAGTCCCCAAAACGTACAAAAAGATTTCAGCAACTGTATCTCAAAGTGCCTGAACCAACACAGTCGGTTACTACCCGTTGGGAAACATGGTTAAAGGCTGTGTTTTACTACTGCGAACGTTTTGATGGTGTAAGCCAATAATATCAAGAAACGCCAGAGAATGTTTCAAGATAATTAGGTAAAATGTGATTTAGAAAATATTCGCAAGAACTACTATGGACTTGCGGAGGAAATTGAAAAATTACAAAATCATTCGATGTTGTTTGTGGATTCACACCTATGTACCGCTAAAGGCAAAAAAGAAAAATGAAAGTGTAATTCGAAAATTTGAAAGTGTTATTGACAAGGATTCAGGTTATCTCATACTAAGAAGTGAATGTTGTGTAGGTGCGTCGAAAGATCCATTAAGTTGTCACAAGGATTGCTTTAAATTTGCAAATATAACATCACTCGATGTGGAACGGTCGTTTTCATCATTCAAAGATATTTATTCCGCACGCCGCACTCATTTAACTGAAACAAGTGTAGAAACATATTTATTGATTCTAATATTTAATAGATGCCACCTCGTTTCTGATTTCGTGGAAACTTGTTAAAACAATCCCTATCAGGTATGAATTACCTGGTATTGGCAAGCTACCGTCAGTGGCTGAGATATGTATGTACCTGTCAGTACTATTTGTACGGTCGGTTGTTTAACCTTCAACCTTTTACTCGCGCTAGCAAAATGTGATTTATTACTGGCTGCTGTAACCTGTACGTATGTCGTGATACAGAAGGCGAAATCTAAATCTATGTGGTTTGAGTGGTGGTGCCGTAATCAGTTGGGTCAGGTGTACCATATGCATAGGTCACAAGATGTTCTATTTTGCATAATTCTTGCTTCGGAAGGTCTTCCCATGTTGCTGTTAAGGTCTCAGAGGGAGATTATGGAGTTAGTTTTAAATTAGAAGTGGTATTTCACTTAATAAAAGGAAAGTAATACGAATTTAAGTTACGTTCGGTATAATTTAGTCACGTTAATTGTGAGGACATATTATAAATTTTCTTGTCTGAAATAGGTACGCATTAAGATGTGCTCATAAAATCTAATTTACGAAATGAAAAATTAGTATTAAATAAAATTAAATTATACAGAGAATTATAGGTTATAGATTGATTCCAGACATGAGGCAAGGCGACGACATCGAACAAGTGGCCCTAATAAATTGGAAGATAATTTAATTTTTATCACAAGTGTAATATCTTGTTATTGGATGTTTGCTTTTGGACAAAGAAACGTACATTATTATTATTCAACAAATTACAACTAGGCATTTGATATAACAGAAAACGCTGTAAAGTTACAAAAACTATTATAGTTGCGATTCATTATGATTTATTTATCCTTTTAAAAAGAAAATATATACAAATCTTGGTGAACGCAAAGGTTCAGAAAATTAGTTTATGTCTACGAGATATCCGCAGAAAGGAAGTTCCGTTTCGAGTTTTTACTATGGTAGCGCTGGCGTGCCTTACGCATGGAAACCACTGACTTCGTAAAGAGTGACACCATATGGATACGGATATTTATTATGCTTGCGTGTTTAGAATATTTCTTCCAACATATGTTCCTTTACTTTTCCTATTAATTTTCAGAAGTTATTTTTTTGGAAATTCCTCGCGCTACGGAGCTCGTATCCTGAAAGTTACCAACAAATATACGTTTCCCTGCTGGGAACTCCATCTATTGGCTCCTCGTTTAATAAACTCGCGGTAACTACTAGCTCAGTACTTGGACAAAAGTCGTCCAAAGTTATATCACATCCTCGCGTGCCAGTACAATTCGCCGATTCTCCATTTGCACTATTACTTGCATTCACAGTATATATTACGTTACAGTAATAAACGGTAGCAGCTGGAGTCCAGGATACGGTCATGATATCGTCCCATGGTTCATTGCTAACAATGTTTTGAGCGGCGTCGATTGAAACTGGTCTTCCTAAACAAATTAAACACATCGTCATTTTTCGACAGATCCAGAAATAGATTTTTTAATAAATAATATGCAAAATGTACCTCCATCGTACGTAGCGACGGCTTCTTTACTTGTGATATTATTACTCACTGCTGTAACCTGTACGTATGTCGTGATACAGAAGGCGAAATCTAAATCTACTGTGGTTTGAGTAGTGGCGCCGTAATCAGTTAGGTCAGGTGTACCATATCCATAGGTCACAAGATATTCTATTTTGCATAATTCTTGCTTTGGAAGGTCTTCCCATGTTGCTGTTAATGTCTCAGGGGGAGATGACGGAGTTAGTTTTAAATTTTGAACGGGATCTAATCCTATATATAAGGTTACCAAGTAAGTATATTTCACAGTAGCCTTTTATATTCAGTCTTTTTGTTAACTAGAAGTAAATTTCTTGTGAATGAATTTCTTATAGAATCGCATAACTTAATTTTATGGCTAAAGGACCTTTGAAATATATCCTACTATACTCCAAGAAACAATTGTTACGATTATTTAAATAATATAGGGACCACATGAAACGCAAACGCATATTTGAAATTTTTATTTAAGTAAATACGATAAAAGAACTTATATTTTTGGAAAAAAGATTACAGGATGGTAGCTTAATACTCGCCACCCCTGGTTCTTATGGCCGTTCACATTCGAGAAGGTGCCTTTTAATCCCTGTAGCTCTACTGGGGCAACATGTTGGTTGCGTAAAACTAGAAAGCCAACCTCATCAAGGTAATCCCGGACGATTATTGCTTCATGGAGTTGTGCATTAACAAGAATCTGTTGCCCATTGCTTGTGCATATGGTACTACATGATTTTGTAAAATGTCTGTTAGATACCTGTGGGCTGTCATTGTATCTCTGTTTACTGATACTAGCTCTGTACGACCTGCAAAAAAGATGCCTACTTACAAAGACCGATGCCAGATCGCCCAAGCTGTTCTACTCCCCAAGATGACCAGTTTTTAAGACCACAAGCATTATGGCGGAGGCATGTCACTGCAAGGCAATTACAGATTGGCTTGGCTAGAGTCAGAAATACTTGATAAGTACCCAAATCGTTCGTTCAAGATGTTGCCCCAGTATAGCTAAAAGGGTTAGAAGGTGCCCTTCGTGAGGAGTGAAAGAATTTAGACCAAGCTTATATGCGGAGGTTAATTGAATCCATGCCAAATCGACCGCGAGAGCTCATAAGAACAAGTGTTGGTAATATCGAGTATTAAGGTACCATCATGTGATTTTCTTCCAAAAGTATAATTTCTTTTAGGATACCTGTTCAATAAAAATTTCAAATATAAGTTTGTTTTTCTGTTTTCATTTGGTTCCTATATTATTTAAATAATCATAACAATTGTTTCTTGGTAGTAAATCTGAAATTGTAGCTCTATGCGTAAATACGTGTTGAAAATATGGATAAAAGAGTTCTCGAAACGTAATGAAAAGTAGGCAAGCAAAATTAGATTCATTCTGCCGAAAATACTCAAAAAAAATATTTTTTGAAAGATTAGAAGCAAAAGGGGACTAACCTATTTCAAATTCGGCTGTAATCTTCTCACCAACAAGCTGCCCTATAATGGCTTGTATTTCAAGTTTTATTAAGAAACAGTATAAGCTCTCTAAAACTAGAATAGCTGGCTCAGAAATATTCAATGTAAAATTATCTCTATCAGTCGTAATACTGATGTTATAACTTATGTTGCACGTTGGAATTAATGGTGGCGACGTCCACGTTATTAATGTCTGGTCACTCTCTGGTTCCATTTTAATATCTACGATTCTTGTGGCATTTTCTGGATCTGAAGTAAAAACGTTATTATACGGTCGCTGCGATATTCTATTTATGCGTACATTGTATGGCATTGAAAGTATCTATCGGTCCCATATGTGTTCGTTCTAACCCATAAGTTTTAATCACCACCATAGCATATGCACAATAAATGAACGTAAACTTCGCCTCCGGTTCGGTAACGTTAAACGATTGCTTCTCTACATCGTTGGTGAAATATTCAATGTCATATTCCAGCGCGCATAATTCTTGTTTAGGATGTTTATTCCAAGTAACTATTAGCTCGTCCTGATTTTCAGGCGATACGGAAAAGTTAATTTCTTCAACTATTCTCTCTGAAATGCAAACACAATTCATGTAAAATTAATTTTGCTCTATACAATGAGACCGTAATGTATGGAATAGAATTTATAAAATAAAAAAGAGGCATATTTTAGCAGTAGATGCTACTTTGTTTGACAATGTTGAATTTGTGGCGTCATCGATATATATATATATATATATATATATCGATGACGAAACTTTCTAATGCAATAATATATATATATATATATATTTTAAATAGATAGTTACATAAAGTAATATATTGCATTAGAAAGTTTCTGAGAAAGACATCCTTTGGAAATGCTGGAAATGTGCTGAACTGATGCTAAGAGGAGAATGAATTCAATTAACAATAGCAAATAAAAAATAAGTAAATAAATAATTGTGGGCGTTCAAAACGATTAGTGAATTCTTGTATGCAATATTCATATTGGGAATAGCATCGGGTGTAATTAATCGAACTTTCTGACAAATTCGTTTTTCAGCTTATCTAACATATTAAACCCACTAAGATAAATTTTAACATTTGAAACAACTTCACAAAAAAAAATTAATTGTGTTTATGTGAGGTAACGGATAGTTTCAATGTTCTTCGAATCGACTATAAAGATATTCCCGTACGAAAGCCTGTTATTTACCGCGACTTTTATAAGACGATCTCGGCCATATAAACCCAATATTATTTCGTATTTGTGCGACGAATGAGATCTTAGTCACCGAACACACTTCAACAGTAAATTCCCGGCGCATGTTTGTATTTGATCAAACGAGATCGCCTTCATTTCTAGAAGTTTGCCCATAATGTGGTCCTTTAGTTATTTGTAGTTGGTTTAAAATTTCTTCCGCATTCGAACGGTTCTTAATTAACCCCGCTAAAAAGAAAACGTTCGTCGCTAAAAGACAAAATCGTGGAAAATGAAAAATATGAGTATATAAGTTCGCGAAAGTATGGAGTTGGAAAAACACAAATTAACGATTTTATTATTATTGTGGCGGTTTGTAAAGAGCTAATTTGGCCATCTACCGCATCATAATCTCCAAGAGGCTCTATCTCTGAAACCATGTTCCCTCAGTTCTCTCATCTCTAAAGCTTTTTTAATTCCTTTTTCCCAACTCCTTTTTGGCCTCCCTTTCTTCCTTCTATTAGCAGGCTTCCATTTCCAAAGCTTTGGTGGTAGTCTGTCCTGGTGCACTCTCCTTATGTGGCCATACCATAGTAATTGTTTCCGTTCTATTTCATGTATTAGTGAATCGTCAACTTGCATTATTCCTCTTATTCTTTCATTTCTTTGATGATCTTCTTACAGCATCGTCTCCAATACATCATCTCCGTTGACATTATTTTCTTTTCCATCGTCTTATTCAGCGCCCACACTTCACTTCCATAGGTAACACAGCATTCAACAAATTAATGATATTTTGAAAAATAAAGGTGAATTAAAACAGTTCAGAGTCATTGACTGGAGACAGTAAGCACTTCAAAATTTCGCAGCATCTAATGGATGGTCGTAAAATTTCTGCCGGCGGCGCAGCAAGTTTTAAAGCAAGTTGTCTATCAGATGTCTTTAATGTCGACGACACCCGTCTTTATTACCGCGTCGTGCCAAATAAGACATTTGCATTAAAAAATGCGAATTATGCAGAAAAGAAGGCAACAAAACAGCGTTTAACGATTTTACTATGTGCATATGTTGAAGATGAGGAAGAGGATTTATTAATAATTGGAGAAAGTAAAAATCTTTGCTATTTTAAGGGTAATCATGTTGATAAATTACCCTTAGAATGGGTTTCTAACAAAATGGCATGAATAATAAAAGAAATTATGGTCAGATGGCTGCATAAATTTGACAATAAGTTGAAATACAAAATATAAAAGTGCTTCTTTTCTTGGATAACGCCACGTCATAGTCTAAACTTACATTAGAAAATGTTAAACTAATCCTCCTGCCACCATATACCACTTCGCATTGTCAGGCCTTGGATCAAGAAATAGTTTACAACTTCAGACCGATTTATCGAAATTTTTGGATTAAAAGTCTTCTAAGATTTATTGACAGTGAATGTAATTTTGAAAATTCTGAGAAAAAAATATATTCATAGTATATGGATCTACTTAGGAAAGAGTATCTCCTGCTACAGTTAAGAAATGTTTTTCTAATGCCGTACTCTCCGATGTTATAAAGATACAGTGTTTGACGAGTGCCCCCTGCCCAATACTTTCATACAGTACGTAACCAAATTGCGGGTTTAGATGAATATGCTTCTGGTGATAGTCATGTAGCCCTAACCTCAGTTTTACAGAAATTCTTGAGGAATTATACAATAATGATGTAGAGCAAAATCTAATAATAGTGATGTGGATGAATGTGAAACTCCAAAGTCTTCTTTATCTAGTATGAGGGAAGTGTATGCAAAATTAAGAGACATGCAGAATTATTTATTGTGTAATAACAATGGTGACAGTTCTATGGATGCTGCTCGAATGTTACTTACATGCGAAGCTGTTAAATCGAAGCTAAAGAATTTAAAGCAAACGTTTCTTTTCTTAGCGGCCGTTATTGACAGGTTTTACTGTATTTATAAAATTTTGTGTAAATATTTTCATTGATCATGTTGAAGTCAACTAGTGTTATCAGGTATATCGGGATCACCGTCATTGGAAATAATACTGTTAATGATGGAACTAAATCATGTTGGGGAAAATATGTAGAGTATGGGAATAAGTTTTAATCGTTTTTTATGTAGACAAGAAAACATAGTTTGAATATCAAAATATTAAATGATTTTACACAAAATATTTTCGATCTGAAGCGACAACCTTCGCCCATTATTCGGCCAATACACAGATTCCTGTGAAGAATTCTATTTCTATCAAGGCGATCCAGTCATCGATCCATTTTTGTATGCTGTTGAAGTGTCGACTGCATCGACTGGAATAAATGATATTCTGAATGGGCAGTGTTCGCTGAATACGGCGGATGAGGTGGGGCCTCCCATTTCTCCCCTTCTAGATATATCCCGGTGGGTTGACCAACATGTGGTCTACCGTTGTCGTGCTGCAAAATCAGTTTTCTCTCTCCTTCGTGCCACTCCGGCCGTTTTTCTTGCATAGCTTGTTTCAAACGCATTAGTTGAGGTCAGTAACGTTGGAAATTGATGATTTTGGACCACCAGATAAAGAGCATGACCTTTAACCTGTGAATATTACCCTTTGGCGTTGATCTACCTGCTTTACCTGGCTGCATCCATCGTAGTTTGCGTTTAGGATCATCGTAGTGAATCCGTTTTTCATCGCCACTGATGATCCGATGCAAAAACTCTTTCTTTCTTGCTGTTGAAGATGAATCGATCAACATTCAATACCCCAGACAATTTTTTAAGTGTCCCCATTTTGGAACCTTTTTTGGAACACCATCACGTTCTTTGCTTTTACCATCGAATCACTAATTTTGAAATGTTGGAACCAATATCTACAAGCTGACTTCGCTAGAGCATGGTCGTCGTAAACAGCCACAAGCAAACGGAACGTTTCCGCAACACTTTTCTTCAAAAGATAATAGTGGGGAAGAACTTCCCGCAAGTGTTGCTTTTTTTGGAACAAATTACATTTTCGATACGATATGAATACTTGCTGTTTGCACTCCAAACAAAAGTCTTCACATCTTCAAATCTATGTTTCCAAAGGTTAGAAAAGATGCAAGCGATACTATTAATGCCATCTATGGAAAAACAATTAAAACTTACTTCCATACCCAATAGATATCGATCTGCATTTAGCGTTTCTCGAAAACTTTATTATTAACGGTTCCTGCCCACATATTGATCTTTTGAACGCGCTTAGTACAGAACTCGTGCATCCAATGTGGATTTTCAGCCGACTGATAACGACAATTTTGCCGATTAATTGAAACGTACTGATTGCACTACTATGCATCGACAAAACGATCCATCGCTAGCAACCATTGCATATGTAAAAATATAACAAATCGACCACTAACATGGAATTGATCATTACTTTATTATGTCTACATACAATAGCTAATTCTGCTAGCGGAAAGTCAATAGAGATGTCAACATACTTACGGTCGCTATAGTTGCTAATCGTATAAGAAGTAATATAATTCCCAACCCAAGCTCCTATAAATACTTGAATTATATTGAAACAGTACGTATCATAGGGAATTATAACACTTTCCGTATTTGTTTCCAATGTATACTGTCCAAATTCTGCGCTGTATAGTAGATCATAATGTACATCGCATCTAACTAATTCCTTTGGCTTGTTCCACGTCACCAATAAGCCTTCGTCTATGTCAATGTATTGAATATCCGTTACACGAGAATTAGTAGGTATTTCTGTGGAAAAGAAATAATTAGGGAAAATTATAAAAGATAAAACGAGAGTCAAAAAGATTGAAATAGTCGGCAGAACTTTGCTAATGTGTTTTTTTGAGATTTATGCATGTTTGAATGACAAGCACCTAATACTTTTATTGAGTGCTTTTTCAAGGTTAATAGTTTTGAATTGCCGTTTTTTTTTCGAGTTTGTTCTTACTTAATTGTTTTGTTTTTGATCAGACCTAATTTTACATATTTAAAATGCCTTTCATGGTGGACGAATGCATATATAACGTGATGACATATTTTAAAAATAGTATACAAAATGTTTATGGTTCTTCGAATTATTTATCATATTATATTCATTAGCATATTATATTCGATTGCCACTTAGCCCGAGAGCCAAATTGCAACGCATATGTTGCTCAATAAATCGCTTTTTTTCAAAGAGAATGTGCATACAAACTCAAATCTGCGGGCAGGTCTAAAATTAAAACAGTGGGAGTTGTTGCGGACATTTAAGAACACCCTAAAAAGCATCTTCGTCATTTATTTCAATAATGTGGTGTGTCATAAGGTTACATGCTTTTTTATTGATTACAAACAGTAATTTTACACAGGTGTTTCATAAAGTAATTGCTGCAGATTCTTTAAATTGTATCTTCATATATATCACAGAGTTAGTGAATATAGGAATCTTTAAAAGAACACAATGAACAGCAATTTGAATCTTTCACGTAATTTCTTTTAGAAAATAAATAAATCCATATGTCATTAATTTGTGTATTTACATTTGTTTATGTTTATATTTTATTTCATGTACACGCCAACGATTTATTTGTAAATACGTGCCCGGAAAGTTGTTGCCAGATTACCATCAACTTTATCATTAACCTGAATACTGCCAACTATTTTATTATTTATTTTAACTCTCTGCAATAGGAGTTGTGAAGTAATACTACTACTAATTAAGCTATATCCAAATTATTTTTTTTATCAGCAAAATACCTCTAATTTCATATCTAACGAAACTACCAACGGAAATAAAATACCAACACCTCAACTGCATTAGAAAAATTACACTGTAACAAATTACATTAAGCAAATGGGTTGCGTAGCTTAAAAATTGTGTACATGTAAAACACATACAACATAACAAAGGAATGTCAATCAACGTAAGAGAAGTAGCGAATGATTTTGGTCCCCTGTGTTGTAGTAGATGTATACTACAGAGTAAAATAGACACACAGAAAATTTTATTTCCGTATTAAAACATGTATATATATATTCATAGTTTATCTTCGATCGCCAGCCGAACGAAAGCGTCCAGAAGAAGGCTAGCAGCAACTGTGGCATATATATATATACAGCTAATACTTAGTTCATCCACCTTTCTTGCCGTCCAAATCTTGAAGTCGTCGAGGCATTTTTTCTGTTAAGTCGTCAATTGTTTCTTGGAGTATATTCGCCCACTCCTCCTTAACTGCTACGATTAACTCAGCTTTATTGCCAAGCTTTCGTGATCTCTTTGCCCTCTTCTGCTGAATGATCTGCCACATATTTTCGATGAGACTCATATCAGGAGATTGACCTGGCTACGGCAAAGTCTGAATATCATTCGGTTGTTCTACGCGTTTTATGACAAAGAACCCCATCCTCCGTCAATATGAAATTTCTTTCGGAAAGAATGTTGTTACTGGAAAAAACTGATAAGAATCCTTCTGCGAGAATATTCACGTACGTTACCGCATTAATATTAGCATCAAACATAACCATCTCTGATCTTCCACCATACCATATTTCCCCTAAGCCATAACCCTAATACGACCATACTTTACTGTTTGATGCAGAAATTTGTCTTCTAGCTCATGCAATGGTTATCTACAGATTTACATACGACCACTATCACTGAATTGATAATATCTGCTTTCATCAGGGAAATTTAGGGACCGCCAAATGTTGTCAGGTTCTGCTCGTATCTCTGTCATGTCAACCTTCGCTTTTTTTGTGTAAGAAGACGCTTCTTTTTTGCCACTCGTTTATACGACTTCACACTATGCTGTAGTACTGCCGAACACTATGACGACTTTTTTTTTCTGCGAGTTCCTTAACCGTTTTTTGCGGATTTTTTATAGTTTCTCGCACCGGCGCCGTTTTCGCTCTTTGAAATGGACCTGGTACATCCTGTCGTGCTTGTAGTATCGTTTTATTACTCTCCCAGAATTATCCAATTATGCGATTAACAATAGACAACGGTATTCTGAAGAAATCACTTTTCACCGTTTCGGTCACTATGCCATGCAGTACGCCCAGGGGTAAAGTCGTGGAGTTCGATACTACCTTTTGCGCATGACATCACTGTATACAATACTAAACTTTGTCGAACTGAGTACAACTAAGTATCGATACGCAGGCAATTGTCCCTCGTTCTGAGAATTTCGGTTATCAGTGTGTCTATTTTACCCTGTCACCTATTGTTAATCGGTCCGACGTATGTATGTAATCATTACTGGAAACCATTTTGGCACAAATAACTTTTAGGAAAGATTCTGATTTCTAGGAAATATTGATCCAATTCCTATCGAAGTTTAATAGAAGTTAGTGTATCAAGTTGTCGAGTATATTTTCCTTAGTGGCAAAGGAATGGAGCAAAAGATGTTTCTGCGTAGATTTGGTTTCTTTTTGCAGATTCGGAAGAAATTGTTGCTGTAGTAAGATTTGTGTCAAATAAGTGATTCAGTATTAGCACCATTTCTTCGTTAATGAAACATTTACATCTGTTGTATATAATGTCGGTCGCACAAGCAACAATAATTATAAGAAAAAGGATGTGAAAAGGATTTCTGTAAGAAATGAACAGTAAAAATAATGGCGTTCTAGTAGAAACACGTTTTTTATTTTAAACCCTTCAATAAAACTACATGTAATCTCCACCCTCCATCTAGCAATCTTCTGAATCTACGGAAAGAAACTGTTGTATGAGCGATTTGAAATTTCTATATACCTACATGCTGTAGCGTCAAAGATATCGTTTGGTCCTGTATAATTTCGTCCGAAAGCGAAACTACTGATTATAACAACAGCTTGTACGCAATATTTGAATCTGAATCTAGCTTCCGGTTCAATTACGGAAAGTGATTGTTCCTCTATATCACTGTCGCTGGAATATTTAATTTGATACTCTAACATACATAGTTCGTGTTTAAAATGCCTATTCCAAGTCACTATGAGTTCTTCTTGATTTTCAGGTAGTACGGAGACATTAACTTGGGTAACAATTTTATCTGAAATGTGGAAGTTATTGATTCAGAACTAATATTACTAATCGGTGTGTATAAACTTACTATCTCTGTAGCTGTGTAACGTGTATGAACTAAGATAGTCTCCAACCCAAGAATTTATGTATAACGGAAATAGTTCGAAACAGTAGTCGTGGTGAGGAATTGTAGCATTTTCCGAATTTGACTCAATGATAAATCGCCCAAACTCTGATCCGTACTCCACTTGATAATGTACGTCACAGGTAGTCAACTCTATTGGTTTCTTCCAAGTCACTAGTAAACTTTCATTTGCATTAATGTATTGGATATCCGTAACATGGGCATTAGCTGGTATTTCTATACAAGGTACGTGAATAATTAGAAAATGTGTTATAGCTACAAAGCATAAGCATTTGCGTGTATAGGTATGGACAATGTTCAATCACAAGCAACAAATGAGCATTTATTGACAATGTCGACTTGCTAACAATTTTGAAATTGTTAAAGAATATTAAAGAAGGTGCCAACAACATATAAACGGATTTGTACCAATTTAATCAAACCATTGCAAAGGCATTCGTTTGGTGGCTTTTGCATAATTCTCACCTGTATAATTTCGTATTATGTAGCCAGGATTCACATTTCCGACAACACTGATCGCAGCTAATTGTAAGTACAACATTGAGCATGGCTCTAAAGACAAGAAATATATCGTGTGCCTGTTGCTGGTGGTATTTACTTCAGTTCTTTGGCCATCGTTGATCCAGTATTGCAGAGAATACGTTGCCTGGCATTCCGGATTAGGCCATGGCTCATACCATGATATGACCAAATTGCTATCGTTCCTCTCAACGTAAATACTTAATGGCACGGACGCATCTGTTAAACAATTAAAGCTAGACGTTGTTTAAGAAAAAAAATGCATGTTATTGATTAGAGCAAATGTATTTTGTACGTTTTTATATGATAATTATGTCATTAGTAGTCTCGGTAAAGAGAGACAAGTTTCAGTACGATGTGGAGAACAACGTGGAGGGCTGAAGCACGCGGCACGGAGAATAGTGTACCCGTGTCGAAGCATGCTTGTTCAGTATTAATTCGGCGAGTCGTTGCGAGTGCTTGTCAGTACACGCATAATTAGAAAATATCGCATTTTGGTACGCTTCAGAAACGGCGTATTTCAAATAAACTAGAAAACGTAATAGCGAGTATGTCAGATTTAAAATACGAAGACGATAGAATTAAATGAGGAAAGTGCGATTATTGACACTACTTGGCCTGTACCACCACGTGGAAGTGTGAAGGCCATCTAAAAAGTATAAAACACTGTTTTGCAATCCGTGGCAAACGATACAGCGAACAATTAATATTTTGTATAGGTATCTATTTTATTCTATGTAATGTAACGTTCACTTTGCTAGACCATTTTGCCTCCTTCTGGAGCAAGTATTCGGATTATACATTATCAAGTCCGACATCGTTACGAAACCTTATGTACATATAACATGTAAAATCCACGCTTTAAACCTTTTGGCGCAATTGATCTCTAAAGGTTATCTCTAAAATCCCAAAAATGTACAAAAACATTTCATGAACTGTTCCCATGTGCTTGAGCCACCACAGTTAATTACAAAGCGGTGGGGAACATGGTTAAAGGCTGCGTTTAACATTTTGATGATATAAAGACTGTAGTTTTACAATTCGATCCGAGACACGCCAAAACTATCAAGAAAAGCCAGAAAATGTGTCAAGATAATCAGGTAAAATGTGATTTAGAAAGTATTAAAATGCAATACAGAGCATCTTAGAAATAAGCAGCTTTTCTTCTCCACAAACACAAAGATAGCCTACGTAATAACAAATTAAGTATTGCTATAACGGCTTAAGTAAGATTATACATCTGCCGCTATCCCTTAGTTAAACCGGAAAAAACTATCGAATTCGAAACGAAAAAAATTAAATAAGAGAATAAGATAAAGAGCCTGAAATGTTCACTATATACATATATATCTTAATTTTGTGTCCTCGCTACTAAATATAAAAGTAAGAATCACATTTTATCTATTCCTGCCCTGCACCAGGTACAATAATGTAATTTTATTATAGGTTGAATGATCTTCATGTTTTAAGTCTTTATCGCAGAAGTTTTGTGTATACCGATATAAGCACCATGAAATGTGAAATTCGCAATTACTCGATAAGAATGAAAAAAAAGACATCACAAGAAACTAAATGAATAAAAAAAACAATGAATCATTGCGAACATGTACAAAATATTGTTGTAGATCACTGGCTCTAAAAAGCGTAAATGAAGAAGTTCCAAGTTAGGAATCTTGCATTTAAAGGTAGAACTTTATTACCATTGCTACTAAAGAATATCGACTTAAAACTGGGCTGAATGGTGCATATATGAAAAGTCCATTTCTATAACAATACATGCACAATTTAAATTTGGATTTGCGCGTCAAGTGCTGTTTTAGATGGAATATCTAGAGTTCCTTTTACAATACTGGTATAAAGGGGAAGTGCAGATAACTTTATATCCTAGCATAACTAAGGCGTAAATCACAATCTCTTTTACAATACAAAAAGTTGTTTTTGAATAGTCATCTGAGTTTAGCACTACTGATGCTAATTGTTAAATATCACAAACGTGCATTACACCAATGAATTTACTATTATTAATTATAAATGTTTACTACAAATACTTTTTTATCTATGAAGTATTTACTCTGAATATATCTTTTTCTCAAACATGCATGATATACACATACATTTGTTGCTAGGGTAACGCAACAATTAAATGACAGCAATATACTAGAGGATGTATTTTATTTTGAAACATAGGTTGTCAAAATAATTATTAATTTTAACCTCCGAGCATAAACAAAACACAATATATGCATTTTCCAATTGCTTGGGATACTATTTGATCGTCGATGGCCGCATTTTTGAAAATTCGTTAGATTAGCTTTTAATTTGTCCCATTACCTTAAATTTATTTTTGTAAATATGTAATTAATTTTTCTAATTTGGTTTTATTACATTAATTCTATATTTATCTGTGTACCTAATTAATTTTTTCAAATATTGTTCCACGCTTTAATATGTTGCTATCCTGTCTAGCAACAAACGTATGCGCATGTTTTAAATAAGATATGTTCGCATTATTTAGTACATATATCGAACAATATATTTGGAATTAGCGATCTAATTGCCAAATAAAAACGTACGAAGTGCAAATCATCTGATATATGTACACTACCGTTCATATTAGTTCGGACACTCAAATGTTGAAAACTCTACTAAAAGGTAATATTATATATAGATAAAATATATGTATATTAGATTGTTTATGAGGTTTATTGTTTCTTAATTGTACAGACAAACTTTCAAGAATATCGATTAGAGATTAAAAGAAATTTTCAGAATAATCCTCATCGTCACAAATAGGATTATTTTTGGGACAATATTGCAGGTAATAAATTTACCTGCACCCTGTTTGGGGTGAAACACACATACATCTTAATAAATTGACTGTTAGTGATATTCGGAGACATCAATGCATGGGCAGTTTAAGAGATCAGGCTCGGTCAGGTCGTAAGAGAATAACAACTCACGCCGACGATGAGCGTATAAAATTGCTGAGCAAGCGAAATATGAGACTGACAGCACCAGAAATCGCCGCCGAAACGAATCGCGACCGTGCAAGGAAAACTTCTGTTACTACAGTGAAAAGACGCGTAAAAGCTGCAAATCTTCACGGCCGCATTGCAACAAGGAAATCCCTACTTCGACTAGGAAACAGACAAAAACGTCTAGAGTGGGCAGAAACATATAGAAATTGGACACTACATGATTGGAGAAGGGTGCTATGAACTAGTAAGTCAAAGTTTGAGGTGTGCAGATAATCATGGTCTAATCGGGGACAATCAAGGCGCGTTCTTGTAAGATGAGCGAAAGGCCAAAGAATGTTGTAGCGTTGTATAGTGCCACCTGTCAAGCAAAGAAGAAGTTCTGTGCTTGTTTGGGGTTATTTCTTCTACGCCGATACAGGAGACTTGAAGCGAATTGAAGGTATTTTGCGAAAAGGAGGTTATTTAGAAATACTTCAATAAAATCCAACACCATCGGGGCAACATCTAATGGGCGCAAATTTTGTATTCGTGAAAGACGACGACCCTAAGCATTCAGCAGTGATATGTAAAAATTTCTTAAACGAAGAGCAAGGCTGCAACTTTACAAATAACGACCACCGCAAGCCCCGATCTAAACCCCATCGACCTGTTATGGGATGCATTGGGCAGGAGGGTCCGAAAATTATACCCTATCTCCGTATGCCACCTGTGGAACATTTTACAAGAGGAATGGATTAATGTGCCAAATAGAGTCCTTAAGAAATTAGTGGAGCGGATGCCACGGATTGTGAAAGCTTCGCGCAAAAGGGAGTTTCTTGGATGAACGGAATGTTTAAGAAGTTTTTGTTTACTTGTCGTTACGATTAAATAAAAAATTTTAAGTTTTGGAAAAATTTATTTGCGTGCCCGAAGTAATATGGACGATTGTCTACATATGTACATTAATTATTACAAGTAAATTTAAATACTTCCATGAAATAGTATCATATCGTTGTATAATTTGGACAATTTTGTGAACATGTAAATGTTTAAAACAATTGAGAATCTAATATTGACGTCCGATCTTAAAGATTTAGTATCAGGAAGATTAAAATCGGGGTACACCGTTCACTGTACTTGGAAATGCTCAGATAATGTAAGTGGATTTAAATGTAGTAATTTCTCGTAACTGATTCGATTTGGAGATGTAATGGAATTATTGGTTTTATATAGAAAACGATACGTTTAGCCACGGATATAATGCATAGCAGTTGATGTTTAGGTAGTGTCTTTGAGGTAAAGTGAGACTAGAACTACGAAATTATAGTTAAATTAAATTTTAAATTTTAATTTAAATTATTGAGAATAATAAATATATTTATTTAAACAATAATATGCAGAATAATGAATTACAAATGTCCATACGTATATGCCCGAAGCGAGGAAAGCAATCAGACTGAACGCACTTAAATGTTGGTAACATGATAAAAGTATTGCTATAGCGTCGGATTTAAATTTTTCGTAGAATGTTTCTTATCAGAAATGACGATTTAAGATGACAGCTCATTAAAGTATGCATCGTAATGAAATTTATGTTTTTAAACAGAAACTTATTTAAATTACAAACTATACTTGGTAACAATGGTAACTTGTTGAATAAATTATATCGTATACTGTATAAACTCTTTGGTAGTGGTCTGTTTTGTGAGAAGTGCAATAGATGGTATTTCTTACAGAATATTTAAAAATAATACTTTTTTGTTTAAACACAAAGCAAACAACATTGAAAGTATAGATATCAAGGAAAGTTAAAAATTTTACATTTAATCTGCATAATTATCATTATGCTTAACATCAAAAGTTATCCTCAAAAGATCACTGAAGGAGAAACATGTACTACACCATGCCAAAATTTTGAATAGTAATGTGCTACAAATTATTATTGTAGTATATATTAGTATATATCCGCTTCTAAAGATTTTAAAAATAGACTTGCTTTTAAATAATAAATTATTTAATGTAAGGGAGTCGATAACAATATTGACGTCGTCAGCATACAAGGAAGCTGACGAGAAAGATTCAGTGGTGGAAGTGAAATCGCTGGTATAAATTAAAGTTTAAGTAGGTCCTAGTACAGAACGCCAATATTAATAATTACTTGAATATTATATGTTATATTATCATTTTGTATTCTATCAAGTAGGCAGGACTTAAATAAATTATTAACAATGGCTGTAACACAGTGAAGTTTCAATTTATACAACAAGATAGAACGATTACGCAATCAAAACCTTAAGAGAGATCGGTTTATATACGAGTAGTTATGTAAGGAAATGGTGAAGGTTCTTGAAAAACTGAAATAGTGTAGTGTCAATAGAGAGAAAAAGATGCTGATGAATTGAAAATATCTGACAACTGTATAAGTAATTAGTTAATCCTTTATTCACAGTAATTTCGAAAATTCTAAAGAGTGTACAAAGCAAGTTAGTCTTACGATAATTCCTCCAATTGCTAGAATTTTTAGCGATTTCTTTATAGAAGTAGGGACTATGCCTTCATTAACTGATGTATTAAACAAATGTAATGTAAGGTTCCATAATTAAATTAATTAATGTCAAAATCCAATTATATAAGACCAAACAATACAATGTACGATAATGATGTGGCATGAAGTCTGACCAAATTACTAACACATTTTTTGTTGAAAAACTAAGTAGGTAAGCTTTGTCAAAATGTATATCCTCGTAATTCGTGGTGCAAAACAATACACACTTTTTAAAGGAGCAAGTATAGGTAAGCCGCAATCGGTCGCTGGCTTGTACAACCAGGACCTTCAGAAACTGCGGCAAATCTACCTTCGAGGTTAATGTTGCGAATTTGTTTTCATTTTGTTTCATTTCTTTCACCAAGACAATATACTGTATCATACCAGTCAAGTTGTTTATGAGAAATTGGATTAACATTTTCTTTAGCTGGAAAGACATTTCGGACGAATGAAGAATTTATTCGGGTAAAAGGAGCATAATTTTAGTTTCGTTGGTCCAAGTACATACAAATTGAAGGAGAATAAGTTGAAAAATAAAAGAAACTTAATAACCAATAACTACTAGTTTTTATACAGCATAGTTTCATCAATTTTTTAACACATGCATGATGGCTTTGTTACATTTAGCGCATGTTTGAGTGGGTTATTTGACTGGCCAGTAACCTTTCCTGTCGAGACAGACTTCTGACACCACATTGCGGTTCCACTACACGAATTTCTGGTACTATTGGAGTAGGTAGTAGTAAAACTGTGAATCGTCGAATAGATTCCACTTCAATAACATCAGATTCTATTATTCACAAATACAATATTTTGTTTTTAATGGCCATTCTAAACTGATCAAATAAATCAATTGAACCAGCTGAACTGTTGTATTCATCGATAATGGATGGCTTTAGATGTATCAATTTTTCCTGTAGCAGGAGAACTATATTTCTAATTTAGTACATCACTGCGATTAGTAGCCATTGCAACTTGACTCTTATCGTGCCACCTCTAAATAGTTATGCCGCTCGTTTAGTCTCGTTGAAGAACCATATAGACTTTTATTATACATTATCAGCGAATGGTACCAGTGACGTACAATTTCTTGTTCCTCATGTAATGCTAATAACTGTAGCGAGTTAGAGACACGTGCCTTCCCTCTGAAATAAAGCCTACGGCGATGCTTTTGACAATAGACCCACTTAATATCTCTGGTGCGTTTTAATTCGCAAAGTGTATAATGGCGGTTAAGTTTACTAATATGCCAACATTTAAAAACGAATATAATCGGTTTGCTATTTCAAAAGAACTATTTCAAATGATGTGTACCGTAGTATGATTCAATGGCTTTATCAAAAGACCAGCAAGGTGGTAATACTTTTTCAGTGAAAGTTAATAAAAATCTATTCCACAAAATAGTTGCCAATGCATATTTCTGGCAGTTTGTTGTAACTAGAAACTAATAAAACTGCTAACATTTGTAAATATATTCAAGAGTTATACTGCAGTTGCTGTCATCAAACTTATATTTTACATATATGTTACTTTTATAACACAACCTAATTGGAAAACCGCTATTTCGGATACAAGTTGAACTATATATATTTTTTACTTGGACGGAAGTATCAACAACACTTTAGGACTGAAAACACTTTTTAAAAATATTTTTTCTTTAATATCTAAATGTATTTGCGATAATAGAATATTGTTTTTGGCACCTGTAGACTCCTCGTTAATGTTACTTTCGCCTTCTGCTGCTAGTTTTGAGATTTCAGATTCTGATACGGTTAATGCTGATGCGGTATACCTTTTAACGCAGCCGTATTTTCAAAGACAACAAAAACTTATTCGCCTTTGTGTTTTTTACTAACTGTACCTGAGTGGTTTGGGCTAAAGTAGCTTTGCCTAAACAATAGATACGATTTTCCGTGGCTATATCGGTGCCCACGTCATGATCTGGTAGAAATAATGTAAAGGCAATTGGTTCAGTACCAGCTAGCTTATCATCATACTATTCTTTTATTATAGTTATTCATTCTTCTTCTATCAGAGTTCATCTAGACACCGAGAAAGTGGTTTGTATTACAGAGAGAAGAAATATAACCACTGGTTAATTGTGTAGACGAACTGCTGGTATATGAAAAGTTATACGTTTACCTTAGAGACACGTGATAACCGTCTTCATAATTTTCAGGCTCTCGAAAGTATGGTTATGTCTCCTTTAGGCTCTTAAATTTGTGTGCACTGGAGTGTACTGTGGTACCTGTGTACACTTATTTTGAATCTCATTTTCTGTTACACGCTCTTCATATGTACAAGTTACCAGATTTGGTATTGAATGATTTCTGATATCTTAACAGTTCTAGAGAGAAGTTTTCTAATAAGTTACTACATCGTTTGTGTAAAGGAAAGTAGCATATTTCAACAATTATGGTAAGATTATTATTTATATGGCATACTTGCTGGCCAAACGTAACGTTAGTAATCTGTATATAGCTTCAACCGAAAATTGTGGAAAACAAAATTTGTTGTCGGAAATCGTAGCAGTGATACGATGTGGTTGCAGAGAGATACCGTATGAATAGGTTCTTGCATGTGAGTGAATTCTTTTGGGTAATACATCTAAATTATTAAATTATTATAATGGTTCCCGAGTGTCAAATTCAGATCTTAATAAAACTTGGTAGGAGTATGTCGAGTCTTGAAAATATTTTTTTGTATGCGCTAAAATTCACTCTTCTGAAACACTACTTCCAAAATTCGCAGATTTTCTGGATTTCATTTTTGAACGAAAATAGGAGGTGTGGAACAAGTCATACCTTATGCTATTTAAACCAAAACCATCTATATATTACATAAATGTGTCTTCTATTAAGAAAGACCATAATAATTAGTAAAATTGCATCAGTTAATATGTCTTAATGTTCGTAATTCATACAAATGTAAACACGGGATTATACGTGATAACAAATCCTTAGCATTAAATAGTAATGAATAAAGTAGTTATTGCAATCCGTATTTAAATGATGTATTTATGATTGAGTGTTGTAATGAAAGTTATCAAAACAAGGAATGAATGTAAAAGTATCATATAGAAAGCAACGAGGAGGAAACAGAAGGTATTGGTTTGAAGAGCCAAAATTTGTGGAATCCTGGAATGGTCCAGGTTGATTCTCTATATAACTGGACTTGTACTGGGCATATGCAAACAAATTCATATATTTAGAGGACGACAATTGATTGTGTACTAATGACTACAATTTTATGACATTATTTCGCAAATGGAGATTAACATAATTTGAGATAAGAATCAAGTCAGAAAATCGTCGATTAAATTCTTTCCATATTCGAAATCCAGGTACGTGGGGCCCAAAGTTGTCGTCAGGTTCTTTTAGTACTGTCAATGGTGGACATATAAGTTTACCAGATACAGATATTATAATAATATATATTATAGGATTGAGACAAGGTGAGCTTTTAACGCCGCCTTTACATTCGATTTCTGCTTGCTTTTGAATTCGTCGAACAGATATATAAATGCTGTATTATAAAATCATAACGTTATCTCTATTATATACTTGTTTTTCTGTACCTTAACAAAAAACCAATTTTGTTGTATATTAACAAAATATCTAGAATCGAACAACTACCGCCAATATCAAAATATGTATGTCTATGTATAATGTATGTATGTATAATTGAACTACATAAACTGTAGGAAGTAGTATCATAGAAAGTAATTGTGTCCCTTTTCTATATCACCTTTGGAGCACTCTGTATAATTGCAAATGCTTAAAAATCATTAAAGGATGCTAGAGATGAAGAACTTGCGTTAATTGCTTTTCCACATTACTATAATCAGCTCTAGCATGACAAAGTGGCTCTTAATTGTAACACCCTGCATATACCACATTCACGTGTGCTGAAAGACCTTTCAATAAGGTACAACATTTGTATTTAAGTTTTTGTTCTATCTATTTCCGTTCAAGAGTTAGATCAAGAAAACTGAAAATCTGTGAATTTTCGAAGGGGTGTTTCACCCCCCTCAGAGTGAATTTCAACACAAACAAAAAATTTCTATTTTCAAGTCCCAACATTCTCTATTTACCTATCAAGTTTCATTAAAATCTAAATTTGACACTCGAGAACCTTGCCTTGTCACTTGTCACTGTATGAATTTCACTACAGGGTCGGTTTTTAAGTTTTTGCTAAATTTTTTAAGGTGTACTCCGATTTTACCAATATTTTATCTAGGTTACCTTACATTCGCATCTATCGCTTTCCGTTCCTGTTGTTAGGCTTACTATTCCGAATATTAAGAGTCCGCCAGCTACCAGCGTGAAAGTTGTACCAAGTGCTGCAAATACATATGAACGCATAAAAGTAATTATTGCGACACTTAGTATAGTTTCTCACCAACTTTCAAGATAGTTTTCATGGTTTCTATATGAGTAGTAGGGACGGTTACACTTCGAAAACTAAACTTACGGCAGGCCCTAATCTAACTAATTCGTATACAATACGCTGATAAGTAGATAAAAATGTACTTTACAGATAGGAAAAAAAAATAATTCACGTATATATACGGGAGCCAAAAAAAAGCGGACATAATCTTTCATGATTTTTATTAGCCGGAACGTTTTCATTGAGTTGCAGTTTATCCAATTGTTTGTAGAGCTTGTTAGTTGTTTGATTGCTAAAGCTGCTAAGTTGGATGGGGGAACTCTAGCCGTCTGCATCGCAATATAGGATTTTTTCGTTTATTAAAGTTTTCGCACTTGGCATCTTATCATAGTTCTGAAAATCTGTGGTAGATAAGCTCATCTGATGTATTATAACAAAGATATGAATCGACAGCTGTCCTTATCAAGTATGAATCACACGGCATTGGCAAGCTAGTCACTCAGTTTTGGCATGCATACGCGTTAGTGGTTGAGGTATCTATGTACACTATCGCCCATATTAGTTCGGACACCCAGTAAAATGTAAACTCTAGTAATATAATTGTTTTTATATATAAATAACATTTATATTAGGTGCTTTATGAAGTTTATTTTTTATTAATTGCACAGGCAAACTTCCAAGAATATCGATTAGACAATGATTAAAAATATAGTAATATAGTAATTTTCAAAATAATCTTCATCGCCACAAATAGGATTATTTTTGGGACAACAGCGTAGGTAATAAATTTACAATACTCTTTGAGGTGGAGCAGGGTACCTTTACACATTATTGCGTATTGATAAATACTTTAGTATCTAAATAAACCTGATTGCGTGTGCGTTAGTGTTAAGAGCGAACCTTTTTGTGTGTACCTCATTAAAGTTATTAAAATGCCGAGAGAAAAACTTACAAGTCTAGAAAAGTGTTCTGTAATGCTTGCTTTTCATCAAGAAGGCTATTCGGTGCGTCGAATTTCCAAAAAAATACATGTTAATAAATCGACTGTTAGTGATATCATTCGGAGACATCAACGCACGGGCAGTTTAAGAGATTGGGGACCTTCAGGTCGTAGAGAATAACAACTAACGGGGACTATGACAGTATAAAATTGCTGAACAAGCAAAATAGGACACTGACAGCACCAGAAATCGCCGGCGAAATAAATCCCGACCGTGCAAGAAAAAATGCTGTTACTACAGTGAAAAGAAGATTAAAAGCTGCAAATTTTTACGGCCGCATTGCAACAAAATGAAACCCTATTTCTACGGAGAAACAGACAAAGACGCCTACAGTGGGCAGAAACACATAGAAATTGGACAGTGGATGATTGGAAAAGGGTGCTATGGACTGACGAGACAAAGTGCGAGGCGTTTAGAAAACCTAATCGGCGAAAATTTTGTATTCTTGCGGGACAGCGACCTCAAACACTCAGCAGTGATATGTAAAAATTTCTTAAATGATGGCACTTTGCAAATAATACAATGGCCGCCGCAAAGCCCCGATTTGAACCCAATCGGGCTGTTACGGAATGAATTGGACAGGAGGGTACGAAAAGTATGCCCTACCTCCGTAGGCCTCCTGTGTAACATTTTACAAGAGGAATGGACTAATATGCCAAATAGAGTAATTGAAAAACTAGTGGAGCGGATGCCTTCGATTGTAAAACCTGTTCTTCGGAATGTTTAAGAAGTTTTTATTTATTTTTCGTTAGAATTACTTTCTTTTACTTTAATACTTTAATTTTAATTGCTATTGATAAAAATGCAATAAAAATTTTAAGTCTTGGAAAAATTCATATTTTTTCGTTTTTTTTAAATTTATTTGCGTGTCCGAACTAATATGGACGGTAGTGTTCATGAAAATAGTGATTTTATTACTCTCTTTTCCAGCAATTGGTTTTAATATGCTCTTCTGACAATTAATCCCAAAACGAATTTAGATTTTTTCATTCTTAGTAAATATGGATATCTATCGTTAAAAAGATGATATATTTCGTCTAATATCTGTTGACATTTACCATAAGTATATCAACTTAATTTATCTCTATTCTAATAAACACTTAGTTTTTCTGCCATGTCTTTGACTATTTGGAAACTAAGTACACACAAAATAATCTTTCGATATATTTTTACAGAACTGAGCAATAACCGTTATTTTCCATGGCTAGCTATTGTAAAGGTTTGATGAATACAAATAACTGCTTATAACCTCTAACGAGATATGTATGGGCATACCTAATACACGTCAATGGTGATTTATGTATTCATGTATTCATACACAGTTCCATTAAAAAAAAAATCGATGTTATCGAATTGATGATTTATAAATTGGATTTTGAATTCTGAACATCCTGTATATTATAAACTAAGTGTTGGATTATTACCGGTAACTACTAAGCTCCAGTTGCCTTCCGTATAAACATGATATAAGGTCATTTAATTGTATTTTTGATATATCATTTTAAAAGATATGTAAAAAAAACAAAATTCAAAATAATTCAGTTAATTCTTAAGGTAGAGAAGCTGAATACGAATCATTTCATAGCAAACCATGGAGTTTAGGAAAGACGTAGAAAGTATATTATTCTCTTAAAAATATCAAAATTTAACTATGACTTTCCAACCTTAAAATAATTTGTTATAATAGAGCAGACGCGCTTTTCCTGCTATAAATTTTCAAAATTGGACCAGGATGCTAATTGCGAAAACATGTAATGAACGAATTGCGTGAAAAATTCTGTATATAAAATATTTTGGAACACTTACCTTTTTGCGAAACATCGTACTGAATGACATCTGCAGCATTCGATATGTTTTCGATCGTACTTTACTGAGTTTTGTTCACTGCGATAAAAAATGTTCTTATAGAAAGGAAATGGCCGTTCCACATCTATTGGTGTAACATTTGCATACAAAAAATAATCTTTACAGTCGAATTTATCCCCGTACAACGAAGGTTTGCCGCACAACAAACACTTTATTTTGCGTCACCGTATATTAAGTCGAGAAATTCCATAAACTTCTGTACATCCTTACCAAACCAACGTTTTTTAGAAACTTTGGCACTAAGACATAGTCTTATTTTGATATAATTGCGCTATACACAGAGATTGCTGCAAGATGAATATCACGTGTCACAGTTCTCTATAGCTATGGCGCTGTAGAATTGACCGACTAAAATCGCCTCCAAAATCGATAACTGTCTGATTTATTGATCTAGGTTTGTGAAATTTCATGTCTGTATCAAATCAAATCAATTAGCTAACAAAAATAACGAAAAATTAGAGTTCACTGTTTTCTAGATACGAGGGCAAATCAAATATGAATATATTTCGATATTATAGTGTTTTTATCAATAAGTTGTAAATATGACCTAAGGGCTGGGTCTAGTTTCAGATCGCAAAAGAAATTTCTTGGGTCACTTTGTGTGATGAAATGTGATTCCTTAGGACATTCTGGTACATAAATTGGATTGCTACCTAAATCCTAGTCATTTTCACTTTTTGACTCGATTTACTCTTTGACAACCTTTAGTCGACAGACAAAAATAATTTTTCCACCTCTTTATATCAAACTGGGTGTCATGGAACAATATGTTAAAGCTCTAGAGTTACGTGGTTGGATAGTATTTGATGGACCCCAAATTAGAACTTTAATGACATATCCTAATTTCATCAACTCTATGAATGAAGCTGAAAAAGAAGCCTGGACTTCATTGACTGTGGTCGCGAACAATTTTCTTGGAAACAAAAAAGCCTCCAATTACAAAGATCTACTGATATCAAATTATTTCCTTCACAGTCATCTTGATAGGTTTCCGGAAAATTTAGGTGTTGTAAGCCATGATCAAGATTTAGAAACTATAGAAACTTGGTACCAAGGAAAATGGGATCCTCATATTTTGGCCGACTACCGCTGGAGTGTTTGAAAGGACTGCCAAATCAAAACACACAGCAGAAAGCGCAGCAAATGAAAATTTATTCCCTGATTGTTGTTACAAGTACTTTTGTACTTTATTAAAGATTTTTAAACTAAATATTTGTGATAAAATCGTGACTAATATTGTATTTAAATAAACAAATGAATTATTCAAATTCTATACTTTGTTTATATCTTATCAGTTCTTAAGTAACAACTTAGCTGCAAAGAGCATAGGAGCATATGATGATCTAGAGTTAAATTTTGACGTGGTACGCAAAAACTAATACAATTTTCGTTTTCAGTAAATCCAAATTAATATAGAGCAAGTCTAATATAGAAGTCAACGAAAATTGTGTTGGGCGGTGTAATTTTTGCTTATAAATAAAGAGTTTATAGCAAAAGTAATTAAATTACCCAGTAGTAGAATGAAGATGACACCATATCCGAATTACAACAGAAAACACGTACTATATTGTTGAAAGGACAAAACGTAAAATATCCATTTGCTGTAGTATCAAGCGCATCTTCAAATAGGTATGCGTAATGTGTAAATGTGCCCTTAACCATAAGTATGTTTACACCTTTAATATGATTATGCTTCATTCATATAGTATCACTCATTCAAAATTATGTATAATATATTACTGTTTATTTTAACGTTTATATTTATAAATAATGTACAAACTTCAGCAAATCACAAATTAGTATCGTTTACAATATATCTAATACTGAACTGTATTCTGACTTAAATTGTTTAATAAATAAGCATTCTACGTTATCATTATCTTATCTCAAAGTTTTGCTACATTCTTATTGTTTATCTTCTGCACAAGTATGCTGGTATGGTTCAGGAGCTCCCGGTATGTTCCCTACAGTTGCTACAATTTCTATGTTCATAGTCGGACAACGTTCAACAATAGTGCAAGATGTAACTGGCGATGGACCCCAAGTAGATGCTTCTTCGGGTGAAATAAAAACTTCATATGTTACAGTACATTTTTCAAGACCGGTGGGTGCTGACCATGTTATAGTAACTTTCTCGTCTTGTTCTGACGCACTAGTGACGCCATTAACAGGTCCTACTGACGCCGGCATGACTAGAAAGTAATGGTATCGTTAATATTAAATATAATAAACTGGAAACGATGATAATACGATATACGTATCTATTAACTTGTACTTATATTCTTAAGCGTATGGCATTACAAGAAGCTATTTTGAAGATTTACAAATGTCTCGTAGTAAATGGAAAGTTACGAACATTCAGTTCATTGCAAAACTTTAGGGGTGCAACATCATATGCATATGTGCGCAGGAAATAGGACTCGTGTGCTCGCCGAGCAATATAACGCTAACTTTTTATTCGCTCATTTTCTTGCACTCACCTCCCGCAGTCACGATGCCTATACAACAGGCCCACACATCGATCGCCTCGTTATCGTATTATTGTGACTGCTCTTTCATTGCGTTATTGTAATTATGTTATTAATTTAATTTCCATCGTAAAATCTATACATCGCTCTTTCGTGAATAAAAATAAAAAATGTGTTATACACTGGAACGCAGTACATAGTCGAATAAGCGAAACTCTTTTTAAAAATTGCGTGGTGTATTACGTATATCCAATATAGGACGTCTAGAGCCTTGTTGTGGTAGTAAACTAAACTGTAATTTACAGTGGTTGGTCTATTCAGGGTACGTATTAAAATTTTCTTAAAATTGCTTTAGTTTCTTATTGCAGTTGCTAACATTTTAATGCAAAATCTGTGTATACTATACAAATTATCATACTTTAGTGCATTATTACATCAGGAAACATAGCCCTGTTTTCAATTACCTAAGGGACCATATAGGCATCCAATGAGAAGATATCACATGGTACACAGTGTAACGTGAATAGCGGTATATGATGAAACATGTACTACATTAAAGCTCATTTAAATGAGTAATCAAAATAGTGCAATTAATTAAATAAGTGAATTAATTAATTCGTAGATGCTGAGAAACCAAAGAATTGGAAAAAGCGGTTCTATAATTAAAGAGATTGCCCAGTTGCAATGACAGCGGTTCCTGAAGAAGATTCTGATACCAGTGTTGCAGCTGATAATTTTAATATCAAAATAATAACTATCTATAGATATACTAGGAGAAGACAACAAAATCTTGAGGATGAAGCCAGTGTTCGATTCATTTTCCAATCACCCAGAATGCAATTAACAGCTCGCAGCTTTTCACTCGGTATAACCACGTGTGGTAAGGTAGCTTACGGTCTTACATTTCAAATAAATAAAAAGTTAAAAAATACTGTTTATTCGAGAATTGAAAGAATTTTGGCCGCCCAGGCTCGAGAACGCCTAGAATAACATTCATTGCCGAAACCCAACGTACCGTGTTATTCTGTAAATGGAATTGGCGGCTTACAGCAGCCAAAATCTGTACGAATACATTATTGTATAATAGAAGACGTAAAGGCACTGCAATGGTATCTATGGTTAACTGGTGAACTATTTACAATGGAAAGAAGAAGGAATTGTCAAAAATACACCAACAAAATTTATCGATCAATTGACGTGATAGCACCTAAACAAATTCGAATTCTCCATGATCATTTGGGTATGAATGCAATTAGTGCAAGATGGATACCGCGATTTCTTCCTGTTCTCCAACGTGAACGTCGAGTCGAATGTGCGGGGTCGTTTTTAAACATGTGTGGAAACGACTCAAAACCGATTTTGGAGTCTATTGTCACAGGGGATGAAACAATGGTACTGTTTTACGATCCTCTATCGAAAAAAGAGTCCATAGAATGGCGGCGACCTGATGAACCTCGTCCCAGAAAGTGGAACGTCGTTCAATCAACGAAAAAGGTGATGGTCAAAATATTCTGGGATTGTGGGGGCACTTTGTTGATTGAGTTTATGGAGCGCAATATAACTGTGAACGGCACATATTATACGTCTTTATTGTATAAATTAAGGGAACGTATTTGTGCGAAACGTCATGGAAAATTGATAAAAGGTGTACGATTATTGCACGACAATGGTCCCTTCCATACTGCCGCCGTTTTACAAGCTGCCATCCAAGAATGTGCTTTCAAGAATTGGAACATCCACCGTATAGCTGTTATAGAACATTTTGACGGAAAAACTTCAGATTATTTTTACAAGAGTATCGAATTATTAACTAATCGTTATAATAAATATATACAACTTAGGGGAGATTACATTGAAAAATAAAATTTCTTATATTGTTCCAAGTTTCTCGCTTTTATATCAGGCCGAGAATTTATGGCGCCTACCTCGAACATGTCTTTTTCTCATTGAGAATATACTGCTGCCTTTTGCAGTTAAATTTTAATACAAATCTCTCAAGGTGGTATTAAGCCTATGACCGGGAGTGTATTAGTTTTATTCTACAAAGTTTTCCAAATGTCATTTTCAAAATAAAAAGAAAATAAGAAAATAGTTACCAGGTTGAATTAATAAATGATTATCTTTTACTAAAATACAGGCCCTAGCAATTTTATGGCCATTAAGGTGAAAATGTTTTTCCTCAGATGAGCAGTTTTTGTAAAACTCGCGCACACAGCACGCACGCTGCGCTCCCGTAGAATGCTTCATAGCAACTAAATTCCCAAGAACAGGGCTAGCAAATGGCGTACCCCACTCCCCACTCAAAAATTGTGTTCACGCAGTGAAAAAAACAAATTGAAAAGGGCTTCTGGGACACACAAACACTAAACTATTGCATCCTTCACCAATCTTAATTTAAAAAGGCCTATTATGCTTTACCGTATTCGTTAATTTATCTAGATACCTACTTGGACTATGGGATTGGGAATCTTGCGCTGGTAGTGCAGTAGTAGCTTTAGCATCTGCGATAAGGTTTACAGTTCCACTTGTACAGTAACCCACATCAAACACTGCTGAAGAAGGAGTTGGAGTAGAAGTTGGTGGAATGTCGGTTTGGTCATCGTAAGAGTAAGTGGCTTTGTATTCAATGCCACATAGAGCTACTTTAGCGTGAGGCGTCCATGATGCTTCAATTGTGTTACCAACTTCCTGTATAGTTAGTTCTACTGTGAAATCTAAGAAAAAAAAGAATAAATATTATCATAAATTTTACATCATTAGGCGGCAATTGTAAGTCCGATATTTAACACTCTTCCTTCCAGGTTCGTGGTATTCCATTGACATCTAACTTGACGGCGAAAGTGTTAAATATGCACCACAAATGAGGTGTGATTGTAATGTATGAGCTTTTTAGCATACATTGCTTACAAGTAATAATTGACATTTACTGTGGTAATTAGATTTATTACTTTTACAATAACATTCAGTTTATGAATATTAACCTGCTTTTACAAAAATAATTTTCTTTGATACTAATTTCTACTGTTAAACTCTCTGAAGTTGTTCAGTAAAAATGAAAAATGAAAAATATTTAGAATATAATTTAATAATAACGTAAACATTCAAGTAGGTAATGCTTGTTTGTGGCTTGTTAGGTTAGTTGTTTTTTTATGAACCTATTGAATTTCAAAAGAAAGTAATTGAAGTACCGAAAGCTTTGAAATTTTAACTATGTTTTGTTCTTTCCAACTGGAAATTCTGTGAGTATTAAACTAATATTAATATACCAATATTAATACCAAACCACCCTTGGCATTACTAATGATAAAATTATAATTTCCTTGCAATTAACCAACTTAGTTAAATTACTGAAAAAATATCACTCTCGAAAGGATTTGAACCTACAACCTCTACTTTACCGGCGTATTGTGCTACCATTACGCCACGAGACCAGACTCGAGATATATCTACTGACATCTAGGGATTAATAACGATTTGAACTCACAACTGGTCTCGTTGTGAAATGGTAGCACAATACGCCGGTAACATAAAGGTTGTGGGTGCAAATCCCTCCAAGACCGATATTTTTTCAGTAATTTAATTACGTTGGTTAATTGTAAGGAAATTGTAATTTTATCATTCTTTGAGTATGCGTTCTTTTTCAGATTGATGATTTTTTTTGTATCTTTAATAACTTTTAAAGTGCATCCATCTAATTTAGAATTTATTTCTGTGTAAGGTGAAAGTACTTTCACTTTTGTGGAAGATTGGACACAATTTTGTAATATATTTATGACACTATTATGCAAATAAAGTAAAAAATATATTGTTTTACAATATGGCATCAAATATTTAGATCCAAATAAAGGCGAGTTACCGATTTATAAGGGAACATCAGCAATCCGATGATGCAGATCTCGTATTGTAGGAGCTGACTACCTTGGTAATAGAATAACACATTTTTTTTAGCAAATAAACTTCTTGATTTCGGAGTACAGCTCCCTCCAAAGATTTGCACCATTTTAACATTTTTGTAAATATATCCGCAAGCAACAAATATAAATTATATAACAATATACAATTTCAAGTACATGGTCCCAAGGATGATGTAAATTATTTTCGTAAAGAGTATATGATGGGAGACCGGATATCTAATACACCCATTTTTTTTTGTTGATCAGAAATGAAGTCTATTTTACATAAAAAATAACCACTAAGCTTAACTAATACATAATTATTAACACTTGGTTCGCTGCCTATTTCAGGAGTAGAGTGCAGAGGGTGCTTTGTAATAGTTATTTTTCTGGTCATAGTAGCGACGGTTGTCGGGTTCCGCCTTGTCACTGAGCGTTTGGTCCCTGTCGATTCGCGAACCACAGTTGTTCGCCAAATGTCAAAGATAAAAAACCTAGTGACACGGTGGAACCCGACAACCGTTACGATTATTGATGTTGATATATCCCAAAGCTCTGTCCTGGGGCCAACTTTATTCTTGATTTATATTAATGATGTAATTTATAACGTTATGCACTTTTCTAATTAATACAGTATCGTTAATTATACTGATGATAATGTTTTGTAAACGCTCAAATCTATGTTGAGTTCGTGCAAGGGTATGCCTTGTGCACGAGAGAGATTTGTGAATGGTTAAGAGATAATCGTCTTCTAATTGATAGTGAATGCAACTTGTTTTAAAATGTTTGCTCTAATGCTATAAATATTTTTAGTTTTTATAATGTTGCTATTGTTAATTCTATTAAACTTGGTGGCTGCACATGTGCTTGCTTGGCGCGCGAAGAACCTGTACGCGCGTTAGTATTTTTGTTTCTTCTCACATTGTCTTTCCTGTAAATAATTTCACCAATACTATGAATAGCTGTATTTAATGGCATTGTTATATTAGGTATATTGTCTATTGTTTGTTATTTTGTTAATAGTTAGGTGCCCCGGTGTTTCTATTTGTAATAATTTCTCTACGGTTTTAGTTGTTGATAGTAGTGATATCATCCTACAGCTTTCCAGTGGAGTTTTTTTTCTTATACATAGGAATGATTATATTATTTTAGTCTTGTTGATCAATTAGGTAATAATATTTAATAGTGCGGATACATTTTACTTTGCAATATTTGGTATTTTAGCGTAGTCTGGAGCTTTATTCTTTTTTAGTTTGTCTATTGCTTCGGATAGTTCTTCTTTGTGGCTACTTTTCTAAATTCAAAATGTTGGTATTGTTTCGTTTATTGTGCTTACTACTGGAGTTCTTGTGGGATTCGATAATTTGATCTCGAACAAGCTTTGTTCTAGTTGCGGCAAAATACAGTATTGCCCGAAATAAGCAGTACTAAAATTGTATGCGCACGCTGTTACATCCACGTTAGATGATATAGACCCATCATGTAAACGTTAAACAATTAAATAGTAGCGGCTAATTGTTAAAAATGGTGTTAAGTACAGAGCACAGCGCAAGACTGATTGGTAACTGTCGGGGTGGGAGTAAAACTAAACTCAGCGCCTTTTATGATCATGGGGTAGAGTTAAAGTGAAGACGCGTTTTTTTAATATACAGATTGTAATGGTATTAAGCGGAATAGAATTAAGACTGCAAAAAGGAGTGCTTCACAGTAGTTCATGGCTCGATAACTACCAATATTAAAAATAGTGAATATAATTATTTACTATTTTAGTGTATCCTAATGCCAGAAATCGCTTTATGCGCTACATGTTAATAGATTTCTTAACGGATTTAACATTAGAATACATAAAAATAGTAAGTAATTACATTCATTTTTAATATTGATAGCAACAATTTAAGGTGAAAATATATTTATATTACAAACAAAAATAATGGAAAATGCTAATAGAAAATAACTAGTTGCAACACCTAACAATACCAAAATAGGTTTTCAAGTATACGTTAACATACTCAAGATCCCCTACACCTTTTAAGGGATTTGTAAGTCAACGATCTTTTCTGTATGTATATTGCAGGAATAATAAGAATACCATTTGCAGTAGAAGTAGACATACACTACTACATCCTCTTCAAATTACGAAAAAGATGATTTTTATTAAGTGATTTATATACTTAATCAATATGACTTTTTGGGGCAGCAAGTTCACCATTTATATTTCCTTATAATAAAATAATGCATTTTAGACCAGTTTTAAGACAAACTCTTGCTTGTTTTCAATGTTAACTAAATTGGCAATTATTATAATACATTTTCAGGTGGTTTTATTACCTTATGTATGTATTTTTCTTTGCAATTCATCTCCATTTTATTACTTATATTAGTAAAAACTACTGCGCCATGTGCATATGTATAGTCTATGTTCCAGAAGATAGCTTGGCAAGGTATTTATAAAAATAATAAAAATAGAGGGCTGTAGCATAAAGCCTTGTGACACAAGTTATGCTGTAAAAATCTCTCTTAAATCCAACTTGTAATACTTGTACATATACCCTAACCGGATTGATGCGAGAATATAATCAAACGGTAGAGCCACGTCAAACGAGCCGTTTCTATTCTGTTTCATTTGTAATTAAATAAAGCTGCCTTATAAATACATTGCATTTGCTAATACTAACCGCTTCGGTGTGAATAAGATCCCTCAGCTCCTATGACGGCTTCCACCATTGGGTGAATCTTTACGTCGAAGGTGAAGCAATAAGTAGGAGAAGGAACAATGAATTTCGCCTCATCCGTATCACCCTCGAATTCAGTAAGATCTGTCTTGAAAGTGAGATGATATTTTACAGGGCATTTATCAATTCCTGACGTAGGCGTATGCTTCCACGTAAGTGTTAGCTCGCCGTCTATGTCTTGAGCGCTAACATCTATTACTCCGCCAATATCCGTTGGAACTAGCAAAAAAGAAAACTTAGTACGCTTCGAAATTCCTGCCTTAACATTCCTTACGTTCTTCAGGTATCTTCGCAATAGCCGGATTACTCTCAATACCAAATGCCGGTGCAATAGCAGTAACGCTGACCTGACCATCAACGCAATATTCCTTAGGGAAAGTATCGCTTAGATCGGATACCTCGTTATTGTAGCCGTTCGCGCTAAAAGCGACTCTGTATGTGAATCCCCCACACTGACCGCTTCTAGGATGCGGATTCCAAGACGCTATCAGTTGATTCGGATCTGTACTCGTTGATACCACGAGATCCGGAATAATAGATTCTACAAATATCTGCCGTCAGAAAGTAGATTGTCTACGTAAAATACCAACCATCTTTGTAAGTAGCCGAAGGGGAATAACTGCTTATACCAGTTCCTACAATCGCTTGCACATCTACCACAAACGATAGACAGTAAATGTCATCAGGTACTACATATGGTGTCGCTTTTCTGTCGTAGATTTGAGTTCCTCCTATATCTGGTAGAAAGCGTATTGAATATTCTATTTCGCACTTTCCAACCTGCGAGATTTGTGTCCAGGAGATAGTTACAGGATCTTCACTTATAGCAACATCACGAACATCTTCAACGATAGTAGGACCTAACACGGAAACGTAATAGATCTAGATACCCTATGCCTTGTCTTCGTTATTGGGTATAAATAAGAAATAAGAGGGTAAAAGTTGAGTTTTGTCGTAGTAATGTAGCATATTAAAATATTTAAACATCGAATTATAGACCGTTGAAACATTAAAACTATGCTATAGATTGGTGCTCTTTTTTGATATCATTTGAAAAGCAGTATACTTTAAAGTTGTTTCTACATAATGTTAAACAATTTAAGTTTTATTTCTTGAAGACTAGAAACAAAGAGATGGATAGAGATGCATTAAAATCAAACCTTATAGATTTCCTACGACAAAACAAAAATTTCCGCTCTATGATAACGAGCTCTAATCGGTAAAATAATTATGTTGACATCTCTTACTTTCTGCTGGTATAGGAAAGGTAGCTGGTTCGGTTGAAGCACCCGAACTACTGGCGACAACACTGACCTCGCCCTCGGCGCAATATTTCTTGGAGAAAGTACTTGTTAGTGCTTGAGTAGTTCCTGTGTAAAATATTTCGTCCTCAAAACTGTAAGTGATTTTATATTCTAAAGAACACGCCGGAGTTTGTCTGGGGTGCGGATTCCAGCTCGCAGTAAATTGATCGCCATCGGTAGATGAAACAACATTTAAGCCAGTGATTGGTCCTACAATTTTGAGATTCCGTCATATAACGTTTATTTTTGATATTGATGTGAAGTAATGCAAAATGCGTTGTAGACTATGTAGGATATTTGGTGAATATGATAATTAAGTAGATTCTCCATGCAAAATACCAACCATCTTTGTAAGTAGCCGAAGGAGAATAACTTCCTCTACCAGTTCCTACAATCGCTTGTACATCTACCGCAAACGATAGACAGTAAATGTCATCAGGTACTACGTATGGTGTCGTCTTTATGTCGTAGATTTGAGGGCCTCCTATATCTGGTAGAAAGCGTATTGAATATTCTATTTCGCACTTTCCAACCTGCGAGATTTCTGTCCAGGAGACAGTTACAGGACCTTCACTTATAGCAACATCACGAACATCTTCAACGATAGTAGGACCTAACACGGAAACGAAATAGATCTAGATACACTATACCTTGTCTTCGTTATTGGGTATAAATAAGAAATAAGAGGGTAAAAGTTGAGTTTTGTCGTAGTAATGTAGCATATTAAAATATTTAAACATCCAATTATAGAACGTTGAAACATTAACACTATGCTATAGATTGGTGCTCTTTTTTGATATCATTTGCAAAGCAGTTTGCTTTAACGTTGTTTCTACATAACGTTAAACAATTTAAGTTTTATTTCTTGAAGACTAGAAACAAAGAGATGGATAGAGATGCATTAAAATCAAACCTTATAGACTTCCTACGACAAAACAAAAATTTCCGCTCTATGATAACGAGCTCTAATCGGTAAAATAATTATGTTGACATCTCTTACTTTCTGCTGGTATAGGAAAGGTAGCTGGTTCGGTTGAAGCACCCGAACTACTGGCGACAACACTGACCTCGCCCTCGGCGCAATATTCCTTGGAGAAAGTACTTGTTAGTGCTTGAGTTGTTCCTGTGTAAAATATTTCGTCCTCAAAACTGTAAGTGATTTTATATTCTAAAGAACACGCCGCAGTTTGTCTGGGGTGCGGATACCAGCTCGCAGTAAATTGATCGCCATCGGTAGATGAAACAACATTTAAGCCAGTGATTGGTCCTACAATTTTGAGATTCCGTCATATAACGTTTATTTTTGATACTGATGTGAAGTAATGCAAAATGCGTTGTAGACTATGTAAGATATTTGGTGAATATGACAATTAAGTAGATTCTCCATGCAAAATACCAACCATCTTTGTAAGTAACCGAAGGAGAATAACTGCTTGTACCAGTTCCTACAATCGCTTGCACATCTACCACAAACGATAGACAGTAAATGTCATCAGGTACTACATATGGTGTGGCTTCTCTGTAGGTTTGAGTGCCTCCTATATCTGGTAGAAAGCGTACTGAATATTCTATTTCGCACTTTCCAACCTGCGAGATTTCAGTCCAGGAGACAGTTACAGGATCTTCACTTATAGCAACATCACGAACATCTTCAACGATAGTAGGATCTAACACGGAAACGAAATAGATGTAGATACCCTATACCTTGTCTTCGTTATTGGGTATAAATAAGCAATAAGAGGGTAAAAGTTGAGTTTTGTCGTAGTAATGTAGCATATTAAAATATTTAAACATCCAATTATAGAACGTTGAAACATTAACACTATGCTATAGATTGGTGCTCTTTTTTGATATAATTTGCAAAGCAGTTTGCTTTAAAGTTGTTTCTACATAACGTTAAACAATTTAAGTTTTATTTCTTGAAGACTAGAAACAAAGAGATGGATAGAGATGCATCAAAATCAAACCTTATAGATTTCCTACGACAAAACAAAAATTTCCGCTCTATGATAACGAGCTCTAATCGGTAAAATAATTATGTTGAGATCTCTTACTTTCTGCTGGTATAGGAAAGGTAGCTGGTTCGGTTGAAGCACCCGAACTACTGGCGACAACACTGACCTCGCCCTCGGCGCAATATTCCTTGGAGAAAGTACTTGTTAGTGCTTGAGTTGTTCCTGTGTAAAATATTTCGTCCTCAAAACTGTAAGTGATTTTATATTCTAAAGAACACGCCGCAGTTTGTCTGGGGTGCGGATTCCAGCTCGCAGTAAATTGATCGCCATCGGTAGATGAAACAACATTTAAGCCAGTGATTGGTCCTACAATTTTGAGATTCCGTCGTATAATGTTTATTTTTAAATTCTATTTTCATTGTAATTACAGCGGAGTATTTGGAAGTCTGGGTACAATGTTATAAGCATGTTTCAGTGTTCTTTTAGAATATTGCTGTTTTATGGAATATGAGAAATCTTCGAAAAAAGGGAATCCAGTAAAAATTACGCCAAAACAGCAGCGAAGTTTAAGGCATTAGGCAGAACTGATTTTATTCAAGACAAATTGAACACGGTAATTCAAAGTTTAAAAATGCCGAATCACATTTGAACATTTGCTGGAATTATGGTTGATAATGAGAACAAGGAAAGATTAGTTAACATCTCCTATTGCTACCCAATGAGAACACAACAGTTTCAGTAATTTTCGTTTACTATCGTCCAGTTAAATTACTCAAAATTAATGGATTTCACATACCTAAAATTTAATATTTCAATGAAGTCTATGCAAAGTTGTATAACAAATTTTGCGCAATATTCCTTAAGTCAACGTTAGCGAAGAGGAAGAATGTTATAGTTATACATAACAGATGACATTAAAGTTATATTTAAAGATAAAGGGGCATTCACGTTGATTATACGACTTTTCAATGTTGCGCAAAATGTTGCTTTCTACATACTTTTTGCATGCTCACTCAACACACAGTTTACGTTGTTGTAGGAAATGTTTATCCAAAGTTACTTGTAGACGTTATCTAAAGTTTGGTTACAATTACTAAATACGTCTTTTCAACGCTTTCGTTCCCATTAAGTATTTGACTCTAAACAAACTTTGTGTGATGTTTTAAACTTCACTGTTGGTAATGTTAAAATTGACTGAAATTTGAACGAATAATTTACAAAATAGTTGTAACATTTTTCGATCACTCTTGCATATATTCAATATAACAAATTACTTTTAATATCGGAGACTCCCAATATTTCACCGTAGTTACGTGAATTATATAAGTTCTTCAAATTTACAAAATCTTGTAGCGAAATACGATACCTACAAAAGTATTTTTCTACTAGTGTTTCTCCAAATCACTCATATTTTTGCATGTTTTCTTTTAATATTTGTAGCGTAATGTATACTTAGTTATAGCTGGAACTGAAATTCAATATAGAGTCTGTTTCAAATTTTCCAGAAAAAATTCAGGTAACTGTAATACCTTATCTTCTTCGGAGCGTAAGAACTAAATTTGTCTTCAATGTTTTTTACATCCAAGCTTCTTAAGGGAAACGAGTTTAATATCACTAATTACATCAATCGATGAGTCTAAATCACAACAAAACAGTAACATCAAACTGTAATTTACAGACGAATACCCTGGATATTTCAACCATGCTTCAAGAATGTATACCGGGCGGCTCCCTGACTGACTACGTCACGTTACATGAGATGACCAAGTGACGATGAACGTCAGATTATGATACAGATTGTAATGCAACGAATAGGAACCTAGACATAGGCATCCAAGTCATCGCCTGTAATAATGTAGATCGAGTGCGTATTTAGAAGTGAGCATCCAAACAATTGTGTTCGTTCTATTGCCAGAAACGTTAATTCATTTTGACCATGTGTGCATGAAATTTAAAAATATGAAAGACTACATGCATTTTACAAAGCAAGAGCGCAGCATATTGTTGAACACCTAGGGGAATATTCTACAGCAGCTCTTGAAAATCACTACAGCAAATCCAAGATTTCTATGAGGATGAAGCAATGTTTACGAGAATTGGTATCTGCACTGCCATGGATCGTGAAGATCACCCAATTATTCAGAGAACAAAACTGTCAAATTCGGTTCTCTACCATGTGTGGGATAATTGTTGGATTATTTATATCCACAGAGTTGAATGTATACAATTACTTAAATTATTTGAGTGAAGTTGTTTTCCATCAATTTGATGATACCTCCATTATTTGTAGCGTGCTACCATGGAGCAAAGCTGCAGAAATGTAATCTTGTCTTTCCGACATACTAGTAAACTATTTTATAACTCTATTGCGTTGGTAATAACATATTCCGAATATGACTGAAGTAGCACTGTAAACTATTCTTAAACAGTAACCGTGCATATTTGTTTTACATGCAATTATACTAAGTGTGATGTATGTAGACGATGCAGATAGATGAATTTGTAGGATGATTTAGTAGAATAATTCCGCTATCTTTTTTAGTGTAATTTCTATCGTGCAAAATTTCGAGCTTCTTTTGTAAATTTGAAGAAAGCTTATGCAACATGTAACGTTTACTAACTAGCATTGTATTCGTTAGAGTTAGGTTCACCATCCGCCGAGTCCTGTACGGGTATTACCACAACCTTTACCCAGAGGCAATAACTGATGTCATCAATTGTATAATGTGTTGTATCGACCGGTATAAATGGTTGTGCGCCAAGATCGGTTTCGATAGATATTAAATATCTTGGGTTGCATCTAGATGATGGAGGATGCCACGATACAACTAAATCAGCACCTTCTGTGAATTCGATATTAGAGACCGTCCCCACTTCGGTGGATTCTATTGGAATAAAATCATCGGAATGAGGATTCAAGCTGTTTGCATTGATATTGTTACCTTCATACGGTACAGGTGCCGAAACGGGTTCAGTAGATGTTCTTTCATTATTAAATACGGTCACGGTAACTTCACCGCTAGCGCAGTAGATTTTATCGAACGTGTGTGTTGCTGAAGTAACATCGTCAGTGTTTTCGCTAGTTTCATCAATAAAAAGTTCAACGTGGTATTGGAGGGAGCAGATATCATGCTTCGAAGGAAGCGCCCAACTGACTTCCCATTGATTGGTATTTGTTGGGTGTTCGGTAACTTTGAGGTCGTCAACCGTAATCTCTATAAAAATTCGTAATCTCATGGAATTAGCTTGGTTATTAATATATTTACGATAAATAAACTGACTGCGTACAATCCTAGAATATGCAAAGCAAACATATCGTAGCACTCAGGAAGCTTAAATGTAATTGCAATGGCATTGTATAAAAGCCATATACCCTCTCCTGCTGATGCGAACGAGAACATATTGTATTAGTAAAGATGCGAGCAAGCAATTGAAGCTACGCGCAATGTCTTATTTTCATTTTAACTGCAACGATTATTGAGCGCTGTTTTACATGCAATGTCGACCAATAAAATAGATGAACTGTTAAAATATTTGCGGAAAAATTGAATTTACAGTTGTCTTAATGAACAAGGAATGCCATGTATCCATGGTATGACTGTAGCTGCGTTTCAGACATAAAATATACGTTTACTTAAGATGCGAGCAAGTGAGGTTATACTACTTACTCGAATGCATTATTTCCACATCAACTGCAATTGCTGATCGTGGCTCAATACGCATCAGTAGCATAATGTTAATCAATGCATATTTGAAATGTTGTGGAAAAAGCAAGCATATCGTAGCGTTCGACGTAATAATAAACGGTGAATGCGATGTCCAGAAAGCTTATGTATGTATGACTGCAGCGATGTACCAATGCCAAATATGTCCGAAAGAAATATTTCTGACAAATACATAAACGTATTGGAACAGTTATATTTCTTAGCACGCTGGTAATGATTTTTAAATCAAGATACAAATTTTGAAGCTAGTTAAGCCACTTTTCTTATTACGGTTAATTGTTCCTTTTTTTTTAAAGCAGTTATTGAAGAACCTGAACTTACCTTCATTATAACTTATAGAATTGATGTCGCCAACAATATCGTCAAGAGAAGCTTTGACTTCTACATCGATAACGAAGCAGTATGGGAACTCATCAGTAACAATGTATTTAGGTATACTGGTGGTGGTTTCAGTAACATGTATAGCACTAATTAATCTCACTGCATACTTTAGATCACATTTTGCGTATACTTCCGGCATTGTCCACGTTACAACGCGGTCAGTACTAATAACTAAGTCTACCTTATCTATCGATTCAGGATCTTTAAAGAAAATGGTGGTTGTAAAACGGATTTATATTCTTCCCACAAATTTTTCTCTACCTTGTGACACGAGCACTTCCTTTGTTGGAGAAGTGGCGCCATTTTCATTATAAGCAGTCACCGTCACTTCACTTGCTGCGCAATAGTAAAATGGGATAGTTAAGGTTGAATCAGAAGTGGATTTCGTTTCTTCCCCTTCTCGAATGGTGTACGTAACTCTATAGCTTAACGAACATAAAAATGCCTTAGGATGGGGTTCCCATTTCACAACCATTTGTCTGTCAGCTACTTCTCCTTGAATACTTTTCACACCACCTATTTAATCCAGTTTTCGATTAAGGAAATACATAATTACTGTCGGTAACACTGAGAGGCACTCGATATTCGAGGATGTTAAGCTGCGTTCAATTAGGGTAGTGAGAAATTGATGCAAAATGTTGTACTAGAATGCATTACAGCATTCGCAATAAATTGAGAGCGGAAGACTTTCATGTTGTATATTTTTATGTTAATATCATTTATTATCATATATTATTTCATTCAGAAACGTATTTCAATTACAATACAATCTACGAAAATTATAATTTTTATTGTTGATACAGACGCAGGTCACTATTGTGTAGCATACATCTGTTAGCACAGTTTCAGCATCAATTATAAAACCCCTTCCAATTTGGGATTAGTCTTTAAATTTATGCAAACTACGAGGGAAAGTTATTAATAAGTCACAAACTGGTATGAGAAAGCTGAAAATAACAGTAAGGTATTTCCCTATCTGTCACTAGGTGTCAGCACAATTCAGCTTTATAATACTCAAATAACAGTTGCCAAATTGAAACAGCTTTTATATTCTCGCCGTTCAACAACCCATGTGCATATATAGGTGTAACCGAAAGTGTACTTGCAAGCTTAACATAATAAACTGATAGGTATGCTCAAAAACAGATATACCGCCACTTGCACTGCAGCTCGTCAAATGTATTTGTTGCTCTATGCTAACTGTAATACCAAGGTTCGTAGTTTTCGCACTACATTATTCTGTACCATAATTCTGCCCTATAGACCATTCTGAACTGTGATATTTATTTGTAGGGTACAAAGTTTAACATTGGAACTAATTTTTGCATTAATTTCGTACTACATCTACATGAACACTGGTTTATATGAATTAATACTAGACAGACTTCTTTCATGTCAGATTCTAACCGATTGCCATAAACTTTATTTCAATTATTTGTCTTCCTGGAAAAAATTCACAATAGACCATGAAAATAGTAGAAATTTTTAATAATGTTTTTATTAGTCGATTGATCCTGTGCAATATAACCAAAATTACATTGTATATTAGATATGAAAAAGCTCTGTTATAAATTTGTTGAAAATCTAGTTTGCAGCATAAAAGAAAAGTGCAATTGAAAATAAGAAAATATAAGCTTGGAAAAAAGGAAAAGGATTATTAAGTTCAATTAAACATTAAAACTACAAAAAAGTGAAAAGGGTTTCATTAGAATCTTATCAGTAGAGATCGGATTATATGCGAAGTGATATATTTGATTTTATTTATTTATTATATTTTACGTTTATATGTAGATGTATTACACTGACTAAAGTTAATTAGCGTTAATTAACCGTAATCAGTGTAAGACATCTACAAATAGACGTAAGATATAACAAATAAATAAAATCAAATATATGCACTTTGCATATAATCCGGTCTCTACTTATCAGTATATAACTTTAGACGTTCTTCTATATTAATTCAATGTTTCTAATGCTTATTGCTAGAGATGGTAAAACAGCGCGGCGATTCATCTGGCGTACATCGAGCACATGTCTAACAAGGTCCGATGATATCTCTCACTGACAGAGTCAATCCATATTCTATAGCACACCTCGCTCATATGGTTTTGTAGACTATTTTGTTACGGAGTTTTAACATTTTTGGATTCTACGTAAATTTTATGAGTTAAAAAATATGGTATGCTAATGCGATTCTTGCCGGATCAAGCAATGGTAAGAAAATATGAACATCATGCTCTTTTTTGTTTTTTATAGTTATTATGAGAATGTGCGAGAAAATATTCTACAGACATTAGTCTTATACACAAGAAATAGGGGAACGTTTTAGTGAGACTAGTTAATTGAGTAAAGCGAAAATGTCATGAAGAACAGACTGTGAGAAGAAAGAACTGGAATAGGGCAACAAAGAAGCACCATAATGAAGATATTATGCTAATCAATTATTTGAGAGAACATTTTTTCGAGATAGCTGTGGGTACTTGTGGGTACTCTTTTCCATGTATTAGTGTCATATTCATTACTATTCGTGCTACTAATGCCAGTAGATGGTTGATGTCCGTTTGGGGCATGGTGTCCCAAACAGTCTGCAAATCATGCTATAGAGCTTGCAGTGTTTGGGGATGATTTGATCAGAACTGGTACTGACGAAACGGTCTCTTAATGCCATTAGGTATTATTTCAGCGGCGCAGAGACATGAACTGTGGGGTGTATGCATGTTTTGTTTGCTATCAGAAGCCGTTTGGTAGAGTAATGCACCAAAAAATTGCAGAAATTCTGAAAAACGTAGGCCTAGATGGTAAAGATATTGGGATAATAATTGACCTATACAGGAATGAATCTGCTTTCGTTAGAGTAGGAAATGACACAACGGAAGAGACACTGCGAGGTGTAAGGCAAGGTTGCATTCTTCCTCCATTACTATGTAATATATGTTCAGAGTACATATTCAGGGAAGTTTTAGAACACACAGAATCTGGAATTCTTGTGAATGGAGAAAGGTTAAATGGTATCCGTTGTACAGACCATACGGTTATTTTCGCTGACAGCTTGGAAGCTTGGAAGGATTACTTATGGACAGAATAACATAATACAACCAATTATATGGTCTTGACTTCAGCAAACAGACTAAATTAGAGGTCATTAGCAAAGAAAAGATTGACAACTGTCATCTCACAATAAATGAAAGACGGATAGAACGATTCAGCAGTTTTCCCTATCTCGGAACTATTGTAAATGAACAATCTGTTCATAAGCCATGACATAATATTAAACACCAAGATAAGACTCCTGCACTCTTATGTTTTCTCCGTTTCATTCTACGGGGTAGAAGCATGGACGCTTAATAAAGCCATAACAAGAAAATTAGAAGCATTTGAGATGTGGTTATATCGCAGGATACTAAAAATACCGTGGACGGAACACATGACAAACATTAAAGTTATGAGAAGGATCGGAAAAGAAAAAGAAGTAGTTAATACAATGAAAATTCGGAAACTACAATACTTAGGGCACATAGTGATAAATGAGAACAGATTTCATTTATTGCAGAATATTCTACAGAGAAAAGTAATGGGAAAGAGGGGTGTTTTTTTTTGTATAACCATGGGCGGGGCTTTAACCCCGAAGAGCAACTCGGTCAGTACCTCGCCTATTGTGCACCCATGTGATTTTAGAGCTAAAATCACAGTGAGCACTCGACCGGGTTGTACTTCAGCAACAAAGTCCATAATCCGCTCGAGCGGTAATTTTCCTAACTTGGGTCCGTCAAGCTGAGCATCTCGTCTCGATTTGCTTGCACATGCCTTTATTGCTTCACCGTTGGGAATTATTACATTGTATCCCCAGCTATGCTAAATACGGGCCGAATTGAGTCAGCTGTCAATGAGAACCGACAGGGTCCTGTCTGTTCGATGTAGTTGAAGATGCTGGTGTAGTCTCCGAACTTGCCAGAGAATACCTTGCACCCACTCCATTTGACTCTGTAGGCTCCTTTTGACCTCAGCACCAGCTACAGTGGCGGAAGCCCAATGATGGTCTCCATCGAAATGAGAACAAATTTCATTTATTGCAGAATATTCTACAGGGAAAAGTAATGCGAAAGAGGGGTGTTGGTAGAAGACGAATCTCTTGGTTGAAAAATCTCAGAATCTGGTTCGGTATGAATACGATTGAATTTGCAGGCAGTTATTCAGGCAGGTGGTAGCATATCAAAATATTGACGGATTTAAAATTAGTGCTTTAATCTAGTGTTTATTTTATTTTATTTTTTTGTTATCTTGGGAATGCACGGATATTTTAAAATTATGAAAGCGTTGTTATAAAATTGAGCAGATGAACATATCTCATTGTAATTTTTATTAATGAAATGCTGTTCCACTAAGTGGCGCCACTTAACTTATTCATTCTTAATGGAATATCCGACCTTTTATTCGAGTTTTGGAACCTGCAGCATATTGCTGACAACAAGAAGTATACAATATATATGTTATGCGACTGAATCACCAAAGTTGAAATGGACATTGACATTATGAATATGCACAATCGGTACGCATTAGAATATCTTGATGAAGTTTAATTACCCACTCTTGAAGATCGGAAGGACTTTATAGAGGAAGAAAAAACGTCGTGGTTAGATGAAACTGTAGTAACTACTACTTTACACTACAAACAAAGCACTGTCGATTATTAGAAAAATGAAAAGAGAAGTCATTGATTTCTATCTACTATACAGGAAAATGCAATACGTGTCGTTGCTTCATAGATGTGGAAAGCTTTAGAACCAGGAGGCTCTGGAGCAGAAACATCGTTGCAAATATCAAACTCGGTATTTAATACATTTACCGAGAGTATGTAATTGAGAATTTTCGTTTATGATATGAGGAATAGAAGCCTCTGAAGTAGCTCGTGTTGTCGATTTGAAAGCAAAGGAACACTAGATAGGGCATTTGATAAGGATCTATAAAATAGTTTTGGGGAAAGCTAACCAATTTATAAGTAAATCATCTGAGGCCAGTACAGAAGAATTACAGAATATCGCGCATAATTTAGTAAATAAAGTAAAATCACTTATAGAATGTTATTCATGGACAGGCTAATGTACTACGATAAAATGGTTCCGCTGATTAGTCAAAGGGATATTCAGTTACTTTCAAAACACAAAAATGGCTGTTGGATTTGTGGATTTATTTATTTTTGTAATGCATATACGTGAGGGTAAACTTTTAATTTTTAAATTACAATTTCTCAGATTTGTAATAGATTAATAGAGAATCGCTCTAACATAAACAAGGCATTGTAAAATGAAGAACAAAACTTTAAGTTAGCGATGACTATGGTACCCTAAATTAAGAGAAAACGTTTTCTATCTTGCAAAAGCATCAGGAGCCAAACCACAAAGATATACTTGGTATTACATGGACAATATTAAATCTAAATAAATAAAATAAATAAAATTCAATGAAAGATCCCGTATTTCTATAGCAAAAGAGTTTATTCAAAGGCTTCTTTTTTTCTTATTATAGTCTTATTTAATTCGGTGAAGAGTGTTTCGAGGATTAGATGAATACAGAAATGGTTAAAACTTTCGCAATTTGGATTATAGTTTTATATGCGTATATCTTGTATGTATAATTACAATTGCACACAACAAGTAATAATTGTTAAATTTCCTTGTGGCTTCTACAAATAAATAACAGCATTTTCACATCATTTTTTGTATTAGCGATGACACCTCAGAATACCTAAGTTATTAAGTCTGTGAATTATTTATAAGCATTTTCAAATAGTTTATTTTTAGAGTACAAATAGATGTTATGCATAAGAGGTTGGAAGAGGATATTTAGTGAAAGTGTGGGACCTGTGTTGTTTTGAAGTTGATAGAATAGAAAATAGACAATTTGAAGAGAGGCGTGGTAAATATGAATTAAAATCGTTTATGTTTTATTAAAGTACATAGACTTTCCTGGTTGCATTTAAGCGACTGATAGATGAAAATAATTCTGTCACATCAACAACGTTGCTTTATATTAATGTTTCTCTAACTTCTTCTCATTTCCTCTTTCAGAAGTATTTTTCTTAAAATTCTGCAATTTGAAAAGGGGAAACTTTGGAAATAAAGTAATTTTGCGGTTCGAGAAAAAAATCTGCCTTAATGATATTCTAACACTTTTGTTTTCAAAAACAAAGTCGAGTTTGTTTGCGTGCTTACGTACGTTGCTCATAAAGAACTTTATTTTTTCAACATGTGTTCCTTTTAATAAGTTAAATATTCGTGTAACCATTTCACTTACCGGTAGCGTATTCCTCAAAAATTGGTGTACCTTCCACCCCGCCTAGTACAGGCGTTATTGTAATATTTACCCAGAAGCAATAACTACTGCCATCAACTATATACTCTGTTGTTCCGACCGTTTCATCGGGTACTTTACCATTATCGGTTTCAGTAGAAACTTTAAACGTTAGGCTACATTTAGATGACGGGGCAGTCCATGTCACAGTTAAGTCAGTACCTTCGGTGAATTGGATATTAGAGACGCTCCCCGCTTCCGTGGGTTCTACCAAAATTTCAGTAATCGAAATGTGGGTTCTAGGACGATTGGATTAATATTATTACCTTCGAACGGTACAGGTTCCGAAGCAAAATTAGCAGATACGTGGATGGAATTAAATACAGTTACAGTAATTTCACCGTCAGCGCAGGCTTTATCGAATGCATATGTTGTTGATTTAACATCATCGGTGGCTTGGATAACTCCATCAACAGAAAATTTAACGCGGTACTGAAGGGAGCAAATACTTTCCTTCAAATGAGGCGTCCAACTGGCTTCCCATTGATCGGTATTTGTTGAGTGTTCGGTAACTTTGAGGCCATCAACAACGAGTTCTATAAAAATTCTTATTCGTGATCTCAGAGAATCTTAAGATCTTGGTCATTGAAATATTTACAGTAAGCGTAGTGACTGTATTTGGTTGAAGAATGTGCAAAAGATACATGTAGCACATTGGAAGCTTAAACTTGACTGTGACCACATTCTAAAAAAGCGATTTACCTTTTCTTGCAAATGTTAATGACAAAATACTGCGTTGCTTAAGATACGAGCAAGTGTACGTGCATTACTTAATCGAATGTCTAATTTCCATATATACTGCAATTGTTGATCGCGGTTTGGTACGCATCACGAGCACATTTTTGATCAATGTATATTTAATACATGGAACTATGGAAAAAACAACTATATTATAGCGTTCGATGTAACGATGAACAGTGAATGCGATGACCTGAAAGCTTATGTGTGTATGACTGCAGCAATATTCCAATATAAACTATGTCCGAAAGAATTACTTCTGACATATTTTTAAGTATGCTGACGATGATTTTTGTATCCGCATGCAAATTCTAAGCAGGTCTTCTCACCTTTCTCAGACGATTTATTTGTAAAAGCAATTATTGAAGAACGCAGGTTTCACTAGCGTTGTCTATCATCTAGACCACAAATAAGTTAAACTGCGTACGTTAGACCACATTTTCAGTATACTTCCGACATTGCCCACGTGAGTTAGTTGGTTTTAGCGTAAATATTTCTAAGAATTTCTTACTATACATTTATTTTCCCGTTTGTATAGCTCTTAAATTGCGTTTTCATAATTTCAAGCACATTAATAGAATAAATCTATTAAAGAAAAAAAATATAAGGTAAAGATCTTTCCTAAAATATGATAGCCAATAAGCAAACCTTTCCAGTTTATTTTCCTAAAACTCCTAACATATATATGCATGTAAATATAAATATATATATATACATATATAGATATATTTATATATAGCAACGAACATACCGAACGCACGAGAATACTCCCGAGGCGTACTTGGAGGTCCATGAACATTTACCATTGACTATAAATGCAACCCGATCATTGTATAACCAATAATGCCCATATCAACCAATATATCATTTTGAAAATCAGTGTTTGTTATTGTATATATTTCGAAGTGAATTGCGATTTTGTTTGGTTATAAGTTTTAACGTCTTCATAGATATTGTATAATAAATATATTGCAGACAATAAAACTATAATGCGGTAATTAGGGAACCACTGGTTTGCTATATCGATTTTTAAAAACAGTATAAACAACAAAAAGGAGTACAACATTTTCAAATTTCCTAAGGAGAAAGAATTATATGATATGTAAATGCCTGCTACATAGTGCGAGGGTTTTCGAAATCGACAAGGAAAACACGGTATTGGTGTGGACTTTTATTTTCGATGTAGCCTCTTTGAAGATCAATACACTTTCTCAAACCATGCCCCAGTCCCTTCAACCCGTCGGAAAAGTAGGATGTTTCAAGGTCTGCAAAATAGCTATCTGTAGTGGCAATGACCTCCTCATTTGAGGTAAATCTCTTTTCTCTCAGTGATTTTTTCAGGATTGGAAATAAGAAAAAGTTGCTGGAGGTAGGCCCGGAGGATGAGAGACTAATTCGTAGCGCAATTTATTCAATTTGGACACGACGATGTGGGATGAATAAGCCGGTGCATTGTCGTGGTGTCCGCTGCAAACGAGGCCGTTTTTCCTTCAACATTGCATCGAATCGGGTCAATATATCGCTGTAGTATTGCCCCGCGATCGTCCTTCCCTTTTGCAGATAGTCAATAAGGATCACACCATGGGAATCCCGGAACATGATCGTTATGACCTTTCCGGTCTACGGAACGGCCTTTGCTTTCTCGGAGCCGATGCGCCTGAAAACGTCCACTGCCTCGACTGTTCCTTGGTCTCCGGCATGTATTGGTGGATTCAAGTTTCATCCACGGTTACGATACGCATGATGAAGTCCATTGGATTGCGTTGGATCCTGGCCAGATACCCCTCGGAAACTATCACCCGATTTCGTTTTTGCTTTTCTACATTTCTACATTTGTATCGTATTTCAGACGATGAAAACATAACAGCGTATCAACAAATATTTTATAAAGGAATACGTAAAAATTGAACGCTTAAAAAAAGGAAGATGTTGGTATTCCTGAAAACATTCTAGGGGCAGCGAACAGTGGAAGATTGGATTTGCTGTCAGAGAAATCAAAAATATAATATGAAAAAGAATATCGTCTGTTTTGTGAGTGGTGAGACAGAATTGTGACAGGTATTGCAGAGGCGACCACACTCGCTTATTTTGACAATTGAATATTCTCCTTCATATTTGTGACTGATATAGTCCATGTTGCCAGTTTGCTTGTAATTGAAGGAAAGAGTAAAAATCGGCAACTATGGTGATTTGATAAGATTTATAAAAAAAAGAAGAATATTGGATATAGAGTTAAAAGATTTGAAATATTCACAAGAGAACAAGTTGATAAATTTTTATGCACAGCGCCCGACAAAGTATTTTAATGGTGAAAATAGCTTTTATGATTGTAGTTGGTGGAGCTTGTAGAAGTAATGAATTAGTGAAAACGTCTATGGACGATGTTGAGGTTTTAAAGGGTAACATTATTATTACTATTCCTAATAAACACCATTCCCCTTGTATCTGTGGTTAATATTAATCCTGTGATATTTTTAAAGAAATATCTAGTATTATGGCTGTTACATATTACCACTAAAAACTACTTATCTCATACAGAAATGGAAAGTGTATGATTCAGCCTTGTGTATTCATTTCGTTCCTAAAATACCTGAGACAATCACTACATTTATCAATTTTAAAAATCCAAACTGTATCAGAAGATCTTCAGCAACTTATTAACGCCGGTGGAAATATTTCAGATTTGCAAGAACTGGGTGGATGGCAGTCAAGCAAAGTCATTAGAGGTTATTTAGAAGAAAACTTTGTTAAGAAAGCTTCGATTATGCAGAAGATCCAGGTCAGGAACGTTTCAATAAGCAATGTATCAAATACTAAAGAATCAATGGAATGTTCACTAAATGCAAATAGTATGAAAACTGAGGATTTGGCGGTACCACGCACGAATGGTATATCTTTCATATTTAATAATTGCGACGAAATAGATATTCATGTTCAAAAGTAAACTTGCATTATAATTTTGTATCTAATATATTATGAGTTTGTATCTAACGTATGAGTAAACAAGTTAACCTAGTAATATTATGGTTTCAATAATTATCAATAAATGTTTAACATAAAATGAATCTAATAGATGGTATTCCGATAAAGGGTTTTACTTAAGAATGTAATTAGCGTCAGTCTTATGTAGCTTTTTAACAATTATTTGTTGAATGTATATGTATGACTTCTTTTCATATTTTACAAGTTCCAAACAGAACCCTCAATAACAACAATAAAAGTGAATGTATTTAAACATTTATACTTTTTTAAAAATTTGATTACATTTTGAGTTTCATTTCTAGATAGATACCTTCCTGTATTAAACGTTCATTAATTTTGTAGATGCGTTTGCTTATATATAAATACGATGTGGTTTTTCTTTAACGATTGTTCATGTAATTAATCCAGGAACATTTCTAACAGATATTACATTTCCGTATTTATTTCTCCTGCAGCAAATATTGTTAATTGCTGGAATAACAATAGTAATAATAATAAATGCATGTCTATTTCATTGTACCAACAGTAAGGAAATACGTAAAAATATCAAAAACAAAAAAAATAGGCGAGCTATACAACACCTAGCTAATTTGAGTTTCCGTTTAAAAAATCGCCGATGTTATACACACAGCTTTCCACAGTTTCTCTTAATTGATTGTCTCTAATCTTATTTGGGATGCTGCTGTAAATTTTTAGAATCTATGTGATTTCATTATACATGCGCGTACGTCGTTTGAAAGGTACACTTAAGATGATTTTCTGTCACTGGCGAATATTATAAATGAGGTTTGTCAACATATATTTCTCTCGTATGATTTTATTAGAGATGATTCCTAAATGAATGTGCCAGTTTTAGAACCCTCTATATTACCACAGACTAGTTGATTATTTCTTTTTGTGAAAATAAATAATATTGCGCAACTCACCTTCTATATAGGCGGGAGAAATGACACCACTACTGACAACGAACTGGCTGAAACGTACACTAACTTGTGCGTAGAAAGTAAAGCAGTATGCGAAGGAATCGGGAATGTCGAACTCAGTTTTCTGTGTCTCATATTGTGTAGAACTAATTTCACTCTCGAAATGAAGTACATATGTCACTGGGCATTTTTCGTATGTTTCCGATATCTTCCACTTCAAAGTTGTAGCAGTAATGGCTAAGTCAGTTACATCATCCAGTGTAGTAGGATCTAAAAAATGATGTGTAAGTTTCGAACCGAATTTACTTGTAAACCTTTACTTATCGCTGCGATGGGTACGGTTGTAGCAATTGTCTCTTCACCATCTGCATTAAAAGCGATCACCGTTACTTCACTAGCGACGCAATAGTGAGGTTCTTGGAATGTGAGGGTCGGGTCCTTAGATTCTTCTGTGTATGAGTATTCGCCAATAGTGTATGTAACTCTGTAGTTAAGCTGACAGGAATCTTCTTTTGGATGGGGATCCCAATTGACAACAAATTCTTTGTTTACTATCGATGCTCGTATACCTTCCACACCACCTGTTTAATTTAATTTTCGTGTAAGTTAAAATACACTGGTTAGACCGAATGTGGCCATATTAGACCACGAGAATATGAAGTTTACTGATATTTAGCGACTTTGAATTGTTTTAGAGCTAATTAAAAAAAGTAATTGGTATTTCTTTATATAGTTAGAACGAGTCAGAAAGTATTAGTTAGATTGGGTTGGAACAGGGGCGCTCAGACTTGAACTGCTGGCGATCTAACTCAAAATTGTTAGATTATAAGTGATCGACTCTGTAGATGCCACAACTATGTGTGATAAAGGATTGTAATTTAGCTGCCCTAAAAAAGTTAATGAAAAAACCGATATCCAAAAATGCGTCTCTATTAGTTTTTACAAAACGATGTTTTAGTTACTAAACTAAAGAATTTACAAATCTTTGGATGTCGGTCGGTAGCACTGCATATTTTCAGCATACTTTTCGTAAGACGGTACGTAATTATTAAGTGCTAATCACAAGCATGATGACATATGTGTCAGTCAGTCAATTACGATATTTTGACTTTATTATTTTCCTTGCAGAAAATGCAGATTCGCACAAACAAGTTGACCCGAACAATGCTGCCAACTTAAGGGTAATTTGCCTTAGATTCGAATATTAATTTTCAGATATAAAAGACCAGAATTTTGTATTAGATGCTGTGGCTTTGAGATGTTTATTTGAGATCATCTGCACCATATCATTTCCAATAGAAGATGAGTCCATGTTGAACTGATTTTTCCATTTCAGTAGCAGATTTCTGGACGTTATTACAGAAAAAGGATAACTCTGAAGTATTTGTCAGTTTACTAGAATTAAATTCACTCAAAATATTTCTTAATTCTCTTTCATAATTATCAAAATTCGACTGAGGAATCCTTGCTTTCAAAGACGGAAAATGTCTCAGATCCTTTCTTTTCAATTCATCTATCATTTGTTGCAATTTACTTTTGAATGGGTTTATTGCGCTAATCATCTCGGTAGTAGTTTTTTCTTTACCTTACAGCTCCAAAGTAATGGTGTTTAATTGCATTTTGACGTTCGTTAAACATGCTAAGTTAGTCAGCCATTTTTCGCTTTTTATCATCGGACTGTTATCATCTCTTTCGTGTAGAAAAACAATTATTTCGGGGAATAAATAATAATAAAAAAAAATGTTTTCTTCATAACCACTCCATTTTCAAAGAGTTTGTTCCGTTTCGCCAATATGTGAGAAATTTTAAATGATGCGATAGTTGCAGCTTTTGATTGATTGGCTAGTCTGCGGTGAACATGTGTTGTTCTTTTTTCAAACAAGTTATCAAATCATGCACTTTTCGTTTCCTTAATTTACACTTTGGGAAATCGTTTTCATGGTTTTAATGAATGGTTTTATGATGTCTTTCTATGTTCCCACGTTTAGGTATTGCAACCGATGCTTGGCAAATGAGACAAATGTACTTATCCTTTACCATACAATATAAGAGTTCTTCCTCTCAATCGTTATTAAAATGACATGTTTTACTTCTCTTGCCGCACTCATTTTGTATTGTTATGTGCTGCGGTTTCGAAAGGATAAAATAATGCCACCCAGATTTTGGTGAGGCGCGGACAGAGTCTCGAATGTTCCTGATAGGTAGTTTCGACATGCTTTGTTAGCGTACCGCCAAACACGGCGCCCGAAGTTTGCAGAAGAATCGGAATGCCAGAGTATTAAACAACAGGCTGAAAATCATACCAAAAGAACTAATAGAAGAAAAAGAAATGGGCTTTAGAAAAGGCAGATCAGTCACAGATGGAATATTCACTATACAGTAAGTTGAGAAAAACACACATTGGATTTGTAGATATCGAGAAAGCTTTCGATAATGTAAGCGGATGTAAGTTATGGGATACTATGAAAGATCAGTGATATCCACATCATTTTATAGGTACTATACAGGGTTTATATATATATACACCAGGATTATGGCCGATATAGGCGGAAGATTAACTAGGAAAATACCAACAAAGGAGGTAGACAAGGCTGTGTGACGCCAGCATTATTTAACATATATATCGATGACCGAAAGCCGGATACAGACACAAGTGATTAAATTTTTGAGAAGAGTGAAAGGTTGCACAAGATCTGATAGAATAAGGAATTGAGATATATGAACAGAACTAAACGTTTTCAACATAAATGAAAAAATAAAGGAAAACAAAAGAAGTGGTAGGAACACATAGAATGGATGCAGGTGAAGAGGTTGCCAGCCAAGCTGAGATTTCATAGATGTTCAGGAAGAAGAAGTTTAGATAGACCAAATAAAAGCTGTGTATCGTAACAAGAAAAGTGACTAAAACCGTACGCTAACGCTTGAAGATGGAAAATGAAACGTAAAACAGTCCCTTTTCAGGACAGCAACACTTACATGTGATTTATCCATCAAGTCAGCTAAATTTCAATCAAATCATCAATAACAGTGGTTTCGTTACACGTCTAATCAAGCTCCTTTTTTTAGATTACGTTTATTTCTGGATTATTCAATAATTTGCTTGTCGGCAATTTTAGTGTTTGTATCGAACCTTCTATTCCGAGCGACAAATTGACTTACCAGTTTGATATCTCCTGGAGAAGAGATTGCCTGCCCGCCCATTTAGTATGGGCGTTATGTCAACCTCTACCCACAAGCAATAGTCACCGACAGAAACTGTGTGGGTCGGTTCACTAACAGAAATTTCTACTGTTTCGTTAATATCGGTTCTGATAGTAATGTTGTATGTTTCACCGCATCTTAATGTAGGGGATCTCCATGTCATTTCTAAGTCAGTAGTACTTTCGGTGAATAGGATTTCGGAAATGCCAACTGGTTCGTCCGCATCTACAAAAATAAAACTGTTAGAAATTGTAAGATTGTCAGGTTAACATTGTTACCTTGGTTGATTACAGGTAATGTCGCACTACCCATTGGTGTTCCTAACGGATCGAGTATAGTAACAGTAACATTGCCTGAAGCACAGTACGCTTTATCAAAAGTTTCTGTCTCAGCACTAACTTCACTGGAATAATCGTCAGTTCCATCAACAGTAAAGACAACTCGGTATTGGAAAGAACAATTGGTGTGTTTAGGATGGGGTGTCCAAGAAACGAGCCACTGGTGGTCATTTGTCGCCTCAATATCAAGTCCCTCGACAGCGGAGTCTATAACAATTCTTATTACTCACAGTTGCTATGCCATTTCAAAATTACGTAGTTGTAAGTTCGCGATACAATAGGTAATAAACAGATAGAAAATCATAGGTGGAACGTACTGAAAAGGAAATCCAGGAAGAAACTTAGCTTCATAGGTTAGTAGAAATTTAACAAGACGCATTTAAGTTTTCCCCTACGATATTGAGTTTGAGATAAATGTAAAAAAAATGTTAAGAAGGTATCATATTATATGGTAATAGCCAAAATGTTCGCATTAAATGGGAACATTTTTTTTATTTTATCTGAAACCTAAATGGCTTCCTTTAGACAAATTGAGTTATCTTAGAAAAAATATCGACATAGTGTATAGGACTATTTTCTAAAATAATTTTTAGTTGTAGGTACGATCATAAACAATATTATAGATAACTGCAAAAAGTTTGCAACATTAGATATAAATTAACACAAGATATATAAAACATATAACGCTTGAAAACATCGAACTTGACGCTCACGATAATGTTATAGCAACATTGGTGCGTATTATATGTTTATACAATCATGAGGTGTGTAAATAAAGTACTGTGAATGGTAGCCTTCAATCTGTCAACACCGTTCACGTCACTTTTGACGGCGAGGCAGGCTAAAATCTGATGGGTTTTCAATACGAGTTCAAAAAATTCATTCTAAAAATAAGTGATAACTAGAGACCGGATTATATGCAAAGTGCATATATTTTATTTTATTTATTTATTATATTTTACGTCTATATGTAATCTTAATTAACGCTAATTAACTATAATCAGTGTAATACATCTACAAATAGACGTAAAATTTAATAAAAAATAAAATCAAATATATGCACTTTGCATATAATCCGGTCTCTAGTGCTAGCAATGTAGAGCAATTGTGCGATATCAAGTTTTATTTCAGACTTAGACATAGTGCGCCGGAAATGTTTGCGAAATTTCGATATGTATATGGAGCAAGTATTTCGTCAAAGGCCCAGGTTTTTAATAATAATCCTTTATTGTCCAACAGCCCAAGGACCAGTTGCAGGACAAATTTATTCAACATTACATAGAGTACAGGGTAATTTCTGAACGACGATGCAAAGGATCTAGCCCTAGAGTAGTGAACCTTAAAGAAATTGGTGAAATATTATATGTATGAATAAACACTAGGCATATGTGCATGGCAAGTTGTAATAATACAATATGTAGATACATATTTGACCTTCTTAGCTAATTAACAAAGCGTTTTTTCATGGTATACTCCCTTAAAACATTCTTCTAAGTAACTTTTCGAAGTAGGAGAATTAATCAAAAATGGTTAGTTAGAGCATCTTATTATTATTTCACAATTGTTTAAAATGCAATAGCAAAACAAAACAACTTATAAGAAGCCATTTTAAACGCCTCTTTTATTCGATGTATGAAAGAATTGATGAACTGCATTATAATTACGATTCGCAAAGTCCGTGTCAAAATCATGGGCGCGTAGAGAAGCAGGTGAGCACGGTAATATCACTTCCGTCCCAATATATACGTGGTTTGGCATCAGCTTTGCAAATCTGAATTATAGTTCATCTTCCTCATTTTCTTTTTCTACTGTTCTTATGCTTTTAACTTATAAGTTGTAAGTTTGAAGAAAAAGCTGATTAGCCAAGGTAATCACAGACTTCTTGGCTTCCTCAACCCTCTCCTAAGCCCTCTTGTGATTTAAAATTCTTCCAGACGCCTTGCTAACCATTTGCACTTTACAGTGCCTTACACCCAACCGGTTGGTTTGTTCTTAACACTGTAAACAGTATCGATGAGGCTTGCAGTGGCTATGATATTCTGGATGAAGTGTTTACTGCTTTAGTTTGCTTTAGTTCCCAAATTTGAACATTAAAAAATCAGCATCGCTAGTGGATCCTTCATGGTACGATGCTGAGATTATTCATTGTTTAGATATTAAATCCACAGTGTTCATGAAATATAAAAAGCATGAAAAACACTATTATCGCAACAACTTAAAATACGTTCGATCCAAAGAAAAGAAACTTGTTTCGCCTGCTTATAGAGTTATCTTAATGGCATTGAAGATATTCTTTGCAATGGTCCAAAATACTTCTGATCATTTATTCATCGTAGATGTGGCCGAATACCTTCAGTTGTGATACTTGATGATGCAGAGTATTCCACACCTATGGGTGTAGTCAATAATACTTCAGTATTATAGCATTAAGAATTCTAAAATAATAACTTGCCTATTTTTAATGAGATCTGAAGTTGTACCATAAGATTTTGTTCCATGATATTGAAGATAATTGGTAATTTTGCTGTCAATACGTTTTCTTTCTTCTACATATCTTCTGATTTAATTTTAATTTCGGTTGCATAATAAATTTATTATACTTATGCTTATTTAACTTTTATGTTCATACCTCCCTTATTTCTGTTCATGTTACTGTTATGTATTATATACTTTGTTATTACCGTTATTAATATTATTTGTTTGGTACAACTTGTATTTGTTGATATCTGTGTATGTACTGAAAATTTAAGGTAAGTATATGAACGCTCACCTGTAACTAGATGTAATTCTCTTTGAGTTATTCAACATTTCACAAAAACTAAAATTGATTAGACTTCTTCTTCCTTTCTGCATAAGGTAGATAAGCTACTGCCTGTTTTCTTTTCAAGTCTCTCCGGAAGTAGATATCCAGTATTCCTTCCAGCGTTAAGATGGTCTGACCTGATTTCTTCTTCCAATAGGATTATTTATTAATTTTTTCCGCTTTCTTATATATCTTCCCACGTCTTGCAGTTTGCTTTGTGGACGTAGGTCTTCGCGATTTTAAGGTAATGTTCGTCCATACAATGTCACTTAAGCAGCCTGAGATTTGAAATGCTTTCATTATTTCTTCCTGGATTTCACTATCCAGATTTACAGAGCTCTCAAGCATCGATCATCTTTTGGTCAACTGCCTGTTTGAATCTTACCGGTTCTTCAGGTGTTACTAGCAGTTGGTTTTATCAGTGTTAATCACTCAATCATATTTAGTTGTTTTGCTGATATATTAGACGACGGAAGTATTCTTTTCAAGTTGTCTTCAGAGTCAGCGATTAGTACCGTATCATCTTCGTAGCAGATATGATTGAAGTAAGTAGCCTGCTGTTTTAGGTAGCGTTCCGATTATTTTATGTATAATCATGTTGAATATAAATGTTGACACTAGCTGAATTTCCGACACAAACAAAATGTTTTAAATAATCACTATTGGCTTTAGAATGGCTTTGGCCGCTTATATTGTATTAGACCATAACTTATTCTTCCATATAATTAGAAATGCTTGTAGTTAGATATGACGAATGTAATAGAAAGTTAGTAATTTTGAGTACAAGATAAATATGTTAAGAAAATGAAGTGTTTCAGTTAGAAATACTTGTCTCCTGTACTCCTTCTATTGCTATTTGATGCTGTCCTCTGAACTTGTGCACTTCAAATTTTTTTCCTTGAAACTTCAAATAACTTAGGGCACTGTTGAGTGTAGGTATAAAGTGTCCTTCATAAACTTATCGTAGAATTTTCAAAACAATTCGAAAATTCTAAAATATTCAAAGCGTTCTTTTGAAATAAAGAAATCGATAATGTAGGAAATCCGACACCACCAGTTAGTCTACTCGAAGCGTGGTTTAATGAAAAATTCAGCTGATTCTGCGTTGGAAGTTCTGACTTTACTCCTGTTGTTTTATAGAATGCCTTAATCATCTCTATCATTTTTTTCTCTAGCCCTCTCCTGTCAAGATTCTGCCATCTCGTCTTACACTATCAATAGCTTTTTTTGAGATCTATAAAACATATATGTATTTCCTTTCCTTTCCCTATTAGTTTCTCTTGCCAGATTAATAATATTATGTCCTGGGTGTTTCTTCCTTTTCTAAATCTCTTTTCTAGTATTCTTGTCAATGCCTGGGATGCTAGTTATCGTTATTCCTCTGTAGTTTCAGCATTCCTTAGGGTCTCCCTTTTTCCATTCCTTAGTTATTTCTTTTCTTTATTACAATGTTGTTTAAGAGGTCAAATAGTTCTTTGTTTCCGTCGTTTTCCATATATTTTATCATGTCAGATGTAATTCCATTCTTCCCAACCGTCCTTCCTAGTTTTAGTTTGCTAACTTTTGTTTTTTTGCTATTTGCTCTTTTTCTCTTGTATATCTATCTTGTTTTATTTTTGTGAGTTCTTCAAAGTACTGTTTCTATCTTTCCAATATCCTTTTTTCCTCGGTATATTTCCTTTGTCATCTCTTATATATTTTTCAATATTGGCGCCTTCTTCTATCTCAATTATTTTATTGTTCCGCAGTGTAATTTTTGGTTTTCTCTATAGTTATCTCTCAGTTTTAGTGCAAACTCTCCAAGAACTTTCTTTGGTCCTCTTGATACTATCTTTAGCTTCTTTTCTTTCCATGTTGTACATCTTATAATCCTTCTCTTTTCTGCTATGTATATATCTGATCCATTTATTTTTCTTATCTTTCACTTTAAGTTGTATTTCTGTTGTCCACCATTGGCTTCTTTTTATGTACGTATTTGCTGTTTTTGTTATTCCACAGCCTTCTTATGCCGCCTTTAATATGGTGTTTTGGCATCTTTTCCATTTGTCCTCTGTCCCTATTTCGTTTTTAGTCTCTTGTTCAAACGATTCATTTGTTTTGTATTGATATTTCTCTCGAATTACTTCTTCTTTCAATTTGTAACATTTTATTTTTTCCTTTCTTTTACCTTCTTTCGTCTTTTTTGTATTTTTGCTAATCTTCATCTGTGACAGGTAGTGGCCGCTACTTTTTTCTACATTTGTTTGGACTTTGACAACCATTACCTTTCTCCAGTTTTCAGCATTTATTAAAAAATAATTAATGATTGATCGTTCTTTCCGGCTAGGCACTTCTCTTATGTTTTGTGGATATCTTTATGTCTGGATTTTGTATTTGTTATAGTCATGTCGTTTTCGATGCACATATATATTATTCTTCTCTCGCTGCCATTTATGATCTCTACACCTTCCTTTTCCATATGTCTCTCCACTCCATCATTGTCTCTTCCCACTTGTCCATTCATATCTCCCATTAATATAATATTTCTTTCAGCAACGTCTATTTCATTTTGTAGTGTTTCGAAGAATTCGTCTTCATCTTCTGTTTGTCATTTGTGGCCATAATTATGCTCCATGTTTCGTTTCTTTCCAGCTCTGTATAAATTCTTAATATTCTTGAATTTATGTATGTTTCTTTTTATATATTGTTCACTGCCACAGGTTTTATAATTATTCCTACCCCCTCCGCTCATATTATTATTACAGTAAAAAAATATCTGAGAAAATCTAAATGAACTTTAAATCAGTATCTGTGCCATTGTGTTAATTAGCTTACAAACAATTGAAGGCGAAATATACTTGTATCGCGTTCTTGTGACTTGTCCGTACTTTTTTCTTAATTTATATGGTGAGAGGCCTCACGAAGTTGTAAGAAATTTAAGCTTGCTATAATTGCAAGAGCCTTAGATATAAGTGGTATGTGGTATAATGTTTTCCATGACCTCATTACTTAAACCCTTTGCCGCTGCTAATTATTTTCCCAGCGGCGAATGGGTTCCGCTAGTCAGCACCGCCACAGTGCCGCTGACGGATTTTGAACTCGCACTCCCTAATGCTGCTACGGTCAGAGACAAGCACTCTTATTACTGAACAGTCGAGTCGTTTCATACATCAATTATTTCACCAATTCCTTTAAACGCCAATTTCACCGAGCTTATCCGGCTAGATCCTTTTAGTGTGATTACTGATTTATGTAGCCGTAGATTAACTTATGTAAAAGCAAAAAACATTAATTATTGGAAGACCTAGACTTACCATCTCTATAAGTTGCAATAGAACTAGGCAGACTGCTAACAAGCTCGCTGAATCGTGTTGTTATGGATACAGATAAAAAGGAGCAAAACGGTTCTGAATCAGTAACTGCGAATTCAGTCTCCTCAGTATAACGTTGTTGAAAAAAGCCTTGATCATTAGTGAATAGAAGGATATACGTCAAAGGACATTGTCTATGCGCCACTGGTGTCGTCCACGATACAATCAAATCATCGCTAATATTTAACATCTCCACTGGACTTATTGTTTCGGGATCTTTAACAAAAAGAAACGTTGAAATGGATTTGTCGCTTCGTAACTAAACATTCCTTACCTTGTGCGCTCACGTTTTTGTATGCTGTAGTAGCATTACTGTCCCCGACAAAAGCTGTGACCGCCAATTGGCTTGGAGAGCAATAACGAAACGTATTGAACTTCAAAGTAGAATTATCAGAAATGGATTCTAGTGGATTCGCTTCTCCTTCGACCATGTAGGTAACTCTGTAGCTTACAAGACAATGCTCTGCTTTAGGATGGGGATCCCAACTCACATGTAGCTCACCGTTCTCTGTTTCCTCTTCAATATTCTCCACGCCAGGCGCTACAACGAAGATAAGATTTATATTTTCAATTTCATCAATTAAATCAAAGCATAAGTTTTGTTTTTTTATAATGAATGTGGGTGAACTTATTTTTCACTTTCACAGACAATATCGTACTGTGGAAAACGCGTTTTTATTTGCAACCGAGCGGCTGAAAATTAAAAGCAAGTGTCCATTTGTTACTTAAGGCTAAATTCTAGCGTTTTCATTGTGCATCACGCACGCACTAGATATATACTATACTTCGATTGAAATAGGTTTTTGCATCAGTTAATACTAAGCCTGAAAGAACGAGTGTGCAGTCGTTGGTGGCGATGGTATATTTCGAAAGCGGTCGGACATATACGAAGTCGGGATTCATAAGATTCAGTTAGTATGTGTATGAATGCCGGATTAGATTAGTGATGGCGAATCGATGGAGTTCTATGTTATGTTCGATCAGTGTAAATAGATTTCTTAACCGATTTCTGACATTAGAATACACTGGTACTATTAATAAATGTGTTGTTTGCAATATCAACATGTTATCGGACAATATGGAGGGACCATTCAGACGTGCAATTACCCTATACACTGTTGGTGCGCACTCTTGCTGGTTCAGCAGTCTATAGGAGCACAGTTGGTTTGCTGTGTATGTACCCGCAGAATAGTATATTATTATTTTAGCACTAGATAGCGCCAACAATGCTCACTTAGACTGTTAATTCAGATACGCTGATAGTAACTGGGAGAGAATTGCAATGCGTTGAACTAGAAAGATCGCCCGAAATCACGCTGATGATGCCGGATAGGAAGAAATATGTTCTCGTGTTGACGTCTTTTCTCCCACATTGTTTTTCACGTGAGTGATTCCCCCAATACCACGATAGTAGCTGTATTTAGAAGCATTATGACATTAAACATATTCACTATTTTTAGGAATAGATCTTACGGGCAGTCCTCGTTAAGAACTTCCTGTGAGTACAAATGTACTTACTTTACTCTTACTTATTACTAGGCTTGGCCAAATCTTTAGTGCGCCAGGTTCGAATTCGCCCGCACGCGCAATGAATAGGAAAATTGACCGAATTCGATGAACCAATTTGTCTCCGTTTCACATCGGTCGTGCGTGCGGGTGAGTTTGGACCTGGCGCACCGAAGATTTGGCCAGCCCTAATTATTACTTTAGCGTTCATTTATATATTAACTATACTACATCTAGAACTTACCTTGGTAGTTTGCAGTAAATTCGGCGCTTTCTTTGTTGTCTAAGCTATGAACTGTTACTACTGAAACGCCAAAGTTAAAGCAGAAGTCTGCTTGTTTCACGGTGTGATTTTTATTTTGTGCTGGTACTGGTTCTTCCGGTGCTTCTCCCGAATCTTTGGTAAGAGTAACCAGGTAATTAACGCTACACACTCCTAGATTTTCTGGTTCAGTCCATGTTATTGTCAAATCATCTTCATCATCGGTAAACTGTATATCAGTTGGTGCAGGAACTGGATCCAGTGGACCTAAAAAAAGAGAGCAGAACACTTTATTTAGAAGAAGTGTATCTAAATTAATGAAGAATCAAAGTATAAGTTTGGAAAAGTGTGTTTTACCGAGGAATTGTTCTCAATTCTCAAAATATTCAACTTATTTGCATTACTGATAAAGAATTAAAGCGATGAGTTTCAACATTTCTCTGCGAAATTATGCATAAGTGCGTAAAGCAAACTAATGTTGCATAGGGGATATTCCAATCTGGAATTGCGGTTAATAAAGCCATAAGAGTATATTATTGAACAGCGAGTAGTTATTATTAAACTTTACTTTAAATTGGGTGAAAGCTTCAAGAAGATTTCGAATAGAGTCCATTACACGTGACTATGGACAAGAAACAATACAAAAACGTTTTGTTATTACGTATTGAATTGTTAAGTGGAGCTAATAACTGATACACATTTATGACAAAAATGCTGCAATAAAATTGATCCAGACCGAAGAAAATTGTCGTTGTTGCATTGGTCTGAAAGTCTAGACACTAGATTCAACAGAAAACGTATGGAGTGTTTAAAAACACGGGGAAATGTGTCAGCCAAAAGGCAGTCAGGTAAAACAGTAATTAAATAATATTGTTATTACGGAAGTCGGCAGAAAGCATTGCCAAAGGAATAATTGCTGTTGTTCAATCAAAGGGTGATCATACTAAATACTAAGTAATCTACGTCTCTGTACATTTATTTAATACTATATGATCACATAAAGCAAGCCATGAAATTATTTCTTCGAAATATGTTGTTTGTAGTGAGTAGAAAATTGACAGTGGGAAATAAAGTTCATTTGTCATGTGTACTGTATAGGTCTATTGACACAAAAATGTTTACAATAAATCACAAAGTTTTCATTATCGAATCATACTTCAGAAATTGTATAAAATTAGAAAATGGAGAATGGTCGTACTCGTTGCAACCATTTATAGATGAATTTCGGGCAGGATCTCCAAATTTTCCAGTAACATACGACAATTTGTGGCAAGTTATTCAAGAACCGGTGGCAAAATTTTGTGAAACGGGGTCTGCGTCCCGAAAACCAGGTATGTTTAGAGATGAATAACTCAATCACCTAAGAAAGGTATTCGCAAGCTTTCACAACAAGCGCAACTTTCATATGGAACATTCCACGCAATCTTTCAAAAGGATCTACAAAAATTGCCATACAAGTTTCATTACGTGCAGGAGCTTTTACTCATTTACACAACCCAGCTTAATTATTGTCAAAGGTTTTTAAGTACGATGAATAATGCAAGTTTGCAATTACCTCATATTTGGAAATAGTAATCGAATTGTAAAAACAGGTACAATTTTTTTTAATTTAGTATTTGCCTTTTTGCCGAGAAGTAGAACATTTAATAAAAAAACCTGTTATTAATACCTTATTTCTGTTGTTTAATTGTTTGTGAAGACATTATGAAGGCGACCTTAAATGTCTCCGGAATCGGCAAGAGATGGCGCACGAAGGATAAAGTGGATTCATTGGTCGGTAAGGGCAACCCTCTTTATGGCAATTGTCAAAATTTCGGAGGTCTACTGTCAATAGTTGTTGTTTAGGAGTGTATTTTGTGTAGCAAGTCAGGCGATTGCGTAAAAATGAAAAAATCGAATTTCGTGCAGTGATAATACATATCTGGATGGCTGTGAAAACGGCCAAGAAAATTCGAAATATTTTGCTAGAGGTTCATGGCGGATGTGTTTCATCATGTTCGACCATCAGGTTATGGGTGAGCGAGCTAATTGGCCGACAAGATTCACGATGTTATGTTAGCCGATTACCGATTGAAGCTAAAAGAGATAGCAGAAACAACAGGCATCTCCAAAGAACGCGTTGGCCATATCCTACACGAAATTTTGTGTATGAAAAAGCTTTCGGGGCAATGGGTATCGCTTTTCCTCACACCGGAGCAAAAACGAAATCGGATGACTGTTTCGAAGCAGTGTCTGGCCAGAATCCAACGCAATCCAAGGGATATCCTCATGCGTTTCGTAACCGTGGATGAGACTTGGATCCACCACTACAGTCGAGGCAGTGGACTTCGATCACAGTACAGTACTACAGCGATTGATTGACCCGATTCGATGCAGTACTGAAGGGGAAACGATTTCATGATCATCGTTTGCAGCGGAAAAAAGCGCTTTCCCACCACGACAATTCTCCGGCTCATGCATCCCGCATTGTCGTGTCCAAATTAAATGAGTTGCGCTACGAATTAGTTTAGCATCCCCAACATTCACCGGACCTGGCCCCCACTGACTTTTTCCTATTCCCAAACCTGGAAAGATCACTGGGAGGAAAGAGATTTGCCTCAAATGACGAGGTCGGCTATTTTGCAGACCTGGAAACATCTTACTTTTCTGACGGCTTGAAGAGGCTAGAGCACCGTTTGAAAAAGTATACTAATCTTTGGGAAGACTACATCGAAAAATAAAAATAAAAAACCACAGCAATACCGTGTTTTGCTTGTCGATTCCGGAAACACTTCGGGTTGCCCTGGTAATTTTAAAGTATTGTTGACTTGCTGATCGTTTAAAATGTGTAACAATCCATTGTACGGTTAATTCGTGAGATTTTTCTTTTCCAGAATGAGACACTAGGCGTGTGACTGAATATTAATTGATCACTTTTAATATACTTTACCTGTGAAGTTTCCCATGTAATGGTCACTACTTTCTTCTCCATCTTCATTTACCGGATAAATGTGAATCATAACGAAAACACACGGAGGTACGGACTCGATCGTATACGAAAGATCGTCCAAATTAGTTACATTTTCTGTTACATTAACCTTTTCGCCTTCTAATTCATAATTGTATGCGAACCTGTAATACACGTCGCAGTCTTCGTCAGCTTCAGGAAGGTCCCATTCTACTAATACACCAAGAGGTATATGCTCAATTGTAACATTTTCGGGTGGAGTAGCATCTGTATGAAAGCAAATTGCGTTATGGTATTCTTATAAAATATCTTTTCCCACTTACCGCCGGAACATCCGCCAGAACGAGTTCCCAATACTATACCGACTACTAGAGCTGTAACGCATACTGCCGTTATAATACCAGCAATGACTGTAAATGTAAATAGAAAGATATACATCAGTAAAGTGCAGTAAAATCTCTAGTAATAAACAGTTCTCTTAAATAGACCCCTCTATTAAGCGGACATATGCAAATGCGCAATTAAATGGGTGTGGATTTAAAAATCAATCAATATTTAAATTAAAAAAAATATAAACTTATCTCGAAATTTCATAAATTTCATTCACTAGTTCCAGTACACAAAAACTAACCACATAAAAGTTTAATTTAATTGTATAATATTAGCCTGACACAAATTTCATCAATTAATGAGACTATAGTGTTCTTCAAACTATCACTTTTTAAACATATTTGAATGAATGCGAGATTTACTAACGATATTGTTATATAGCTGGGTGGTCTGATTTGTTATAAATTTGACATACACTATCGTCCATATTAGTTCGGATACCCAGAAAAATGTTGTAAGATAATATAATTGCTTTCATATATAAATAACATTTATATTAGGTTCTTTATGAAGTTTGTTGTTTTTTAATTGTACAGGTGAACTTCCAAGAATATCGATTAGAGAATTATTACAAACCTATTATATTTTATGAGCCAATATAGTAAATTTCAGAATAATCCTCATCGCGACAAATACGATTATTGGTGGGATAATATTGCAGGTAATAAATTGTCTCCCGAAAGTGCACTGTGTATTAATAAACACTTTAGTTTCTACATAAACCTGCTTGTGCCTGCGTTAGTGTTAAGACCGTACCTTTTTGTGTCAACCTGATTAAAGTTAAAGTTAAACTGTAGTTGTTCTATTTCATCAAGAAGGTTATTCAGTGCGTCAAATTTCCGAAAAAAAAAACCTGTAAATAAATCGGCTGTTAGTGATATCATTCGGAGACATGAACGCGCGGGCAATTTAAGAGATCGGGCGTGTTCAGGTCGTAAGAGAATAACAACTCACGCCAACGATGAGCGTATAAAATTGCTGAGAAAGAATTGCTGAAATAGAAGACTGACAGCACCAAAAATCGCCGTCGAAATGAATCGCGACCGTGCAAGGAAAATTTCTTTTACTAGAGTGAAAAGAATGTTAAAAGCTGCAAATCCTTACGGCCGCATTGCAACAGAAAAATCCCTACTTTGACGGGGAAACAGGCAAAAACGGCTACAGTGGGCACAAATACATAGAAATTGGATAGTGAATGATAGGAAGAGAGTGCTATGGACTGATGAGTCAAAATTTGAGGTGTTCGGACAATCAAGGCGTGTTTTTGTAAGAAAAGCAAAAGGCCAAAGAATGTTGCAGGATTATGTAGTACCAACTATCAAGCAAGGAAGAAGTTCTGTGTTTGTTTGGGGTTGTTCTTCCTACGCCGGTACAGGGGACTTGAAGCGAATCGAATGTATTTTGCGAAAACAAGGTTATTTAGAAATACCGCAAGAAAATGCAATACCATTGGGACAACATCTAATCGGCGAAGAATTTGTATTCATGCAGAACAACGACCCCAAACACTCAGTAGTGATATGTTAAAATTTCTTAAGTGAAGAACAAGATAATGGCACATTAAAAATACATGGTCTCTGCAAACCCCCGATCTAAACTCCATCGAGCTGTTATGGGATGAATTAGACAGGACGGCCCGAAAAAAGTCGTCTGTGGAACATTTTACAAAAGAGATGGACTAATATGCCAAATAGAATCATTGAACAACTAGTGGAGCGGATGCCTCTGATTGTGAAAGCTGTTCTTCGCGCAAAATGGAGTTTCTTTAGATGAACGAAATGTTTAAGAAGTGTTTGTTTATTTTTCGTTAGAATTACTATTTTTACTTTTATACTGCGTAAAGTCCAAACACGTAAGTACAAATTTCCCCCGTATATATTTTTTTGCTCTTTTCCAAGAATACGACTATTAACTCACGGGCATGGGGTAGTAATTACTTTCGGTCAAACGGTTTAGTACTAGTTTGGTAATCGTCTAGTGTATGTGGTAAAGATATTAATCTTTAGTGTCTTATCGCTTTCCTGAGCGGAAGTAATTTTTTTGAAATCAGTGCGCAATTGTAAGAATTTGGTAAATTGCTGAGCGTAAAAATACCAAAATGCAAACAGTCGACTGTATAACAACTTATTAATATTTGTACTCTTCGTGATGGAGGATATACCGCGAGACATATTGCTCTACGATTAGAGATTTCACCGAAAGGTGTGCATTACACATTGGCCCAGAGAAGAGAGACATGATAAAATCTTGATAGAAGACGAAGTGGACGCCCACGGGTGACTTCTGGAGCTGAAGACAGATTTATAATAACGATTTCGAAACGAGATCGATGTGTAACGCCACCGAATATCGCAATGCATGTTCATGTTACCACCGTCAAGAGGTGATTGTTGGCAGCAGAACTCAGGCAATGCATTGGCCGCAAAAAGAACGTTTTAATTAGCGCGCATAAAGAGAAACGATTAACATGGTCAATGCAACATTCAAACTGGTCGCAATCTTATGGACTGATAAGTCCAAACTTGGTAACGTGGTAACAACGGAGAGTTTTTCTTTGTCAACGACCAGGGGAAAGAGCTAATGAGGCCTATTCAGTGCCGTCCGTCAAACACGGAGGTGGTATTGCTATAGTTTGGGGTTATTTTGCTGGAATACCTACGGGTGATTTAGTTAAAATTAATGGTACAATGCGGACAGAAGAAAGTAAATGTATAACTTATAAGTAGTGCCCAAAAGTATCGCCTTCCCTCTCAATACATTTTCGTGCCCATTTGAATATACTCTAGGTAGCTCTTAAAACTGTCCTTCCATCCAATTCGCGGAAAACTTTCTTAGCTCTATTTTTCAATTCGTTCACGTTCTTGGTACCTCGTTAGGTACACATGACTTTGTAAATGTCCCCAAAGAAGAAAGTCTAAAGGTGACAAGTCAAGAGAGCGTGCTGGCTATAGGATTGGCCCATTTGTACTAATCCACTTATCGGTGAACATGGTGTCCAGATAGTTATGTACTATGCGGCAATTATGTGCAGCTGCACCGACCTGCTGGAAGTATACATTTTGGCGCATTAGATAACTTGCGTTATCAAGGAAATCCTCTAGAAATTTCCAAATAAGTTCCAGATATCTGTCTCCTGTCAATGTACTATTATAGAACACTGGAGCAACGACTATAGAACCAGTTAATCCTCACCAAACATTAAAAGTAAGTCGAACTTGTGCAGCATGTAGACGCTTTATTAATCAATTTTCTTGCGACCAGCAGTGATAATTCTTTTTATTAAACAGACATTTATTGGAGAAGTTTGTTTCATCACTTCATAAAATACGTTGTGCTCCATTCAAGTTTTCATCACAAAAATTAACGAACAATTGGCAGAAAGCCAACTTTCTGTCAGAATTTCCTGATTGTATTGTTTGTGAGGTTCGGTACTTAAATGTTATTTACTTATGACTCTGTATTGAAAAACTCGCTGGGCTTCAAAATATCGTAACACTGTAATTTCTACTTCGTTAATAATCATACTTTTCTTTGTTCCTTTCTTTTTAAATAAGTAATTATGTTGTCTAAATGGTTTGCAAAGTTTTCGAAAGTAACGTAGACCTGTCTGGTGTCGTAAAGGATAGTGTTCAGCATAATATTCGCTAGTTCTTCTTGAATTTTTGCCGCATACAACGTATACTTCCAATCGCCTTTCTCGAAATGAGAAAACATAATGGTGAGACATTATTTAACCATGAAAGATAAGAAAAAATGTTCAAGTAATAATAATAATAGAGAACCAAATAACAACACAAAATCAAATAATCAACTATTTTTAATAATTAAACGTGCAAAAGATTTCAACTTAGTGCGTTTTTGACAATTTCAAAGGGTAACTGTTTGTTTTTGTTTAAAGTGAAAGAAACACTAATATTTTACAGAATGAAAGTGTATCTTTATCATTAACTAAAATCCACTATAACTTCTTTATCATGCCTTTTAATGCAATAGTGTATTAAAACTTTTATAACTTAATATATCTTTCAAAATTTATTAAAATATACACCATCTTCCATTAAAAAAAAATATAAATCTCAAAATTTCTAAGACACGCGTCAATTGTTTTCTCGTATACTCCGTATCAATCAGCGTTAGAAACACTATTACTTTGCTAGTTTAACCTACTTTCTAGAAACAATAACAGCAGAGATAGCAATAGTGCGCATTTAATTTGAATCAGCCTGTATAGTTGTTTAATTTAATGTTATCCAACTTTGGTATATTTAAGTTAATTATGACCATTAGGAAACAACCCGGCATTGATGAAAATCCATTTTTAATTTTGAACAATGTCTCCGTGTCTAGAGATTGTTGTTGTTTGTTTACTATTATGCAGGTTGCAATAACTTAAGACAGTCAAAACTTATGTTTGTGAAGTGGTTTCTATATTAACCACCTAAATAATCTTGCTTTCAGCGTTTTTTGTCTTAAAAACATTCTAAGACAGTTCTAAAACATTCTAGCGGTGGAGCATACCAAAATGACAATTTTCGTGTTTGGATTTGTCTGTCTTAGGTCTTCTCATATATAACACATTAAAGGATTGACTATATTACTCTTCGTTAACAGTAAGGCATGCATCTGAAGGTTTGAATTAAAAATCTGCCTAAGGGGAATGACTAACTAGAATAACTTGGACAGTTTGTTGAAGTAAATTTTGCATTTTTCTAAGTGACATTTCATCAACGCTAACGACTAGTAATCATAACTAAAATAAATATACCAAAGTTGGATGACGTTAAAAACTAGTAGTTTTCTGTTAAGAAAATTGTGCTACCATACATAGTTTTTTCATTTTACAGTCGTAATGAATATGCTGTATTTTTTTTTTTGAATTTAATGTAGAGAAAAACAGTTATATATAAAACAAATAAGAGTTGATATTTTTTCCATTTGAAAGTTTGACCATAATTTTCAGCCAACATTTTTGGGAAATTTGAATTTTTTTTATCTTCTTCATTTCAGGTTTAAGGCATTTTGCTTATTACGATACCCATCCTCTACTCGGTTTGCTTACACATCTTCTTCCCAAACATCTATAAAATCTCGCTCTGACTGACAATCTCGTCACCTGCACGTGTTCCTTCCACTTATTTTTGTTTTCCTTTATTCTCTCATTTATGTCTTATATTTATATTTTTTATTCTATCAGATCTTGTGCAACCTGCCACTATTCTTAAAAATTTCATTTCTTGTGTCTGTATCCTGCTTTCTAGTTTTTTGGTTGTTGTCCATGTTTCACTACCGTATAAGAGGGTTGGCACTGCTAGCGTCTTGTAAAATTTTATTTGTGTATCCTTTCTTGTTCTTTTCTCCAACGTTCTGCTGATTGTTCCACAGATAGGTGTGAATTTATTCAGTTATTCTTCTGTCTTCGTTTAGATCATAATATACATCGCAGCCTGAACACTAATGTGTTTCACCAGTTCCAGTACAGTGTCGTTTATGAGTATGTTTCTCTTAATTGGATATTTACCCAGAAAAGCCATAGTTTTGGTTTTATTTGTCGATATTTTCATTTCATAGTTTTTTCAGATTTTTGTTAGCGTATATATCCGTTTCTGTAGATCATCCTCTTTATTTCAGTTAGTAGTACTCAGTCAGCACATAGGATAGAATTTAGGGTGGTGTCTGGTCTAAACGTATTCCTTTAGAGCATTTATTTTTCCATTCCTTTACAATAGCATCAATAGCATCAATATATATGTGAAATAACGTTGGCGACACATAGCAGTCTTTTTTAACTCCATTGCTTGTAGGTATTTCCTTAGTCAATCGTAGCTATATCTACCATAATTCTGGTGTCAGTGTGTAAACCCTGTATAGCTCTTGTTATATGATGTGAATGTCCCTGTTCTTTCATAGTATCTCATGATTTACATCTGTAATATTGAAAGCCTTAACACACATAGGGTTTATAGACTTCGGAAATTGAATTTTCCAAGTTAAAGATCTTCACAGTTATAGAAGTTCCGACGTATTCGTCCATCTGTCAAATATTTAAAAAAATGCGAATATTTCAAATATGGTTAGCAATAACATGTTTATTGCACCAAACACACCTTAAAATTTGTATACGAATTCAAAGCTGTATCAATATATAGGAAGTTCAATTTGAAACAATAAAGTTGATAGTTACATCCGGTATAACAGGAAGTATTAGATTATTGAAAATATTTTAGGTCAATAGTATCTATCAGCTTTTATATATTACCGAGGTTTTAGAATTTTCCAATGTATACGTGCCCTTCTATATATATATATAATATCTAAAAATTAAATTACAACTTCGAAGATGCCTCAACGCCAGTCAATGACGAACTGCTACCGACGTACCCGTTGACCCAATAAGGTATGAAATTTATTGCTATTGACTGATACTTGATTCTCGATATCGATTAAACCAACAACGAAATTTACTCATTTTTTTTAATTTCGAGGTCCTCGAGTGCTTTCAGTTATTGCAAAACGCTATTAAAATAGACGATCCTTATCTGAGTACTTGTCGTATTCCTAATAAATGATATCGGAGACGAGCATAACATGCAGATAAAAATTGCACAACCATCTGTGAAAGCGTAATATTTTTTACGTAGATTAGCTGGTAGTTCAGCAATGTTAGCGCCGTTAGAAAGCTATCCAAAGGTGAAATTTCAAGTGCTAGACATTGCTGAACAAAGACAACATTTTTATTTGAAAAGTAGTGGGGAGGGGGATAATTTTCTTAGGTGTGGTTGATATTTCATTAACAATGTGAAATATATTAAGCCTGAAAAATAAGACTTATCAAAACGGGGTTTAAAAGTCATATTAATCGTTATCCCCAATAAAAAATAGCGTTTTAAAGGAAGAAAGTCTGTGAAAACACCAAATTTAATATGATCCTTATTTATATAGCAAAAAATAAAAGTTGAGATATTTAAAGCAGGACCCTTAGTTTTGTTCATTCTTATGGAAAATTAAAAGTATAAAATTTCAAGTCAATCTTATAACACTAACGCGTGCCACCTTGCCCTAATGTTGAAAAGTGATATTTTTGTCTTCTTAAATATTAAACTTAAACAAGCGAAATAAGTCCAAACAAACGCAAAAATAGGTAGCGACCACTACCAATTATAGATGAAGATTAGCAAAAATACAAAAAAGACGAAAAAAGACAAAAGATAAAAGTAATTAAGGAAACGATATAATGCTAAACATTGAAAGATGAAAAATTCGGGAGAAATACCAATATAAGACAAATGAAAAGAGATAATGGTAAGATGGAAGCAGTACTTTGAGGATCTCACAAAAATAAAACAAGAAAGATATATAAGAGAAAAAGAGCAAATAACAAAAAACGACAAAAAACGTATCACACCAATAAGCGACATAGTAGTGAGAGAAGCAGTTAGCAAGCTAAAACTAGGAAAGGCGGCCAGAGAGTATGGAATCACGGCTAAAATGATAAAATATATGGGAGACAGAGGTAATAAAGAATTATTTGACCTCTTAAACAACATCACAATAAAAAAAGAAATACCTAAGGAATGGAATATGGGAATAATTATGCCCATATACAAAAAAGAAGACACCAAGGAATGCTCAAACTGCAGAGGAATAACGTTAACTAGCATCTCAGGAAAAGCATTGACAACAATACTAGAAAAAAAGACTGCGAGAGAAACTGGAAACAACATTAGAAAATACTCAATATGATTTGGGAAAAGGAAGAAGCACGCAGGAGATAATATTTTTAATTTGACAAGAAAAACTAATAGGGAAAGGAAAAGAAATACATACATACTTTACAGATCTCAAGTAAAGCGATGGATAGTGTAAGACAAGATGGCAGAGGATTGAAAGAAGAGGGCTAGAGAAAGGAATGATAGAGATGATTAGGGCACTCTAGAAAAACAACAAGAATACACTTCCAACGCTGTGCCAGCTGAATTCGAACCACAAATTGAATTAAAACAGAGATGCGTATTAAGCCCATTGTTATTCTCTATATTAATAGACGATGCTATTAGAAAAGCCAAACAAATAGGAAAAAATATGAAAGTAGTAAACTGGAAAATGAATGCAATTAACGTACAGGCACTAATATTTGCCTTGGAACAAGTTAAATATTACAGTTACTTAGGAACAACCATTGTAGACAACGGGAGAATAGAGAAAGAAACAAAGGAGAGAATAAAGTATATAACACATTAAGAAATACATTTTTAGATAAAAAAGAAATACCAAAATAACTAAAGACAGAAGTCTATAAAGAAGTGGTCAGACCAACAGTAACATATGGCAGTGAGTCATGGACAACCACGAATAGAATTAAAAGCAAAAGTTACGGCATGGAAATGGGATTCCTAAGAAGAATAGAAGGAGTGACAAGGAGAGACGAAATGAAAAACACGACAATCACTAATAGCCTAAATATCAAGCCAATAGAAATAATCATAGAGGAGTGACAACTGAGATGGATAATATACACAGAATGGACGAAGATCGTATAACAAAGAGAATTTTTGAAGCCAAAACAGAATTGGTAGACTCCGAAACACCTGGAAAGAAGAAATATATAGAACATTAGAAAGAAGTATGGCATGGATTGAAGCCAAACAACTGGCTCAGAACAGGAAACTGCGGAAGACAAAAGAATTATTTAAGAATATACATTCTTTGCATTTGTTGTTCTCTTTACTTTTAGAATATTTATTTTTAAGTAGTAAGAACAAATTACCATGTTTATTAACTTAAACTGAAATGTACTTTATAAAGTGTCAGTGTTTTCGTTAAGGGCTTAAAGTTAACGAAAAATGGGGGTAAATGACATATCTTAGATTTCAGATTATTCAAGTAATTTAATTTTTCATTCCGGGTCAATTTCAATAATTATTTAAAAAATACCGTACAGATAATTTCAATATTTACTTGTTCTTTGTGTTATTACAATATTATTGGCTTTATAACTGAAACCTTTTTACTAATTTAAAAAACATAATAATTGATAGTACATTTTTCGTACAAACTATGCCAAAAACTTGCTTAAATTTCAACAACTTAAGATGAGATCACTTTGGTTCACAACATTTTTCAATAAAAAAAAGTTCGAAAAATTAAAAATTTGCTATTTTTGCAATCTTGAAAGGTCAATGCGGCACATGATTCTATTCACAGGAGTAAGGTAAGAGGTTCTATAGTAAAAATTCCAAACATGCAAGGGCGTACATAACTGATTCCTAAACTTCCCCCGTTCCGATCCCTACAAATTTGATAACCAAAATAAAAGGAGAAACAAATCCAAGGATATCATATAAGTTATAATTTAAAATAAAAAAATATTATAAACTTAGCAATATGAAAGAAAAATGCAAAGTTGTCCTGCATCACTTTAGGTTGATTATTATTATTTTGATTTTTTAACAGGGGTGGTTTCTCCATAAGTTCACAACACCACGCGCCCTCACTAGTATATCGTTTAAAGCCTGGATTCAATACATAAGATTATTTAAATTCACGTTATGTATTTATTAGGAAAATATAGTTTCGATAAACCTTCGGCTTCCTTCTTATCTCGTGGTCAATAGTGCGAAATGTATTACGCCTGATGCAATAAGTTGGAATGAAGTATTGTGACTGCTATGAAATTCCGGCAGTAGTTACTGGATAGCCCTAACACGTTGAACGAAAGATGGAGAAGTACGTATGTTTATTACCTTAAACTGAATATAGTTAATGTAATTTAGAAGAACGATTTTGAAAAAAAAAATGGAGCAGGTAGGCCATTATCTTAACTAAAATTGATACAAATAATGAAAAAAGAGCCGAAAATCGAACGTTCGTGCAACGTTTTTCCATGGGAATTAGAAAAAATAATTGGATTTGTGGAGCTTCGAATTTATTATATTGTCTTCCGTGTGTGTTGTTGTATAATAATACGTCTGGATAATCAGATTTCAGTTGAACTAGCGTTGATGTGGAAGATGCACACTTATCCACCATAATAAAGAACCCTGCGGTCACATTAATTCCTACACGGCGTTTGCTTTATTCCCCAAAACAAATATTATGACAAAGCTCAGTTCTGCTTACCAACAACATATTGTCGATTACAATGAAAAAAAAAGAAATTGTTTTATATTAAAACGTCGGTATGTTATATGAAACTTGCTAGAGTCTTTACGTTAAAAGATCAGTCAATCGTGGAATATCTAATAATATAAATAAATCAATTTATTGATATTGGAGTTACAACAAACTATGCATTATGAAAAGTAGATTTTTCAGGCTACTACAAACTGTTACATGCTATTATACCAGGATCAAGAGGGAACACAGTGCATATAAACTACGATTAATACAAGGTAGTGCAGAAGATTATTTAATCTAGAGAAACCGCAGCAACGAAAAATAGGATTTAAATGATATATAATTTAAACATTACAGTATGAAACAACAAAAGTTCGTTTAGAGCCCAAATTGCGTATATTTAGAAATATTATAAATACTCAGCTTAGAATGACGACAGAGTAAAGTAAAAATGAGAAAAAAGGGCAGAATGCATGATATCGCCAATTTGATAAGAGAAATATTTTTTGAACATCTGTATAGATTGTCGAGGAATTTCCAAATATCCCACGACGAATATTAATAGTATGTACGAGGTAGGCGCCATTAATGCTCAGCCTGACAGGCTAATGCAGGTTCAAGCGTGTTCAAACTCCATCACAGGATGCATGCACATACACGAGGTCTACGCTATAAATATGACGGTTCAAAGAGTAGTAGCCAGCGGACCAACATGACTAGCGCATGAAAATGTCTGAAATAATGAAAATTGAATACCGCGCGGTCATCAAATTTTTAGCGACATATACCTATAATCACATAATACAACGTTTAGACGGCGTTTACGGTGATTCATCTCATTCGTATTTCAATGTAAAAAAGAGTGGGCAAAATGTTTCCGTTTGGAGCAAGAATCCCTGAAAGATGCTGAACGGTCGGGTCGACCAATTGAAGTGATAAAGCCGTTTGAAAGTGAAGGAATTAGCAGTTATACCAAACATATCCGAAACAAGTGTTCGCCGAATTCTCCATGACCATTTAGGTATGAATAAAATTAGTGCAAGATGGATATTACGACTTCTTTCTGCTCTCCAACGTTATCGTCGAGTCGAATGTGCGTGGTCGTTTTTAAACATGTGTGGAGACGACCCAAAATCGATTTTGGAGTCCATTGTCACAGTGAATGAAACAGTGGTTCTGTTTTATGATCTTCTATCGAAAAGGGAGTCCACGGAATGGCAGCAAACTGATGTACTTCGTCCTAGAAAGGCGAAAGTTCTTCAATCAACTAAAAAGGTAATGGTCGTAATATTCTGGGATTGTAAGGGCATTTTGCTGATTGACTTTAAAAAACGCAATACAACTGTGAACGGCACATATTATGCGTCTTTATTGCATAAATTAAGACGTGCGATTATTGCACGACAATGCTCCCGTCCATATTGCCGCCGTCTCACAAGTTGCCATCCGCGAATGTGGTTTTCAATAATTGATGGGTCCTCTATCGAAAAGGGAGTTCATGTGCGACCTGATGAACCTCGACCCACAAAGGCGAAAGTCGTTCAATCAAAAGAATAAGTGATGGCCACAATATTTTGGTATTGTGTTCGTGCAAAACATGGTGAAAAATTGACAAAAGGTGTGCGATTATTGCACGACAATGCTGTCGTCCATATTGGCGCCATTTCAGCTACCATCCGCCAATATGTCTTGTTACATAACTGTTATAGAACATTTTGAACATTAATCGTTATAATATGTGTATAGTAGTTGGGAGAGATTACATTGAAAAATACAATTTCTTATATTGTTCCAAGTTTCTTTTTTCTACATCAGGCCGACAATTTATGGCGCCTACCTCCTACATAAGTGCTATAAGTAACCCTTTCGGAAATATAAGAAGTCAGAGCGGTCAGTACTTTGAAATAAAGGCAAGACGCATGCAATGCTTTGCGCGTAGCCATTATTACTCATTCAGCCCACTGCAAAGTGTAAGAAATCCTTTCCCTTCTTCCAATCTCATACACAAACACGACCCTTTCCATACGATTATAATCATCTTTTTGTCAAACGAGGGCTATAAATAGATCTATAAAGATTAAACATCGATAACACTGGCAAATCGCATAAGAACAACTTAATTTTCTGATTTAAAATGCCTGTTATTAAATAATACCCTCAAATTAAGGGAGGACGATCTTAGTAGCTGGTTAATATGATATGTGAAGCGCAAGTTGGAGTCAATAGTCAGCTCCATATTTTGGTTCTATCAACCACTGACAAAGCAAAACTGCTGATAATAATTTTGAGCTCATCAGGCGTCTGCAAAGCATGTCGTCTACCAAAAACGACCATCGAGCACTTGAATGCACTGATTTTTAAAGATTGCTGCTCAGAGATGGAGCACAATGTTTCCGGGTCCTCACTGATTAAGATAACAGCATCAACCACATCACTTATAGAATAAGAGTAGTAGAGCTGAATATCGTCAGCATACGTATGGTATTGATAAGTTTTTAGTACGGTTGGGATGAAGGAGGTGTAAATAGGATAAAAAATAGGACCGAGAATTGATCCCTGTGTAACCCCAGCGCTAATAAGTTTGGCTTCAGGGATATCACCGTCCACCTTCCGCGTTCTAACGGGCAAGAAATTGTCAGAAAACATAACTGTATTGTTAAATAAACGAATGTGGTGAAGTATTGCGCATAATAATTGATGAGTCGAACGCCTTGGAAAAGCTCAGTTAGATTAACTCAATGGTGTCATCCAAGCAAAATACACACAAGTATCAGATAACTTTATAATTACTGTAAAAAATTGTACTTTTTTCATGTGATTAAGAAATAAACACGTTCAACAATTAAGTGATTTTTCGATCTTTGAAGTTTTAAAAATTCATAATGGTTACTTATTTATGCACAATACTGCATATAACTTCAATTTGCATGTTTTTAAAAATGTTGGTAGATATAATTAAATAATGACGTTGAAATTAACTAAAGGAGACTCTAATCAGCGAAATTTGGAACTTAATAGATGAAATGTCATGATTACAATATTAATGGGTTTGCAATCACTAAATCTGTTTTCTTTTCAACAATTATCACGATTTGATCGATATTTACTGAGCTGTGTAATTCGGTTTTAAAATAACATTATCCTTATCATAAGTCAATCTATTGTAATTTTACTCGTTATTCTTTCATAGCGATATTATATGTTTAATAAACTAAAGAGCACTTTCTAATTGCACTGGAGTACCAGCGCTCTCATTTAGATAAGAGATAAAATTACAGTTGGTATTTGACCTTTTCAAACCCAAAATTGTTGGTTACCGTTGGTAATACAAATCGTAAAATAATTCGGCTATTTTTTTAATTATAGATACTAGATTCTTTCGTACATTCTATTTTCCATAATGATTTCATTAAAACAATAGGAAAAATGAAAAATTATGGCGATATTATTGGAAGTTTTTATTTAGATAATATCAGTAATAAACGCAAACTAGATTATATGTCACCAAATGTAGCAATATGCCCAATTTATTATATGAAATTGGAAAAAACCGTTTCCACACATATTGCAAGGCGTAAATTAAATATTTCGAAAGCTTTTTCAGTTTAAAGAAATTAAACTAAAGTTCTTCTAACTATACTGCCAAAGAAGAAATAACGTCCAAAAGTAAGTTCTTCCATACAATTTTGATAAATTGTTTAATATTTGGGATATTTTCTAAATGTCCTCAAAGACCAAATTATTTATTTAACTACCCTAAAGACAGTACCTTATCAAATTATTCGAAAATAATTTATCACGATTACTTACCAATTGTTTTCGTAGCTACCATCTTACTTTATTCTATCTAATACACCATGAGCACTCGCATCTATCCCGGTCACTTACAAACTAAATGATTAGGTTTGATAATGCATCAATTATTTTATATATATATCGAATTCTTCTTTTTTACATACTGTGACGGAACTTGATAACTAGATACGCCACATATCGGCTAGATAGAAGATAAAGCCATCAGTACAGCGAATTCCAATTGTGAAGCATCCGCTTTAGGTATTTTTGCAGTGATTATTCAGCGCAAAATAAAGTGTACTGAGGGCAGTTGGTAGGATTTTTCTGGTTTACAAAAGTTTTGTTTCCAAACAAGGAACACAGTTTAGAGTTTGTTCATAGAAACCTTTGTTGGCGGTAATAATATTAGCAAAAATAATAAACATTCTACTGCAGCGTCTAATATATTGGAACTAACTTTTTTAGAAATTCATTGTAAAGCGGTTAGGAGAAATTATTTCAAAAAATATTTAAAACCCAATAAAAAGATTCTTTCATTTTAAATATGTACAGTCTGTATAACAAGAAACATAGGCCCAAATTCAAACAAATTTTAAGGAAAAAAGTGTATATAAAATAAAATTAAATGAAGATCTTCAAAGTTAATACGCGCTAAATTAAAAAAGGAGTCCAATCCCCATTACTATCTAGAATTGCTTGACAACGTTTTGTCATGCTTTCTACCAAATTTTCAACGTAAGACGTAGGTAACGAACGCCATATCCTTTTTATGCTACGAGATAGCTCTTTTATATTATATATACCCTCCCTTCGGGGTTTATGCTTCATGATAGCCCACATATTCTCGATCGGGTTAGCATTCGGAGACTTCGAGGGCCAATCCAATGTTGTGATGTGACTTTCCAACTAATAGCCCCTATATAGTCTGCTTCGGTGTTTTGGATCGTTATCATCTGGTAAAATCCAATTCTCAGTACCACTCTTAAAGCTGACCTTTGTAGATGTCAGTAGTCATCTTTTGTACGATTCCACCATCCGCTGAGCGTTTAAATTACAAATAAAGGCATATGACGATCAAAAATAACGAACACTAAAACTTCCCCAAACATAGGCCCTCGCTGCATGTTTTACAATTCGTTTGACAATGCGATCTGTACGGCTACACCACGCTTTGCTTCTTTGTACAAAGGTCCAAAAAGATTTGTCCGTAAACACCACATTCGTCCCGTATCTGATGATATTTTTCCGTACCCATGTTATGCGTCCATGTTGGTGTTTGACCGAGAGCAATGGTTTCTGTAGCGTGCTGCGACAAGCAATCTCGTGCTCAAGCAATCGGCTTCTAAGAGTTATTAAACTAATATTTATATTTCTCTTCGCCAACATAAATTGCCCTTAACGCAATGTCAAATGTGTTTTCTGCTGAATAAATGAATTATTTCCTTATCTTGCCTGGGTATCGTCGTACGAAATTGAGCGTGTCTTGTAACTTCATCTACTGCTCCCGTCTGCTGGTATCGCCTTGTTCAGCGTCGTGTATAATCTGCAAATAATCTGGTGTTTTATGTAAGTACCTAGCAGCCGCTGCAATACTCATTCTTGGGTCCTTTGGATAATTACAGAAAAACACTGCTGCAGAACGCTTTACATACACTGTGTCCGTATTTGCCTATACCACCGTATTTTGCAAAGGCGAACAAGAAATAACTTGCAACTTACTACGCGCACTAAGTGAAAGGTCATTGTTACCTGCTATACCATTACCACCCTTCTATCTCTTTTTCTAGAAAAGATATTAGCCTCCGTTTCCCATTATACAAACTGTACTTCTCCAAGGCGTTTAATTGCAGTTGCCACGATTATTGTTATGCGATATAATACGAGGTTGTATTTGGCAAAACAAACCAGGGACCAAAAATAATAAACCTTCTATATTACCGTGTGGTGTAAGATTTAATGGCACTATCAGCCCACACATTTTTGCACTGCAATGTGCCATGTCATGAAACGCAATCGTTTATAAATTATTTAGACTCAAAAAATTTACTGTTGCTAAATTGAACAAGATAGGAGCGATGACTTCAGTTTTGCAGTTTCGCGTTTATTCGTATCACGAAAAGAGGTTGGGGTCGCCTACAGGTTATTCTTAGAGTCGACGAAACACGAGTAATCGCTATAACAAATTAACTCTTTCCCTACATTCACCACCTCTGCTTGTAGCAGCTGCGTCTTATGGTATGAATCATTCCACTTCGAGCAGTTGAAACAATTTCTGAGAATGGCATATCAAAATATCATATTTCCACAATAACTAGCAATAATAAATAATACCTTTTCTAAAGCTCTATTCATTTTAATTCACTCATAGTATTTTTCTATATTTTGTGGATTAACTGTAATTACACATACTAAACGTACGGAAATGGCTTCGTTTTAAATATGACATGATTACTAATGTTGCGAAGTTTTTCATACTTAAACAATTTGAATAGATAGTAATTTGGTAAGAGAGAGGAATGATAGAAATGATTAAGGCATTGCATAAAAACAACAGAAATAAAGTCAAAACTTCCAAACGCAGAATCAACTGAATTCGTATCACAAATTGGATTAAAACAGGGATGCGTATTAAGCCCACCTTTATTCTCTATAGTAATAGATGATGCTATTAAAAAAGCCAAACAAAAAGGAAAAAATATGAAAGTAGGAAACTGGAAAATGAATGCAATCAACGTATAGGAGCTAATATTTGCAGATGATAGGGTATTGAGCAGAGTCTGAAAAGACATTACAGCTAAACTTGAAGATATACCGAGAAGAATTAACAAAGACAAACATAGAGATAAACACAATGAAAATAAACACACTGATAATAGCGGCAGAAGAAAAAAAACAACATCAAAATCGAAGGAACACCCTTGGATCTAGTTAAAAGTTATCCAAACTGCTCAAAAGAAAAAAATTATCCAGGAATAACAATTGAAGACAATAGGAGAATAGAGAAAGAAATAAATGAGAAAAGAGGTAAATCCGCAAAAATATGGAATACATTAAGAAATATATTTCTAGAAATACCAAAATAAATAAAGAAAGAGGTGTATAAAAGAGTGGTCAGACCAACACTAACATATAGCACAGAGTCATGGAGAATAGAATCAAGAGCAAAGTTATCCCCATGGAAATGATATTCCTAAGAAGAATAGAAGGAGTATCAAAGAGAGACAAAATCAGAAATACGACAATCACTAATAGTCTAAATATTAAGCCCATAGAGGAGAGACAACTGGATGGCTTGGACATATACACAGAATGGAAGAAGATCGAATAACAAAGAAAATTTTGAAACCAATACAGAGGACAAAAAGAGAATAGGTAGACCCCGAAACACCTGGAGAGAACAAATGTATAAAACATTAGAAAAAGGAGGTATGGGATGGATTGAAGCCAAACTGGCTTAGAACAGAAATCTGTGGAAGACAAAAATAAGAGAATGGTAGTCCAACACGGCAAGGTACAGAGAACGTAAGATTAAAGAAAATAGTAATTTGATATTAAAAAATTATCAAAACTGGTGGTAAGCAAATGTGCTGTTAGTAGAATATATTTTGACGCGGACAATTATTTTTGAATTGAAAGTAGTTAGTCAATTTAAGATGTGCAATAATCATAGACGCCATAACCATGCTTTCGGTTGATACGCACCGTTATTGTTATTGCATGAATTAATCATGGCATTCGAATCGATATCGCCGGTACTAAATGAAAGGACAACATATTTGATACTATTTCGCCATAAAGATAAAACGAGATAAAGAAATAATCCGATGGCAGCTTAAAAAGCCGTAATAATCGATATCGGGAATTGAGGCGGCATTAGTCAGTACGATCCAATAAATGCCGTTAATTTGTGTCTAAACGCGCAAGTAATACGTTAGGCCAACTATTAGTCCTCTATGATTCATTGAACTTGTTGTATAGTCCATGGTTGTAAATCTTTTAACTTTAATTAATAGAGGAGATCATGAATATTGACAAAAAAGCTGCCATCTTTTAAATAGTTCATTGGTTATTTGTTTAGGATATTAGCATAAGTGGCAATATAAAACAAAAACATAATTTTCTGAATTTTATACCTATTTTATATTTTAAATTAGGTGTTAATATGAATAACATTTGTTTACTTACGACTTTCGAAATGTACGAGGGCAACCTGAAATGTGTCTGGAATCGACAAGAAAAACACGGTATTAGTGTGGTCTCTTATTTTTATCTTTCGAAGATCAATACACTTTTTCAAACGATGCTCCAGTCTCTTCGAGCCGTCGGAAAAGTAGGATATTTGGAGGTATGCAAAATAGCCATCTGTAGCGATGATGACCTCCTCATTTAAGCCAAACCTATTTCCTCCCAATGATTCTTTCAGGTTTGGGAATAGGAAACAGTCACTGGGGTCTAGGTCCGGTGAATATGGTGGTTGAGAGTCTAATTCGTAGCGCAACTCATTCAATTTGGATACGACGATGCAGGATAAATGAGCCGGTGCATTGTCGTGGTAGAAAATCAATTTTTCCGCTGCAAACGAGACCATTTTTCCTTCGATACGGCATCGAATCGGGTTAATAAATCGCTATAGTATTGTTCCGTGATCGTCCTTCCTTTCTGCAGATAGTCGAGGAGAATGAGATCTTGGGAATCCCAAAAAATGGTCGCCATGACCTTTCCGGCCGATGGAACGGTCTTTGCTTTCTTCGGAGCCGATTCGCCCGGAAAAGTCCACTGCTTCGACTGTTGCTTTATCTCCGGTATGTAGCGGTAGATCCAAGTCTCATCCTCGGTTACGAAACGCATGAAAAAATCCTTTGGGTTGTATTCGATCCTGACCACACACTCCTCCGAAACGGTCACCCGATTTCGTGTTTGCTTCGGTGTGAGCCAATGCGGCACTCATCGCGTCGAAAGTTTTTTCATACCCAAAATTTCGTGTAGGATATGGTCAACGCGTCCTTTTGAGATTCCTGTTGCCTCTGCTATCTCCTTCAGCTTCAATCGGCGATCGGTTAACACGACATGATGAATCTTGTCGACGATTTCATCGTTGGCAGCGGCTTTTGGACGTCCACTGCGTGATTCGTCACTTATGCTTGTGCGGCTACGTTTGAACTCGCTCACCCAGTAGCCGATGGTTGAAAGTTATGGAGTACATTCCCTATGAGTCTCTGGAAAATATTTTGAATTTCCGTGGTCGTTTTCCCGGCCATCCAGAAGTATTTATCACTGCACGAATTCATATGCAAGGTAATTAATAGCAACTATTCAATTGACTCATACAAATTTCAGTTGTATACAAGAGATATCGCTAAGTTAGCAATGCAACTGTACCCGTGTTATTATATGCCTTCAACGGTTCATAAAATCTTAATTCACGGAGACGAAATCATAACAGTTGCAGCATTGTCGATTGGGTTACGGTGAAAAGCCCATGAAAGCAGACATAAAAGCTATTAGTCTTATAGATTTCACTTCACAATGTTATGTTCCCGTACAGCCACAAACGGGGATATATTTCATAAGATGTTCGAGTCGTTAGATCCTTATATTACACACTTGAGGCCTGAGGCGTGAGCCTAAAAAGAAACGCCTTCCCATCAGTGAAGAAGCTCTTGAATTAATGTTACCCCAGCATGTTTATAGATTACATGTATATATTATTAATGTAGGAATAACTTCTACTTTCATATTAGTCTTTAAAACAATACTGTTTTTTTTTGTAAATCATGAATGTGTAGAATATACCCACATTTCGAGAACATTATTATTAATAAATTTTATATATGTACTAATTCATCATATATGTATATATATATGTACATTAAATCCAATGAGACCAACCGTAGTTCGATAGGACTATCCGTTTTCTAAATATTGAATTGTTTCCGCTTTTCGAGTATTTGACCCCACTGTGCGACGTTTACTCAGCGTGGTGAGAAAAATGTTTCTTGGGGGTTTGATCAGTTTAAGAGGAGACGTGAAGTGGCTTGCACGGTCACCCGATTTAAGCCCTCTGACTTTTTTCTTTGGATATACCTGAAGGAAAAGATATTTCAGTGTCGACCTCCACCTCTTGAGAAACTGAAGGAGAGGATCCGACAGATAATCAAGTATATTCCCTGTTAACTGACGCGGAAAGTGATGGTAAACTTCCGGGAACGTCTGCAGCAATGTGCTAACAACGACGGCCGCCATTTACCTGTTATAATTTTTAAAGCACAAAAAGATTATATTTTATGTTCTTTTTAAAAATATATTCACTTTCTTTCTAGTTAATTTTTTATACCTCTTCAAGATGTTGGACATGTTTGTGTACCACTCTGTACTTTATCCAAAGCTTCTATCTTCACTATTCTAAATATATTACTGCCAACATACAAGTCTCTTGTATTCCATCCAACGAAAGGTGTGCAACAACAAACTACTTTAACATCATCGTATCGTATTGGTTCTGATAAGTTTGTTTGTACGCCTCACGAACACCAGACAGTTATTGTTCCATAATTACCCTATCATGCGACAGAAACCTGTGCCTATCTAGCAATTTCCTGGGGAAACATCCCTACCGTCATATGCTGGGTGCTGTTCAATCGTCTCATTCATGCCTACGGAGTGACTCAAATTTAGACGCTCTACTTATAATTTGAATAGTATTGTATAAGGTGTGTTTTTTATATAGGTATAGAATCTTAAATGGAATAAAACAAAGATGAATTTTTTTAATTGACATGAAGTTTACTTTATTCGAAAGATAATCTTCTAGCATTATAATTTAAATACGACTTCTAGCATATGACCGCCACGGCTGGCTCGGACGTAGTCTAATCCGGAGGTTCAATTTTCGATGACTTTTTCCAACATTTGTGGCCGTATATCGGCAATAACGCGACAAATGTTGTGAAACTATGCGGTTACCAAACGTTTCCTTCAATAAATCAATTGTGGGACGAGCTGTATGACATGTTGCGCCGTCTTGTTGAAACCAGAGCTCCTGCATATCATGGTTGTTCAACTGATGAACGAGAAAGTCAGTAATCATGGCTCTATAGCGGTCACCATTGACTGTAACGTTCTGGCCAGCATCGCTTTTAAAGAAGTACGGACCAATGATTCCACCAGTCCATAGAGCACACCAAACAGTCAGTTTTTCTTGATGTAACGGTGTCTCAACATACACTTCAGGATGACCATCACTCCAAATACCGCAGTTTTGTTTATTGACTTATGCATTCAAACAAAAGCGAGCTCCATCGCTAAACAAAATTCGCTTATGAAAATCGGCATCAACAGTGCCTACGCCTTGCGAGGTGATCGAGTGGCTTCAATTCTGGCACGAGTTGAATTTTGTAAGCACGCAGACCCAGCTCTTTCCGCGAAATCTTCCATAAAGTGGATGGACACGTATCCAATTCCTGTGCACGATGGTGGATAGACTGATTCGGGTCTTCCTCTACGCGACAGCAGCAATGACTTCTTCTGTACGCACTGTACAATGTCTCTGTGGACGCCTATTATCATTTAGAGTAGACGTGGTGCGAAAACGTTCCGTTAATCGAATTAATTACTGTGATGGATGATTATGTTGACCGTAAAATGGAGTACATAGTTCGCGATACGTAATAAACAGTACGATAGCGTCAAAGAACTAAAACCTGCGATAACGAGGTGTTCGAATGATATTCCTATGTATTTCAGCATTGACCAAATTGATAGACAGTATGAAGACCCGGATATAGAATCTAACACTACTAAGTTTAGAAGAAATTATAAATTTTGTTATGTATTTATTTTATTTATGAATTTTGTGTTAATGGACCTATAGAAGTTTCGCTATTTCGAGTTACCATTATTGTAAATATTCTCTATATAAGATGTAATAGATTTTCTTTAATATTATTTTCTCTTGCATTTATGTTTCTTTGTAATTCAACATTAAAATTCAACTTGCAACTATAGAAATTTCCCTAAGTGTGTCACACACAGATATGACATATAGCATAAAGATTGTTTTCACCTACGAGGGGAGATGCCCACAAGATGCCCGTTTGAAGAAAAAACAATTATCTGCATTAGTTGGAGTACCAAAACGATACCACCTGGGTATGACAAAAGTCAGTGCAAGATGGGTACCGAGAGTGCTCACGCCGCTGCAGAAACAGCAGCGCGTCTGCGTGTCCAAACAATTTTTGGAGCTGGATGGAGACAAACCTGCACAGATTTTGGAGCGGATTGTTACCGGAGATTAAACATGGGTTCATCACTTTGAGCCTGAGTCCAAACAGGAGTCCATGCAATGGCATAAAAAGGGGACACCACCGCCAAAGAAATTCAAAGTGTCAGAATCGGCTGGAAAGTTGATGGCTACGATTTTTTGGGATTGTGAGGAGATATTATTGATTGATTACAAAGAAAACGGTACGAGTATAACCGGAGAATATTATGCAGCGATATTAGAAAAATTAAGGGAGGCCATCAAGGAAAAACGTCGAGGAAAATTGACCAAGGGAGTGTTGCTCTTGCAAGACAATGTGCCGGTTCACAAGAGCACAAGCATGGCTTTCAATCAATAGTCCATTCACCCTACAGTCCAGACCTGGCACCTAGTGATTTTTATTTGTTGACGTTCAAAAAACATCAGATCGTTTCGATAAACGAGAATTATCTACTGTAGCAGAGCACATGATACAATCTAAACATAATAATGAATTAAAAAACCTTAATCTACTTAAAAATGTAAATTTTTTTAGAGAAATAAACGTGTATGAAACGATATACATGAAAAATAACAAAAACTTGCTCAACAGAGAACTAACTTCAATTTACATATCCCTCCGTGATAGATTTATTGCTATCATGCATATGCCTTGCTAACGAAAAGAGATTCAATATATCTGGCAGTAGCCAATAGGTTATAAAAGGCTTGTAATTTAAGAATTTTTAGAGCCTGCATAGGATGTATTCACGCCGATATATCTTCACAATTCAGCTAGCAACCCGGTTGACAATTCGAATCTACGTGCTCTTGGAATGTTGCATTCGGAATAAATGATTAATTTGTGTGGTGTGGAGTTTACGGCGATGCCTGCGCCTTAAAAAGAATCATTAGAAAAAAGCTCTTCTTCTTCTTCTTCTTCTTACTGCATGTATGGGATTCTAAAACAGTTACTGCCTTTGGTTCTGATCCGCCCATTTCTTTCGTGGGCGTCCTATCGATCTTCTTCACCTCGCCTCATAATCCAACACTCTCTTGGGTATTCTGTTGTCTTCCATCCTTTCCACGTGTTCCCTCCAATTTTGCCTGTATGTCCTTATTTTGTTAACACTTGTAACTCCAAACTCTTCTCTTGTGTATGTGTTGCTCTTCCTATCAATTTTTGTATATCCTGCTGCTCTTCTTAGAAATCTCATTCCTGATGTTTGGATTCTTCTTTCATTTGTTTTAGTTATGGTGCAATTTTCACTCCCATATATATCGCATTGTTTTATAGAATTTCAGCAACGTGTCCTTCCTTTCTTTGTTTTTCTGTTCTGGCTACAGTGCCATTTATTCGGTTAAATTTTATTTTTGTGTGTATGATCGTATCGTCTTGATTGTACAATATGGTAGATCCAAGGAAGTTAAATGTTTTTACTTGTTCTATTGCTTTATTATTAATTATTATTTTTGACCTGATGCTTCATTTATTTAAATAAATTTACTTTAGTCTTTTTCTGCCGATATAGTTAGCTTATACACCTCAGTTAGTGTGTTTAGTTCGTAGTCAACTCATTGAAGTGTCTCTTCGTCACTGGCTATTAATACTTGGTCATCAGCAAGGAGTAGTGTCATCAAATATGTTTGTCTATTTAGATTGAGAGTGTAGTGCTTGATGCTTGCCGTCCTTTCTAGTAACACGTCATCAATGTTAAAAAGCGTTGGTGACAAGCTACATGCTTGTCGCAATCCTAAATTTATAATTTCAATATTATCTTCATTACTACTTATGGTAATCTTACAGTTGTCATATATGCTTTTAATAGCTTTAATTAGACTCAGTGGCATTTCTCTTTTTTCGGGTACGTCCCATAGTTTTTGTCTTACTACCTTTTCAAAAGCTTTTTTATAATCTATAAACAGTATGTGTATTTCTTTGTTATGTTCCCGGTGTTTATTATCTGCTTAATTGTGATTTTATTATCAGTGCAACATCTTCCTCTTCTGAAACCTATCCTGCAGGACTACATTCTTTACTGTTTTATTTACCCTTGTGGTCACTATTTTTTATATGCGTTGTTCCATGTCTTCCAATCTTTCCTTCTTCTCGTCCTTTGTCCAAAATTTTGTATTGTATTCCAGCCATTTAGCTCTATTTGTAATACTAGTTGTAATGTTGATTTTCGAGTCATCTTCTTCATTTTTATTCAAGTGTTTTATCACCTTGCAAGCATACTCCTGTCTCCTGTGTATATCGCTTTCTATATTCAAAATAAATCGGTCGCAGTTATCGTGATCATTTCTTCTGCATAGCCTTTTCGCTTTTGCTGCTATATTCTTATATGGTGTTCTGTTTGCCTCTGTTTTATCTCATATTCATATCAGATATGCTTGTTTATTTTTGATGATCACTTTTTTGATTTCTTAGTTCCAATATTTTAATTTTTTTCTTTTAATTCTTTGTCTTCGATATCCAAGGGTTTCAACAGTAAAATTAGAATTGCGATTGGAAAGTCGTCTATAGCGTTACACTTCTGTCTGTATATAATCCAAATCTAACTGAAACACCCCTTTTCAAGATGATATATTCTGGCACGTTATGTTCGTGCCACACTGCAGATTGAAAGCCGGCGTTGGCATTTGCTATATAATTATAATACAGCCTGCATGAGGTCTTCAGGTCGCCTAATTGGTTATCTTTCACCAAATGTGGCAACTAACTAACATCTTTTTTCATTTTTCCAATATTATATGAGCTACAAAGTTTGACTGTTGCACATTTAACGTTTAAGGAAATTAGTGTTAGAAGGCCTTCTTTATAGAACTCCTATAACATCGTTTTATTTGCTTTCTGATTTATCACAAGTTGGCGATGAATAAAGAAGTCATCCAATCGGAATTGCATGCGTCAACGTGTCCTGTGTGAACTTCTAGGAACAGATATTATTGATATTGTACAGATTTTGATGATAATTCAACGATATCGATATGGCACGTTTACAGCGTAAGTGCTGTTAATAATTATAAAATCGTTATCTAATTATCTTCCATTGAGTTACGTGTGATCGAATAAATTACTTGTGCTAACTTGTTTGTTGCGATCGATTTTAAGTATTGCATTCGTGCGTGTAATAGTATATCTTGCTTTAGGTAATTAACTAGAGTGTTTCCAGGCGATCTCTGGCATTCCCCAAGATTTGTAACATTTTTCATGGAATTGAACCATAAATAATTCCAACATAAATGAAATATAGAAAAGTTATAAAAAAGTTCGAGAATAAAATTGTAAATAAAGCACTTAAATGGAATTAGTTTTTGGAAAAAGAACTCACTTGATTACCCTTTAAACAATGTAGTAATTCATATTGAAATGTCTCGAATAGAATGCGATTAACTTCATTATCTTATATAACCATCGCCACGTATATTTGAATGAATCGAAGTTACTTTACAATTTTTTATTTGTAAGCTTTGGTATCACTCTTCAAGTGAATAATGTATAATAATAATAATAATAATAATAAATATCTTACTTCATCAAATAGACTATCCTATTCTATTATTCTATATTCTATCTAACTTATGAAATTATGAAAATTCAGCATAACTTGGACACAGTGGTACAAGAGATATGGGTTGAGGTTGAACGCTAAGAAGTGTTATCACTAAAGACTAAAGAGGATCCTTTTCAAGACGCACACTTTTGTTTTTTGGTATAATTCTTCCATGTTTCGAACTTACCCATTTCCCACTCGAAGAATACGTTCTTTTGCCATTTTTTACTGCGTATAATGCACTTATGAATACTTTACCATGAGTGTATACGAAGGCGTCCTGAAATGTCTCCGGAATCAACAAGAAAAACACGATATTGGCTTCTTATTTGAGGCAAATCTCTTTCCTCCCAGTGATTTCTTCAGGTTTGGAAATAGCAAAAAGTCACTGGGGGCTTGTTTCGGTGAATATGGAGGATGAGAGACTATTTCGTAGCGCAACTCATTCAATCTGGACACGATGATGCGGGATGAATGACCCGGTGCATTGTCGTGGTGGAAAAGCACTTTTTCGGCTGCGAATGAGACCGTTCCTGCTTCAATACTGCATCAAATCAGGTCAATAAATCGCGACCTTTCCGGCCAATGGAACGGTCTTTGCCTTCTTCGGAACCGATTCGTCCAGAAAAGTCCACTGCTTCGACTGCTCCTTGGTCTCCGGTATATAGTGGTGGATCCAAGTCTCATTCACGGTTTCGTTTTTGCTCCGGTGTGAACAAACGCTGTGCCCATCGCGCCGTAAGCTTTATCATGCCCAAAATTACGTGTAGTATATGGCAAACACGTTCTTCTGAGATGCCTGTTGTCTCTGCTATCTCTTTTAGCTTTAATGGGAGATCGGCTAACACGACATCATGAATCTTGTCGACCATTTCATCGTTGGTCGCGGATTTTGGGTTTCCACTGCGTGGTTCGTCATTCGTGTTTGTGCGGCTACGTCTGAACTCCCTTTCCCAGAAGCTGATGGTCGAGAATGATGGAGTATATCCGCCATGAACCTCGAAGAAAATATTTCGAATTCCCGGTGCCGTTATTCCAGCCATCCAGAAGATTATCCATTGTTGCGAATCCAAAACATTTCAGGTCGACCTCGCAAAGTGCACTTTCCTTTAATATCTGCTTCCTTACCTTCTTTGATCTTTCTCTTGATGATTCGGTTTAAGTTGGTTAAATTGCTACGTCAGTAAGCAGAATTGCCGCATTTGGAGCGAGGATAATCTACAAGCCATTGTCGAAACACCAATTACACACGGAAGAAGTCACCGTTTGGTCCTCTTATGGGCCGGTGGAATTACTGGTTCATATGTCTTCAAAAATGATGATGGTCAGAACGTTACAGACAATTGTAAACGCTACCGAGACACGATTACTAACCTTTTCGTGCTTCAATTGGTAGGCATTAATGTTGCAGACATGTGCTTTTAGCAGGGCGGCGCCGCATACCGCATTACAATTAATTGATTAAAAGAAACATTTGACGAATGATTAATTTCATGAAATGGACCTGTTAACCTCGTTCGCGCGATAAGACGCCATTATTTTCTCGGGGGATATGTAAAGTCGCATTTCTACGCTGAAAAACCATAAATAATTGAGCACTTACCACATGCCCGAAATCATCTTCCAACATTAATGCCATAAAGTTATCTAAGTAAAGCCAATTTCATGGATATTAAAAACATTTTTTTGTGCTTTATTTCAATTTAAAGTTCTTCGCCTCTAAAAAAGCGTCCGATATATGTACACTACCGTCCATATTACTTCGGACACCCAAATGTTGCAGACTCTACTAAAAGACAATATAATTGCTCTAAATATAAATAACATTTATACTATCCTTTATGAAGTTTATTGCTTATTAATTGTACAGGCAAAGTTCCAAGGATATCGATTAGAGAATGATTAAAAATCTATTATATTTTAAGACCCAGTAGAGTAATTTTCAAAATAATCCTCATCGCCGCAAATAGATTTTTTTTGGGGTCAATATTGCAGGTAATAAATTTATAATACTCTTTGAGGTGGGAGCAGGCCACCCGAAAATATATTGTGTATTGGTACATGCTTTAGTTTATAAATAAACCTGCTTGTGCCTGCGTTAGTGTTAAGAGCGTTTCTTCGCGTGTGAACCCGTTTAAAATTATTGAAATGCCGAGAGGAAAACTGACAAGTTTAGAAGAGCGCTCTGTAATTGTTGCTTTTCATCAAGAAGGTTACTCAGTGTGTCAAATTTCTGAAAACATACATGTTAATAAATCGACTGTTAGTGATACCATTCGGGGACATCAACGCAGGGACAGTTTACGAGATCGGTTCGCGACATTTAGCTCGTAAGAGAATAACAACTCACGCCGACGATGAGCGTGTAAAATTGCTGAGCAAGCGAAATAGGAGACTGACAGCATCAGAAGTCGCGGGCGAAATGAATTGCGAATGTGCAAGAAAAATTTTTGTTACTACAGTGAAGAGAAGATTAAAAGCTGCGAATCTTCACGGCCGTATTGCAACAAAAAAAAAACATACTTCGACGGGGGCAGAAACGCATAGAAATTGGACAATGGACAATGAAAAAGGGTGCTATGGGACTGATGCGTCAGTCGAAATTTAAGGTATTCGGACAATCGAGACGCGTCTCTGTAAGAATAGCTAAAGCATGTTGCAAGATTGTGTAGTGCTAACTGTGAAGCAAGCAAGAAGTTGAGTGCTTGTTTGGGGTCGTCTTTTCTACGCCGGTACAGGAGACTTGCAGCGAATCGAACTAATTTTGCAAAAAGAGGGTTATTTAGAAATATTGCAAGAAAATGGAGTATCGTCGGGGTAACGTCTAATCGTCGAAAATTTTGTATTCATGCAGGACAACGACCCCAAATACTTAGCGTGATATGTAAAAATTTCTTAAATGAAAAGAAATGGCTCTTTATAAATAATGACATGGCCGCCGCAAAGCGCCTATCTAAACCCCATCGAGCTGTTATGGGATGAATTGGACAGGAGAGTCTAAAAAGTATGCCTCCATAGTCTACCTGTGAAACATTTTACAAGACGAATGGATTAATATGACAAATAGAATCCTTGAAAAACTAGTGAAGCGGATGCCTCAGATTGTGAAAGCTGTTCTTCGCTCAAAAGGGAGTTTCTTCGATGAAAGGAATATTTAAGAAGTTTTTGTTTATTTTTCGTTAGAATTACTTCTTTTTACTTTTATACTTTAATTATAATCACTATTAATAAAATGCTAAATAAAATGCAATAAAAATTTTGAGTTTTGGAAGGATGAGTTTGAATATTTTGTCGTTTTTTTAATTTATTTGCATGTCCGAACTAATATGGACGGCAGTGTAGGTGCTAGCCGCAACGACCACATTCCCGAAATCATATTCAAACATTAATGCCATAAAATTATCTTTCAAATAATTTCATGAATATTATAATTATAATTTTCTGTGGTTTATTTCAATTCAAACTTCTTCGCCTCTAAAAAATCACCGGATATACGTACATACGTGCATATCTGCATCCGATTCACCATCGAAATAGAGAGGAAAAGGATTTAATCGTTAAAAAAGTAAATAATCGCTTTAATTAGGCAATTACAATTCCAATAATCCTATGTCGCCATATCAGTGTACTAATTTCTGAGATAGGAGATTGAATAAAAAGAAATTCTAAGAAATTTTAAATTTTACATCAACTTTGCTGATAGAGAAAATATCCTGGAATTTTGATAACCATACAATTAATTCGGGACATATATATTATATCTTTGTCACGTTACCTTTATAACTGGTGCCTATCTCTCTTGTCTCAATAATCGCTGCGTACGTAAGTTGTTTTTCATTTTCGAAATGCTTACTGAGTTCCTGTAATTGATAAAGTGCACAACCTCTTTAGATAACTGTAATTTAAATGGCGCAAATCGAGACAACATATTTTAAAAACACGTAGTATAGTAAATTCGTCATGTCGCAAAAATAGCAATATTAATCATATCTAAAAATCGAAACAAATATAAATAACCATTAAATAGTTTCAACAGTTATCCAAACGTATGGAAAACTATACGTCACATTCTTATTGAAAGGCGCCTTTTCCGTAATATTTATTTAAATTACATGTTAGATAACGCAGATTTATGTCCCCATACTAAATTATAAGATTTATAAGTCGATCTCGCTACATTTCCTGGTACTCGATCAGGGATTAACGGCACGTTAGAAGTAAGCGTTTACGTCTCTTAATTACTTGACAGTGTGACGGTTTAGTAACTGTCTGTTAGACTTAAATCAAGTTGATTAGTGAGCACAAATAGGAGGATATAAATCGGGCACTAATCCGCCTGAAATTTTAATCTTGTTGGTAAATATGTGCCTGCAAAGGGTATATGCAAACTGGGTATTGTACAAATCAAACTACCCTTGGCATTAGTAATGATAAAATAACAATTTCCTTGCAATTTCCAACGTAATTAAATTCCCGAAAAAATCGGTCTGGGAGGGGACTTGAACCCAACATCTCTACATCTCCGGTATAGAGATATTACAAGATATCTACTGCCATCGTGACATCTAGCGGGATTTAAGGTGACTTGGATTCATTGGCCTCGTGGTGCAATTGGCAGCACGCTATACCGGATATATAGAGATGTTGGGTTCAAGACCCATCGGAGACCGATTTTTTTGGAAACTTAATTACGTTGGAAATTGTAATTTTATCATTACTAATGCCAAGGGTGGTTTAGTATTGATATCCATATTAATATTAGTATTAATATGGATGTTAGTTTAACTATTACGCAATTGCCGTTTAATAGCATTGTGTCCGTAAGATATTACAAGATATCTACTGGCATCGTGACATTTAGAGGGATTTAAAGTGACTTGGACTCAATGGCCTCGTGGTGCAATTGGCAGCACGCTATACCGGAGATATAGAGATGTTGGGTTCAAGTTCCCTCCGAGACCGATTTTTTCGAAAATTTAATTACGTTGGAAATTGCAAGGAAATTGTAATTTTATCAAAAATAATAATATAGAAATAGTGTATTTCAAGCTGGTATCCTTATTGTCAAACAGCAAACAAGAACAAAATATAAGAAATATAGTAATATGTTATTTATGAATTGCCCAGAATTGTAGAAGCTAATTCTGCCATATTGTATAATAATTACATACTTCATGCTCAAAATTAGCTAAAATTCAACCGCCGTTCACTTCGGTTAATTGTTTCCTCAAAGAGGTCCAATGCCGGAATATCTAGTACTAGGAGAAGCGAAGAGGAAGATATTTTTTCAACACTAGCATCTATAGTTAATAGTTTTAAAAATTTCTTTCAATCGGTACATATCCCATCTCCTGGCAGACTATTTCTATCTGCAGCTTCCACCAATAATTTACTAATTGATATTCCATCCTTCAGTGTAATGGAAGTTGTTAATATACTCAAGAAGATGAAGAACAAGAATACAATGGATGATGATGGTATCTCTAGCCTTCTGATCAGAGACTGTGCCGACATATTTGCAACTACTTTGCATTATCTCTTCAATCTATCTCGGAGCACGTCGTTTTTTTCTCAATGTTGGAAGATTGCACGTGTGTGTACAGTCCACATAAAGGGTGATACTACATTAATTAGTAATTATAGACCTGTTGCTATAATAAACAATTTTACTTCTCTACAGTCATATTTATCCACAATTTAACTCCATTTTATCAGAAGATCTGCATGATTTTGTAAGTAAACGGTCGCCTATCTTACACAAATTACACAGTTCATAGACTGTCTGGATGACAACAAAGAAGTTGACGTTATTTATTCCGATTTTAGTAAGGTGTGTTGATCATCAATTACTGTTACACAAACTCACTATTAATAGATTTTCACCCCGTCTTGCTTCTCTTTTCTCATAATATTTGCTGCACAGGATACAACATGTGACGTATCTTGGACATAAATCTGATAGTTTTTCATCCGGTATTGTACAGTGAAGCAGTTTGGATCCACTTATGTTCCTCAACTTTGTTAATGATATGTATATGTACAAATCTAAATTACAAAGAATTAATGTTCACATACGACCTAAACCTCTTTCTAAAATTGAAAGTCCAATCGATTGTTTTTCACTGCAGCTAGTATTGATAAATTGCATTTTTGGTGTCTTGATAATAATTTATCTATGAATGTAGCTAAATGTAATGTTATGACCTACTCACGCAAAAAATCAATTATATACAATTACTTGCACAATAATGCCAGTGTACAGCGATGTGGGTCTGTAAAAGATTTGAGTATTTCATTTGACTCAAAATTATCTTCCAACGAGCAGCTAATGTATTATCTGCTTTAAAAACACTAGGATTTGTGGTTAGAACAACAAGGCAATTTTTTTCGCTGGAATCAATTCTTTCTCTTTATTTCGCATATGTACGAACCAAACTCGAATATGCATCCACAGTGTGGTCACCAATTTACGCAACTCTCATACATATCTTTATTCAAAAATGTACAAAGAATATTCCTGAAGTACATCTATTTCGAACGAAATGGCATATACCGAGGTCAAGGATGTGATCATAATGTTCTATCGGAAGGGTTTGGCTTGTGGCCCTTGCCACGGCGACGGAATCAGGCTGACACAAAATTTGTATATAACATAATCCACAATAAAAAAAAATTCTATTGAAGTCCCCGATTTAAAGAATGTGCTCTAATTTTAATGACATTCCCAATCCTGTTATTGATATTGCTTTTTCTAATCTCTGTATTCTTTTGAAGAATGTCTAATGTGTGCTTAGATATATATAATACTGCACTTTGGGTCGTTCTTTATTTTTCTGGAAACTATTATTGTCATGAGGTATTATTTTTGTTATTATTATTTTTATTGTTATTAGGAAGTATTATTCTTTTGTTGCGTTGTTGCTTGTAAGAACTGTGTATCATATATACATGTTCTGCCCTGGTATTAGACTCTGTAGTCTGTTGGACAGTAAAGGAATTATTGTTATTATTATTATTATCATTATTATTATGATTATCATTACTATTATTATTATCATTATCATTATTATCATAATTATTATTATTATCATTATTATTGAGTACTGATTGAGTTGTCAATCAGTATTGACGTGTTTAGAACTGCTCCTGTTGCTAGTGATTTTTAGTACAGTTCTAGTACGTTTTGACGCCAGGTGTTTTGCAAGGTGCATCTGCATTAGAAGATAGACTGGTTGGGGTAAGTTCCGTTAGTTAGAAGCTGCTGAGGAAGGTAGACCGTGGGTGTTGGCGATTGCGCTGATTCTTTTTGATTGACATTGTCAGTTGCCAAAGCGTTTGACTGTAATCGAGTGTCATAAGGTAGAAATGGCAACTAGGGAGTGACCTATAAGCAGGTCTGACTTACTGAGGCCATCTTTGGAACAGGAGAGGACGAAGATGACTGCGGGAGGAATTAAACAGCTAAAGGACAAGGAAGAACAGGAACTTGCCAAATGTATAGAAATTGTTAAAGGAATGAAAATGGCGTCTGATCGCCAGAAAAATATGTCTATGAAAATTAAGAATGGTATAAAGGAGCTTGAAGAAGCTCTTGACGCAATGACTTTTCACACAAATAGTTGGAGAAAGGCTGAATGCGAAGTTAAATTTTCTCTTCCAGAGGATGAGAGACTTGTTAGGAACGTTAGCCAAACTCTCATTGATACAATTCCAGCAGGACATGACAAGGAAACAGGGATTATTGATGAATAACTCGAAATCCCTTGGGAAGAGGTTCACCGAAATAGGCGTAAGCAATGTAGGAAGGATGAAGCTAAAAGGAGAGCAGCAGAGAGGGAAAGCGGACAGCAGATATTCACCACCACCGGGGTTGCCGCGCCGCTAAATTACAATAATAAAGAAAAGCTGAATCCCAAAACAGCCCGTCAGAAACATGCAGCCCTGGTTATAAAACCAATGTAAGGGAAAACCTATGCTGAAGTATTATCTGAGATTCGGCAGAGGGTAAAACCAGAAGAGACGGAAGTGAATATAAACGCGGTCAGAAAAACCAAAAAAGGGGCCATTTTAATAGAATTAGGACGAAGTAGTAGTAACTATGAAGGCTTTACAAACCAGCTTCAAGAGGCTTTGAGGGAAAAGGCGCAGGTCAGCACTCTTCAGCCTAAACTTAAATTAGAGTATAGAGACCTGGACTGTTTGACTACGGTAGAAGACTGAAGCAATTAGGAAAGCTTTACCAAATTGCGAAACTGACCCGAAGATAATCTTAACCAAGGCCAATAGCAGACAGCTCAAAATGGCGTTAGTTGAAATTAATGAACACTATGGTCTTGAATTGCTAAAGACTGCTCGCATTAAGGTAGGATGGGTGAATAGCAGAATCCGAAAGAGACTTGAAGTTACCCGGTGCTATAGATGCTTTGGCTATGGACGCCGGCAGGTAACCTGCTCTGAACCAGATAGAAGAAAGGAGGGACTTTGCATGGGATGTGGAGAAAAGGGCCATCTTAAGAAGAACTGCACCAACAAACCTAGATGCTTTTTGTGCAGTGCTGAAAATGCACGCGACCATGTTGCTGGGTCAGGCAAATGCGGAATTTTCAGACAGGCGCCTGAGAAAGCGAGAGCGGAGCACATCAGGCCTAGAAAAGAAACATCAAGTTAATGAATAGAGTTCTTCAAGGGAGCAGAACAGCAGATGAGATCAGACTGGCGTTTGAAACTAACACGGATATTGTGTTAATCAGCGAACAGTACAATAACCGAGATCAGCCCACTTGGTTCTCACATCCGCTGAGCACCTCGGCTATATGGATATCCAGTTCAAGAAACATTCGAGTAGAGGGGCACGGTTACGAGGAAGGCTTTGTCTGAGTCAGATGCGAGGCGATGACTTTCTTTAGTTACTACCTCACCCCCAATGAGAGTATTCAACAGTTCCGCACAAAGGTAAATGCTTTGGAGGATGCTATCTTCAAAACTCAAGGAAAGGAAGCGCATATATATGAGGAGACGTGCAGGTGAAGAACGAGTCGCCAACGAAAGAGACGCCACATTAGAAGCATGGCAACGACTTTGGGAGACCGACGGAAGAGGGCGCTGGACTGCGAGACTGATCCCGCGCCTCCGCCCTTGGATCTCTAGAACCCATGGGGAGGTGGACTACTACCTGACTCAGTTTTTGACCGGTCATGGCTATTTCAAATCGTATCTGCACCGAATGGGTAAGACTTAGACTGGAGCATGTTTGTATTGTCCAAATGAGCTAGATGATGCGCACCATACCTTCTTCTTATGTGAGAGATGGGCGGAACCAAGACGGTTACTCGAAATGGAGATCGGCGAATTTACGATCGACACAATTATAACGAAGATATCAGCCAATGAAAATTGCTGGACAAGTTTAACGCGATACGTTCAATATGTCCTGCGCACGAAGAAAGGCGATTTGGATCGCAACATGGAAAGAGAATTGCTCTAATTCGAAAGTCCAGTGGAGCGTGGCCTTTGTACAGCAAACTAGACACAGCCCGAACTAAAGTGATTAACGGGTGGTGGCTGGTAGTCCTCTATTATTATTATTATTATTATTATTATTATTATTATTGTTATTGTTATTATTATTATTATTATTATTATTATTATTATTATTATTATTATTATTATTATTATTATTATTATTATTATTATTATTATTATTATTATTATTATTATTATTATTATTATTATTATTATTATTTTATTTGTTTCCTCCACCCCTACACCTAGCTCAGGGTGCGGACCCACTTAGGTGAGCCCACACCCCGAGGTCCTCACGCTGTGACCGCCCCAGCCATGCTCCCACACACGAGCGTTCTGCACGCCCTACAGCGGGTGTCCTCCAATGGCATTCCCAACACACACTTTGCGTACGCCAACGTATGAAACACGCCATCCATTATTATTCATTATATTATTATTTTCTGCTGATGTGTGTGAGTGGTTAGATCTACGTCTTCAGACGGATGTTACTTAAACTGATTTCGCTAAGTCTTGCGACGGGGTTGAACATCAAACTTTATTACGTAAACTGCATACAACGATCTGATACTATTACTGCACTATCAGAGCGATCGTACCAATTACGTTGAATACGGTTTTTCGATCCGGCTTATATCTGTCTCTTTCGGGTGTGCCACAGGATTCTGTTCTTGGATCTCTCTTATTTATTATTTTCAATAATTACCCTCCTGACCTACTTATCTCTAAATATTTACTATACGCAGACGGCCTTAACATTTTTCGTAGAATGTACTTCACTGCAGATTGTGACATTTTGCAGAGTGACCTGCTATATATTCATCTTTGGTATTTGGAGAATTATTTACCACTAACTATTGCTAAGTACAAAGTGATGATATTCAACTATATTTAATTTTATTGTGTCCATTATTGAATGGAAATTAATATCAGATACGTACAGTAATAAGTTAATTTTAAGTGTATTACTATAATCACTATAAATAATTACATATTCAATTATACACTTAGATTTCGATATAGTATCAGTAATTGTATACGTATCAAAGTAAAACTTATTAATCTGCATTGATTATTGAACGAATGTTAATATTAGATAAATTCTATAATAAATTTTATACGTACATTTTTATGTAATGAGTATGTCCTTTTATAGACTATTCTTTTTATAGTTTAATCGCTTTTACAATTTAAAATCTTTTGATTGATAATTGCTATTATTAGATTGAGTCATCTGTTCGACTTGTCATTTTCCGAGAAACAATAACATTCAATATCCATGGAATCGGTCTTATAATTGAAATTGAAAATATTCAATCTGTGAACATAATCTAATGTGATGGATTACCAAAGGATGTTGATAAAGTACTCGATTTTTGATAAAGATTGATGTAGTGCAAGATTGTATTTATTAGACATGCATGTATGTATTCAGATTTATAAATGAACTATTTAATTTATTCTGGACCACATACATAATATTTACGCCCCTAAAATTAAATGTACAATATACAAGGCTACTAAAATTGTTTAGATTTATTGTACGGAACTGGATATGTAAGCAACAGCTATAGGTTCGAATCTTACCGGAACCGTCAGATTTCCAGTTTCCACAATCTCATTAAATTAAAATTTAACGTTGGCAATATCAAAAAAATTAAATTATGATTTGAAAACCAGTAAAAATTGCATTGGATGTATTCGTAATAACGGTGTAAATTAGAAAAATCCGAAAATCATCGAAATTTTGAGAGTAGCTTTCACTCCATAAACGTGAGACTCCGCTCAAACAGAAAGGGATGCTTTACAATGCTCGATGGATGCTGCAAATCTGCAAGTTTTAATCCGATAGGTTAATTAGTAGTTATGTACGTTAATAAACATTGAAATAAGACTGCTCAACATAATATTTCCTAAATTTTATATGAAACTTATTTTTTTTTACTAATTCGGGTGTGCTGAATCCGAAAATCATATTGGTTTTAGCGTACCTCATGAAAATTTAACTCTATACCACACTATACCCTAACTTGCTACTTAAGAAGTAAGATATAAAGATACAATATTCGTCACGAGTATAACACAAGTATATATTTTAATAATCATTAAAAAATTAGAAGAGTACTTGTAAAAACTTAAGCGACAATCAGGGAATAAATTTTCGTTTACTGCACTTTCTGCTGTGTATTTTGGTTTGACTGTTCCTTTGAACACTCCATCAGTGATCGGCCATCATATGAGGATCCCATCTTCTTTTGTACCGAATTTCCATGGTTTATAAATCTTGATGAAATCTCTCGCCCTGTTCATCGCATACATCACCTAAATTTTCGGGAAACCTATCAGGATGATTATGAAAGAAATGAAACTTTATACTCATCTTACAACCTAGGCGGTAAAATTTTTGAAGCATGGATTTCACTAGGTCTTTAACTGGAAGCACCTTTGTGTCCAAGAAAATTGTTCGCGACCATACAGAATGAAACCAAGACTTCTTTCTGAACTTCGTTTATATGTTAGGGTTAATGAAATTTAGATCCGTCATTAAAGTTCTAATTTGAGGTCCATCAAATACCCCAGCTTTAATTTTTCCGGAACTTGGTTATAGAAATTTTTCACATATGTACTTGAAACAGTCCCTTTGCAAACCTAGATCTTCAACATAATTCTTCATAAGACCCAATTTGGTGCGAAGAGGTGGAAAAATTACTTTTTCTCTATCAACTAAAACTTTACGTACAATATTCTTTTGGCCAACGCCAAAGGATGTTCTGGAAGACCAATTTCCTTCATTTAGCTAACGATTTGCAAGAAATGCCGTAGAAAAGAAACGTGATGCGATAGGAAAAAATAGGTTTCGTATTTGGCATTAGTGTACCCACAAAAAGCAAAGTAACATTTTTTAAATTAGAAACTTAAACAGCAAGAGAGGTATTTCGAATATTCACTTTTTTTGTCAAGTAATACTTTACTCAAAATTTGGATATAACGGGAGCCACGTTGAACAGAGTCGAGTGTTTGCTAATTTATTGAAGTATTCATGGAAAGTAATAAGCGACATTATCTGGAGATTACGGGCGGTTATGAAGCTTCGTGTCTATGCTTTAGTGATTCCCAATTGCGCGTGAATTTTTTCGCGTAACATGCAAATTGAATTACTATTATTAAAGGACTAAACGCATTAGCGCTTATGTGCAAAATTCCGATACAAAGTTGAAAAATTTTCTGATGATACGAGGACTTACAAGTTTTAGTGTTAGCGATTATTTATTGCCAACGAAATGTAACTTAATTCAATTACAAGAAAATGTTGTTTAATACAAAAGCAAACTATATGCTTATAACTTACTTTTGTACTAAACACGACATATAATTTGAACTTTTACCTAAGAATTAGTTATATAGAAATTCATCGCACCTTCAAAGTGCAATGCAGAAACATGAAAATTCGTTGAGCAATTTGATAATGAATCGTAAATATTACATGTTCCATGTCCTAGACATTTTTGTACTTTATAATCAAAATAGAACAAGATAACCCTAATTTTTTGAATTCACAACAAACATATAATTATTATTACAATGTAATTAGATTAGCTAAGTTTCATGAATATTGACATTACGCAATATATGTTTTGATCAGAAAACAAGTACATAAAATTACAATATAATTTGCCGCAATGATTGGTATTGAAATGAGTATATTTATTATCTGATACCCCTCTGATAAGTACACTAATGTAAGAAATCATTACTATTCTATGGTATGAAATGTAAATACGCTGTTTGAAAGATGTACAAACAAGTAAATGACGGACACCCTTCTTTATAATTTTTTTTAAAATTACATTTACACATACAAGCAACAAGCTACAACCATGTAAACTGAACGTATGTAAGCGATAATTCATATTGATATCTGGAAGTGTTGCAAGTAATAAAAGGAAAATATTTGATAATACAAACACTTATATTACGTACAAAATATGACGAATAATACATAAAAGTGTCCAAGATAAATTAATTTTAAAATATTTAATAGATTCCTGTTCCGATTCGGAGCTAGAGTCTTCATTTTGTTCAATAATCAGTGTTTATATTGATTTCTTCTTTTGATATAATTTTTAAATTAGATCTTTTATGTGACGTATACAATTTAACTTTGTTATTGTCCAAATTAGCTCAATAGCGTTAAATTCATAGTAGTAAGGAGGTAAAGACTCGATAACCATATTTCCTTAATAAATTATAAACTTTATACACTTGTTCTTTCTTATTTATTTTTATTAAATATAATAATTCAATCTTAGACATAGCTGATTTATTCAATATTATAAACGATAACTCCTCTAGATGTGTTATAAGTCTGCTTTATATCCATTCTATAGATATATATCTCTTCATTTCATTTGAATTATCCATAGTTTGAACCGAAAATAAGGTTTTTATACGAGGGATGTCTTTTAAGTTTTGTATATTGCGACAGGGAGGGCATCACTAATCAAATGTCAGCACTAAGAATTAACCTCCATCTTCAGTTAACTCAAATCCAAAGTGTCGTGTAGTTCGTTTACGTGTAGTATTGCAGCTACGACGAACTGTCAAAGTTGACAAGTTAGTTGGTTTCTGTTTCCGACAACGAAGCACCACATCAGTCAACAATTTCTCGTTGGTATGGAGAATTTGAACGTGGAAATGCAAGTCACTCAGGGAAACGCCTATGATATTTGCAAGATCATGAATCAAGATCGACATGTCACATGTCGATCTTCGCGAGATTGCGGGATCATTGGGGATTTCGAAGACCTCAATTCAAAAAATGTTCCATGAAGGATTGTATGTAACCAAAGAAGAGGGTGATTGGTGCTAAAAAACTCTAGACCACTTCAACGCCGCAAACTCTAAAAAGTGTACAACATCGTCACATACGAACAAAAAAAGAACGTCAGCCGTCTGTTTGAGTGCTCCAAGGTGAAGAAAAGGACAAAAGTCATTTGTTTTCAAAGTATCTCCAAAAAAATGGTAGCGACGTTTGCCTCTAAAAGAGGTCATGTTATAATGATTCCTTTACAGGATCAAAAAACTTCCAATTGGTGTACAATCATTTGTTTGCCACAAGTCATCGCTGAGCTTCCAACACCGAATGATGAATCATCCTTCACCAAGACAATGCTAATTCGCGTATACAGCACGGAAGAGTTCACAGGTATAGCAGTAAACTCCACTCACACAAATTAATTAATTATGCGGAACGCAGCGTTTCGAGAGCACGTGGGCTCTCATTGTCAACCGTATTACCGAAGTCCAATCCACACAGTCCTTGCAATCGTCAGCACGGAAGAGAATTGAATTTTCAAAGAACCATCCTCCGTACAGACCGAACCTAAGTCCCAATGATTTCCTTATCTTTCCGAAAATCAAGAACGGACTGTCAGAAGGAGCAACCAATGACTTCAAAAAAGGCAATTTTAATTGTAGCAGCAAACGAGTGGAATAACTGCTTCCGGAGTAGGTTCGAGCGTATGTAAAAGTGCACTAATCTTCGTGAACAACACTTTGAAAAATAATGAAATCTTTAAAAGCTATCTACTGTTTTATTCCAGATATATATGCAACTTAAAAGATAACCCCCCTATTCGATAAAACTCTTTTTGGAGCTAGAGTGGAGTTTTTGGCTTCCCTTTGAATATGTCCAAGGAACTTTCTAAAATAAGATGATCTTTCGTCTTTCATATATTTTCTAAAATAAAACTTCAGATGTATGTAAATTCTAGACGTTTATTTTATACTCGTTTGTTTTTATCCTTTTTTAATTTGAAATTCCAATGTATTGAAAGGGTTGATAAAAAATACTTGCTAATAGATACAATTTGTTTTATTTGCAATTTTGCGTTTAGTGATTTCAGGCTAACAAGGATTACTCAAGTGTGCTATTTTCTTACTGTCCTTGTGCATATTACGAAGAAGTCTACGTGTTTCCACTTAAACTAGTTTTAATAGATCGTGAGTTTTTAAGTTTTGCCGTGGTCTGATCTTGCCTGATTATGTTCCTTCCTCTGATTGATAGAATTCAGAGTTTTTCGCGCGATCACTACGGCTGCAGCAGTCCCATAAGTACTAATTAAGTATATAATTAGTATATCTTGTAATGTGTCAATACGTAGTAATATTCCCGTGTTTTCCTTTTCGCCCCTGAAATAGTGCCCTACTATTCGTTGTCTAGTAGACACAATTTCGTGATATTCATAAGGATTTTCAGTAAATTTTCCAAAGGTAACAATTCCTGTACTACCGAAACTTTGTAGCAGTGAAAATTTAACTTTCTTTTGATAGCTCGTTATGTCGGGCTATATGGCAAATCTATAAATTAGGAAATAAAGACATTTGCTTTTGTTAAAATTAATGTTTAATTTTTGCCTCTTACGCTGGTTTAGTAGAACTAACTTTAGGAAGAATTCGTATCTTCTGCAAGAATTGTTTAACGCCCAGACGATTTTCCTTTACAAATGCTTTCTGTGTCATGAAAATGGCTTTAAATACGTCTATCATTAAATTCTATACCTTGGAATTTAGTATGATATTTTACAATACACAAGTCTACAGAGTAAACCCGTGCTCTTTCATTATTTTATTATTCGTTTTAAAGTAAAATTCCAAAATGTATAGTAAAATTCCAAAATGTATAGTAAAATTCCAAAATGTATAGTAAAATTCCAAAATGAACTTCTCCTGCTCTATTGTGTACGGCATTGCATAGCCCTTAAAACATATAGTAAATTGTAGATAACCTACAGCGAACTTGAATGATAAAAGATCGATTTAAAAAGTAAATTTTTCGTGTAACTACATAATTTCGCTAATTAAAATAGAAAAGAGTATAGGTATAATGTTGGCAACATTTTTCACCACAATCTACTTTTTTCTGTCCAGAGAATAAAATACCGTGATATCATAAAGTTTCTAGTAAAAAAATAAAATAAAATAGAAAACATGTGTCTGAACTCATGCTATACTTGTAGCACAACCTTAATTTTTGAAAATTATTTTGACAGTGTCATCGAGGCATTAATAAATACTCATTTAATTTACAGATACAATAAAAGAATAAGCTCAGCTTGTATTCAAGCAATTAAAGCAAGTGTTGATATTGTTGTCTATTTTCTATTCCCAAGCTTATACGCTATCTTACGTTGTTAAAGGCATTTTGCAGCATTACGAGCATTAATGCAAGATTCTTCAATAATTCCCTGCTGCAGATCTTGCAAATTAGCAACAGAAGTTGTAAATATTCTATTCTTTAGGCGAGAAAGCGCGAAGAAATCCATACTTGTCAAACAAGGTGATCGTGGTGGAAGTTCAACTTCCGTATGAAAACTTGTAATTCGATCATCAAGAAATTCACGAAAAAAAGCAGTATTTCCTTGTGTTGTGTGTCGGTGCATCATCTTAATGGACGTAACCATATTATATGTATTTCATGTTCGTGCAGCTGGTCAATAAATTTATTCAAAATGTTTCTATACCTCTCAGAATTAATTATAAAGTTAAATATCACCAAGAATGGTGCAGCGAGAAACTGCTAGACAAACACCAAGTTTCGCAGTAACCAGAAACGATTCAACAAAAATATGAAGATTTTCATTACTCCACGTTCAAGTATTTTGGGACTTAATGTACCCCGAAAGATGAAACCACGCTTCATCAAAGAGAAATGTCAAATTCAGCAGGTCATCATCTTGCATTAAATTATTTGGAAACTACTGGCAGTAAGTAACACGTCTAGCGTAATTTAACAGCAAAATAGCCTGGTGTGATTGCATCTTATACGCATGCAAGTTTTCTTTACAATTTTCTGATATGTTACATAAGGTCTAGTCTCTTGAGAAAGACGTTTCCAACCTATTGTGGGTTCATCTTGCATCCATTGACGAACATGACTTCTTCCGAACGAACAGTTGGTCTATCAGTGCGTGATTAATGACAGAACCAGTCTCATGAAATACACCAACACAATTGAAAAGGCAATTATAAACATTTTTGGGAATAACAGCTAACTCTGTGAAGAGCTCTCTAGAATCATCCAAACATGCGAGCTAGCTGTACAAATTTCATCAATTCGCACTCCAGTTCGAAAATAAGTTTCAACCATATTTGAATTTATTCAAACTCGTTCAAACATGCTTTCAGCAGATCTAATATGTTAATTGATGACAGTCAATGTCACTGTTAAAATAATTTTCAAAACCGTTATATTATACTACCCGGCTTACGTTCAGACAATATTCTCTATTTCAATGTTATCTTCGAAAGTTTATGAGTTTCAATAGCAACAAGAGCAACGATATGTCAGTAAGGTGTCTTTTTGACATGATAAGTTGTCTTTTAATTTATTCGTCCGATTTTTGTTTGATTTTAAAGCGGATAATCGTACAAAATGGCAGCCGGCAATGTAACAATCTCCTTGCCGCAGATGATCGATTTAGCTTTGAGCATACCCGAGGTAAAGTTTAAAAATAACGATTCCCAATTACAGTTAGGTGTAGTTAATAGCGTAGATAATATTTATGACACAAGGATTACATTTTTATTGTCGGAATAAGTGGAAACCTTAATCTCGACAAAATACAGAACAAAAGGCCTTCGCTTAGAGGATATCCTTTTACTTGCCATAAGCCTCATTCATGTAATTGATAATTTAAATATGCCGAAGATAAACTGATAACAAGTGAGAGGTAATCGATGAAAAATATTTACTCGGTATTCGTATATTACACGAACAAGCCTAATGAGTTAGAAATGAATATAACAATGATCTATATACGTGTATGTATGTACGTACGAATGGATTCAAATAACATTGTGCTATTATCCAATGCCAATCGCATTAATCAAATTGCGTACACTACCAAAGTATTGGGAAGGTGATGGTTGATATGCTTTATAAATAATGTAAGTGCGCATGAAATCTGATTTAAAACTAATGCGACTATAGGTGTCACCCATACTATCTCATTTAGCCAAAGTTGTTGATTATTGTTAGTAGTGAAATATTGGCTGCTGAAAATATAGCGACAGGAAAATAAAATGAAATGATTAATTGTTGCTGCTTTGTAGAGGGTACTCCAAATTGCGGTTACTTTTAAAATTTATCGCAGTTTAGATTTTTGTACCAGAATGTATTATTTGACCGATGCTAGGTAGAAAAATTGCGATTTGTAGACATGAAACGATATATGATTAAACAGCACGTATATACTATTAAAACATATTTTAAATTTTGATGAAAATGATGCAGAAGTTGCAACGAAATTTCGCGCAGAAAATGGAAGAGAAAATTGTCCGCCATATATGTGACTATAGAAAAAATTGTTCCAAATTTGAAGAAACTGGTACGGTAAAACGTATGAAAAGCTACTGTAATCCGAACTTAAAAACATCAATTCATCGTTTTTCCCAACAATTAAACGTTCCAAAGAGCAGCTTATTCAGCATTTTGTATAAGGATCTCCATTTAAAGGGTTACGAGATTCAGATAACACAAGAAATAAAGCCAATAGACCTACGCCGTAAATTGGATCGTACAACAAAAACTGGACGATGTTAATTTTTTGACAAAATTATCTTAAGCGATGATGCCAAAAACTGCATTCTATACCAAGGAATTCTGCTCAATATGCTGGGTTGATTTAGATTTACTTCCTCATTTCTCAAGCTTCTGAGCTCCCGTTTGTCGGAGCGTGTTAACGACGTATTTTATAGTGGTTACTGGTCGTAAGAATTTATATATACTTCTGGCGCGCCGCAGGGCTCCAACTTGGGACCACTATTGTTTTTATTATTTATTAATGATATGTTAACCTTTTCTGTGCGGCTTTGGTTTATGCTGATGACATTAAGATCTATTCCGCCGTTTCCAATCAAGAAGATGTTGCAATCCTTCAGAAAAATGTTGACTTAATAACCGCCTGGTGATGACCAATAGATTTAAGTTTAATGTCAACAAATGGCGGTACATCACCTCTGCGGGCAAAATGAATCCCTTAAATTCGTTATAGACAACAAAAGAGGATATTGTACCTACGGTCGAATCATTTAAAGATGTTCGGGTTATTTTTGATAGCCGATTAAGCTTTGTTTAGCACATTGAAGAACTCTCGTTAACTTGCTCTAAAAGGATTGGCTTCGTGGTGGCAATTTAGTCACATACACATGTTAAAGTCTTTGTATTTTGCCTTTGTGGTGAGTTATCTGGAATATGATTCCATTATTTGGTCCCCTTATTATACTTCTCATCAGTATACATTGGAGTGAGTTTAACATCGTTTTCTTAAATTTCTATCTTATAAAGTTAATGGTCAATACCCTCCTAGAGAAACTGATTACCACTCTTTGCTGGAGCGTCATGGCATGTGTTCCCTTAAAGAATGCAGGGAGACTTATTGCTCTCAATTTGTCTGAGGATGGATTTATTGATTACTGTGATTTATTATCTTGCACTTTCATGGACCTTGTCTTTAGCCTAGATTCTGTTTTATGTTTGCACTACCTATTTTTTTCGAATCTAAATAAATTTTCAATGATTTCATTTTGATTGGCATAATTTGTACGTGCCTAAATCATGGTTATTGTTTATTTTAATTATTCTTAGGTCTCTAGTTCCTAAGTTTTCTTTTCACAATATATGTGTGACTTTCTATTACTTTTTTGCCCTATAATTGGTATTCTTTTGGACGATAAACTCTATTATCATTATTATATCATATTTATTTTCGGTAAGAGGTTAATTTTTTACTATAAACACTAACGTTTTCTTAAGGATTAAAATCTAGTTTTATCTTGTCATCAACGCTATTCAAAACTAAAGATTCGGCACCGCGTTAAAATCCTTTCTTTCTGCTTCATACTAATGGAAAAAATACAACTTTCTCTTGTTTATTTAATGTAGCATGGCTCAGTGAACTTCCATCTGCTGCAATCGCTGCTTCACATCCTGGTTCAACAAATGGAGCTGGTGCAGTGCCAAGTTGAATTTCGTGGCAAAGACGGTGAAAAGGTACAGCAACTATTGACAATCATCAAACCAGAGCCAACAATTAAGGTAACGGAGTACGTTGTCAGTCCGCCTAAAGATGCTGGGAAAGTCCTTCATAGAAAACCACCATCAAAAGGTAATATAATTCTAGTTTGTTTTAGTTTCTTTCATTTAATTTTGCTTTTGCATTCGGAATCTTCCACCAATTTGGTGGAAGATTCCGCGTTTTGTTTTTTATTTTCAAGTTTAATAAAACTGTTTTATCTAAGAGAGTTGCAATTAGCAAATTTGACTATCTCGTACATCCGCTATTTTCCATAACGTGCTACCTGCACCGTTATCTATTTGATATAGGTTTTCAATTATTACTTACAGTTGCTGTGATTATTGTCTGTAAAATTATTATGTACTGAATACAGCTTTAGAATAAAATTTATCTCGGAGTATGTACATATCATATCACTTACCTCTTTATAGAGATATAATCTTGTTATTATGGTCCATAAATTACATATATTATTGACGTAATGGCTTTGGAACTTTTAATAAATAATAATAAGTTCAAGATGCGTTCAAAGTACGATAGTATGAGTAAATTATAGAATTATCTAAATTATCTCATTAGTTATGAAGCGAGGTGTGGTGGTTCTATTTGTGTCTGCTAGTTAACAAATTTCATACGGTTTTGAACCGAATGCAAAAGCAAAATTAAATGCAAGATACAAGAATTTATTCACGGAGATAAAATTTGATTGGAATTATACGAACAATGATTGTATTTTGAGTTTTATAACTGTCAGTTGCTACGAGGAAATCCAGGATTTTATTGTTAAATGCGTTGCTGGATATGTTCTGCCGAGGAACTAGTGCCTTGATCATTATCTGAAAACACATTCGTATTATATATTTCCTGCCACATAAAAGTGACTTCAAACTTTTTCCAAAGTGTATATTGAGTCAGTAATATTTTGGGCGTAAATCTTTCATACACTTCAATTTATTTTATTTTGTTTTGGGACTTCCCAGTCAGATAGATAATACATTCTCTTGCGACGCATTTCGAGGCTTTCTTACCACTTCTTCAAATATATTAATTATATAAAAGCTAAAAGTTAAAATTTTATGAAATAATTGAAATGGATCACCCTTAAAATATTACAAAAACTTAAAATAAACTTTTACTCTGTACTTATCTAAAGAACTGTAACAATTATAAAAACAATGTGTTTATCAATTTGCAGACAAAGATAATCATAAATTGACTTAAATTGGCCATTCGTTTTTGTGTGGCTTTATTTTCCTTCGCGTACCCTGTCGTTGCGCCCAAAGTGCTGTTGACGAATTTGAAGCAGATTTTCGATCCTATCGGTGGAGTTCCTCCCATAAAGGTTCTATCGGATTGAGATCTGTACTTTGAGGTGGCCACTTCATAACAACAACCTTCTCTAAGTGCTCCAGTTATTCCATTATCGTGTTGATACACGTAGTTCTTCCCTACTTAATCGTGTTCTAGATGAGATGACATTCCTCTCCAAAATCTACCTATAACTTTCTCTTTTAGGTGTACTATCTATTTCGACTTAATCGCTCCCAGAGGTACCGTCAAAACAACCCCAAGTTATGACTGATCCTCTTCCATGTTTTATCGTAGGCATAAAGCAGGATTCAAATGCTCGTTCCTCTTTCGATCTATTGACAGATGTTCTTCTGTTTAAACCAAAGGCGAGATATCGGTTCGGAGCACTTTCTTCAAATCTTCAAACGTCTAGAGAACCTATTCTCGGGATCGGTCGAACGTTCGATCATATCGATCTGGCGATTGTTTCTTTCGAATTTGCATTCTGGAGCTCAAATCGTTCGGTCTTAGAAGTCGTACATGCGATGGGCGGTCGAACAATTACATCGCATACCTTACCACAAGCGATACGTCAAATCGTATGATCTTTTATAAGTTTCTATGCGGTTAGGTTTTGTTGAATAATATTTAAGTTTTCTAATAATCGCTGATTTGATAGGGAGTATACCAAAAGGAAGGTTTTATAGTAGCTCATTTCCATCATATTGCAAATATATTTGTAAATGAAGTGCAAGAAATAGTGGAAGGTGAAGTTTTGCATAATTCAAGAATATTTCATTGTAGTACGGAGACATTTTCAGTAGCATAAAACAATGTAAGGGATTTCGAGGGTGTATGATCCAAATGCTTGTAGCTGTACAGATGTTCATTATTAATTTCCTTAAAATGAATAATCGTTATCTTTATTCATAAGATAGTAATTAACTTTGAATTTTCTGTAATTAACGAGCGTTAGTCAGTATTTTTATTAAAGTAAACTGTTGTGATTTCATTGAATTTATTCCTGACCTTATATCAATCTTAATTAGCTATGAGTGAAATATACATATATTATTTGCAACAAAAATTGTGTTGTTTTAATTAAATAGCAAACAGCATACTCGGCAGGATTGACCGCCTCTATTGCATGACAGAAAAGGTGTGTTATTTAGGTACAATTATCATACCTACCTACATTTATTCACATATGTTGAATGCTCGAAAAGTTGATATTTATGTCGATTACATAAAAAAACGCTACCGGTTTTTTGCGAATTTTAATAAGATTTACTATTTAAAGTAATACCAATTTAACATATCACTGTGCGTGGAAGAAAAGACATTGCTATCCAACAGATTTTATTTTCCCGTTAATGTGTAACATTATATTCAAAAATTTAACCCTAATATTTCTTGATATAAATATCTTCTCAAAAAAATTTTCTCTGTTAGGGTATCTATCGACGTAGCTAATCGATTCAAACTGTTGATGACTCTCTACTTTCTACTGTGGTAGCTATTCGGATATTTGTTTCGGTAACGACTTTCATTTTAAAATACAGCATTCTGATTAGTTAGCGTCTTTCAATGAATAGAATCGTAACGGTCAAAGTATGGTCGACATCTAGCCAACATCGCCTGTTCTACTTCTTGAAGGGTCTGCATCCAACGCTCGATATGATATTTCAAGAAAACGGATTTGTTACACTATGCGATACGGACCATGCAAACAGATCGTACTAGAATTATTCGTTCGAAGTATTCAAGAACAGACCCCCAGTCTTTGTGTTCTCTCACCCAAGCGAATTGCTTAGCTTTGTTTGGAAATTCCTCGCTATTTACTGCTTGCAATACGAAAGCTGAATGCAAACTAAATTTTTCATTGTATTAAAATGCCCGTGCCGCCTATTTTCATAGTTTATGATGGTAGCAATAAATATTTCAGAAAAACTGCTCTTTACCTAATCCGTCTACTTGAACGTGCCTGATCCGCAAAGATTGCCATTTTCGGTATCTTAATGCCAGTCGACCCATTACGTACACGCACTACATTACAGAGAAATTATAATCTCTATCGTATTTACAGTTTAATAATGTAAACATTTTGGTAGTGATAAAAAATATTTTCTTTGAATAACCTCCAATTATGCAGGTGGGCAAACACTTATGGCCGGTAGTGTACAATCCACAGTCAATGAAAAAATAAGAATGAACTAGTTTAAACAACATTATTCCGTATTCCAATATCAGCCAACATTAATAATACATACCAAGGATTACGCCTGTTACAGGTTTCCAAAGCATATAATTTTGATTACTATCATGTAAGCAGTTTTTAGTGTCTACATGTCGTTTAGCATTGATATTAGTATCAGGTTTCTTAAGATTTAAGATTAACACACTTTGACAGTCAAAAAGTGTTGTCACCATTACTTTTCCCGTTAAAATTGAAATTGTCGTCTTTCTGCCTTCATAGATTCTGTACCCTTCCATTGCATACCATGGCATTCAAACTCTAGTTCGTAGTGATAATTCAATCCTTCATTAGCGACAACAGTTTAGTTTCATTATTGATCGAGTATCAAACGTTGTACTGATAAAATAACCATGGATAATAAAAGCAACGACTCACTTGTAAATATTCAGCAGTTGCAGACAAAGTGAGGTCCAAATGCACATATTGATGATATTTTGGACGAAACAAATCTTTATTTTTGTGGAAACCTATCGCACTACTTATTTAATCACTACCGAATGAAAATGACCATAGTCACCATACACAACATTCATTATTGTACAACAATCCCTTGCACGATCGTCCCTTGGTTAAGCGTAACTCCGTAAACCGGAAACAAACAAACGAGCAAACCCAACAACACGATTAATTTTATTGAAAATAATTACTAATAGAAATATTAGCAAATTGTTTATTTGAAAACGTTACTGTTACTTCTGAAATGTGGATAAAGTCTGTATAAGAGCAGAAGCTCTTAATTGGAAAAGACGAACATTGAACAAAATTTAATCTGAAAATGATTAAAAACTAACAATTTATTAGCTTCAATTAAGTTTTTCGATGATTGATTTAGTTTAGTTTTAATCATCAATTATGTTAAAACCTTATTCATCTTCTTGTACCTTCCTTTTTTCTTTTGGGTGGCGTTTTTGTGGGCCATAGCAATGCCTTGACCTATTGAAATGGCATGTGGCTGCTCCTTCAGTCATCTTATTAGCATTCTCATATTCCTCTACCCCTCGGTGGATTGAGATTCACCACAGTGCGATGTGATTTTGACTTCCCAGTTGCCTTACGTTTTATACACAGACGCATACTTGGCAAGATGTAAATGTATAGGCTTGTATGGTTGCCTGATTATTCGCAAAAATATTAATTATTGCATCTGCTGAAATTATATTCGTTTGGAGTCCCTTAACCCCACAAGTACTTTCAGGCAGAAACTAGAGCTACTAATGTCTCTGCCAGTTCCGACTCTTTCTAATCTTCATCTGCCTGTATATCATGCTAGGACGCCTCATTTACTTTGGGGTCTACTAAATGCCCACCGAAATTATATTACGTCGGAATTACATCCTGGTAACATATGTTAAATAGTTGATGTTAGGTTCTTTGAGGATTTTTTGATAACTTCTGAAATCTCCTGGCTATATCAGTTTTAGACTGATAAGTGTAATGACATATAGATGTGAAGTGGTATTAGTCCCAGCAGAACTTCCAAAATTGCTGCGGGGTAAGTGCGAACGTGTTAAGACGTGGAAACCGCTGGATTTGTTGCAGCTACTGTTGTTTTTTGAGTAGTTTTGGCCACCACATTAACGAGGTGTAGCTAATAATAAGTCTAATTAAAACACGAAAATCGAACACTATGGCACTGACACACTGAAACACTTTACTATCTCCTTAACCACATCATTTCACTAAAAACAACTGGGCGCACGTTTCGGTGGTTTTATCTTCAGCATTAATAGCGAATTATTAATTAAGTATATCGATAAATTCGTTTGTGATTTGAGTCTCCAGATTCTGCCGAAGAGTCCTTGGCATGTTTATAAAGCTACAATGTTTTTCTTCCGCAAGTCGACAAAGTAGGAATTCCACAATAACTTTTTACAAGAACCTAATATTATTTAGTAATTTCAATTTCACTAAATTAAAAATCAAAATCGTGAAAAAGAATGCATTTAACATTACATAAACATATTCTTCTAAGTATTATTACCGTTACATTTTTTTGTTTTAAGATACGCCGGCATCTCCGAACGAAGTTTCTATTGGTAATGATTAAATTTCTATTGAATACATGAAGTATTTACATTAAATATTCGAAAATCTTTTTAGGAGAAGCTGGCAGTCAATTAGAAACCGTTGTAGTCGTCGAAAACGTAGTTGAAGGTTCGGAACCCTATGTGCCTTGCGTCATCTCGAGGCAATTTCTGGATAAAGTCAATACTGAGGTAGAAGAGTTAAAGGTTAAAGTGAATGAACTTGCGGAATTGCCTGGAAATGCTGCCCTTCTTGAAGCATTAAGGTAAATATAACTTTCTGTCGTTTCTCATGTTATTTTGCATCCAAAGTAGCCTGAAACTATCTTGCTCCGATTAATATTTTTCTTCCAAACCCTTTTCCCTTCATTTTTTTTTTAATTCTATGTCAAATTAAACCCTTGATGAATAATAACCGTACTTGATTACGTCTATCTCTTTTTCATCCGTGCAAATGTATTAAACTTACTACTTAAAATTTATAATCCATAAAAGGTTGAACACTAAGTGGAAGGAATAATATTTGCTACATCAATACTTTTTTCGTATAACTTATCGTCCAACAGTTGCGCCAGAAGAGAATTTCGGCACTGAATTTATCACGAAAAAGTATTTTAAATGTTAGAATGTGGGAAGCAATATGTTTCTAACAAGGAAAAGTTCCCGGGTGTGACACTCAGATCTTAATGAAACTTGGTAGGTAAGTAGGGTATATTGAGACTTGAAAATAAAAATATTTTGTTTGTGACGAAATTCACTCTAAGGGGGTAAAACACTTCTTTGAAAATTCACAGATTTTCTGTTTTCTTGATTTCATTCTTGAACAAAAATGTAAATGCGAATGTTGTAGCTTATCGAAAGGGCTTTCAGAGCAGGTAAATGTGATATGTACAGGGTGTTGCCTTTAAAACCCACCCTCTTATGCTAGAGCTGATTATAGTAATGAGGAAAAGCAATTAACGCAAGTTGTTCATCTTTAACATCCTTTATTGATTTTAAAGCATTTTCAATTGTGCAGGGTGTTACAAAAGTAATATTAAAATAAGAACTTATGTCTTATGCTTTACTCTATATAATCCCACTTCATACAGTGTAAGTACATAGTTCAATTTGCTTCGCATTAAATAAATTAAATGAATTAATTAAATTTTATTAAAGTACGTAATTGCAATCGCCAATTGATATGATATCAGATACAGCTGCTGTTAGTGTAACTGGATAAACCCGACACTTTGCCATGTGTTGTTTGTTATAGTAAATATTGAAAAATATTACATATCTTTAAAACGAAATATTTACGAACCACATACCATTATTCGAAAACTAATAGTTAAGGTATTATTGTCCTCTAATACTAATTTCAAGGATTTTGATTTGGCAGTATTTGTTCGATTCTAGATATTTTGATGATATACCACAGAATTGGTTTTTTGTTAAGGTATAGAAAAACGAATATATAATAGAGATAACGTTGTGGTTTTATACAAGATTTATATACCTACACGGTGAATTCAAGTCCTTTAATATAATAATATCTGTATCTGGTAAATTTATGTCTCCATTAGTGATAGTGCTAAAAGAACCTGGTGGCATGTTTAGGCCCTAAGTACAACAAATCCTATTTCGACCTACAACCGTTGTTATTCAAGCCTCATTCCCAGGAGAATTAACCACTGATTTATCTAACAATGGATTTCTTAATATCTACTTATCAAGCATTGGGCCAAAAAGACATACCTTTGTACTCATGGGCAGATCACTGTCCAGAGTCTTTCAAGAAAGTGGTCCCATCCAACAACGATGTTCAAATACTTAAAATACCAAAAAAAAGAAACAACGGTATGATTCAACCACTGGACGTCTATGGATTTCGAATGTGGAAGGGATTTATACGACGATTTTCTGACCTGGTTCTTATCTCAAATTATCATATTAATCTCCAGTTGCAAAATAATGTCATAAAATTGTAATAACTAATACACAATAGATTATAGTCCTCTAAATATGTCAATTTGTTTGCATATGCCTCGTACAAGTCCGGTTATATAAAAAATCGACCTGGGCCATTGGAACATCATTCATTTATTATCATACCAATTAATAATTACATAATTTAAATACGCATTACAAAAGATACTTTATTCATTATCGCTAATGCAAAGGATTTGTTATCACGTGTAATCCAGTGTTTACATTTGTATGAATTATGAACATTAGGGCATAATAACTGATGCTATTTTACTAATTAAATATGGTTTTTCTTAATAGAAGATATATGTATGCAATATATATACACCATGTATAATTGAAAATGCTTTAAAATCATTAAAGGATGTTAAAGATTAACAACCTGCGTTAATTTCATTTCCATATTACTATGATTGGCTGTAGCATAAGGGGGTGGTGCAACACTCTGTATATGCAACATTCATGCGCCCTGAAAGACCTCTCGATAAGGTACAACAGTTGCATTTAAATTTTCGTTCTATTTTAGTTCAAAATTAAATCAAGAATACTGAAAATCTGTGAATTTTGTATATTGGTGTTTCACCCCTCCAGAGTGAATTTCAGCACAAACAAAAAAAATTATTTTCAAGTCTTAACATACTTACCTACCAAGTTTCGTTAATATCTGAATTTGGCATCCGGAAACCTTTCCTTGCAAGCACTTCTTAATTTTTTACATTTAACCCTAAAAGTAGTACACATTTCAATCAGTGCATTAATAAATTACATCCTGTCATTTTGTCAACAGGACAGCCGGGATTGATAAATCTACACCCGTACTAGATATGTTCCGTACTATGACACTTGCCAAGAAAGTAGAAGCAACGGAAGATAGCGTTGAAAAGTTAGCGTCAATAGTGGAAGACCTAGCAAAACAGGGTAGTTTAAGCGGCGTCCAAATTCCAGGAGCAGGTAAGTGATAAAAAAATTGTCCTAAAGGCGTCTCATATAACGTGCTGAAAGGTATTTAAACCTAGTACATTAAAGTGCGCCATCTTGGTTTAGAATTTTGTACTATAGATCGTCCCAACCTCCGTATTCAGTATGGGATAGAATAGCAACTTTTATCTCTTACTATCCTTGGTTGCTGTCATTAGCGCTATCTCTACAACCGGTTGCTATGTTGCAACTTATTTACATATGCTGTCGGCGTCGACAACAGTTGTATACTATCTGTCTATTAGCATCAACTGTCAATCGTCATCGTCCTTGTTTTGAAATATTTCGTTAAATTGTTAATTTGCTTATATAGTTGTACAAATTGTTCTTTTCAGAACACTTCTATCTTTTTCAAGCGTGCACAGGGTAATATGGGTATTTTTATTTATTTTTATAAATGTTATAACAGAATATAAATGTAATTACAGTTTTCACTACATTAATGGAGCCTATAGGAAGAAAACGGCGCAGAGGAGACAAATTTAACCGTAAGGAGAAGTGTATGATTGCAAATGTTTTCAATTATTTCAATAAATCAATGAATGTGAGTGCTGCCGTTCGAGAAGCAAGTAAAGCTTTGGGCATCTCAGACCGTGCAATATATCATGTAAAACAGGAGCAACAAAATGGTTTATTATCAAGTCCAAAAAAACCTAAAAAAAGGAAGGGCATACAAGTAAATGATCGACTGCATACATATGGTGAGAACACGCAAGCAGCTATTCGACGTAAAGTGCATGGATTTTTTATACAGAATATGCCACCTACTTTAAATACAATTCTTACTACTGTCAATGCTGACGATGATCTCCCTAACTTCAGTCGAACAACTTTTCATAGATTGTTACACGATATGGGCTTCGAATTTAAAAAGTAGGACGAAAAGTATACCATTGAACGAGATGAGATTATTAGATGGAGGCACAAATACTTGCGAGAGATCAAGAAATTTAGAGAAGAAGGTAAAATTTACCTCTTGCTATTTGACATGGCTGTAATTTTATATTTCAGGTCGAACTATTATATACACTGATGAGTCATGGGTGAATACAGGACATACGGTAAATAAAACTTGGACAGATACTGCTATTCAAAGTAGTCGACAAGCTCTTTATTCAAGGACTAAGCACTGGTTTGAAATCACCAACCGGGCTAGGACCTCGTTTTGCATTAGTTCATGCAGGCAGTGATAATGGGTTTGTTCCTGGTGCTGAATATACATTTCTTTGCAAGAAAACACTGCCGATGTTCATCATGAGATGGATTCAGAAACGTATGAGGATTGGTTTATAAATAAATTACTTCCAAATATACCACAGAAGTCAGTCATTGTTCTTGATAATGCTTCCTACCACTGCAGAAAATTGGAGAAAATTCCAACAACAGCATGGAGGAAAAACGAGATCATTGATTGGCTCAATGAAAAACAAATACAAATCAGTACCGATATGCTAAAAGGACTTACTGTATTGCGTGTCACAAATTAAACCGCAATATGATAAAAGTAGGATTGACGAATTTGCAAAAGAAAAAGGTCATGAAGTTCTTCGATTACCACCTTACCATTGCGAGTTAAATCCCATTGAAATGGTATGGGCACAACTTAAAAACTACGTAAGAATGAATAATACCATTTAAGGTAAAAGATATGGAGCAATTAATTCGACGAGCGTATAGCACTGTAACAACTAATAATTGGCAAACTACATCAAACATGTAAACAATATTGAAAAGGAAATGTGGATAGTGGATAATTTGCAAGACGACATCGAAGAATTTATTATTCACGTAAGATATTCGTCATCATCTGAAGATCAAAGTGATTCTTCGACTGACTAGAAAATTAACGTAAGACATAGATATATGTGTGTAATTGCTATTCCTTTCTTAAATATTATTGTATTATACATATACGTATTTCTATGACTCCAGTTCTTTTGTTACAAAAGTGGAAACTATTATTTGTATATATATAAGGATCATCTTCTTTTTAATTTAATAAATTGCATAGCAATCTCAATATCGAAGCAAATATTCACTGTACATTGCATAGATATCGTTCATATGTATATTTGTTTATAGATGTGTGTATAGTATTGTTAATAAATATTGAGATATAACTATTTTATCTGTAGTATTTTTTTCCTATAATTTTACGTGCAGCGAAGTCGCTATGCACTCTGTTAAAAGTTAGTTACTTTAATAAGATAATAAGCAAAATGTCATATGAATGTCAATAATTTTGCACCTTCAACGTCAATAAACGTTAATAAAGGTTATGAATTGATCGGGTGAAATTGCAAATAATTAACCGGAAATAGTAATGTACAGCCGATCGGATGATTTGGCAACCATGAAACAAATTCCCATAAGACGTATACTGAATACGGAGGTTGGGACGGACTATAGGTGAATATTTATCTTAACAAATTTTTACTCTGTTTTTTATCTCGACCGGTTCTAGTATGACAATAGAAATAGAAAATGAGACAATATTTTTCAAACGTTGAAATAATAAAAATTTATTGGTGTAACTCAATTTTAATTTTAAATATTATCAATCCACATATTAGTATTTTATATATGTAGTTTCCTTTAATAGTTATATAGTAAAGCGCTATCTATGAGATAATAACAAGAGCAAGTAATACAGTTACTAATTTATTTGCTGATTAGATTGTTGAATTAATACAAGGCTTTTAGTTTAGTGAGTCTCGTATAAAATTAAAGATGTCAGTGTGTTCACTCTTATTAGGCGAATTTGCAACGGCGAACAAGCAGACATAATTTCGTTATGAATTTTTAATGACGTGTAACAGAACTTCTCTACTATAGCAACCTATACTTTTTTCTTCTGTTTGATAGAGTGTTTCACTCGTTATATGATGGTTACAAAAACTTAATATGTTGCACTAGAAAGTTTTTGAGAAAAAGTTTATTATTCTGGCCTAACTCCATTCAGTTAGTCAGGACTCGTTACTTTACTTCCTTTCTAACAACAGTACTGTATTTAGAATTTTCACAAAAATTTTTAAATTTTTTTTTAGCGTTTAAATATTTCGCAAATTTAGTCATAATGCATACTACAATCGAAAAACATATTTGTTACCAAGGCGAAATAAACTGCTGACAGACACGTTGTGCGTTCTTGTCGTTCTATGTATTGCTTTCGCTTATATTATATACAAAAATAACCACTTCATCCTTCAAACGAGGAGAAAAATTCATCCATTTCTTCTTTCTATTGCAAAAAATTTTTGCAAGTGCTTGGAATAATTAATTATTGTGCTGAAACATGAATTGCCCCCTACCAACGACAAATCAAATGGAATTATATATTAAAATTTGTTTACACTGTACTTATCTAGATATTCTTTAAATACTTCCCGAAATTCCCACTCCATTCACAGAAAAACATACTCATACTATTACCGAACCTCCTGCGCGTTTTATAAATTACAAGACAGCTTATGGTAACACTTTCTTTTGGGGGAAAAATCACCCTTTTATTAGCGAACAAATTTACGTTTATCAGTTTTTTGCTCAATTAAATCCTTTTCAATTGGGTTGAAGAAATTATTATACTATTTATAAAATAAAATATTTGAAATGTAACAGTGCGCTTTTCAGAGTCCATATGTTAAAACCACGTATAAGGCAAATATACTTACACTTTCTAGAAATTCGCCTACTACACGAAATCGTTCATTTTTTGATTAATTTTGTAGGCTGCAAAGGTTGGTCGGACTTGATGCATATTTTATCTCAATCTATGTATCTTACGAAATACAACTTGGAATAGTTCACATAGGTACGAGGGAGGTGCCATAAACTTGGAACAATATAAGAAATTTTATTTTTCAATGTAATCTCTTCTAATTTCTATACATTTATTACAACTATTAATTAATAATTCGATACCCTTGTAAAAATAATCTAAAATTTTCGCGTCAATGTGTTCCATTACAGCTGCTTGCAACTCACCGTGGTCCTTAAAACGACGTCCCCTAAGGACCTCTTTTAAATGAAAAAACAAATAAAAATCACAAGGAGCCATATCCGGACTATTCGGTGGATGCTCCAAATCTTGAAAGCCACCTTTGCTCGTGAAACGGCGGCAGTATGCGTGCAATAATCGCACACCTTTTGTCAATTTTCCACGACGTTTTACACGAATACTGTTCCATAATTTATGCAATAAAGACGCATAATATGTGCCGTTCACAGTTGTATTACGCTCTTTAAAATGAATTAGCAAAATACCCTTACAATCCCAGAATATTATGGCCATTACCTTTTTCGTTGATTGAACGACTTCCGCCTTTCTGGGACGAGGCTCATCAGGTCACCGCCATTCCATGGACTCCCTTTTCATTAGAGGATCGTAAAACAGAACCATTGTTTCAGCCCCTGTGACAATGGACTCCAAAATCGGTTTTGGATTGTCGCCGCACATGTTTAAATATGTAATAAAATAAAATATATCAGATATGTTTGTTATCACTGCTAATTCTTTCATTTTCAAACGGCGATCTCCTAGCACTAAATCTTCAATAACTTAAATTTGTTGAGGAGTTATCACTTTAATTGGTCGACCCGACCGTTTAGCATCTTCCAGGGATTCTTGCCCCAAACGGAAACATTTTGCCCACTTTTTTACAGTGCAATACGAAGCAGATAATTCACCGTAAACGCTATCTAACGTTGTTTTACGTGATTAGGCGTATGCCCTTCTTTTGTTAAAAATTTGATGACCGTGCGGTACTCAATTTTCATTACTCAGGCATTTTCATGTGCTAGTCACGTTGGTTGGCTGGTTACTAAAAACTAGTACTCTTCGAGCCGTCGTATTTATAGCATAGGCCTCGTGGATGCAAGTCCGTGACGGAGTTTGAACACGCTTGAACCTGTATAAGCCTGTCAGGCCGAGAATTTATGGTGCCTACCTCGTACTAACCTTTAGATGTTAAATAAAGGAAATATTTATTATAAAGTATACATTTTATTCACTTATATAATATTAATACCGTATAGAACATTTTCGAAGTTTCTAACTTCGAATCAAAATAATACAATAATTTTTTGTATTTCTTACAATAGGTGGAGAAAAGTATATTCTATATGATTGAGTTCGTTATAGTTGTTTTTGTAGTACGATAAGCTATAATACAGTTAGTGCGTTATATAAATATATAAACTATATGATTAACTTAGTGTGTTTCTTAGCAATCTGTAACAAAGAAACGTGTTAGCATTTATAATATCCAAAAGACGCCTATTTATACATACCAGCCGCTGCTGGAATAACCGTACTGCTTCCAATACTTTCGGATCCATCTTCGCTGTGAGCTACCACTGTCAAGCTAACATCGATACAAGCACTGTATTCGAATGAGTACCTATTTTCTTCGGTGAGGAACAGATGGTTTCCATGCTCGTTTACGTATTCCAGAAGATAACTCAGGACACACTTCTCTGAACCGACTGGAGGATCCCACGTCGCGACTACTACACCGTTTTCGATATTCACGGCTATATTCTGAACGGCGGCAAGTTCTACAAAAGAATTGACGGTTTCAATTCTATCGCACAGGCAACTTATCTTACAGAAATTGGAATGTAGGTAATGGAAAATTTAACAGTACCTGGTTTGACTTCAATGTAAGCTGGAAGACCGAGCTTCCCAGAAGAGCTAATGGGACTAACAGTGACGTTGGTGTATTGGCAGGACATTAAAACTTGATCGGGAATGGATGCGCTCGATTCGCTTGTGACAAACTGGTAATCGTTCACGACGACGTCGTAGGTAATCGAGCATGAGCTGGCGCTTTGAGGTTCCGTCCAAGAAAGTTCGATAGTGTTATCGCCAATGGCAGCTACCAAACCTTCGACAGAACTGACCTCTGCAAAAAGAATAGAAAGTTTATTACATCACGTTATGCAGCCTTTACTGTCAATCATAATCAATGATAATATATTCGTTTGTTTGAACGAACAGTTCTACAACTACTGCGGATGCAGTCTTATTAGAAAAACGTTCGAAATTTGACCATAAAATCTTTTAGTAAAATTACATGAGCATTAGTTCTAGAATTGTGTATAAATAAGCAATCACTTCTATGTTATTCTTTGACATTCTTTATTAATCCTACGTCCTTTGTACTTTGCGGTGTCGGACTACCACTCTCTTATTTTTGTCTTCCACAGCTTCCTGTTCTGAGCCAATTACTTGGCTTCAATCCATCCCATACTTCTTTTTTCTAATGTTCTATACATTTGTTCTTTCCAGGTGTTTCGGGGTCTACCTATCCTGTTTTTGGCCTCTGTTTTGACTTCAAAAATCCTCTTTGTTATTCGATCTTCTTCCATTCTGTGTATATGTCCAAGGCATCCTAGTTGCCTCTCCTCTATGATTATTTCCATTGGCTTGATAATTAAACTATTAGTGATTGTCGTGTTTCTGCTTTTGTCTGTCCTTGTTACTCCTTCTATTCTTCTTAGGAATCTCATTTCCATGGCCGTAACTCTGCTTTTTGTCCACGACTCACTGCCATATGTTAGTGTTGTATTTATTGGTTTAGGTATTTCTTTTCTATCCAAAAATGTATTTCTTAATGTATTATATATTTTTGAGGATTTCCCTATTCTCTCATTTATTCGTTTCTCTATTCTCCCGTTGTCTTCAATGGTTGTTCCTAGGTAATTGTAACTTTCAACTTGTTCCAAGGCTGTTCCTTCGCTATTATCATTGTGTTTGTTTTCATCGTGTTTATCTCCATGTTTATCTTTGTTAGTTCTTTTTGGTATATCCAAGTTTTTCTGTAATGTCTTTTCTCAGTCTGCTATCAATACCATGTCATCTGCAAACATTAGTTCCTGTACGTTAATTACATTCATTTTCCAGTTTCCTACTTTCATATTTGTTCCTTTCTGTTTGGTTTTTTTTAATAGCATCATTTATTAATATAGAGAATAACAGTGGGTTTAATATGCATCCCGGCTTTAATTCAATCTGTGTTTTGAATTCAGCTGATTCTGCATTGGAAGTTCAGACTTTATCCCTGTTATTTTTATACAATGCGTTAATCATCTCTCTCATTCCCCTCTATAGCTCTCTCCACTCCAGACTCTGCCATACATCTTCTCTTCTTACCCTATCAAAAGCTTTTTTAAGATCTCTAAAACATATATGTATTTCCTTTCCTTTCCCTATAGTTTCTCTCCTAATTATCTGATTACAAATATTAATTCCTGGGTGCTTCTTCCTTTTCTGAATCCATGTTGAGTACCTTCTAATGTTGTTTCCACTTTCTCCCGGAGTTTTTTTTTTCTAGTATTCTTGTCAATACTCTCCCTGGAATGCTAGTTAACGTTATTCCTCTGTAGTTTGAGCATTTCTTAGTATCTCCTTTTTTGTCTGTGGGCATAACTATTCCCATATTCCATTCCTTAGGTACTTTCTTTTTTATTATCATGCTATTTAAGAGGTCAAGTAGTTTTTTTTACCTTTGTCTCCCATATATTTTATCATTTCAGCCGTGATTGCATCCTTCCTGGCCGCCTTTACTAGTTTTAGTTTGCTAACTGCTTTTCTGACTTCTACGTCACTTATTAATGTGATACGTTCTTCGTCAATTTTTATTTGGTCTTTTTCTCTTATATATCTATCTTGTTTTATTTTTGTGAGTTCTTGAATGTACTGTTTCCATCTTTTTTCTCAGTTAGTATATTTTTTTTGTCATCTTTTTTGACATAATTTAATCTGTTATTATCTAATGTAATTTTTAGTATATGATCCTTCACACATTTAGCACTTTCACAATTTCTCAAATATTTATATAACGGAGATAAGGAAAGAAACAAACAGCATTGCTGTTTGGACACAGACCAAGTATAAGGAAATTTCTTTATGGTAACAAGATAATAAATAATTAGCAAGTTTTGCTTACCAACTTCAATAAAATCGGACACCCATTCACTGTAGATTCTTCCATTGTAAGCAGCCACACTGACTTCTTTGACGAAGCAATCTTCAGTATCGATTTCCCTCACTTCGTAGGTGATCTCGCAGTTTTCGATTCCGGCGGGTGGGTCGAAATTAGCGACTACCTGGCCAAGAGCGGTTTTCAAAGCATAGTTTTTAACGGCGCTGATTGCTGCAAGGAATATCAATTAAGTTCGCATTTATTTATCTTTTTTTATACTAATTAAACTTACAGCCTTCGTACGTGACGGAGGCGGAAATCCCTTTGTAGACGTTAGCTAGGTACGGTGTGACCGTAAAAGATGCCTGTAAGCATGAGCTGAGGGAAACGCCGAGGTTATATTCCAAATCGGTGGTTTCGTATTCGTGTGTCGCACCGTTAGGGTCTACGTAGCTGATGTGATAGACAAATTCACACTTTTCGGTACCATCTGAAGGTATTTCCCAACTCGCGATGACGCTCCTGTCTTCTTGTTGTTTGATTAATAAGTTTTCAATAGCAACCGTTTCTAGAAAAGCGTAACAAAAGGAAAACGTTGTTGAATTGCACGCAACAACAATTGCAATTGGTAAATTCCGGTTTTATAAACTATCTATTCCTTTTACCAGATGAATGATTAAGTAACAACAAATGAATGAAGTAATCCCAACATTGCGCATGTGCAAAACCTAATTCCATTTGTACCCATGGTGTTAGTTCGTATCCTTCGTGGTGTGATATTAAAATGTTTAAGAAAATCCAGCGATTCACCAACTGGAATATGGTCCTATTCGGTTCTTAGTAGAAAGAAACATGAAAGCTGTGTAGTACTTAATAGACGTGGCATGGATCTTCGATATATCTTGATACATAGGAAGTCAATAATACTAGCTTTGAAATACTCAATATACTTTGATTTTGTTCCATCTACATCATGCAGCCACATTTAATTACTACTGAGTGATAAATGAATGAAAGCTGTTGGTAGTTTAGCGCAGTGGAAGCTTTTGATAAAGGAAATACGTCTTATAGTCTTTCGCAACACATATGATAATCTTGTTGATTTCTATAGTATGGGCCGTGATGTTTACAAGATTTCTGAAGCCTTCGAAATAAGTCATAACGTCAATTCGCGGAGATTATTCATAGATGTATCAAAGACCTGCGTGCAGTTTTGTTACATAATGGAAACCTCTCCCCCTCCATTCCAATAGGTTATCATGTTTACATGAAAAAACTCATGCTAAATGTTGTTAGAGAAGACAAGATACAAAGATTATTCAAGGGATAATTAAATGGCTTTTAAAACCGTTATATTTATTTTACTTGATAGTCGATACCACACACTGTTACTTTTTATGTATTCAGGGGAGGAAAAGTCATTGCATTAAGCAAACAAGGAAAAGATAATGCGCAACATTAGCCTCCTAATCAAAGAGAGGAGGTCTTAATACGATATCTACCGTAATACTGGCAGCCATTACAAATTTTGATAAGGCATTGGATCACGAATATGACGATTTTTAATACCTTTGGCAAAAGTTCCCAAAAATGGCTGAAGGAAAAATTAAAGAAAATACTTTTGTTAATACGAAGAATAGTAAGTTGTGGAACATTGGAAATCAAATTAAAAATACCGGAAAAAGCAATGAGGGAATCCAGCTTCTACCAATTACTTAGGAGGCAAAGTGCAGAAAATCCCGAAAGATTAGTAATGAATATGAGCCAAGCATTTAACACTGGTAGCTGTAATATCTCCCATAAACTGTACATTCCCCTTTATAGCTTAAACTTTTGTCTTGACAATATGGACGAAGTTAGTGGTGAACACAACCAAGACATGTTAGGAATGGAAAAGCTGTACTAGAGCAAATGGAATCGTGTTATGATAGTATACTGATGGACGTTAAGAAGGGTGGCTGGAGATGATGTTTATAAGAGACAATGTAATATTTCGTCGTATTTTTTAAGAACTGTAGCAATTTGAAGTAATTATTGAAATATGTTATACGTAAGAAAAACCTTTTTCTTAAAATTCGTACTATCGTACTATCTTTTAAGTAACATAATTTTTTTTGCGAAACCAAATCTTTAAATTTGTTGGCAATTTTTATCAACATTAGTGTAGCAAGTTGTTAGAGACGTAGTTATTATTGCAATGTTCGAAATCATATACGGAACTTTTAAAGGAAAGAAGTTTTATCCTGGAAATTTTTTGGATAATAACTTCATATTTTGGACATTACGGTCATTTTATGTAGAAAATGTGTATGATTGTAAGTTAGAGATCTTTTTAATTTTTGATCGGCAAAAAGAAGACACACAAGAAAATTTGTAATAAATGAAGTAGTGGTAGTTCTGGTAGTTAATATCATATTGACATAATTTTGTCCTAAAAAATTGACGAATATGATCTTTGTTACGGGAACCATCAACTTAAATCATGCGTGAAATTAAAAAAGAATGTTTAGTGAGAAGTAACAAAATTTCCTTGCGAGAAAATAGCCTTTCAACCTTACCCTCGTAATATTCCTCACGATGCTCTACGGGTTCGGCATCATCAGCGCTAACCGTGATCGTGATAACGCCTGGTACGCAGGTGTAAGGATCGTAAGTGAAGAGGGCGAAATAGTCCTCCGTTTCTATTTCCTGGCTTCCGCTGTATCCTTGATAAATAACTTTATGTTTAACGTTAGAGAAACCGCAAGTTATTATGTTGATCGGTTCCTGCCAAAATACCAACAACATGTTGCCGGTGCTTCGGATTTCCACGTCTCTGATTTCCTCGAGCACTGGAAAAGAATTAACCAAGATATGTGTAGAAAATACTTCGCGTTAGTTATTTTAGAAGAAATACCTGAGCATCTTTCACTTTGAGCGCTGGCCAAGGTTGCCAGGTATAAGATGATGACGCCACAAAAGATCTAAACATCGATATGAAAATTTCACAAATTTTATTTAGTTTTCAGAATTTATACTAACTAACCCTCATTTTACCACAATACTTAAGGATATGAACTGCTTCGAAATTATTCCACATTAGAACACAAACTATCAAACCCATTATTTCAAAGCCTATTTATATGCTGACACTTGCATTTCCACTATCTTATCTTCTGGCTTTGTCTGAAAATGTGCAATTGATTTCCTAGATCGTAGACTTGTTTTTTGGATAATAGAAATTGTTTCAAAAGCATAAAGTAGGTATAAGTTTCCGAGATAAAACAACTTATAACAATGAATGTGAAGTGAGCTCTTGATTTTTTCCACCAAAAGTTCAAGTAGTGGCGGTTTAGTTGAAATAGTCAATATTTTTCTTTTCAAAGACTTTACTACTGATACTTCAATAAACTAAATCAAGTATTTGTAAATTACGACTAATCATTTTCGTTGCCAAATAGAAAGTAATTTCCGATGACATTATGTACAGAAGTAACAATGCCATCTTCCTGAAAAAGGTACTAGCTTAAATTTTCAAAACCATAGTTAATTTTTATTACGGCGCTTTTCAAAGGAACCGTAAATATTCGAAGAAACATTTTTTTCACTTCTATTATAGCGTATTACTGATTCTAAAAATAGGATAATAGTGAAAAGCAATTAATACAATCAGCTTTTGTTCTAAAATGACTATCTGATAATTAGTGGATGCAATAATAAATAATAATGATTCAACTAGATTTTCCGCGAATCATTTGAAAATTTTCGAAAACATACTTTTGTATTAATTGATATTTCTAAATGCGAAAGACAACCGACGTAATAGTATTGAAATGAACGAATTAAAAATCTGACAAGTATTGTAATAACAAATGCAAAGTATTTCCGTTTTGAAAGTACTCGGTTTTCGGATTGAAACCTCAATGAGAGTTCGTCAGTATGCCAACGTTTCGCTCTCGATCGCACAGACCTCCTTCTGGGGTACGTTATGCTGATAACGGTACCAAAGAACCTATTCCTTGACCGCGTAAGTCTGCACCAATAATTAGTATCTCGTATAGTTAATTGTGTTAATTACTTACCTGAACTTAAAAAAAGTGTCCAAGATACGTTAAAAATGCTAGGAACCACGTGCTAAGTTTTTCAACAGATCTCAATCATTGAATATTTTTAAACTGTACACCGGCTGTTTAAAAAATATGGGATATTTGACCCAAATATAGTATTTATTTGAACAAACAAGAAAGTCTTAATAAGCATAAGTCCAATATAGGTTTTCGACAAATGTCGTTTGTTTTGGTGGAGTGCTGTTAGTCAGTTTGGCCGTATTAATGTAATTTGTTGTCATTTTATGCTAGTCAGTTTGTGCATGCAAGTGTCAACTGTTGTTTTTTTTATTTGCGACTGGTAGAAAATGAATCTTTAAACAAATTTTGAGATGGTTGATGTGCACTTTATGTACGGTCGGGCTTATGGCTTACGAAGCACGGTGACCCTAAGCTGAAGCATTTCCTAATTCTGATATTCCATATGATAAATTGTTTTAGAAACTACAGCAATAATTAAGTGAAAAAGGTTCATTTAAAGTTAGAAAACCTGATGTCGAGCGACCAAGGGTGATAATTCCTGAAATGGAAGGAAATATTCTATATTATATTTCTACTCCTTGTTGAGACATTACATTTCCTATTTCTTTGGGGGATAAACCTCGGTTTTTAGTTGCTAGTTGCAGGATACCTCGATCATCTCGATTAGTAGTGATCTTTCTCTTGCCGCAAAATGCTTTTCCGGTGCTGATAGCGGGTATCTTTTCTTTTATTAAAAAGGCGATTTGCTGCGCTATTTGTCGGGACATTTCTTCTTTCTTTGCAATTGTGGGTTGAGAACACACTCCTGTACCCAGCAATGCCTTAATACGCAGTTTTTTCTCATTTGGTATGTCCTTTTTTACCCATAACGAAAAAGTGTAAAGGGTATACAAGCAATAACTTAAAGTGCAACACCAACACGTAAATACGGAAAAAACGTTGTTACATAAACAGATAAATATTTTTTCTACAGTAGTAATAGATACAAATAATATTCTACTAATTACTGTGTCTTTCAATCTTGTTTCTATCCATCTTCAATACAGTACATGAGGGGGTAATAATACGCAAGGGGTCATTAAGTGGCACTTTCCCAATTTCTTAGAAATATGCTTAGGGAACGTATTTATGTAGGTATTGTAAACCCTATTCGTGAATTTTACACCTGCATTTGTAAATTATCGTGTTGGAAACACACAAGAGCTTAAATTTATAATGTGGCCCTAATAAAATGTATTTATTTTATTTGTGCCACATATGGTGTTAGCTATCTATAAGAGTTGTTTTAAACAGTATCCATAATTCTTCTGTACTCATCCCTTTGTCTTTCCCTCTTATCTTCTGAAGTTTATCATTTATAAATGTTTCGTATTCTTTTGCTGTTTTCTCTTCTTTCAATTTATAGGAACGTATTGACTCGTAACATATCTTTATCTCCATTTTTAAATGAACTTTTACGTCTCAAACTGATTTTCTGTGTTGTCTTTCTGCTAATAGATAGTCTATTATAGATCTTTTTCCCCTATTCGATTCTTCTCTTGTATATTTGTGTATATTTTTGTGTTTACTTACGTAATAAACCAGTATATAATTCAGCAAAAAAATTATTACTGATTTTAACCAGTAAAGTAATATTTTTTATAGACCCTGTATAAGCACTTTGTAAGCGGCTAATATGCTAGTTGCTTTTTTTGAAAATATACTGAACATAAAACTCGATCACTTGGTTATTGCCACAACAAAAAAAATCTGTTGGGGGTCACTCTGTGTCATGGAATATCGTGGGAAATGTTATTCAGCTTTAATGTTGACTAACTTTGATGTCAGCAGAGAAGCCAGTGTATCTTGTATGAAAAAGGAAGGAAAATTTTGGGAGTGGCCTGAGCCTTCGGATGTTCTTTGATACAGATAGCAGCAAACTAAAAATAAAATTGCGCCGCCGACTGAAATCAGCAGCCACAAGTTTCAGGTGGACTACTAATCCCCTTATTTTCCATTTTCTTTTAATCAAAACGTTTCTAAACTCTGTACAGTGAAGTTTAATGCAGTTGTACGTATGTAGTTCCTTTAAAGTTAATTTCCTCTTAACTTGAGTTTGACTCAATGTGGGTGACTAGTAACCATAAAACATTTCTAATATCTTTTCAAAGACAAACCAGGTGTAGCAAGGTGTAATGTAACTAAAATTTCTCTTAGATTTATAAATTGATATTAAAAATATAAGTCTATATTGTATTGAAAATTCAGCCCAATTCAACTCATATTAAAGGAGATATGATATAAAAACTTCAAAATACTGCACTTTGTTACCCCGGCTGACGATATGTATTTAATTCAGTACAGGTCAAACACCCCGCTTATATTGTATTTGAATAAGTAATTTCCCGAAGTTCGTAGCAAATAGAAATCTTGCACTTCAAAAGCTCGAATGATGTTTGCATTCACTGTAATAATTGCGATTCTTTAATTCTTGCCCGACACTCGTTGGGTAAAAGGGTATTATTATTTTTTCGATAGCGAAATAAAATTAAGGTGTCAAAATGGTGCATCATAAGGTCAATAAAACTTTGACTTATTACTGCTTGTGTTTATTCATTTAAAAGAAACATTATAATGTTTTATTATTTGCCTTCACAATGTGATTAAAGATACGTCCAGCTGTTGCATTTCCAATCTGGCGACGTGTAAGCTTGGGGCGCGGGCCCTACATCTAGCGCTGTCGTGGTATTCCAATATCCAACTTGGGTGGATATCCAAAGCGTATAGTTAAATGTTGGTAAAATATCAGGTATCAAGATCGTGAAGGTTTCCTGCTTTTCAAGATATCCGCTAACCTCTATAGCCCCCCCACCTAAAACTACGTCGCGGCATATCACATTAGATCGTGAGGTTAAGGTTCCTGTTAGCGTGTAGACAAATCTTTGCACTCTTCCATTAATATCGCACGGAATATTCCAGTCAGCCCTTAGCGTAACGTCGTACGGTGAGGATGGCGCACCCAAATATGAGGATCGAATGCTCAAGTTGCCTGGGACTGCAATTCATAGAATATGTTAATACAAAGCAGAAAATACAATATAGTGTTGTATAAACAATTACAATTCACAAAGGTTGTACATGTGTCAAAAATCCTTTACTATGTTGCAATAATAACTAAGAAAGAAGCGATACTTTGAGACAATTTCCATAGACTCCAGTCGAGATAGTCGAACGTGCTGAATTAGGAATATTCTCTCAACTTTTTATTATTACAGAAGAATTACGTTCGTTGCAATGACTTCACTTAAAGTTTCTAGGTCTAGATACATATAGGCTTTGGTAGAGATGATAACGATCTTGCATCGTGGAGTAATTATATGTGCGAAACGGAATAATAACAGTTTACTTTCGTGGTCCATGCAAGTAAATTTATCGGACAATTTAACTAATCTAAAATGTGGTTGTGCTAAAGTAGTTTCTCTAGTGTGTGATATATCATTCGTTTGTCAGGGAAAAAGGGACGATTCTGAACACGGAAACAGTTTAAACATGTATATAAAAAGGTCATCACAGATTTAAGAATCTTATTTGTGTTAGATTTAATTTGTATGTGGATGATTTGTATCTCTTGGCATGATACTGTTAACGATGGATTGCCATAATAGCTAGAGTAGTTGTTTGGGCTATTTCCATCGTTTGTTGAACTTATATAGTCTGACATTGCGGCAGTTCGTGTACTGCCGTCTTCAGGTCAGATCTGAGAAGGGTTGTTGCTTTCCAGATCAGACGTATTTGTCTTCCCTACCTTTTTTCCTTAGTGAAATAGGCGAGTCAAATACGTCAGACAAAAATCATCGAAGCATGATTCATCTGGCAAGCAACAGCTCTTCTCAAGGCTACCCTGAAGACGGCAGTAGACGAACTGCGGAAACGTTGGACTATATAAGTTCAACAGATGACGGAAATAGCCCAACAACAACTCTAGTTATCGGATTATTTGTAATACATAAAATAGTAATGAAGGAACGGTTTCATAAGTTTATGAACCAATCTGCATATGAAAAAACTGAAAACAACACTAAAATCGTTTAAAAAAATGAAAAACTGTAGTTAAGTGATGAGGAGACTACAGATCGTTAACTCAGTTCAAAGACCATCTTAATTACGCAAATATTACATGAATAAACACTGAACGGTTATTATTTCTATACAGCATTTTTCCACTGTGAAGGACATTATTTTCCGAAAATAATGTTGCAGGTGTTTAGTCCAGCTATTCCGGATTCTTAATCCTTGTCTACTGAGTACGTGGTTAAGAACAACTACAACGTCGAATGTATTGTGTATTAGTATCGCGTTTGATCCGATGGAATGACTTGAAGAATCTTAGCCATATGGATTTCTTTGTAAGTTATAGTTTCGGTATATACATAGTTTGTCTCTCGCATAACTCTAAATGACAGTGGCGCGCATATCGAAAGTGAGGATCATTATTGTCAAGACTTTAGATGTTATATGTATACCTACTTCCTTCTCTAGTGGTCACCCAGATCTGTTCTGAGGTTCCATTTGTCGAATTTATTCCATCGGAATGGCTCTGCAGTTGTACGCTGTAGTTGAAGCTCGGTTCCGCAAACGTAAAATTGTAGCTGGATACATTAGAACTATCAAAGTATCTTTCGATTGAGTATAAGTCGAATAGGCAATCGCTAGGTACGAAATGAGCCGGTCCTAGTGGTTGTATACGCAAAGTGTATCCAGTAACAAAGTCTGTAGAATTATTATTCCAAAATACAATAAAACCATTAGAAGTTAACTGCGCCCACAGCGAAGTGGAAGGTACGGTTGCATTTCCAGGAACTAAAAAAAATGCATATAATAAGAATCAGGTCGATTTTTTACTGAATTATGCAGCTTAAGCTTTCTTCATTATAATTCCTTCAACTTACGTGTAATAAAATGTATAGGATAGCTGCAGATTGTCGTGTTTGACTGCGCCATGACGTAACATACTCTGTACGTATAGAGAGTATCGGGCTGTAGAAATTCGATGGTAACATTGATCAGGCTGGCATTAAGATTGAAATATTCGTTAATGACTAATTCTCCCTGCGTTGCGTTTGATGTCAACAAGAATTGCAATCCTTCCACTTCACATATGTTGTTCGATTCGTTTCTTACTTGCCAAAGTACGCTAACGTTGTTCACACCCGGAATTGTAGAAATATGTAGAGGAGGTTCCCCTGCAAAGATTAAAGTTGTTTATCCATTAATTTAGAGAAACAGTCAAAAATTAACTGAAAAATATGGAAATTTACAGAGGAAAAGCTAGAAATGCTTGTTTCTAGAAAAATGAAAAACTGTTGATTTTCCATGGTGTTGGTGAAGAGCAGGAACTTCTCTCCTATTTTTAAGAATGTTGACAAATCGCATTTTGCAAAGGTCTTTAGAATCTTATTTGCCAATGCATTTCCCACAACACGAGAATTTTCATATCCCCGTACCAATATAGAGTTGTCCGTGGCCCACGAACTGTAACAAACCTAGAGACGCTGCAAGCAGAGTCTGCTTACTAGATATTAGTCGAGCATTTGATACCAGTGACCATGGAATGTTGCTCAAGAAATTTGGGTTTAGTTTGCTCTTTCATCGTATTCTGTATTCTTATTGGACGAACAGAAGCAATTACGTAGTTTATAATAGTTGTATAATATTAGTTTAAATTTGGGACCACTATTACTTATTTTATACGTTTAAAACTTATCATTAGTGGCGATAGTTAACTTACTTGAAAAAATAGACAGAACTTCAAAAATCAAGTCAGGTAGATGCAATCCGTGTTAAGGGTGATGCGCGTCTGTATAACGGCTACTGGGAATATTTCTAGTAGTATATATTATAGTTAATCTAGTAGTATATATTATATCTATATTGCCCAAAATTGACATTTCTAACATCACTTGACAATTTATACTTAGGTAACTTGCTTAGAAAACATTTACAAGCAAGTAAAAATAGAACTTTCGTTTGTAATGATTTTGGCCATGATTTTTATAATTTCAAGTGTAATTTAATGCCGCAGCAAACTCATCAATTGGCCTTATTTAGCTTTCGGCGATAAAGCATCGTCCAAATTAATTGTTTACAATCGGTTTAACAAGTTCCAGAATAGACACGTCACTTTCAAGGCTAAAAGAAACTGTAACGGTGTTCAATCCATCTCACTGCGGCAACTAAAAAATACGTGGCACACAATGGTAGTATTATTGCTTCTGCAACGGTGTAAACCGTCGTCATGCACAGTTACGTAGGAATTACGATGAACTTTTTGCTTTCTTGTCATTTGATGCCGTGAATTATAAATTATGAAATACCAACTGCAGTAGCAAAAATAAAATTCGAACAAACTTAATGGAATATTCTAAAAGAATGCATAGAAAATAATACCAAGATAAGAAAGCGCTGTAAATACAGCTTTCTTGACTTTGCGGACAAGTGTTTCTTTCTTTTGGCACTAGTTAGCGCCAGGAATATCCATTTGTATCGTAGGATCAAGCATGGCGATAGAAGCAGCGAGAGAATTACATGTGTTTATCATAAATCTGCTCGAAACCATGCTGATGACGCCGGGTAGGCAGAAACATGTCCGCGTGTTAGCGTTTTATGTCTCTTCACATGTCTTTCTCGTGAATTGATTTCACTAATACCATGAGAAAGCTGTACTTATAGCGTTTTCTTATCTTGGTGTTAATGGAATACTAATTGAGTTTGTTCACGTACAGAAATTATATAAAATTAACAACTGGGAGGGCATAAAAATATGGTAATGAAAGGAAAAAACTGAAGGAAGAGTAAACGAAAACTTGCACTGTCTCGCTAGAGCGACACCGACAATCTACCAGTTTCCCTCCAAAAGGTTTTAAAATTTTCGTAAAATACTTCGAAAACTCTAACCGACATAAATTCTTTGTTAGAATATAATTTGAAGTATATTACATAGTCTCAGGGACGAGGTAAATTATTTTCGGGAAAAATATATGACGGGGTCCGGGTATCTCATTCATATATTGATTATAATTTCTTGTTTCTATTTTGATAACACTTCAGTATAATTAATCTATAATCTGACTTATACGGATTAATTATAAGTATTTACTACAGATATCAAGAAATTAAAAATATACACATTCTTCTGTCATGTAGACCGTTATCGTAATGTATATATAAAGTGACTGGCACAATGGCTGCAATTAATATAGGGTGCTGTGAGGGAAATGGGCGTGTGGAGCGTTTGGACGATTAACTTAAAAAAGCATTCTTTGTATGAAAACACTTGGAACGCTTCTTTTGTAAATGTTATTGATTTTTCTAACTACTATCGATAATAGGTGTGGAAAGTTATTATATTAACTTGTTTTATATTTCATCTCAGATCGACATGTCGCGAATTCTAGAGACGTTTTAATTGTTGCTATGGAAGCAGTAACCAGTATTTATGGTGCCTCAAAGCAATTTAATATACCAGAGTTCACTATTGGAAACATAATAAAACGAAAGGCCCCTATAACTCGTGTTGGAGGTGGTAGAAATATTTTTCTTCCCAGTAACATCGAAAAAGATTTGGCGGATAACGTAGTATTGTTATCTTCAGTTCATAATCCACTTATACGCGGAGAAATTTTAAACATCATGCTCAAGAGCACTGCAAAGTGAAGAAAATCATAAATCCCTCTTCAAAGAAGGCTGACATCTTACCTGGCGAAGAACAAAATGTTAAAACTAAAATACATAAAACCCAAATGTCCCAATAATTTTATGTAAGTCAACAAAGATATCATATTTGACACCCCAATATCGAATAGTTTAGTAACGATCAATACCCCTGTCAATATTAGTAAGAGATACCTGGGTTTAACCGGCGAGGACTATCAAAAAGCGCAAAATTTATGGGCTCTATGGCAAAAATAGTCTAAATAATATGAAAGTTAGGTTTAAGTTGGTCGAAATAGGTTTTCATTTTATGTTTACGTTCCTAGTCGTGCAATGAATAAGAGTGATTAGTCAGGGTTATCTTATTTGGGAAAATATTAACATGTCTACATTTCTAAGATCACATGAGTTGCCCATCTTTAAGAATAAATCTTTATTTTCAACCGTTCATTAATACTAAATAAAATTTTCTTAGCTTAAAGAATTTTTTTTTAATTGTCGAGACTGCGGCTTACAACGATACCTCCCAAATGCCCCATGTGGGGAATTGCCTATTAAATATATTTTGTTTTAAAAACGCTTCCCAAGCAACAATTTTACACTTCAATTTTGTATTAACTTTAAATATACCAAAGTATTAATTTTTCCCATCAAATTCTCCCACCTTAGCCTAGCTCATTTGTAGAACATTTTACTTGCTAAGTAGAGAATATCGCTATAATTCCTTTGACGTTACAAGAAATGAGATAATGTCTTGGTAAATAAGATTTTAAAAACTCAAAGTTTTCTTTGTAATATGTAACAATATTGGAGATTGAACACATGAAAGATCCACTTGAAGCGCAGTTTGCGGAAGATATAGCAGAGAATGAAAAAACATTTCTGAAAGAAGAATACTGTAATAATAATATAATAGAATATCTAAAATGTGGTGAAATCAGGTGACCTTCTGTCAAGAATGTGAAAGATAACTTCAAAATAGTGAAATTGCTATGCCGTTATATAGACGAGGAAAAAGTATTAGCAGAATTGGTACCCATATGGATAAATCAATGTTCATTAGACAGATAGAACTGACCCTGCTTTTCCATTGGTCACGAAACGTTTAACGACGGATACTGGTGGATATGGCATTTCAAGAAAGAACGTTTTGCGTGTCGTGTAACGTGTAACGTTAAATATTTCATTGTTTCGAATCAAGATAGTAACATTTCTCCTCAAAAGTAATACTTACGTGATACCGATCTTGTCACTACGGCACCCACTGGATCGCTTCGACTAATATTGGATCCAACCACAGCAGTTACATTAATTACATTGGTCGTGCAGGGCTGGTCTGGAATTTGGAAGGTAGCGTTGGTAACAATGACGTTTTCGCGTATGTTCTCGTTTTCGAAATTTACTTCATATTCCACTGTTTGATTGCATCCAGGTGAAACGTTAACATCATCCCATTCGAAACGACTGAGGTTCCCATTAAAACGTAGATTGTCCACTGTTGTAGTACCTAATGAAGTATAATGAACTTAAGTTACACCGAATTGTGCATATGTACCAGGTAGGCGCTATAAATTCTCGGCGTGATATAGAAGAAAGAAACTTGGAACAATACAAGAAATTTTATTTTTCAATGTATTCTCCCCTAACTTCTATACATTTATTACAACGATTAATTAATAATTCGATACCCTTGTAAAAGTAATCTGAAGTTTTTCCGTCAAAATGTTCTTTAACAGCTGCTTGCAACTCACTGTCGTCCTTAAAACGACCTCCCATAAGCCTTCTTTAAAATTAAAAAACAAATAAAAATCACAAGGAGCCATATCCGGACTATACGGTGGATGTTCCAATTCATGAAAGCCATATTGGTGGATGGCAGCTTGTGAAACGGCGGCAGTATAGACAGGAGCATTGTCGTGCAATAATCGCATACCTTTTGTCAAATTTCCACAAAGTTTTGCACGAATGCCGTCACTTAATTTATGCAATAAAGATGCATAATATGTCCCGTTCGCAGTTCTATTGCGCTTGTTAAGGTCAATTAGCAAAATGCCCTCACAATCCCGGAATATTGTGGCCATCGTCTTTTTCGTTGATTGAACGACTGTCGTCTTTCTGGGACGAGGTTCATCAGGTCACCACCATTCCATGGACTCCCTTTTTGATGGATGATCATAAAACAGAACCATTGTTTCATCCCCTTTTAACAATGTACTCCAAAATCCGTTTTGGGTCGTCTCCGCACATGTTTGAAAACGACCGCGAACATTCGGCTCGACTTTTACGTTGGAGAGCGGAAAGAAGTCACGGTACCCATCTTGCACTAATTTTATTCATACCCAAATGGTCACGGAGAATTCGGCGAATACTTGTTTTGGATATGTTTGTTATCACTGCCAATTCCTTCACTTTCAAACGCTGATCACCTAGTACTAAATTTTCAATAATAGAAATTTGTTGAGGCGTTATCACTTCAATTGATCGACCCAACCGTTCAGCATCTTCCAGGGATCCTTGCCCCAAACGGAAACATTTTGCCCACATTTTTACAGTGGAATACGAATTAGATGAATCACCGCCGTCTAAACGTTGTTTTATGCAGCTGATGCCCTTTTTTGGTTAAAAATATTCATTACTTCTGATATTCTCATGCGCTAGTCATGTTGGTCATATTTATAGCGTAGATCTCGCATATGTGCATTGATGCCATGACGGAGTTTGAACACGCTTGAACCTGTATGTGCCTGTTGGGCAGAGAATTTATGGCGCCTACCTCGTATATATTTATAGTACTACCGATATTTGTGAAATTCACAACCATATTTTCCAATGATGGAATTTATAGATTGTAAATACTTAATTATACGAAGTCCATATAAAAATCGTCGACAAATTTTCAGAAATTATAGGTCATAAAGATCTCTTTGTAATCACATTGCTATTTAAAAGTTACATTATAGCAGAAGCAACAAGCTAATTACAAAAAAATATTCAACTTAGTGCCAGGTGTGTAAAGACCGCAGTTATTTTCAGCGCCAATTGCAATTTATTTCTCGATTTCTTCTACGTGTACTGTTTTATGAGATTCGAATCATTTCAATTAATGTTAAAAAAAAATAGAGTGATTACAATATATTTATTTCCCTCATGTTACCCAACTGAAAATATATAACATCAACTATCTACGTTCTTACCATTCACTCCTATATTGAAATCGATTGAAGAATTTGTAGACGACCCCAGTCCAGGTACAACTAATGTTAATATTGTAATGCTGTTTTCCGAACAAAAGATTCCTTCTAAATTCACAGAGGACAAAGGATGTGGAAGTGTTACTTGGACGGATAGTTCCCCATTTACATAATGAGATACGTAGTATAGGAGGGCACAAGGATTTGTAGTCCATTGCAGTTCGATAAGGGGTATAGAACCGTAAGTAATATTCTTTGTGATGGATATGTCGATACAGTCTGCAACAAATGAAAAATGGTAACGAATTATAATGTAAAAAATATCTAATTGCCCTGTTCCGAATCCCATGGAACATTAATAAAATCTTACAAAATTCGCTTTTACTAGTATATGATTCAAACTTACCCGACGCATTTTGTGCAACTGTTATCCCAGAAAGCATAAGCAGCCCAAAAATTGCGAATTTGCCAAGCCCCAAATGTGCAATGGCAACCATTTTATCTGTTCAGTGTGCAAATGTATCTTCTTGAATTTGTTTCTTGTGCACAATTACGTGGATGCAATTATATCTTCGTTCTGCTAACACGGAAGTTTACACTACTCACTGTATACCTGTACGTCTCCTTATTATATATAGGTAATACATCTCACCTGATATTTTGACTTGTTGACAGTTAAGATAACTCTTACACATAAACTTTATTGTACACTCAATATAGAATAGTTAAGTGTTTCTCTGAAATTTTGGAGCTATCTTTTAAGTACTTTGATGGATGAATCATATCTTCTATTATTTCATTTGTTTCCGTGGATTAATTTCTACACAAGATAATTAGTTTTATCGCGTTTATTGAGTTCTAATACATGTTAAAAGTTAAGTATTAATAGAAAAGGTTCCTGTATATTCAAATTCTGTAGTGAAAGTATAATGTTGCTGCATACTGGATATTCCACCTGTCTGCATAAATTTGATACAGTGTGCACTAAATCAGATTACACGGGATTCACATTCAGATTCGTTCTAAAAATTGACAAGATTAATCATTCATATGTCTGAGATGGAAGCAGATAATAATTGAAAAACAAATGTATCATTTGCAATATCACTATTACGTATGAAAATCCATTTGAATAAGTATGTAATAATATTTTTATTGTTGAATAACGATTATTTCTGTCTATTTCTGCATAGAGAAAAAGTATATACTCAATTCTATATTCAAAACTTCGTCGGAGAATTAACAAATGTAAACTCATACAACGCGCTTGAGACATATTTTCGGGGGAACAGTAAAGGCCGACTTTAACTTCGTCGGAGGGAATTATAGGATGTTTTGAAACCAGTTGTTGAAATGAGCTCTAATCTTACTCGATAACGTCTCGATGATGTGGGAACATATTGCTTCGTTAAATCGTCTTAGGTCGTAATAAATTTTATTTCATGTTCTTCAGGTAATTGACTGTAAACTAAGCGGATAGAGGAAAAAATATACGTTGCATATTTATAGCAGATTTTTAATACAAGTTTAGGGTTCTGCGCATCTTAAAAATTCCATCGCTTGAGAATTGTTACTATTAAAATCCATTGATTACGTCTTTCATAAACTTAATACGAAGGCTATCTCAAATGTTTCCGGAATCGGCAAGAGATGGCGCACGAAGGTTAAAGTAGATTCATTGGTCGGCAAGAGCAACCCTTTTCATGGCAACTGTCAAAATTTCAACCGTCTCCTGTCAATAGTTGTTGTGTAAGGGTGTGTTTTGTATACAAAGTCAGGGTGTTTAGCAAAAATGGATAAAATCGAATTTCGTGCAGTGATGAAACACTTCTGAATGGCTGGGAAAACGGCCACGAAAATTCGAAATATATTGCTAGAGGTTCATAACAGATGTACTCCATCATTTTCGGCCATCAGCTTCTGGGTGACCGAGTTTCTTCTTCGGACACTCTTGTAGTATATGACCGAGGGTTTGGTTCGGTGCGCTACAGTTAAATCTTGGGGACTCAAGATATTTCCCATTTATGGAGCGTATTTTTCTGCTTAGTGTGTCCTGTTGGAATACGGATTAGCTTCGATTACTCTGCCCTAGCTAGATTGGAGCCAATAAGAGGTTTTGTGGGATCAAGTACAGCATTATGATCTGCGATCGATGTAGTACATCGTGGATTGGAAGGTCGCGGAAGGTGTATCTTCTTACATTCTTTGACTGTAGCTTGTTGGCGTCTTAATCCCTAACGAGTTATGTTGCTTGTGATGATATAAGCAACAGATAAATGTACTTCACACGCGAGGTATCAAACAATAGCGGAGGTTTTCTTTGATTGGCTTGATTTTTCAATATAATTAAACCCAATTTATCCGTGTTAACTTCACGATTTTCGCAAAAGCTGTTTTTTTCAATTTCTAAAAACCATAACCTTTTGTACCTTAAAATCTCAAAAACAGTTTATTTTTTCATCAATTACTATTATGCGGCATAGTTTAAAATTTCACGCTTTCCATAGTTCTAGATAGAATTTAAGGTTGAATTTCAATAGTTTCTCGAACTTTTGAATAATGGGTTCATCACCATTTTTAAATCGAAATTGTAATTGATTTTGGAATGATTAAGTAACAAACTTAATGACTTTTTCATATATATAATGAATGATTTGTCAATGTAACTAAACTAATTAAAATATTATTCTATTCAAATTCTTGATTTACAGCACTAACTTAATTGGTTACTATTTCTATTAAACCATATTACTTGTTTATATAAATGTTGCCCAGCAAAGTAAACTAGAGCACTATATCATAAACTTCTTAAAACGTATTGGTATATATACTATTGTATTATTTATATCTGTAAACAAATGAATATGATATAAAAATATAATGTTCGATTGTGAACAATTACAGATTAATAATTACTGAACTACTTGACATCTATTGTATCCATAATACCTCACCGCTGCAGATATAGTTATTACTTTTGATCTGATAGAAATGCTTATCAAGTTCTAATGCAGAGACAACAAATAACATGGTGTACAAACGTAATATTTGGTATACCCGAATTATATTTAGTTTAACATATTTTGAATGCGACAACTAGTGGTGCATTTTTGCAAAATAGTTTAAATTTGCCTCTAGAAAATATTCTATTGCATTTGCGGAAGAAGCATTGTTCAAAAATGACTTTCTAGATTTATGAAAGCTTTCTTGATCTAAAAAAATTGCGAGGTAGATCAATTCCCATTCCCGTCAGTTTATATTTTTCCGAGTATCTCTCCCCATTTATTTCTGTCTTTTGTCTCCCCTGCCATCTGTAAACGTCTGATCTACCAAGTTCGGTGTTCACCTCCTGCAGCCAACTACTTCTGGGTAGCCCACGTCTCTTTCCTCCTCCCAGTTGTCATCCCAGGATATGGTGGATTATGGTTAGGTTCCCAGCTCTCCACACATGTGCCAACCATCTTGCTCTCTGTTGCTTTATTTTTCCAACCACGTCCATAGCTTCCAACTCGTTTGCTACCTCACCATTTGTTATACGTCTGTATTCATCGCTGTCAGCTTTTATCGAGCCTTGTATTATTCTTAATATTTTCCGTTCTTGTATTCTCATCCTCTTGCCTTTTTGTCATTGTCGTTGTTTCTATAAGATCTATATAAGCAATATAAAAATTTTTCCAATAGAAGTATATTATTTCATTTCAAATGAAATAAATTTCTTACAAAAAATGAGTTTATAAAAAATGTGCAAAAGAACAATGTATATTTGTATGTAGCTGTGTGTTATTAACACCTATTGACTCATTGACTGTTATGTGCAACAAGATTGACCCCATCTGAAGAAGAGATAATTTTAGTATAAATTTTATATGAGTAGCATTTTGTAGTAGCTCCAAAGTTCGGTTATGCAACCTTTTTAACGTAGTTGATTTGCTAGTAGTCCAAAAAAGAAAAATTCGCCACGAAATTTACATTTTTAATTCTCTGGCATTTCTAAAGGGGTGACACTAATCTTTAAGCGCATCTTGTCTAACAAACACTATTTTGCAAATGGATAGTATGCGAACTGTTTTATAAAAAACATATATACTGAACATAAAAACCAATCACTTGGCTATTGCCACAACGAAAAATACGTTCTAATGCAGAATATCCTTTAAATATTATGGATCTAATTCAGTACCGTTTACACAGCCGTTTATAATGTGTTCAAATAAATAACTGCCCAAAGTTCGTAGTAAATATTAGTCCTGTATCTTAAAAGCTCGAATGAATTTTTAGATGTCATCACTAAGTATTGTAATAATTATGACTCTCTTATTTCATACACTTTCGAAATGGCTATACACAAGTTTACATTTTTTCAATAACAATCAATAAGGAGCTCACGTATTGCGGTTTGCCTTTATTTATTTAAGAAACGTTATAATCGCGTAAATGCAAATAATAAACGGTTTATTATTTGCATTCACACCGCTATTAAAGGTACGTCCAAATACTGCATTTCCAATCAGGTGACGTGTAAGCTTGAGGTACGGGTCCTACATCTAACGCTGTCGTGGTATTCCAATATCCAACTTGTGTGGATACCCAAAGCGTATAGTTAAATGTTGGTAAAATATCAGGTATCAAGATCGTGAACGTTTGCTGCCTTTCAAGATATCCACTAACCTCTATAACGCCACTACTCAGAACTGCATCGCGGCATATCACGTTAGATCGTAAGGTTAACGTTCCTGTTAGCGTGTACACAAATCTTTGCACTTTTCCGTTGATATCACACGGAATATTCCAGTCAGCTCTTAGCGTAACGTCGTAGGGTGTGGATGGTGCACCCAAGTATAAGGATTGAATGCTCAAATCGCCCGGAACTGCAATTCGTAAAATACGTAAGTACAAGCTAGAAAATACAATACTGTGCTGTGTAGACAATCACAATTCACAAAGGTTGTGCAGTTGTCAAAAGGCTTGTATTATGTTATGTTGTGGCAATAACTAAAAAATCTATAGTAATAAGTAAGCGATACTTATAACTAGAAAGCACAAATTTGAGTCAGTTTCCGGAGGCTGCGAGTAAGACTGCCGAACGACACTATACGTGCTGGTTTAGGGATATCCTCACAACTTTCTATCATCACAAAACAATTGCGTTTTTGCAATGACATCAGTGAGTTTCTAGGTCTAGATATGTACACATTTTTTTGGGTTGATAACGATATTGCATCATAGAGTAATTATATCTGCAAAACGGAATAATAGCGGTTTGGCTTATGGGCCGTGCAAATAACTTTATTAGACAATTTAACGAATCTACGATGCGCTGGTGCTAAAGCTTCTTTAGTGCATGATACATCATCCGTTTCCTAGTGCAAAAGGGACTGTTTTAGACACGAAAACGTACGAAAAGTTAAAAACATGCACATATACAAAAAAAGGTGTAGTCACAGATAGAAGAACCTTATTTCTGTCAGATTTAATTTGCATGTCGATGTTTGTAATATACCATTTCAGAGAGTAATGAAGAAACCGTTCCATAAATTTTGGACAAAATTGTAATTGTGATTGCTTATTACCAAATGAATCAATTTGTGTATAGAATATGCATATGGAGATGAGAGCACTAACCAAACTACATGTATACCTACTTCCTTCTCTAGTGGTCACCCAGATCTGTTCTGAAGTTCCATTTGTCGAATTTATTCCATAGAAATGTCTCTGCAGTTGTACGCTGTAGTTGAAACTCGGTTCCGCAAACGTAAAATTGTAACTGGATACATTGGAACTATCGAGGAACCTTTCGATTGAGTATAAGTCGAATAGGCAATCGCTAGGTACGAAATGAGCCGGCCCTAGTGGTTGTATACGCAAAGTGTATCCAGTAACAAAGTCCGTAGAATTATTATCCCAAAATACAATAAAACCATTAGAAGTTAACTGCGCCCACAGTGAAGTGGAAGGTACGGTTGTATTTCCAGGAACTAAAATAAATTCATATAATAAGAGTCGGGCCGATTATGAAATTATGTAACTTAGGGTTTCTTCATTATAATTCAACTTACGTGTAACAAATTGTATAGGATTACTACAAATTGTCGTGCTTGACTGCGCCATGACGTAACATACTCTGTACGTATAGAAGGTATCAGGCTGTAGGAATTCAATGGTAACATTGATCAGACTGACATTAAGATTGAAATATTCGTTAATAACTAATTCTCCCTGCGTCGCGTTTGATGTTAATATGAATTGCAATCCTTCCACCTCACATATGTTGTTCGATTCGTTTCTCACTTGCCAAAATGCGGTAACGTTGTTCACCCCAGGAATTGTAGAAATATGCGAAGGAGGTTCCCCTGCGAGAAATGTTGTTCAACTATTGGTTTACAAGGAAGATTATAAATGAAATCATACTTCTGTATTCTTACGCGACAAATAGAAGCTTTTACGTAGTGTATGATGATCCAGGATAAATCGTTCCAGTTTTATCCTGGATCTGGAGTGCTACATAGTTCAAATTTGAGACCGTTGTTATTTATTTTATACCTTTAAGTAAAAAAAAAGTGAAAAACATTGTTATTCGCTAGTAGCGTCCATACTTTTTAATAGGTTGTCGTTATTATTAGTAGTGCTAGTTAAATTACTAAAAAATAAGGCAGAATTTTAAAAACCGATCCAGGTAAACACGAAATTTTTTAAGGCTCATACACATTCATATAACGGCTACTGGGAATATTTTTGAAATCTAGTACTTTCAATCGTGTCACATTCTTTTTAGTATCATATAGATCCAATTTTACATTTCCAACTTCATTTAATAGTTTATACTTAGGTAACTAGTTTGCAAAGCATTTATAGGAAAGTAACTTTGTGTAAAAATGAACGTTTCGTGTGTGGCGATTTCGACCATGATTATTTAGAATTTCAAGTGTAATTTAATGCCAAAGCAAATCCATCGATTGGCTTTCGATGATAAAGCATCGTCCAACTTTGAACCGTTGTCAAGTCCAGAGTTACGTAGGAATTACAATGAACTCTATTTGCTTTTTTGACGCCTTGAATTATAAATTATCCCAATATCAAGTACAGTGAAAAAAATAAGTAGAACAATGTTAATTGAATATTGAATTGGTTCCCATACTGTATGGTAATGTGGTAATGAAAGGAAAACAATTGCAGAGCAAATAAGTGAAAACCTGAACTGCCTCAGAAGGGGTAGTAACAAAGGAACGTCAGCAATCCGTCACCCCCCCCCCTCTCTAAAGATTTTAAAATTTTTAGCCCATCGACATTTTAAATTCAGGATTACAAGGGAATAAAAGCATTTCGAAAGCATATAATGCAGTAAAAGAAAAAAATGTCTGTGTGGCAACGTCGTCTTCAGAGTATAGAGCCTATCTTCTCGTCCTTTTCACGACTGAACTTACTTGATAGCACACAAATTTCACATTAAAAACATAAATTGAAGGACATCATATTGGCACATTTAGAAGATTTCAAAGATGGAACAGGAGAGATATCTTCAGAAAGATGGCTATTTGAATTAGTATCTACAAGTTGCTACGAAAGCTGCTTTCTATGCTTCCTTACATCAAATCGAAGTGATAAACAGGGCTGGACGTTCAAAGTGATCTACAAGTACTTGTGAAGAATAAATGGTGTTACTCCTTCCATTGATGACAATAAAGTAAAAAATTATAGTTTTATGTATGTTAATTATTTTGGAAATAATACATTGCAACAAAAAATTGCTGTATTTTTTCGGTAATATTTTCTATAAAACATTTTAAATCCCAGCTTCACATCAAAGCGACCACCAGTATAAGGAGGCTCTTTCCCTAAGAGGTTGAGAACTCTTGTTCTAAACATGCAAGATTGCAGCTAAATAAAAACTCATACCATGTAAAAATACCTTTAGTTAATCAGGATGACCGCGACCTATTAATTTAATTGCAGTACTATAAAGACCTTAATTTTGATGCATTGCGATAGATTTTGGTCTATTCTGGGACCATAAAGTGGGTAACTCTTTATTTTTAGTAGGGTGACCTTGATTTTTCCACCTCTTTAGTCTACTAGCGTTCAAACCCGTGAAAGATGCGAACAACCTAAAATATGGACCCATCTCTATAAATTAGGAGTAAATATATATTCGTGTTTATGTAGACACTTTTGTTTTTAAGTATTATAGCAAATTTTAATAATGTAAACACAAATTCGTAGAAACTTTTCTTTACACAATTTGGAGATGAGACACAAAAATAATTTTTAAACCTTACAAGTTAGATTATTCTCCATAATATCAGATGTTAATAGTTCATGTTGACGCCTTACCCATTAAATATTGTATTGTTTCGGACCAATTTTTTTCCTAGAAACCAATACTTACGTGTCACCGGTCTTATCACTATGGCACTCACTGGATCGGAGCGACTTATGTTGAATCCTACCACCGCAGTTACATTAATTATGTTGGTCGTGCAGGGGTGGTCTGGAATTTGGAAGGTAGTGTTGGTAGCAATGACGTTTTCGCGTATGTTCTCGTTTTCAAAATTTACTTCATATTCCACTGTCTGATTGCATCCGGGTGGGACGTTGGCATCATCCCATTCGAATCGACTGAGATTCGCGTTAAAACGCAGATTTTCCACTTTTGTAGTGCCTACCGAAGTATAAGTAGAGTTAATTTATACTTAATTGTGAAGCAAAAATGGCTATAGAAAAGTGAGAAATTGTTTCCTGCAGGGTGATGGGTATTGTCAATTACTAGTCAATGTAATTTAATAATTATCACTCTGTCAATAACCTTGAAATCCTAATTTTAGAAGAGTAAATTACTCTCATTATTTATTCTTTTCAATTTTTTTGCGCTTCCGTATTTCATTTGTTTATTCCATTGAATTTGATTCTATGTTCTGATTATTTTTCATCTATTTTTTGCTGTTAACAACAAAGGGGCTGTTCGTCGCGGTTCCACCCCAAATTCTTCAAATTCTTTCAATATTCTATCTATAACGCAACCGCAGTAAACAGTCTCTTGTGTTACTACCAATAGAAAAGATTTAAAGATATCAACTCAAAACGTGTAATAACTAATCTCGGCATAGAGGGGCAAGTTTCAGTGCTGTACGGAGGACAACGTGAATGGGTGAAGCGCGCGGCACGTTGTGAATGCTTATCAGTTCACACATCCGAAGGCGGTAGAATTAAATTTGTAAAGTACCACAACTATTTGACCAGTAGGTTCAAGTGTGAACGCCACCAAAAAAGCATAAAACACTGTTCTGCAATCCGTGGCAACCGATACAACGAACCATTGATATTTGATACGGATGTTTGTTTTATTCTATTCTATTACCGTTTAGTTTACTAAGCTAACAAGCATTTGTCTCCTTCTGGAGCAAGTATTAGGATTATATATTACCAAGTCGGACCTCGTTAAGAAACTTTATGCTATCTAACATCCATATTAATACTAATATTAATATGAATATAAATACTAAACCACCGTAGGCATCAGTAATGATAAAATTACAATTTTCTTGTAATTTCCAACGTATTAAATTTCCGAAAAAATATCAGTCTCGGAGGGGGCTTCAACCCATATATATATAGAGGTGTTGGGTTCCAGTCTCCTCCGAGACCGATATTTTTTCGGAAATTTAATACATTGGAAATTGCAAGAAAATTGTAATTTTATCTCTATGCCATCTGTTCGTAACTATGTTGGAAGAAGCAAAATATCCTGTGCTGAATGCTGTGCTGGTACAATGGAAGAGTTTAAACCGTCATTCCCTACCTTACTTGCTTCCAAAATAGTTACAAAATGTACTAGCGATGAAATTCTAAAAGTGGTGTTGAAGGGCATTGAACAAATTTCAAGTTGCAACAACCCATCTTTTAATGGTTGTGAGTGATGGTGCCGCTAACGTGCTTGTCTTAGGCCGATCTCTTAAAGAGTGTGAGAGAGTGGCAATTTGCTACATTTAACATGTAAAATCTATGCTTTAAACCTAAATATTATCTTCGAGTAAATGCTTTAATAGCTGATACGAAGAAAAAGGGAAAGAAATATACAATTTAGTGTCAATGCTACTATAGTGTAATTGTAATTTACTTTTTGATTTTTTCTGTGTGTTCTATTTTATTGGATTTGTAACATTTCAACTTTTTAAAGAAGAATTAGAATAATTTCTATATATTTGGGCGTAGATTTCCGTTATGTTACCCAACTGAAATTATACATCAACTGCGTTTATCCTTACCGTTCGTTCCTATATTGAAATCAACCCAAACGTTTGGGAACGATCCCGTTCCAGGTATAGGTCGTGTGTACATTACAATCCGGTTTTCCGAACAAAAGATACCGTTTATTGCCACAGAGGAGACAGGATGTGGAATCACATTTTCATAGATTATTTGTCCATTTGCAAAATGAGTTACCGTATAGGAGAGAGCACAAGGATTTGAAGTCCACTGCAGTTCGATAAGAGGTCTAGAATTGTAAATAATATTTTTTGTAATAGATATGTTGGAACACTCTGCAACAAGGAAAAATGATAAAAGTATGTAGTAGCAAATTAAAATGATGAAGATATCTCTATTTATTTATTTTTAGCGACGGTATAATTAACTTACCTGTCGCACTTTGCCCCGTAGTCAACCCAAAAGGCATTAGTAACCCAAAAATTATAAGTTTTCTAAGCCCCAAATGTCCGGTGGCAATCATTTTATCTATTTTTGAACGTCCTCCCAGTGTGAAAAAGTTTCTTTTTGAATTTGTTTCTTATACACTACTACGTGCTCGCAATTAGATTTTCCTGGATAAAATTAAATAATTGTATCCTTCTGACACGAAGGTTTGCACTACCCACTACATACCTATACATCTACCTATTATATATAGGTAAGATATCTCACCTGACATTTTAACTTGTTTACAACTACACGATAACTCTTACACCTAAAATTTATTGCATGCTGAAAATAGAATAGTTAAGCGCTTCTCAGAAATTTGGGAGCTATCTTTCAAGTACTTTGTTGGATGAATCATATCACCTTTTATTTTATATATTTCCGTGGATTATGTCCTTAATTTTAACACAGGATAAGCAGCTTAACCGCTTCTATAAGTTTCTAATACATATCAAAAGCCAAGGATTAAAAGGAAAAAGTGTAATGTTTGTGAACTCTGGATAATTTATTTACGTTAATTTGGTACACAGTCCAATAGATCAGATTAAACTGGATTCACATTCAGATTTGTTCACAAAATCGACGAGATTAACTATGCATATGTCTGAGAAGGAAGTAGATAATAATAGAAAAACAAGTACACTACTATAAATGTCATATCAAACGGCAGTCGTATGAAGCTTCTCTTTATTTTATCTTAATCTTACGTCCTTATACTTTATGGTGTCGGACTATTATTCTCCTATTTTTGTCTACCACAATTTCCTGCTCTGAGCTTGTTGTTTGGTTTCAATGCATCACTGTGTTTTGGATTCGAAAATCATCTTTGTTATTCGATCTTCCTCCATTCTGGATCCAAGCCTTCCTCTGTAACTATCTCTATTGGCTTGATATTTTGATGACGACTTATTGTCGCGTTTTTGATTTTATTCCTCCTCGTTACTTCTTCTATTCTTCTTAAGAATCTCATCTCCATGGCTGTGACTTTCCTTTTGTTGATTGTCTATGACTCGCTGACATATATTAATGTTTGTCTGACCACTCCTTTATACACTTCTATCTTTATTTGTTTTGGTATTTTTTTTTATCCAAAAATGTATTTCTTAATATATTATATATTTTTGTGGATTTCCCCTATTCCCTCATTAATTTCTCTATTCTCCTGTTGTCTTCAATGATTATTCCCAAGTAGTTGTATTTTTAACTTGTTCTAAGGTTGTTCGTCAGATTGCGTGGTTGTTTTCTTTTGAAATGAATACGTAGGCTTCGACGGCCAGAGGTAGTAATAAACGAAATACTTCCGGAATTGGACCGTGTCATAATGAGATATATATAGAAAAGAAATAAGGGTAAGAGGAGAAAGGAAAATAAGAAGAAAAAGAGAAAGAAGAATAAAGGTAATGAAGGTAGAAGGTAAGGCGAATAGAGTAAGAGAAGGTAATAGAGACAGAAAAAAAGGGAGGAAAGAGAACGAGAGAAAAGAAGAAAAAGAGAGAGAACAAAAAAGATCCCACCTTTCCTTTTTGTTCTCCTACCCTCTCTCTTCCTTCTCTTACTATTTTCACTTTTCTTTCTATTTCACGCCCCCCCTTTCATTCTTTCTTTTTATCTCTTTTTCTTCTTATTTTTCTTTCTGCTCTTACTCTTATTTCTTTCCTATATATATCTCATCATGACACGGTCCAATTCCGGAAGTAGTTCATTTATTATGTTTTTTTTTGTTTTGCCGCTATTGTTATTGTGTTTGTTTTCATAGTGTATATCTCCATGTTTATCCTTTTTAGTTCTTCTTGGTATATCTTCAGGTTTTGCTGCAATGTCTTTTCTGAAACTGCTATTAGTACCATATCATCTGCAAACATTAGTTCCTGTACATTAATATATATATTTTTTTTCCATTTTATTTGCTTTCCTTAATAGCATCGTCTATTAGTATGGAGAATAACAATGGACTTAATAAGTATCTTAATACTGACTTTATTCTCGCTATTTTTATACAATGCCTTTAATCATTTCCACCATTCTTCTTTCTATCCCCTCCTCTCCAAGCTCCGCCATATATATTTAGCACTTGTGTAGTGACGCAAGAATTAAAAATTTATAATAGCATGCCTTACATATGTAAACAATACAGCGGACTAAAAAAGTAAAAAGAAATATTGATTCAGAAATGTTTGTATAATCCAAATGATTTTTTACGTATGTAAATATTTAAATAGTTTTTTTTTGATTTGTATGAACTGAAACTGTATATATTTCTTTCCTCTTATTTGTACATACCCAGTTCGACTGACGTGCTTGGTAAATTGGTATCATAGAACAAAGATTTATTATTATTATACGGAAATCGTTTGAATAAATAAATATGTATAAGGACTAGTTCTGTCTATCGCCACACATTTACATTGTGCAGGTGGCAGATGGTTAACGTTTTATTTTAGAAACTATTTAGTGAACTATTTGTGTCAGTATCATGTTGTTATTTCTTCCATGTGTGTATATATAAAAGCCGCTACAATATGTCAAGGTTGTACGTGCATTAAGCAAAGATACATACTCAATTCAATAGTTAAATCTTCTTCTACGTCATAACTTTTTATAGTTTAAAATTTCACTGTTGAAATGGTTTTATTGATAGCTGTTAAGGATGAATTCCAACTGTGAATAGTTTCCCAAAATTTTGAATAACAGCGTAGTCACCACAATAGAAATTGTAATAGGATTTGGAATAATTAAGTAGCAAATTTAATAACTTTTTCGTATACACCAATATTCATAATAGAATAGATGTTTTAGCAAACTATTTTAAAAAGAACTACTTTTATTCGTGCAATAATGTTATAAGCATATACACAATTTATTAATTAAATAAATAATTTGATAAATAACGAAACCTTTTCCAAAATCATTAAATAATTAAGTACAGTACAAACAATGCCAGATATAAATATTTTAAGCAATATACCAGTAGACATTTTATAACACAATAAATGAAATCTATTGTTTCAATAGCGAAATTTAAACTAAGGCATCTAAATAGTACATCAAAGATCAATAAAAGTTTGAGCTATTGTTGGTTGCGTTTATTCATTTAAAAGAGATATATTGTTTTATTATTTGCATTCATATTGGTATTAAAAGTACGTCCAAGTGCTGCATTTCCAGTTAGGTGACGTGTAAGCTTGAGGGGCGGGTCCTGCATCTAACGCTGTCGTGGTATTCCAATATCCAACTTGCGTGGCTACCCAAAGCGTATAGTTAAATGCTGGTAAAACATCTGGTATCAAGATCGTGAACGTTTCCTGCCTTTCAAGAAATCCGCTAACCTCTATAACGCTACCACCCAGAACTACGTCGCGGCATATCACGTTAGATCGTGAGATTAAAGTTCCTGTTAGTGTATAGATAAATCTTTGCACTTTTCCGTTGATATCACACGGAATTTTCCAGTCAGCTCTCAGCGTAACATCGTAGCGTGAGGATGGTGCACCCAAGTATGAGGATCGAATATTCAAATCGCCTGGAACTGCAATTCATAAAATATGCTAATACAAATCATAAAGAGGCAATACGCTTCTGTACGAATAACCATTAATTACAAAGCTTGTATGGCTGTTAAAAGCTTTATTATGTTGTAGCAATAACTAAAAATATGTAGCATTAAGTAAGTGATACTTATAACTAAAGAGCACAAATTTCGGGCAGTTTCCATAGGCAGCGTAGGTCTTCACAACTCGATATCATCACACAAGTATTTTGTTGGATAGAATAATTTCAGTAAATTTCTAGATCTAGGCGCCTACAGATTTTTGTTGCGTTGATAATAGTATTTAATATTGCATTCTACAGTAATTATTTATACAAAACGGGATAACGCTCTGCTTTTCGTGGGCAGTGCAAATAAATTTACCAGACAATTTAACGAATCTAAAACGTGATGATGCTAAAGTAATTTGTTTAGTACCTGATATATCATTCGTTTACCAAAACAAAACTGTTTTGGATACGAAAGCAAAAAAGTTAGTGTAAACAAAAAGAGTACTTCACCAGAAATGAAATTAGTTTCTACTCAACTGCGAAAGCCTACTTGATTTCAAAAAATCGAAAGCAAACGTATTTCCCATATACAAAATCCCAAATCAAAAATGTTTTGCCTATCAGACCTACTACCAATTCGATCCGCAGACACTGCATAAATAATTTAATAAATATTTTTTAACGAAGATACACTAAGACGTCATAGAACGCTTATGCGGCTTGACTTATTTAAAAAAATGTGGCAATTTGATTATTTGTTACATGTTGACGTTTTCCCATTATTGCACATTGCCCAAATCACGGTGCTTCGCATAGGATAAGTTGGTATCCAACCAAGTGCCTTAATAACGCTCTTGTAGATGAAATTCTTTTAGCTATTTGTAATGTCGTGTGTATGTGTAATAAGTGTTGTGTATTACATAGGTTACGTATTCTAGAATTAAAGGACGTTCCTACATGTACAGTTTATTGGTACTAGTCGACTGGCGTGGATAAACTTTACATATAGAAACCTTGAATTGAAACCATCGCCAGAAATTTGGCACTAAAAATTCAGAAAGTATGTTCTTAAAAGTAGAAAAATGTTTAACAAAAGCCTTTTACGATTGCCAAACTGATGAAGCAGGCGTTCTTGACACTTTCTGCTAGTTGTTTGAGTACTGCCATTAATTGAATTCTTGTCACAATGTATTTCATTTACAATTTGAAATGCTACACGAAAATCATTAGAAGATGCTATATTTGCTTTATGGCGCTATTGAAACAGTTGGCATGAACTTATTTGTGTGAAGACATCTAGCTGATGTCAGTCAGTACATATGTTAAGTTGATTCGCCTGGTACAATCAAGAGTATGCATATGAAGATGTAGCATTATGCTATAACCAAGTTATATGTATACTTACCTCCTTCTCTAGTGGTCACCCAGATCTTTTCTGAAGTTTCATTTGTCGAATTTATTCCATAGAAATGTCTCTGCAGTTGTACGCTGTAGTTGAAGCTCGGTTCTGCAAACGTAAAATTGTAACTGGATACATTGGAACTATTGAAGTACCTTTCGATTGAGTATAAGTCGAATAGACAATCGCTAGGTACGAAATGAGCTGGTCCTAGTGGTTGTATACGCAAAGTGTATCCAGTAACAAAATTTGTAGAGTTATTATCCCAAAACACTATAAAACCATTAGAAGTTAACTGCGCCCACAGTGAAGTGGAAGGTACGGTTATATTTCCGGGCACTAAAAAAATACATAATAAGAATAGAGTCGATTGTTATGAAATTATATAGCTCAGTCTTTCTTCACTATAATTCCATCAACTTACGTGTAACAAATTGTATGGGATTACTGCAGATTGTCGTATTTAACTGCGCCATGACGTAACATACCCTGTACGTATAGAAAGTATTAGGCTGAAGATATTCGATGGTAACATTGATCAGGCTGACGTTAAGATTGAAATATTTGTTAATGATTAATTCTCCCTGCGTCACGTTTGATGTTAATACGAATTGCAATCCTTGCACTTCACATATGTTGTTCGATTCGTTTCTCACTTGCCAAAATACGGTAACGTTGTTCATACCAGGAATTGTAGAAATATGTAAAGGAGGAAGCCCTGTGAGGAATAAAATTATTTATCCATTAATTTAGACAGAAAATCAGAAATAAACTGCAAAGTACGGAAAATGGGAGGAAAATTAGAATTACTTGTTACTCGGACAATGAGAAACTGTCGGTTTCCCACAGCGTCGGCGAAGAACCAGAGTTTGTCCTGTTTTCAAGAATGATGACAATTGAAAAACTGCAAGCCAATTTCAATACTCTCCAACTTTGGCGAGGTGTGCTAGAATGTTATCTGCTAATGGATTTTCCACAACGCGGGGGTTTTTATTTCTCCTTACCAACATTGTATTACCCGTGGACGATGAGCAGTAGTAAATTTTGTGTACCCAAATGCAGTCTGATTGTCAGGAGCTGGATAACCAGCGCAGGAGAGATGTGATCTACACAGATAATAGTCGGGCATTTGGTACCACTGATCATTGCTGGTTGCTCAAAAAATTTGCCTTCTATGGGTTTACTGTGCGCCTACTTTAACTTCTGTATTCTTGCCCGACAAATAGAAACATTTATGCTAGTTTATTATGGTTATAAAGTTTGCTAAGTTGGAAAACATGCTGAAGCAAACTGCCCTGGAAGAGTTACGTAGGAATTACAATGAACTTCTTGATATTTTGGCATTCGACGCCTTGAAGTATAAATTGTCTAAATATTAACTGCAGTGGAAAAAATAAAATTAGAACAAACCTGATGGAATATTAATTGAATCGGTTCGCGTACAGAATTTATGGAAAATAAACAATTAAGATGGTATGAAAAAATTAAGCAAAACTTATGGAAAATTTGAACTGTGTCGGTAAGAATATCAACAGAGGAACACCGGTAACCAACCATTAACCTCCAAAAATTGACAATATCTAAAAATTTTTGAAAACTCTAGCAGATAACTTCTTTTTTAGAGCATAATTTGAAATATGCATATTACACAAGATGATGCAAATTATTTTCGGGGAAAATATATGACGGGATCCGGGAATCTCACGCCCACCGTATTGATTACAATTTTTTGTTTCTATTTCGTTAACAATTTAGTATAATTAAACCATAATCTGACTTATATGAATTAACTGTAGGTAGTTACTGTAGATATCAACAAATTAAAAATATACACATTGTTCTGTCGCGTGAACCGTTATAATGCAAATATAAAAGGTAGCTGTTTCAAATGATATATCAGAATCCGTTTTTCGTAATTTATTGTTTGATATGATATATATGATAAATTTATGGTTCACTTATCAGACCTTTCAAGCCCATCAACATTTAGAATTCAGAATTACCAAGATATAAAAGAATTTCGAAAACATATGATGCGATAAAAGGAAAAACATCTCTGTGGCAAAGCCGTCCTCAGAGTATAGAGCACCTCTTTTCGTCCTTTCCACGACTGAGTAACTTGTTGATAGCACACAAATTTTTCATTTAAATTATTAAAGGACATCATTTCGGCACATTTAGTAGATTTCAAAGGTGATACAGAAGAGATATCTTCAGAAAGTTGGCAATTTTAATAAGTATCCACAGGTTGCTACGAAGGCTGTGAGGTCTTTAGTACGACGGCGATCTGAAGTGTTTCCGGAATCGGCAAGAGATGGCGCATGAAAATTGACACGGATTCATTGGTCGGCAAGGGAAACCTTTTTTATGGCAACTGTCAAAATTTCAGACGTCTCCTGTCAATAGTTGCTGTTTAAGAGTATGTTCTGTGTAGCAAGTCAGGTGGTTTCGGAGGAGTGTCCGACCAGGATCCAACGCAATCCAAGGGATCTCTTCATGCGTTTCATAACCGTGGATGAGACCTGGATCCACCACTACATACCTGAGACCAAGGAACACTCGAAACAGTGGACTGTTCCTGGAGAATCGGCTTCAATGGAAGTAAAGACCGTTCCATCGGCCGGAAAGATCATAGCTACCATTTTTTGGGATTCCTAAGGTGTGATCCTCATCGATTCTCTACAGAAGGGAAGGACGATCACGAGGCAATACTACAGAGATTTATTGGCCCAATTCGATGCAGTATTGATGGAGAAATGGTCTCGTTTGCAGCAGAAAAAAGTGCTATTCTACCACGACAATACACCGGCTGACTCATCCCTCATCGTAGTGTCCAAAATGAATGAGTTGCGCTACGAATTAGTCTCTCATCCTCCGTATTCACCGAACCTAGCCCCAGCGACATTTTCCTATTCCCAAACCTGAAAAAAATCACTGGGAGGAAAGAAATTAGCCTCAAATGAGAAGGTCGTCACCGGCACAGATGCCTATTTGGCAGACCTCGAAACATCCTACTTTTCCGACGGCTTGAAGAGACTGGAGCACCGTTTGAAAAAATGTATTGATCTTCGAGGAGACTACATCGAAAAATAAAAATCAAAAACCGCACCAATATCGTGTTTTTTTGTCGATTCCGGAAACATTTCTGGTCGCCTACCTATAGATTTGAACGACATACCTCTGTAACTCTGGGTTTCCTATTCATATGCTTATATTAAGCAACAAGCAAGGGTAGACGTTGCAAGTGATTTGATATCTGCATTATCACAATTAATCCCAAACATACAAAATACTTGTCAAAGATGATTGCTGTGAGCCGTTCCATTTATTATACACGGCGGAACGCGACAATCGTTACGACGATGATATTTTAAGTTCGTCGTTCTAAATAAAACGACAATTTGGTTTTGTACTTCAATATAACATTACACGGAGGCATAATTTCAAAGATGTGCCCCAGGTAGGCTCATTCCCCAGGATGTTGAGAACTTCCACTCCAATACATGCAAAAATACAGTTAGAAAGACATTTCTACCATATAAGACCTTTAGGGTCACAGTAATTTAATTACTGTATGTACTATAAAGATTTTATTTTTGGTGGACTGTGATAGATTTGCGTCAATTCTGGAGTCATTACGTGGGTAATCCGTTATTCCTAACATAAGTTAGCTTGATTCTTCCGCCTCTCCAATCTTCTATCGCTGAGAATATTAAAATTGCTCATTCATATTTACAAATCGGGAATATTTGTTCACGTCTCGGTACACACTACGTTTTTGGCTATGAAATTCGTAGGAAGGACGACAACTGAATTTTTAAACTTTATAAGCTAGAGTAGTCTCTCCATAATAAGAATGTTAATAATTCATGTTGGGCCCGTTCACATTAAATACTTGAAATTGTTTCGGATCAATTCCGTGATTTTTTTCATAAAAAACAATACTCACGTGATACCGGTCTTATCACTACGGCACTCACTGGATCGCTACGAGTGATATTGGGTCCTACCACCGCAGTTACATTAATTTTGTTGGTCGTGCAGGGGTGGTCTGGAATTTGGAAGGTAGTGTTGGTGACATTGACGTTTTGGCGTATGTTCTCGTTTTCGAAATTTACTTGATATTGCACTGTATGATTGCATTCAGTTGGAACGTTGGCATCATCCCATTCGAATCGACTGAGATTTGCGTTGAAGCGCAGATTTTCCACTGTCGTAATCCCTAATCAAGTATAAATGGAGTAAATTTAGACTTAATTATATCGCAAAGTTGGCTATAGGAAAGCGCATAATTGTTTCCTATGGCGACAAGTTTGCTGTTAGGTACTTGTCAATGTAGTGTAATAGTTGTTACTCTGTCAATACCCTAATTTTAGAAGAGGAAATTACTTTCATTATTTATTCTTTTCATATTTTTTTCACTTCCGTTTTCTTATTTGCTTATTTTATTGAATTTAATTTTATATGGATGCAGTTCCGGCTTCTTTTCATCTATTTTTGCTCTTAATGAAGCAAGAGGTTGCTCGCTGCACTTCCACTATAAATTCCTCAAAAATGTAGATTTTTTTATCTTTTCGTTCTGAAAGCTTCACCTCATTTATCAACTTCCATAATTTAAGCGCAAAGTTATATTTTATCTGTAACGCAACCGCAGCAGATAGCCTCTTGTGGTACTAGCAATAAAAAGTATTCAAAAACTAGCATGAGGGAGAGGTACTGTAGGATCTAACTATATAAAGCAAACTTGTGCATATAAATTCATGGTATGCAGCTATTTTCATTAAATTCTCACATCACTATAATTTTATGAGATTTGTATCATTTCAGTGTTTAGAAAAAAAAATTAGAACAATTTCGATGTATTTGAGCATAGGTTTCCCAATTGAAATTGTACATCACTCATTTCAGTGCATTCATTCTTACCGTTCGCTCCTATATTGAAATCGATCCAAACATTTGGGAACGATCCTGTTCCAGGTACAGGCATTACTGATATTACAATCGTGTTTTCCGAACAGAAGGCACCGGTTAATGTCACAGAGGACAAAGGATGTGGTGCCGTAACTAGATTGATTATTAGTCCATTTTCAAAATGAACTATATCATAGAGGAGTGCACATGGGTTTGGAGTCCATTGCAATTCGATAAGAGGTACAGAACCATACTTAATATTTTTTGTGATAGATATGTTAGAACACTCTGCAACAAAGAAAAGTAATAAAATAAATTCGCTTTTGCACAATATAATTCCAACTTGCCCAACTCATTTTGCGCAGCTGTTAACCCAGAAAGCATTAGCAAGCCAAAAAATATAAATGTCGCAGTTCCCAAATGTGCAATAGCAACCATTTTATCTGCTTTCGAACGTCCTATTAGCGTGCAGGTGTTTCTTCCTGAATTTGTTTCTTGTATACTACTACCTATCCGCAATTAGATCTCTATGGATAAAATCGAACAATTGTATCCTGCTGACATGAAGGTTTTCACTAGCCACTACATACCTATAGGTCTACCTATATATAGAGGTAACATATCTCACCTGATATTTTGACTTGTTTACAATTACGATAATTTTTACGCCTAAAATTTATTGCACTTTGAAAATAGAATAGTTAAGCGTTTCTCTGAGATTTGGTGGATATCTTTCAAGTACTTTGATGGATAAATCATATAATCTTTTATTTTATTTGTTTCCATAGATTATACTGTCTTTAATTTCCACACAGAGTAATCAATTTTACTGCATTTATAGATAGATGTTATATTCAAATTGTGTTATTAATGTACAATGTTGCTGAATACTAAATACTTTATCTGCATGCGTTAATTTGATATCCAGTTTAATAAACCAGATTTAACGGGATTCACAATTGAAAAACAAATGTATTACTTGCAATATTATTATTATCACTATTTTTGTTTGCCTCGATATATTAACATTTTAGCAAATAAAAACACAGAAGAAACAATTTAGCCGACTTTAATTACGTCGGAGGGGATACTTTAGAACCAGATATCTATTGAAACGGGCGCCGATCTTACCCGATTATGTCATGTGGGGACATTCTGCTTCGTGTGATCCATGCAGGTCCGAATAAATTTTATTTTATATTCTGAAAATATTAGTATAGTCTATAAATTCAAACTCATAGTATTCGCAGATCAGTCGATTGGCAATAAACTAATCGGATGAAGCAAAGGAGTACGTTGCGTGCTTATAGTAGGTTTATAATTCTAATGTAGGATTACAATTTTGCGGGTCTAAAAAATTCCATATACAAAAACATTTTGGAACCACTGGTTTATTTTTTTATTTATTAATATTTAATATTATTAAAACTACTTGATTACGCCTTTCATAAACTTAATAGTGCGCGTTATGTTACCTTCAAACGAAGAAAAAAGCATCTACATTAATATTCATAGAATAATGAGATGAAATTAGGATTGCAAGGACTGTATGGTTATATAATTCACGGGCTTTATAACAATCGCCTCAATATAATGTTAACGTCAAACTGTATAGAGAATTAAGAAAAAGAAACCCTGCCTCCGAGGATACGAGGCATCAAAGTTACCATTAAGAACAAGCCCAACTTAATAACCTGAAATTTAAAGTAACAAGTTGAAACCCCACCATTCCAAAAATGTATTGCCTACCTAAAATTCACAAACCAGGCCAATAGTCTCTAGTATTGATTGCTGAATATGTTAATTGTTCAAATATGTATTGAATGAATACAAGAATTTGCCCCACAAAGTAGATAGCTTAAGTGTAGAAAATTCCTAAGAATTTGTAGATAAAATTCAAAAGATTGAACTAACGAAAGGGGAAATCCTAATATCTTTCGACGTTTGTTCACTTTTTCCAAGCGGACAAATTTCAGAAGCTATAGAGTATTTGGTTGAGTTTTTGAAATTAAACAACGTAGATAACGTGAAGACTGCGGAATATAAAAGATTAACAAAATGGTATATGTCTTAAAATTATTTTCAAATAGGCGAAAGATGGTTGGAACAGGCGGAAGGCACGACGATGAATAATCCATTATCAATTTTCATTGCGAACCTTTTCATGATTAAATTTGGAACCAACTTGAAAAAAGAAACCAAATGCTTCCAGAGAATTTGGCCAAGATATGTAGATCACATTTTCGCGGTGTTTGATACCACTAAAGGGAATATATAAGGTTTACTAGTGGAACTAAATTCGAAATTTACTATAGAAGAAGTGAACAATCGGCTTGTTTTTTTTAGATACATTAATCATACGTAATAACAATAAATTAGAAAAAGACGTCTATGGAATAGAAACCAATTACGACTAATTCATACCATTGCGCGCAACAGAAAAATGTCCGAGACTAATTTCTTGGTAAATAGACTTGTTAGATTCCAGTAAAGCAAGAGCAGGTACGAAAACGAACTAAAATACATCAAAGAGGCAGCGAGGTGCAATGAATTCTCTTCTGCGGATGTTGACAGTATTTTAAGGAACGTCGAATATAAGCAATACATCAGAAATTACGCGACCTTGACATCATTGAACACCGATAATAAGAAATTTGTTATGCTACCATTCCACTCAACAGTAAAACGGTTAAGCAAAATTTTCCACCAAAAACGTGAACGTGCGTTTTGTATCAAGAGATAGCTTCAAAAACCTTTTAGGCAACCGCAAGAATGAACTCGATATAATGAAAAAAAAGTCTTGAATTTAATCGCATGCAATGATTGTGATAAAATTTACATTGAACAAATAAAAAGTAATGTCGAAAGGAGGTTCAACGAACGTATTAGGCACTATCGTTTCGATAAACCAGAACTTTAAGAGTCTGCGTAGGATATATTGCATGTGCGATACATTTTTACAATTCATTAGGTTGACAATGAGTATCTACGTGCTCTCGGAAACACTGCGTTCTGAATAAATTATTACTTTACGTGGAATGGTGTTTACTGCGATACCTGTGACATGAAATTAGATGTAAGCAACAGGTAATTGTTCTTCACAAGGAAGGTATCCCACCACGGTGCAAGTTTTCCACGGTTGACTTTTTAATATAACCCAATATTTGATTTATCTTACCATTTCCAATAGTCATTCATGAAAATGCCCGCTCTCACACCGCTGCTGTAACGCAAAGACTTCTTGAACAATTTCGATGGGAAATTTTTAAACACTTGGTGTATAGTCCCTACTTAACATCAAGCGACTTTGATCTCTTTCGTGAACTGAAAAAATGGCTAGGAAGACAGAGCTTCCACAGCACAGATTCACTTCAGGACAACGTCATGGATCATTTCAACTCGCTCGTCCATAAATACGACAAATGCATCAAACTCCACAGTGATTATGTAGAAAAGTAACCATATTTGTACATAACTTTTGGTAATCTATTCATTTTGTTATTTACACTTCACTTGTCTTTATGAGCCATCGTGGGTTGAAAAAGAACAGCCTTTGCTCTCTAAATTTATATGAATTTTCATGAATTTTGAACTCCTAGGATTCTAAACGAAGTATCTCTGTGTGCCCATTGTTCCGTCTATTGAGAAACAATATGTGAATTGCGACAAAACTAACGAATCACAGAGCAACGTCTAAAACCCCTGACACAAATATTTCCTTTGTAGATATAAAAGATTTAAACCCGCGTTTTTGATATAACTAGGGATATATATATATATGTTCCCTAAAGCATAACGCGCAAAGCATCATTGCACAAAATTTTTAACACTTTAATATAGTTCAATCTCAATTACTCCTTTTTTTATACTTAAGTCAAGAAAGCAGAGAAAATCGTTCTCAAATCAAACACATAATGAGTCAACTAATCATAATTTTAAATAACGGCAAAGATTTATCTCTCTAATAGTTCGCAGCAAATACAAACTTACATCTTAAAAGCTCGAATGATGTTTTCCTGTTATCGCTAGCTATTGTAATAGTTGCGATTCTTCTAATTTTCGCACTTTCAAAGTAGCGTTGTAGTATCTCATTTCTTTTCAATAGCGAAATTAAACTAAGGCATCGAAATAGTACATCATAAGATCAATAAAACTTTGAACTGTTGTTGCTTGCATTTATTTATTTAAAAGAAACAGATTGCTTTATTATTTGAATTGACATTAGTATTAAAAGTAGGTCCAAGTGCTGCATTTCCAGTCAGCCGACGTGTAAGCTTGAGGGGCGGGTCCTGCATCTAACGCTGTCGTGGTATTCCAATATCCAACTTGCGTGGATACCCAAAGCGTATAGTTAAATGCTGGTAAAACATCTGGTATCAAGATCGTGAACGTTTCCTGCCTTTCAAGATATCCGCTAACCTCTATAGCGCCACCACCCAGAACTACGTCGCGGCATATCACGTTAGATCGTGAGATTAAAGTTCCTGTTAGCGTGTAGATAAATCTTTGCACTTTTCCGTTGATATCACACGGGATTTTCCAGTCAGCCCTTAGCGTAACGTCGTACGGTGAGGATGGTACACCCAAATATGAGGATCTAATGTTCAAATCGCCTGGAACTGCAATTCATAAAATACGTTAATACAAGTCATAAAAATACAATACGGTGCTATACAAATAACCTCAAATCACAAAGGTTGTATGCTTGTTGAAAAGCTTTATTATGTTATAGAAATAACTAAAAAATACGTAGCACTAAATAAGTGATACCTATAACTAAAGAGTACAAATTTCAGACAGTTTCAATAGGCTGCGCAGGTCCTCGCAACTCTATATCATCACACAAGTATTTTGTTGGATACAATAATTTCAGTAACTTTCTAGGTCTAGACGACTACAGATCTTTTTTGCTTTGATAACAGTCAGTATTTAATATTGTAGTTTGTTTAGTGTCTGATAAATCATTCGTTTACCAAAACAAAACTGTTTTAGATACGGAAAAAGTTATAGTTATACATAGTTTGTATATAAAAGAATGTGGTCACAGATCTAAGAACCTTACTAGATTTAATTTGTACGTGGATAGTTTGTAATACACGATTTAAGGTAGTAGCGAAGGAACAGTTTCAAAACTGCTTTAGAAAATGAAGAACTGTGGTTAACTACAAATCGTTAACTCAATTCAAGGACCATCCTAATTTCCTAAATATTACATCACTAGACACTGAACTGTTACTATTTTTATAAAGAAAACGTTTTTTCCACTATGAAGGACATCATTTTCCGAAAAGAATATGGAAGCTTACGCAGTGTTGCAGATGTTTAGTTTAGTTTATACCTTTTGTCAAGTGTATTGCATAGTCTTAACTAAAATGTAAGTTTCTAATCCGATATAGTGGCTTCCGTTCTACGTTACGAACGTCTTCAGTCTAACTACATAAGCTAACATATTGGTCGACTATTTAGCCGACTCCAATATTCACTATTTTCTGTTTCTGAACATTTTGAAATATTAGTTCATTTAAATATATAAATGAATTTGTCAAAATTTTTACGAAAAGTGGATTAGCTTCAAAATGGTGTAATTACTAAATAAGCGCCAAGGTTCAATAAAGAATCAGAATGTGGTAGAATATAGTGTCCTCTTTAAAACAATGCAGTTAATACTTACTTCTAGTATAATGTTAAATATAGCTTATCTATGGATAGAGAATAATAGGTATGAAGGACAAAACATTTTTCCGTTGGAATTCAATATTTGAGGAATAGGTTCTGCTTGGTTCGGCACTTATTGCTAGTTTGTTTTCGATTTTTTTAGAATCAAGTACGTGTTAAGAGTTGAAGAAAAACTATTCTTGTTTCAAGCAAAAATCTTTTTCCATTCACAGTATGCCAAAATGTTACTAACAAAAGTTGCTAAAAATGAACAATTAAGGCGTTGTACAAATTTTCTGAATAATCGGCCTACTTTGATAAAATCAATTACTTGCCAGTTAGGTTTCGGATAAAGCATTTTTTACATTCATGCCAATGGCAACATTTTAAGACAGTCAGTATTTTTATTTCGTTACATTCTTGAAAATGTTAACAAAAAGGAGACAGCATATCTTGCAGATCTTGAGGATATTTATTTTACCATTTTTAAATATTTTAGTGCCGGAACAATCTGTTCTGGTAAGATAGATCTCTACTTCATTCTACACTTTTCGGGTCAGAGAATGGTTAGATCATCATTTTCCTAAAAGGCAGATTGGTAAGATTGCTTGAATCTATTATTCTGCTAGGTCATCCGACTTTACATTACTGGACCTTTTTCTTTGGGGTGCCTTAAAATAAAGACTTTAGTTGATTGATGTGCCACATGGGACAGAGAAGTATTAAAAGTGCGTATACAGAAGACATTAAAAGAAATGAATGAGATGCAAATCATTTGTATAGTGCACAGCGAATTTATTAGGAGAGCCGAATGTCTTCAGATGGCAAATAAATGTAGAAATTGTAATTTTGATTTGAAAATTGTATTTAAACCTTATTTAGATTATAAACAGATTTGTTTGATAGAAAATCTACGCAAAATACTAAACAACAATAGCAGTGTTCTTTTGAAATTGTGTTTGCATTTTTAAAATTTCTTTTAGTAATAACGAAAGAAAACAAAGAAAGGTAATTGACAAATAATTCAGGAGATTCACATAATATCATAACTCTTCACTCTGAATAACTATTGTTAGCAATACTTTGGTATAGTGTAAATGAAAAAGGTATTTCACCAAAAACGAAAATTGTTTAAACTCAACTGTCAAAGCCTATTTGATTTCAAAAATTCGAAACCAAGCGCATTTCCCAGATACAAAATTCCAATTCAAAAATGTTTTGCCCATCAGATCTACTGCCAATTCGATTTGCAGACGCTGCACAAATAAATTAATAAATATTTTTAATGAAGATACACTGGTACGAAATAGGCGTTCTTGATATTTTCTGCCAGTTTTTTGAGTAGTGTTATTGATCAAATTTTTCTAACAATGCATTTAATTTACAATTTGAAATTCTACATTCATTGTGATACAGAAAGTATTAGAAGATATTTGCTTCATAACGCTACTGAAAAAATTGGCATGAACTTATTTGTGTGAAAACATCTAGCTGATGTCAGTACATATGCTAAGTTGATGATGCCATTAATCCAGTACCAACAAGAGTATGCATATGAAGATATAGCATTATGCACTAACCAAGTTATATGTATACCTACTTCCTTCTCTAGTGGTCACCCAGATCTGTTCTGAAGTTCCATTTGTCGAATTTATTCCAGAGAGATGTCTCTGCAGTTGTACGCTGTAGTTGAAACTCGGTTCCGCAAACGTAAAATTGTAACTGGATACAGTGGAACTATTGAAGTACCTTTCGATTGAGTATAAATCAAATAGGCAATCGCTGGATACGAAATGAGCCGGTCCTAATGGTTGTATACGCAAAGTGTATCCAGTAACAAAGTTTGTAGAGTTATTATCCCAAAACACTATAAAACCATTAGAAGTTAACTGCGCCCACAGTGAAGTGGAAGGTACGGTTATATTTCCAGGCACTAAAAATATACACAATAAGAATAAAGTCGATTGTTATGAAATTATACAGCTCAGCCTTTCTTTATTATAGTTCCATAAACTTACGTGTAACAAATTGTATAGGATTACTGCAGATTGTCGTATTTGACTGCGCCATGACGTAACACACTCTGTATGTATAGAAAGTGTCAGGCTGTAGAAATTCGATGGTAACATTGATCAGGCTGGCATTAAGATTGAAATATTTGTTAATGACTAATTCTCCCTGCGTTACGTTTGATGTCAACAAGAATTGCAATCCTTCCACTTCACATATGTTGTTCGATTCGTTTCTCACTTGCCAAAGTACGGTAACGTTGTTCATACCAGGAATTGTAGAAATATGTAAAGGAGGAAGCCCTGTGAGGAATAAAATTATTTATCCACTAATTTAGACAGAAAATCAAAAATAAACTGCAAAGTACGGAAAGTGGGGGAAAAGGTAGAATTGCTTGTTACGGGGATAATGAGAAACTGTCGATTTCCCACAGCGTTAGCGAAGAACAAGGGTTTGTCCCTGAAAACTACAGTTCAATTTCAATACTCTCCAAATTTGCAAAGATCTTTGACAATGTTATCTGCTAATGCATTTTCCATAATGCGGAGGGTCTCACCTTCCGTTACTAACATTGCATTACCTGTGGACGATGAACAGTAATAAGTTTGTGTTGTGACCCAAATGCAGGAGCTGGGCAACCAGCGCAAGGGGATCTACACAGATATTAGTCAGGTATTTGATACCACTGACCATTGCACGTTGCTCAAAAAATTTGCCTCGTTTGGATTTGCTTTGCTCTTATTACTATAAGTTACATCCTTTAACTTCTGTAGTCCTGTCCCACAAATAGAAACATAAACGCTAGTTTACTATGATTATAAAGATTGCCGAGTTGAAGAAAGGGCTGAGGCAAAATGTAACGACGTCCAGCGACATATGACGGTGGCAGCTGCCAAATGCGTTTTGGACGCAATGGTAGTATTATTGTTCGCAGAGGATAAACCGCGTGAACCGTCAAGCGCAGAGTTAGGTAGGAATTATGATGAGTTTTTAGTTCTTTTGGAATTTGGCTCCTTGAATTATAGATTGTCCAAACATCAACTGCAGCGGAAAAAATAAAATTAGAACAAACTAGGGGGAATATTAATTGAATTGGTTCACGGAAATTGTATAAAATAAACAATTTGGAGGGTATACAAATATAGTAATGAAACGAAAAACATTGAAGAAAGGGTAAGGGAAAATTTGCACTATTTCGGTAAGAATACCAACAGAGGAATACAGGTAACCCACAACTCCTCCTCCAAAAATTGACAATATTCTAAAGTATTTGTAAATATCTTGAAAACTCCAACAAATACAAATTCTTTTTTAAGAGATAAGTTGGAATATATTCAGTAGTCTCAAGTATGATACAAATTATTTTCGAGGAAAATATATGGCGGGATCTGGGTATCTCATGCCCACCGCATGAATTACAATTTCTTGTTTCTATTTCGATAACAATTCAGTATAATTAATCCATAATCTACCTTATTTATAATTATTTACTGTAGATACCAACAAACTAAAAATATACACATTGTTCTGTCGCGTGGACCGTTGTTGCAATGCATATATAATCGGTGGCTGTTTCAAGTTATATATCAGAAGGGGTTTTTCATAATAATATATAGTTTCATATGATACATATGATACATATGATAAATTTATTGTTTACTTGACATACTTATCAAACTTTTCAATCCCATCAACATTTAGAATTTAGAATTACCAGGGCATAAAAGAATTTCGAAAACATATGATGCGGTAAAAGGAAACTAATTCTCTATGGTAAGGCGGTCCTCGGAGTATACAGCCTATCTTTTCGTCCTTTCCACGACTGAATATCTTAGTTGGTAATACACAAATTTTACACTAACTGAAGGCCATCATTTTGGCACAGTTAGTGTATTTCAAAAATGAGACACGAGAGATATCTTCAGAAAGCTGGCAATTTCAATTAGTATCCACAGTTTGCTACGAAAGCTGCGAGTTTTTGGTATAGTTTCGAATAACATACTTCTGTAACTCTGGATTTTCTAGACTTGCTTATATCAAGTCAAAGTCACAAGCAAGGGTAGACGTTGAGAGTGATTTGAGATCTGCATTATCATAATTAATACCAAACATACAGAATACTTGTCAAGAATGAGCAGTATCAGTTCTTCCGTTTATTTTACAAGGCGGAACCCGATAACCGTAACGAAAATGACATTTTATGTTTGTCTTTCTAACCAAAACGACAATTTGGGTTTGTGCATATTTCAATATAAAATTATGCGGAGGCATGACTTCCAAGAACCGCCTCGGGTAGGAGGCTCATTCCCTAAGTGGTTGAGAACATCTGCTCCAATACATGTAAAAATGCAATTACAAAGAAATTTTTACCATATGAAAATACCTTTAGGGTCACAGTAATTTAATTACTGTACTATAAAAATTTTAGTTTTGGTGGACTGCGATAGATTTACGTCAATTCTAGGGTCATAAAACGGGCAATCCTTTATTCCTAACATAACTTAGCTTGTTTCTTTCGCCTCTCCAACCTTCTATCGCAGAGAATATTAAAATTGCTCATTTATATTTACAAATTAGGAATAATTATTTGCGTCTATGTACAAACTATGTTTTCGGCTATGAGTCTTGTGAAAATAAGAAATTTTAATAACGTAATAACAAATTCGTAGAATCTTTTCTTTAAACAGGTTGTAGAAAGGACGAAAAATTGATTTTTGAACTTTATAAGCTAGAGTTTTCTCTCCATAGTAATGATGTTAATCGTTCATGTTGAGCCCTTACACATTAAATACTTCATTGTTTAGGATCAATTCCGTGATTTTTTCATAAAAACAATACTCACGTGACACCGGCCTTATCACTACGGCACTCACTGGATCGCTACGAGTGACATTGGGTCCTACCACCGCAGTTACATTAATTTTGTTGGTCGTGCAGGGGTGGTCTGGAATTTGGAAGGTAGTATTGGTGACATTGACGTTTTGGCGTATGTTCTCGTTTTCGAAATTTACTTCATATTGCATTGTTCGCATGCATCCAGGTGGAATGTTAACATCATCCCATTCGAACCGACTGAGGTTCGCGTTGAAATGCAGATTTTCCACTGTTGGAGTACCTAATGAATCGTAAATGGAGTTAATTTCCACTTAATTAAGAAGCATAGTTAGCTACAGAAAAGAGCGAAATTGTTCCGTGTGTTTTCAAGTTTATTATCAAGTACTAATCATTATAATGTAATAGTTGTCACTCTGTGAATAGCCTTGAAGTCCTAATTTTAGGGAAGTATATTACTTTCATTATGTATTATTTTTATATTTTTTTCACTTCCGTTCTCTTATTTCTTTATTTTAATGAATTTAATTTTATACGGATGGAGTTCCGACTTCTTTTCATCTATTTTTGCTGCTATTGACGCAAGAGGTTGCTTGCAGCGGTTCCACTACAAATTCCTCAAATAATAAATTTTGTTATCTTATCATTCTGAAAGCTTCATCTGATTTATCAACTATCATAATTTAAGAGCAAAGTTATATTCTATCTGTAATGAAACCGCAGCAATCAGTCCCTTGTGTTACTAGCAATAAAGAGAATTTTAAGAAATCAACTTTTCATCCATTGAAAACTAAATTCAATATATTAAACAAGTAATAACATTCAACAAAATATGAACGAGATCACAAAATATACATATGAAAGAAAAGTAGCTAACACCAATAAATTATGTAACCTTCCATAATTGGAATTCGATAATTCTTAAGACACCGACATCCAGCACTTTACAAGGCCTCACATCACAGGAAACAACTGCGAGCTTTCTTTCGCATTTCCAGCTGATCTTGCCAAAATACGATGACATTGTCACAACCATGGTTGCACCATATTTGCACATTTTTTAACTCAAAGTATAATATATGTGATCCTTCGAGTTGCTTTTTCCATTATGATTCAAGAAGCTTAAAAGGGTTTCCGCCTAAGATAAGAAATCTGGGATCACATCTGTTGACATTGGAAGCTAAATTAAACTACCGATAACACTAAAAGTTGTAATAAGGTTCATTTAAAAGCTATCATGAGGGAGGGGACTATAGGATCTATACTCCATTTACGTGATTAATGTAGAGTTTGCTTGCAATTTTTTCGTATCAAATTTCTGTCAGTTGATGTCGTAGGTTGATGCCAATTGTCAAATTTATCATTTTGGTGTTCTTGTTTGGGCGGATTTTCGTTGTATTTTATAATCGAATGGCTTACTTCAAAAGGCATTGTAGCAGGTGAAACCTTATTGAAGCTTAAACTACTTGAGATAACCAAAAGATACGTGGCTGATGATCCTATAACATATGCTATTGATCATCTGGTATCGGGAAGTGGCCGTACAGTTTTATGTTTGCCCCGATACCATTGAGATTTAACGCCTATTGAAATTGGATGGGCACAACTAAGCGCCAACAATAAAACTTTTAAAATATAAAAGGTGAGAGCATTATTACTGGAAGGGCAAGATGCTGCAATACCTGAAGCTTGGGCAACTATATAGAAGAGCTAATGAATTAATGAAATGTGTATAACAGTTAGAATACTCTGATTGCTCATGCACTTCATACATTTAGTTAACGTATTTTATATAATGTAGCAATTTTAAAAGAACATGCGTACAAATTAATTGTATCAAACATGTTATGGAAGAAGAGAATAAGATGTATTAATTGGATAATATCCTTGAAAATACACACACATCATAGCAGCAAAAATACCATCTTCATCAGGCCTCCATCATCAGAATTTAGTTCTAATGTTCGTTAATATCATTTGTATAACAAATTGAAATTATTTGTTCACCTTTGTCACGTTATCATTTGATTTATAAATCAAATTCATATATTGATTTTATAAATGAAATGCTAACAGTAAGGACATCGTTTTTATTAAATTTAGATAAAACTTAGAAAATAAGATCATGATAATTAGTATATTTGATATTTTATTGTAGTCATTAATATGCATGCAATTATTTATTGACTGTACTGTCGTTGAAAATGTACATAGGTTTCATTGCAACTGGAGTACAGTAGATAAGTATATGTGCAGTGCTGTTTTCTTCATCATTGGCAATAACCAGATTCAATTCAAGATTTAAGGATCTTGTTGTGTGTTGGCATGTATTCTAAAGCCATTTGGATACAGCCCCGTTGAGACCACTATGTATTGTTTATAATTAGCAACGTTCTTTCTTGTTTGGCTTTGTCATACCATTGAAATTTTCGCTATTAAAATTGATGGAGATTGCCAACCGAGAGATATACTTCATGAAAAATTACTTGCTATAACACTATGTATACAACCATTCATGTCGAAGTTATACTTTCAAATTTTTGTTTCAAGTTTATCCATGACAATATTGTTATTCTAGAGCTTGTCATATAGCAATTATGTTGTCTCCGATTAACCCCAAATGCAATCTTATTTACTTTCTAACATAATTAAGTAAGCTCCAACTATTTCGGTAAATAAAACAACCGAAGAACACATTATATTGTAATTGATGTCACTTTTATTATTATTATATTTATTTATTATTATTTTATCAGATTAAATAACCATAACGTATTGCACATAAGATGCGAAAAACTTATTACTCAAGATTTTGATGACCAAACTTTGACGTTGACGATGTTGTCATTTGACTGTTCCATCGGTTAAATTTTATCAGCATAATATGTACTGCCGCCGAACGCGATGCTATCCACTGCATTTTTAACGTGAATGGAGTATAACTATATAGAACAAACTTAAAACTTATATAAATTCGTGGTACGTAGCTGTTTTCGTAAAAATTTACACATTACTATCTAAAAGTAGATGGTAAATTATAGCCGAAACAAAAGCAGTTTCAAAAAAAAAAATTAAATTTAATGTTAGATGTGTAAAGACCACAGTTATATTCAGTCCTAATATATGTTAATTGTAATTTATTTCTCGATTTTTTGTGCACGTTTTATTTTATGAGATTTATATCATTTCAGTGTTTAGAAAACGAATTAGGACAATTTCAATATATTTGAGCATAGATTTCCCAACTAAAATTGTACAACATGAAGTGTATTCGTTCTTACCGTTCAGTCCTATATTGAAATCGATCCAAACATTCCCGAACAACCCTGTTCCAGGTATAGGTTCTGTTGATATTATAATCGTGTTTTCCGAACAAAAGCTACCGTTTAATATCGCAGAGGACAAAGGATGTGGTATCTCAACTTGATGGATTATTATTCCATTTTCACGATGAGCTATCGTATAAATGAGGGCACACGGATTTGTAGTCCACTGTACTTCTATAAGAGGTATAGAACCGTAGGTAATATTCTTTGTCATCGATATGTTGGAGCAGTCTGCAACAAAGAAAAATAATGAAAAACATTCAATAACGAATTAAAATGATGAAAATATCTAATTTCTTCTGATACTCCGGTATCGTATAAAACGTTAAAAGACAAAACAGGAAGCATTTAATTACAGTTTTAGTAAACCCTTACAAAATTCGCTTTTACTGGGATATGATTCAAACTTACTCGTGGAATTTTGCGCGGCTGTTAACACAGAAAGCATTAGCAGCCCAATAATTGCAAAAGTCCCTAGTCCCAAATGTGCTGTGGCAACCATTTTATCTGTTTTTCCTCTGAGTGCGCAAGGATTTCTTCTTGAATTTATTCCTTGTACGCTACTACCTGTTCGCAATTAGATCTTCTTGGATAAAATCGTATAATTGTGTCCTGCTGACACGAAGGTTTACACTACCCACTACATACGTATGCGTCTACCTATTATATATAGAGGTAGCACATCTCACCTGATATTTTGACTTGTTTACAATTACGATAATTCTTACGCCTAAAATTTATTGTACGTTGAAAATAGAGTAGTTAAGCGCTTCTCTGAAATTTAGGAGCTATCTTTCAAGTACTTTAATAGATGAATCATATCATCGTTTACTTTATTTGTTTCCGTGGATTATAGTGTCTTTAATTTCAACACAGGATAATCAGCTTAACAGCTTCTATGGAGTTCTAATGCATGTTAAAAACCAAGTATTATAGAAAAAATCGATATCCCCAAATTGTGCCGCCAAAGTGTAATGTTGCTGAATTCCGGATATTTTATCTCCCTGCCTTAATTTGATATCCAGTCTAATAAATCAGATTAAACGGGATTCACATTCAGGTTCGTTCACAAAATTTACAAGATTAACCATTCAATGTCTAAGACGGAAGCAGATAATTAAAAACAAATATATTACTTGCAATATTATTATTATTGCATGTGGCAATCCATTTCAATATGTACTATTTGTATAATCACTCTTTTTGTCTACCTCCACATATTAACATTTTTACAAATGAGTCTAGTCTATAAGATCAAATCTTATAGTATTCGCAGATCACTCAATTATCTCTTACGAATTCTGTAGACAACAACAGTTTGAGAACCACTTGTTTCGAGGAGACTTTCACATTCTACGTGGATGGTATAAACGGCAACATTTTTAAAATTACATGATTACCCCTTCCATAAACTTAATAGTGTGCGAAAAAGCGAAAAAGAAAAAAGCATCTACATTAATTAATATGCATGAAATAATAAAGAGAAATAACAACGACTGCAGGGACTGTATGATTCCATAATTCACAGGTATTATTACAATCGTGTCAACATAATGTAAACGCCAGACTCTACAGAGAATTAAGAAAAAGAAATCGTGCCCTCCATGATAAGAGGCATTAAAGTTACCAATAAACTAAAATTAAACAACGAAGATTGCGGAATATAAAAGATTAACAAAATTGTATATATTTCAAAATTATAATAATAGGCGAAAAATGGTTCGAACAGGTGGAAGGCACGGCGATGAGTAATCCATTATCTTAATACGTACCTTTTCATGATTAAATTTGAAACCAACTTGAACAAAGAAACCAAATATTTCCCGAGAATTTGGCTAAGATACGTAGAAGACATTTTCGCGGTATTTTATACAACTAAAGGGAATATATAAGGTTTACTAGAGGAAACTAATTTCAAAATTTCCAACAATCGGCCCTGATTTCTGATTGTCAACACTATTCACAAATACTCTGTGGTAAGTTGACTTTCAAAGAACTTCCCCAAAGCTGGAAGAATATCCGATGTACCTATACTAACTCTACGTTACGTATCAACAAATGTTGTGTGCTTTCTTGGAGTAATAGTCACGCTATTGTACATTATAACTACAACGTCAACAATAATCTTGTTCCCGGCAAAACTAGTATCAGGGACCTAGATCATAAAACAGAACCATTGTTTCATCCGCTCTGAAAATGGACTCCAAAATCGGTTTCGGGTCGTTTTCACGCATGTTTAAAAGCGACAGCGCATATTCGACTGGACGTTCACGTTAGAGAGCAGAAGGAAGACGCCATACCCATCTTGCTCTAATTTTATTCATAGCCAAATGGTCATAGAGAATTCGGCAAATACTTGTTTCGGATATGTTTGTTATCACTGCTAATTCCTTCACTTTCAAATGGCGATCTTCTAGCACTAAATTTGCAATAATTGAAATTTGTTGAGGCGTTATCACTTCAATTGGTCGACCCGATCGTCCAGCATTTTCTAGGAATTCTTGCCCCAAAACGGAAAGATTTTGTCCACTTTTCTTATGGTAAAATACGAAGGACATGAATCACCGTAAACGCTGTCAAAACGTTGTTTTGTGGCTAGGCGTATGCCCTTCTTTTGTTAAAAATTTGATGACCCCGTGGTACTCAATTTTCATTACTTCAGACATTTTCATGCGCTAGTTACGTTGGTTGGTGGGCTACTAGAAATTACTACTCTTCGAACCGTCATATTTATAGCGTAGACCTCGTGTATGTGCATGCATGAGTTTGAAAACGCTTGAACCTATATCAGCCTATCAGACGGAGAATTTATGGCGCTTACCTCGTAAGTGATGTAACCTAAATTATATAATACATTCTTGTTTTTCGATTTAACCTACTCTATTTTCCTCATTAATTTAATTTAAGTCATCTAAATTTGTTGTATAAAAGCAAAATCCCTGATAAAAGAATCCTCTCGCTGTAATACTTTGCAAACCCTGGGAAATTTTACTATAGTATGTATATCATATGGAACCTAGACCTGGGGTAGGAAATCAATAAAAGAATCTGTTATTTCATCAGAAGGTTGTAACTTTTACTGACAACAAATCTACGTATATTTATATCTAAAAAATATATTTCTACCATTATATAAAAAAATAAACAATATTCTTAAGTCTATGTAGTCCATTAGTAATATGGAGTATAGGCTTGTGGAGCTTCTCCTAAGTCCACTGCGGTTATACTTTGATGCTCTCTCAGATGAGTAACCACTTCTATTGAGTACTTAAAGAATGGCAATATCCTAGAAATTCCCGGAATATCGTAATATTCTTGAAAATCCTCAACAGCTATGTCACCGGAATCCAACTGTAAGTCACTGCAGAGGTCGTAGACATCTAAGTTACTGTTCACTATATACGAAAGCCGCTCGATTTTTCCATTTATGTCACAAGGAATACTCCAGTTAATAAATAAGGATACCTCATACGTAAGTGATGGCAGGATGTCATATGAAAATTGCACGTCTAGCCGTCCGGGTGCTAAAATCATTAAGAGACGAATGTTGAGGTTATAGCTCAAAAGTAGAAGTAAAATTACGATTCTTACTTCCTTCACTGGTAATGATAAACTCCTCGTCTTTTGTCGTCATCCCCAATCCTTCAAAATAGGATACTACTTGCACGTTGTACCTAAAACTAGGTTTAGGATTTTCTAAGGTATAACTGGTAGTCGTTATATCAAAATGTTTCTCTATTGGAGTATAATCATTATAACAACGGGTTGGAATGAAGTGTTCAGGTCCTATTGTTTGAATAATCACAGTATGTTTTGTCGCAAATCTGGAATTTTGGTCCAAGGATATTTGGAGGTTGTCATCAATATTTGTTTCTATCGTAATTAAAGGTTTTGGTAACGCTTCTAAAATTACAATATATGAAATTGTCGAAGTGAAGAAATGAGCTACCAGCATCAACTTACCTGTTAGGAATGTTACGTCTAAGCTGCAAATTATAAGATCCGAAGCCGAAAAAATGTAGCAAACTTTGTATTGATACATTTTACCGACTTCCAAAGGTGTTAATGCAAATTCTATATCATCGAACGATTTGAGAAAATCTATTTCATCTCCGGTTTCGAGTTTGATAACGTTATAACGCAGCTTATCTATATGACAAAAATTCCTCGCCTCTCTTTCAATTATCCAGATTGTTTCAGCGCCTGTTTCTTTCGGGTTAGTGCTTATGTGTATTGGTAACTTTCCTGGCAAATAGAGCATTAATTATATTTAATTTATTTCCCTACAAAATTCTTTACAGTGGTAGTAGCTCTACCCGAAGTAAACTTACTGGTAACTGGCCCCAAATGTGTATCCGATACTGGACTACTTCTGCTGTCATCAAAACCAAGAATCGTAGTTACTGCAATGGTATTGGTAGATAATAAGATTTCAAAGAATGCATCGGAGGTTGTGCTCTCCTCTTCAATTATATCGTTTTTAAACTGTATCTGATACTGCAAATTGCATAATTTCGATCTTTCTGGAGCGGTCCAGTAAAATCGACTTAATTTGTCATCAAATTTCAAGTTTTCAACTTCTTTCATGTCTGAAATGTTATAAAAAGCGAACGTTACTGATAATTGATTGGTAATGTACGGTGTGGCAGAATTTCTATTGGTTATTTCAAATAAGTCATTTCTACATCTGAGGAATGAGTTTTCCATTCCTGATAACAATTTTTTCCATTAGGGTGTTTAAAACCGGCGTCGTGATTCTTTGGATGTTGTTTATTGCTCCGTGATGGGAACCTAACAGGGTGAGGCCTGACACTGAATCAAACATTTTATCGCCAGGTGCTTGAACGTTTACGGAAAGGAGTTTTGCATGTACGATCCGACATTGCCAGATCGTGGATCTTGCGTCACGATAATACTCCCGTCCACAGCTCATTATCGGTTAGACAATGTTTGACACAGAAAAACATTCCAGTATTCCCGTACCTGCCCTGCAGTCCAGACATGGCTCAATGTGGTGATTTTCTTTTCCTAGCGCTTAGGCTGAACTTGAAAGGTTCCCATTACAACATAATAAACAACATTCAAAGAGTCACGATACTGGTTCTAAACATCCTAACGGAACAAGGCTTCCAGAATTGTTACCAGGAATGGGAAACTCGTTAGGGACGCTGTGTGGATTCTAAAGGAGCATACCTTGAAGGAGACAATATTAAATTGTATATACATTTAATTAAACACACTAATCACTTTCATTAATTCTGGGACATGCATCGTATGTACATATAGTAGAATAATTTAATGCCTATTTTATTTTATTTATCCAATTTTCTATTTTATTTTGTTTATCCCATTTTTAAGCGGGATAGTTCACTTTCGTAAAACATTTTCGCCTTGGGTGGAGTAATCTTTGTATAAAACAAATTGTTTGCATTTCCTTAGCAGATCTCATTGAAGGAAATATTTACTTACCTGATACCATTGATACAGTAGAAAACAGACACATTGTTGAATATGTGTGGTATCTAATTCAGCTGTGAAAAGAATAGAATGGTGTCAAAAATTTGGATGCTCTATTAAACGTTTTCAAACTGAATGGAGAACCAAATGAAGGCGCTTGAATATACAGTATCATATTACCTAGAAATTTTGTTATTTATCATAGAGTACCAAACACAAACACACCGTTTTCAAGAATATTTATTTTCGTCTGTGTGTTTTCCCAACTTCAAGATGACGTGGTCTTCGAAACGAAGGAGGTATAAACATTTCCATATTTCAGTTCCCATGCCGCACATCATCTGCTCAAATCGAAAGAATGCTTTCGTCGTTTGTATTGGTTCTTAATAAACTGTGGAATAGATTTCATGCCAAAATAATAATGATTGTTAAAGAGTACAACTGAAATAACATTTTTATTCATAACCAGTTTCTTAAATTTATATCGTATTCGCAATAGAATATTTGTGATTTTTTGTGTGTTTAAATAAAGTAATGTAATGGAATACTTGTTATTCTTGTATCTTTTTAATAAACAGCTAGAAAATATAAATTTATATATTACAAATTTCTTATTTATGTACATGTAGTACAAGTAATACTACATTTTAAACAAGTGTTTTAAAGACCATTTATATATAATAAGCTAAGGTTCGAAATATGCTCCAAACAATGCCGGTTTGTTGAGAAAACATTGTATCATAACAAATCCTACAAAAGTAAAATGCATTGCGATGGAGAGAAACAGTTGTAGAAAGAATTTTGGAAAATTATCGACCTAAAGACGTTTTTAATATTGACGAAGCCGAATATTGGATTTCTGGAAAAAACAAAGTTTAAGGCATCCTAGAAACGTTAAGTATTTAGGGTGCGACTTTGATAAAAAGGTCTGGCTGACTACCACATTATTGAGGAATGGCTACGTGAGTTAGACTATGACAATTTATTTACCAACATAATAGGTAATAACCAGAAAATTGAATTACCATTGAAAAACCAATGGAAGCTAGTCGTTTAACGAGTAACTTAGAGAAAATGTGATAGTTGATAATTGTCCAATACATTCCCCCGATCTACAGGTTAAGACTTATAGTCTCGAAACTACAAGCAGTGGACATAAAAGTAACAAAAATTGTTGAAATGCACTGTCACAAAAGAATGGTGATGAACATTACTGTTATTGTCATTTTCTTTTACAGACAGAGTTTTTCAATCATTGAAGGTCATAGATCATATAACAACCGGATGCATGATACCTGTTTAATATGGTATTAACTCTTAACGTAAACCAGCAGCTACTTTGACTGTAATCTTGATAAATTACAGTAGAGACGCCTATTTTAAAATAGTTAAATCTTACTACAATAATTAAGCTAATAAGTGTAACTGTAACGTTATACAGGCTATGTAATTGAAATACTTTACCAGGTGTTGATTTTGAATGTTGAGCTGATACACTTTCACCAATAGTGTTGTCTATTTTAATTATTGTAGTTACAGTGATTACATTAGTAGAACAGGAATAAAGTGTAAATTCATAAAATAAGTTTGAAGTAGTAGATATGTCCGTTCTGATGCTATTACTGAACTCTATTTCGTATTCTAGTTCGCATTCATCAGAATTCTGCGGCGATTGCCATTCGAAACGGTTACGTTCTTCGTTAAATTCCAATTTCGTCACTTCGCTATTACCTAAAATTAAAATTTAATCATACAATAACGGAAATGTTCTTCTAATACTTATTTAGAGTTTGCATACTATGGATATATGCCTACATATTTTAGAAAATATTAACTTCTGATCTGAACAAATTCATAGGCTTATTCTACATATTTGTTTCTATCTAAGGGCACTAACGTATCATGTACATAATAAAATTGGATATCTGCTTTACAACTAATTTAGGGAACTGTTGTTAATTAGTGGAACACCCGCCATATTCCCCGGATCTGGCACGAATGATTACAGGCTGTTCCCCAAATTAAAGGAAATCTTATGTGGGGCAAAATTTTCCAGTAATTATGAAGTGGTGCAAACTGTAGAGAGACTATGTCTTAAAATAAAAAACTTTAGTTTTACTGTAAGGGAGGATACAAGGGGCAAAGCATAGAGGTCCACCTTCAGAAAAATGTATAGACAGAATGTAGCATTTACTGTTTCACTAGGATTAACAAAATCCTGACCAGCATCAATCAGCTGCGCCTTTCTGCTTTTTTTCATGTTCAGATGTTCAATCATCCAAACTAAACAGCGCTCATTGCTGTGCAACAAAGAGGCGCTGCACGTTACTGTACTAACTGTACTGTACTATGTACTAACACAACCACAGTTAGATTTAAATTTGAATTCGCTAAGTTGCTTTATAGTTTTCCTTTCAAATTTCTTTGATTAAAATCAGTGCGTTTTATAATGTACGTTTTTATAGGAATGCACTATATTTTTTCATAGATTCTTTTAAACTGTTAATATTAATAATAATCCATACCCTCCAACAGCTTTCGCCAAGCAAGCAGTGAGGAAAACCAATCCTGAAAATTTTTTAGGGTTCAGCTCTGTTCCTTTACCTGGGCTCGAACTCGGAATCCCTAGACTAACTGCAAAGCGCGCAAGGCACTCAGCCAACAACCTCAACTGTTACGGTAATAACACTTTGCGTACTTTACCTTTTGACTGTCGCAAGTCATAAGTTGCTTAATATAGATGCGAGGGTGATAAACTGTATAAGTTAACAAAAAATCTGAAATATGCTAATGTCTCAATCAGGAGTAACACCTTTATGTAATAACGCGTCGTTGTGTGGTGTGTTAGTTGTGCTGCGAATTCTCACGGAGGTAAAGAATTAGAGTAGACAAATGCTACATACCTCAAAAATAATAGAGAGATAACTAGAACCAGAAAAGGACACATATTTCGAGAATTGATGGCATATCTAATAATATAACAGTAAAGTGGCAATCATATTGTAACTGTGGCGTTTTGTTGAAAATTTTAAGAACACCGTTATTACCGTTATACTACTATGTTTCTTCCGATTTACTTTCCCCTTCGAAATCACCGTTAAGGGAAATATACTACGGGAAGCACCACCTTCAAAAAAAAAAAGGACAGAGAAAGGTCTGCAGACATATAGAGAGGAGGTGCTAAACATTGAACAAGAAAAAGTCATCGCGAGGATGCATGATAGAGTTACCCACAATAACAATGACCCAGATGTGCAGCATTGCAACATGCAATTGAGAACGAAACGTCCAATAGTCTTACCACCGATATTTTATTGTCTTTTTTTATAAGTCATCCACATTTTTTTTAGATTCTTTACTTGTAAAACTTTTATTTTATATGTATGTACAATATGTTTCAATTTTCTTAGCAGCCTTCTGTATTCTTTCATAAAATATTTTTGTCTATTAGGCTATATGGCATTTTATTTTACCTTATTAGTTGATGCGCTGCTTTAATTACCATTTTAGCTTGCTTAAAATCATTGCTTTATAACGGGTATCAGTTATTTGAATATTTAGGTTAGTTTGTTCATGCTTTACAACAGCGCTGCAATGTAGCTTATAAGTTTCCCGTTGCGACTATTTCAACAAAGAACTGCAAGGTGTGATGTTATATGGACACACACAGATTTTGGCACGTCCAAGTTCATTCTACTTTTCAATGCTGTGCCTACCTGAATGCAACCAATCATATTTTGTGCTCTTAAGAATAACTACTTCGGTAACCAACACATTGGAACTCTTCTCAGGAACAGAAACACTGTACATATATTCATATCTCTCCTTATAAATCCGGTACAGGGGCGTTAAGCCACATTTGAAATCACGATAAGTCGTGACTTGAAAATTTGTAAGCAAGAATATCACTTCTACACACAACTACTTTTTTTTAAATCTTACATATACAAAACTAGTTCATTTAAATATAAACTTTCAACGCAAGTATAGGTTATAAATATTCTTGACATAAATTACCCTTTTCTCAGCAGTCATCGTTTTTGAAATCACTTCCCAACATCACAATCTTTGAGAAATTGTTTTTGAATGAAAAGTGTAACAGACATGAACATTCTTACCATCGAAACCAATTATGAATTCCTGGGATGGTTTGATAAAATCACCAGCATCTGGTTGCTTCAATATGTCTATTGTGATATTGTTAAGTGAACAAGGGTGGCGAGTTAAAGTAGCGGTATTGAATGGATGTGGAACGGACACCGTCGACGTGGTGCTTCGATGCTACTTTCTTGCATGTTGATATTCATAGTCATATTTTCGCATTCTAGATTAAATAAATCCATCGTAATTACTAGATAAAGCATTCAAAGGAAGATGTCTTACCTATAGTCTGGGAATTACATGAATGGAACAACAGTAGAATATTGAATATTAGTAACATAGACACAACTTCCATTTTTTCCAAATTTATTTCTTAAACCTGTGTACACCGAATTACACCTACATCACTAGCTATTATAAGCTAATCTGTTCTTAAAAAAACAATGCTAATAAGAGAAAATTGATGGGGGACATCAATCATTTGATGATCCTTAACTAAAGAGCTGTGTTATGGTTCGTTTCTCAAGTGTCTTGACTTTCGATAACTTATCTGTACTGACAATTGTATGGGAATATTCATACAGGGTACGCCACTATTATCGTCTGTTATAGTATATGAAATACTACACTAAGCTGCGCGTAGATGTTTCCGTACTTTAAGACATTCTCGAGTTTATATCACTTCCGGCTATTGCGGTTATTAACTTCTCTTGTTCTTAGGTAATATTCATTCAACACATTGTGCAGTTAAGCATATGGTTTAGAACAGCGGTTTCCGAAGTGTAAATCGCAGAGCCTCAGGATAACGTAGAGAGTAAACAGTGTAGTAGTAAGTGCGCCGCGGACGGATAAAGTTTGGGAACCCCTAGTTTAGGAGGTATTCATGTTTTTTTACTGGAAGTTGGAGGAAATCAAAATATGTAAAATAAAATCTCGGCATGTTAAAGGGTTTGTGGTTATATCCCACTGAGATTTGAAGGTATCCGACAAATATGGTATTAAAACGCTCTGAAGCTATAATACGAGAAATGTTTTCAAAGTTTTACCAATTTTGATAGAATCTTTATTAGTAACACAATTTATTTTTCACACACTTATCCCAACGTTCAACTAATTTTTTGTATACCATTCCCAAAAAGAAGTTTTTAGAGCTTGTCTACACCACCTATTTGTGGCACATTGCAGTTTATTTAACCTTCAAAATCGATCATGGTGCAAACTCCCAGTGATTTGGGAATCAAATCTGGCGAATAACTTGGACGTGGAAGCAATTACCAACGCAAGCGGTTGCACTGTTACAATGGCGGACTCTAATACGGCCTTCCAGACTGCGTTTTACAAAATGCTCGAGGCGATGAACCCGGGACAAAAGAGTTTGAATCATGTTCTGTGTTTACGACAGTATCTCTTGATAGATAATCCGTAAAAAAATCTCTTCACAATCCTAAGATACAATAAGCATTACGTTTCTAACCGACGAGGCAGTGCGCGTTTTATGTGGAGGCCCTTCTTAGATTTCACATCTTTCAGTGGTAATTATTATTCGTGGCCAAAATTATCCGAATTAGAAACTACTGAAATTGACTGCAACTATCTCCTACTAAGTTCCTGTTCAGTTCCCAACAGCTCTGATAGTCAGCAAGTTGAAATCTTGCTCACATCCTAATATTCATGTCCTCTTTCGACAACAAGAAAATAATTGCTCTTTATCCGGGTTTTCCATAGTTAGTGCCACGGAAATGCATTTACATTTGCGAAGAAACTGAGAATTACCAATATTATATTGGATAGCTTCGCACTAGGGTGACCTGAAATGTTTACGGAATCGGAAAGAGATGGCACACGCAGCTTGAAGTGAATTCATTGGGCGGCAAGAGGTATCTTCTTTATGGCAACTAACAAAATTTCACACATCTACTGTCAATGGTTGTTGTTTAAGACTGTGTAAGTCAGGCGGTTTGGCAAAAATGGAGTAAATCGGATTTCGTGCAGTGATAAAACATTTCTGAATGGCTGGGGAAATATTTTGCTAAAGGTTCATGACGGATGTACGCCATGATTTTCGACCATCATCTTCTGGGTGAGCACTTTCAAACGTGGCCGCACAAGCACAAGTGACGTACCACGCAGTGGACGCTCAAAAACCGCTACCAACGATGAAATGGTCGACAAGATTCATGATGTGTTAACCGAACACCGATTGAAACTGAAAGAGATAGCAGAGACAACAGACATCTCAGAAGAACGCGTTGGCCATATCCTACAGGAAATGTTGGGTATGAAAACGCTTTCGGCGCGATGGGTACCGCATTTGCTCACACCGGAGCAAAAACGAAATCGGGTGACCATTTCGTACGTGTGTCTGGCCAGCATCCAACGCAATCCAAGGTATTTCTTCATGCGTTTCGTAACCATGGATGAGACTTGGATTCACCACTACATGCCGGAGACCAAGAAACAGTCGAAGCAGTGGACTTTTCCGGGCGAATCTGTTCCGAAGAAAGCAGAGACCGTTCCATCGGCCGGCGCAGTTTTTGGGATTCTGAAGGTGTGATCCTCATCAACTATCTGCAAAAGAGATGGACGATCTCGGGGCAACACTACAGCGATCTATTGACCCGATTGAGTACAGTACAGAAGGAGAAACGGCCTCGTTTGCAGCAGAAAGTGCTTCTGCACCTCGACAATTCCCCAACGCATTCATCCCGCATCGTCGTGTCCTCTTGAATGAGGCGCTACGAATTAGTCTCTCATCCTCCATGTTCATCGGACCTAACCACCAGGGACTTTTTCCTATTCCCAAGCCTGAAAAAATCACTGGGAAAAAAGAGATTTACCTCAAATGAGGAGGTCATCGCCGCTACAAATGGCTATCTGGCAGACCCCCAAACATCCTACTTATCCGACGGCTTGAAGAGAGTGGAGCCCCGTTTGAAAAAGCGTATTGATCTTTGAGGAGACTATATTGAAAAATAAAAATAAACCACACCAATACCGTGTCGATTCCAGAAACATTTCACGTGACCCTCGTAAATATATCAAGACTTATTTCTTATCGTTAGAGATAACTATATTCATAGAAGGTTAGAAACATTCCTCGTGTATCAAAATTTCCAGCTTTTCAAATACCAACTTTACATTTTCTTTATTCTAGTTCACTCTTATCACTTGTCAGAAATCCGTAATCTACTTGAACTTAATAGTTTCAGATTTATTCCGTAAAACATTATATTGGAAAAAAAATGATTACAACTTGTTTCTCACCAATGTGAAATAGAAAATATTATAAGTTGTCGTAGAAATGCAATGAGGAATTTCTTGTCTCATTGCATCTCTAGTACGTTCCCTTTATTATCAATGACAGGTTTTGTTTCCATCCTTTTGGCCCTAAATCGCAGACAATTCTTCAATGACCTGTTGCTTATATCACTACTAAGTTTGAGTGTATTTCAATGTTCCAGCAATTTCAGTTTATTATTCTGCTGCAGTTGTAGTAAACAGCAAAGTCGTCCAGATAATCGTCATCACTAAAATCCGATTCTGCCGTTTCTAGTACAATGATTTAAAGTTTAAAGAAGAAACAATGCAACAAATTTCTCGAGTATCTTGCGTTATCTAATAACTTTCAAAATATTTCTTTTAGGTATAGAACTTGATGATAAATGCTGGTTCAATTTGTTGGTGAAGAATTCACTTAAATAAAGAGTATTTTTGGGTAGCCACCGAGATTTTGAGATGTTTTGACGTCAAAGTCTCGACATTTTTTAAACATATCTTACTTATATTCCAATTTCGATAGGGTGCAACAAAGACCAAACCCGACTGTATCACTTGTCAAAATTTCCCTCTACTTAGTTGAAAAAGTTTAAAGTAAATTTTAATTACCATCAACATTCAACTGTCAATTTTTGAACATTTAAGACAACGGTTTATGACAAGTTGTACAAATATTGTTTAAAATTAATGTAGGGATCCAAAAATGTTATACATAGGATACTCCAATTAAAACGACAAGATTTAAATTTACTTTTGTATTAGCCGTAAGTGATTTAAGCCTGAAATATTTTAAATGAAACGGCTAAGTACAAAAACGTATATATCTTAATTTTTATAGTTGCACCTCTCTATTTTTAACCAACGATTATTATGGTGCATCCTGTATAAAGTTATTTAGCAACTATATGCATCTGAGAATAACATTTATGACTAAGCATTGTAAAATATGTAGGAGAGCATTTATTAGCCAAATGCGAGAAGATGGATTAAGATAGGTAATTGATATTGTATTTGACGAAAATGTATTACGCTTTGTTTTAGGAACACAGCTTAATTTAGAGCGTAGATATTTATTTCGGATTCATTATAAATTGCGATTATAGGAAATTTTGACTATTGTTTATTTATTTATCTAGCTTCCATGGAAGATTACCTAATGCTCATTGCAGAAATACGGCAGTTCTGATTAGACAGACTTTAATGTTTTTTAAAGAGTAGTGAGGTAATCTATAAGATAATAAAATATATACTAATAAACACTTGTACAAAAGTCAAAACAAGTAATAATAATAATAATATAATAATATATAATAAATAATATTTACTTTATCGTAAATTTAGAGTTTGCTTAAGGAAAACATCTTCTAATTAGTGCACATTACCACCGATAATAGTATGGACACTTCTTATTTCATGTAAAATTTGACGCTTGCTTCAAAACAATTATAAGAAAAATATTTATTCATCTACCACTTATTGTACATGTATACAGAATAGAGAAAGTAACAATAGACATTAGAAAACATAAAGTAAGTTGTACTTTATTCTCATCGAAAACTCTTCCTCTTGATATAATAAAAGCTCGCATAATTCGTGAAATTCCTTCTGCCAATTTCCTGAGTATATCTTGACGAATATTGTTCCACTCTCTCTGCAATAGTGTCCAGAGATGGGTGTTGAACGTTGGACACTCTCTTCCAATTCGTCTGTCCAGTTTGTCCCACAGAAGCTCTTTCAGATTAAGATCCGGGCTCTGGTGAGGCCAAGTCATTATTTTTTAATATTCCTTCATTCTTTGCACCAGGTATTTGTTGCATAATAACGACGTATGTTTCGGATAGTTATTGTGCGTCAACTCAAACTTGTTAACGATTGCAAAGACTGTGTGGTTGTACAATTCACAGGTATAGCAGTAAACTCCACTCACACAAATTTATTATTTATTCGGGACACAGCGTTTCGAGAGCACGTGGACTCTCATTGTCAACCGTGTTACCAACTGAATGTAAAAATGCAAATTATTTTCTACGCAGGCTCCAAAATCTAAAACATGACTATTTACAATCTACTAGGTGGTATAATTTCTAGTTTGTGTCCATTTTCTGGAAAGGATGGACCGAAAGCGAACCGTATCTTTAACAGAGCCTATGATAATAAATCAATCAGACTCGAGTGTGCAATTGGGGGTGGTTCTCTGTTCAATACGTTTCCGTTCTTTTTCATAAATATCGTTTCGTATGAGTCTAATTCTCTACACGAGCTTAAGTTTTTAAGAAGTGTAAGATTTTTTAAATCAATCTTATGTTCGGATTTTACCATATGCTCTGCTACGCTTGATAGTTCTGGTTTGTCGAAACGATAGTGTCTAATATGTTCTTTGAACCTCGTTTCGATACTCCTTTTTGTTTGTCCAATATAAACTTTATCATAATCATTGCATGCCATTTGGTAAATTCCAGACCTTTTCATCATCTCCGGTTTATCTTTGGGATTACCTAAGAGATTCTTTAAGTTGTTTTTTGATACTTGTTGCCTATTAAGCGCAATCTAGATGGTAGAGCATCTTATAATATCTCGCGATAAATCTCATTATTCCATACCTTTCCTTGTTGTTACCGTAACTCACTCAGGAAGCATTTTCTTATCTTTTGGGAGCCTAGCAAATGTTCTGCGGTTTTGAACAAACAGTTCGTATTTGAACTCATCAGTCCATAGTACGTTTCCCCATTGTTCCATTGTTCCATTGTCCAGTCTTTGTGAATATTAGTCCGCCAGATATGTTTTTGTTTTTTCCCACTACGTAGTAACGGTTTTCGGGTTGCTTCTTTTAAACGACGTTTCACTGTGCCAACGGATATCTTCCTGTCTATAGCCCGATTCATTTCCGCCGTAATTTCAGAAGCCGTTAATTGTCTATTTCTCTTATTAAGCAATTTTATGGGTTCATCATCACCCCTACATGTTGTTGGCGGACGTCCTTTATGGAAATCCATGACACATAAAGGAATAATACACACATTTTATGATTTATTCCTTAATAACTCAATATAACAGTTCTTTCACCACACAGTGGCTTCTTCAGATATACAGTATATCTGAAAAAACACTTTCATTCTTTTAAAAATTGCTATTTTGTCGCTTATTTTTACGTACTTAAAACAGTCAATAAACGCAAGAACTTTGAAAGAGTATTACGTTTTAATTTTGATTTGATAAAATAAAAAAAATTCATAGGAAAGTTTGCCATTGCCATTACTTTTGAAATGGTGTATTGCACGTTGTCCAACATACAAGCCTCACCCCTCTCACCCTACAAATATTGGTACTGCCACATACCGGACGAAGGATTCAAAACCCTTAATTACACAAACCTACCATTAAAATAATAGAAAACCTTACCGACATTCCAAAAAATGTTCCCATATAAGATGATACACCAAAAAAGAAGAAGGTGTTATATTTGCCTAGCTAGAACTGGAAGGATGAATAGCATGACGTGCTAAACTTGTAAAAAAAAGTAAACGTAAGCAATGTTTTGTGGTAATTGCGATGTTTATATATTCTATAGTAAAAACTCCCAGGCGATTTTATTTAAAAAATACACTCTTTGATTTAACATTTTCAAACTATGATTTCTTAATGTTAAGGAGCTTACAAAATATGTACATCGCTTTTTACAGTGTGATATAGATAATAAACAAAATCCCAGACTACTTAAGAGCGTTTAAGATATATGGTACTGAGTCTTTTAATAGAATTTTGCACGAATTATTTACGTCGGAGAGCACCAAACTCCTCTCCGGAGTGCCTTTTGATATTAGAAGACAGACTGACAATTATATATCTATGCAAAAAGATTTACTTTCAATTAAACAAATTTCGAATCACTGTTGTTACTAAGGCATTCCCACATCGAACTTAGCTATATTTGTTTGCCTGGCCGTTAGGCTATACTGCAAGCATATCTACTTGTTGATTTGCCAGTCGGATAATCCTCTCCGTATATACGAGATTCTAGATAATAATACCATGCTTTCAGATAAATAATTCGTTATGTACAATAAACCGTGTGTGAGAGTTGCACAAAAAGTTTAGCATATAGCAGTTGATGTAAAACAGTATATAAAGCAATTGTGATAGTGCTGTTTATGCTCTACTGTATACGTAGCTACTCTTTTCTTTATTAATTTTAAATAGTAATGTCGTGGAATGCAGATAACTGTAAAACTAGTTTCGTAGAGAAGAAATCTGTAAAATCATGGAGATAAATATTTTAAGAAAAGCCAAAGAGGGTCCTGACTGTACTTTGCCTCCAACAACAGCAAAACACAAACGTTAGATAAAGAGAAGTTCAAAATAAAAACCTTACTACATTTGAAAGAGATGGATGCCAATGATGGTGAAAATAGGAATATCATTCAACTTTTGTTTGCAATTTGTTAAATAGTTCGTACGCTGCCGTCCAAAAGTTTGAAAGCAGCAATAGATTTTACAATAAGTCACAGTTACAATAAAATTTTATTGTGCTTATTAATGGACTTATACAACATAAGTGACTGTCGTCAAATAATAGTAAATATTCAAATATAATAATATTTATGCATTGTTTAGCTCGTCAGATTCGACCCATGTTTGGGGTCATTGTCTTGCTGAAATAAGCGGCTCCCTAACAAGATGGCTGTCACATGGAATATCAAAATATTCTTCCTTACGCATTGTACCATTAATTTTCATTAAATCACCCGTAATTGCTCCAGCAAAACAACTCCTGACCATAATACTATCACCTCCGTTTTTGACGGACTACAATAAGCAGACCTTACTAGCTCTTTCCCCTAGTCGTCGACGAACAAAAGCTCTCCGTTGCGTACCAAATAACTGAAATTTGGACTCGTAGGTCCATGAGACTGCGTTCCAATTATCCAATGACCAGTTTGCATCCTCTCTTGCACATGTTAATCGTTTCTCTTTGTGCAGGCGTTTAAAAAACGGTATTTTGCGGCCGATGCATTCCCTTAAACTTACCGGCAATAATCATCTCTTGACGGTGTAACAGAAATATTTGTTTATCGTTGTGTATTAACGAGCATTGCGATATCCGGTGCAGTTAGACGTCGATCTCGTTTCGAAGTCGTTACTATAAACCTATCTTCGAAAGTTCAGCTCCAGAGGTCACACGTGGTCATCCACTTCAACTTGTATCAAGATTTTGTCCTGTCTCTTTTCTCCGGACCAATGTGTAATGCACACATTTCGGTGAAATCTCTAACCGTAGAGTAATTCCTCTCCCGGTATATCCTTCGCTACAAATATTACTACGTTGTTCAACAATCAACTATCCTGGCCTGCGCATGAACGCTTCGAAGGATATAAAGAACACAACGAAGAGGGAAGCGTTAGTTCATCTCCGAAATTACGTGAACGAGAGCGCCCAGAAGAAGATGAGTCGTTCTAATCGAAGCGGTCCCTTTCATGACCAACAACATATGCAGTCAGAAATTTTTGCGTAGTTTCAGCTGCTCTTAACGAATTTCAGTTATAAATCTCTAAGACTCTCTTTTGTAAAACGGACGAAGTTTAACTAGATTGTTATTTGGTCGGTAGCTTGCCGTTAGAAAACGTTCAATGGGTTGAGCAGGTAATAAATTTACGTAAACGTTTACCCTTTCCAGGAACATTTCTAGTATGCAAATGCACGAGGTGGATAATATCTGTTAAATATTTACAGAATTAAATTCACAGTCAACAGTTACCTCATGTAGCCGTGTTCGTCATTAGGAGTAAATGTTCTTATATGCGGAAAAGAACCGTTTAGCATCTAATGATGACTTAACGGATCAGTAGATGCACTGTCATCAAGAATTTGTTTTAATCTAATAAAATCTGAACCTATACATTATTACAACAATATCAATTTCAGCAATAGCATTAGTATTTCTTGAGTCGCTGAATGCAATTAGCTATGTTTACACCATGTCTACATTGACTCCACAATTGACAACAAAGGATTTTGTATTTCTTTTAACATTTCAGCTAGTCTGTTGTATTTCTTATAAATAATTTATAAATCTGCTTCAACTTCAGCGTCTTGCAATTTCTGTTGCTTTAATAGCAGCAAACGGGGTATATATTCGACTCGATGAGCGATAGTTAACTGACGGCCTCCCTACTCTAATACTAAACTGGTTCCACTTTTTCGAATGACACGATATTGACCGAATGTTTGCAGTGACAACTCTCCTTATGAATTCTAGAGTTAATAAAATAGGTGATATATTTCACTTTGTAGATTTATTGATTTTAAATATTATACTTACAAGGGATATAGAATATTAATATTCGTTATAAAAATTAGATTCTAATCGCTAAATGAAAACAATAGTTGAAATGGTACAATTTCTATATCATATAGTTCTAAGTACGGTGATTCTCAGACTTCTACAATTTTTGACCATGCTTCAGTCAGCTTTATCTGTACAAATTTTTGTATAAAACACGTATTTACAAAATCATACGATAGCTACTATATTTAGCACGTAGATACCATATTCATAAGTACTACACAAAGCCTGAAAAGCACTACTACTATTTGCAAAACTTTAGACAATATAACAAATATTACACTTAATATCACATAATAAATATTTAGATATAGTTATTTTATTTTTGTAATATTTTATATAAAAAGATAAATATTACCTTTAGTTATAGGTCTCTGTTTCAAAAGAACTGAACAAGGATTGTTATCAGATTATCAGATTTTCTTATTATTGTACCGATTGATCCCTCAATGCTTGTCACTTTTCTAAATGACACGAAGTTCTTGGAGTTATAGAGAATATACGTGGCAGTATTACAACTATGTATACTTCGAAATGTTCGGTTAACTCAAAATCGGTCAATATCTCTTGAAAATAGTAGAATATTAAGTTTACTCGATTAATTTAATTTCGGAAATCGAGGGCTGAAATGAAAAATCATTCTCAAGGTTATTTCACTATTGTTTCATTATGAGACTTGCAAGGGTTTTAGTAACTCTTCTCATTACTTACAATATAATATTCCTTTTGTGTCAATAGTGACATCGATTTCTTGTGTTTAAAGTACGTATCATTTAATAATCAAGATGTTGCAGATGTTAGCTTGCAATGGGCAATGATTTTGATTTAAAATGTATATATTAACTGAATATATGTAACTTATACCTCTCTAACTTTATATTTTAGCTAAATTTGACCACTTTCAACAGCCTTGTTGCAAAACAAATCTTACTCAAATTGATGAAATACAACAAAGTATATAAAACGTATGTTGGTTTCAATGAGCATAATACTTGAAATATACAGGATGTCCATGAAGTAAAATAAAAACGTATGTAAAACTAACTCTATTAGACTTAAATCCAAAATATTAGCGTACTGAAAAGTAGACGGTGTTGGCTTCTAGTTTTTCTAACACCGACTGTGTTATTGCAGTGTATGCAGTCTGCGTGTATATATCATCGGGTTTGGTTGAATATATGCATTATGTATATACATTCTGTATACATAGGCGGAACATATTACAATTTCCTAAAATTTCAAAGACATCCCGTATGGTAAAAATTGATCAATTTCTTAATGGATGAAGTATTTTGCTCAAATTCCGCAAACTTATCAACTTAGTTATTTAACTAATTTTTGGGAAGTAAAACTAGTTTTAATTAGAAAATTGAAACTGTACCATAAGAGTTAGTTCATTTATGTTCATAATTCTAAATAGAGCAAACAGTTTTTACATATAATACTTATTGAGAGAGAGAAGAAAAATTTCTTTCGTAATTTCTTAGTTTAGGTTACTTATTTCTTAGTTGGATTTGTTATTTCTGCTCCAAGCAAAATTTTACTTTGTACCTTTTGCTTATTTCTCAAGAAAAATTAAACTGAATTTTCTGGTAATTACAAACAAGAAAATATTGACCTGCAAACATACAACTGTATCTGTGATATTCTTGATACATATGTTACATACTGCCCCGCATAATGCAACATTTTACCCAGAGTAACTTCCTGAAAATAAATAGTTAACCGAAGAATACGTTTGAGATGGATTATGTACAACAACGAATAGACAAGAATACATGATTATAGCTAATTGTGCAACACGTGTGAAACTGATCAACAATCAGACAACCAATCCTGTCTACGTTAAGATTTAACATGTGCACGCTGGTAACGCTATCTTAGTTGCTGGTGTATCAACTAGGTGGCGCGTATGCCTGTGGAACATCCTCCAACTCCAACGTGGTCAAACTGGAATATCTACTTATGCTTGTTTCGACCTCAAGTACGTAATCGAAGAATGGATAGATTCCGGGTATTTCGATCTCGAATGTGGGTTCTTGCTCGGTGTAACTGTCGGTATCTGATGTCACATCAAGAATGCCGGAGCCGATTACCATGTCGCACGTGAGAATCGTATCGGATTTGAGGAAGCCTTTTAAGGTGTAAGTGAAGTTCTGGGCTATCCCGTTTATATCGCACGGCATTTCCCATTTCGCCTTCAAAGATACGTTAAACGGTTTCGACGGTTCGTAGTTGTACGAGGTTTCTATATCTAAATATCCGGGTGCTGAAAATTTAAATAAACATTCTGTTAATTTTCAAATACTGAGTGTAGGGTTTCATGACCGTAGTCCATAGCAGAAGTAAAACAGTGAATACACGACAAAACCTGGAAAACATTTCTACTAAATACTGAACAATTTAACATATGCCATATTTTACATAAAAATTAAAAACTTCGTTGATCTATATAGTAGTCATATTACGCAGCGTATTATAGTCACAAAAATAACAATTATTATGAATATTTAAATATTTCACTGCACATATTTCCTATATTTAAAAACAAAAGAAACAAGAGAATGGGAGATTTTCAGTTTTTTACAAATTTTCTATTAAACAACATTGATTATCAGTTGAGCTTATGAAGTTACTTCTTTTCCTCCTTTTCCTCCTTTCCCAAATTTTTCTTTTCAATTTTACTAAAACCATTATAAGAAACGACTACTGTCAACTTCGAAAAATAAATTTGCGACACCTAAAACAGAAACCGGCATATCCAAAATAAAATTTAAAAGATTAAGATTTCCACATATTGAATTTTATAGGTAATATTTATACATCAGGTCAGATTCAGGCCTAAGAACTTTTACAACGGTCTGTGTATTTGGTTTTCAGATTGAAAGCACATCGCGTGGGAAAAATTTTGCTGTCGTTTTGCTTTTAATTACATAGAGCTTCTTCTGGACTAGTTCTTCTAATGCTGCTACAACCAGACTGACGATCGATTTTTAGTGCAGTTATGTACATCACACTTCTTACGTTTCTTTATCTCAAAAGTTTTAACTTTCAATTTAGAGTTCCAAGAGAATTTTAAATATATACGAGGTGTCCCAAAAGCCTTCTTCAGTTCGTTTGGGGGGAGTATCCCAATAGCTAGCCCCGTCCTTGGAAATTAAACGTTTAACGGGAGCAGATCTTCTCAGATGATGCGCATTTTCCCCTTAATGGCCATGTAAATACGTGGAACTTCTATTATTGGAGTTCAACAAATCCAAAGCAGAAGTATGAGAGATCATTTTGCTCGCCAAAAGTTACCAATTAGAGTACAATATCGGCGTAAGGAATTATCGGCCCGTACTTTTTTTGAAAATGGCAGAAATCGCATAGTAACCGTAAATTCCGTGCGATGTTGGGAGATGATTAATAACTTTTTTACACTACTAGAAAATTGATATTCGGACGTGGTGAGATAAACTAGTTGGCACGTAAACCCCATGTGACACCAATGGACTCCTTCCTATGGAGCTATCTTAAATAAAAGGTATACAGCAACACTCCTCACTCTCTGGATGAATTAAAAGGGAATATTCGAAGAGAAGTGGCGGCTAACAAGAAGTATATGTACCGAGTAATTCTCGAAAATTTTGCTTCAGGTTTAGAAGAGTGCCAGCAGAATAACCCAGTTAGAAGACATAGTTTTTAGTCTGTATTTTAATGAAAAATAAACATTTGTTCATTAAACCTGGCCATTATTTTATTATATTCTTTTTATGTTGAAGAGGACTTTTGGAACACCTGCTATTTAAAATCTGTATCTTTCGAGAGCTTCTGTTAGTAATCTGCTCACATTTATAGGTTCTCGACAGTGCATCGGAATTATCTTATCTTTTTCCGAAGAAATGCATCCCGCAAGTCACATTTGGATGTATTAACTTTTAAAAAAATGTAACATTTTGCATAAGAAGCGTAACATACATAACTTCAATGTTCTTTGTGACTAGAATGGAAATAACTTATTCGTCAACATTTGGTTATGTCGGCACGTCTAAATGTAATATAATCTTTAAACAATGTAAAAATTTACTGGGCGAAAACTTTACATCTCAAAAGTCGAAAAATATGGGACACCCTTCTAAATATGCAAATCTACTACCACTATAATACTTACTATCTTCGCGAGTTATCACATTGTCTCTCATCGCCATTCTGCTTATCCCCAAATCGCTAAAATGCGTAATTACTTCAATATGATACAAGAAACTTGCATAAGCATCTGTGAAGTTGAAGTTTTCCGTCGTTTTCGGAAGATTTTCCTTAACGAACACGCTCGTGTTCCATGTTGATATGCAATGAGCAGGTGTGAAATGATAAGGCTGAATCGCGGTGATGTACACCGTATGCCCTGTGACGAACTCCTGATTATCGTTGACTCCCCAGAAGATATTTATTTCACTTGCTGCATCGGTAGTCACATTTAGGTCAGGGACCGCCAGTATTGCTGAAAAAAATCAAGTGGTCGTAAGAGCTTGCGCTTAATCTTCGGTTAACCCGCAGGTTTTATTAGTAGTCTCGACAAAGAGGGGCAAGTTTCGGTGCCGTACGGAGAACAACGTGGAGGGGTGAAGCGCGCGACACAGAGAATCGTCTAACCGTATCAGAGCACGCTTGTTCACTATTATTTGACTGGTCGTTGTAAGTGCTTGTCAGTACACACATACTTAGAAGATGTAGCATCTAGGTACGTTTCGAAAACGGCGTGTTTTCAACAAACTAGACCGTTTTCTAGTTTAATACTAATACGTTTATTAGCGAGTACGACGGATTTAGAATACGAAAGCGGTAGAATTATATGTGCCAGCAGGTGTAAATGCGAACGGTACCTAAAAAGTATAGAACACCGTTCTGCAATCCGTGGAAAACGATGCAGCGAACAATTAATATTTGATATAGATGTTTGATTCTATGTAATATACCGTTCATTTCACTAGACCAACACGCATTTGTCTCTTTCTGGAGCAGGTATGCTTTCCTTAAGCTGATCTCTTAAGAGTGTGAGAGAGTGACAATCTGTTACATGTAACATGTAAAATCCATGCTTTAAACCTTGTGGCGCAATTGATCCCTAAATATTATCTACGAGTAAATGCTTCAATGGCTCATACGAAGACGCAATTTCTAAAGTCCCTAAAACGAAAAGATTTCACGGACTGTGGCCCATAGTGCCTCAACCAGAAAATGCCAGGAAATGCTTTAAGATAGTCAGGTAAAATGTGATTTAGATTTAGTATTCGCAAGAACTACTATGGACTAGCGGAGGAAATTGAAAAATTACAAAATTATTCGATGTTGCCCGTGGATTCTGTTCAAATTGTGGATTATGTTCACTCACACCTATGTACGGCCAAAGGCGAAAAAGATTAAAGATAATACGAAAATTTTAAAGTATTATCGACAAGGATTTTCTCATACTAAGATAACTTGTGAAGGTGCATCGTAAGATCTATTAAGTTGTCGGAAAGATTACTTTAAATTTGCAAATATAACAAAACTAGAAGCGGAACGGTCGTTTTCATAATTAAAAAATGTTTACACCACACGCCGTACTCATTGGACTGAAATAAGTGTGAAAATATATTTAATGATTCTAATGTTTAATAGATGCCACACGGTTGTGATTTCGTGAAAACTTCTTAAAACAGTAACTGTTTCAGCACGTTATATAATATATTTTTATCATTATTTTATGTGTAAACATTCCTGCGTCCGCATCGCCTATGCTCACTCATGAGGGTCACGATCATAAATTATGCGAGTACGTAAACGTTGCTGAACACTCGCCTTGATACGACCGCTCGGCCCCTCCACCTTGTTCTCCGCACCGCACTGTAACTTGCGCCACTTTGCCGAGACTAATAATCAGTAAATCATCTTCGTACAATTTGAACTTACTCGTTGGGAATTCAATGCTGCTCCCACAATACCAAAACCCTTCTTCTTCAAGGAATTCAAAACACGTGCTGTATGTGTAAATAGTGTCGTTTTTCAAACCGATAAAATTGTATCGGAATTCTCCTACTTGGTTGTAGTAATCTATGATGTCAAATATGAAAGGGGATGCGTCCTCATTCTGTTTCTCTGTGACCTTGAAGAAGAAATCTACAACATTGCACCAATTTGGATCATCGGGTAGAATGTACCACGCTACTTCGGCAGTCGTCTCCAATGGATCAGTCGAGATGTGGTGCGGATGTTTTCCTAGAATGCGTAAAAATTAATAAGTCCCCTATTAAGACTCTAGAGAAACTCACGAGTAATCGGTCCTGTATACTCGTCGGATACTGGATCACTGAAAGAGTAACCATCGTTGAAGACAGAAGTTATCACCACTACTGTATTGTCGCTGCAAGGATCCACAGTGAATTCAAAAAAGTCATTCGTGGTATTTTCTAAATTCCCGCTTAGATAACGTTGGTTTGTCAAATTTACTAAATATTCGACATAGCAAAGGGATGAATTTTCGGGGGGATCCCATACGAAACGAGCGCGGTTCCCATTGCTTTCAAATCTTACATTTCGAATTTCCAAATACTCTGTTGAAATTTAAGAGAACACGTGTTAATACAAATTAAAGACAGTGACAGATCATGGGAAACTACCAGGGGTTGGACCTAAGAACAAAGGTCTTCACCGAAATACTGTTATTGCTGCAATGATCTAAATCAATTTTGAAAAACCTAGACTGTATGGTTTTTGGATTTCCAAGAAGATTATATTCATTAGTGAAATCAACTATATAGTAAATATCGCAAAGTTAGCAGTTCTCAGAGGCATCCCAAACAAAACCTGTGCTTTCAGCAAACACAAACTCTAAGTTTCAAATTTTCTGTTACGGTGTAAAAGAATACGTTAAAAATCTTTTATCGGCATTATACCTACATATTGCAATTACTTACCAGGTGTTGGTCCCCTGTGGGCGTAAGTTACTGGATTACTGAGAGAGTCACTTTCACTGTACACAGAGGTAATTATAGTAATCCTGTTGTCACTGCAATGATATAGTTTGAAGTCGAAGAAGGTATCTCTCGTGATTTCTGGTTCTCCACCTGGATTAAGTTCGTTTGTAAACTGTACTTTATATTCAATTTCGCATAAATCGGAATAGTCGGGAGGAACCCAAACGAAACGAGGGTTGTTGTCAAGGTTTTCAAACATAATATTTTGAACCTCCAAATTATCTGTAACAACGAATTAAAGAAGATATTATAATACAAATACAACTGATAGAATATGAAAACATGCCGCGTGTTGGTCCTGTATGTATATACATAGTTAAACGACCCATTTTCGTAGTCATTGCTATTCTAATCGTAAATTATTACCGAAATTACGTTATTACTGCAGGAGCATTATTTTCATTGGTGAATTCAACTATATAGTCAACATCGCAAAACTTGAGAATTTTCAGGAGGATCTTAAGGAAATTTGTGTTTTATTAATTTCAAATCTTATGTTTCGAACATCCAGATTTTCAGTTGCAACTCACAAATAACAATGCATTAAAACTTACATCAAACTAGATGCTACTTAATAAAAACAAGAGCGTTTACAGTATCTTGGGTGGCAGCTAGATAAATTAGGGTATGACAAATTTAAAGTCTTACATTGTAATATTTATGGCTAAGATAACCACCTTTCCATCGAGCTATAAGTCCACCATGCAGGCCAACGTGCTAACCGACAATGATCCTTGCTCGTATACTTATGCCATGAACTGGGTACAACGCAACCTGACCATATATCGAAAAGTTCAAAATTTAGTATATTGCAGAAACTCATGAAAGTCACTGTAAATTGAAACACCCTATTGTTTGCGATGGTATTCAGTCTATAACGAAACTAAATTGTGACTAAAATAACCACTTTTCCATCGAGCTACAAGTGTAGCGTCTAGGACACCGTGCTGGTCGACAATGAGCGTTGCTCGTATAGTTATGCGATAAACTGGGTACAGCTAACATGCGCCCTTAAGCAACGCAACCTGAGCATATATCGAAAAGCACAAAACTTAGTATATTGCAGAAACACATTCAAATCACTGAAAATTGAAATATTTTGTTGCTCGCGATGGTATTCGATCTACAACGAAAACAAATTATTTTTAAAATCTTAGATAAGGGTATAGTGTAATCTATAGATGAATTGTCGCCTGACTTATCGATCAGCTATTAGCGGAATTCAAACCATTAATCTTAATTGTAACCTAATAACTATTATACACCACGAAAAAAATATCTTTGTAATTATTACCATAAAATTGCCACAGTTACGCTCAATAGTGTAAAACGCTTTCCGGCCATTTTTACATATTATTCTAGTGTTCATTTTAAAGCAAATTCTACTATATTTTATGGAGATTATTGCATTAATTTTGTGTGCATTCAAATGCACGGCCACTTAATGTAATGGAATATATAAAGTAGTACGTATTAACTACTCTTCCTGTACATAAATTTGTGGATGTTACTCTATTAAAATCAGAACCTATAGAATAACACAACTTCCTTTGCTATATTATTTGAGTGCCAACTAGACAGCTGCTCTTTACGAAAAATATATTCAGAAATGCATGAGCGTTTGTATCAACTTCAATTAAATTTCAATTTGGAGTAGCCTATGATTTCTATCTGAACTTGAAAACATTAGGAAAGTAATGCTTTCCGAAACTCAAACTTTAACAGTTCTGACTGATTATAATTTAGTTGGGAAGTTAATCTTATTTATTGTGAAATGTTTTAAATAGAAGATAGTCTCCACTGAAATGTGTTTAGTGTAAAAAACTACACTAAAGAATATGCCTGAAATGTTACGCTCTTGTATCGATGCATGCCCGATCTCTGAGTTTCACGTTTTCAATTGCGTTTTAACAATGTTCAAGAGCTATATTATTACAGTTCCAGTTTCTATCTGAAATATATTATTCAGAGCATTACATAGAATATTGTATTCAGCGCCATTGCAAACAATGTTTTTTACCGAAATTCTTGTTTTTGCAATGTCGTTTAGCAATTGCCAATGCTAAGTTTCGAACTCCCACATTGTCTGTTACCGTGTAAAAGAATAAATTAAAAAATCTTTTATCGGCATTACACCTACACATTGCAATTACTTACCAGGTGTTGGTCCCCTGTGGGCGTAAGTCACTGGACCACTCTGAGAGTCACCTTCATTGTACACAGAGGTAATTATAGTAATCCTATTATCACTGCAATGATATAGTGTGAAGTCAAAGAAGGTATCTCTCGTGATTTCTGGTTCTCCATTTGGACTAAGTTGGTTTGTAAACTCTACTTTATATTCGATATCGCATAAATCCGAATCATCGGGAGGATCCCAAACGAAACGAGGGTTGCTATCAAGGTTTTCAAACTTCACATTTTGAACCTCCAAATTCTCTGTAACAGCGAATTAAAGAAGTTATTGTAATGCAGATACAAAACTGGTAGGGTACGAAAATATGCCGGGTGTTGGTCGTGTATGGATATAGTTACACGATGCATTTTCGTACACATTGTCATTCTAAACGTAGATTATTACCGAAATTGCGTTATTAGTGCGAGGATACAACTTACTATCGAAATAGCTACATTTTATGGATATTGGTTTTGCAGGAGCATTATGTTCATTGGGGAATTCAAATATGTAGTCAACATCTCAATAATTGAGAATTTTCAGAATTTCAAGTAAACTTGCGTTTTATCAATTTCAGATCGTATGTTTCGAACCTCCAGATCCTCTGTTGCAATTCACAGTAAACAATGCATTAAAACTTACATCAAACTAGATGTTACTTAATAAAAACACTACTTTTCCTGTACGCAATTTTGTGGATGTTATTCTATTAAAATCAGAACTGATAGGATAACACAACTTCCTTTGATGGAATATCCAAGCATTTTTGAATAACCTATTCGCTGATTGGAATTTAAATCTGGAACACTACCTTACTATATTATTTCAGTGCCAACTAGATAGCTGCTATTTACGGAAAGAATATTCAGCAATATATGAGAGTTTGTATCAACTTCAATTAAATTTCCATTTAGAGTAACCTATGATTTTTATTTAAATTTGTGAAGATTAGAAAAGTAATGTTTTTCGAAAGTCAAGCTTTGACAATTCTGACTGATTGTAATTTAGTTGTGAAGTTAATTTTATTTATTGTAAAATGTTTAAAATAAAAGACAATATTCCCTAAAACGCGTTTAATGTGAAAGACTACGCTAAAGAAAATGCCCTAAATGTTGCCCTTTCGTATTGGTGCACGATCTCTGAGTTTCACGTTTTCAAATGCATTTTACAACTGTTCAACAGTTATACTATTAAAATTCCAGTTTTTATCAAACAAGAACTATCCGCAGCATTCCATAAAATATTGTATTCACAGTCATTATAAGCAATGATTTTTAACAAAATTCTGTTGTTGTTGGAATGTCGTAACTTAATATCGGAAAAGCTATACCCCACTCTCAGAGGCATTCCAAAGAAAACTTGTGCTTCCAGCAACTACAAATTCTAAATTACGAACTTGAAAATTGTCCGTTACCGTGTAAAAGAATACGTTAAAAATCTTTTATCTGCATTACCTACACATTGCAATTACTTACCAGGTGTTGGTCCCCTGTGGGCGTAAGTCACTGGACCACTCTGGGAGTCACCTTCATTGTACACAGAGGTAATTATAGTAATCCTATTATCACTGCAATGATATAGTGTGAAGTTAAAGAAGGTAGCTCTCGTGATTTCTGGTTTTCCATTTGGACTACGTTGGTTTGTAAACTCTACTTTATATTCGATATCGCATAAATCCGAATCATCGGGAGGATCCCAAACGAAACGAGGGTTGCTGTCAAGGTTTTCAAACTTCACATTTTGAACCTCCAAATTCTCTGTAACAACGTATTAAAGAAGATATTGTAATACGAAGACAAAACTGATAGGATACGGAAACATGCCGGGTGTTGGGAGTGTATGGATATACTTAAACGATGCATTCTCGTACACATAGTTATTCTAAACGTAGATTATTACCGAAATTGCGTTATTAGTGCAAGGATACAACTCACTATCGAAATTGCTATATTTTATGGATATTGGTTTTCCAGGAGCATTATGTTCATTGGTGAATTCAACTATATGGTCCACATCGCAAAAATTGAGAATTTTCTTGAGGATCTCAAGTAAACTTGCGTTTTATCAATTCCGAATGTTATGTTTCGAACCTCCAGATCCTCTGTTGCAATTCACAGAAAACAATGCATTAAAACTTACATCAAACTAGATATTACTTAATAAGAACAAGAGCGTTTACAATGTCATGCATGACACCTGGATAAATTACGGGATAACAAATTTAAAACCTTATGTTGTAATATTTGTGACTAAAATAACCACTTTTCCATCGAGCTACAAGTGCAGCGTCTAGGACACCGTGCTGGTCGACAATGAGCGTTGCTCGTATAGTTATGCGATAAACTGGGTACAGCTAACATGCGCCCGTAAACAATGCCCTTAGGCAACGCAACCTGAGCATATATCGAAAAGCACAAAATTTAGTATATTGCAGAAACACATTCAAATCACTGAAAATTGAAATATTTTGTTGCTCGCGATGGTATTCAATCTACAACGAAAACAAATTATTTTTAAAATGTTAGATAAGGGTATACTGTATATGAAATCTATAGATGAATTGCCACCTAACTTATCGATCAGCTATTAGCTGAATTCAAACCATTATTCTTAATTGTAACCTAATAACTATTATACAGACCACGAAAAAAATATCTTTGTAATTATTACCATAAAATTGCCACAGTTACGCTCAATAGTGTAAAACGCTTTCCGGCCATTTTTATATATTATTCTAGTGTTCATTTTAAAGCAAATTCTACTATATTTTATGGAGATTATTGCATTAATTTTTGTGTGCATTCAAATACACGGCCACTTAATGTAATGGAATATATAAAGTAGTACGTATTAACTACTCTTCCTGTACACAAATTTGTGGATGTTACTCTATTAAAATCAGAACCGCTAGAATAACACAACTTACTTTGATGGAATATTCAATCACTTATCAATAACCTATTCACTGATTGGAATCTAAATCTGGAACACTACCTTGCTATATTATTTGAGTGCCAACTAGACAGCTGCTCTTTACTCAAAAAATATATTCAGAAGTGTATGAGCGTTTGTATCAACTTCAATTAAATTTCAATTTGGAGTAGCCTATGATTTCTATCTGAACTTGAAAACATTAGGAAAGTAATGCTTTCCGAAACTCAAACTTTAACAGTTCTGACTGATTATAATTTAGTTGGGAAGTTAATCTTATTTATTGTGAAATGTTTTAAATAGAAGACAGTCTCCACTGAAATGTGTTTAGTGTAAAAACTACACTAAAGAATTTGCCTGAAATGTTACCCTCTAGTATCGATGCATGTGCGATCTCTAAGTTTCACGTTTTCAATTGCGTTTTAACAATGTCCAAGAGCTATATTATTACAGTTCCAGTTTCTGTCTGAAATATTTTATTCAGAGCATTACATAGAATATTGTATTCAGCGCCATTGTAAACAATGTTTTTTACCGAAATTCTTGTTTTTGCAATGTCGTAACTTAATATCGGAAAAGCTATACCCCATTCTCAGAGGCTTTCCATAGAAAACCTATGCGTTTAGCAATTGTTAATGCTAAGTTTCGAACTCCCAAATTGTCTGTTACCGTGTAAAAGAATAAATTAAAACACCTTTTATCGGCATTACACCTACACATTGCAATTACTTACCAGGTGTTGGTCCCCTGTGGGCGTAAGTCACTGGACCACTCTGAGAGTCACCTTCATTGTACACAGAGGTAATTATAGTAATCCTATTATCACTGCAATGATATAGTGTGAAGTTAAAGAAGGTATCTCTCGTGATTTCTGGTTTTCCATTTGGACTAAGTTGGTTTGTAAACTGTACTTTATATTCGATATCGCATAAATCCGAATCATCGGGAGGATCCCAAACGAAACGAGGGTTGCTATCAAGCTTTTCAAACTTCACATTTTGAACCTCCAAATTCTCTGTAACAGCGAATTAAAGAAGTTATTGTAATGCAGATACAAAACTGGTAGGGTACGAAAATATGCCGAGTGTTGGGCGTGTATGGATATAGTTACACGATGAATTTTCGTACACATTGTCATTCTAAACGTAGATTATTACCGAAATTGCGTTATTAGTGCGAGGATACAACTTACTATCGAAATAGCTACATTTTATGGATATTGGTTTTGCAGGAGCATTATGTTCATTGGTGAATTCAAATATGTAGTCAACATCGCAATAATTGAGAATTTTCAGGAGAATTTCAAGTAAACTTGCGTTTTATCAATTTCAGATCGTATGTTTCGAACCTCTAGATCCTCTGTTGCAATTCACAGTAAACAATGCACTAAAACTTACATCAAACTAGATGTTACTTAATAAAAACACTACTCTTCCTGTACGCAATTTTGTGGATGTTACTCTATTAAAATCAGAACTGATAGGATAACACAACTTCCTTTGATGGAATATCGAAGCATATTTGTATAACCTATTCGCTGATTGGAATTTAAATCTGGAACACTACCTTACTATATTATTTCAGTGCCAACTAGATAGCTGCTATTTACGGAAAGAATATTCAACAATATATGAGAGTTTGTATCAACTTCAATTAAATTTCCATTTAGAGTAACCTATGATTTTTATTTAAATTTGAGAAGATTAGAAAAGTAATGTTTTTCGAAAGTCAAGCTTTGACAATTCTGACTGATTGTAATTTAGTTGTGAAGTTAATTTTATGTATTGTAAAATGTTTAAAATTAAAGACAATACTCCCTAATATGCGTTTAGTGTAAAAGACTACGCTAAAGAAAGTGCCCTAAATGTTGCCCTTTCGTATTGGTGCACGATCTCTGAGTTTCACGTTTTCAAATGCATTTTACAACTGTTCAAGACTTATACTATTGTTGCAATGTCGAACTTAATTTCGAAAAAGCTATACACCATTCTCAGAGGCCTTCCAAAGAAAACCTATACTTTCAGCAATAACAAATTCTAAGTTTCGAACTTCCAAATTGTCTGTTACGGTGTAGAAGAATACGTTAAAAAATCTTTTATCGACATTACACCTACACATTGTAATTACTTACCAGGTGTTGGTCCTCTGTGGGCATAAGTCACTGGTTCACTCTGAGAGTCACTTTCGTTGTAGACAGAGGTAATTATAGTAATCCTGTTATCGCTGCAATGATATAGTGTGAAGTCAAAGAAGGTATCTCTCGTGATATCTGGTTCTCCATTTGGACTAAGTTGGTTTGTAAACTCTACTTTATATTCAATATCGCATAAATCGGAATAGTCGGGAGGCTCCCAAACGAAACGAGGGTTGTTGTCAAGGTTTTCAAACTTCACGTTTTGAACCTCCAAATTCTCTGTAACAACGTACTAAAATAGATATTGTAATACAAATACAGAACTGATAGGATATGAAGACATGCCGAGTGTAGGTCCTGTATGGATATAGTTAAACGACCCATTTTCGTACTCATTGTGATTCTAAACGTAGATTATTACCGAAATTGCGTTATTACTCCAACGAAACAATTCATTATCGAAATAGTTACAATTTATGGATATTGGTTCTCCAGGAGCATTATGTTCATTGTGAATTGAACTATATAGTCCACATCGCAAAAATTGAGAATTTTCAGGAGGATCTCAAGTAAACTTGCGTTTTATCAATTCCAAATCTTATGTTTCGAACCTCCAGATACTCTGTTGCAATTCACGGAAAACAATGCATTAAAACTTACATCAAACTAGATGTTACTTAATAAAAACAAGAGCGTTTACAATATCGTGGATGACAGCTGGATAAATTACGGCATAACAAATTTAAAATCTTATATTATAATACTTGTGACTAAAATAACCACTTTTCCATCGAGCTATAAGTGCAGCGTCTGGAACAACGTGCTCGTCGACAATGAGCATTGCTCGTATACTTATGCCATGAACTTGGTACACCTAACTTGCGCCCGTAAACAATGCCCTTAAGCAACGCAACTTGAACATATATCGAAAAGCTCAAAAGTTAGTATATTGCAGAAACACATTCAAATCACTGTAAATTGAAAAATTTTGTTACTCGCGATGGTATTCAATCTACAATTGAAACAAATTATTTTTAAAATGGTAGATAAGGTTATACTGTATACAAAATTTATAGATGAATTGTCACCTAACTTGTCAATCAACTCTTAACTCAATTGAAACCAAACCTTATATTATAATACTTGTGACTAAAATAACCACTTTTCCATCAAGCTATAAGCGTACCGTCTAAGACAACGTGCTGGTCGACAATAAGCGTTGCTCCTATACTTGTGCCAAGAACTGGGTACAGCTAACATACGCCCCTAAACAATGCCATTAAGCAACTCATATCGCAACATATATTGAAAAACTCAAAATTTAGTGTATTGCATATAATCATGCAAATCACTGGAAAATTGAAACATTTTATTGCTTGCTACGGTGTTGAACCTACAACGAAAATAAATTATTTTTAAAATCTTAGACAAGGGTATACTGTATATGAAATCTATAGATAAATTGCCACCTAACTTATCGATCAGCTATTAGCTGAATTCAAACCATTAATCTTAATTGTAACCTAATAACTATTATACACACCACGAAAAGAATATCTCTGGAAGTATTACCATAAAATTGCCAAAGTTACGCTCAATGATGCATTTCAAATGGTCAGTTTCCCGAATATTTTTACATATTATTCTAGTGTTCATTCTATAGCAAATTCTACGATATTTAATAGAGGTTATTGCATTAACTTTTGTATGCACTGAAATACACGGTCACTTACTGTAATGGAATATATAAATTTGCACGTATTAACTACACTTCCTGTACACAATTTTGTGGATGCTACTCTATTAAAATCAGCCCCGATAGGATAACACAACTTCCTTTGATGAAATATCTAAACATTTATGAATAACCCATTCTCTGATCTGGAATCTAAATCTGGAACACCACCTTACTATATTACTTGAGTGCCAACTAGATAGCTGCTGTTTACGGAAAAAATATTCAGAAATGTATAAAAGTTTGTATCAACTTCAATAACATTTCTATTTATAGTAGGCTATAATTTCTATTTAAATTTGAAAACATTAGAAAAGAAATGTTTTTCGAAAGTCAAAGTTTGACAGCTCTGACTGATTATATTCTAGTTGTAAAATTAATTTTATTTATTGTGAAATGTTTTAAATAAAAGGCAGTCCTCACTGAAATGCATTTAGTGTAAAAGGCTACGTTAGATATAATGCCAGAAATGTTGCCCTTTTGTATCGGTGCATGCAGTTCTGAGTTTCACGTCTTCAAGTGCGTTTTACAAATATTCAAAAGCCATATCATTAAAATTCCAGTTCTTATCCAACATGGCTTATCCACAGCATTCCATAAAATATAGTATTCACCGTCATTATAAGCAATGGTTTTTACCGAAATTCTGTTATTGTTGTAATGTCGTAACTTAGTTTCGGAAAAGCTATACCCCATTCTCAGAGGCATTCAAAAGAAAACCTATGCTTCCAGCAATTACAAATTCTAAATCACGAACTTTCAAATTGTCTGTTACGGTGTAAAAGAATACGTTAAAAAATCTTTATCTTAGGCATACACATCGCATTTACTTACCAGGTGTTGGTCCCCTGTGGGCGTAACTCACTGGACCACTCTGAGAGTCACTTTCATTGTACACAGAGGTAATTATAGTAATCCTGTTGTCACTGCAATGATATAGTGTGAAGTCGAAGAAGGTATCTCTCGTGATTTCTGGTTCTCCACCTGGACTAAGTTGGTTTGTAAACTGCACTTTATATTCGATATCGCATAAACCGGAATCATCGGGAGGGTCCCAAACGAAACGAGGGTTGCTGTCAAGGTTTACAAACTTCACATTTTGAACCTCCAAATTCTCTGTAACAACGTATTAAAAAAGATATTGTAATGCAAATACAGAACTGATAGGATATGGAATTGTGTCAGGTATTGGCCCTGTACAGATATAGTTAAATGGCTCACTTTCGTATTAATGGTCATTATAAACAGAGGTTATCACCCAAATTGCATTATTGCAGCAAGGATACAACTCCATAATGACGTTTTTCTATAGAGGTTATTAGGAACCTACAAACAATAGGACCCAGGTAAAAAAAAACATATCTTTACTGCACATACACTATTGTAATGCAGATATCAAACTGGTAGGGTACGAAAATATGCCGGGTGTTGGGCGTGTATGGATATAGTTACACGATGCATTTTCGTACACATTGTCATTCTAAACGTAGATTATTACCGAAACTCCCTTATTAGTGCGAGGATACAACTCACTATCGAAATAGCTACATTTTATGGATATTGGTTTTGCAGGAGCATTATGTTCATTGGTGAATTCAAATATGTAGTCAACATCGCAATAATTGAGAATTCTCAGGAGGATCTCAAGTAAACTTGCGTTTTATCAATTTCAGATCGTATGTCTCGAACCTCCAGATCCTCTGTTGCAATGCACAGAAAACAATGCATTAAAACTTACATCAAACTAGATGTTACTTAATAAAAACAAGAGCGTTTACAATATCATGGATGACAGCTGGATAAATTACGGGATAACAAATTTAAAACCTTATATTGTAATATTTGTGACTAAAAGAACCACTTTTCCATCGAGCTATAAGTGCAGCGTCTAGAACAACGTGCTGGTCGACAATGAGCATTGCTCGTATACTTATGCCATGAACTGGATTCACCTAACTTGCGCCCGTAAACAATTTCCTTAAGCAACGCAACTTGAGCATATATCGAAAAGCTCATAAGTTAGTATATTGCAGAAACACATTCAAATCACTGTAAATTGAAATATTTTGTTGCTCGCGATGCTATTCAATCTATAATTGAAACAAATTATTTTTAAAATCGTAGATAAGGTTATACTGTATACAAAATTTATAGATGAAGTGTCACCTAATTTGTCAATCAAATACTAACTCAATTCAAGCCATTAGCTTAATTGTAACCTAATAACTATTATACACACCACGAAAAGAATATCTTTGTAATTATTACCATGAAATTGCTGCAATTACGCTCAGTAGTGTAAAACGTTTTCCGACCATTTTTACATATTATTCTAGTGCTCATTTCACAGCAAATTCTACTATATTTTATGGAGATTATTGCATTAATTTTTGTGTGCATTTAAATACACGGCAACTTACTGTAATGGAATATATAGAGTTGTACGTATTAACTACTTTTCCTGTACGCAATTTTGTGGATGTTACTCTATTAAAATCAGAACTGATAGGATAACACAACTTCCTTTGATGGAATATCCAAGCAATTTTGAATCACCTATTCGCTGATTGGAATTTAAATCTGGAACACTACCTTACTATATTATTTCAGTGCCAACTAGATAGCTGCTATTTACGGAAAGAATATTCAACAATATATGAGAGTTTGTATCAGCTTCAATTAAATTTCCATTTAGAGTAACCTATGATTTTTATTTAAATTTGAGAAGATTAGAAAAGTAATGTTTTTAGAAAGTCAAGCTTTGACAATTCTGACTGATTGTAATTTAGTTGTGAAGTTAATTTTATTTATTGTAAAATGTTTAAAATAAAAGACAATACTCCGTAAAACGCGTTTAGTGTAAAAGACTACGCTAAAGAAAATGCCCTAAATGTTGCCCTTTCGTATTGGTGCACGATCTCTGAGTTTCACGTTTTCAAATGCATTTTACAACTGTTCAACAGTTATACTATTAAAATTCCAGTTTTTATCAAACAAGGATTATCCGCAGCATTCCATAAAATATTGTATTCACAGTCATTATAAGCAATGGTTTTTAACAAAATTCTGTTGTTGGAATGTCGTAACTAAATATCGGAAAAGCAATACCCCATTCTCAGAGGCTTTCCAAAGAAAACCTATGCTTTTAGAATTTGTCAATGTTAAGTTTCGAACTTCCAAATTGTCTGTTACGGTGTAGAAGAATACGTTAAAAAATCTTTTATCGGCATTACACCTACACATTGTAATTACTTACCAGGTGTTGGTCCTCTGTGGGCATAAGTCACTGGTTCACTCTGAGAGTCACTTTCGTTGTAGACAGAGGTAATTATAGTAATCCTGTTATCGCTGCAATGATATAGTGTGAAGTCAAAGAAGGTATCTCTCGTGATATCTGGTTCTCCATTTGGACTAAGTTGGTTTGTAAACTCTACTTTATATTCAATATCGCATAAATCGGAATAGTCGGGAGGCTCCCAAACGAAACGAGGGTTGTTGTCAAGGTTTTCAAACTTCACGTTTTGAACCTCCAAATTCTCTGTAACAACGTACTAAAATAGATATTGTAATACAAATACAGAACTGATAGGATATGAAGACATGCCGACTGTCTCTGTCTTCATCTTTGGAAGTATTACCATAAAATTGCCAAAGTTACGCTCAGTGGTGCAATCAGTTTCCCGACTATGTTTGCATATTATTCTAGTGTTCATTCCATAGCAAATTCTACGATATTTAATAGAGGTTATTGCATTAACTTTTGTATGCACTCAAATACACGGCCACTTACTGTAATGGAATATATAAATTTGCATGTATTAACTACTCTTCCTGTACACAATTTTGTCGATGTTACTCTATTAAAATCAGACCCGATATGATAACACAACTTCCTTTGATGGAGTATCTAAACATTTATGAATAACCTATTCTCTGATCTGGAATCTAAATCTGGAACACCACCTTACTATATTACTTGAGTGCCAACTAGATAGCTGCTGTTTACGGAAAAAATATTCAGAAATGTATGAAAGTTCGTATCAACTTCAATAACATTTCTACTTATAGTAGGCTATAATTTCTATTTAAATTTGAAACATTAGAAAGGTAATGTTTTTCGAAAGTCAAAATATGACAGCTCTGACTGATTATAATCTACTTGTAAAGTTAATTTCATTTATTGTGAAATGTTTTGAATAAAAGGCAGTCCTCACTGAAATGCATTTAGTTTAAAAGACTACGTTAGATATAATGCCAGAAATGTTGCCCTTTTGTATCGGTACATGCACTTCTGAGTTTCACGTGTTCAAGCGCGTTTTACAAATATTCAAAAGTCATATCATTAAAATTCCAGTTCTTATCCAACATAGCTTATCCATAAAATATTGTATTCACCGTCATTATAAGCAATGGTTTTTACCGAAATTCTGTTATTGTTGTAATGTCGTAACTTAGTTTCGGAAAAGCTATACCTCCTTCCCAGAGGCATTCAAAAAAAAACCTATGCTTCCAGCAATTACAAATTCTAAATTACGAACTTTCAAATTGTCTGTTACGGTGTAAAAGAATACGTTAAAAAATCTTTTATCAGCATTACACCTACACATCGCATTTACTTACCAGGCGTTGGTCCCCTGTGGGCGTAAGTCACTGGATCACTCTGAGAGTCACTCTCATTGTACACAGAGGTAATTATAGTAATCCTGTTGTCACTGCAATGATATAGTGTGAAGTCGAAGAAGGTATCTCTCGTGATTTCTGGTTCTCCACCTGGACTAAGTTGGTTTGTAAACTGCACTTTATATTCGATATCGCATAAACCGGAATCATCGGGAGGATCCCAAACGAAACGAGGGTTGCTGTCAAGGTTTTCAAACTTCACATTTTGAACCTCCAAATTTTCTGTAACCAACGTATTAAAAAAGATATTGTATGCAAATACAGAACTGATAGGATATGGAATTGTGTCAGGTATTGGTCCTGTACAGATATAGTTAAATGACTCACTTTCGTATTAACGGTCATTATAAACAGAGGTTATCACCCAAATTGCATTATTGCAGCAAGGATACAACTCCATATTGACGTTTTTCTATAGAGGTTATTAGGAACCTACAAACAATAGGACCCAGGTAAAAAAACATATCTTTACTGCACATACACTTTAACAACAGAGTTTTTTTGAAACTAACATCTGTTAAACGGCCACTATTATATTCTAAACATTCATGAAGTCGTGTTTAAAACTTCGTTGTGACTCCTTGCGGCATTTCCTGGTTTATCTCTCTAATTTCCTGAATAATGTTAACTTTTAAAGCTTACCGCATTCGAAGAATATTTTGGAAAACTCTAAACTTTAAATATCACCCTAGGAAAGATCAGGTCAAATCCGGTGACCTTGGCGAATTTAATTACCCAGTAGGTCAGGAAGCATATGTCTTATAGCATCCATGCAAATTCGCGCAATATGACACGTTGCTCTATTTTGTTAGAACCATAAGTCGCTAAGTTTTACCCCAAATCGTTTCAGTTCAGTAGGTATAAAATTTCTCCAAATACCTTGAGAACTTACAGTCACTGTAAGGGCCTAATACACCGAATGCAGCTACACCGCACCATATGGTAGATTTTTGAGAATGCAGAAGCTATTCATAAACTTGTTGAGGTTGTTCGGCTGCTCAGTACAGAAAGGTATATATAAAAATGCGCCTCATCGCACATTATTAAATTGCTTAAAACGCAAAGCTGCATTTGCGCCATTTCAAATGCTGTCAATGCCCATTGCGCCGCCCTTTATATAGTAGACATCAAATAATTGAAAAATTTTAGAAGAAATAAAATATGTGCTTTCAGCAATTCCAAGTTAAGTGTTTGAAACCTGCAGATGTTAGTTAATAAAACAAGAGCTTTTCCAGTATCTTGTGTTAGATTCATGAAGTCACGTTTTTTGACTTGATGATGATGTTTTCTTTCTCGAAAATACCTGTTGCCACTTGCAGATTTATATTTTAAGCGTTTAGATCCTTCCGTTTTTGAACATTGATTACTTTCTATTTCATGTTTTTTTCCCGTTTTTTTACTGACATTTTCAGTGGTCAGTTTTTAATCAAAGCTAGGGAGTCATAGAAGGCTGCAAACTATTTGATTTGCAATTAATAAAAAATATTGCCGCTAAATGTGGCATTTAATCTTGCTCTGAAACGTTCCATATTTCCATTTACTTGGAAATTATCACGTATCTTGCGTTTATACATTTTGATTATCATCTTGGTCGTTTAATAACAACGTGGATTGTTTTACATAATATGTGTTTGAATTTTTCAAGAACGGTCAGGTAGATACTATTTATATATATTTCCAGAGAGCGTTGGATCAAGTTGACCACTGTGTGCTCTTTCAGAAGTTGCAGCTATAGGAATTTTCCGGTCACCTTTCGCGTATTGTTGTAATCTTACTAGAACAAATGTGTTGGCAAGGTAGCTTATTTCCCTAATGTGCATTAATTTTAACGCTGATCCGGGATCTTTCGTCCATTTCGTAGATACTAGCCAATTCTTCTTTTCTTTACTTACGCAACCATACATTAAAACAAAATTATCTGACATTTTATGTTGAAATACTTTATATTATAGCAATATGGTTTGTGTATGGTTCAGAAATTAAATTAAGATATATTTCACTTTTTCTTAAGCTACATATTTTCTACGTGATTTTATAAGGCCTATGTTCTTCTAAAAAATAGAACTGTTAGTATCAACAGGGTCAGATTTTAACCAAAAGTTTACAAATTCCAATTGTGTACATTTACAAAATTCATTTATACTTCTTTCATTAATTAGGAACAAATATTAATTTGCACCTGGAAACATCAGTTTACAGTTACAGTTCTTAAATAGTTTACTAATATATCAAATAAATAAAATAAAAATAAATAAAAAAAAATACAACAATTAATTTGTATGTAATATATCATATTTTACAAGGTATTACCTTCACTACCGGTGAAAATTATCTTTTTATACATATTTGGGCTTGGATTTTATAAAATTGTTTATTCATTGTTATTTGGGAACTATAATTATTTGTCAACAATCAGAAGAAATGTATTACATTAAATAATTCCACAAAAGGCTCCTCCCATATTTAATAAAATACTGGGTATATAATACAATTATTCTTACTAATATAATAGCTATTTAATGTAATACAGGTAAAGTCTATAGTTTCCTATTATTTACTCGAACTAGAATAATGAATTTAAATTTAGATGTTATTGTTCTCTGTAAACAGTGAATATCGTTATTAGAACTATCTAAGATTGGAAGTTCGCACAATGATTGTTGCTTTACATAATCTTGCCCGAAGTAACAGAGATATTGGAAAACAACTAAAATTAAGTCGCCGAACTATGTAGTATAACGTTAAAAAATATCAAAATGCTGACTCATTATTAAATAGTAAACAAACAAGATGACGAAAAGTAACTACAACAACAGAAGAAAGTCGGAAAATTATGACGAGTGACGAAAGAGAGTAGAAACTGGAACCAGTATTGAGGGCATTTCTACGAAATTATTATTATTATTATTGTTATTATTATTATTGTTATTATTATTATTGTTATTATTATTATTATTATTATTTTTGTTTCCTTTACCCCTACACCTAACCCAGAGTGCGGACCCACCTGGGTAAGCCCACACCGCGGGGTCCTCACGCTGGGACCGCCCCAGCCACGCTCCCACGCACGAGCGTCACCGACGCGACCCCCCAAAACCGTCTCTTATCAGTTGCGTCACCGTCCTCGAAGGCACTGTTGTTCGGCCAGTAGCTGATTCCACTTCGTGGCTGAATAAGTCCATAGGTAACAGTGCAGCTCGCGATTACACTGTCCCCATGTTTGTTTTGGCAACTTCCCCTCGCGAGGATTAGCAGTCGGTACGTCTAGCCTTTAGTTGAGGAGTGGCTAGCCTCGTGAGATCTCAGGATACGGAGCGATCCAAGAATGAAGTATTTTTGCATCTGGTTAATGAGTCGCTTGATGTTTTTGCTTTTGATTATTTTTATTTTTCCTATTTAACCTGCTTGTTATGTGGCAGCTGAGTCGTGGTGCTAAAGGAGAACTTCCAATATATCTTACGTCTATCATTGGTGATTACTGCCTCCGGATCACGAACCTGGTACGGCGCGATGCTCTGCTCATCCATTTTATATTCATGCCTGAGGTGGTAGTAAAGCACTTTGAGGGCCATGTTATGGCGGTCCGTGTACAGCGCGGGAGCATACAGCGGGCACGCCGACAACAAATGCGTCACCGTTTCCTCATGCGTTCTGCAGGCCCTACAGCGTCTGGGGTTGCCCAAGGATCTATTTTAGGACCGGATTTCTGGAACATCCTATATGACGGACTCTTGAGGCAGGAAATGCCCGAGGAAGTGACTCTTGTTGGGTATGCGGACGACATCGCACTGCTCATTACTGAGCGGGATGTAGAACTAGCACAGCTCAAACTTAACCAAACCATGAGGAGGGTAACTCATTGGATTGAAATGCATGGTTTGAGTCTAGCACTTAACAAAACTGAGGTCGTCATTCTATCTAAGAAGCAGATAGACACAATCGTACCCCTACGCGTGGGGGATGTGGAAGTTACCACCAGCCCAACAGTTAGATACCTTGGAGTGATAATTGATACCAAAATGACCACCAGATTTTACGTACTGCCGATAAGGCGGCGAAGATGGTTGCGAACTTGAGTACGTTGATGGCTAATGTTTGTGGTCCTCGGCCAAAGAAGCGGAGGTTATTGATGTCGACAGTTCAGTTGGTCTTACTGTACGGCTCCGAGGTGTGGGCGGACGCGCTGAGCAAGGAGATGTATCGTAAGAGGCTGGCTCAGGTGCAGAGAAGGGCTGCACTGAGAGCGGGAGTCATTCCAGTGTCGCTCCTTGCTCAGGAAAGGAAGCGCATATATATGAGGAGACGTGCAGGTGAAGAACCAGTCGCCAACGAAAGAGACGCCACATTAGAAGCATGGCAACGACTTTAGGAGACGGACGGAAGAGGGCGCTGGACTGCGAGACTGATCCCGCGCCTCCGCCCCTGGATCTCCAGAACCCATGGGGAGGTGGACTATTACCTGACTCAGTTTTTGACCGGTCATGGCTACTTCAAATCGTATCTGCACCGAATGGGTAAGACCGAGACTGGTGCATGTTTGTATTGCCCAAATGAGATAGATGATGCGCACCATACCTTCTTCTTATGTGAGAGATGGGCGGAACCAAGACGGTTACTCGAAATGGAGATCGGCGAATTTACGATCGATACAATTATAACGAAGATATCAGCCAATGAAAATTGCTGGACAAGTTTAACGCGATACGTTCAATATGTCCTGCGCACGAAGAAAGGCGATTTGGACCGCAACATGGAAAGAGTATTGCTATAATTCGAAAGTCCAGTGGAGCGTGGCCTTTGTACAGCAAACTAGACACAGCCCGAACTAAAGAGATTAACGGGTGGTGGCTGGTAGTCCTCTATTGAAGGGAGTCCGAGTATTGATGCTTATTATTATTATTATTATTATTATTATTATTATTATTATTATTATTATTATTATTATTATTATTATTATTATTATTATTATTGTTATTGTTATTATTATTATTATTATTATTATTATTATTATTATTATTATTATTATTATTATTATTATTATTATTATTATTATTATTATTATTATTATTATTATTATTATTATTATTATTATTATTATTATTATTATTATTATTATTATTATTATTATTATTATTATTATTATTATTATTATTATTATTATTATTATTATTATTATTATTATTATTTGAAAATGCACGCGACCATGTTGCTGGGTCAGGCAAATGCGGAGTTTTCAGACAGGCGCTTGAGAAAGCAAGAGCAGAGTACATCAGTGCTCTAGAAAAGAAACATCAAGTTAATGAATAGAGTTCTTCAAGGGAGCAGAACAGCAGATGAGATCAGAGTAATTCAGATCAATATGAACAGAAGTAGGCTAGCTGACGAACTTTTATATCAGCTGGCGTTTGAATCCAACACGGATATTGTGTTTATCAGCGAGCAGTACAGGAACCGAGATCAGCCCACTTGGTTCTCGGATCCGCTGAGCACCTCGGCTATATGGATATCCAGTTCAAGAAACATTCGAGTAGAGGGGCACGGTTCCGAGGAAGGCTTTGTCTGGGTCAGATGCGAGGCGATGACTTTCTTTAGTTGCTACCTCACCCCCAATGAGAGTATTCAACAGTTCCGCACAAAGATAGATGCTTTGGAGGATGCTATCTTCAATACCCAAGGAGAGGTAATTGTTGGGGAGACTTTAATGCTAAGGCGATAGAGTGGGGTATGCCGCATCCGGACTCCCGAGGAAGGTATATTCTAGAAATGGCGGCCAGGACTGGGCTTATTGTTCTTAATGAGAGGGAAGTGACTACCTTCCGTCGACCTGGTTACTCAGAGACTATACCGGACGTCTCTTTTGCATCCGAGGCATTAGTACCTAGGATCGTGGACTGGAAAGTATCTGAAAGTTATACAGGAAGCGATCACCAGGCTATTACCTTCACCGTGTATGGTCGATCTGAGGCCCGCTGCCGGTTCTCACCGAATTCTGGTGGCTGGAACTTTGGGAAACTTGACACGGAACGATTCTGTAGGGCCCTGCCTCCTGTATGTCGACTTATAGCAGGATCGGAGGTAGATGCGAGGGAGCGAGTGGAGAGACTTGTTGAGTCGACAATGTCAGGCATTGCATCTGCCTGCGATGCCTCTATGCCTAGAAAAAGCTCCCCGACATTGTAAACGGGCAGCTTACTGGTGGACGGCTGAGATAGCTGAGCTGCGCAAGCGTTGCCTCCGATTAAGGCGAATCGCGCAAAGGGCTGGGAACCGAGAGGAGGCTAATATAAGATCTGCTGAGCACCGAGAAGCCAAGAAATCCCTGCGACGGGCAATTAATGAGTCAAAAGCGCGCCACTGGAAAGACATGGTGTCGGACGTGGACTCTGAGCCTTGGGGGCTAGGATACAAGCTCGTCACCCGTCGACTTGGGGCGATGAAACCGCCGGCTATTCTGGAGCTAACCAGGATGCAGCGAATTGTGCGAGCGCTTTTCCCCTCTCATCCTGCGAGGATGGACAGAGGTTTGAGGATGCCAGGAGATTTCCTACCATTTAATGAGGAGGAACTGAGAACGGTAATGGGGTCCCTTGCTCAAAGGAGAGCACCAGGACCGGACAACATTACAAACGAGATCCTGAAATTGGTATACCAGCATAGCCCACATCTGTTGCTGGATATGTACAACGAGTGCCTGGCCGCGGGAGTTTTTCCCACACGTTGGAAGGTTGCCAGATTGGTGCTAATCACTAAAAAGCAGGGAGATCCGGATGACCCATCTACGTACCGCCCTCTATGCATGCTGGACACGGCGGGTAAGGTTCTGGAGAGGCTTATACGAACAAGATTGCAGGCAGTGATGGAGGATGCTGGGGGTTTGTCGCCCCGACAGTACGGATTCCGCCGGGGAAGATCAACTGCCGACGCTCTACGGGAAGTTTGTGATGCGGTAACCAGAGCAGAGGACCACAACCACTACTCGCGTCGAATCGTTCTTCTTGTTACCTTAGACGTCCGAAATGCATTCAATTCGGCAAGATGGGTGGATATATTGAATGCTTTGGAGCACTCCTTTCGGGTGCCGCCGTACCTTTTGCGGATGATTGACGACTACCTGCGGAATCGTTCCATCATATACGATACGAAGCAGGGTCGATGCAATGATAAGGTGACGTCTGGGGTTGCCCAAGGATCTATTTTAGGACCGGATTTCTGGAACATCCTATATGACGGACTCTTGAGGCAGGAAATGCCCGAGGAAGTGACTCTTGTTGGGTATGCGGACGACATCGCACTGCTCATTACTGAGCGGGATGTAGAACTAGCACAGCTCAAACTTAACCAAACCATGAGGAGGGTAACTCATTGGATGGAAATGCATGGTTTGAGTCTAGCACTTAACAAAACTGAGGTCGTCATTCTATCTAAGAAGCAGATAGACACAATCGTACCCCTTCGCGTGGGGATGTGGAAATTTTCACCAGCCCAACAGTTAGATACCTTGGAGTGATGATTGACACCAAAATGACCTTTCGTCACCAGATTTTACGTACTGCCGATAAGGCGGCGAAGATGGTTGCGAACTTGAGTAGGTTGATGGCTAATGTTGGTGGTCCTCGGCCAAAGAAGCGGAGGTTATTGATGTCGACAGTTCAGTCGGTCTTACTGTACGGCTCCGAGGTGTGGGCGGACGCGCTGAGCAAGGAGATGTATCGTAAGAGACTGGCCCAGGTGCAAAGAAGGGCTGCACTGAGAGTTGCCTCGGCGTACCGCACTGTGTCGGAACCGGCGGTCCTAGTGGTAGCGGGAGTCATCCCAGTGTCGCTCCTTGCTCAGGAAAGGAAGCGCATATATATGAGGAGACGTGCAGGTGAAGAACGAGTCGCCAACGAAAGAGACGCCACATTAGAAGCATGGCAACGACTTTGGGAGACGGACGGAAGAGGGCGCTGGACTGCGAGACTGATCCCGCGCCTCCGCCCTTGGATCTCCAGAACCCATGGGGAGGTGGACTATTACCTGACTCAGTTTTTGACCGGTCATGGCTATTTCAAATCGTATCTGCACCGAATGGGTAAGACCTAGACTGGTGCATGTTTGTATTGCCCAAATGAGATAGATGATGCGCACCATACCTTCTTCTTATGTGAGAGATGGGCGGAACCAAGACGGTTACTCGAAATGGAGATCGGCGAATTTACGATCGATACAATTATAACGAAGATATCAGCCAATGAAAATTGCTGGACAAGTTTAACGCGATACGTTCAATATGTCCTGCGCACGAAGAAAGGCGATTTGGACCGCAACATGGAAAAAGTATTGCTATAATTCGAAAGTCCAGTGGAGCGTGGCCTTTGTACAGCAAACTAGACACAGCCCGAACTAAAGTGATTAACGGGTGGTGGCTGGTAGTCCTCTATTGAAGGGAGTCCGAGTATTGATGCTTATTATTATTATTATTATTATTATTATTGTTATTGTTATTGTTATTATTATTATTATTATTATTATTATTATTATTATTATTATTATTATTATTATTATTATTATTATTATTATTATTATTATTATTATTGTTATTGTTATTATTATTATTATTATTATTATTATTATTATTATTATTATTGTTATTATTACTGTTATTGTTATTGTTATTATTATTACTGTTACTATTATTAGTTTCGCGGTACGTGCAATATGTACCGCGCAAAAAGAAGGGAATTGCAGCATAGACAGAGAATTGTTATAATTCCAAACCACAACGGAGTGTGGCCCTTCTACAGCCAAATGCATAGACCCAACCCGAAGTAATGTGATAAACGGTTCCGGACTGGTGTCTAGAAGAAGAGGGGGTGTTTTAGTTGGTAGTCCTCCTTCAGAGGGAGTCCAGCATAACATGCGTCAATGCATTTCACCTACGCAAAAAAAACATTATTATTATTATTATTATTATTATTATTATTATTATTATTATTATTGTTATTATTGTTATTATTATTATTATTATTATTATTATTATTATTATTATTATTATTGTTATATTTATTATATATATTAATTATATGATAATTATATTAATTAATTAATTATATCATTATTATAATGTACGTAAACGATAATAAGCTTTTATATACGTTTTGTAAGTAAGATTTATACCTGTTTTGATATTGTGCCCGGTATAGGGGGAAGACATTAATTAAGACCACCACTGTACATATATTACATAGATAATGTTTAGCTTGTTACATATTGTATTGCTGTGTCCAATTTCATCTGAATCTGGTCCTTGAATATGCCTCTCCTTTATTACATTTCGGGATGGCTGATGTATCTATCAGTTATTTTATGTTGCTCAGAAAAAGCTTTTTCTAATTAAAGCGTGACATTAACGTCATAGTTACATAGTCCAGTAGTAGGTCGTGTACCCAGGTGAAGGTCTCTTTAGATAGACCCGTTACGGTGTAAAAGAATACGTTAAAAATCTCTTAACGGCATTACACCTACATATTACAATTACTTACCAGGTGCTGGTTCCCTGTGGGCGTAATTCACTGGATCGCTCTGAGAGACACTTTCACTATATACAGAGGTAGTTATAGTAATGCTGTTATCACTGCAAGGATGTAGTGCGAAATTAAAGAAGGTATCTCTGATGGCTTGTGGTTCTCCATTTGGATTAAATTGGTTTGTAAACTCTACTTTATATTCGATATCGCATAAATCGGAATCGTCGGGAGGATCCCAAACGAAACGAGGATGGTTGTCAATGTTTTCAAACCTTACATTTCGAACCTCCAAATTTTCTGAAACAAGTAAGTTTATTTTCGTTTTTGCGGAAAAAGAATACGAAACAATCACATCAGATCTTTTATATCTGCTGTGGCTTCCGATGTACCCTACATGAGATTCTATACATAGTAAGAACTTACCGGGTGCTGGTGCTTTAAAGGACCAATCTACTGGATCACTTTGAATATTATAATCATCGTTAGAGACGAAGGCAACTATAGATATTCTGTTATAGCTACAAGGAGCCATTGCAATATCAAAAAAGGTATCAGTGGTGGTTACTAATTCTCCAGCTGGTGGGAAACCGTTGGTGAAATGCACTTTATATTCGATATCACAAAAGTAAGAATCTGCAGGAGGATCCCATACGAAACGTGTCTTATCGCTAATCTCTAATCTCACATTGCTGACTTTCAAATTCTCTGTTGAAGAAGAAAAAAAGGGAGAATATCAACTACTATTCTCGCTAATTGCATTTTTTTACCTGGAATTGACTCAACACGAACAGCGGTCTTGCTTTCACCTAACGCTTGCGCAGTGTTTACCCAAGTAGTTACATTAATGTGGCTGGTGGTACACGCGATATTGTTGGTTATTGGAGAAGCGAAGGATTCGCTATACACCAAAACGGTTTCATCATAGTCTCTGTGGTCGCTAGTAAACTCCACTAAATATCCCACCTCGCCGCAATCTGCTGGGATATCCGGCGCTTGCCATTTGAAATATCTACTAACGGGATCAAATTCTAAGTTCTGAACTGCAGTGTTGCCTAGAAGATCATAAAATATGCTTTTCAGGAGACTCTCCTTAAATCTTGCTTAAAATAACTAATAAAAACTATTGATTTACTAATAACTTCAAAGGTAACATGGAGATCACGTTTTTCTTAGAATAATGTTAATGATTATTATTGATTTTGATTTTAACATTTATTATAAATGTGAAACATTGGAATTATACTGAATATTTATTTATTTATATAGAAAGAACAAAAATATAGAACATATGCTTGTTATCGCCGCGGATAACTTGAACGGATTTGTTGTTTTACTGCTATGGATTGTATCAGATTAATAAGTAAATTTTATAGAATTCTATCTTATTCCTCTCTAATTTCCGGAATTACACGTGTTTGCATTCATATCTACGTGCATATACCATATCTATTACTCTCAAGTCAAACATGCTTTAAAAAATCTTTTCGACTTTTACCCATAACTAAATTCAAAACTTCCTCACACTTGTGCTGCTCTAAAATTTATGATTTCGTTAAAAAAATATGAAGAGTTGGGTTTTAAAACTTGGCTGGTACTATCTGCGCCGATAACGCAGAGGTTGTGGGTTCAAATCTTACTTTTCAAGAATTTGAAATGTTGATAAAATGCAAAAAAGCATAATTTAATCATTACTAATACCAACGAAGGTTTCATGTTAATATTAATATTAATTTAATTAGTAGGAACTTGCCTTTAATAATATTATGTCTCCTGAGATATTACGATATATCTCAGAACTTACATTCAGCTTCGCGGGGCAATTGGTAGCATGTTGTGCCGGCACGCCAGAGATCGTGGGTTCAAATCCTACCTTGACTAATATTTTTTCAGGAGTGTAAAACATTGGTAAAATGCAAGGTAATCGTTTTTGAGTTATTTAGTTTTTTTTTTTTAAGCACAGGGTGTTACAAATTACTGCGTGTGTAAGAAATATATTTATGTACAAGTGTAAAGTTTTGGACAATTATTTCGAAAACTAGGCTGGATGAAGTATCACGTGCTAAACTTTATTAAACAATATATGTCAATTTCTCCATATTTTGAAAAAGCACCCCATTTTTTTCAGTTTCACTGAACCCTGCATTTGAAACTAGATTTTTTGTTGATGGTTAAATTTCCTAACATTATTTTGCTGTTTATAATAAAATTAGAGCAGAAATAGGAACAAAAGCACTGGAAAATATTGTATTAAAGTAAATTGACGAATATATTCACCAGTTGTCAAAATAGTCCTATGAATCTGAGCTAAATGATGTAGCCGTTAGTTTTTTAGATAGTATACTATAATTTGCGAGAACTCACCGTCCCAAAGAATGGAGAAATTTGCGTATACATCGTCAAACGGTACGGTTCCAGGAACAACGGTTGTAGATATTGTAATTAAGTTCGTTGAACAATTTCTTCGGTTGAACGATGTACTCGAAAGTGGATGAGGAAGGGTAATGGTTTGGCTGTGTTCTCCATTGATAGAATGACTGATGTGATACAATAAGTTACACGGATTTGGGTTCCAAGTTACCTCGATAGTATCCGTTGTTATGTTAATTAGAGTAATTTGTATTTGTTGGCATTCTGAAAGGCAATAATTATGAAATATGCTTATCTAGTAGTACTTTTTTAAGTGTTTTGCGAGCATAAATCTTTAGTAACAAAAATGTTTGTTTGCAATGTAAAATGTATATACGGTATTCATAATCTTGTGATTTAAAAATTCAGTCGGCTCCACTATGTATTAAAAATGATTCATAATGTAAAAATATTTTCAATTTCAAAGTACCCTTAATTAAATTATAAACGTCTATGAACTTCTTTACGTCAAATAGCACATCTTGCATATCATAATTTTGACGAATAACCTTGTAGGCAATTAATTGATCATTTATCAGAAACTTAATCTTGTTTTTCTTTTTGACAGATGCAAGGCTCAACTTAAACATGAATATTTTTCATTTATTATTTGTTGTGAATAAATCACCTACTGTTTTCATAGCATAGTCTACAATTTATTGAACCAATTTAATCCCTATTTACGGCTATAATATTCTGTTTACTAATGCCCTAATTGCGATATTGATGAGATTAATTTAACCTATTTAAGAATCTGCCGAACTTAAAAATTTAAATATCAACCTAAAGATGCACACAACCAAATCGTGCCTATGTTGAGCATTTCATACACAGGCATGCTAACAGTTTTTGGTCTTATTAACAGCCAAAACAAAAAACAGTAGAATTCCTGGTGATTCCCAGACGATTGATGCATGTTTTTATCATTTTACATCCCTCTACTCGCTGAAGTTCAGGCGTTAATGTGTTCAAATAGTCTCATTGTACAAATTGGTAATTTATCTGAATTTTACGTGCTCTCCGCAATCAAATTACTTAAAAATTCAGTTATCCTGTTTCTTTGCTACGAGATTGTCCTTTTCGTTGAAACACTATTGATTACAATGGCCAATAATACATTTGTAGCAAGGAGTGTGATAGGTATTTTAAAAATGAAATCAGTTTTTTCCATGGGCCTTGGTTTTCTTGTGAGACGTTACTTTATTTTTTCTAAAACTTTTTCTCAATATTGTTTCATCTGCAACGACTGATTTAATATCGGAATGTGTACAAGGAATTTCTATAGATGTGGTAAATGAGATTGGAGTCGAGACTTGTGTTGCGTCCAAAACAATGCATTCCTCGCGCTTGCATAAATAGCCTTAATCCTTTTTGTTATATTTGTAGAGGATTTGAAATCGCAAAAACGTTGATTTACTCTTCTTATAAAGAGGTGTTGCAAACTTTATTTCTGTTGTGAAGTTGGTGATTAAAATAAGACATAGACCCCTTCATCTACTGTTTAGCAAGTATTAAGCCTCGGACAGGCTTGCTAAAAATCACGTAATCGCGTAACTAGATAACGTAACTAATAACCTGATAATAATACGTAATAAATAACGTAAATAAATCACATAGTATGCCGTTTGCTGTTCCCATGATTTGAGGGAAACCGAAAGAAATGTATTATTATATATTGACCGTTCTTTCTCTATAACACAAATAGATAGAATAGTTTCTCAGATTTTTGCGGCCGTTTGTCATCTCATAACGGTCGGAGTGCGAATGAAAACCCCAATTGTTCGCGAAACGTCAGAAACAGACCCCGACAACCGTTACGGCAATGATATAGATAGAAATCATTTCGAACTCTAATCTCTATCTAGTCTTAATATGGCCTTATTCGAGTAAAACGTTTCGTTTTCTTGGTAATGGTATATAATCTTGGCTTACTTAGAAGAATCAAAAGAGATCATAAAAGTTTCAGTAAAAAGCAACCAAACAGTTTTTGATGGGTAAACACAAACTATTTTTTTGTAACTACCACTATTCCTTAATAATGTTGGTAATAGTTACAACAATTAATGTAAATAGTTTTACACAAAACAGAAACAAAAAAAAACATTATCATAAAATATTTCCACAAGTTTAAATTTTTTAGTACATCCATCTAACGGAACATGGTTAAACCACAATTTCGTTACCAGCATCTACGAAGTAAATGATGCTGTACTAATAGGCATTTAGCACTTATTTCTTATTTTAATTCAATATAAAATATAATTAATATTTTTTCATATTCATTTCACATTCATGGCACCTACTGTAAAATCGAAATTAATATAATAATATGAAAAAGGGAAAGTAAATACTTCCAAAAGGATACGTAAATCATTAAATATATTACACAAAACTAGATAAATTATACCAATTTACTTCGTTAAAGCAGTTATTATATATTGTCCCCTCATTTTCCATAATACACTCCTAATCTAATCCAAGGAACTTTGTCGTTTTGTTTTAAATACATATGTATATCGCTGTAGCAAGTGTCTTGGGACTTGAGAATTTATTGAAGCTTGAGTGTTTTCTAGACCTTATAGGACTAAGTATCCGTTTCTGTTTCTGCTAAAAGAAATCCAAATTTGAAAATCAACATTTTCTCAGTTTTTCATTATTTCCTATTAGATGTTCATAAAAACTTCTTTCAGATTTTTTTCTCGAAACTGCAAAATGTTTAAATAAACTTCAACTTTGTGATATATTAAATATTTTTATGCACCAAGTAAATCAGTATAAAAGTATATCTGTTGTGGTGAATTAGCACTTCAACATTCTTCTTCTACTTCTCTTTATAAACCTTATACACATGCTTTACATTGCAAAATCTAGTAATTGGCAATGACACTGTATACACCTTTAAAAATGTACTGACACTGTGCAGGCCTCTAGAAATTTACAAACTCTCGATTTCTACATATTAGATCTTGTAGTAACTGCATAGTTATAGCATACTAATTCAAAACTCACCAAATGATACCGGTGGGTGGGATGCAGACAGAGATAGCACGATAATGAGTGTAATTAATCCAACAAGCATCACTGAGATCACAGTCATTTGGTAAACTAAACAAAAAGAAATATAAATCCGTCAGATCACTTATACATACGCTACATGAAAAACTACCTTTTCTAGTGCAGAGCAAAGACGACATCAAGTTGCACTAAAGGAAAACGGCGAACCTTAATGCCTAATGCTAAATACTAACTGTCATTATACCCATCTATATTAACTACCCAAAAAATTATCTTAATCCAGCGATTAGCAGAACAACGGTTCTTGATTTGACGATAGATAATCGGTGAAAAGGAGGCGGATACACGGCAAAAAAAAATTCAATCACCTCCCAATACGTGGAAATTGTAAAATATTTTAATTAAATTTCCAATATATACTAGTGGGCTATTTTTAATAACCTTATGATAGTAGATGGCCTAGTAGGAAATGTTCCATTTTATAATTAGCTAAGTGATTCGAAAGGGAGATAAGGGGCTCCTAGAAATTAAACCAAACATAATTTTTTTAAATAAACAAATTCTAGGAGCTTCTTTTTCATTTATTCGAAATCAATTATTGCTAGTTGTAGTAATTTTCGCAGAAATTTGTATAAATATGCACGTTAGAACACGAATACAAATACCTTGTATTTTTTTATTAACATAACTTAATGAAACAGCAGAAAGCTATGCAAGGTATTTACAGCTACTGTTAGGTTTTGGAAGATTACAGCAATCGTTTTAGTATTATATAAGAGAGATTAGGCTTCTGTGAACTACAAATTCGTTCAGGTAGTAAGCTTTCTCTAGTATTATTCAGTTGATTAGCGTGATGTTATTACACGTTTATGCTAGTTATAAAATTCTCGAAAACAATAACTCCTATAAATATTTATAGCTGGAGATGCGACAATATTCAATTATATATCTCCTGCATCTAAACTAGAAAGAAATACGTTATACAGTGGTGTTTTAAGGATATCTTAAATGCTATGCTAATTTTTCAACGATAACAATTATCGTTATTAGAAAAATACACTCATTTCTATTTCTGCTAAATTTTAGCGTTATCCATATTTATCCTGTTTTATAATTGTGATGTTTGTTAAATATATTTAAACACTCAATTATTTTATACTCATTTATTTCGACACTATACCACAACTACTAAATCAACACTATATTGCTAGGACGTGGTTAGGGACAATACTCCCAGTCCAAGTGTCTCTAGTAAGAGAAGTACCACACACACATATGGCACAGTACAAAAACGGTATTTTATTTCCATATATTACATTTTAGGTTATATCTGACCATCCGAAACCAAAAATAACCTAGTAAAAATTAAAATACTGCTAGCTGTCTTGCAACGCCCAAGATCTATGCCCTTTGTCACATCAACCTCCTTTTGTAAGCATATAAATTATCATGGTCATAATATGAATGTATTAAATTAGACATATGCCTAAAAAAGAACAGTAAGTTATCATATTGTCCATTATAAACATTATCGATATCATTATCATGGGTTACAAAGTCTTCCATCTTCCATAAACTGTTTTCGTTAAAACATTTGCTCAATCCTTGGTATTTGACATGAACACTCTACGTATTTGTATGTACCTCAAGTACAATTTGATGAAAGTTACCTGGTATCACCTTGGACTACCTTTTGGTGCCTCCAAAACTGCGATATTCTATTTTGTGAGATGAAAAACTCTCGATTCTCTCATCTTTATAGATTCCTTTACTCTGAGTCCACGTCAATAAACACAGCCTTCTTAATTGGCAGTTCCTTCAATTCTTTTAAACGCGAAATGCTATCGTACCGACGCATACCTTCGCAACGTTGTTTTATTGTATGCCTTCCATAATTCTACAATACTAATGCACTTAATGGATTTTATATCCTCATAGTTGTTATTAAATAATTGATTGATTTCAAGAATAACTAGGGAATATCAATATCGCATTCACGTTTTCACAGCTTAGAATATCGGGATACGTGTATACTTTTACATCATGCGGTGCTATGATAGCAGCGTGAGCTGAAGTGCTTTGCCCGCGTGGGTTCGGATCCTTTCCTCAGCGCCAATGTCATGTTTGTTACTCCAAGTGCCTCTAGTAAGAAATATCACACACACACACGTGGCACAATACAAAAAAAATGTTTTATTTCCATATATTACATTAATGGTGCTAACTTTCTTAACTTAAATGGTACACCTCCATATCACAACGATTTCAAGGAATGTGTGGTTATATAATTTACAGGTACCATAGTAGCCTCTACTTTTTACAAATTAACAATGTCTTCGAAACGCAGCATTTAAAAGCATGTGGACTCTTAGTTTGTTACTGACTGTCGGTAACACGTTTGACCATAAGAGTCCACGTGTTCTTGAAACGTTAGGTTCCGAATAAATTATTAACTTGTGTGAGGTAGGGTTTAGTGCGATACCTGTAAATTACATCCTCACATGCTTTTTTGTTTTTTTTTGAAATACAATGAAAGGACCAATCCAACAATGCCATTATATGGTAATTTATAATATGCGACCAAATAAAATTTAGTATTATATATTGATTAGCATATTCATTGTTTCACCTCCTGTGTGTGCTATAGCTCCGTCTTGTTGAAGGTAACCCTATGTTATTTCTTCTTCATTAAGAGTTCGATAAATACAGCAGTTTTTCGCGGATGAAGTGAGATTTAATCATAAAAATCATATAATTTATCTGTAGTCCGCATCCTCATATTTTGTGAGTTAACATATCCATGCAGATAAAATCATGAATTGTCAGAAAAAAAAGGTCATTATCAAAATTATTTAAAAACCACTGGTTATGCGTTGTTCTTCTAAGATAGTTGATTTGTTTGATTTCTTGATAACAGGTCATGCGAAATAAATGTAAGTCCTTTTCCAAAATTGTATGGCAGGTAGCAATTGATATACTCACTGATTGCGATACTACTTGTATGGAAGTTCTTGGTGTATCATTTATAATTTCTCTTACATTTTCAACTAACGCTTCCGTGTCATGACCTCCTTTCGGTTTAACACTCTCTGTTTCCTCAAAAACCTTAATGCCACAATTAAGTATCTGCCGAAAACTATCGTAATCAAAAACGAAGTTAGGAAACTCATTTCCAAAAGTCTTCTAAACACGTCCGTAGCGAAAATAAGATTCAACCATTTTAAATCAATTTTACATTACAATACAATTTCCCTATCAACTATGCATGTGAACAAACACTCTTTCAAATTGAGTACTAATGCAGCTAAAAATAATATAAGTTACGACAAAAGTTTTTATTGGAATGGACTACTAGATGTAAAATTTAGCCTGTTACGTCAATTCATGTGTGGAGCTTGTTGGCAGGGAACGTAATCGCAAGAATTGTTAGATTGCCAAAAATATACTTCAAATTTCAATTCCAGATGCGTAAATTATTAGTATTAGTATTTACTTTTATTAGTATTTACTTTTTCTGATTATACTTTTTTTCCTACCTTTGTTTTTGGTTTTCGTCTCCAGTTTAATTGACTCTTGTTATTTATTTGCTTAATCTCGTATCCTTAGGATCTTTTTATTAACAATGGCAACGTTTGCCATAGTTCCGCTATAAACTCTGCGACACTTCAATTTTATTATCTCAAGTCAAAAGATGCTACTGTAAAGGGTTTGAGAAGTGCGTTAGAATAAATGTTCATTAAATACTTTATTGGTTTTATGAGAACTTCTGCCCGATTCACCAATATTAAAACTGCCCTGACTTTATTTTTCATGGCTGGTGCATAGACAATGCTGTCATAAAATTGGTTGAAAAATAAGTATATCATCTAAAGATGAACTATAACGAATTTATGGTTAATAAACAATTAATTAAAGGAATGAAGGAATGAACGTTATCCTAATAGGTTCATCAGCGAATACTATTTAAAATAACATCACGCTACGTTCATGACAAGGAGTGTAGTTTATATACATATATATATATATATATATATATATATATATATACATGATATTTTACACATACAAAACATTACAACTACCGTATAGCCTCTTTAACGAATATGAAAGAAAGATTGTTCAACTACACTAAAATTGACAAATGCTAAGCAGAAGAAAGTTGTATGGATTACAAATTTAAAAGGTTCAATGTTGATATCACAAAGATCAGAGATTCTGTTGAAGTTAGTACACATTAAATACATTGGAGACCTTACGACAACAGTTTCCCGAGTGCAACCGAAGTAGGAAACCCATGACGATCTGGAGTTAATTCTGGAAGCACTTATTTAAAAACCAGGGACAGTCAATGTTATACGCCAACCAAAATAAAAATGTTAACAAAGGAGTGGTTTTCCTTATAGAAAGAGGAACAAAACTAAACTTCTTCAGGAGAACACTACGTTCACAGCCTCTGTATGGGTGAGATCCTTCCTACAGGAAATAGAGGAACTTCAGGAATCTTCTCCGAACTGCTTCAATAGAGTTTATGTGTATTTCATAAACTGAATTCCAAACCAACGCGGTGCACTCTAATCAGGATTGAATGAGTGATGGGAATAATGAAGATAGAGCCTATATATTATGGAAGTTCTTGCGATGACAGTAACTAATTCCATATATTTTATAGCATTGCGATACTATCTGGGTTATGTGATCAGAAAAAGACATATTAATATCAAAAAATACCCGCCAAAGTCCTTGACTGAAGTTGATACCTGCAGTGGTGTTCCCTGAACTCTATAATAATCGATAATAGCTTGCTGCCGCTTATTAAACGTTATAGTAGTGCATTCAGATATATTTAAGGATAATATATTATCTTTACATCAACTAGAAACATAATCGATACATTGAGGCAATATACAGTGTACAGTTGAATCAATCTTCGGCGAACATTAGCATTTCACATGTAACAGCACTAGCAATATCTTCTATGAAATGAAGGAATATTAGAGGTCCGAGATAAGATCCTTGGGCCATACCGGAATAGAATTGGATAATAACGTAGTTTCTATAGCATACTTGGAATTCTCTATTGATTAGGTGTGATTGTAAGAGTGAGCACATTGGTCTAGAAAACCCGAGTTCAGCTTTTGTGGAAGAATGTAATGGTGTATCTGGTCAAACGCTTTTTAAAAGTCCCAGTAAATACATAGTGCCAGTTTGACTTCCATTATTTATTGCCTCATACAAATATTGAGTAAAGCAAGCTAAGCAGATTAGTGGCGGTTGAATACTTCGATATAAAGCCTTATTACTTTTGGGAGATCCATCTTCACAGCTCTAGAAAAAGATAAATAAAGAGAATGTGCTTAAATGCTTTTGAAAAGCTTCAAAGTAAAGAGAATGGACTATAATTGTGGATTTCAGAAAGATCGTCTTTCTCGAACACTGAGCTTATTTGTGCCAACTTACGAACTGTTGAAAATTTATAATGCTTCAAAACAAGATTGAGTATGACATGTAAAGTCTAAGCAAATACATATCTAAGTACAATCACGAACGACAAATCCCGGAATATTATCTGATCCTGACGTAAAAAATCTTCTGACTGTTTATGTGCTGATTCAATTTCTTCAGGTGTAATAGAAGTAAATGTTATCGTCAAATTAGGCATTTCATAAAAAGCAGGGAGGTAACTACTTTGGGATGTAATGTATCCGCTACTTTAAATCGTGCATAGGAATTGATTTATAGAAACTAAGTGGCATGCATTGTTTCTAATTAAAAAAAACATATTTCGCAAAGCAGTTAACTTGTAATCTCACATTTGCGCAATGTTTATTGAGTTTACCATTCATCAAAACCTTCCGTTATTATTTCTCCAGGCTCACAGCGTTACCGAGGTAAACATTATTTATAGATAACAACAAATACTGTTAATTAATGTTTATTCCAGCGGCATTTTCACACAGAAAATTAAGCTTGCGTAAATATACAAAACAAAGCGGATTTAAAGATAATTTTTTTATTGGGGCGGTTAATGGGTGATCGTCAATTGTTAAACGAGTCACAATAAACAATACAGTTCTTGGAAGGCATCGTTGTTTTTTCGCTAATTATAAAATCATCAAATGGCCAATCCTGCGTGGAGGATGGAAGGCTGCTGTAACATAATAAGTAGCGGAATGTTAGAAGTATTCCTATTACGAGGATTTACGACGCATTTTTTTTTTGGAAGTCGTTTAACAGGGACTTCGGATCGTCATATTTCAGATAATTTACGAGGTAATATTTACGTTAAAGTCAGATAACGTCCATCAATAGGGAGCTTATTAAATGCCAATTACTTAATACGCGACGTCAAAATAAATATCTTGCTATGGATTAGCTTTTGTTTATTTGAAACGCCGGCTTACGTGTCGTAAAACTTGAGAGAAATACTTGATTGAGCTACTGGTAATGAACAAAATCCACGTATCCTAACTAAAGCTTGATATGAAACAAGAAACCGATAAAATCCTACTATTCGGCTTAATGCATACTATATAGTCGCATGTCTTTTTAAACTAACGTAAAACTAGCAAACGCCAAAAATATCTCGACAAAAATTTATGACTACTAGAGATTGGATAACGCAACAAAACTTCTCTCATTGAAACGGAAAATTTCTAAATTATCAGAGGCAAAACAAACTCGGGATTATTTTCCAAAATGCAAGCAATCGAAACTGACACTTAATGCCATCAAATAAATCAATCACGACTAATCCATTGGATTAGATGCAATGCTACAATCGAATTTGTTTGAGCCAAAACTGAGGACAACGGATGCTGGATTGATGTCATCTTGATGCATTCTCCGGATGAATTACGACCAATTCTTGTATCTTCCAAATGATGAATTGATCAATACATCGCGCAACCATCAAAAGATTCCAAAATTTCGTTAATTAAACCATTATTTAAGGAATTTACGTTGAATCATGTGACAGGGTTAAGTATTGTGCTGTCAATTCTGTCAATTAATATCTCAGAGAGGCTGACAATTTTCGTTCAATTATATTAAGGTTGTTAATTTACTGCTACTATTAGATTAACTAATTCTCAATTACATTTTACTGTGGATTAAAATACTTTGAATTTATCTTATTATGAAGCATGCAGCATGCGGAACACATATATCTACAGTGTTATTGCTAGACCAATGTAATAATTAATAATAATAATTCAGGCCTTCGCATGCCCCAATAGCTTTTCGCCAATTACAGGGGGCATCGGCCGGCCATGAGTTATTATTACGCTTACGCCTGTGGAGCGTCTTAAAATCATATTCGTTCTCAGCATTCGTCATGGAGTGGGGAAAACCACAGAAAAAATCTTAATCCAGAGAAACAACGCCGGGGTTCGAACCCGGAACCTCCGGACTGATAGCCAAGTGCGCTAGGCACTGAGCCACCAATCCGAATTAATTGAGGCAAATGTATTGTACCCTGTACTCTATTTCGAAGCATAAGTTGTAAAAGTAATTATTAATTTCGGCTTGTTATATAAGTTTTAATTTATGAAAACAATGTATAATATAGAAGAAATGGTATCATTAGTGAACTAATATTACCCAAGTATGAATTTGCAAAGGGTAATAGATTTGTTTAAAGTTACATATCTAAAGCAGATAAAATATAACCTATTAATAGCATGATAGTCTCTAATAAAGGCTTTGGCACAAACTGCAAATGTAAGTAAATCTGCCGTTTGTAGACTACTGAATGAGAATATTTAGTCACAACATAAGAGAACACAGAGAAGAAGTCGTATCATCTTCAAAACCATCTGGAGCTAATTGCAAATGATTCAGAAATAACTTTTGCGAAATTATTATGGATAAGCTTAATAGTGATGCGATTTTACTACGCAAAATTTACTTTGCAGATGACGTAATATTTTATATACATGGTGTGTACAAGTTAGTTAGCAAAACAGCCGTTATTGGAGTAAGCAATATTCCCAGAGACGCATTAAGATAACCACAACGATTGCAAGGACTGTATGGTTGTATAATTCACAGGTATGGCAGCAAACTCCACAATTGTGTGGTGTGGAATTTACTGCGATACCTGTGAATTGTACATTAAGATTATGTGAACGTTCCTCAATAATAGCCTAGTCTAGGATGCTCTTCCACTGAATCAAGAGCAACAATAGCTGCAGCATCGTTTTAGGTATATTTCCTTTTTCTATTTTCACGTTAAGAACAGTACCAGTTACAATAAATTTCTTAACTATTCACATCGAAAATATACATGCGTGTAATGTCGATGTTAGGAAACCTTTGGTAAAATTACCGCACACTTCTTTTAGTGCAATTTCCCTTAGCTACTAACACCGAGTAGCGTAAATTCTCTGCTATAACGTTAACATAATCTACCAGAACTTAAAATTTGAACTAAGAAGTATTACATATTGTAACCTGACAATACTTCAAGAAAAAAAATTAGTCAACAACTGTCTTGTCATAGCCCTCTCGCAGTTATATTGGATAAATAATTTACTATAGATCGATGTTATTATTATGTTTCGTAAGTGAAACTTCTTGTAAATACTGTTTACTTTTTTTCTTTCTGCAAATATTTTTTTAAATAAATACAATTCATTTTGTTTCATTCAAAAGCTAACAGTTTAAACTAACCATCGTATCTGTTGTAACATCAACCCTGGAGCCTGCTGTATATATCATGCTTTACTCTGATGGTGGTGTATATAATTAACAGAGGTTGGTAACATTGACTATCTAGAGAACTTAACTTTCTTCCTTTTCATACAAGTAATATTTAAAGATTATAGTATTTCTCAGGTAAAGTACAAATAAATTAGCAGGATTTTGTGTGTAGTATGTTTCTGATCTTTTAAGTAATATAAATAAAATGTAATATCGATTGAGTCGGCCGATACTTGTAGGAAATACATATTGAGCAATAGTCGAAGAGATTGTTAAATAAAATGTACATTAAGTAAGTACACATGGTTAAATGCGTAAAATAATAATCTTCATTACTCAATAGATCAAATCCAATTACGGGGCAAAAATAACGTATATACGTAAACAACACAGTGAACGAAATAAGTAAATTTGCAAGCATACAAATACAGATAAAATGCTCAAATAAGTGAGCATGCTAATCAAAACATATTGCAAACAGGCATGCACAGCACGAAAGTCATTTTCAGATTGGATCTTGGTGTGTATTTAGATTAGTATACATATGTATGTGACAAGGCGCTTTGTACAGTACTTGAGAACGTACTGTACCAGGTGTATGCAAGTTTTTTTAGGGTTAACTAACAGATGGAGCCAGCGAAAAGGACGCACCGTATTAATTTGACACATACATAATTTTATTCGTCTGATATTTTAACTACAAACATACACAAGTTGAGTCCACTAAAAGCTAGCGTCTTTGCTTTAGTGTTCAATGATCACGTCGGGTTTCAGTTGTTTTTCACTTTCCTGAAAAGGAATATTTGCGGCACGCATTACTTTTCTTATTTAATTAAAAGAAAAAGGTTGTTGAAAGTCATTGTTTGCTGGTAGAAACATATGGTAAACAGGCTCCATCGATTAGAGCATGTGAGACATGGTTTCGACAATTTGAAAGTGGTGATTTCAATGTGAAAGACAGTGAGCGCTTTGGTAGACCACAAAAATGCGAAGACGAGCAATTTCAGGAGTTATTGGATAATGACACAACTCAAAATCAACGGCAATTAACAGACTCATTACATGTGTCACCAGAAACAATCAACGTACGTTTACAAGCAATGGAAAAGATCACTAAACTCGGTAGATGGATCCCACATGATTTGAATGAACATCAAATAGAGAATCGCAAAGTCACCTGCGAAATGTTGCTTCAACTCCGCGAAAAAATTCATTTCAGTTGTAACGGGCGACGAAGAATTGATTTATTTTGACAACTGGAAGCGGAAAGATAGTGGATTTGACCTGAAAAGCCGGTCCTTTATCACCAAGGCCAAATCGCTTCGGTAAGAAGACCATGGTCTGTGTCTGGTGGAACCAGAGCGGTATTGTGTATGATGACCTCTTGAACCCCAGCGAAACCGTTAATATACAACGCTATCGCCAACAAATGATTAATTTAAACCACGCATTCATCGAAGGACGACCAAAATGGGCCAAAAGAGATGGCAAAATGATTTTGTTATACGACAATGCGCCGCTTCTCACAGCAAGCCTTGAAATCGGTTGGATGGAACATCCTTCCGTACCTGCCGTACTCCCCAGACCTGGCGCCATCCGACTATCACCCCTTCACCTGAATGGGAAACGCGCTCGCAGAGCAGCATTGCAATAATTTCGAGGAAGTTGGAGAATGGAGAATGGCTTGCCGCAAAAGGCAAGCAGTTTTTCTGGCATGGTATCCATAAATTACCTGAAAGATAGGTGAAATATATAGAAGCCGATTGCCAGTATTTTGAATACAAAAAATAATTTCCCTTAAAAATTACGTGTTTCCTTTCAGCAAAAAAACTTATGCATAATAAAGTTAATCCAACTGAATAGTGAGGACGAATCAATGCTGTCATTAATTAAATTTATTAAAATTTTACTGCTAGTTTCTTCCCTTCTTTCACTCAACGAGATAAAGTTGTACTTACGAAGTAATCCATCGAAAACAGTGCCACGTGGTGAATAAGCACCGTCCAATTTCTAGGATAAAAACTTTAGAAACTGTTCCTGAATTCGTTCAAGGAGCAGCTTTTGCTGGATATAGTGTGGATACGAGAACAAGGACGCGAATTCCAATTTAGTTCGAATGATGGTATAACGGAGTACCGCCAACGAATTCAAAGACGCTGTAAAATCGTATGAGGAAACATAGAAAGCTATATATAGAAGAACATATATCCGAAATATGATATATATCAAGATCTTTAAATTGCGTTACTCTCGCTGTATTGAAAAGTAAGAGGGCCCAGGTGTTAGGTGAAAGATAGCACTACATATTTATCTGTATTTAAGTAAACATGATCGTCAATACACCAATCATTAATCATAGCACGGTTTTGCAAAATAAACCAGTCAGAATATTTTTAGGTCATCAGCATATGCGAGAAGTTTTCAGTCAAACAGCTGTAAAAGGTCATTGATACAGACATTGAAGAGTAAAGGATCTAAATTAGATCCTTATGGAACACTTATAAGAGACAGTAAAAAAGTTGGAGAGTCCATTATAATCTATTATAATATATATATATATATATATATATATATATATATATACATATATATATATATATACATATATATATATATACATATATATATATATATATATATATATATATATATTCATGAGTAAAGGATGTCTTAAATAGTATCTCAGACTTTCACGGCCGTTTGACATAGTTGTAACGGTTGTCGGGTTCCGCCGTGTCACTAGGTTTTTGTCCCTGATGTTTCGCGAACAACTGTAGTTCGCATTTTCAAAGGTACTAAAAGAGTGTCTTGTAATCCTCTCGGGTTTTGTTCTGCATTCGGCGTTGGTTCTTAGAAGATATATGTATGTATATCTACATCGAAACGTCAGGACGTACATGGTTCTTCTAAAAACCAACGCCGAACGCGGGACAAAACCCGAGAGGGTAATAAGACATTATATATATATATATCTGACCGATTCCGCAAGTTTCAATTAAGAAAAGTGATATTTCTCGGAGAAAGGTCGAGTGGTAAATGATATCAAACGCTTTGCGAAAATCAGTGTATTTAAAATTCACTTGTTGATGAGCATCTAATGCTTTATTTACCTCCCAAGTTTACACTGACAAAAGACAATTTTTACTTTTGTTAATGCAAAAAGCGCTACATTTGTAGGTTAAAACTTAAATTATAAAAGTAAAGCTAACTACATACATATATATGTACTAAAATAGGACACAAGGTACCGTATATTATGTCCAAATTTAAAACTATGTGAATTAAAATATATTTATTCTGTTATATGAAAGTGCATGACAAATAATTGCCTTGGTTTACGAAAAAATAAAAACAAAAGAGAAGACATTATTTAGGTATTATTGCGATATGATGATACATCTGTGTTCATTAGAAAGTCAACAGAACTGGTGCTATTTTTGAAATTATAATAAATTTGAGTCAATAATGTATAATTGATAATAATGCACGAAAGCACCTACCCACCTTACGATCATTTTTACGTTGACTGATTCTCTGCTTTAGTAGTTGTGAGGTTCAAATATAAACACCCTCAAAATGACAAACATGGAATTTTATAGAGTACATTATTATTGTTTAACAATTGAGTGCTGTATATCATTGTATTTTCCTAATACCCATATTAGGAGAGGACTTGAAATATTTGATGATTTGTTTGTTAATTTTTTTATGTAAGGAATATTCTTGTATTTTATTGTATTGTGATTATTATTTTCATTCTTCTAACCATAAAAACTATTGGAGATGTAAATTCATTTATTTAAAATTTGTCTGGGATAACCATTACTGATGAATATATTATATAACTGTTTTAAATTTTCACTTAAAAAGAAAGAATGACTGATATGAGCGATTCTAATTTTCATTGCAATAACCGTGTTGTATTTTTATGTAAATGAATGCTTTGATGAATAACTGGTGTAGCATCCTAGGACTGTTGGTTTCTGCTAACATGCTAGCGTTGAAGGTTACGAGACGGCCATAACCCTTACCAGCTGCGGAACTGGTCAAACTTCACTGGGAGCATATACAGAGTAGTTGGCATATCATCATACTGACTAGTTATACACTTCCTAGTGGGCCGGACAGGAATTTCTGCAGATATGTAGTAAATTCGAAAGCCTGTCCCATGCTAAACCGGTGTGAAAACAGCAGCCAAAATTAGCAGCCAGTTTCTCCGATGATACCCGAACGCCTTTAGGCGGAATAAATAATTAAATTCTAAAAAATTATTATCGACGGAAGTTCAGTAACTACCACATTAAGATTCGGCACATACAATGCTTGTTATCACACACTCATACCAACGAAATACAATTGAGTTTCGAAGGGTCCTTGGAGTACGTTACGTCCAACCCCCTTACATAAAAATTCATATTTGCAAAAGTTCATAAGCTATTATATACAGATTCGGTATGTAGAATACCTATACACATACAAAACTACCCTCGCAATATAATCGACTTGCAAAGGGTTCACGGGGTGTTTTCCCTACAACCTTCTCACATAAAAAATCATATTCGCGGAAGTTTAGGAGCTATCATATACAGTTTCGGTATGTGGAATACCTATATACATACGAAACTACCCTCCAAATATAATCGACATGCAAAGGGTTCACGGGGTGTTTTACCCACATTATTTTTTTTAGTTTTTTTTTAATATGCAAATATGTATTGTATATAGGTGGAAGTAGATTTTCAGTGAAAGGTATTTTAAAGTCAACTATTTAATTTTCAACACCCTCTAAGCTTGAAGTGCGCAGACGTCCAAAAGGTTAGAGTTAGCGTTGTCTGGAAAAAATACGGTGTCATGTAGATACTACGAACTTATATCGTTATTGTTTCTCGAATTTCGCTCTAATCCTCTAAGAAGAACGTTTCAAAATTGGAAATGTAAGAACATGCAAAGAACAAAATATATCCAATTACACTCATTTATCCTTTACTCGATTACTCGATGAGAGATAGTCACTAGCGTGAACGTTCCTGAAATAAACCATGTACAAACATTATATTTGTCTATATGAAACTGTTTACCTGCTTAAGAACTTGAAAATGAATCTTATCAAACGCTAGGTACTCGTTACATTGTAAAATACTTGATTTATGCGTCAATAAATCAATCAAAATGTCACTAGAACCAATATATTACATTTTGATTATCGAGTATTGGTGACAACTTGACAGTTTATGTTTCGATCGATAGCCAAATTGGGCGTAGTTAAAATAATACAACGTCTAATATAATTCTTCTCAAGATATGTTTTCTATGTAAATTAAGAGCAATTAAACCAAAGAATGTGTGCAGGTGTGGTTTGAAGTAAACTAAAACAATTAATTTTTAAAAATAATCCTTTAATATTTAATAATTTACCATTATGCTTAGGTGAGCGAATTTCGATTTTTTTACATATTTTCTACTTATTTAATCAACCGTGACGCATTACATGCAGTTTAGAGATGGTATGTTTTCGGAATCCTGGATTTTTGCCGTAATCTCTTTAATAAATAAAAGAAATATATTTAGATAATGATCGCAAATATAATAACACAAAATACATATTATCTTTGCGTAAAATCGAATTTATTAACATAATACATCAGCATACCTTCAATTTTATCTACCTAATTGAATTCATTACCAATGTTATTTTTCGTCTACCGATTAGAAGAAAAAATATATACGCCTCTTTATACTTCGTTTCTGTATGTTTGCGAAAATTTGATAAATCTTTTAAAATAATTTAACTGTACTATCTAATGTATTATCTTCGTCTTTTTGATATTCAATTCTGATTATTTGAGCACCTGTTAGTAATTTGTTATTAATCTGCCAAATCGACTTCAAATAGAAGAACTATAGGACAATTACGTAAGCAAAGGCTTGGCTCGCGCAATAAGACTTTTAATATTCACAATCAAGTGAATCACAAAACATCGTCGGATAGTAACAAAAATGTAAATAATATAAAAATAGTATTGGAAGCTGCTTATCTCTTCATTATAAACAATTTAAGTTCTGTTAGTTGTACAAGATAGCGACTTAAAAATCAGCAAAATAACAGCTTGGTAAATATGCAAGGATGTATACTACCGTTCAAAAGTATTATTTAGAAGAAAAGATTAAAAGCGCTAGTGTAAAGTAAACATATATTTATTATTTACACGTACATAGCTAATTATATGTATATCTGGCAGTAGGATTATATATTATGTCTAAACTCGTGATTCATCTATGTAATCTCCATTGTTTTTGATAACAGCAGCAGACAATGACGGCATTCTTGCAATTAGTTTTGTCAAGGTATCTGGTGTTATCCCTCCCATGATAACTCTATGGGGTTTAGATTGGCGCTTTGGGGAGGCCAGTCCGTAACTTTCATGGATTTATCTGCTTCAAAACATTGCAAACAGTCTTTGTACAGCTTAGATGCATGCTTCGGGTCATTATCGTGTTGGAATACAAAATGCGGACTCAAAAGTCTTAATCCTGAAGGAATGCATTGTTCTCTAAAATGTTTCCATACATTTCTTTTTTTAATATTTCCTCGATCTTTACAATATCACCCACAACCGTACCACCGAAGTAACCGGATCAGAGAACCACCGCCATGTTGCCATAGGTATAATACATTTTTCTGTCGCACGCTCACTTGTAGATCTCCGAACGAAAATACGTCTTCTTGAAATGAAAATCTCGAACTTTGACTCATCGCTCCACAAGACTTTACTCCACTATTCAACTGTCCAATGCTGGTGTTCAAGAACCTAGTGTAAGCGTTTTCATTTATTCTGTATGCGGAATAACTATTTTTCATCGAAATTCGTCCGCACAAACTTGCTTTATACAAGCGACGTTGTTGCTTTAGATCTCTCACTTCATGATTTATTCAGAAAACTGTCACTTTCTTGACGGTATAGTAGGCGGTGGTTAATTGTTTCGCAATTTACCGGTAGCTTTTGCCGGTAGCTTTTGCCAGATTGATGGTACACAATTATACGAGCGCAGGAACATCTCACAACGAATACAAAAACGTAACTGAGTGCAATTTCGTAATAATCTTCCCTGAAACCTGCCTGAAGTTATTAAAACATCATTACAAAACGTATCCCTAACAGAAGGACATTTACAAAAACTTAGAGAAACTTTTACTGCACTAATCTTCTTGTAGTGTGGCAATAACCAATTTACACAGTGTTACTTATGCAGTACTTCTGTAAACTTAATACTTTCCATGCAATTATTCAATTTTGCAAGAATGAAAAAACCTACATTTTTGCATTCGAATTTCCAATTATTATCAATATTTGGTACTGTGTTCCATTGACTCAAATTTTTGAAATTAAGTTGGATAATTACATACAAAGATATGACAAATTAAAGTTTCCTAAAAGAACGACAAGATTATTTGTTAAATAAAGATCAAGCGCGTTAGTTAATGGTTCAATATCTGAGACTGAAATATTGGCTGGTATTGAAACAATACAAATAGGAAATTAAATCTAATAGCGGAATCGAGGTTGCTATACGTGTTGTGTCAGTATATCGTACACCACTACTAAATTATCTATTTTAGCGAATAAGAATGCAGTTTAAGGAAAATAAATCAGTATTCGTAACAAACACTCTTTCACTCCTCTTATAAAACGAATGGTTTAGAAGGGCTTACCTTCAAGGATAATTCATACAGCTTAACTAACGAAGGAACTATAGTTAGCACTTTATTCATATATTTGATAACAAATAGAAGTAGTACTCACCGTTTGTTAATTTACTTTACAAAAACGACTTAATACGTTTATAGTAACATATCTGGCGATATATAAATAATAATGATATACAGGTAAAATTTCCTGGGACTATGTGAGCATGAATAAATTATCGTGATGCATGTGCTGGAGAATCGAGCAAAGATTTAGATAGTTATTAAGTCACCTTTATATAATAGAAGGTGTAATACTGGTTTCTAACTAGTTTTTTCTCAAAATAATTACATTCCTCAATTAAATAAATGACCTGTTTATATGGCAAAGGTAGTCATGTAGAGGTTTCATCGAAATATCTAAAGGTTGCAAAGAGTTTTTACATGTGTGTCAGGAACATGGAAGACTTGTAGAAATTGATTTTAAATATCTAGGAAAATGTAGTTGAACATCGGACTACACTATAGTTACGGTGCCATCCATGTTCAGAAGATTGAGAACAATTATTTATGCTAAATGGTCGACCAAAGATATCTGTATTTTTAATAAATTTGTATTCAAGTATTCTTTCTCAATAGAAGCAATTAATTATATTAATATGTATATTAAGATGCAATATCTGACTTGAAATTGTGCCTGAAAAACAAAATAACTCCAAACATGATTTGAAAATTGTGTTAAGTTGATACAATTAATAAAAATATGATGAAGTCATTCTGTACAGATAATGGTTATTCGTCGAAAAAACTCAGTCAATAAACAGAGAGTGAACTATTAAATCCTGTCCTAATTATGTGCATACGTATGTATATACTGACACATATAAAACACTATATACCTTAAAAGCAGGGAAAATGGATTCATGTAATCTCGAACGTCTATTTATAGTTTCTGATCTAATTGCAACTAATTACTTTTATATTTGACAGGACATCAATTAATGGTACTTTTACATTAAGCCATATAAGAGCGACGCAAGAGGATTGAAATTCTATAAACTGCGACTATACACTTATTGTAGTATTACGAAATCTTTAGAAAGATTTTGTATTTAAAACACTATTTTAGCTTTCAATCGTAGCAGAAAAACCCTTTTCTGCTTCAATTAGGTATATTTGTTTTCTATTTCTTTTTTTGCACCGTGGTGTTATCCCTTCTTCAAGGCAATAAATGGTAATCTTAGAAACTGTACTTTTTACTAAAACGCCCATAACCTATTGAAAATGTTACATGACAGTCACAGGTACGTTAAAATTCTATTAAACTTCAACAATGACATTTTCAAGAAATTTTGCCAATGTGTTATCATATGACTATAGAGTCATAGGGCGTAACATACTGACATTTTCTTGTAGCCTTACTTCTTCTATGTTCCCAAACATCACCATATCATACCCTTAGCTCACTTCTGTAGCCAGTATATCTCCCATTTACCAGAAATTTACTCCGTACGATTTCCATCGTTGCTTGCAATTCACACCTACTCCATAATATTAAATAACAGTGGGCTAAATACGCATCCTTGTTTAAGACCATTCTTAGATGTGAACATGCCTAATTTCTCCTTCCTCGCCTTAAGGCAATTTATACTTCTGCGGTATATGCCTTTTATAACTACCTTAAATCATCGATATAATAAATTTATCAAAGACTTTATTGTTTTTCGAAGTATTCTCCGCGAATATTAATGCACTTTCGCATGCGCTCGAACTAACTTTGGAAGCAGATATTACACTCACGTTTTGGTACAGTTAAAATTGCGTTTCTGGAGGCATGAACTGGAACCCTTCACTACGCAGTCCGTTCTTGATTTTCGGCAAAGAAAAGAAATCATTGGGACTCAGGCCAGAACTGTACGGAGTATGGTCTGGCAATTCAACGTTTTGTTGAGTTAAAAATGTAATTGTCTTGCGTGCTGTGTGCAAATTTCCATTGTTTTGGTGGAGAATGATTCGCCGCTCGGAATTGCTTTTTGAAGCTCGGCGATAACGTGGCGCAAACAAATGATTGTACATCAATGGGCAGTACAAGTTCATTGATATTGTAAAGGAATTATTGCTACGTGACTTGTTTTCGAGACAAATGTCGCGACCATCTGTTTGGAGACATTTCGAGAACGAATGACTTGTCGGCCTTTTTTCACCTTGGAACACCCAAACAGACGACTGGCGTTTATATTCTGGCTCGTGTGAGTAAACCCAAGATTCATCACCACTGACAATGTTATACACCTTTTTAGAGTATTCGTTGTTGAAGCTGTTTAGATTTTTCACCTAAAATTTTCCTGAGTGACTGCTGTTTTTGATGCATCTGCTCTTGGTTCGTCGCTAAGACTAATCTATCCATGTTTGAATTCTAAATACCAATGGAAACTAATGTGGTGCTTCATTCAAATTATAAAAAAATCATTGCGCGAAGATGTTCTCGGTTTAACTCTGACATTTCATTAGTGACGTCCTCTACATCCCAGTATGCAAAATTGCAAATTGTGGTATACAAAACTTTGAAAACTGCTCTTTTGAATTTATAAAATTAGTAATTTAACATGTAACTTAATTTAAACATACATTGTGAAAACTTTACACATTTAAACATAATTCAGTTGCTTCAATGGCAATTTGGTTCCACATAATAGAAACAGGTAAATGGCCATCGCGGCGAAGCTTTTCTTTATTCATATACTCAATTTTATAGTTGTTGCCTCCTGAGGCCATAATGGTTGACTCTATGCGCTTTGTAGTGTCAAGAATACGTTATCTAGTTTTTCTTTAGTCAATACGTCGAAGGCACTTTCAACACAATTTATTAATTTATCAACAGTTTTTGAGGATGTTTGGTGCTGCAAAGACTGAATAGCATCGAAGGAGCCAAGGTCTAAAAATTTCAAATCCCGACTAGACGGTGGCTGATTTCAATTTAATACAAAATCCATCTCTTGTTTCTTTCGCCAGCAATTCTGCATCGTTGTCGCAAGAATGTGGTTTTGAACTATCTTGTTGAACGTAAATTGCATTGGCTTCATACGCTTTTAGAAATTTGGAGCTAATGGCTGACAAAACGTTATCGATAATCATCTTTTTGCATTCTGCTACGTTAATAGACTCGACATGTTTTTGGTCACCTTGCACGATTCTTGCTGTTTATTTTCGCAGGTTATTTAAAACAAAAGGCTGAAGTTCTATTTTGCCCTTAAAAAATTGTTTTCTGGCATTATCATAACGTGGTCTAACCACTGCAACCATACACGTAGCTTTAGTTATGAACCGTTTGCTTTTACAGTGCTTTTCTGGTACTGCTTCGTCCAGCATAATGTAGTATGACCTTTCAACTTGCGATAAGTAAAACCACTTGTCATCTATATGTACGTAGTCGTACATATCCTCAAAACATTGATTTGGTTTAACCTTCGATAAACAGAACTCTAGTCTCATTCCTTTTGTTTGTTACAGTCCGTTAGTAATGGGTTCACTGTTGAGGATATTCTTTTAAAGCGTCGTCCTTCTTTGAAAATGCGAAAAACCGTTGATTTTGGAATGTTAATTACAAGCGACAAACTCCGAACAGTGCCATGTCGATTAAGTGGAGTTTCTTTGATTTTATCCAAATTCTCAGAGTAATTCTTGTTCTTTCGGCCACAATTACTTTTTCTGGAAGCCACACTGGCTCAAATATTACCTTCGCTGTACTGTTCCTTCGCTCTGTTCCAAATACGCGTAGCAGTTAGTCGGGAAGCATCAAACTTGCATTTTGACCAATAACACAGCGCTTCAATTTGCTTTAGGTTTTGTATTGTAACAAGAACTGTAAAATTCGAGAACACTGTCCATACGTTAGTTGCTTCGTCTTCTTTGCATTTCGTAACAAATATCTTCCATACGTTAGACACAGCGGGTATCTTGTGATTGTCGGACAAATTGACATTTGTCAACTGATGCATACGTAACAACTGAACTGTTTTTAAACATAGCCGCCTAACACTTTACTAGAAACACCACATGTGGATTATATTAAATGGATAGAAACTCGTTATTTCCCTAAACTTTCCTTAATCCATAAATTTCAGAGAAATGTATACCATAATTTGGGACAGAAGCAATATTAAATACCAGTGGACTAAATACACATCCTTGTTTAAAACCGTTCTTCTTCTTCTCCAGGCTTTAACACTTGTTGATTCCAAAAAATAAACCCGTCAAATATGTAATGCAAGCCCCATATCGCAATTTTAAAAAGTTCAATATGGTAACCGGATTCGGAAAATATTTATTAAAACGAACACTTACATAAAAATAATCGAGAAATATTCTAATTCTACTATACAAAATTATAAGACCATTAGTTGAGTCGTTTGGTCGCTATAACACCGTCTCCAAGCTTTCTGCTGACCCTATATGTATGTACATATGCATGCGCCATCACTGACATTTCAAGTGGAGCCATTGAACGTTTTCGAAAATATCAAAACATCATTATGATAAAGTTGATGGAATGTAAAAACTGACACTCAACTTTCATATCAACTGGAGCCAGTCGGTGATTAAGTAGATCATTCTTTTTTATACACTCATTCATAAAAATATTCGCTGATGTAAGTATTTTTTTAGCAAATGGATTTAAGATATGTTTAAGGTGTGCTTATTTTGCCGGATCGATGTAGATCTCTACAAACAGCATAATAACACCGGTAATGCTAGTTAAAGTTAAGGAAAACCAGCTCAATACGAAGCATCATTTCTTTTTCTGGCGATTAGTCACAGCGCGTTGGAATTTAGAACATCCGCGCAGTAGTCTTCTCTCGGCTAGACAAAAGCGATGTTTTAGCCTACAAATCTTTTCAAATTATGCCAAGCTAATACCCAGCATTTGCAACGGATTACGGGCCGTGTTTTTGAAGTGTCCGCCATCGCCAAGAAACCTAATCGCCCATATAATATGTGAGGAGGTACAACATTGAAAAGATAAGGTTAAGATCTTACCAGCTATGTACTTATTGATTTGATTTTAATCTAAATAATTGTTCTTTGTGCTCATAAATCTTAATTAATCATATAATTCTAACGTAAACAGTTGTTTTTGGAGACGATAAAGCGAGTCGAAATCCGTAGGCGTAGAAGGTGTGCACTGTTTATACGAGCAAGAACGATACAGATATTAGCTTTGTAAAGTATATTGGTTGATTAAAGCCTTAAATTTAGGATTTACAAGCTTCATATATGGTCGAAACAAGTTATAATAACATTTGAAAAAAGCTTATAAGACACCAATAATAATAATTAATGTACTTCGCCTTTATCATCCAGTATATGTATCCTGGTCGAAAATGACAATAACAATTTCAAGAGGAAGTATGAAGTTTCAAAGAGTTTAGAAACATATCGACACTATAAATTAAATATTTTGGTTTATAAAATTTATTTTATTCATTACTTTTAAGATTATCTACGTATATATGATTTAATTAAAAGGTAAACGACTTACATCATGTTTAATTTATTCAACATGGCTGCTTGAGGGTTTTCGGCTTGCTTATTGTATGGACATTTTATAATCCTATTGTAATAATCACAAAGTCAGGTGCTACAAAATTTCCACATGCCAGGGAACTCGACAAACAAAGATCGACCCACAATAATTGCCGTGAAAGTTTGAAGACAAACAGTTAATAGAAATTGAAAAAGAAAATATAGCTGTAGAAAGATTTAAAAGCAATAACAAGAAGAATAACGTTTTAATTTAATAGATAATATTAAGAACAAAGGAAGCTTAATCATAGGATATTATGAGTTTCTCATTTGTGCTGCTATACTTACTCCAACTCTTTTTTTTCATGGGCGGGGCTTTAACCCCAAAGAGCAAACTCGGCCAGTACCTCGCCTATTGTGCACCCATGTGATTTTAGCTCACTCGACCGGGTTGTACTTCAGCAACAAAGTCCATAATCCGCTCGAGTGGTAATTTTCTTAACTTGGGTCCGTCAAGCAGAGCATCCCCAAGGTGAACCTGTCTTTCCCTGCAGACTGCAGGGCAGTCGACAAGAAGGTGCACAGGAGTTTCCTCTGCTCTCCCGCACTTTCTACATGAAGGAGAGTTTACTAGACCCATGCGATGCATGTGTTTATTCAGTGCGCAGTGTCCAGTTAAGATCGCTGTGAGTGCTCTCAGTTTGGTCCTGGTCATTAGGACTGCCTTACACAGTTTTCCCTCACCTGGATAAATCCCGAGAGATTTACAATGTCTTAAACCGTCTAGACCGTTCCAATAGGACCGGTGATTGGCGGCCAGCTCGGATCAGGTCTTAATACTGCCATAGGTACTCCCACACGTCGGTTCAGGACCTGAGAATCGTCGTTCACTGGCATCTTTTGCTAGCAAATCAGCTATTTCGTTCCCTTTGATGCCCGACTAGCTTGGCACCCACCTCAGCGTAACGCTGCAATGTTCCGCCAGTTGTTGCAGCCTTCTATGGCACCCCAACACCACTTCGGAGTCAAACTTGACAGCTTGTAGCGCCCTAAGAGCGGCTTGGCTATCCGATACGATTTCCACTGCTTCCAGGTCATGTGAGTAGTTCAGAGAGTCCTCTGCACATCTCTGGATGGCAATCACTTCTGCTTGAAAGATGGAGCAGGAGACTGATAGCCTCGCCATCCAGTTCTCCCTCTTTCCAAATTCCAATACCTGTGCCATTCGAGGTTTTCGAGGCGTCCGCAAAACAGCGGGAAATCCCGCGTCTCGATTTGTTTGCACATGCCTTTATTGCTTCGCCGTTGGGAATTATTACATTGTATCCCCCAGCAAAGCTATACACGGGCCGAATTTTGTCGGTCCTCCAACTTACTTTGTACATGTTTATTTGTCTGAAGCTATTTCTCTGCTGTTCAAACTATTGTTTGAATAATCGCACTTCAATGTCCAGTGATTCTTCTACAAGTTCTAAACGTCTTTACTAAGTACCTAACATAATAATGTTGCTAAATATAGCTCATACTCATGGTATTTGTGGAAACATTGACGGGAAAGACAAAAAACGCTAACACTGATATGATTCTACCTTCCCGGTGTCATCAGCGTGGTTTCGAGCGATTCTTTACTGAACACATTGCAATTCCCTCTGGGCTACTATCACCGTAACTAACAGCCTAAATGAGTATTCTAGGCACTATTGAGTGCCACAAGAATAACACGCTCGTGGCACCAGATAGTGTCAAAAACACTCGCTTGAACTGTAATTTTAGATATGGTGATAATAGACCAGAGAGAATGTGTTGTTTTTGTCTAATACTTCTGTTTATTTGTGCAGCTCTTATCGCAATGTTCTCGTTCACTTTAACTACTATAATAACACCATATTCTTAATCTGGAGTAATTTGAAGTAAGACAAATACTTAGTCCGTATCAAAAGTATTTATGATCTTATATAGATTCCGAAAATTAAATAGAAAATCGATGTTTCATTTAAGAAAATTGTAATATACGGAAATACAATACCTTTTCTGTATATGTACCACATGTGTATATATGTGGTACTTCTTACTACAGGCAGTTGGAGTGGGAGTATTATCCTCCACCACGTGTAAATAATGAAAGCACAAAATAGTTGAGTGTTCCAATAATTTATACGCAAAAGAAACAGCAATGAAAAATAAAAATTAATTTTAGACTTTATTGTTAAATACAACACGAGATTATATCGAAAATGTCGTTACATTTATGCAAACACCAATATAATTAAACAATTGTGCTTCACTATATTAGAGTGATGCAAAAATGCTTAAGAAAAATATTTATATAGATTATAAAATGAATCAGAAAGCATTTCCTTTTACTTATACTTAAAAGTTGTATATTAATTTTTTAAATTTTCATTTTTTACTACGAGGAAACAATAAATTTACTAAAATTTTCAAAGAAAATATTAAGATTTTACAAACCGCTTCCATGAAGAAAGGTGACATTTCGTCAGACTTGCTAGTTTTAAATTTTTGTTGTGATTATATGTAGTACTACCTCTTCTGAATAAGAAAGTAACATGATGTACTAGTTTTAGTAGAACAGCTGGCTGCAGGAGCTATATTTTGACATATTCCAATGTTTCAATGAAAAAAGATTAGCTACACCAAAAGGTGTAAGTGATTGCAGAATCAATTTTTAATGGATAGTACAGATAACGGATAAAAGTTTAAAATATTTGTTCTCTGCCTTCTAAAGTTCTTTTAATAATACAACAATACGAAGAGACACAAAACGTAGTGACCACAAGCATTTCTGTAAAACATTATTTTCCTCAAGATTTAGACATACATATCGTCGATTTTTCTTCTTATTTTCCATTTTGACTTAACGAGATCATGTTCGTAAATTGTATTATCAAATATTTTTCTTACTATTTTGAAAAGCAAAATTAATCAAATTTCGAAAAATAGAAAACAAAATTTTTGCTTATTTTTACTTTTCCATCTTTTAAATGAATTAATTTATACCCCTTATTAGCTTTACCTGAGAGTATTTAATGCCAAGTTTTCTATCATAGGTTTTATATTAGGTATATCCCATAAACTAAATAAAAGAGTCTCGTCGGTAGAAAAGATTAGTACCGAAACCTAGAGGAAAACGTTTTAGCACTACTCTTATTGAAAAGAGGGTAACAGTTGTATGTGTATACCATGTGTATACCCTCAGCTCTTGGTATTATAAAATTTAGATTCATATAATATTTCCAAGCAATAGTAATTATTAATAATAATTACAGAACCCGACACTTAAGCTCTTGAGTTTTGAAGAGGTGCAGTCATGTACACCAAAATAACATGATTGATCTGGTCTTCTCAGGAAATAGCCCAAACAACAACTCTAGTTATGAAAATCCATTGTCAACAGTATCACATCAAGAGTCCCAAGCTAATACTTATAAAGCACATTTACAACCGACAATTCTGACGCAGGAAAACATTGTTCATCGGAAAAAGGAGCAATTATACTTGATCTCTTTCATAGAGGGAATTTATATTTACAAAAGTTTTGAAATTTGGTAATGCTAATTCCTCAAGAAGTTTTATAAGACAAAAATAGTTTACTTAAAGAAATCTTAATGAAATTTTGAGAGAGGATTTCATAACACATGACGTTGCTTTAATCTAATCATATGATTTATTATTCCATTACCGTTGGAATGTACTTTTTTCAGCTCTCCATCTATTTATGCATCGCGTTACAATAGTTCGATAAATATTTTTCTTTATAAGTTATCTGATACGCATTTTTTACTATGTATACAACAAATTCGATAAACATAAGCCTTTGGTAAATACAACGTAGACAAGGTTTATTTTTACTTGTACAATGACATTACAACAAATCAACAAACATGAAAATTATCGATATATGTGCATATATAGTAATTTCCTACAGATTTCGTGTAGTCGCTTCAAAATTTGAGACAGACAGGAGAGTGAAATTGGAATTTTCTGGAATTAAAATCTGAACATTGGCATGTCATTCACCTGTCGAATATCGAGAACTTGCATATCATAGAATTAAAATCGGAATCACCACCCGACAATATTGTATATTTAGGATTAAACCTTAAAACTACTAAGTCGAAATGACAAGCATTACATTTGTATCTACGTTCCTTATTTCTTTCTTGTAATCCTTATCTATACAGAGTTGTTCATGACGATCGCCTTTTATATGTGTCTATAAAAGCAAGGGTTATCGTTTTGAAATTTTGACAATCGATGTTATGAATAAGACTTAGGCTTTCTTAAACGTTTCTTAGAATATTCTATTTTCAAAGTATTCTAACTTCACACCCTATAAATGATGAATTCTTAAATGGCACTTTTAAAGATGTGTTCAAAGATATAACCTACCAAGGTAACAATAGGAACTATCGATGTTACGTCTACTGTCAATAGTAAATAAAATCGAATTTCGTGACGTGAAAAAACACTGGACGCCCAAAAACCGCTACCAATGATGAAATGGTCGACAAGATTCATGATGTCGTATTAACCAATCACCGATTGAAGCTAAAAGAGATAGCAGAGACAACAGACATCTCAGAAGAACGTGTTGGCCATATCCTATACGAAATTTTTGGTATGAAAAAGCTTTCGGCGCGAAGGGTACCGCATTTGCTCACCAGAGCAAAAATGAAATCGACTCACTGGAGGCAACATTCTCTGCAGAAGTGATTGGAAGACTCGTCCATAGATATAACTAGAGACCGCATTATATGCAAAGTGCATATATTTTATCTTATTTATTTATTATAAATTAATAAATTAATTAGCGTTAATTAACCTTAATCAGTGTAAGACATCTACAAATAGACGTAAAATATAATAAATAAATAAAATCAAATGTATCTACTTTGCATATAATCCGGTCTTTAGATATAACAAATGCATCAATCTTCACGGTGATTATGTAGAAAAGTAACGATATTTGTACATAACCTTTGGTAATAAATTCATTTTGTTATTTACACTTGTCTTATATTTATGAGCTCGGAGGTTGAAAGAAAACAGCCCTCGTGCTTATACGGGATGTATATATTTCATTAACAAAATCTTATGTAGAAACAGATCTCCACGATACAAGTTCAAGCGAAGCTCCATTTCGTGAGTGTAATTAGGAGTTGACCTTCTTCAGATATATTTATTACGGTCCAGGTACCTTTTAAAGTTAACCAAATCAATAAGGATTCCAATAACAATTGCAATGAATTTCGTAATACTTTTTAACGAAGAACGTAATGCTACTTACGGTCGCAAAACAGCACAGTAAACAGGAGGAATTAACAGGTATAAGCTATTTTTAACACGCGTCTTTGTTTTGTTTGGAAACTTTTCCAGTGTGACCATAATACTTACTGACGTAATCACTGTTCTTGTCTATACCACACTTAGTAAGAATTACGAAAAAATTCCAGGAAACTACTCATTCGAAATTCCAAACCTGGTTTGTTATTCTATAAATATAAAAAAAGTTTTACAATCGAAAATATTTCCTGGCCTAAATATCTCTCCCACAACTTCCTTCAAAAGCTCAAGGATGTTGTCATTCTAATTATTAAAAATGAGCAATTTAACCCATAAAAGGAGACCTGCGATTATGACGATCGCTTAGTTATTTCAAGCAATTGCAGCTTACCAACTTGTTAATAATGGATTCGTCTCATTTCGTATAGCCTGAAGTTAGTATACAGTTGGTGCCCAAGAGAAAGTTAAATGTTACTGCTTTGTTAAGTATTTACTTGTCATGATCTCAGTTCTCTCAATTTCGGTCCATTATGTCTGTTACTATTTATTTTATAATCTTTTATTTCTGCATATGATAAAAATTACTTCTACTTTATATATTTTCCATTACAAAGCATTAATGTTAGCTAATGTTAGCACTTTCCCTTATTAAATTAACACATCTATTTTTACGTCCGCTTATGCTGCAATAAAAAATCATATGAGAGATTTTCATGGAAATCAGTCGAGAAATTCATATGCATCGAACGTATTTATCGAAGATAATAACATAATAATAATATTTAATATGTACGAGGCATGTATGTCTCAAAATTAATGAGAATGATTAGTTTTAAGGTGTTCAATTGAATGCATCTACAATTTAATATTGTCCCTAGTATGCTACTTTGGAATGTACACAGCGTGTCCAGCACATTTTTCTTTTCTGAAAGTCTTATTCCATTAGGCTGTCTGGAACCTATGTCGTGACTCTTTGGATGTTGTTTATTGTTCCGTAATGGAAGCCCTTCAATTTTCCCTTAAACAGGAAGAAAATAGTCACATGCAGCCATGTCTGGACTGTAGGGCGGGTGTCGGAGTACTGGAATGTTTTTTTCTGTCAAAAATTCTCTAACCGACAATAAGCTGTGACTGTACGATGCAATATCCACGATCTAACAATGTCAGGTGGCACACACCAAACTCTTTTCTGCAAACGAATCAAGGCTTTTGCGATTATGATTCACTGTTTGATCTTGCGGCACAAATTTTTTGTTGATAGTTCCACAAAAATCGAAAGAGATGGTAAGCATGGGTTTGATTCGGGATTTGTCGGTTAGAGAATTTCTCGCAAAGAAAAACATTCCAGGACTGCTACATCCGCCCTACAGTCCAGATAGTGCTCCATGTGTTTATTTCCCTTTTCCAACACTTAACCGGAAATTGAAAGGTTCTCACTACAGAATAACATCCAAAGAGTGACAACGCAGGTTTTAACCTATCTAACAGAACGAGATTTCCAGAATTATTACTAGAGGACCATATTAAATTGTAGATACATTCATTTAAATACTTTAAAACTAATCATTTTCGCTAATTTTGAGACATATATCGTAAATAATTTACTACAAATGAATTCACACCTACTTTGTTATCCGCCACATTTTGAATATTGTCAATTTCTTTACAAATTATTGGATGCAAACCCTTTTATAACAGAACTACACTGCTTTTCAGTTTATAAATCGTGTTTATGTTTTATTTTAAGTAGAATATATTGAAGTAATTATATTGATTATTTCTTAAAAATTTTCTAATTTTCATAACTTCACCACTGAGACCCCATGTCCTCCTCACTCTTGCAAGAATATCATATCCCCAGTTAAAGGTTTATGTGAAAACAAAGGAAATAGAATCCCGATTGAAACAACAGAGTAACATATTTGATAGATACCATAATATTGCGCAATTAATTTTAGAATTCTTCCAAAGTTGTAAGTTAGACTTGTAATCACAAAATTTCCAAAATCATTTAAGCAATAATCACTTTTGTTTACGTGAAATTATTCAAATTACAAAATTAGCAAACAATATACTCATGTTGCAGGAACAAAGTTTTTATCGACATAGCTACTGCCTATAAAACGTTTTATAACCAGCATAAAAAGTATATTTACATTTACAATGAGCGAACTTCTAAGAATTGAAGAATTGTAAACGCAAATATAAGCGATATAGGATATACCGTTAAAATATCGGGTGTTCATCTGTCATTAACTCATTATCGACTCTATAAATTATTCAAGAAGTAGAGGTATATTAAAGCAATTAATAATAAATGATAGATCATTATCTAAGATTGCATATTTATCGTCGCAATGGATGGATTTGAACTAAGTACGTACTTCGATTCTTCGCATTCACAACGAGACAATTAAATTTACGGCATTTATTACAGTCATAAATAATGCACGATCAATTTATTTTGCGGAGTGTGTTTTAATAACTAAACATACCGGGCACCATTTTTGGGATTTGCGTATTAGTACTACGATCTCATTCGTATTTTCCGGTTATGCGCGCTGATATATTGCCCATTACAAGAAAATTATGCAAACATTGAAATGCTCCATTAATGTTAAATTGCAGAGAACTTAGGCTTTGTAATTAATCCAGTAACCTTATTACTGTCATAATCTTTATTGTTCTTGATAAAGTTTACACCTTGCATTTTAGAACAGGCCACATTACACATTATTTAAATTTTATCGTTTGATGGAATGCGAAAACACATCAACTTATAAGTGAATTTAAACCTGACATGCAAATCCCTTAGGTGTCACTAATACAAAAGTATTGATGTTTTGTTGACGATATCTAAGTACCTCATCATCAACCAATTAGTGTGTTTAACCTATCGGCTGACTTACATGTGGAGTTGCAAAATTATTTATATACATAGCATGTTGACTAGTTCCTCTTCATTCATAAACGAATTCAACAATTCGACCGATTTAGTATATGATTATTATTACAATTATTATTACCCAATTAGTACGGTCTTCTATGACCACCTTGTACGAGGGTGAACTGTAATGTTTCCGGAATAGACAAGAAAAACAAGGTATTGGTGTGGTTTTTTATTTTTCGATGTAGTCTCCTCGAAGATCAATACACTTTTTTAAACGGTGCTCCAGTCTCTTCAAGTGGCCGGGAAAGTAAGATGCTTCGAGGTCTGCAAAATAGTCATCTGTAGCGAAACTTCTTATTTCAGGCAAATCTCCTTCCTCCAACTGATTTTCTCAGGTTTGGAAATAGGAGAAAGTCACTGGGGCTTGGTTCGGTAAATATAGAGGATGAGAGACTAATTCGTAGCGCAAATCATTCAATTTAGACACGACGTTGCAGGATGAATGAGCTGGTGCATTGTCGTGGTGGAAAACCAGTTTTCGGCTGCGAACGAGGCCGTTTCTCCTTCAATACTACATCGAATCGGGTCAATAAATCGCTGTAGTATTGCCCCGTGATCGTCCTCCCGTTCTGCAGATGGTCGATGAGGGTCACACCTTGGGCATCTCAAAAAATTGTCGCCATGACTTTTCCGGCCGATGCGACGGTCTTTGCTTTCTGCCTCGACTGTTCCTTGGTCTTCGGCATGTAGTGGTTGATCCAAGTCCCATCCACGGTTACGAAACGCATGAAGAAATCTTTTGGATTGCGTTAGATCCTCGCCAGACACTCTTCCGAAACGGTCACCCGATTTCGTTTTTGCTCCGGTGTGAATAAACGCAGTATCCACTGCGCCGAAACCTTTTTCATACCTAAAATTTCGTGAAGGATATTATCAACGCATTATTCTGAGATGCCTGTTGTCTCTGCTATCTCTTTCCACTTCAATCGGCGATCCGCTAACACGACATCATGGATCTTGTCAACCATTTCCTCGTTGGTAGCGGTTTTTGGGCGTCCACTGAGTAGTTCGTCACTTGTGCTTATGAGACGACGTTTGAACTCGCTCACGCAGAAGCTAATGGTCAAAATGATGGAATACGTCCACTATGAACCTCTATCAAAGCATTTCGAATTTTCGTGGCCGTTTTGCCAGGCATCTAGAAGTGTTTTATCGCTACACGAAATTCGATTTTATCCATTTTTGCGAAACCGCCTGACTTGCTACACAAAACACTCTTAAACAACTATTGACAGTAGGCATCTGAAATTTTGACGGTTGCCATAAAAAAGGTCATTGCCGACCAATAAATTTACTTCAGCCTTCGTGTGCCATCTTTTGCCGATTTTGAAAACATTCAAGTCATACATACAAGTCGCCCTCGTATAGTTGATTGATATAACATAGCATCGGAATTACATTAGTTGTAACATTCCTTAGATAATTAATTAGAGTCCGATCCAAATTTGATGATACTTAATATACGCGGGGCGTGGTGAAAATTTTCCATTTCTTTTGTATAGGAATAGTATTCAGATACAATCTGGGCAAAGTCAACGCTTATAATACGCATGTGCGTCTCCCGTTATTCTTTCTCGTTGCACTATTCCCCTACAGCCAGTCTATCTGTCATTCGTCGATGGAGTACTGTTGTCCTTCAACATCATGGTTGTAGCTATAGTGGGGGAACGTAGGATTGTAGATACCTTCCCTACGTTGACTTTGCTCAGACTATATCTTTATAGTCTACCGGGTACAACAATAACGTATCAAACTATTCCTCTTTTAATAATCAGTACTTATTAACTCTCTAGGGAGCATTATTCGAGTGTTTTTTTTTCCTTTAATTTGAAAAATTACAAAAGCTATATATAATAATTATATATATAATTATTGCATCGTTATTTCCCTTAAAACATAGCACATATGTTGAATTGGCATTTCCATTTAAAACGAATCTAATAAGTCAGTTTGACATAATTGTGCTGTAAGTTGAATAAAATTAAAGTGAAAATAGTAAGTGTGTATGTAGGACGACTTCAAACACAATTTTGTACCAAATATGTTATGTTTAGAAATTCATTTTCATGTACGACAAATTTTGACAAATATTTTAAATTGTATGTATTATTATTGATAATTGTGTGCTAACAACAAATGAAAAAGTACTAGATAAAATAAATTAATTTTTGGGCACAAATATCACACCAAACATTCGTGAACTCTTCTTCAGTAATTCTACTTACATCTCTAATTTAAAAATGACATATCTTACTGTCACTCTATTTTTATTTAGGGCCCATACGTTTTCAATCGGATTGAGTTCCGGATGATATGGTGGCAATCTTATGGCACTATTGTCAAGCCGTGTTAATACGCCATCAATTTTATAATCTCTGTAAATAGGCTTATTTCTTTTAATTGCGTCACATAATTCGGGTTTGGAAAAACTCGTGTCGCAAGGAATGTTTCTTGCATCCAGCCACGCGACCTTTTCTACCTTGCTGGTAGTGTAAATTGGGTGTTTGATAGACAACATGTTGTAATAACTCGCATTATCCATCATCAAAACAGAATGCTTCGGTAAATATGGTATCAGTGATGTCTCTAACCATTTTTATAAATATCAAAATCTATGTTCTTATGGTAATCACCACTTTTATATCCAGACTTAAAAATAATCCTTTCTCGCTTCGTATAAATTGTAAAATAAGATGGATAGACAGATAATTTATTTAGCTAACAAGCTATACAATAAGACAGAAACAAACGAATTCAATATACAATCAATTATAGTGCTCAACAATATGCATGTACAAATACTTCTTAAAAGTACTAATATTATTATTGTTAGTTTTAATTTCATATGGTAAAGCATTATATAACATAAGACCACTTACAAATATGCTTTTAGAAGTCTGGGTTCTATGAAATGGAGTAATATAGAAGCCATTGTAGTTTCCAGTGTTGTAAGCATGAGTATCATGAACCGTTTCCAATGGAAGTAAATTATTTTTCATTTTATGTATAAACAGTAGACTTTTAAGTAATTTTTTTTTACTTTCTTTTTAAATTAAGTGTAATTAACATATCTTTAACTGGGGTAATCTGTTTCAAAATTATTCTCATGGCTCTTTATCTCCATATTCAGATTCACAAAAGGTTCATGTACCACTATCCGAAATATGAATTTTATGGAAGTGTTCAGGGAACCTCTCATGACATGTTGGTCAAAACATGATAATTTCTTTGTTTTTTAATATAGTACATAGATATACTGATAACTTATTGCTAAATATGATTATGTATAGCACAAATATGATCATATTGCAAAAATTGAAATCACAATGTAATCTGGACACTTCTGTTAGCAAAGTAATTGAGTAATTTACAAATACAGAGGACACAGATAATCGTTACAAAACATCTCAGCTTCTAGAGTTCCAATTTTTATACAATATAAATAATTTTAAAGAATCGTCTGTTTATTCTTTTTCTCTAATCTCATTGTCTCTTTTTCAGGTAGTCTTGGTGAAGCTTTAGGCAGTTTTCATGAACGTTTGACGAACATAGAAAACTTCCTCGGTAAGTAGAAAACGATCGATACCAGAAGCTAAAAAAAATCAACGGTGGAATTAGAACCTAACTCCGTATCTCTCGTAATTTGTCACCATAAGCGAATCCCACAAAATCACTTAAATTAAGTACTTAGATGTGGATTTTACTGTTTTGATGCAAATCCATCGAAAAAAGTAACAATTCCAACTGGATCAGAGATAAACGCGCATGTTTATCCTCCGAATACTTAGCATACCTTGCGCACTGGTTATTCAGAAAAACAGATGATTACAGATACCCGGTAAACGATATAGCGATAAACGTGACATTGCGTTAGACATTTTGTAATTTTCGGAGAATTACGAATACGACAATTAAAAACAGAAGCTACATATTTCGTTTTACCTGGATAGATGTCAGATTTAAAATTAGCTTTGAACATTATTTAATTATAGTAGTACTGTCAAAATAAAATTGGTGCGTTTACCAGTAATTCGCTATATGAATCTATAGCCATACTAAATTGATAGCAAAGATTACAAAATAATTTAGAATTTTAATTCGGGTAATAACCTCACAGTATAGTGATGCTATATGATTCAAACACTCAAGGGTTTATTCTTAATAAATAGTGTTCCCGTTTGAGACTACTTTTTAAATGAACCGCCATTTATATATTTTTTGCTAGAACACTTTGAAACTTGACATATGTGTTTTAAAAACATTGGGATTAATAAAAAGGGAAAAGGATGCAATTCAACAATACGCGTATATTTTTAGAAGTTAAATTAATTTTGAAGTTATGAAGAAGTTGACACACATATAGACTATAGAAAAGAAAGTTGTCTAACACTCGAAAAATTGCTGCAAAATTTGAGGAAATTGGCATGATGGAAGATAAAATAAGCAAAACATACCATCGTGGTGATCGTTTAGAAAAAAAATATTGCAGCTATAGCGCTAGTATTATTGGGAATCCATAGACGTCAATTCATAGTTGTTCTCATCGACTAAACATTCTACCTTATCTACCTCATTCCAAATTCTATACAAAGATCTTCATTGAAAGATTTACAAGACCCAAGAAATAAAGCGAGCGAACTTTGAACTATGTCGTCAATTCGTATGTTGAACCATACAACACAAAATTCATCAGGTCATCTTAAGAGACAAATATAAGAAAATCGCTTTTGAAATCAAAGTATTATTACATTTTAAATAATTTGCGCGTTCTATAATAATTGTAAACTCAAATTGGAACAGCCCTACCAACCAAATACGATCCTGCTTGCGAAAGGTATCGGTACACTCTGCACCATACAAATTGATTAGCCTACTCGAAATATATTTTGTAATTCCTTCTCATTCTATTAATTGGTAAATTCTTTTAGAACGTTGAACTTTTTGACGCATTATCCTTTTCAGCTAACGTAATACTTGCTAGTTATAAGAAAACATGTTGAAGTACCTTAAACACAAATTTAGATTCCATTAACACCAATGGATCGAGAACGCAGAATAGCGTGGAGCTGGCATTTTATTTGCCACTTTAATATCAACATTCAAGTTCAACAAAAGCAAATTAAGTGCGTTGTCATCAGCGTTTACTGTAGTAATATCTGATTTCGCGGCTGTTACGATATTACTACAATTAAGCTTGCACTCACTTGGCTTAAAACTTGAACTATATTTCACAAGGCAACGCGGATGTAATCGCATATTATAAAGCGAATGTGAAACGTTAATGGAAAGATGACTGAAACGAATGTATAAAGGTACCTAAAATTTTGCCGTAAGTAATGTGCATAATTGTATATATATTTTGTATATACATGGCATATAAAATTTTTGTCCATCCACAATATCCAAACTTAAAATTGAACGCAATTCCGCTCCGATTTATTTATAGAATTTATACATTCTAGATAGTGCCACTTATTCAAGTATTAAGAGAAGTATAGCTGATCTGTATCACGTTTTATTTTCCTATTTTCATTATACATTTTATATAAATACATTCCTTTCTGATATGCTGCCAGTAATATCTAAATATATATGTATGTTCTTATCCTATAAATATAATCCTGTCTTCTTCGATTACTAAAGAAAGTATACGACATTAGCCCTATTCCAGTAAAGTAATTAAACGTGTGGATCATACGCGACGAAACATGCACTATATTGTTTAGCTAGAATATGCAGCATCCAGGTTCAGTAAAATTACAGATTAGATAAATATGATTTGCATGTGGTTTCTGTTAATACAACTGAGCGGCGCAATAATAAATTATTCTATATTCCTGCTCTAAATTAATGCTACACTATTATTTTCCAACCTATTTTAATTATTTAAGAATTCGAGGAGATTCTAGGAAATTATTAGGGTTTACTTTTAAATTTGAATTTTGAATTTTCACCTTTTAATTGCAATAACGTTTGCAATAACAATAACATAATAGCAGTACTTCTAGAGCAAGAAAACACGAAAATTATTCTATTCCTATTCCGAAAGACATTTGTAAGTGATGCTGAGTGTACTTATATCTTTCATATCAGCTTATCCTTAGTTTAACTGAATATTCAAAATGAAGAAACAGGTTTTGTTCATTCATTAACGTATTTAACTTCAACAGATAATTAAGTATTTCATCTCCTGCGTGTTGTTACAGATAGCAGTACAGGAAGCAACTTTAAACCTGGATCTCCGCCGTAAGTATCATCATAAGTAGTCGCGTTTATTGTAATTTACATATGAAAAGATATGGTCTTAATTTTTACTATTTTACTATTGAAAATCACGATGAAATGAAAAACTAACAACTCATAAAACCAAACTAATATTTACAACATCAATAGCAGTAATGTATAACATTCTGGCAGAGCTGAGAATAGCTATAACATCAATTCAAATTTGAATGGTTACGTGTACAGTTCATTCGCCAGAAATGCAATGCGATAATTGAGTGACTATACAAGTTGGTTGTTTGTCATCGTTATTTCAGGATCGTTTGCCATATACATTTGATTTTGACGAGACAATCTTACTAATAAAATAAATAAACGATAATATAATTGATAAAACGATAATGTCTTGGTAAATACGAGTCTCTTACAAACATGATTATGCCAAAAATAATGCGTGCAGGTACGTCGATACACGACTATAATGTTATTGCGATTGAAACATCTAAATCTATATTATGTATTAGGCAGTGTTCATATTTTATTGAAATGGATAATCGCTACAAGCTTTGCACCAAACTGAAAAATTCTTTTCTCTTTTTTGCCCAAAATATAACTATTCTATTACATTACGCTTATATAAAAAATAATTAAGCTTGGGTTCTATTGGTGAATACTGAAAAAATCGCCAAAATTAAAATAATGATATTTTTGGAAAAGTATGAAGGATACAAGACTAATTCTATCGTAGTATAGGGCTCCGTATTAAAGCAAAGTAAATCTGTTACAATTTCTCGAAGATACAGTGTTATAATTTCTCCAATTGCTTTGAGAATAAGAATTTTAAATTTGAAAATCCAACACCTTTTGAGCACTAAAGCACAATAAGTTGTACATACTTATACTAAATTTTTCGAATTTTTAATATTTTTTGTGCAAAGTACAGCATCCGGGAAAAAAAATTCATGGGTTTCTGGGTGTTACTCTTACATCAGTAGGGATAAAAAAATATGGTGTGAGGGATGCTAACGGTATGTCGTTAAGCCTTGGTCAGGTCAAGAGTGATTATTTGCATTAAGCTTAGTCTAAAGACCAACAATTACTATTATAAAAGGTGAATTAAAACAAAAGGTATTTCATACTCAATTCAATCGCGTCCGTAACATTATTAAGGAAGAATTAGGAGATAGTTGTAGAACTAATATAGAAAATAGTATTAGAAGAATTTTGATGTCTAGAAATATTAGCAAATTATACAACGTGAATCAAAGTGAATATGCAAATCTTCATTCCAGAAATTTATGATACATCCAATAATTTTAAAATTACTTATCGTTGCAATTCAGAATATAATAGCCTTCCTTGTACTCTTGCACTTGCAACAGATACTGAAGTTCTAGAAGTCATGGCTACTTTTTCTAACAAACTTACGTCAATGTCGTAACGCTTGTCGGGCTCCGCAGTGTCACTTAGGTTTCTGTCCCTGACGTTTCGCGAACTACAATTCGCATTTTCGAAAGTACAGAGACCTTAGTGATACGTCGGAATCCGACAACCGTTACGACAATGACAAATGGCTGTGAATGTTTGAAAAACTGTTTAAACAAAAAGCTATGATGTGATATCGATTTTTTTTTATTAAAAATTGCAGGTTTGTTTTGGCGCATCCTTTAACAACAATTATCAATTACTATCCATGTTTTCCTACTCTTTGGAAAAAGACGAACATTTTTCCTATTCATAAAACAGGTGACATTAGCCTCCTTTCTAACTATCGACCAATATCGTCTCCTAATCAGCACGGTTTCATCACTGGTCGCTCTATGGCTACCAATTTGACCTATTTGACACAATTCGTTAGTAAAGACGTGAACATGTTGACGCTATTTATGCAGATCTGAGGTCTTTGACGCAACAGATCACCCACTGCTTTTACTTGATCCATTTGCTATTCGTTTAATAAAGTCATACGAGGAAAAGTCATTAAATAAGTCACAAACTGTTGTGGGAATGCTAAAAATAGCAATGGACTATTTCCCTATCTGTCACTTGGTGTCAGTATATTTCAGTTTCAAGACACTCAAGTGACAGTTGTCGTGCACATACCCAGGCAATGTTAAGCGTGCTGTTTTGTTCAACATGTCTATTTCTAGAATAAAAATGAGAATGTGATCTTCGAATCATACTGTAGAGTTTCGTTGTTGGTTCGAAATGCAATTCAACGAAAACGTCCAGACCTACTGATGATGCCAGGCCGCACTGGAGCAACTTGACTCAGACGAAAATTGCAGAATTATGGTGGGTTCTTAAACATCCCGGCCTAGCCCTAAGCAACTATCATCTGTTTGGTCTACTCAAAAAGTATCTTGGCAGGAAACATTTCCAGGGTGATAACCATGTTCAACAAGAAATACGCACGTGGTTGAGATGACAACCCAAACACTTTTATACAGCAGGCATTTGGGCATAGATAAAGCGATGGGATAAGTGTATCAATGTAGATGAAGACTTTGTTGAAAAGTAATCCTGGTTTTTGACTAACTACTTCTCTACTTATTTTTATAATAGCTTTTTGTGACCTACTTATTGACTTTCCCTCGAACCGAAGTAATCATGTGTTTGGTTTCCTACAATCAGTTTACATCCAGAGAGTTCACTTTATACACAGGTGTCCCGCAAGGATCAAATTTGGGACCTCCTTTGTTCAATTTCTTCATAAATGAGTTTTTGAAAAACTTTAACTCGGAACACTGGCTTACGTCGATTAATTCAATTTTTACTTTCTTTAATTTTATTAACATTATCGGCTAGGCATGGCACGTTAGACAATCAGCAATTCATGTAATCTTATTACATCACTAACTGAAGCTTTATTAATATTATAAAAGACTAAATCGCATCAGTGCGCTTATGGATTACTTTTTGTTCTAAATTTTCTTCTTCTTTTAGTTAAACTTGCGCAAAACCGATCTTACTAATGCTTTAAGAAATAACAAATTATTACTAACTGAACCAAAAACAATAAAAACTATAACAATACATCTCCATTGAGATTTTAAAAATATTACAGTAACTTAAAAATGGAAGTTAGTTTTAATACTTGTTACTTACACAAAGTTTGGTGTAGCTTGAATTGTAATTACTGCTGTAAGCTTCTTTATTTTTATTGTTTATTTTGCGTATTTATTTATTTATAAAATACAATTTCTTTCTGGCGCTGACAAAAGTACTGCTGGTGGATATACTGGTGATATGGTTGCTGGTGGTGGTCCCGGTGGTGCTGGTGGCTTCGGTGGTGGTGTTGGTGGCTTTGGTGGTGGTGCTGGTGCTGGCGGCGGTTTTGGTGGCGGAGGTGGCGGTTCTGGTGGACAAGCTGGTCGTCCAGGACCTACAACTGGAGGCGACAGCTTAGGCTCGCATTCTTTAGATATTGATCTCACAGTGCCGAATTTCTCGAAAATGTCGCAAGAAGAATTCACAGCGGCCATAGAGAGAGAATTACACAAAATCAAGGAGGAAATCAAGTTAATCTACGATAGGATAGGAATGCTTTTCGGTTTAAATGACGACTTTTCAGCAGATGAGGTATAATAGTTTGTATGGTTGTATTAAAATAGGAAGTTGACTATGCTTAAAACCGCAATTTCATTCCTAGAATTTATTTTATTGTATGAATTGGCCAACTAGCTTTCCCCAATTGAAGCTGATATTATTTGATTATTCATGTACTCTCTTGCAATTCAAGCATGTTCTTTGTTGACCCAAATCCAGAGATAATCTTAACTTTACTATACGGGGCATTTAGACCAGGGAACTCCAAACTACGGCCCGCGACCTAACATTTGCGTGCTAGACCGCCAATCCGATCCGTGGCTCCCCACAAGATGGCGCTGATTGAAATTTGCACGTAATTCATAATTACATGATGGTATGACGAGTTTGACTCTTGGAATTTAATTGAGGAATCAATGTGGCTCCTAGAGTAACAAGTTTGGAGACCCCTGACTTAGACCATATAAATACTGAAGGTTATAAGGTATCATCCAAGTGACAAACATGGTCTCATATCAATAGTAAAGAGTTCTGTTTACATAATAAGAAAATAAGTATTCCCTATTACGATACCTACAATATTCATTACGTAATCTTTTTCTTTACTTCGTGTGATACAAGTGACTGTAAAACATACACTTCCTATTTCATGAAAAATTTGACGATTGCTTCAAAAATTTAAACAAAACAGTTATAAGAAAAATATTTCTTCATCAACGACTTACTGGACATATGTACACAAAAGAAAAAGTAACAATAAACATTAGAAAACATAAAGTAAGTTATACTTTCTTCTCATCAAAAAATCCACCTCTTGATTTAATAACTGCTCGCACCAATCGTGGCATTCTTTCTACCAATTTCCTCAGCGTACCTTGAGGAATATTGTTCCACTACCTTTGCAATATCGTCGTTTTGAACGTTGGATATTCTCTTCTAATTCGTTTGTCCAATTCGTGCCACAGAAATCTCTTAACCCTCTCTCCCACAAATATATTTATTTAGATTAAGTTACAGGTTTCGTGTAAGCATCAGACATCATCAGACCTAGACATTCTAGATTATCCGTAATTAACACAAACCTTATTGATGATGAATGTATGATTTAATGGTGTGTTATAGTATTTAATAAACCATTATCTACAACCTTGAGTGTGCTTTGAGACCTATGTACGTCAACTTCAAATTTTGTCAAATTTGTCACGAGTAGAGTTTCTGATAATGTAGTGATCCTCCAAATCAAAATTTGGTTCAAAGGATAAATTCTAGTCTTCGGATATGTAAGTGATTTTACTGGAGACATTTAATTAAAGGTCATTTGAATACTTAAACTACTACATAGTCTTTAGTACATTACTTTCTTGTTGTGAAGTTAAATCCCAGTATTTCCAATTTAGTTTTGCTTAATAAATTGTCGTTGTCCTATTAACCACTACCTTTAATTTTGTTACTTCAGTTTAACTTTTTTCAACTTTTTCTCAATCTACTAACTATAGAATCAAATTGTTTATTTTCGTTTAACATTTACAGATATATAGTGCGATTAAAAACGTCATCAAGAAACACAAACAGAACGTTACAGACACTGGAGGTACAGACACCGAACTTCCACCTGAAGAAAGATTGGAACGGCTAGAGGATAGATTTAACGGCACTGACGAACAAATAGCATCTCTTGATTCTACGTTCAATCAAGAGATCAACAACCTTCATACGCAGTTCGCCGATATGGAAAAAGCTTTCGGCAACATCATGGAGAAGATACACTTTGGGTAATAAGGATGATCCGAATAATACTTTCTTGAAGTATTTACGTTATTCATAACTAACTTAGGATGCCTGGTGGTGATAGTGCCGTTGCTGGAGAGACTCTTGGCGAGCTCTACGACAAGCTGATGAGTTTGCAGTCTGACATGGAGAATCTAGCCGAAACAGCTAGCAAATTATTGGAAGACAAAGAAGATAAACAAAGATTAATTGAAGTAAAACATTATCTGCACAACCTATTCATATTTCTTAAATTACAGGTCTGATCTTTTAAGGTTTTAACAGAACAAGTCGAATTCCTGAAAACGGTTAAGGCCGATAAGGAAGATCTAGAAGACGCGTTAGCCGACAAAGCAGACGCTTGTGCCATCAACAGGAAGGTTTCGCACGATCAGTTCGATACCGCATGCGATGAATTATCTAGAGGAATTGAAGAAGCGTTAGCTAAACTGACGCAACAGGTAGATCTATATTCCATAGAACAATTAACAGACCAGTAACACTATTCACTTTTTCAGGAAGAACTGTGGCAACAAGCTCTCAATGAAATCCAGAAGGAGATCGGTAACAAGTTGGACAGAATGGAACTTGGGCCTCTACGTGACTTTGTCAATAACAAGCTCAAAATGCTGCAACAAAGGCTGAAGGCGTTGACGGCTTTAAAGAAAGAGACCGAAGCTGCTGGAACTAAGAAATTCTTAAGGTTATTATTCAAAGACTTATCGGAGCCAAATAAATCAAAGGAGATTGGTAAAACAAGATATGTGTGTACGACGTAGGTACATTTCACCTTTTCACTGCCAATTATTTATAAGCCATTTAACAAAATGGCAGTATATAATACACTTTTAAAATAGTTACTTTCATATATCCATAATACGTGCTTTTCCAGGTATTTGTTTCAGTTCACAGTAAGACATGCTATATGCTTCCAAGCAGTAATTAAGTTTAGAATTTTTAAAGACTGTTTCATCAATTGTTTTGCATTGAAATCTGTAGTAGTAATAATAGATTTTGTTAGATGCTTCTCCTTCCCTTCAGGTTTTAGGCGCTTTGTCTGTTACGATACCTACCTTTTATTTGGTCTACCTACAGTTCTTACTAAACATCTATAAAATCTCGCTCTGGCTGGCAACCTCGTCACTTGCATCCATTCTACATGTCCCTTCCACTTAGTTTTGTTTTCCTCTATTTTCTCATTTATGTCGCAAACATTTAGTTCTGTTCTTATATCTCCATTTCTTATTCTATCAGATCCTGTGCGATCTTTCACTCGACCCAATAACTTCATCTCTTGTGTCTGTACCCTGTTTTCTTGTTTTTTCGTTGTTCTCCATGTTTCACTGCCGCGTAAGAAGGTTGGCACTACTATTGTCTTGTAAAATTTTATTTGTGTATCCTTTCTTGTTTTATTTTTTAAAGTTCTGCTGATTGTTCCACAGATATGTGCAAATTTATTCAGTTTTCTTCTATGACTTTGTTTCGATCATAAGATGCATCGCAGCCTAAATACTTAACGTGTTTCACCTGTTCCAGTGCCGTACTGTTTATGCCTATTTTTGTCCTAATTGAATATTTACCCAGGAAAGGCATAGTTTTAATTTTATTTGTCGATATTTTCATTTCATAGACTTGGCAAATGTTTTGTAACTTATATATCCGTTTCTGTAGATCATCCTTCTTTTTCTGTTAGGAGTACTAAATCGTCAGCCTATAATATACAGTTTAGGGTGGTGTTCTGGTCTAAACGTATTGCTTTAGGACATTTCTTTTTCCATTCCTTTATAATAGTATCAATATTATTATCATCAATTATTATAAAAGAATGGACATCTTTTATATGCGTATATATAAAATAATATTGGCGACACATATCAACCTTCCCTAATTCCGTTGTTTGTTGGTATTTCCCTAGTTAATCTCTATATCTACCATAATTCTGGTGTCTACGTATAACCCTGTATAGTTCCTATTAAATGATGGGGATATTCCTGTTCTTTTATAGTATCCCATAATTTACATCTGCTTACATTACCGAAAGCCTTCTCGAAGTCTATGTTGTGTGTTTCTCTGTCATATTCCCTGTACTTTTCTATAATCTATTATAGAGTGAATATTCCATCTGTGGTTGATCTGCCTTTTTTAAAGCTTATTTGTTCCTCTTCTATTGGTTCTTCTGCTATGATTTTCAACCTGTTCTTTAATATTATGGCGTAAATTTTATAAGCGGTGCCTATTAATCTGTTTCTTCGGTAATTTTGAGAGTTATTTTTATCGCGTTTTTTTGAACAACGAGACTACTTTCACTCTTTTCCAATCATTAGGGATACAATTTTTCCAACATTTATTAAATACATGCAGAAGTCTTAGGTGTGTTATAAGTCCCTTGTATTTCTAAAGCTCTGTGCTGATGCCATCCATACCGGTCGCTTTTCTGTTTTTTGTAGCCCTCGTGGCTTCTATCAGTTCTATTAGATCTATATCATTCAAACCTTTTACGTCTACTTCTTGTATTGTTGTTTGGTCAATATTTTCCTTGTACCAGAGCTGTTCACAATGTTTTACCCAGTTCTCCTCGTCTATGTGGTTTATTTGTATTTTATCATTTTCCTGGTTGTTTAATGATGTAATTACTTTATAAGCCAGGTTTTGTCTTCCATGTATGGAATTATCGATATTCCCAGGACTCTTTGTAGATCTTTCTGAATATTTCTTCCGCAACATTTCTACTATTATTAGATACCCCAGGTATATTCAATTCCTGAGATGTCATGGGACCATTAACACCTATCACATATCCCAACGGAATAGACTTTTTTCCTGTCACACGATCTAGGCGGCGAATTTATGTCTCCATTTCATGAAACAATACGACCCGGAAATGTCCCAGGTAGTTGTCCACAAACCGCATCAAACTGTAATGCTTTGGAGATAAAATGGTTGCTCTAGTATCTTTCTTTGGTTTTCTGAGGCCCAAATGCGTCAGTTTTAAATAAGAACGGGCCTCTTCGCTCATGATAATTTTGTTGCAAAAGTCATCATCAATTGCTTGCATTTCTAACACCCGATTTGAGAATATGCGACATTGTAAATGATCTACCTGTTTTAATTCTTGCGTCAGCTACACTTGTAAATGTATGAAGATAAATACCAAGATATGAAATTCAATATAAGCTGCTCCTTGAAATGTTCAATTGTTGAGTAAACCTTGGTACTGACATGTCTGAATTATTTACATCACATTCTCCTACTGCGTGCAAATTCTCGGCTAATCCTTCAGCACGAGAAGCTATGACTTCTTTTGCACACTGCAAATTAATGCTTCATGATGGCTAAATTGGGTATAAATCTTTCGAACCGTTTTTGCCAATCTTTCGCCATTTTTATAATGAATTTTAGCAACCTCTATATGCTGCAACACTGTGCTTCGTTCAGTTTCCACCAATCTCTATTTTTACTGCCATATGTTAAATACAGACGATCAGAAATGCCTTAACTTTGAAAGTCGCACCTGCACACGATATCAGAGACTAGAGTATACCAACTTTGGGAAAATAAATTTGAAAAATGCACGGGTTTTGTTGGGTAACAGCCAGCTAAATCAACCTTGAGATGTTTGTTAACAAAATCAGGGCTTATTTGTTACTATAAATAGGTATCAAGAATTTTATACTGTGTTCCAGAATTTCAATCTAAACGCGGTTGTATTAAATATCAAAAATCTACATCACAATTTATTAACTATCATTTGTCTTATTCTGCTATACATATATATGTATATATTATGATGAAATTGTAAAAAAAAAGATGTTTATGTTGTTATTGTGGTGAAAAAATTGCAAAATACGTTTAACTAAATGCACCATCCGCAATTTATGGCTTATCTTAAAAACAACTGACAGTCGGAAAGTGAAACACCCTTGTATCCAGTCCTTTTGACGTGCACGTATATGCACTGCTTTTACCAATTTCCTTCAGCCGTTATTTTACAATGCTTATGCAGTTAGACACTTTCAAAACGTCTTTCTGTGTCTGCTTCTTAACACCTTACTTCCCACAGAAACGTAAATTGTATATCCTGCGATAAAGACGTCGTTATGCGCAAGGAAATGGATTCATCCCTTTACCCTCAACCGTACGCCTTACCGCCTTCGAGAAGCATGGGCCCTTACTTAGCGTACGAGTTGGATGCCCTGCGAAAGCAGCAGAAATCGTAAGATGCACTCAATTCGTTCAAGAGTCCTATGTTTCCTACCTATATCATACTTACTTTCCTCAGATTACCAAACAGTAGGAATCTTAATCACTTCGAGAGCGCCTTACAGCAGAAATCACCAAGAGCCGGGTATGGCCTTTATTAAGCACCCGTTCAATAATCTTCATTTATTTCTTCTATTCATTCCTTTTCAGCGAGGATCATATATGCAATCGTTATTGTGGGGGTAGTCATACAATAACGACGCCCCAGCAAAGGGTCACTCGCTTAGGTCACTTCTTAAATCAGTGGGGACCTGAAGCTCAAGCGGTTATAGATTCGTCGAGAACTACCACTGTAAATAGAATATTCCAATTATTTTGAAGTTGGCATTCATTTCAGATAATGATATTCTTTTAATTGTTATATTAATGAGTATCAATTAATACATTTGTGAAGGTTACGTGCAGTATTTACGAACATTTATATACAAAAAAAGAACACTTCCATTCTTATTAGGCGTGTACAATTTCTTTTCTGCATAGAGGGAAGATGAGAAGCTCACCGTCGTTGGAACATCTACTGCCAGTCCAGCACCAGATCAACCAAAGGTTTCTAAAATAGAGGTAAGGGAAAATTGAAGAGTTTGTCAAAAATAATGTTATAGTTGTACTAATCTGGTCATAATTAGAGCTACCAATTGCATCTGCCTACTAAAGACGACATATTATTCCATAATTTTTGTTCTTGTGAGGTACAAATGGAACACGACTTCACTATCTCTTCTGTCTAGTAATTTATTTGAAGTCAGCAGTAATAATTCTTCTTAATATTTATATTCACATTCACAATATATTTTCTAAAATCACATATTATTTAATTGCATGACATTTAACTTGCATAGAAGAAATAAAAACAGTAACACTTCTCCTGCAAGTATTTTTAACAATTTTGAATTGTGGTGGATATCTGCATGATTTTAGAATTCTCCAGCTTATCTCATTTGAAAATATCTTTTTCAGGTTTGATGGTACTTCGTCCACAAAACCATTTATTCGTTTCAAATGCGAATTCATCTACAAACTCAAATAAATGTTAGATTATCTGCGGTATATTTTCGAAAGACCACTTTGCATGGAAGTTCCTGCTTATTCGTACAAAACGACACATAATCACTACACATAGGATTTCTTGCGTCGCCTAAATTATGTATTTGTGTACACACCGCGTCCAGCATTCGCAATGCCCTCACTAATAATAACGATGGATTTTGCAACTTTTCAATTCCTCCACCAGTGCTTTGTAATTATTTTAAACAATTTGTAAATTCACCTTTATTTTAGGATTTTGAAATATTGCTTGACTGTCTTTTAGAGCGGTCATCTTTTTGGGGTCAAAGTATAACACCGCAGACCTTATTTTATAGAAATGCTCGAAATAATAAAATGCCAGGTATAATATGCGTGGTAATAAAACGAAGTTCCCTAGAGAAGCTTTGACAGTTCAGAAATGCCGCAACATCGTATATGACATTGTCGAATACGTTTTGGAGATTTTAGAAACACCTCTTTTATAAAAGATATCTAATTTCTTCAACCGCAAGATGTAATCCATGACGATTACTCGTAATATTTAAGAAATTACCAGCGTTAACACGCACTTATTGAAGACGTCAGCCATTATAAAACATCTAAAAACATGGTTGCCACACCATCAGTTATTAACATCAATTCTTGCACTATTGAAAGGTTAAACTCATACAAAGGATTCAGCATCAACCTTCGTAATTACTTCTCTTCCTACTAGCTAGCGACAATAAATCTGTTGGTTGCAGAAGTTTTTTATTATGTAACTCACATTCTTTTGGGTACGTTCTCATATATATATATAACACATGGGCTGAAAAGTCCCGGGCCTAACAAAGAAAACACGGTTTTTTTGGTTCAAAATTAGCTTTATTCATCAACGTAATCTCCATCAAGAGCAACGCAATCATTCCAGCGCCGCTCTAACATTTCAATACCACTTTTGTAGAACGATTTATCTTTTGCCTCAAAATAGGCCTCAGTTTCAGCGATAACCTCTTCATTCGTGCTAAATTTCTTACCGGCGAGCATTTTTTTGACGTCTGCGAACAGCGAGTAGTCGCTGGGAGCTAAATCTGGCGAATACGGTGGATGTGGGAGCAATTCAAAGTTCAATTCAAGTAGTTTTGCCATTGTTTTGATTGACTTGTGACACGGTGCGTTGTCTTGATGAAACAAATTTTTTTTCTTTGCCATATGCGGTCGTTTCTTTGCAATTTCGGTCTTCAAACGCTGCAATAACGCTATATAATATTCACTGTTGATGGTATTTCCTTTCTCAAGGTAGTCGATGAATATTACACCACGCACATATCAAAATACCGAGGTTCACCAGTTGCTGTCCACTCAGATGACGATCGTTTTGATTCCGGAGTGAAGTGATGGATCCATGTTTCATCCATTGTCACATATCGACGCAAAAATTCCGGTTTGTTACGTTTAAACATGGCCAAACACTGCTCAGAATCATCAACACGTTCTTGTTTTGGTCAACAGTGAGCAAACGCGGCACCCACTTTGAACATAGCTTTCTCATAGTCAAATGCTCATGCAATATAGAACCAATATGTTCTTTTGATATCTCTACGATGTCAGCTAACTCACGCAACTTCACTTTTCGATTATTCAAAACGATTTTGTGGATTTTTTTGATGTTTTCTGGTGTTACCGCCTCATTTGGACGTCCACTGCGTTCTGCATCATCGGTGTCTCTACGACCACGTTTGAAGTCAGCAAACCAACGTTTTATTGTTGTTTCTGATGGAGCGGAGTCCCCATAACACTTTTCAAGCCATTGCTTCGCTTGAACGATATTTTTTCCCATCAAGAAGCAGTGTAAAATTAAAACACGAAATTGATTTCGATCCATTGTTTTGAAAATAACAAAAGTAGCGTGACGCTTAGCACAAAAACTCACAAACTAATGAATAGAATATCATGAAATTTTAACAGCTGTCTTTTGAAGGTTAGTACTAAATGAGAGAAAGGTGGCTGCAATAAAACTAGCGTCATCTATGTGTTAGGCACGGGACTTTTCAGCCCATGTGTTACAACTGCAATGTTTTCCAACATGGTAACTTTGTAGTGCGATTGTATTTATTCCAGAAATGCTAAAACTATTATTGATCCGGTTAAAAAAAAAGGGTAGATTACAACAACGTCTAACTTAAGTCGTCCAGAAATTCTGATTCCGGTCATACTCCAATTTTATTTTAAAGTTGTGCTGTGAGTATGTTTCATACAGCCCCGCTTGTCCTGCATCAGTAACAGTCGATTACAAAATGCGAACAAATTATTTCCCCACCCTTCTAATTCAGATCTGCCAAATTTCCCTCTAAACCCCTTTACTTGACAAAAGTAAATAGTGGTACCTTCCTTCGACAATATTTATTTAATAAGCAGGTTACAGCAATAACACGTATCAAAATGTCCACTGTACTATGTTTAACCTCGATCTCAAAATTATATTAAGAACAATTCAATTGGGCGATATGATGAGTTCTGAGCCTGCAGTGCGATGCGGACGCAATTGCGCAGCTCTAGTTATAATTCAATGTAGGTGTGCATTGTTTTATTACCTAATTTATTGGTATTAAAAAAAATTACTGAAGCGATACTTGATATTGTTGTATATAAATTTAACTCTGACGTCGCACTTTTTATATCTACAACTTTGCGTTTTATACTACACATCTTTATTGAACGATTTATAGACGTTGTGATATCAATAACACTTCAACAATAATTGCAAATACTTCTTGTAATCCATCAAAAAATGTCATTTCTCAATAGCATCCATTACGTATGAACGTTATTTCAAAAACATTACGCTACATCGTGTATATGTTACTAATCCCGTGGATTAATATAATGCAATCAGCGGCTAAGAATAATACTTGCCTTTTCTCCGTTGCTACTAGATATAAAAATTGTACTTGACTTAAAGTATGACAAATATTATCTATAATTTATGTTCCTTTCACAAGAAAAACAAAACGCAAATTGTACACATTTACTTACCTCACAAAGTACAGTGTGTGTGTCGATGGATTAATGGAAGAATTCTTATTATTATTCATTTTATGCAAAAGCAATATCCTTATTAAAATACTTCTGCGTTTCGAGAACCCTCAGAAATGATACGTAAATTTGAACTTAATACGAATGTTAAAAAATATTTATTAAACATAAGCAAAATGAGAGGTACCTATTTCATGTTTAGCTTAAGACAATGCAATCAGTAACAATCAGATCGTTAGGATGTTGAAATTGATACTTGACACAAAGTTTGGACACCCCACGTCGATTTCCTATGTATACTCGCAATGGCGATATACGCATTGTGCAGTATACCAGGTGTATGCATAAGTTTTCTCCGGTTTAACGAAGAGATGGCGCCAGCAAAAAGTACACAGCATATTAATTTGATGCATACGTCAGTTTGTTCGTCTGACATTTGAACCACAAACACATACAAGTTGAATCCGCTAAAAACCATCGCCTATGCTTTATCGTCCAGTGTCATTTGTGCCTGAAAAAGAACATTTGCGCCACGCATTACTTTTCTTATTTAATCAAAAGGAAAAGGCTGCTGAAAGTCATCGTTCGCTGATAGAAACATATCGTGAAGACGCTTCATCGATTAGAACATGCGAAACATGGTTTCGACAATTTAAAAGTAGTGATTTCGATGTGAAAGACAGTGAGCGCTTTGGTAAACCATAAAAATGCGAAGACGAACAATTGCAGGAGTTATTGAATGATGACCCAACTCAAACTCAACGGAAATCAACAGAAGAATCACATGTGTCACAAGAAATAATCAGCAGACGTTCACGAGCAATGGGGAAGATCAATAAACTCCACAAATAGGTCCACATGGTTTGATTGAACGTCAAACAAAAAATCGCAAAGTCAATGAAATGAATTGTAACGGTTGACGAAAAATAGATTTATTTTGAAAACCCGAAGCGGAAAAAATCGTGGCTTTCCCCTGGCGTAGCCAGTCCAAGGCTAAATCGCTTGGGCAAGAAGGCCGTGCTCTGTGTCTGGTGGGACCAGATCAGTATTGTGTATTATGAACTCTTGAAGCCCGGTGAGACTTCTAATAGACAGCCCTATTGCCAAAACATGATTAATTTAAACTGTGCATTATTGGAAAGACGACCAAAATGGGCCAGAAAACACGGCAAAGTGATTTTGTTACATGACAATGCCTCATATAGCAAAACCAGTGAAAAACACTTTAAAATCGCTTCGATGGGACATTCCGCACCTACCGTACTCCATAGACCTAGCGCCATCTGACTATCACCTCTTCGCATCAATGAGGCACGCGCTCGCAGAGCAGCACTTTAGCAATTTCAAGTTGGAAAATGGCTCGATGAATAATTTGCCGCAAAAGACAAGCAGTTTTTCAAGCATGGTTCTAGCGTAAATTACCTGAAAGATGGGTGAAATGTGTAAAAGCCGATGGCCAATATTTTCAATAAAGAAAATTAATTTATCTTGAAAATTATATATTTCCTTTTAACAAAAAACCGGAAAAAAGTTATGCATACACCTGGTATCCAAATACTCCACCGTTGAAGGTATTAAAGTGTTCAATCTTGTATACTCTCATTCCTGTCTCAAATAGGCCATTGAACATTGGGATTTGCGCGCGTAATTTCGTAGAGTTTTTGTCTTTCAAAGTAAAGTTGATAAGTCCATGCTAAGTATGATACTACTTCTAGGAAACTTACTAGGAGGCTTTCAAAGATGTAAATATTTTTCAAATTTCAGTTTATTCTCACAATTTATATAATTTGGAAAAGGCATTTTTTTATTTTAGAGCTTGAAGTTAACTTTATCGCATTTGTGTGTTCAATAAACTGTTTTAATAAAATCTCAAGGCTAAAATGGCTTTAAAATTAAAGTCCTTCAAATGACACCTTAACTTCTCTTTGCTTAAAACATGTACAGAAGATAACTTTCCAATACACGTATGCACAGCAAGATAGAAGCGCAGCTCGATCTCTCTGTTTCAAAAATGTTTTCAAACTATTTTTTTATTTGAAAACATTTTTAATTTAGAATTAAAACGTTTACAAGCAACATATGAATTACTTTCAATTGTTGGATAATCAGTTTTATCAACGTTTTCGGCTTGAGAAACCAACAGTATAATCACTTTCACGAATTAGACATTCAATGAAACTACCTACATACACAACAATTACAAGGACTGGTTGTATGATTCATAGGTATCGCTATAAATTCGACACCCCTTAAATTAATTCGCCGGTAACTCGGTGTACAATGAGAGTCCACGTGCTTTTGAAAGACTGCGATCCGAATAAGTTAATTTCTGTTGGGTAGAGTTTACTACGCCACCCATTAAGTCTAACAGAAGTGATCTAACACAGAGGCGCAATAAAATCGAATAGAAACAAAATATGGAAATATTCACGAGTATGCTGTCAAAATGTTTTCCAGGCATACTTAATATATTCTATGGATTACTACTTAATACTCTGTATTATAATTAATCCTATTTATTACAGTGCATATACGAGAGCCATTCGGAAAGTAAAGAACATTTTTCTCTATAGACTTTTTATTAGATATAACTAAACGACACTGTATTTTAGATAAACTTAAATACCCAAGCTACTTTTCTACATAGCCACCATTTAAATTTAGGCGCTTGTCGTACCGTGTTATCAGCTTTTCTATGGCTTCTGTATACTCAGTTGCCGCCAAGTTGTTGAACCAATGATCAACGGTTCCTTAAGTTCATCATCACTTCCGTAGGGTTTACCATTCAAAAAATCTTTGAATTTTTGGGAATAAGTGAAAATTATTTGGAGCTAAGTCCGGATTGTATGGCAAATGTTGAAAAATTTCCCACCGAAGCTGCTGAAATAAGTCATGCGTCACTCCCCCTGCATGCGGACGTGCATTATTGTGAAAGAGGATGGTTCTACTGCTTAGCATTCCGCACCGCTTGTTTTGGAGAATGCAAAGTCGTTGTAGCATCTGGCAGTAGGCCGCTGCATTTAGGACTGCACCTCTGAGCATGCGGTCGATGAACAGGACACCATTATGATCCCAAAACAACGTAACCATAATGTCCCTAGTGCTCAAAATTTATTTTACTTTCTTCTGTTTCGTTGAGGTTGAGGATGATGCCAATGCATTGATTGAAATTTTTTTCTGTTGTGAAATGTGATATCCAAGTCCCATCACCCGTGACAATGTGACTCAAAACTTTACCATCCTTGCCATAGCGACTGAGAAATGTCAATGCAGCTACCATTCGTGTAGTTTTGTGTTCGTCTGACAAAATTCGAGGAACCCACCTGGCACACACTTTATTATAGACCAGATCTGCACTAACAATTCCGTACAACACAGTTTTTGAAATGTCTGGAAGGAATGAATGATTTTTTTGCATTTTTGTTTCAATTCTAGTTTTGAGTCCGTTAGTTACTACACAGTGCCGGCTCCTGCGATCTTCATCGTGAACTTTCGTTCGTCCGCCATTAAACATGTTACATCACAAAACGTTCCTTAGTTTCCGAATGGCCCTCGTATATATTTAGGAATTACTTTATTACTTATATCCACCTACGAACGGCAGGTATTTAACTACTACTCAAATTAGTTTATCTCCAACTATCGTAGAGTGAAGATAATGTATTGAATGTGTTCGAAAATTAAAATAGACATCTTTCTGCTGTGCTTTATTGTGAATATAATTTTATTTTAAAATAGGGTATGTTTCAATTACTGTTACAAGAAAAGGAACGTAACGTAGGCAGAGACAAAATAAGAATTCATGATGAAGAGATAAAACTATAACAAGAATTGTTGAAGTAATCAATTCATCAACAATTCGAGATGACCTCTAAAGCCATACTGATATACAACTTTGAAATTTAAGAAATAGGCTTTGTATATGCTGGCATTAAGTTGATTCCAACATTATCCCTATTTAAAATATGTTTAACAGTGTTCATTTCACTGCAATATGAGACAGCAAATTTGCTGGCAAAAATAGACACTAACTGTTTAGAAAACAGAAGTAACATTATTTTACATATTGGCAACAAATTCTTAAGATATCGATTTAGAGACATTTTCTTTCATGCGTAGAACATGGAATCCCATCTATAATATAAATGATCATTTACACTTTTAATGAGACATAATGAAAAAATGTCAAATAACATGGTTAAGCAATAACTATGTATTACTTTTAAAATACATATTTAATTAATTTCTTCCTTTTTCAACTCTACCTGGTATATTGATTTTGAAAATTAATGCCTTACTAACTATAAACGAATAATAAACATCCCATCAGAGCTACGGTTTGCGACAAATAGAGAACGTGATTTAATGTCACATTATTATTAACGTAATCCAGATAAGTTTCGTGCTATCTTAAGTACTGCATATTCCGATAATATTTTCATTACTTAATGCTGATTTTTATAGCTTAGTTTACATATTCTGGTGATAACATTCGTAAAGCAGGTATGGCTTGAAATATAATTAATAGTTTTAACACCGATAAAAAGGTTCCTTGATTGAAAGAATATACTTTCCATGAAAGAAATAGAATCAATAAACATTCTTTGCAAAAAACAATTATTTCTAGCTGTGTTATATAAAATCGCATCTACATATCTGTTCGATTTGGAAGCCAATATTATACCACTTAATATCATCCAAGTGTCTTGTAGTTAAAACAAACGCTACATTAGCTTGATTGTAGTACAAAAATGAAGCAATTGGAAAATGTATCATTATTCACATGATTGCAATATTTTTCAAAACAAGATTTATTGCAAAATTTTTCTTTAGCACTGCTACTAGATACCGAAATATATATATTACTCCCGTAACTAATTGCGCGCTTGACTATCAGTCTCAAAGTTCCAGGTTCGAATCTCGTGGCTGTTTCTTAATTCATGGCCGGCCGATACCCCATTGTAATTGGCGAAAGCTGTTAAGAAACACGAAGGCGCGGAATATTATTAATTAATTAAATCTCATTTGATGATATTCAGACAATGATTGAACCCGCTGTTGAGTTTGAGTCTATTTGATCCGGAAGAAAATTTAAATTGAATTTGTGAATATTTTATTTGGCTCCTTTATTTCAGGATTAACTTTATAAACTACCAAACTGTGAGTACCATTTTTTTAGTCGCGCTTTACTAAAGTTTCGACGAGAGTCATCCAGTAGGGTAGTTTTTGAGGACTGCTGAAAATGAGCAAGTTTATATATTTGTGGATTCATGCAAAAAGACCAATACCGGCCTGTGATTTCTCTTTTTTGGATAAGAAAGCGTGTGAGTGTAAGAGAACCTAGATGCAGTTTATAAGAGCCATGTACCTTTGATAACCACAAGCAGATGCTGGTTTAATGGATTTAAGCATAACCAAATATGAGGAGAGGCCAGGTCATATCATAGACGTAACTACAGACGATATCATTGATAAAGTCAATTATATTGTACTATCAAATGGCCGAGTGAAGATCACAGAGATTGCTAATATGGTAAACGTCTCAATTGACCAAAAACAGAATTACGAGATAACGTCAAAGCAATGTTTGAATATGTCTAAGCACAATACCAGTAAATTTCTAATGCATTATGTTACTGTGAAAGGTCAATTGGCGAAATGGATCTTTCCCGGATTTTTCACCAAAGAAAACGAAGACGATTCTATCAACCGGAAAAGTTATGACGACGATAGTCATAATCTTAATTGGCTATTTGGAGAAGGGAAGGACAATCACGAAACAATATTATTATTATGAACTAAGGATTTCTACCACTTTAATCGCGAATGTTTCGAGAATCTGAGGAATCTGAGGAATCTAACAAGCACAGAATGACATCTGAATGTGTAAGAACAGCGTGAACCTGACCCCCACTTTTCAAGCTCGAATATTCCGAAAATGAAACGAGCACAAAATAACATTTTGCGGAATAAATCAGGAAACAAAACGACATATAACGATAGCGTAGTCATATTTTAAAAAACTGCGGTGCAGAGAAAGCGTGAACGTGGACCCTAGTTTTCAAATTCATTTATCTCGCGAATGTTGAGACTTCAAAACGAAACATTGATGCAGTTGTTGAGTGTAGGCTTTCACCACCGCAGTCCATAGTAGAAATGTTTTTCGGGTTTTGTATTCACTGTTTTATTTGACGTTTCGCTGATCATGCTGTCAGCTTTTTCAGAAAGTTTCTAAAGACTGGTGTTGTTGTTCTTGTCTCTCGTTGTATATCCTATATCTGTTCTGCTTTGCTGATCCATAACCGTTCCGCTTTGCTGATCCGTAACCGTGCCGTTCCGTTGAATCGCGTCATTTTTGTGTGATGACTCCGCAGTGCTAACTTCCACGTGTTGCTAATCTTGTATCCCTCTTCGCGATTGAAGTTGTTGGTATTCTTCATTATTTCTATTGATTCGCGTATTCTCCTCGGGTAGTAGTGGCTCGTCCTAGCTAATACCTTAACGTCGCTGTAGGTTATCCGATGGTCACCTTGTTGGTGAAGGTGTTCTGCTACTGCGAATTTTTCAATATGCCTGAGGCGTGCGTCTCTCTCGTGTTCTTTCACCCTGCACTGAATACTCTGTCCTGTTTGACTGATGTAGCTTTTTCCACATTGGCATTTTAGTTCGTATATGCCTTTTGTTCATAGTTTCGGTAGCACGTCCTTGTTGGGAAGGAGTAGCTGGTCGATTTTGGTCACCGTATTGTATCGTGTGATAATGTTCTATTCTCTTAGGGTCTTGGTATGGAAGATATGCGTAACCTGCTGGTTGTTGTTGGTCTTCGTCCTTTTTCTGTTTCCATGGTTTCTTTATATCTTTTGTGCTGTAGCCGTTCTTCTGCAAGGCGTTTTTGACGTGATGTATTTCACTAGTTCTGTGATGTTCACCACCGATTGTCTCCGCTCTTCTTAACAATGTGTTGATGAGGGATCTCTTCTGTTGAGGGTGGTGGTGGGATATTGCATGCAGGTATCGTGTGTGTGTGAGTCTTCTTCCGGTTCACTGTGGCCCAGTTTGTTAGTGTCGGTTCGCTCCACTAGGACATCTAGAAATGGTAAGTTGCCGTCCTCTTCGATCTCCATGGTGAAGTTAATGTTAGCATGTTGTCTATTGATGTGTTGCAGGAATTCCTCTAGAGTCCTTGGTCTGTGCGGCCATATGATAAAGGTGTCATCTACATATCTGTACCAGCATTTAGGTTTCATCCCGTTATATTCGTTGGCTTCATGTTTGAATGCTTCCATAAAGATGTTGGGGATATCAGGTGATAGAGGAGATCCCATTGCGGCACCACTCGCTTGTTCGTAAAATTCTCCGTTCCATAGGAAGTATGTCGAAGTAAGTCTTGCCAAATTAATCAGATCTGGCTGTAGTCCTTTTGGTATTAGTTGTTGCTTTATGATCTCTAGTGTTTCTTCCACTGGTACATTGGTGAAGAGTGATTCGACATTGAAAGATACCAGTAAATCTTCCTTTGTTATTTCGTGTTGTTGTAGTATCTCGATAAAATGTTCGGAGTTCTTCACAAAGCTTTTGGTGTTCTCTGTTGTGCTAGTTGTTTTGCGACATATTTGGCTAATTCGTAGGTAAGTGAGCCACATGTACTAACGATCGGTCTTGGAGGGTTGCCAGGTTTGTGTATCTATGGCAGTCCGTACAATCTTGGTGGTCTGCTCTCTGATAGTTATAGTCTTCTTTGTTCTTCCTTTGGGATTGATGATTCCTTGATAGCGTCTCTGGTTTGTTTTCCTACCTTCGTGGTTGTTTAGTTTCTTGTAGTGGTCTGTATTCAGCAGCATTTGTATCTTCATGTTCTAATCTTGATGATCGTTCACTACTTCAGAGCTTCAAGAAACGGATCTCTTCTAGCCCAACTGACTAAAAGACTTGGCCCTCCAGTCCGGAAAAATGACAGAGACGTAGTCTTGATCCAGGAAACACACTCTCCAACTATAGAGGACCTGCGTAAAAGAGGTAGAATCCATGACTGCGATCTTGTAGGTGCTCCATTACCACAATTGTGTGCCCCTTGTGTTCCTACGGGGGGCGCGGGAGCGACCTCATGAAAGCTGACGTTACAGCCCTTACATGGATTAAGAACGTAGGCATTGATATTTAGTTAGTTTTATATGTCGTTTTATCTTTCTGTGTTCTTTTTATATATATGTACATACTATTTGTTATATACATTTTATTTTTACACTGCATGTAAACCATACGAATAAATAAATAAATAAGTAAGTATGCTGAGGAATCTACGAAATGCTTGTGGAATTACGAAACTACTAGAAATGTATTGTTCGTAACTTTTTAAATCGCACGACTTCTTAAAATCATACCTAACACATTGGTAGTAAGTTGTGAGGGTAAGCGACGTTCAATCAACGTGATCAAAATCACAAAGAGGAATGCTATAGGCTTCCATTCTAAGACCATTCCTTTTTCTCTTATAATCGAATGATCTACTAAATGTAACCCAGCATAGTGTCAATATATTTGCAGATGGCACCTCGATAGTCATAACTAGAAACCGAATTATGTGCAAAGTGCATATACTTAATTTATTTATTAGATGTAAAATATAATAAATAAATAAAATAAAATATATGGATTTTGCATATAATCCGGTCTCTAGTCATAACAACCGATACAAATACTGAGGAAGAGATTATTAGTGTATTACATTCAACGGAAGCGTGGTTGAGTATCAATCACCTCCAATTAAACATACGAAAAACAAATGTATTGGAATTTGGTCTTAGATAAAAATAACATTAAAATGTGATAATGCACAAATCGCATCTGTACCGCATGTACAGTTTTTAGGGTTACAATTATACAGCGCACAAAACTCGAAGGAATAATGTACTTGCCAAAAGGAATAATATACACTTCAAGGGTGATCTCTTCAGAAGCCCAAATTGAAGCAGCCTTGGCAGCATATCATGTTTACACGACAGTACATAAAAGTGCGGTTACCCAAACCTTAAAAATATATAAGCATCTTTCCCAACACTATAAAACTGAAAACTTGAAGACCTTTAAGAATAACCTAAAGACATACTTGTTAAGTTTTTGAAAACAGCTATTTGTTACTTTCGTATTAAACAAACAAGAACAATAACTTCTACAATCTCTTCCTTTTTCAATGAAATGCATTTCGGATCGCATTGACCAGAAAGGAAGAACTGCATAATATATACTAACACCACAGCGATTTAATATATATTGCTATAAACGAAGATAAAAGATCATTTATTTTTTGAAGTAACTGTTTAATACAAATAAGAAACATCAATTTTCTATTAAAAACAAAGTAACAAAACAAATTTTTTTCTATAACCTGGATCATCTGGTCGCAATTGTATACAATTCAAATTACTCATAATAGGTGCTAAGCTAGCAAACTTTAAAGAGGTAAACGATGCATGCCCGAGAAATTTCAAGACCAGCAATAATCATGTGTCATCAACAATGTACCGAGATATTAGAAAAGAAGTTCCATGAATAGATTTCATGTTTTATATTTTGTCTTAAACTTCCGCTAATAAATTTTAATTCACCAAATAATTTCCAATGTGAAAATTTAATGAAAGCTTTTAACGTTTTCGATTTGATTCGAATAAAATAATACGTTGAATAAGATAAAACAAATATCAAAATATATGTATAAACCAGGTTAACACCATGAATTAAACCATGTCTACTAGAAATTATTAATGTTATTTCCTCTAGAGTGCAGACAAACATGAAACAAATGATCGAAGGCCTACTACTACCGGTGATGGCAAAAGATCTTTGAATGAGAAAAGGAAATTGTCAGCCCAAAAGATGTGTAAGTGAATTCTAGCTATAATGAATCCGTCTAATATACGCTCATGCTGTAGCTGCGACAGGATCAAGGACAAGCGCTACGGAACCACCGGCGGAAAGACGTAAGTGATATTTCTTAAGCAAATTTCAACAAAATAATCCACCTTCTAATTCGCACAATGAGATATACGTTCGTTTAGAATACATTTCAAAGCAAATAATAAAAGAGATACGAAACGTCAGTAACCAATAAACGTGTACGTTGTGTATATACCAAGTGATTAATTTCAACGGAAGACCACACGAAATACTAGCGATAATGGTAGCGCAAATTATTGTTTGCAAATATACGAGGGCGACGTGAAATGTTTCCGGAATCGCCAAGAGATGGCGCACAGAGTTTGAAGTGGATTCTTTGATCGACAAGCACAACCTTTTTCATTACAATTGTCAAAACTTCATACGTGTACTGTCAATAGTTGTTGTTTAAGAGTGTGTTATGTGTAGCGTCATGCGGTTTCACAAAAACGGATAAAACCGAATTTCACGCAGTGATGAAACACTTCTGGTTGGCTGGGAAAACGGCCACGGAAATTCGAAATATTTTGCTAGAGGTTCATGGTGGATGTAGTCCATAATTTTCAAAGTCAGCTTCTAGGTGAGTGAGTTCAAACGTGGCCGCACAAGCAAAAAAAAAGTGACGAACCACGCCCAAAAACCGCTACCAATGCTGAAATGGTCGACAAAATTCATGGTGTCGTGTTAGCCAATCGCCGATTGAAACTGACAGAGATAGCAGAACCAACAGGCATCTCAAAAGAACGCTTTAGCCATATCCTGCACGAAATCGAGTGTCTGGTCAGGATCCAACTAAATCGAAAGGGTTTCTTCGTGCGTTTCGTAACTGTAGATGAGACTTGGATCCACCACTACATACCGGAGACCAAGAAACAGTCAAAGCAGTAGACTTTTCCGAGCGATTCAGCTCCGAAGAAAGCAAATATTCTATCTGCAGAAGGGAGACAGCGATTTATTGACCCGATTCGATGCAGTATTGAAGTAGAAACGGCCTTGGCTGCAGCGGAATAGTGCCTTTCTACAACGGCAATGCACCATTCATTCCGCATCTTCGTGTCCAAATTGAATGAGTTGCGCTACGAATTAGTCTCTCATCCTCCAAATTCACCTAGTCCCCAGGGACTTTTTCCTATTCCCAAACATAAAAAAATCACTGACAGGAAAGAGATTTGCTTCAAATGAGGTCATCGCCGCTAAAAATGTCTATTTTGCAAACCTCGAAACATCTTACCTTTCTGACGGCTTGAACAGACTACAGTACCAGTGATCTCCGAAGAGATTCCATCGAAAAATAAAAAAGCACACCAATACCGTGCTTTCCTTGTCGATTCCGGAAACATTTGAAGTCCCCCTCGTACGAGGGCGAACCAGATATGAACCGGATTTTGATTTTAAAACATTTATTAGTACAGTAAAAATATTTGTATCCACCTTATTTTTCAAATAATAATAAAAGAGTTTAACCATTTTTCCCACAGTATATGTGGTCGCCTCTGTAACCAATGACGCACAAATATTTCACACATTCGTCGTCAAAGTAGAGACCTCCGAGTTCTTCCCTGAGTGACCCAAACATGTGGTAGTCACGCGGTGACAGATATAGACTGTAGGGCGGATGTTCCGGTGTTTTCCAATAAATTTTGTCCAACTTATTTTGGCTGAATGCATCTGTGTGTGACCGAGCATCGTCATGGAGCAGAATCGCACTTCGAATAGGCATGTCTTACCTTTTTCGTCCGATAGGCCAGTCACTTCATCAAGCAGTTGGCAGTAGTACGCAGCATTATCTGTACGCCTTTCGTGGAAAATATCAATGAGCACCATGCCTCTAAAATCCCAAAACACCGTTTCAAGAACTGGGAGCGTGCATTCCTTTAATTTTTCACTGCCTCTCGGCCATCGGAAATTTTTTTATGCCAATCGTAAAGAGCGTTTTTTCAGCGAACTGTGCAGTTAGTCGACGCAAAATTTCGATAGGTAGAAAAATTAGAGAAATTTATAAAACCATCACACTTCACTTGAAATAAGTCATTGTTAGTATAAATGGCTGTTTATCATGATTCTAAAATAAATGTTTATTCATTTTTATAGGGCGTAGCTCAGTTTCCAGCGCTCAAAGATCAAGACGGTCCTCTCAAGTATCCTCAGGAACCGCGGTTAAAGAGTATTTATTAGAACATGCACTACGACCGGTACTTTACAATTACATTTTATTGTTTCAGGTCTCCTCAGGTGAGTGGTGGTCAAATTGCGGAGGAAACCGCTTCTCAGATAGAGAAAGAGACTGAATCGGAGGCTGTGGAAGCATCGGCTTCCCCAAAACAATCTAAGATCTCCGCACAGTCTCCTTCTATGGGTAGCGCTCAGAAGCCTCCTTCGAAGGGATCTGTGCCGACGATAGAGGGTGGTGAAACTCCTGCTCCCGAAGAAACGCCAGCTGAGGCTTCCCCTACTACCACACCCGCGGACGAGTAACATAAAATGTTTTCGGTCCTCTTCTAAGTACTAAAGAAATTATCAGTAGATAAATTCTTTCGGATGCTAATCATGTACAAGTATTTTTGGAGGGTACTGAAACGTATACAATAAAAATTACATAACAAAATGCATCGTTTATGTTTACTATCGTAATGTGACGTTACTATCTGAGGTGTATTTGCTGCTACTTAGACACTAAAAAGAGTAGGAGAGAGTAGATGTAAGAAATTAAACTTGATTTTAGATAATACAGTTATGATTCAGAGTTGATTATTAAGCTTAGTTTCAGCATTGCAATCTAGTGAATGAGCAGATTGGAAATCATGTACAGTGGTTTAATATACTATTTAATATCAATTCGAGCAGGCTTTGACATTTATTTAATCTTCCAATATGAACATGTTTTATATACTCTTTCTGAACGACATACAAGGTGTTGGATGATACAGTATTGCCATGCTGATATAAAGAAATGCTCCACTCCTACATAGAAAAAAGAAAGGTCTAGAATCATTCAAATATACATCGATTCGATAAAGATCTTTAAACCTTTAATTCAAAGATATATTCTTTAAACATAATTTATGTGATTCAAACATATGATCTTTGTTTGGTTTAATATGTATAATATGTTTGATTCAACAATATATTTCTTTGTTTTAAAGAACATCGCCAATTTGAATTAAAAATGTATCATTCATTTGACTTTAACAAATACGCACTTGATTCAAAAGTCACTGCATGCATTGGCTTAGCAAACTATTTCTGAGGTTTAAAGCGCTCAGTATTTTCTTTCTCAAATATATTATCGTGGTGGTATTACTATTCCGCTGAAATGATTAGTAACTACTGCCACAACAGTGTTCGTTCTCTTACTCTGAGTTGTTGGTACTCTTCTTGTTCTTTTAATGATCTGGAGTAAAAAGTAGGGTTTAACCACTTCTTGAAATTTCCATAAAACTAAAATTGTGTCACCCAATTCATTATAGAATAGCAATATACGACATAGCGATTACAACAATCAACTACAAGAAATGAAGATAGCAACTACTTATGAATAGTAACAATGTGTTACAATACCAATCCCTTGAAAAGAAATTTTTATTAACGTTTCTGAAAAAAAAACTAATTGAAGTATGTAAAGGATAAATATAATGTCCAAAAATAATTTTATAATAATGCTGTGCTCTTATTCTTGTAAACAGAACGAAAAATTATTTTTTTTTAAGATTAGACAATATTGCTTCTATAAAAATATTTCTGCCACGAAAATTATTATTAATCCTCCCAGTTCTCTTAGATCCATGTAAAATATCATTTACTTCCTTCATTACGACATCAAGGTCTTCCTAAACACCTGTGTGCTCGCAAACAAGAACGAATTTTAAATCTTAAAAATTTTCTTCAAGTTTCCTCATTTTTCAGGAACTTATAAAGTGAATGTAGTTAGGTTCGCTTAGGTTAGGACTCGGTTAAGTCAAAATACTAACTTAACTTTATTACGACTTCCTTTTTTGGTATGCAAAGAATTTTATGTTTTTCTTTAATGTTGTGTTTGTTTTCGCACATACAGTTGGAATGTTTTGTGTATTGATTTACGAATTACATCAATAAATTTTCTACAATCCTATTGAAATTGCAAACCACGGTAGGTATCTATATAGACTGTTAAAAATTATCGGTGCACTTTTACAAACATTTCATTTGTGCTACGATGTCAGTAAAACTGACAAAAGACTGTTAGTTATCCTATTAACCACTTTTTCTATCCGGATTTGTTATATTTAGTAATATTAATAATAGTATTTTATCGATGTGTACAATATAAAATAAATAAAAGGAATAAACATGCATTGTAATAGTACGCTACACTAGGCGTGTTCCAGTAAAAAGCAGTTCAACTTAACCCATAAATTAAAAAGAAAAAACAAAATAAGGTAAAGTATAGAACATAACCATAATTAAGGTTGGTGCTTGATCCGGACTCGCCCACACGCGCGACCGATACGGAAACTGACTGAGTTCGTTGAACCACTCAGTCTCCGTTTCCCTGCTGTGTATAGATGTATGGTATCTTACGCGCTATAATGTATTTATACTTCATTTTATGGAAGAACATTTTAATAGTCTATCTGTATATATTTCATGAAGAATAGTAATATGTAAAGTTAGTCAAATCTTCGGCGCGCCAGATCTCCACCCAGGTCAATGAGGAAACCTACCGCGTTCCCCGCCTGACTCAACCATTTGTCAGTCTCTGGTTGACAACAACAGAAGTCATACGACGTATTACGTGTAATAATAATTAAGCATGTAGAACACACGTAAAGAAGAAGAAGAAGCGACCACTGGCTGCCCAAATAAACAAGTTTATATTCGAATACCCTGATTTAAAGCTCGATGGTTATAAAATATGGTGTTTGCGAAACCCCTTCAATGTGCTGGTACGAAAGCGATTGTACAAATAAAAAAAAAACGGAATGGAAAAAATTATGTTAAATTTACTTCTGATGTTCATTACTTGTGCTTTGGTCCTTAACTTGCTCGATATAAGGAAGATCTTTATGTTTTCAATATACATGCAAAAACACAGAGGATATGGGTTAATATTCGGTTAAAATCAGTATACAAATTAATTTGCAAGACAAAAGGAACTAATTTCTTTTTTATGTATAACGTTTTCCAACTTTAAGTTTTTAATAAAGAGGAAAACAATTGAGCATCTTTACATACAAGAAAAGAAGGTAAACGGAGACAGATTAATTCGACGAACTCAAAGTCAATTTTCGTCTCGGTCGTGCGTGCGGACGAGTCTGGATCTGGTGCGCCGATGATTTGACCAACCCTACATATAACAGAATAATTAACACGTGTAAACATCACAAATAGTTAAAATATTTCTAGACATAGCATGAATTAAACTACAAAATTCAATCGTGCGCAATATAAAAGTAGTACCAAAAATACAATCATAGCGTGAGTCATAGTAGTTGCAACAGGCGCTTCTTAAGTGTGGTTTTAAAATTACTCTACGACAAAGTTCGTATGTTAACTAGCATCTTACGAAATTTGAAATTCTTTTCCTTTTCTTTTTTTCTCCACTGTTTGTCCATGTGTTTTCTTTAACCTATAACTAAAATACTTCATTGTAAATGTTAGGAACATAGAGTGAGCTTTGGAGATCCGCAGATTAAAGAAACTAAACTGTCATACTTCATCTTGTCAATTTCGTCGCAACTTAGGTTGTCTGTATCAAAATTTTTAGTGATTTATCTACCAATATCCCAAATCAAAATAGTTTAAGTATATTCTTACAATTCTTCAGCAAGTATAGCTTTCTAAAACATAAACAGCAAAATAAAACTGGACTTACGTTTAGTACTACGCTTCCAGCCGATGATGACTTAGAGTGGCTATCTATAGGAGCGAATAACAAATAACACTCCTTCATTTTCTATTTAATCAAGAGATCAATCATCACAGCGCGCTTTCTAATATGGAAAAAGCATTCGATACCAAGTCAGAGAAAATCATCTTAAGAGAATTAACAATCACGCTATCTTCAAGAATTTAACTCGCACATAATTGTTTTAAAATGTCTGGTAGCGACACTAGTGCTCTCTCACAGGTCCTGAACCAGCTCTTTCAAAAACTTATCAACCTCCAAAGCGACATAGAGAATCTTGTCCGAACAACCAGTCGGTTAGCAGAAGAGAAAGAAGACGGGAGAAAATTAATTGAAGTACGTACGCTGCCACTTTCTCTTCCTATCAAAATACACCAAATTAATGCCCTTTTCAGGATTTAAAATATCAAATTGAAGTCCTGAAAACAGTTAAAGCGGATAGGATAGATTTAGAAGACATGTTAGCTGGGAAAGCGGACGCTTGTGCTATCAACAGAAAAATTTCGCACGATCAATTTTATGAAGCATGCGAAGAGCTACACAAGGGAATAGAGGATGCCTTAACTAAGTTAAATCAACAAGTAGAATCATGTTCCATACCTTTACTAAAACAAGGCGCTTAATTGTAAATGTCTTTTCTAGGAAGAACTATGGCAACAAGGCTTCACTCAAATTCAGAAGAGCATCGGCAATAAATTGGAAAAGAAGGACCTGAAACAACTACGCGAATCTATCAATAGCAGGCTAAGGATGCTGCAAGATAAATTCAAAAGCCATGGTTTGAAGCAAGAAACCGAGGCAGCTGGAACAAAGTTGTACCTGCAGTTAATAATCAATTTAAAATATCGTTCCTTTTTTTTATAATTTGTTTCTCAGGGACGTTAATTGCTTATCTTGCGATAAGAAGGTTGTTATGCGTAAGGAAGTAGATCCTTCTGTTTATGATAATACATACGGTCTTCCACCTCCGAAAAGTCTAGGCCCTTACCTAGCTTATGAGTTGGATAATGTTCGGAAGCAAAGAATATTGTGAGATATGATGAATTTGCTCGAGAATCTTGTGGCGCAGTTACTTCGTACTTATTTTTGCAGTTTACCAAACAGCAAGGATCCTAATTACGTCAGAAGTTTTCCGCAAGGTAAACCGCCTAGCGACTATCCGGTTTCTAAGCGCTATTGCGGTGGTAGCCATACGGTAACAACAGCTCAGCAAAGGGTCATACGTTCAACTGATTTTCTGCACCAGTGGAAAAAAAGTAATACCGTAAGTATAAGTTCTATGTTTTATTTCTTAATTATATCATCTAAAGATTACTAAAAAAATTCTTTCTCATGAAAGTATTTTGAACGCCGTGCTAACGTACTGTAATCTGAGTATATGGGATTAGATAAATGTCCCAGAACATCCGATTTCTGATTAAACAAATATTGGAAGCAGAAAACATCTGTTAAAAGCCCTTTATACCCTTAGAACTATTTAATAACAGCAAATTTTTGTTCTTTTTCATAAATATCGTTTCGAACGCCTCTAATTCTCTACACAAACTTGCATTTTTAAGGAACATAAGGTTTTTAATTCAATATTATGTGCGTATTCCACCATACGCTCTGCCACTCTAGATAGCTCTGGTTTCTAGAAACGATACTGCCTGATATGTTCTTTAAAAACATTAACATTTTTGTTTGTCCAATGTAAACCTTATCACAATCATGGCGTGCGATTTGTTAAATTTTAGATATTTTGCATCATATCCGGTTTTTGTTTGGGATTGCTTAAGAGGTTCTTTGAGCTTTCTGATACAAAAGATTATAAATTTCCTATCACTAGTGCCTGGTGATGTCAAAGGAATTTCTGATGACTCGAGTCTCTAATAAATAACTTCGGATATAATAATTTGTTTCCCTGCAGGTGCGAAACAACAAATTTGAAATCGTAGGAACATCTTACATTCAAGTGCCAGACGAACTAGAGGTCCCCAAAAACAAGGTAAAACCTGACAAGTTTCTCACATTGCTTCCAAAAATAGACAACAACTGTTACAGTTTGTACAACAACTGTGGGCGTTTACTTAAAAAAATGTAGGATAAAAGCAAAACGAGGATTTCTAATGGACAGATAATAGTGCTCCCTTTCATGCCATATAAGTACTCTAGGCAAAGTGGGACAAGTTACAGCGCAGTGCGTAGAACAACGTGGAGCGGTCGAGCGGCCGTATCAACGCAAGTGTTCAGTAACATTTACGTACTTGCCTCGTTTATGATCGTGACCTTAGGCGATGCCGACGCAAGAAATTTCCACGAAATTACAAACTGGCTGGCATCTATCGAATATTAGATTCATTAAATATGTTTCCACACTTGTTTCAGTCAAATGAGTACGCCGTACAGAATAAATATTTGTTAATGACGAAAACGAGCATTCCACATCGAGTGCTATTATATTTGCAAGTTTAAAGTAATCCTTAACTTAATGGATCTTTCGACACACCTTCACAAATTTGCCCTAGAGTGAGAAAATATGAATTCTTGTCAATAACACTTTCTAATTTTTGTATTACATTTTTATTTTTTCACTTTCCGCCGTACGTAGGTGTGAGTGAACATCATCCACATTGTAAAACTACTTTCTTTACATCATCAAAATGTTTGCAGTAGTAAAAGCAGTCTTTGACCATGTTCCCCAACGCCTAGTAATCGGCTGTGGTCGTTCAAGTACTTTGGGACACAGTTCGTGAAATTTTTTTGTACGTTTTGGGGACTTTAGAAATACTACCTTCGTATGAGCTATTAAGGCATTTACTCGTGGATAACATTTAAGGATCAATTGCGCCACAAGGTTTAAAGCATGGATTTTACATGTTACATGTAACAGACTACAACTCTCTTCTTTAAGAGATAGGTCAAAGAAAAGCATGTTAGTGGCACCGTCACACACAAACAATAAAAGCTGGGTTGTTGAAACTTGAAATTTTTTCAATGCCCTCAACTCAAATTTCATCGCTAGTACATTCTGCAACTATTTTGGAAGCAAATAATATAGGGGATGACGCTTCAAACTCTTCCACTGTACGTACAATCACACTTCCCACGGAATGTTTTTACCGATCCGTTGTTTCGTCCGCACATAACCACAATTTTTTATCTTTAAATATTGCTTCTTTCAACGTAGTCACAGATGCCATAACGTTTCTTAACGATGTTCGACTTGGTAATACATATTCCCAATACTTGCCCCAGAAGGAGACAAATGCTTGTTTATCTAGTAAAGTGAACGGTATATTACATACACATTACATGTTTTATACTTTTTGCAGGTACACGTCAAATAGTTGTCGCACTTTACAGATTTAATTCTATCATCTTCCTATTCTAAATCCGGCATACTCACTATTACATTTTTTAGTATCTTTGAAATACGTCGTTTCCGAAACGTACCTAAATGCGACATTTTCTAAGTATGTGGGTACTAACAAGCCCTCAGAACGACTAGTCGAATAATACTGAACAAGCGTGCTTTGCTACGGGCACTCGATTCTCAGTGCCGCGCGCCTCACCCCTCCACGTTGTTCTCCAACGGCACTGAAACTTCGGCCCCTCTTTGGCGAGACTAATTATAAGGAATTTATTAATATCGGCTGAAATTGCACCAAGTACAAATATATTGTAATATGAGTGTTGAGCACTTCTTAGCCCAAAGTTTAATATAGATAATATTGTTTCCTATTATTCTAATAAGTTATATATCCTTCAAAATTATTAATAAATAATTTTCTTTTAATCGTTTGTTAGGAACGTTGTTCAAAACGCCCCAATAACTATTATCCGATAAAAGATATATTTGGCAAAACACATTACCTCTTTCAATTAATTAATTGATGCAGTACCTATATCGTTACTTTCACTAGAGTGAAGAAAAACATGAAAAAGATAGACGGAAAGGCCCGACTACTACAGATAGCAAAAGACAAGTAGTTGAAAAAAGGAAATCGTCAATTCAAAAGATTTGTAAGTATAGTCTAGCTATATAAAGACCTTTTAATCCGTATTTATTTTATAGCTGAGTCAAGTCCAAAGGACAACTCGAGAGATAGATCAGAACATAGACGTGAGCAATAATAGATTTTTCATTTTTTACACTTTAATTATCACGTAAACCATATGCTATATAAAGTATTCATATTGAAGGTAGCCAGTATAAACATTGATACAGTTTAGCATATTTTCAATATGGAATACATAGCTACAGGGAATGTCTTTAAGCTTTGCATACTGGGACATAGAAGGCGCCACTAATCAAATTTGTCTCAAAGGCAAGTCATATAGCAATAATTTCTCTACAATATCAAGAAACTGTTACTGCCAATTGGTATACAATCATTTGTTTACCACAAGTCATCACTCAGCTTTGAAATATCAACCCTACCCACCAATACAATGCAAGTTCGCGCATAGCATGCAAGACAATTAAGTTTTTAATGAAACAAAACGTCAAATTGTAAGACCACCCTCCGTACAGTGCGGACCTAAGTTCCAACGATTTCTTTACCTTTCCGAAAATAAAGGACGGACTGCATTCCAGTCGTCAGAGCGAGCAATTGATGCCTACAATTTTAACTGTACCAACAAATGACTGGAATAACTGCTTCCAGAATTGGTTCGAACGCATTCAAAAGTATATTAATCTTCGTGAAGAACACTTTGAAAAGTGATAAGGTCTTTAAAAACTACCTACTGTTTTATTTCAGGTCTATATACAAAACTTAAAAGAGAACCCTCGTATAAACAACAAATACAAGGTTGAAAAGGTCAACCGGTGTTAATTTAAGAGACCGTAGCAAAATATTTATACAGCCTTCTTGGCAAGAAAAAGTATATGCGATCTCTGTCGAAAAATATGGCAGAAGATAACATTCAATAATTTCTTCAAGTAGTACTGACCGTTTTAATTTCATATCACTCGACGTTTTACCCCTTTCTAATCTTCCTTGCAACAGTTTAAACATTTTTTCGATGTTCAACAACGACTAATAACTAAACCAAACAGATTTGAAACAATTTCCATAAGATCCATTAACAGCAGTAAACACGTAGCGATAGGGATGTCTCCGTAACTTTCAAACATCACACAAGCATTTCGTTCGATGCGATGACTTCAGTAACTTCCTATGTTTTCGTTGTGCTGGCAACGATCAGTACCCAATGTTGCTTAGAAGAGTAATTACGTAACCAAAACGGAATAATAACCATGTAAACTAGTCTATCGGACAATTTCCTGGCCTATGATACGAATATATTACTTGTTACTAGCTATTAATTGTCTATCTTATTATACGTTACAAAACCAAACATTAACAATGAACCGATGTTTTGAACCAAGTAACCGATGACATACTTCACTGAGCCATTTCTTTTCTGCATTGTCACATAACGGTAAAACACACTGCCTCTCCTGTAGAACATTCCTAATTCCTAAGCTTAACGTCGACCTAATGTGTATTTTTTTTTGTTAATTTAGAACGCCTATCAACTGCCAGCATCCAAAGATCGAAGCATACTTCTCGAATATCCTCGATTTCTACATTATCCACTACCATTAATGGGTATTAATACAAACATTTACATCGATAGACATGCTACAACAAAAACATATTGTTGCAGAAGCTCTTTACCAACCGACAAACAAATTCCAGAACAATCTGCCTCACAATCTAAACAAATTTAAGCACCATCGTCTCTCAGCAGCTCCCAAAGGCCTTCGAGGAAACCACACAACACTTTTCTGCAAGCGGTAGACAGTGCTGCTTTTGTCCCAGTTCGAATTCGTGAGGAATCGCTAGCGAAAATTTCATCTTCCACGTAGCCATAGAAAAAGTATGATATTGTATCATAAGTATGATATTGTCAATATTTACACCAGCTACTTTAGGCGTTAGTAATGTATAAGTAAGTTCAATAGAAACTATATAATACACCGCATTGCCTATATTTGTTATGCAAACTTAATGTTACTCCAAAAACAAGTTGAAACATTGTCCCTGTTTTATAACATAGCATAATAACTAAGTAACAGAAATGAATCCTACTAACATTATAAATTACTGAACATCCCGCGGTTTTATCCTCGGTAGTTATGTTGAGGTAAATAGTATCGTATATGCTTGTATATCCATGTTCAAATCGCACCTATGATTTTAATACTGAAAATCCCTCAGAAACAGGAAAGCTAAATCAACACGAATGAAGCTACGGGGTGTTCACTTGTAAAAAATACTAATGGGATTTATATAATTATGATTTTCCAGTGACAACTTGTTCTAGTAGTGAGCCAACTTTACAACTTTACTTGTACCAATTGTTAAAAGAGATTTAGATGCTCATCGGTTAACTTAGATCTGTAAACATTTTTTGTGTACATTTTGGAGAATGTTTTCTCACACAAGTAAGTAGTACAAAAAACAGGAAACATCCCTCAAGCAAATTTATGTAAACTCAAATTGTACCAGTGGAAGACTAATAAAATTCCAACAAAGATGAGTTTTGGTAGTTGTTCTTAACTACATGGCTGTACTATAAATCAATAATTTCCATTTGAAGTTCCGGGTCTAAGGTTTCAAAATCAGTATCAAAAGGATTTTGAAAAATCTTAATTTCATTCGCAATGACATCAATGTCTGAGAAACGAGTATCAAAATTTATCTTCAAAGCATTCAAAGCTTTGATTACAAAATTGACGGAGAACTTAGTCTTAGGAGGACACAGTAACAAAGCCATGGAACGCTTTACACACACTTTCCTACATCTTATAGCTCCTGCGGTTATGACAAACTAAAATAGCTTATAAGTCCGTTGGGCTGCCCATCAAAATAAGTCTCAACTTCAGTTCGTTAGTGTTTTGTCAAATCGACATAGAATGCTCACGGAGCGTACTCGGCGACTAGTCTAAAAATTACAGAACCAAAATTAAAGCGACTTTGGCCCCCAGAACTTACTGAAGTAATCTGTGCGGTCCTAGGGCTGGAAAGTTTGGAGACCCCTGATTTAGAACATGTAAAATCTAGAATGTATTGATTTCGATACTTGGTAAGGTATCTGTCCAGTCAGTGAGTTAATAATAACATTATTACAGCTACAATTTTCGAGAAACGTGATCTAATGACAGAATGTTACAAATTTAATCTAGATAAGTTTCGCAATATCATAAGTGCCATATTCTGATAATATTTTCATAAGTTAGTGTTAATTTTTAATAGCTTCTTTCGTTAATCCTCAAACAATGTTAGAATTACGCTACTTCTCTTTGAATTAACAGACTTTTCTTCGCTTTACAATTAAAAGTTGCCAAAGGCAAAGTTAACTAATAATACTTCCTCTTATTTTAAAAAGTAAAATGTTTTAAATCATAGCCGTTATTTATAATAATATTGATGAACACATTTATATCTGACACATGTAATCATGGAAAACCGGTTTTAACTATTAACTACAATTGCTCTAAAATATTTTACTTACGTAGATAATACATGTTACGTTCGGTGAGGTGACCTCTCCAATTCAACTCTTTGTATTTCGCTTGATTTTATGTAGAATGCGAAGAAATATGAAACTAAATAAAAAAAGCACCGCCTCGATGATCGATCCGAAGGACGCGGGTTCAAGCCCCTACCAGAACGGTTGGTTTTTAATGACAAATTAAAATCGCAATATGGGTTCTTCTCTGAAAAAAAAATAAAACTGTAAGCCTCATGTCAATTTGACTTTTGCCACGTTAAATATTCTTACCAGACACTTCCACAAGGGATGTCCTTTTTCAACCTCCATTCGTGCCACTTGCAACGTGTTTACGCTATTTTCAGCTGAGTTGCAGGCACGTAACATGGACGCTGTAATTGATTCTCCCGCTAAGTGCGATATGCGTAGTATTCCGCACGATTCCTTCAAGCAGAAAGAAATAGCACAACCGAAATTCATCGTAAACTGAGCCGAATATACATACGGCGAAAACTTTATGGTGGATGATGTTCTGCGTGAATGATGTAGGCAATTTAAAGAAGGCCGAGACGATGTTCACGATGAAGGGGGACAAGGACGCAAGTTTGTCGCATCAGAAGACATTGTTCAACGAGTTGACAAAATGGTTCGAGAACAACGGAGGCTTACCATCAATTGAGTTAAATGTGAAATTTCGTTAAAGTTTCAAGATTAATTGTCTACACAATTATAGCGAACCATCTCAACTTACTGGCGATAACATTCTATGCAGAGGGGAACTTTTGGTAATAAATTGTCCCCGTATATTCGAAAAATTCTGGTAGAATTTAACTAGTGATCACAGTAATCCTTGCCTAGAAGTGCAAGATGTACTCTATAACCCGACATTTCGCTCAATTGAACAACAACAATGATAACAACAAAGAATGTAGTAACTCCATTTAATTGAAAGAAGAACATCTTTCTCACAGAGCAAATAACTTCATTCCAAAGAAAATATTAACGAGAAAAGACAATATATAATTTACTGTCACTTTGAATGGAAATTAAACATGGTAATGATTACCAAGATGTCCAAGTAACTCAATTACATTCCATTAAATAATAAGCAAAATCCTAAGCGAATCTTACAGTGGGTGCATCGTTTCTAACTATAAGAAGAGAGTAGACAACAATCGATAACAACGACATATTTTCTTTACGAAAGCTTTGGCACGAACTACAAATGTAAGTAAATCTGCCGTACGTAAACAAACTAGAACATTTTATACTATGAATTTTAAGAAGAACCAACCTTTGCGAACTCATGCTCGATAAACTTAATAATGATGACACGTTACCACACAAATTTTGCTGTAGAGGTAAGGTACAGCAGACATAATCTGCACAGATACTATTCCACTAGGACTGAGCAGCCACAAACAGTCTCAATACTTGGGCTAGATTGATGGAAGACCATATCGTAAGATCGTTTTTGTTTAGGGTACTCTTACAGGAGATATTTAGAATTGCTTGAGCACAACTTAAGCCTTCAACTCTCTCAATATTGATAGTTAGCTTTAGCACCAGCATGATAGTGTACTGGCTCACAATTTCTAGATAATCCTATATAATAACTTTTTCTAAATCAAAGACTTGCAAGCCACTGGATAGGACGTGGAAGAGAAATAGATTGATTCATAGGGTGCGCCCGACCTGTTACTAAAAGTTTCTTTCTATTGACATGTATCAAAGATAACGTGTTTAGTGGATTACCTCTAAACAATATCAACTAATTAAAAAATAGAATAATACCCAAGTATTAAATTATTTTAAGTATGTAACTAATTTCTTAAATTTTCTTCCATTACATTAATTTTACATATCCAGTTACTTTTCTTGATAATTTTATTCTATTATTTTGTTTCTCCAATATTTCAAAATAAAATATTGACTATAATATATTGCTATCATTTAATTATTACGTTGCTCTGGTAAATTGTTATCTCTTGGGCTCGGTGGTCACAAAAACACTCATTTTATAAATAAAATAAGTTTAATGTCACACGTCTCTTTCTTCTTATCCTCTCTGTAACTCCTACCTCTTTGTCCATCCCTATCATTGGTAAAATAGCTAGCTCTTGTCCCACATTTACTGTAAGGAAATTTATCCTATTTTCTTCTAGCACCGTTGTGTCAGCAACTGTAACATCTTTGTTGGATGCAATGCTTGCACTTAGATTAATGTGTTTAAATGAATATTCTGAACCATAACCCAACATCAAGTTTTCTCCAAGTCTTACATACGTTATTTCCTGCAATTCGGTGAAATTTCGTCCTACTAATTGGTAGATAGATTTAGTCTCATTTGAAACAACTAATACAACTTCTACTTCATCCACATTCAACACTATTGTAGTGACAAAACCGCAGACCAATGGTCCATTACTTCGAAATCCATATAAATTTTGTGTTCTGCATGTTTTAGAATAACACATATTTATAAATTTAACCAGATTCCGGTGTAAAATTTGAGAATCTGCAAGTTCTTTGCGTTTATTATCGAATATTACCGAAATATTTATATGCTTAGCTCTTATTTTAGGCAACACAAAAATCACGAGATAACAATAATACAAGATAATATATCTCCTATGAGAAATGATTGCGTTTTGATCTAATGGGTGTCTCTTAACGAGTAAAAAAATTGACAAGTAGTGAATCATATTTTATTAAATTATACTACATCGATAATTTTAAGGATGGGAATTACATTTTATAAAAATATGCTCCACAAAAAAAACACTACCGCTTGTCTTATTTATTATTACTTTATTCTTAAATGAAGGTATAATTTTTTTTTGTTTTCCACATTTGATATAGTATATCTACTACTCAATTTTTTTTCTTTTTTTGGATAAATTGACATTATCTTTTTCATTGTAACACATTTTAAAATAATCAAAACTACCTTCTTCCACGCGACACAATCTAAGAACCTCTGGTATCATCAACTATTAGCGACATATACAAAAGAGCATGAAAATGATTTATTCATTTTCCGGACAGACCGTGCATTCAAAGTTTGACATCATCAGCACCATTTTGTTTTATAGACAATACGCGTATAACATGACCACTTAACCAGTTATACAGGAATGTGTAAAGTCTCAAAACATTCTAATCCTCAGGAAAGAACTGTTAAAGATAGAGGTCAAAGCTTTCTATTGCTTTCAAAGGCAGGAGCATATTTTTATCTTTATTCATAAATAACACTTTCGATCTTTTTCATTAAGGAAACAATATTTATACAAAAAAGCAATTTTTCTAAATATTCGAAAATACAAGTAGTTTATCAAATATTAAATTGTTAAAAGTATTTGACATTAAACATTATTTCCAAATGTACTAAATTTTGGCATCCATATGTAAATTTGTATAGCATCAGCCTCAATTCCTCAGCAAATACACAGTCGCGTCACTTTAACGTTAAAATCCTGTCATTTATTGTCACTGACGTCAAATTCCCTGTATGATACGTCCAATAACATTATTTTTTATGTTTTGCGGTAGTTCTTAATCTGATATCATCTTCATGTCAACTTTTTATTATCTATGGAACGTTAATTCCTGCCATGATTCTAACATCGTTCTGTCGCGTCATTAATTTTGTAGTATTTTAATGCATTTTTGTTAGATGTATAATACATATTATTTTTATTATAATCCTTTACCTTACTGAAAGCATGCATTTGTGCACATCCTTCTTGAGTGCTGTATTTATATATTAAAGCAAAATATGTTCCTAATTAATTTGTTTATTTACAGTTTTTTCTGATTGGTTTTCAGCGTATCTCTAATTAAGTTTTTAAAATTGGGTGTGTTGATGTTTCTCCTTAAGAATCTCGTATGATTCATATGAAGACCAGTACAATATGGAGTTAAAAGAACTATTTACAGGTGGGAAACGATCTTAATAGTGTGAAATCTGTAATTATTTGCCTTTAAGATGACATTCACTGCAAATAATGCTCTCGTCGACATGGAACGTATTGCTCAAGAAATATCAGATCATGAACAAGATAGATGAAATATTGTGGTCTATGGATCCAATAAGAAAGCTTGTAAAACCAAAGCAGATCAGGTTAGTACTGATGTAAACATGATTAGCGATTTGTTGTGCATTAGATATGAAAGACAGACTCTCCAAATCTTCCTAACCGTTGCCTACCAATTAAAGTTGGGTTTTCATTTAAATCTTCTGTTCGTACGATTTTGCGTAACATTCCGAAATTAAGAGCTATAGCTATACTTTCTAAATTATCTATAAATATCAAGATAGCACTCCAATGCAATTATACGTAGATCTATAAAGACGCTACGTGCTGAGTTGAATGATCGTATATCATAGGGCGAAGAATATCTAAAAATTGTATGTACCCACCATCATCAGTTCTTTAAACTAAAGAATTCCAACGATTCTTCTTTTCACTTGGTATTTGCTATCAGTATTCCCATGGTGTTAAAACTAAAATACATTCATTCTCTGTTGTTTGTGAACCATCTTATGATATTGTTATTATTAAAAGTTGTGATGACTTCAATACAGATTCCGAATTGGTATCTTACAATGTTTGTGAGAGATGATAGGAAGTTTTATATTGTTAATGGTTCTATTAGTGGCGGTGCTTTTATTGCTTTATCCGACAAAGTTATTGATATGGCTTTCATTTATTCGTGCCCTGAAGAATCTATTCTTTAACAGGGATCACCAATATCCTGAAAGAGGTGTTAATTATGGCACGTTGGTAGAATGTACCACTGTTGTATCGTTCAAATGTTTTCGGGGCACGATTCATCTGGAAAATTATTCACTATCATATTGATTCTCTTAACTTTTTTCCATCAATGTCCTTATATCATATTCCTCTTCGCGCTCCTCTTCAAGTTTTTATTACCCTTCCATCGCACCAATTCATCGCAATAATCACTTATTTACCATGTGTCGTTTATGTGAAGATATCTTTCTTGGTGCTGCTACTGAACGACTTTGATTTCTTGTCTTGTTTTATGTAGTATATTATTTTTCATTTTATACATTATTACCTGCACGTATATATATATATATATATATATATATATATATCGTATGATCATAACGTATTGAAATGCGAAAACCATCTATAAAATAATTTACTTCTATGGCTCCTAACTAATGACATTTGGCTTTAAGTTATAAGTGTTTTATATATTATTACTTAAGAGTTGTCAGGTAAATGTCAAAATTGATTGAAATAAATAATGTTGTAGATAGTCTATTAATTCCATGGCTACCGAGATTCAAAGACTTTTTGATCGCAAAACATGTATGTACTTTAACTTTGATATCATTTGTGCATTTTTCAATAGCCAAACAGTAACTCATCTTCAAGAACATGTCGGGATTTATTTTGTTTACTGCTTATCTTTTTAAATTCGCTTGGTAATCATGTACATTATCTTTTAGAGAGAACTATATTGAGAGGGAGAATGTGTTGTTGGACTCCCTTTCATTGTTATTACCACTTAACTACGAGGCAGGCGCCATAAATTCTCGACCTGATATAGAAAAAAGAAACTTGGAAGAATATAAGAAATTTTATTCTTCAATATAATCTCCCCTAACTTATATACATTTGTTTCAACGATTAATTAATAATTCGATACCCTCGTAATAATCTGAAGCTTTTCCGTCAAAATGATCTATAACAGCTGCTTGCAACTCACGTCCTCAAAACGACGTCCCCTAAGGTCTTTTTTATAAATTAGGAAACAAATAAAAATCACCAGAAGCCATACCCGGACGATACGGTGGATGTTCCAATTCTTGAAAGCTACATTCGCGGATGGCAGCTTATGGAACGGCGGCAGTATAGACGGAAGAATTATCATGCAATAATCGCACACCTTTTGTCGATTTTCCACGACGTTTTGTACGAATACTGCCCCTTAATTTATGCAATAAAGACTCATAATATGTGCCGTTCACAGTTGTATTGCGCTCCTTAAAATCAATTAGCAAATTGCTCTTACAATCCCAGAATATTGTGGCCATCAGCTTTTTCGTTGAACGAACTACTTTCGCCTTTCTGGGACGAGGTTCATCAGGTTGCCGCCATTCTATCGATTCCCTTTTCGATAGAGGATCGTAAAACAGACCAATTATTTCGTTCCCTGTGACAATGGATTACAAAATCGTATGTGTATGCATGCCGTGACAGAGTTAGAATACGAGAATTTGTGGCGCCTACCTCATATGAGGCTAGATAGATACATTTCTTTATCTGATTATTGGTCACAGTTACCTCAATATAAAATTCTGCATTTATCTCCCAAAATTTCACTTTCACCATAATTACTTCAAAATTCCTTTTTTTTTAAATCCCTTAATTAAGAGAGAAAGAGTAGGTAATACATTTCTCTAACGTAAGGTTTATCGTACACACATACGCACACACCAATCAGCAAGAATCACAAAAGAACGACAAAGTCAGTATCTCTACCTCTAGAAGTATTTGGGAAATGTTTTGGTTGGCATGCTGACATACCGAAGGCAACTGTCAGCTAATATCAGGATCTACTGATGATATACGCACTTGGTTGAGAGCTAACTTGTAAAGCTCATATAAAGAACAGTACAGTTTGTGAGCTTCTTAGTTTCGCTAATTCCCAAGCAAAATTCGAACAAATGCATCTCGAAATTTTATAAAGCCCATTGTGTGTATAGTTTTTCCAAAAAATACGCTGAAACTAGAAAGAACACCATTGAACTAGTCGAATAACATCGAAATAATAGAAATAATAAGGACTTTGTTTAAAGCTTCAGAAAATAGCTAACGTAAGGATTTCGTTAGATTTCTATCGACGTTGCTCCTTTTATTCTGTATTAATATATTATTTCTTATTTGAAACCCCATATTTTCTTATTACTTCAAAGAATGTATAGTAATCTTAAAGCACAACATTAAATCAAAGAATCCACTATAGATACATAGACTAACTTCTTTACAAGGCTCTAATAAAATTGCACTATGTTGTTAATCCGGAAATAAAATATGTGTTAGTTTACTAGTTTCGGCGTGTTTAGATGTAGAAACCTTACTTATGTACACCTACATTACTTCTTTCTTTGTGATGTGTGCCAACCAGTTAAGGAGCGAATTTCCCAAACGCGGTTTGTCAAATTTACGCGATTTCCAGGATATAAAAAATCAATTATAGACACTAGTAATTGTTTAAAAATAAGATCTCTGGCACAAAGAAGAAATAGAGAATAAATACTCTTTGGTTGACTGAAATAGATAAAACCCATTTTGTTTGGGAAGGCCACCGTCTAATGCTGTTTGATAGTAAAATACAGAAGAGATTTCAAAAAGTGAATGTGCATCTTTTTACCAAATGAAAATTTTTATTCAGTTCTAAACTCATTATAAATACAGAAACCTGTAATGTTTTCTAGACGTTGGCTTGTTCGCATTGTACACGTCGGATTTTTATAAAGAAGGCGTAGAAAATAAAAATGGATCTCTTCCTACTTTTTTCGTCTAACACGACGACAAGGCTTGAATCCTTGAATTTGAGCGTTAGTTTTTTTCACTTAAGTATGGATTTTGGTGGATACTGTGCGATTAGATTAATGTTACAATAGGACGTCTTTAGATTGCGATTTTTTCCCGTTATAGATTACATGTTACTAACGTTGTTTCTAATGAAAACACATTGTGAAAGTGAAGTGGTTGTATTTGTTGAATTATTCGTGTAATTTAGAATATATTTCACATCTTTTGTCATATTGTTTGGTACTGACTCTGTGACTAGTATATAAATGTAATAATTGTACTTCTGGTAATGTTAAACAAATTATATTGTAGATATAGTTTGATACAATGCATCAACTTTAAATAGTAATACAAGAATATATTATATATCATACACAATTAAGACACAATGAAAAGATACAATTCAATTATAAAGTTAAAATATCTAGTAATTTATGGCTCACAAGAAGTATAAGCTCTTGGAGGTTGAACGTACGTTAATTTAGTTGGAACTGAATTAGGAAAAGCTGCAACTGTGTTAACCGTAATGCTATAATTGAAGAACGGATTCAACGTCGGAATCGGCGCAGAAAATTCATATTGATCAACACCCTTAATCGCCCAAATAGTTGAATTAGCCGTATGGATCCTACTTTCACCGGCAATATTGTAGGTGGTAACTACGGATACTTCATATCTCTCTAAATCTCCGTTGATGTTACAAGGCGATGTCCAAGCAAAATATGCTCCTCCTGTATATTCCGCGCAATGCTCTAGCTCAAATTGTGGATCCAAATTTGTAATGGGACCAGGCACTAAAATAACATTGTATTTGTAAAGGACAAAAGTACTCAGAATATTTTTAAATAACAAACGAAGCAGTTTTAAAAGCTGCATAGTTTGAACATAACAAATTTATTAGATAACATATTTTTATAGACTTTGGACAGCACTAGCTTCATTTTTATTTAAAGCTGTTAAGAAATACGCGTAAATGGAAGCAATCAAATTTTATTTCTATCTTAGAAATCATTCATAAAAAAAACAATAGCATAATTAATTACTAAGTTTCTTAGCAGATGCCACATTACTTATCTACAAAGTGTACATTAGTTACGGTTATTTATATTTTGAACGAACCACACAGTAGAACTACTGCAATACTTTTTAGTAATAGGTAGCCATCCGATCTAATTGCAAGCATATTCGCGTTTCCCATGTTATTTAGAGGAATCTCTAAAACAAAATAAATATTTCATTAAGCGAAAAGAAGTGCTGCAAGCTTTGGGCATTCCAAGAAACGGTTAAGGGCAAGATGGAGTACAAATGGACTGGGTTTTTGATGGAATAACTTATTCCCAATTGCCAAGCGCCCACAAGCGGACGTATATCCATATGATGGCGGATTACTGCTAAAATCTTCAGCGAGACTGTTCCGATAAACCTTACGCAAGGAGATCATAAAAGGAAACTTTTAACTGATGATTGAAAGTTATATATGCATATTTTTCTGTTAAATAAATACCTCCTGCCCATTTTTTTGTATTTCAGTTAACAGTTATCAAATAGTAGTATTTAAGACATTACGTACATAATAAAATATTATATCTAATTTTGGCGAATTTTTCCAAAATAGGGCAGAAAGGGTGATTTTAGAAACCTAGATCTGACAGAACAACGCTGACGACATTTTTTGGATTTAAGCACCCAAAAATTGTTTAATGATACTTAAAAAATCTGAGTCATCAAAATGTGTATTGATCAGTGTCATTAGCGTCCAATATGGAGAAGTTTATTGGACGTACAAGACTGAGACGTCTATTGCACGTACAAGATGGGCACATCCATGAAACATATAAGATGGGGGCATCCATCGGACGAAGACCGAACGATATATGGACGTCCACTGAACAATTCAAAAAACGTTCGTGTTGGAGGTTAACTGGATATCCATTGGACGAATAGACGATTCGGTTTAAAAATTCACTCAAATCAATTCAAGTTCATCATCGTCATGATCAAACCTGGGAATGTTGTTACCTCTATTCTATTGGTCAGTAATCCCAGAATACATCCTTTTACTGCGTTTTTACTTCTTGTCAGGCAATTGTATTTTATTCAAAATGGAAAATTAGGATATTCAAAATTCCAAAGTTAAATTTTAAATTGTATACCAGTATATATTCTAATGGAAATACACGCAATTGTTACTAATACAAAATAAGTAGTACATCTCAGTTCCAATACACAAAAATTACAATATAAATTCCCGCAAAGCAGAAGGAATCTACACTTACTAATTATAAATCTTGTAAATTTTTAGCCTAAGGAAAAAAACCCAAAGGATTTACGTTCTAAAAATAACTAACTTTTTAATTTTGGGAAATTAGAAAAATATAGCTTCCTATTAAATAGAACTCACTTACTACGGGGGTGACTTGAAATGTTTCCGGAATCGACAAGAAGAACAAGGTATTGGTGTGGTTTTTCATTTTTATTTTTCGATGTAATCTACTCGAAGGTCAATACACCTATTCAAATGGTGCTCCAGTCTCTTCAAGCCGTCGGAAAAGTAGGATGTTTCGAGGTCTGCAAAATAGGCATCTGTAGCGGCGATAACCTCCTCATTTGAGGCAAATCTACAGTGATTTTTTTCAGGTTTGGGAATAGGAAAAACTCGCAGGAGGCTAGGTGCGATGAATATGGACGATGAGAAACTAATTCATAATTCATCCAATTTGGACACGACGATATGAGATGAATGAGCCGGTACATTGTCGTGGTGGAAAATTACATTTTTCCGCTGTAAATGGGGCCGTTTCTCCTTAATACTGCATCGAATCGGGTCAATAAATCATATTGCGACGTGATCCTCCTTCCCTTCTGCAGATAGTCGATGAGGATCACACCTTGGGAATCCCAAAGAATAGTCGCCATGACTTTTCCGGCCTATGGAACGGTATTTGCTTTCTTCGGAGCCGATTAATCCGAAAGAGTCCACTGCTTCGACTGTTTCTTGGTCTCCGGTATGTAGCGGCGGATCCCTTGAATTGCGTTGGATCCTGGCCAGACACTCCTCCGAAACGCTCGCCCGATTTCATTTTTGCTCCGGTGTAAGCAATCGCGGTCCCATCGCGTCGAAAGCTTTTTTATACCAAACATTTCGTGTAGGATATGGCTGACGCATTCTTCTGAGATGCCTGTTGTCTCTGCTATCTCTTTCAACTTCAATCGGTGATCAGCTAACACGACATAATGAATCTTGTCGACCATTTCATCGTTGATAGCGGTTTTTGGGCGTCCACTGCCTGGTTCGTCACTTGTATTTGTGCGGCCACGTTTGAACTCACTCACCAATAAGCTGATGGTCGAAAATGATGGAGTACATCCGCCACGAACCTCTAGGAAAACATTTCGAATATCCGTGGCAGTTTACCCAGTCATCCAGAGGTGTTTTATCACTGCACAAAATTCAATTTTATCCGTTTTTGTGAAACCGCATGACTTGCTAGACAGAACACACTCTTAAGTAACAACTATTGACAATAGTCGTCTGAAATTTTCATAAAAGAGGTTGCCCTTGCCGACCAGTGAATCCACTTCAACCTTCGTGCGCCATCTCTTGCCGATTCCGGAAACATTTCCGGTGGCTTTTTTATATCTAATTTAGGAGTGTTTTAAATTCTCATAAACTACTAACTACTGACACACTTTCTTAACTCAAATCCGAAATAAATTTTGTTTTTGGTACCAAATTTTTTCGCGATCACTGTATGCAATGTTTTGACACTCCTCTATAATTTCTGTAATTGTGTAGCTTGGCAGAATTCTATTGGTAAACTGTCTCATATGTACACATATCCTCTTCTATCTCATTTTTTATCAATATGTTTATATTTAAAGACAAAAAATGGCAAACAAATGGAATAAATAAATTGGCAATACTGATAGAAATACTTGCGAGATTTTATCAAACTTAGAATTCTAAGAAAACTCTAAGAATTTAGAACAACATCCATATATGTTTGTACCTACGTAATTGATCAAACTATGCGCTATCTACCGGATAATAAGATATAGTAATGAAACTATACAATAAACACCGTATTAATCGTGCTTAAAAGTAGTACACTTACCACCCGGAAGGGTATTGACAATTGCCAATTCAGCTTCGCTATCCACACCAATGTTATACCTCGTTATTAATCGAACGTGGTATTTGAAGTTAGGTAAGGCGTCATTGAAGGTGAAAGTGAAAACGTTCGCCGGAACATTGATAAATTTCGTCTCATTTCTTGGAACATCACAGCTCTCTTGCACGAAATGGTTTGGCCCATAAGTTGTAATTACTACTATATGGTACAAGATGTATCTGCCCAGTCCTGCCGGTTCCTCCCATGATACAGTAAAATTGGTCGAAGTTACATCTGATATCTCTACACTCTTAGTAGGGATGTCCACTGAAGCGGAATATGAACATGAATAATTGGAGAAATAGAAGCGACGTTATGTGCTTACCAGTCAAAAATTCAAATACAGGTCCCCACTCAGATTCCAGCGGCGTTAACCATTGTGCCTTACAACTATAGTGAGTATTATGAACCAAATTAGCTAAGCCAATTTCGAAGATCCTCTCCGCGTTGTCTGTAACTGGAACGGTTATATCGACGTTAGCCTCGCTACCGATCGAATCGTCGCAAAGAATTCTAATTTGCTCAAGTGGACAATTGTTTTGGTCAAATGAATTCGCTTGTAGGGTAATATCGGCGCTAGCTAAACTAGGAGTCGTCTTCACATGAGTGGGAGCAGTGTGTGCTAAAATAATCCAAATAGAAGTTTTCAAATTCAAATTGGATAATTTAAAGCAGCGAATATCTTACCGGCTTCTTGGCCAATAAAACCGAACTTCATAGTATCAGCGGCTACTCCATTATGAAGTGGAGTTATAGTTATCGCATATTCGTAGCATGGAACGAAATTCCAATTAAAGGAAAGCAATTCAGTCGTAAATGAATTCACTATTCCGCTGCTGCGGAAAATCTCCACGTGATATACTAAAGGACAATTACCAGAATATCGAGGAGCATCCCATTTTACTGTCGTTATTCCATCGGTGGCGTTAGAGAAAGCTAGATACTGTACAGGTTCGATTACTGAAAGAGATATGTTATTAAGTTATCGAAGTAGTAAGATTAAAAATACAAATGTTCTTTTAAGCATTTGGTTGTGTTGAGGATTTTTAAGTGAGGGAATTGATGTTGATGTTAGCTTAATTAGCTAATAGTCCTTTTAGAAAAAATAGTTATATAGAAGCACAGCCAAGAAGTGCGGGAATCCGAGGAACAAGGAACAATGCATATACATGTATATATATATATATATATAGATATATATATATATATATATGTACGAGGTAGGCGCAATAAATTGTCGGTCTGACAGGCTTATACAGCTTTAAGCCTGTTCAAACTCCGTGAAGGCATCAATGCACATACGCGAGGTCTACGATATAAATATGATGGTTCGAAGAGTAGTAGTTTCTAGTAGGCAACCAACCAACTTGACTAACGTATGAAAATATCTGAAGTAATGAAAATTGAGTAGAATGCAGTCATCAAATTTTTAACAAAAGAATGACATACGCCTAATCACATGAAACAATATTTAGACGGCGTTTACGATGATTCATCTTCTTCGTAAAATGTTTCCGTTTGGGGCAAGAATTTTTGGAATATACTGAACGGTCGTGTCAACCAATTGAAGTGATAACGCATCAACAAATTTCAATTATTGAAAATTTAGTACTAGAAGATCGCCGTTTGAAAGCAAAGGAATTAGCGGTGATAACAAACATATCAGAAACAGGTATTCGCCGAATTCTCTATGACCATTTGGGTATGAATAAAATTAGTGCAAGATGCGTATCGCGACTTGTTTCTGCTTTCCAGCGTGAACGTAGAGTCGAATGTGCACAGTCGGTCATCGGACGAAGCGAAGGTATTTTGCGAAAAGAGGATTATTTAGCAATACTGCAAGAAAATGTAATACCATCGGGGCAACGTCTAATCGGCGAAAATTTTATATTCATGCAAGACAACGACCCCAAACACTCAACACTGATGTGTAACAGTTTCTTAAATGAAGGACAGTATTATGGCACTTTAAAAATAATGACATGGCCGCCGATCTAAACCTCATCGAACTGTTATAGGATGAATTGGACTAGATGATCCGAAAAGCATACTCTACGTAGACCATTTTGGAAGAGAAATTGACTAATATGCCAAATAGAGTCCTTGAAGAACTAGAGGAGCGGATGCCTCGGATTGTTAAAGCTGTTCTTCGCCCAAAAGGGAGCTTCTTTGATGAATGGAATGTTTAACAAGGTTTTGTTTATTTTCGGTTCAAATTACTTTGACATCATAATTTTAATCGCTATTAATAAAATGCATTAAAAATTTTAAGTTCTGGAAATATGGGTTTGAAGATTTTCTCGTTCTTTTAATTTATTTGCGTGACTATCCTTATAATTTTTAGGATTTCTTAGTTGCGTTTTTTGATTTGTCGACAGCAACATCATCAACTTAATAGAATACTTCGTGTTTGAAAATATATGCTTACCATCTAAAAGGACTAAAATATTGTCTACGATAGGTTCGCCAATAACTACATCTTCTTGAATAACGGGAGTGATCTGAATAAAGTTGACGGAACACGAAATAGTTTCAAGATCTATCGATGGCTCGGTAACAATAAAAGCAGAAGTCTCGTTGTCAATCGAATGTGATACGTCATAAAGGATGGTGCAATCACCGGCGGCTGCTGCGGCCCACGTTACTGCGAGTGTCTGCCTAGTTAGATGATATTCCAAATCGGAAATCCCTCTTGTAACTGAAATCAGAACAGATTAGCAATAATCTTATACTTTAAGGCTAAAAGTTGAGTACATCTTGGTTCTCCGACTCCTTCAACGACTATCGTTTCCGAAATTAACTTGGTAAAGATGTCCAGCGCTCTGACTTGCGTAGTATAACGACGGCATGGCACCATATCGAGGTTGATGTGCGTTTCTGATGTTTCAGCTTCTTTAACGGTCGCTCCTGTTTCATCTGTTACCACGACGTGATAAACGAGATCGCATATGCCAGTTCCATGCGGTCTTTGCCATGTCACAGCGTTTTGGTGTTTTATTAAATCGTTTACCGGATGGACGTCTAGAAAAACATTACATTTATGGTGTACCCCAAAAAATCTTTATTTCAAAGAGGTAACTTACGGAATAAGTAAGCTATCTTCTCCCTACTAGTAACGACACCCTTTCGACCAGTGGGCGATACTGGTATGACGGTAACTTCGAAAACTTCACACGGTTCCATCGGAATAATTGGATTCCAGCTGGTTTCGGGAGTTGTAAGTGTAAAATTATTGTTTGCCTTATCCCTAACGTTTACAAAGTAGTCTATGGCGCAGTGGTACGAATAATCTGGTCTTTCCCAATTTATTTGTAGAACATTGTTGTCTAAACGATTTACTTCAAGATTTCGTACCTTCGCCAAATCTAAAATTGAAAATTGCTATAAAAAATGTGTCATTTAGATACGTATTCAAGTGGACATAAATCTTGAACGTTTGGCTAAAGTTCGAGGATAGTTTGTACCAGAACGATTTTCACCTAGGAGTTTCGGAACCATACAACACATTGATTAAGTTTTGCAAGGAAATATACAGCCAAATATTTGCCACCCCCTTGCTTCATGAAAACATATATATATATATATATATATATATATATATATATATATATGCAAATGCAAAATCGTTTTTAGATGTAATTTATTAATAAAATTTAATATTTTGTTGCACCTTTAGCTTTCTTGGCGTACTAGCCACAAGATTGTAGCAACCGTCGGAGAAAATCTTCCCCATTCTTCAAACACTTTTGTTTTGAAAACACGGTTCTTAGCACATTTATAATTTGTAATTAGCAACTTTAATATGCACGACAAATGTTCGACAAGTGATAGATCCGGCGATTGTGGTGGCCATCCCAACACTTTGACGCAGTTTGCGTGTTACATCACGTGATTTGTAGCAAGGAGCATTGTCCTGTTGCAATAAATAATCTGCAATATCATCTTCAAATAATTTTAACGTAGCAGCTACCAGAACCTCTTCTGACATTTCAATACACCGGTGAGTATTCATGCACTCGTTGCATGCGCACTCTTCAGCAACTCCAGAGGAGTACATGCATCTCCAAACAATTAAACTAGCACCACCGTGCTTTACTGTGTGCTTCTCCTGGCCTACGTCTTATAAATTCTGTATCGGATTGAACGAAAAACTGCACCAAAGATTAATAAATGGCACCAACATTTCAAAATAAAAAAAAAATGTTCCAGTGATGAACCGACCAATATGCGTATTTTTCCCCCACAATAACCGTTTTTGTTTGTACACCTCGATTCAAAGAGGTTTATTCCGGGCCTTAAGGATACGTGGGCCTGCTGATACGAGTTACCTTCTTACTATACTTGCCGAACCACGACTCCTTGGCATCCTCATAATTCACTAGAGATCTTTAGACGATTTATGTAGTCCCACTTCGCCGGGCTGACCTTTCCGATGTTCGATTTTCTCTTGCGGATGTTACACGATTTCGTCCACTTCTTCACTTAGTTCGGGAGATTCCAGAGTCGCGGTAACGTTATACTGTCCCTTCACTATTTTCGCGATATTGGAAACGCTCTTCTTTTGCGAACTTAGCCAGAACTATCTGAGCACGTTCAGTTTCTGTTAGTTCCCTCAATTTGGGCATCCTTTGATATTGTTAACTATGTTTAGCAATTAATAAAAATTCACAAAGTATAATCAATCACAAACACACTTTACTCACTGAATACACAAAATTTCATACGCTCTAAAGTTAAAAACAGCATTTTACAGTTGAATATCCTTCGTAAGGTACCTGAATAGCAATGAAAGCTCATAAATAAAGTTATATTCCTATAATTCTCAACTGTAGTTCCGAGAAATTCAACAGAAATAATAATATTTGCCGTTCCCTGGTGTGGCAAATATTTATAGCCAAGCCTGTAATTATGTAAAAGCTTTTGTACTATGCTTTTGAAAATATTTGAACAAATTATATCATACACATGGTTAAGAGTAAAATACCGTGTAAGTTATGCAAATAAATATGCTTCTGTTCACAGTTAACATTTAATACTTTTCGTTTAACTTATCAATTAGCTAGGTGACTAAATACATCAAAATAATATTATACCCTATTACAGGAAGTTATAATTTATAATTATCTACAGGATTATTTAGGACGACAACCCCTTAAACATATCACCAGAAATAATTAAACTATCTATTTGAAATTTCAGCGACGATATCATGGATATGATCATATGTCCTAACAATGTTTTTAATTTCATGGCACACCCGATTAAACTAGAAGCAAATATTAACTTTCTGTCCCAAATAAAACACCTATACTTGAAGTACCTTCCAGATAACTATTTTAAAGGCAAGTTAAACAGTGTTACATACCATAGGTCTAAAGTGTACCAAATATGAAAATGATAAATTATAATTTCCTTACTATTTAGTAATTACTGACGTCTAAAGTGTCAGATTCTGTAAGATTCGAACCTTCGTCTTCTCGCTTTCCGGGAAAGCATTATACCACTATACTACGGGACCATGTAAATTCAAATCACTTTTAATACCTAGATGTCGTAATGTCTGTACATAATTTCAAATGTTATTTTTTAACATTTGTACCGTTTATTAGGTGCCAGCCACTTAAATTTGTTTTGAGATACTTTCTGGCAACCAACTTGTTGGCATAAACATATATCAAATATGGTATAGGAAGTATTCCGAAAATTTAGTCCAAGCACAAACGAATTTAATATCAATTTTTTTCTTCAATAACAACTCCCCAATGGATGGTTGCCCAATTGTGCTTGTTTCTCGTATTACATGACCGTCCCATGAAAATGCCACTTCATTGATCCATATAACTTTAGAAAGAAAGAGTAGATCATCCTATATTTTAAAGGGAACTCATTGCAGTACTAACTTCTGGGTTGGGATAAAATTCAAGCCTTGCATTGAGAAAAGTGAATGAAACGAGAGGGATCAAATATATATACATACGTGATCTGACAACGCGAGCTTGGGCTAATGACGAAGCTTTACTTATCATTAAAGTTCGCAAATCGCGGTAACTGAGAAATACCTAATTTTGATTCAGTTATACTTAACATAATGTGTTATATGGAAATTGCAATACCAAGAAGAGATGCGACTTTTTTACCAAATTTGACAGTCGTGTACAACTATTCAAAGGTTACCAAATGGTTATGGTATATCTAACAATTTTTATAAGCATTTCTAACGTTAACATCTGGTTGTGTTTCTTGCAAATTTCTTGTAAATAATACATTAAAGCCGATTTTCTCTTATCTCTGTGGATATAGACAAATATCCTTTACTTTACTCAAATGAAGTAACTGGTAGCAGTTTCCGGTGATAAGTTCAAAGGCAGCGCGACTATAAGCTAATACATTACAACAAAATGGAACTTGTGGCTTCACTAGTAATGAAAATTACGTTGTGCGTTTGCTTGAAATGATGTGTCAATTGAAGATTTTTCATGCAATAGACTTAATGCGATTTACATTTTGTGAATCTGAAAGTTTTATGCATTGCGGGTAAGTTGAACACTGTTGAGTATAAATATAATAAAAGTTATTTGCTTTTGTACACTGAAGAATGTAACACAGTCATATTTAGGGGGAAGGAAGGGGTATTCCGGGTTTCGATATATCACATTGATAAACCCCACAAAATCCAGAATGCAAAATTTTGCCAAAAATAATGTGAACTTCTATTTAATTTTTTTTAGTGCATTTAGCGATAAGTGTCTCTTATACGAACCTATGTCTACTTTGATTCTCTCGTAATTCGGTAAACTTTTCACACGACTATTGGGCTCAACTCCTACAATTGTGACCGTATTATTTGCGCAGGTAGTTTTAGCGATGGTGTAGGTAGTTAATTCGGTTTCATAGTCGTTGGTGTTTTCACCGTCGAAGTTACTGATGGTGTACAATATATCGCACAAGCCCTTAACAATGGGATTCCAAGAAACCAGAAGTCCGTCTTCCACTTCCTCAATGTTAATTCCTTCTACACGTGGTAGTGCTACAAAGAAGAAAAAATCACGTAAAAACGTTCACTTTAAATGATATTCATTTCCATTAACACGAATAGGAGATTCGAAAGTACATGCAGTTTATTTATGTCATATGTGCTACAAACAAACGAAATAATACAGTTGGATATTACACTACAGCATATTCATTAGTAGAGTCCGGATTTTATGCAAAGGAAAACATATATCGAATCATTAAGAATGTAAATTCAATATTTGTAAAACGAGCAATGTCAACTAATAGGAATGAGGTATGTCTCAGAATTAATGCCAATGATTAGTTTTAAAGTGTTTAATTGAACGCATCTACAATTTAGTATTGTCCCCTTCAAAGTGTGCGTTTTTGGAATGCACATAGCGTCTCCAGCGAATTTTCTATTCCCCGTAACAATTGTAGAAACCTTGTTTCGTTAGGCTGTTTAGAACTTGCATCTGACACTTTGGATGTTATTTATTCTTTCGTAACGAGACCCTTTCAATTTCCGCTTAAACATTGGAAAAGGAAAACAATCATATGGAGTCATGTCTTCCTTCACCTGCATTATCGCGGCCTAAGAGAGTTCGCATGAAAAAATCAAGAATCAAGTTCATACTTGGTCAGACAGGGAATGAATAAACCTTTTATCGCGAGATCCTTGAACGCGTACGGAAAAGAGTTTTCCGTCTGTGACTTGACATCACCAGCTCGTGGATCTGGCATCACCATAGTGTCCCCAGTCACAGCTCATTGTCGATTAGAGAATTTTTGGAACAGAAAAACATTCTAGTACTCTCGCACTCGTGCTACAGTCCAGGCATGGCCTCATATGGCAACATTCAGAAAGTCACGATGAAGGCTTTATACAGCTTAACGGAATAATACTTCCAGAGTTGTTACCAGCAATGGAAAACACGCTGGAGAAACAGTGTGCATTCCAACGGGGCATACTTCGAATGAGACAATATTAAAATGTAAACATTTTCAATTAAACACCTTAAAACTAATCATTCTCATTAGTTCTCATGCATACTTTGTATATCTGAACTACCTTGAAATAAAGAGATTAGCAGCATAAAAAGTATATTTTGCATAAAATTAAAATGCAGTACATATATTTAAATTTTGTGCGTAAGGTGGATATTTTTCTTTGGACATAGAATCTTAATCTAATTAAACAGAACATGCTATTTGGTAACCGTCGAATTGCCCAATTACACATTTCTGTAAAATATTCGCAGATAAAGTTCGGAGAAATGCAAATAATTATTTAGCTATAAATTTTATTATAGCATTAGATTATGGCAAATATTGCTTTTTACTAAATCTTTATATGAGAGTCCGAACAATTGCCGGAATAAACAGTCCCCACTTTCTGACCAACAGTTTAGAGTGGAGGAGCCACAAAGTGCAAAGACACTCTTTCGTCCTTGGACTGAGAAATCAACTCAAAAGGCGGATGAACTGCATTAAGTAGTAATGGCATAAGAATGCAGAAGGCAAATTGGAAAAGCACTGTATTAAAGATCACACAATGATATTCCGTACATTATCAGCTTGACTAATACGAGTAATGCAACCGATAGGAAAAACACCCTACTACAGAAATCGATAAGAATTGGAACATGCAATCTTCAAAGCATGTACATGTGTGAACATCAAAATACTGGCAATCAGTGAAGCCCGCTGGATAAATTATGGACGGAGTGGACTTCAAGATAAGATTATCTATTACTCAAGAGGTAACGACAATCAGCATCTTCATGGAGTTGCAGTTATACTTGATGAGACCCTTCAGATCTGTGAAGAACTTTGTACCCTTCTCTCCCCGTGGTTTGCTTTTACAACTTGAGGCATACTGTGATACACTCAACCTAGTCCATGTGTACGCTTTAACAGAGGATAAAAACAACGAACAGGTAGAAGCTTTCTACAAGGATACTGGCGATGTCATAAAGCTAACTAAAAACAAAAATATCAGTTTACTCATGGGTAAGATGAATGCAAAAATTGGACAGGCTTCATGTAACAAATGGATTGGGAGGTACGGACTGGGCATTTGCAACATTTAGATGTTTTAACTCCCCTATTTAATAAGATTATGAAACAACAGAAACAATACCAAAAGAGTGGCTTCAATCAACGTTGGTCAAAATTCCTAAGAAGCAAAATGCCAAAAAATGTGAAGAACACCATACGGCCAGCCCAATGAGCCACAGATTAAAGATCTTTCTTTAAATCATCCACCGTAGGATTTACAAGATGCTGGCGAACGATATAGCAGATACTCAGTTTGGCCTTAGAAATGGTTTCGGCACAAAGAGGCTTTGTTTGCCTACAATATCTTGATGCAGAGGTGTCTCAACGTCAACCAAAATATATGTCTGTTTTATTAATTACAGCATTTGATAAAGTGGTACAGAAAAACCTCAATACAAGAGATACACTAATAATAGTAAAATTGTATCCAAATGACCCAATAGGTTGTACAAAGTTATGTATTTTAAAAACTTTTAGAGGCTGCGTGGGATTTCTACATTCGGTCGGTAACACGGTTGACAATGGAAGTCCACGTGCTCTCGAAACGCTGGATTCCGAATAATTATTAATTTGTGTGGAATGGAGTTTACTGCGTTACCTGTGACATGCAACCACATGTGATTAACTGTCATAAGAAAAAATGTTATCATCGAACCCGTTTTAAAACCCAAACATACTGCGTTTAATACTTTACTTAATGTAGAGAGTAAACGTCGAGAGAAGATTTCCGACGTATAAAAATATATGAGCTGATGAAAGACAAGTTTACTGTTAAAAATCTAGAGAAATATTTAATTTTAATTGGTATAACCTGTTAAATATATTTGATTATGAAAATAATAGTTCTTATGTAACTTAGAGTAGTCCATTTATTATATCATAATCCTATTATTGCTTTCTTTGTTGCTTTGCAGATGACTAAATTCATTAAAAGCAAAGTAGGAGTGAAAGGCATTAAATGAGTCACAAACTGCTGTGGAAAAGCTGAAAATAGCAGTGGGCCATTTCCCTATTTATCACTACGTGTCAGCACAATCCAACACTACGATACTCAAGTAACACCGAAAAAAACGTCCAGGCCTACTGATGAGAGGAATATTGCAGCATCGCAATAATGCCAGGTCACATTCGACCCACTTGGCCCAGGCGAGAATTGCAGAATTAGGATGGGAACTTCTTGAACATCCAACTTACTGTCCCGACTTAGCCTCAAGCACCTATCATCTGTTTGGTCCACTTAAAAAGGGTGATAACGATGTTCAACAAGAGGTACGCACGTGGTTCAGATGGCAACCCAAATACTTTTACACAGCAGGCATTGATAAACCGATGGAATAAGTGTATTAACAAGATGGAGACTATTGAAAAATAGAATCTGTTTTTTGGCTACCTATTTCCCCGATTACTTTTATAATAACTTTTTGTGGCCTACTTACTGACTTTCCCTTTCACATAAAGATTATATTTTACATATATGTTTTTGAAAAGATATGACATATTTATACATTATTTGTAGCATTTGCTGTGCACAGAATTCAAACTCTATTCATAAACAAATTAAATGGTCACTTGATATATAATACATACATTCTACACTAATCCCAATGGAGGTGGTACTTGCAGGACCTTGGGATGAACCAGCTACTGCAGTTACCCTAATTTCGTTCTGAGTACAAGCTATTTGATCCAAGACGGCCGTAGTCTTCTCTACAGTAAATGTATGAAGTTGGCCGTTTATTATGTGGTCGACTATATAGTGAATCTTGCAAAAACCAACGGAGACAGAATTCCAAGTTGCAACCAAGGAATCCTCTATCGGAGTAACAGCCAAATTTTCAACTGGCACGGGTTCTGAAATATCGCGCAATAATAAAATTACAATTTTCTTGCAATTTCCAACGTAATTAAATTTCCGAAAAAATATCGTCCGTGAGATATTATAATATATCTACTGGTATCGTGACATCTAGGAGATTTAAGGCGACTTGAATTCAATGGTCTTATGGTGCAAGGGTTTACCACGCTATACCGGAGATATAGAGATGTTGGGTTCAAGTCCCCTCCAAAACGATATTTTTTCAGAAATTTAATTACGTTGTAAATTGCAAGAAAACTGTAATTCTATCATCACTAATGCCAACGGTGGTTTAGTACTGATATCCATATTATTAGTATTAATATGGATGTTAGTTTAACTATCGCGCAATAATTCCACATAATTCGTGCAGCTAATTCGCGTATACCTGCGCTTGACGTAAACATCTCTCTTCTAACTTCCGCGCCCATTACCATGTCCACGGTAGGCTGAATGAATACCGAATTCTCAGCGCAGGGAGACGTTGGGAATCGGCGGAATGTATCGGGTGTGAGAGCTGAACCTGTCTGAACACCGTTTATGTAGAATCTTAATTTGTAATGTACATCGCAGAGCCCGATGACTAGTGGAGCCCAAGTTACTTCTATTTGACCATCAACCTCAGTAAATTGTAGATTTTCGACCTTACCGACATCTGTAAAAAGCAAAGAATTTTGAGATTGAATTATATTAATACGTCTCGATACCGCAGAAGTATAGAAAACTATATTAGTAAGTAATATTTACGAGGGCGACCTGAAATGTTTCCAGAATCGGCAAGAGATGGCACACGAAGGTTGGAGTGGATTCATTGGTTGGTAAGAGCAACCCTTTTTGTGGCAACTGTCAAAATTTCAGATATCTACTATCAATCGTTGTTGCTTAGGAGTGTGTTTTGGGTAGGAAGGTAGTTTCCAAAAATTTCGCGCAGTGCGAAACACGTCTGAATGGCTGGAAAAAAGGCCACGGAAATTCGAAATATTTTGATAGAGGTTCATGGTGGATGTACTCCTTCATTTTTGTGTATCAGCTTTCGGATCAGTGAGTTTAAACGTGGCCGCACAAGCACAAGTGACGTACCACGCAGTAGACGCCCAAAAACCGCTACCAACAATGAAATCGTCGACAAGATTCATGGTGTCGATTGAATCAGAAAGAGATAGCAGAGACAACAGGCATTTCAGAAGAACGCGTTGGCCATATCCCACACGAAATTTTAGGTAGGAAAAAGCTTTTGGCGCGATGGGTACCGCGTTTGCTTACACCGGAGCAAAAACGAAATCGGGTGATGGTTTCGGAGGAGTGTCTAGCCAGGATCCAACGTAATCCAAGGGATTTTTTCATGCGTTTCGTAACCGTAAATGACACTTAGATCCACCACTACGTACGGAGCAGTCGAAGAAGTGGACTTTTCCGGGTGAATCGGCTCCGAAGAAAGCAAAGGCCGTTCCATCGGCCGGAAAGGTCATGGCGACCATTTTTTGGGATTTCCAAGGTGTGATCTTCATTGACTATATGCAGAAGGGAAGAACGATCACGGGGCATTGTTACAGCGACTTATTAACTTATTTGATGCAGTATTGAAGGAGAAACGGCCTCGTTTGTAGCGGAGAGAGTGCTTTTCCACCGCGACAATGCACCGGCTCATTCATCCCGCATCGTCGTGCCCAAATTGAATGAGTTGCGCTACGAATTAGTCTCTCGTCTTCCATATTCACCGGACCTAGAACCCATCGACTTTTTCCTATTCCCAAACCTGAAAAAATCACTGGGAGGAAAGAAATTTGCTTCGAATGCGGAGATCATAGCCGCTACAGATGGCTATTTTGCAGACCTCGAAACATTCTACTTTTCCAATGGCTTGAAGAGACTGGAGCACCGTTTGAAAAAGTATATTGATCTTCGAGGAGACTATATCGAAAAGTAAATATAAGATGCCATACCAATACCGTGTTCTCCCTGTCGATTCCGGAAACATTTCAGGTCGCGCTCTTAATATGCTGTTCTAGAGTTTTTCGAAACAATTATTATTATTATTGTGGAGCAAAATTATTGAATTAGATGTTTCCCGTCTTTTTGATTTAACTGCGCTATTAACAGTTTTTATTTGGGAAGTTGTCTTTCAGTTAGGGTTAAGTCATTCCAATCTGCTGTTGGTATCAATGTAAAGGAATAATTCTTTATCGCCACTAAGAATAGGGCCCAAAAATAAAGGCAAAGAGGCATAAATGTTAACACACTAATTTATGTGCTCTTGCTCAAAACACCTAATACTCATGCACCTATTCTTTGAACTTTGCTAATAAAATATATGTCGTACTGCAGTTGATCGGTCCTAGTACATTATAATGCGCAATACTTGGTTGATATGGTTCTTTAAGAATCGAAGCATTTACACGGTTTAGAACATAGACTAGTGGTCTTTCTAGACGAAGAGAATTATCATATTAAAATGGCCTTCATTGAAACGAGTAAACCCTAACCGTGTCTAAACTCTTCTGCTAAAGTCGAACAAAAGGTTATCTAGAAAGAACGCGTTTTATTCTACTTGATACTACGTTTCCTTTTACAAAGGCTATCTAATTAAACGTTAGTATGACATTAAAATGGCTTCGACGTGTGCGTTACATGTTTCCCAATGCTCTTGGCCTCGAAACCAAAAGCCCTGCGAACTTATACATCAATATAATAAGTACAGCAAAAAATCTAAATTACGAAAAAGGCTAAATTAATTATTAACAATTTACCTATAGGTCTAGCTCTGTGACCAACATGCAATGAAGAAATGGGAGTATTCCCAATTCGCGAATTCACGATAACGTTGTAGATAGCGCAGGGCACAAATTTTGCGTCAAGGAAGGGATCTGTGGTGGTAGCAGTGACTGCATCTCCATTATTTCCAATGGTAACTTCGTAGATCACCTCGCAAAAGCCATTATCTTGAGCCTCCGTCCATTCAATTCTGCCATTATTAACTACCAAATCTCGAATAGTTCCAGCATCTGCAGCGTTAACATAATTACACAATTATTACAATCTAATCTCTTAAAAACGAATGTTCCTTACTTCCAGCTTCTACAAGTAAAGTAGCTGTACTTGGAATACCATAACCACTACCGTCAAATGGTGTGATAGTTACGGCAAGCGAAATACATGGCGGCAAAATCAATCCTGGGATGAAATGGGAATTTTGGGTTGTAACAAACGATGCCTGATATCCGGCAGGGCCACTGACTGTTATTCGGTACGACACTTCACAAGCAGGTGGGAGTTCCTTTCTTGACCAACTCACACTTACCCCAGTGTCGTCATTGATGATCACTATGTTTTCAACTTCTAAGTTTCCTGTGCAATAAAAATAAATAAATCTTCGAAACGTTATATGCCTGGTGAAATGAATAAAAAATCATTTAGCTTTTGAGTTATTTATTTAAAGACACAGTGATGCCTGATTTTTGTTGAAGTAATGCCGCACCAAATAAGAGAGAAAAGTTAACTTCGACAATATATCTGGTCTATGAATTTTTTTTATATAACAATGGGTGAGGCTTTTAACCCCGAAGAGCAACTCGGCCAATACCTCGCCTATTGTGCACCCATGTGATTTTAGTTCACGCGACCGGGTTGTACCTGAGTAAAGTAACAAAGTCCATAATCCACTCGAGCGGTAATATTCCTAACTTGGGTTCGTCAAGCTCAGCATCCCCAAGGTGAACCTCCCGGGAGACTGCGGGGCAGTGGACAAGAAGGTGCACAGAAATTTCCTGTGTTTGTTCAGTACGCAGTGTCCAGTTAAGATCTCTGTGAGTGCCCTCAGTTTCGTCCTGCTCATAAGAACTGCCTTACGCAGTCTTTCCTCGCCTGCATAAATCCCCGAAAGATTTGCAGTGTCCGTTCTAGTAGGACCAGTGATTGGCGGCCAGTTCTTAACATAGATCTTAATACTGTCATAGGTACTCCCACACGTCGGTCGTCCACTGGCATCTCTTGCTAGCAAGTCAGCTACTTCTTCCCTTTGATCTCCGGGTGGCTTGGCACTCATCTCAGTGTAACGCTGCAATGTTCCACCAGTTATTGTAGCCTTTTATTGCACCCCAACACCACATCGGAGTCAAACCTGACAGCTTGTAGCAACTTAAAAGCGGCTTGGCTGTCCAAAACGATTTCCACCGCTTCCAAGTCGTGCGCGTAGTACATAGAGTCTACGTGAAGGCAGTATCAACTCAAAAACCTTCACCATATAACAAACATCATTAGTTCATCAACCGCCAATTGGCAAAGAAAGGGAGGAACGTCAACCTACAGCTAGTTAATAAACTAGCTCCAAAAATATTGAGTTACACAGTTTGGAATTGCAACTGTGCAATGGTATCTTTAGCGAAAAGAACACAAATTAGTATTTTTCGCAAGACAATTTTGTTGATTTCTATAGCGTAAACGGCAATTTGATCTAATTTAAAAACTTTTTGAAGCTTTCCGAATACATCATGACCGCAATTTGTGCAGATTATTTACCTTTTCCTTCCAATAGATTATGGTGTTTCTATGAAAGGATATTACGAAAATCTGAATATTTTGTTAGAGACGACAAAATACAAACACTATTCCTGGGATATTTGCAAGTTATTGCACTTATTTTGAGCGTTCCATCGAGTTGCATCAATCTGTTGTTTTTTATGTCTTTGAGGGAGTCGTAACAGAGAAAATCACTAGATTAAGTAAAAGTTGGCCACACAGACGGACTTTATGCCAGAAAAAAAGAATGACCGACATCTGACTTTTGTGGAAAAAAAACGGATATCACAATAATCACCTATGAGCCCGATCCCAAAGGTTGCCATTTTCATTCGCAAAAGGTTTGCAAAAATAACGTAAAGAAAAATTATAAGAAAGGTATTTTTCTTCACCCCCAAATACGAGTAGGCATTAGAAAATTTGAAACTAAATGAATATTTCAGAAAAAGCAGTGTAAGTGTTTATGGTAAAGTTCAATTAAAAATTTCAATGAATATTCCAAGGTGCTGCCAGCAATATGTCTTCTAAAAATTCACAATCTCCATTCTCACTCGAACTTTCGTCTTGTAAATATGGGCAACGTTGGTGACGTTCAGACGGTGAACGCTTCCATCAAGATATTGGCATCAGGGCGAATGAAGTCCTGCTACGTTAGCAGATTACTGCTGAATGTTCGAATCAGAAAGATCTTCTTATTAAAATCCAAACAAAGTTAAAACCAACTTAATCATCGTAAATGTTTCTATTTCTATTAAAATCACTATATGTTTTATAGTTAAAGGAGTCTATGTTTGGACTAGATTTTTTTGAACAGCCTATAGAAGATATTTATATTAGCTTTATGAGCGTTTTTCACACTTCCAAAGAATGTGATTTAAACGTAAAATGTAAGAATGTATATTGAAAGCGTGTCTTTCGGACAAACTAAACTGTTACAAGTACATTTTATCGTTTATTTTACAACCATTTGTGATTGAAACTTTTATATTGAAAATTATACTGTTTTTTAATATTTTCGAGACTACATCGGATTTTCCGTTAAAATAAAAAATCTAAATATTTAGAAGAAGCTTTTACATAAAGCTTGCATGTGCTCTAAGTTTGAAACGTAGAATTCACACGTTTTAAAGGCATCTACTTAAGTAGTAATTGCTTTATATTCATTTTCATCCATCTAATTTTTCTTTATGTAATAAAACAGCTGGTCAGCATTAATAGCTTAAGATAACAAGAATAACTGTTCGCAATTTTGATTTTGATTTATTTCTGAAGTTAGATAAAATGAATGAAGTAAAGCAACAATTATAATTATATATAAAAGAATCACCTGGAATTCCAGTAAAAACAGATTTGATGGCTGGTTCGGCAACTGTAGCTCCGGTACGACATCTTGGGACTACGATAAACGTATGATCTTCGCAAGCTGTGAACGGAACCAAGAATTCCGTTTGTTCCGTAACATGATTGGTGATATTGACGGTGTTTATTTGATGCGTAACTACGTAGACGACAAAGCATTCTTTATCGTAGCTGACATCTACAGGCAACCATGAAAGTTGTATTCCCTCAGATGTAAAAGCAACGTTAATTTCTGGAGTTTGAACTGTTTCTGAAGAAACGATACTCAATAAATAATCGATTCCAGCTTATATGTTTTGTATACATACCACTTGATACATAGCCTAAAGCCAAGGCTAAGACAGGCAAAAGGTACTGAAACCGAAAAATATTCATAATTAATAATTGCATAACAAAGAAACTATTATTATAGACAACACTTCCTAAATGAAACTAATCCCTTTAGGCTTAAGAAAATCACTAAACCACTTCTTTTCCCCAACTACAATACCCAAAATCACAGCACAAGAAAACCACACTTACTTTCATTCTTAACCGACTTCACACTCCTACAATAAGCGAATCGTACAAAAAATGAACATTTATAACATATTGTGGTGCCCTTATCTGTTTTCAGAAAAGGATCATTGGGTATTTTGTTTGAATTCTAGAGAGGATTTGAATGTCTTTAGATAACCAAATAATAAAGGATCGATTCGAATGGACATCTCCCGTCAGCCTGACATTAAATGAATCTTGACGGAGGCATGTAATCTAAATACCAAGCGGAAATATTTTAAGCTTTTCTAGAAAAGATAAAATCAGTTGAAGTCATAAAGACTTAATTTTTTGATGTCGTACATTTTTTTGTTTTTTTTTTCTTTTTTTTCTAGAAAAGCAGTGCGTCAAGAACAATTGAGAGCTGTCGACAAGAATTAATATTTGTCATATTTTGAAGCGTAAGTGAAAAGAAATTGTTATCTAATGTCATAATAACTAAGTTTCCGAGTAGAGAAGAATTCCGAATGATACTATCATGTATTGACGTAATATAATAACGTAGCCACAAATACAGTAACCGCCATAAAATTTACATCAAATTAGTAAATTATGGACTGCTGTACTTTTCCACTGTATAATTATATTAGTTTGTACTTACCTGAAAAATAACTAAAATCAAAATAATGCAATTTTTGGAAATTGCGAAAGATGTCATGCAAATTTTATTGTTATGTGTTAAGTTTTCACCAAGCACAATCAACCTTTAATGTGTGTCCAATTTATTAGGGCCACTTGCGATTTTCTTAAAATATATAATGAAAAACGTATTCTACAAGCACAAGTTTATTCAGAACTATTTGTAGACATCGTCACAACTATATACGAATATTTCGTAATGCCTCCTTTGGTTTTTATAACTGCTTTTGTTCTTTTTGGCATACTCTCTATGCAAGCGTTAATGGTATGTCTAATTTTAGCATCATTTTGTCACACATCCTCAATATTTCTTACTAATTGCTTTTTTGTAGTGTATTTTCTCGAGTGCACGCGTGAGTTTAACACTCCATACGTTCTGAATTCCATTGAGGTCGGCAGAATTTGCCGGCCAAGGTAACACTGGTAGAGCGTGCGCTTCCAAAAAGCTGGATGGATTTGGCCATGTGGCAAGGAGCTTATTGGGTATGAATATGTAAAGGCCTTCATTTGGATCAAAGACACTGATATATGGCATCAAGACATACTGCAATACACGCTTATATTGGTGTTGATTCATGGTGTCTTAGCAAAAATACAGTAGCCCAAGACTTTCGACTCATATACAGGACAATGCCATAACTGACGGTGGCTATTTCACCGCTTTTAGTACACTAGCTTCACCAAACTGTTTAGATGAATGTCGTCTAACAAATTAAGCTCTTTCTATCATGGATTCTAGTTTTGACTCGCTGAACGCGATCTTTAACGTAAAACATTGTTCAAACAAAAAAATGTTCCTTGATTTAAATATTCATTCAAGTTATTTTGTCTTACCTTTCGCCAATCTTCGATTATGGAATGTTGATGACGTTTTGCCCATTAATAACGTGCTCGCTTCATCATCGGTGTTAATCTTGGCTTTTTCAGGTGCAGTCTGCATTTTAATTCGGCTTCATACTGTACGCGTGGATATTTGCATTCTTTGTTGAGACATTACATTTCCCATTTCTCAACCTCGGCTTTCAGTTTCTAGTTACAGGATACGTTGATGATCTCGATTAGTAGTGATCCTTTTCTTGCCACAGTAATTTATTTTGTGTCTAGTATGGTGGGTGTGGAGGAAAATATTATGTTCAAACATTTTTTATGTTTGAATAAAACACTAAACATTCGAAAATATAGATTGCAAACGTGATAGATTGTGACCTCTGCAGTGCCCTCAGGCTCAACATTAAACGCAGGACCTTTTTTTACTAACGAAAATACGATCAAGTTACTGTTTCCCCAAAAGACATCCCCAAACTTTAAATGCGAATAGCAGACAGAAAAATACACCAATCACAGTACATCAGCGCTAACCATATTACATAATATTCGTATACAATAACAGAAAGTACTTATTTTCTTAGAAACTAAGTCTATATGGCAATTCCACTTGAGACAGTCATCCGCAGCAAGGCCCAAAAGATGTGCTGAATGTTGTATATCATAGTCATGGTTATTCAGAGACAGAAACTCTGGATAATTTATTTCTTTCGCTTTTAAGAACATAACGTTGGCTTTACTGTGCTTAAGAATTAAGCTATTCAGGCTAAGTATATATCCTCAACATGTGCTATTATAAAGCTGTTATGTTAAGATGTACATGTTATGTTACGCACCAACATACTTTAAAGGTATGTATCACTTACATACCATGTTGATTTAATAGACCTGTTATGATTTATATGTTAAAATAAAGTTCAACATAAATTTCAGAACACTGTCGGTAGACTTGCTGGTATGTTAGGAGTAAAATACGGCGTAGGAAAGTTATCAGTTGATTAGTCTTTTACTTCTAATCATCTCTCAATTAGGGCGTTCGAATAATTCACTGATTTGTTTATTTTCAAAAATGGACGGATTAGTAAATTTAATTGTTTTAAATGAAATTGGAGTAGAGCAAAGGTTTGTTGTAAGTATACGTACACTACCGTCCTTATTCATCCAGGGTTTGGTTCAAGACTCACCGAATGCTATCTCCAATCATACAGAATATGAAAACTAAAACCAAAATTGGCACAAAAGAACTAATCCAGAAGGCATTCGTTTCTAAAGATTTGAAACGTGAAAAGTGCAATAACTATTGCCAAATCCTTGTCTAATTTTAGAATATTAAGTATTTCGCCATTATGGATAATTTTACTACTGTCTAATCATCAAAATCTTCAGTTGCATACGCATTTTAACATATTTTAAGTTCCACAAGCGGCCTACGGAGGTAGGGCATACTTTTCGGACCCTCTTCTCCAATTCATACCAAAACAGCTCGATAAGGTTTAGATCGGGGCTTTGCGGCGGCCATGTCATTATTTGTAAATTGCCATTATCTTGTTCTTCATTTCAATAATTTTTACATACGTATCATTGCTGAGTTTTTCTCTAATCGCTATTCTTGGAAGTTTGCCTGTACAATTAATAAACAGTAAACTTCATAAACGACCTAATATAATTTATATATAAAAGGAATTATCTTTTGTGTCCGAACTTCAATGTTAATATATTCTTCATTTTGGGCTAGTATCTGTGTTTATGTTTTGTTTACTTAGATTTATATAGAGGTTACATTATTATTATTATCAGCAAAAAAATACATTTTACCTGAACATACAATATGGATTTTCGCTATTTTGTGAAACATATAATTCGTTATCATTATCAATTCAATTAATTATCCTTTCACCGAGTATCTCTTAACGTGAACTTCTATAGTAATAGCATTAAGCTTGCCGTTTAATATAAATAAGCCTCTTAAACAATATGTAATCTCAAAGAGAAAGCGAAATGAAACAAGATATCGTAATTAATTTTTAATTCCCTTTCTTCGAATTATATATTTCGCGTAGTAATTTTAATATTATATCACATTTTTGAATCCAAGAAAGGCTTCAGGCGAATAATTATTACTAATAATCTGTGTAATGGGCAAACTCTATGTGAATTGCAAAGTAGCATCAGAAATTATTTTTTTTTTGTAATGTGACTAAAAGTTCCTAATAATATGCAAATGCTGGCAAAATAGAACTTCGTTTGTCTCTAAAGTTAGCCGAAAAGAAAAATATGCAATTTTTCCCACCTGACGTCTTACTTTAGCATTAAAATGTCATCATTAGTTTATTGAGTGGTACTTTATCGCATCCGCTTATTGATATTGGATATTTTGCTTGTTAATCCAGAAATAATTTATCGGGGAATCTTTAATTTCGTACATTTTACCTTATTCTCAACAAGAAGCCTGGTGTGAATGAGCAAAAATACGTATTATTTTCTTGAAGTTATTGGTTTATAGAACTTCTAGGACAATGTAAAACACCTGTCTCCATTTCTGTTAGAAAACTGTTTAGGGTAGGTAGAATAAGAACTTGAAAATTTGAGTTTTCTCAATTTTTCGTTGATTATGAGGCCACCTGAAATGTTTCCGGAATCAACAAGATAAACTCGGTATTGGTGTGGTTTTTTATTTTTATTTTTCGATGTACTCTCCTCGAAGATCAATACACTTTTTCAAACTCTCACGACACCAGTCTCTTCAAGCTGCCGGAAAAGTAGGATGTTTCGAGGTCTGCAAAATAGCTAACTGTAGCGGCGATGACCTCTGTGATCTGCAGATAGTCGATGAGGATCACACCTTGGAAATCCCAAAAACTGGTCGCCATTACCCTTCCTGTAACAGTCTTTGCTTTCTTCGGAGCGGATTCGCATGGGAAAAGTCCACTGCTTCGACTGCTCCTTAGTCTCCCATACGTAGTGGTGGATCCAAGTCTCATCCACGGTTACGCAACGCATGAAGAAATACCTTGGATTGCGTTGGATCCTGGCCAGACACTCCTCCGAAACAGTCACCCGATTTCGTTTTTGTTCCGGTGTGAGCAAACGCGGTACCGATTGCACCGAAAGGTTTTTCGTACCTAAAATTTCGTGTAGCATATGGCCAACGCATTATTCTGGGACACATATTGTCTCTGCTATATCTTTTAGCTTCAATCGACATCATGAATCTGTCGTTGGTGGCAGTGTTTGTGCTTCCACTGCGTGGTTCGTCACTTGTGCTTGTGCGGCCACATTTGAACGCGCTTACCCGGAAGGTGTTAGTCGAAAATGATGGAGTGCATCCGCCATGAACCGTTAGGAAAATATTTCGAATTTCCGTGGCCGTTTTCCCTGTCATCCAGAAGTGTTTTATGCACGAAATTCGATTTTATCCATTTTTGCGAAACCGCCTGACTTACTACACAAAACACACTCTTAAACAACAAGTATTCACAGTAGACGTCTGAAATTTTTACGGTTCCCATAAAGAAGGTTGCCCTTGCCGGCCAATAAATCCAGTTCAACTTTGTGCGCCATCTGTTGCCGATTTCGGAAATATTTCAGGTCGCCCTCGTATTTCCTGTTAGGTCTTCGTAAAAATTATCGATATATATAGGCGTTTAACATCTCTAAAGGGGTACCGAAATACACAAAACTTCTTTCTTAGGGTTTTGTTTTACAAATTAATAATAACAGAAATATGCATTTAACGAAGACGTGAAGAAATAGATGTGTTCGAAGTATCTACTTAACTATGATTGTTTTTTTTTCTGAGAAGAATAAATAGCATTTTAAATTGCTGTTATAAAACTGCTTATCTTCTTTCATTTCTCTATCTCCGCTAGTCTTCAGGAATCTGACAGTAAACGTCGAAAATAACTCATTTTGTATATTCGCTGAAAATTGTTGCATATATATTTGCATTTAATTTGTGAGAAATGCTATTAGAAAAGGGTTTGAAATAATTTTGCATCTAAATTTGATTCAATTACTTTACATATTTTTTTTCTAAATTGAGACTTTGTGCTTCTTTAGTAACAAGCTATGCTTCAAACAATTACTTAACAGAGTGTCTTCATATCATGTATAAAAATTTGTTCTTCGGCCTTCTTAAAAAAAGGTATCACGTTTAACAGATTCCAAAAGGAGCGTGATAGCTTTCAATTATCTACTGTAATATTTTTTACGAATTAATGGTTACAATGGAAACATTTTTGATAAGAAATATCAATACTTGTTTCTACTTAATACTAATTTCATAGCTATCACTCTATAAATTTTCAGTATAGGGTTCTTCTTTAGAGTGTCCAGTAGTTGAGATCCGTCCAAAAACTAGGTGGTTTAGATCTATTTTAAAATTCCAAACAAGAAAACCTTTACAAAAACTTATATTTATTTACATGCATTTATTTATATTTTTAACAAATAGATACAGAGCTTCTTACACATCGAAAACATCATTAACGCCACAAACACAGGCGGGTGGTGGTACAAACTCTAAAACGGTGCTTGGTCCTTCAGTTGCAGCAATAACGTTTACAGCAACTTCATAAGTAAAGAATGGATTTATATCGGCGATGGTTTTACCAAATATCGCGTTAACATATTCTTCTTCGGCGTCAACTCCAAGAGCAACAGTTACTCTCTGTTGAACTCCTCCGAGCAAGAAGCTGGCAGTGACGTTCACACCGAAACCTCGCAGCCCTCCGTTCAGTTCACAGGGTGATGACCAAGATAGAATGGCAGAAACGTCGTAGGTTTCTGAGCTTCCAGATACAAAATCCAGTGCCAAGTTCGCCGGAATATCGGGTACTAAAACGTAGATTTTAAAATTAGAAAAAAAGGATGAAATCATCAGAAAGGGTCAAATCACCTCCAGTCAAAGTACGGGCTGACGCAGTGTTACTCTGAAGCGATATACCCAAGGTGTAATATGTTGTAAGAACCACCCTGTAGGAATAATCTGGAAGACCCTCAATGAAGACACTACTTAGTTCGTCGTTGGAAAGGGAGACAGAGAAAAGGCTACTGTCGACACTGCAACCGTCAGGAACTCTATGTGCAGGTCCTAAGGATTCTATAACTAACTCATAACCAATGACAAATTGTTGGCCGTAATCTTCAATCCATGATACTAAAAATCCGTTCTCGCTCACGTCAGAAATGATTAAGTCTTTTTCGACCAACGGCACTTAAAATTAAAGATAAAAAAAAATGAAAATCGCCGTTACCTTTTAAGATCTCTCAACTTACCAGTTCTGAACGCAAATTCGTTTCCAGACGCAGAATCTTGTAATCTAGCGACGCAAGTATAAATAGTATCCTGTTCTAAATCATCTAGCACAACAGTGAAAATCCTGGGCGTATTATCCATTACGTCAATTTCTCTTACTATGGAACCGCCATTGACATCGCTACACTCTAAGATCGCTGTTTCTACTCTACATAAATTCTCTGCAATAGCTTGACCCTGTAGTGTTATAGTGGCACTTGTGAAAGCCGGATTGGTGCTAACATGCGACGGAGGAGCCAATTCTAAAGTATTATACAAGAAATGCGTGAAGCCCCGCAAGACGATATTTCCCCTAAATCAATTCATATACCTGCTACCGGAGCATAGTCTTCAACAGAAGCTGGAGCGCCAAGAATACCGTTAGCGGTACCCCTTACAGTGAACTTGTTATTAGAGCAAGGAATCAACTCCAAATCTATGCTAGTGGAACGAGTTGCAGTCTGTTGCATACCAAAGGTGTTCTCTATGTCAACAATGTAAGAGATCTCACACAAACCTATTGTTATTGGAGGCGACCAACTTAATACGGTACCATCTAAGTTCAATGTAACGACTTCGGTAATGCCTGGAAATAAAAAATTGGTAAAATCCAAACTGAAACCATTTTAAAATTACTAACTGTTGATATCAGCCGAGCCTAATTCCAGATTAGTGACGACAACGGGACCATATACTCCTTCTGACAGAACCTGCACGGAAAACTGGCTTTCTGAACAAGGAATCCTATCGAAGGTTATCGATCCTTCCGTCGTATCAAACCGATCTCCTTCAACTCCATTTAGAGCATTCTGTACGATATAAGTCAGTGGACATACTCCGACACTAGCTGGTGACCACGATAAGACAACTGAATCTCCCGCATCTGTCGCTATCAGGTTGTCGACACCTCCAACGCCTAAACAAAACAAGAAAATATTTACACCTTGCTTTGCGAGACTTCGATAATAATCTGGTGATTCCTGGACTTCAAATTTATGTACGTACATTTAACACTGATAAGATATAAGTTTGAAATTTTGGCGGATAATACTTTGGATAAAGGTCTCTTTTCTACAAATATCTGCATTTTGAAAGTGCACTTGATTAAATCGCAAGCTGCTGTGATTGTTTTATTTTAAATGTAAGAAAATGTCTCCTTTACGGTGAAAAGTGTTTCTCGCGTAAAGCCGTGTGTAACTGGGTCGAGAAATTCTCTCAAGGGCGCTCGAAAGTTATTGACGATCAACCAAATGGTAGCTCCGTTCAGATTGCGACAAATGCAACACTTAGACGTGTGGCAGAGATGATTCGAACTGACAGGGTGTTCTCATGGTTTAGCCTACGAGCTAATGCACGACCGTTTGAATTTTTTAAAAATTTGCTCACAATGGGTACCTAGACAACTAACTGAGAAACACAGAATGATTCTAATGGATCAGTCCCTGCAACACCTCTCTCGATACACAGAGGAAAGGGAGGACATGCTTAGCAGGATTGTTACTTAAGGTGTGCTCCTAGTCCACTTCCAGAATATAAATGAGAACGTCACACTGTAGAGTTTTGTTGTTGCCTCGAGATGCAATTCAACGAAAACGTCCAGGCCTACTACCAAGCCGCATTTGACCCACTTGACTCAGGGGAAAATTGCAGAATTAGGGTGGGAGCTTCTTGAACATCCGGCTTACATTCCCGACATAGCCCTAAGCGACTATCGTCTGTTTGGTCCACTCAAAAAGCATCTTGGCGGCAAATATTGCGAGAGTGCAAACGATGTTCAACAAGAGGTACGGCAACCCGCACACTTATATGCAGCAGGCATTGGCGCTTTGATAAAGCGATGGAATAAGTATGTTAATGTAGATGGACACTTTGCTCAAAAATAAAACTTGTTTTAGCTAATTTTTTATGATCTACTTACTGACTTTCCTTCGTATAATAGTAAAGGCGTGAAATACAAAGCCCTACCAAACAGTGGCAAGGAACTATCGATCATAATGGATTAGATTCTGAATATTAATTATCGTTGTGTTTTTTATATCGCAAGTTTTGCTTCGTCATACAGTATATTCCCAAAATCTAATTCCTACTCGAATATATTCAACTGCAAAAATTTCCATTTCTTATTAGCAATCTCTATTCATCACATTTTATAGCTGCTACCCCTCATTAGCGTAAAGTCTATCCAGATTCTTGAAAAAGTTGTTTCTCATTAGAAAATGTCTGATTTCGTGACTTAGAAAGTTTAAGAAATAAGGTATGTTTTAGAAATATGGTATTTTTGACTAAAACATGAACAAATTGTCAAAAATACCGATTGCTACTTAAGAAATAAAATGTTTGTAACCTAATACGTAGGCTTCTTGCCACATTTTAGAGTAACGTTTTTGAATTGCTATGTAACTAATAGAAGCCCAATAAACTTGTGGAACGCTTCAACCCAATGTTGCATCCACAAAGTTTCCAGAAAAAAATATATAATTTCTCCAAGTTAGTACTCCTTAAAACCGTAACGTGATGTATTATTGAACGTTTAAAAGTTAGAACGAATATGCAGTACTTCTTTTTGGAAAGACAAACTTTATATTCTCTTGCAGTTCAATCAAGTGCACAATGAAAATACTAGTATCATACCAGTTCAATAAGATCTTGGCATAACTGCCTAAACGTTTTAATTTAAATAATCTCAGAAGGAAGAGCCAGAGACCATAATTAACCAAATTATTCAATTAATTTATCTCAAATTGAAACACTCTTTACAGTAATACAACAAAACCCAGTCGCGTTAAAATGAAAATATTAAATGTAAATGCAGCAAAATGTCATCAATATTGTTTAAAAAGAAACTACAGTTGATCGTAAATAGCAACATCATTCGATAGTTGTTAGAACTGGTAAGGATTAAATGCTAAATTCGCCTTGCATCAGTATGATTATAAAGATTTTACATGATCAATTCAGAAATACTGAACATGGTCGCTCATAAAAATAAAATATAGTAGCGGTCCTAAATGAATACCACTAAGAATCCAGAAACAAATCTAATAGAGAGTTTAACTCACGAATAGACGGTGTAAAATCTTGTGAAACTGCTGTTCCTTTGCTACCAGTGAAAGAAATTGGAGTAACGGTTATAGTGTAATCGGTACACGGGATCAATTCGATGTCAAAATCATGTGAAAGGCCGACTACCTCAATCGTTGAAGTTCCCAAGACCTCATTGGTGTATATCACTTCGTAAGCAACTCCGCATTCTTCCGAATTCAAGGGTGCTTCCCATGTCGCTCTCATAGAATCAGCGGTTTCTACGACCTCTAAGTCACGAACGCTGTCCAAATCTAAAATATACATTCACATATAAGTACATGTTTGCCCTTAAATTTACAATTAAAAAATATACTCACTTGACCAGAATTCGATATTAGCGCTAGGCGGTGAAAATCCAGCCAATGTCGTGAAGATGAAACCGTTGCAAATGTAATAGATATCGGGTCGTAGGAGTGTGATCAAAATATCAAAGGTCCTATGCTGGACATCGGTTACCATTTGCGGAATGGTAAAGTTATGAGTGTCCGACAAGCAGAACATCTGGAAGTGAGTCACCTCGCACATATTCTGTTCGTACGGTTCGGCCTCCCAAATCATCTGGATCGAATTGCAACTGGTAATCATATCTCTGAGGTATGGGGCCGTAGTTACTAAAGTTCAAAGAATTCGTTTATTTTTTCGATGCAGTAATTTCAAGATCCAGTCAATTACCTCTCATGACGATTGTAATGGTATCTGTAACCGACGAAGTTCCTGCAGAAACTTGGACCGTAATCTCGGAACATGCTACTGGGTTTGGGAGGACGAAGCTGGTTTCCCTTGTCTCAAGATTCAGGCCATTCTGTGACGCTGCGTTGCTACTGATTGCAATTTGAAATACACAATCATCCGTATTGCCTGTTGCTGTCCAGGTACCGACTAAACCAGCTTCATCTTCTACTAGTTGCAGATTTTGTATACCTACACCTTATGGAGAAAATTGAAATTAGCATGGTATTAATATTCGAAGAATTTTTAAACATTCTAAATCCAAAATTTGAAGTGCTCGTCTTATTTCGTTGAACTAATTTGTAATAATCTACAGAGCTGCCAAATCATGTAGGCAAGACAATGTCTCCAAGACGCATGCTTCCAGATCACCATACGTAATTTATTAACGAAGAGCGGTCATAGTACACGCAACCGATGTGAGAGAATTATAATACGTGATATTCGTTAGATTGTAGCAACTTTTATGTAAAGCATCATTATATCAAAAGAAGATTGCTGAAGATGTATAAAAGATTATAGAAGAATTTCCTGACTCGACTAATAATATATTCCGATATGCGATAAATATGTATTTGTTGGCAAATTTGACTGTAAAAACACATTAAAAATGCACAGCATAAATATTTTCTCATCCTGGTCAACATCGTTCAGTAATATGCTATTAGGAATGAGATCGCTCAATGTGATAACACTCTTTAGAAGGGTGAAAGTTTCGAAATATTTTATATATTATCAGGTACAACATTCGTTGATTATTAACTACGATGCCAACGGCTGTTATACGCCGAACAACTCGGCAGCTGACCGTTATTCAGAAGAAAATGTAATCAAAATAGGAAGTGAGGCTACGAAAGTTACCAAGGTTTCTTTGTCAACAATAAATAGAATTGTCAGAGAAGCAAAAAAAATTGGAAACAGGAAATGTTTACGACTTCCATCGTAGTAAAGCATGTCGTCTTTACTACTGATGTTAATGAAGCAGATAAAAGTATCTCAAAACCTATCATAATAAATCATCATACAGACGGAACTGTACTAACTCAAAAAGAAATATTGGGAACATTTAAGGATGCCACCGGCTTTAAAGGAGTACACGAAAGTCCAAAAGTTAAAAAAAAAATGGATTTCGTTGGCGTGGAACGTCAAGATACTAGTTTACTTAGGGTTAAAGTTAATACTAATAATAGTAATAATTTATAACTTATATTAATAAGAAGCGATGGAGCGACAATTTCAGTGATGGATTTAGTCAACCATTCAACATAGGTTAAGTTTAATAATCGTAAATGTCGGAAATATCCCTTTCGGTAGTTCACAAAACGGGATTATGTAGCATAAAACAAAGTATAAAACCTGCGCCACGAATGACATTATAAAGAAGCATAATCACAGTTCTTCACGGTTACCTTCATACCATCCGGGCTTCAAACCAATTGGACTAGTTTGCATTGGTCTGAAGCAACAAATGGCAAAAAGGAATGTGCAAATTTCTCTATTGAAGAATGTCAAAAATGTTGTACGCATGCAAGAGGAGTTCGCTGCAGGAGATAGAAATAATAACGATGTCATAGACGAATTTATAATTGATTTGGGTAACTCTTCCGTAGACGAAGTCGATATCATTTTATTTCAATCACCTTGAAACATGGCCGAATTGCGTGAGTAATTTGATAATATATATTACTACTTCCAAAACAATGGATGCTATTTTAAATGTTCACTGCTTTAATGTTCAATACATAATAAATTCATATTTCAAATATTTAACTATCTGAACTAAAAAAATAGGAGAGGTTACGAACCCGAGATAACCTTAGTCATACCCTAGGAAGATTTTTGTACATTTAACTTCCAAAACATAACCATTATACAAAATATGCTGTTAAACATTACACTGCATTTGTATAAACAAATGAAGTCAGCGGAATACAAAAATATATACCGTAATTACTTCACCTAACATTAAACCACTTGTATATGTAGATGATACGTGTTGTAAGAGGTGGATATAATGCAAAACTTTAAACAGTTTACTTTCTCTTTATTCCTTACTAGATACGTATTTTAAAACTAGTTTCGACTAGAAGCCATCCTCATCTTTACTTGTTGGCAGCCGAGAAGGAACAGTAAGAGTCAAAGGAACTGTTTCTCTTCACCACTCAAATAGACATCTCCCCTTCCTATTTTAATGTTATTAATTTTTAGTTCTTTTCAGTATCACTCAAAACCTATAATTTTCAGCAACAAATAATTTTTTAACAATTCTTTTCATCGATTTGACTTGTAAAGCGTATCTCTATAATAACTTGAATTTTGGATAGTCCTCCGTTTCAATCTCTCAAGCGTTTAGTCAAGCATTTTTGATAGTTGTTTGGTTCGCATTCTCAAAGATATTGTGCCCACAGTACAAAAACTTACTAACACTATCTTTAGAGAATTTTTAGCAGAGAAAAACATTCCAGTACTCCCACACACGTCCCACATTTCAGACATGGCTCTTTGTGATTATTTTCTTCTTCCAACGCTTGAGCGGAAATTGAAAAGTTCCCATTACGGAAGAATAAACAACATCTAAAGAGTCACGGCGCAGGTTCTATACAATCTAACGAAACAAGACTTCCAGAATTGTTACCAGGAACGAGAAGCTCGCTGAGAACGATGTGTGCATTGCAAAGGAGCTTATTTTGAAAGAGACAATATTAAATTGTAGATACATTCCATTAAATTATTTAAAACTAATCATTCACATTAATTCTGAGTCATACTTCGTAGAATAAGAAATACAATGGAAATAATTTTTTTAACGTCTTGTATTTATTCGTTACATAGCAAAAACTATAATGAAATTTAATATTACTTTCCTCGTCCTTTATTTCAAAAAATTGCCAATGATATCATCAAAGTAAATTCCCTGTTTTAATTCTTTTATATACATATTTTTGTGCTATTTTTAATCGCATAGAATTCATTGTTCATAACAAATTATTTTTTAGGTTCTTTGTGTAATATGATAAGTAATATCCTCTACGGGACACGATAAACTCCTTTTCTTACCAATGCTCAACTTTCACGAACAAAAGTTCTCCTGTAAGTTTTTAAATTGCCACCCTATAGATGTACCCACAATTTGTACTTGAGCAGTATTTACCTCAGCAACCATAAAATTGGAATTCCTGCCATTAAAACTTTTAAAGAATACTACACTCATTTAGAATTAAGCCACTATTTGCTTACGATAACCTTTTTATCATACAAACGATTTCTTTCAGAATTTCGTGGAAGTTTAATTAATTTTTCATGTTGTTACAATCAATGAAACGCAATTAGACCTTGTTTTTATTTCACCACAAAAATATCGTCTATTCGATCTTTCTGATACAAATAATTACTGATTTTAATCAAACTTAATGATCTTGTACTACTTCAGAAAATGAATGGATATACTGGGACGGTTTTCAAATACACCTAAAACACATCGGTTTAAACAGATTCATTTGACAGAACAATACGTTCGTATGTATATATTTTATAGACTTTTGGGGATTTTATTCCCGATTTGATTATAGTTGCGTAACGTGACTGTCTGGAAGGTAAGGCGATATCGTTTATTGGCTTATCTTGTATCAGAATGGTGGTTATTTTTATTTGATATGGTAATGACTGATCAGCAGTGGCGGGTGTGATGATGCAAATTTGTCAATTATATTGGTATTAATAAGGTGATTATAGCACTATTGCTGCAATCAATATCAATTAAAGGATTAATCGCTCTAGCGTGATATGGTAGTCTACATAGATGAGATTTTGGTATCAATATTTAGATTTATTATCTTTGTACAGAAAGGATATGATAATAAACTTTTATTGGATTCCATCCAGTTCCAAATATATTGTTCTTATTGAGCAACATTAAGAAAAGCAATAAAAATTTATTTATATTTGCTCATAAATCAAATACTGCCTACCGAAAATAGCAATATCAAAAATCAGAATCATAGCAAGATAACTGTTGGTTTATCATATGGTGTAACAGCATTTCTTAGGCTTAAAAAGCTGTAATTCTAACTAAATAAACAGAATTGAATATTGAAGAACTCTTCCTAATGAAGATAAAAGTGAACGTTACATTTGAAATGAATTGAATAAAAGTTAGTGTTCATTCGACAAATGAAGCATATCGGAAAACAGGAAGAAATTTGGAACCCCTCCGCTTCAGAACACATAAATTGAACTAAAAATGATGAAGCAATTTGTAAGAGAGAGAACGTTGTCTCAACTATCCTGTCATCTGCAAAATACGAAAGAGGTTTTTCTGATTGTATGGGGATATTTTTCTGTGAGTAGACTGGGAATTTTGTGAAGAATTGGAAAAATATTACATAAATTCGTCTGAGAAGACCGGACACAAAGCAAAGAAGTGTTGATTAGGATCCAGAAGAGTGTGATGTGTAATTGAGAAGAATTTACTTTGATCCTACTCGAAAGACCGTGTACAAATCGTATTACCTTATTGCCGAAAATTAATACAGCCAACGAAAGATACATTATTGGTAGCAGCCCCACTACCAAGGTTATAGGTTTGTCCGTGGTCTATCTGGAGGATGAGATGAAGAATAAGAATACTAATACAGGTTGCAAACGGCATCATTATACTATATTCTAATATTTGGTAGTGAAGCTGCTACCAGTAGTCTATCTTTTCTTCACCATACTACCAACCAGGCTATAATGATGGGTTGTAAGAAAGATCAACACTTCTTTGGTTTGTACAAATATTGAGAAAAGAACAGTATAAAAAAATTTTGGAATAATATACGGTTCGATCCGATTTGTCACTGCCCATTACATTTCACCAAGATAATGACCGTAAATACTCTTCAAAGTTTTGCGAATCCATTTTACAACAGAAATCAGGTTTATCGAAAATATGATCTGGCCACCATAATCGCTGAAGCTTAATCCTAGCGAGATGCTGTGGGACGAACTAGACAAAAGAAGTGAGCAGTAGAGTCTAAATTCAGCAAAGCATTTATGGGGGCATCTTCGCAGAAACTTTAAAAAGTTAGTCAAAAGAAAGCTAAACGTGTGCCAAACAGTAATAAAACATAGAGATAGTTTGTTTTCCCATGAAAATGTAATGTTTTTAATTAAGTCTTAATACAGACTTCTCGTGATGGTCTTAAAGCAATAAACGGTAGTGCATATTTAATTTTCGAGGCTCGTATACAGAATCTTGCGAATAATATCAGATTTCCTTCAATCTTTTCAATTTCCCAATACAGGTCCTGGTGATTCACCTTGGCGTTTTATCTTCCTTGCATGTTTAATAGTAATGGAATCAACATAGCAAAAACAACGATTTAATCTTGCTATTGAATCAGTAGCTGTTGGCTAGCGGTGTAAACAAAAATGTTTTATCTTATTTCCTCGGAAAGGGCAGCAAGATGGATCTGATACTGCTTTTTGTTAAAATATTTTTCAATCGTCTATATTTACATCATCATAACAGCTTTGGATTGGCAAATCAACTTTACCTGATTCCAGACTATAATTTCTAACACTAGTAATGCCCAACATTTTCTATAATGAAAAGCACTTATCTCCGCGTCTATCAATAGCAATCACAAATTGCATAATACATTTCAGAATTGACAATTTTAATTTTAAACTCGCTTTTATCATAAGCAATTTATTTGTTAGCAGTTTGCCCAGGTGCAAATGTCTGTCTTTCTCCAGTAACAAACAACATAAATAATTTCGGATTTACAATTATATGCATTTTTTCAAAGCGGCGATAATGACATATTGATGGAACTTGTGAAGTACGCTGGAGTTAGAATAAGGTAAAACGTGTGTAAACATATATCAATACCATTAACATGGAAGAAAACCATACTATGGTCTCATACACAAAAAGGAGACACCTCTAAATGAGAAAATGGTCATAGAGTAGTGCCACTGGATGTGATATGTGGTGTAAAATAATGACTACAATACCAAACCAGAAGTTGAAAAATGAAATGAAAGACATCGTATATAAATATCACGAAGGATTTAAAAAAGATCTATTAACAATAGACCAGATATTCATCCCAAAAGAAGCATAAGCTGTCCACAAAGAGAAACGTATTGATATGCGTATACTTTTTGTAAACTTTACACAAGCTTTTGATTGAATCAATAGGAAAGCATTGCTTAAAGCCATGAATGAACGAGAAATTCCCAAGAAGTTAATCAGAGCAGTGAAAGCTATCCTAGACAGTACAAGGAACAAAGTCAGGGTAAGCAATCATAAGTCAAAACTTCGAGGTACAAGTACATAGAACTAAGACAAACCTAATTAACTTCACAATAGAGACACATGAAAAGAGGAAAACTAAATAGAACATAGCTTATTGTAATAATCGCAAAGATGAAGAATAATTTAGAAGAAATGAATATACTAATTACAGAAATTTATAGGACGAGACTGAAAATAAACGGTAAGAAATGGAATAAATGGGAATAATTGCAAGGAAAACAAAATCAACGAATAAATAAAAATAAACACAGAACAATGACGATAGAAACTTGAGAGAATGGGTAGCTATTAAAATTACAGCAAAGAAAGGAGATGAAAGAATACGACCTACACTTTAGTGCGAATTAGAAATGTCGACTCTGACGGAGAAAATTGATGAGCAAACTTTAGCAATTTCAAAACGCATTACTTAGGAGAATTCATGGAAGAACAAAACAGGGCAACTACTGGAGAAGAAAAATAAGCAGAGAGACAAACATAACAAGACAAATAAAAATGAATACAAGATTACCGAAAAGTATTATCATTAAGAGATCTGAAGGTAAGAAGAAACAGAGAGGACCAAGAAAGAGATAACTAATCATGGAAAGAATGCAGAAAAACAGTAGCACAAGCCAAGGGGGCACGAACATTTTCATTAGTAAGTGTTGGTATCGTTTAACTTATAACCAATAATTTTAAAACATAAAAGACATCTTTGACATAGTACACTATTAAATTTCATATCTCGTGAAAATATATCACTTTCGAAAACTATTTTTATAAACTTTCTTATTATGTGCCATAACGAGTGGTAAAATGAAGCAATATCAAATATCAGAATCGTGAAATACTTTCTTACCATAGAAAACAAAATTTTGATTCTTTAACTCTAAAAGACATTCGATAAACTTCAAAAAAGATCACCTTCTCAACTAGGGTTCGAATCCTTTAGGAAACTGCTATTCCTTTCACTATTGTACTATTCAAATTATTTGGTCAGTAATAAATAATGGATTTTTTTCTATAAATTTAGAATCCATAGCTGTTAGAGAAGATGACATGCCACAAAATTTCTAAATGTTGTTGTTTCAATTCTTAATTTCGAAAGTAATCTATAGCAATCGCTTATCTTCCAGTAAGAAAGTTAAAAGCATATTGCTACAAATATGTTGTGTTCTACCGTTATGAACAAAATAATGTACATACAATTCTTTGAATACTTAATCTATGTAAATATTTGATTTTTGTAAGTAGTTAAGAAAAAATATGAAATCCTCGTTTACTATATGTTGGAACACCACTTATCAACAAAATACGTTCATTTAAATGAACCAAGACGTGTATCATAAGAGTAGTTATAGAAACTTAGAAAATAAAAATCTGTGTAAGTTGGCGCAATTCGAATGACCACAAAATGAAATCATTTGCTCTGCACTCCTCCTTTACTAACCAGAATAAAAGATATGCTTACCACTACAGTCTGACGCGACCAGAGCAAATAACGTGCAAAGCACGAAACCGCATAGCAGTTTCATTGCGATTATCCTTGAAAGAAGCAAGAAATTCTAAATGATGTATCTGTAACACTTTTTTCGGCACTTTTGAATTCTGATCGAATTACAACTGAACCTACATTGGATATTCTTTCCGCTTAAGTACCGTCTTTATCTCTAGCACCAATAATCGATAAATCTACCATCTTGAAATTTCAACTTATCGAGACCCGCGATCTTTAATTAAGTACATTTTTGCAGTATCTCCTGTAAGAAATAGAATAGGAAATGATACGTTCTGTGTTCCTCCGCTATAATAAGTAACTTGTAGCTTACGATGTTTTCTAAAATATCTTCCCGAATACATTTATCTTTTTTTTCTTTCTTTAAAAATGCGGCTTGTAATAGTAGCAAGCGGTTTGATCAGATAAAGTATTTCTGTATATAAAGGTAACTCACACTGAAATATTTCGTCATTTCAATTTTGAAAGAGTTCATTAGAGACACTATTTTTCTTCTTTTTGATTTGAAAAGTTCATTACCTTTCCGAAATAACAGGTTTATCAATAGTTAGCTAATAATGACATTTTCAAGTGTAGTGCTTTCATTGAGTGCATCTAACTTCGATAAAATTTAGTAATATTCGGTGTTGTGTTAGATTCTTATCATTTTAAAAAAAATGTAAATTCAATTATTTAACATTCCCACAAGAAATATTTGAAAATTTCGCCATAGTGCTGAAATTGAATTGAAAAATTTATTCAATTAGATCAAAAGAGAAATTCCCACACAAGAAAAAGGAAACGCAAAATATTTGACAGTCTATAAATGCTATATGGTGTTATCTATTTTGCTATGAAATGTATCTTCTAGATTATATTTAAAAATAATCAAATCGGAACATTCCATGACGAGCAATTATTAATGGAATAACACGTGCTACCAATTGTAGATTATAATAATCCGTAAAAAAAATAAAATAAACAGTTTTTATATTAACTTTTAACTTTCTTCCTTTAGTGTACATTTTAAGAATAACAATAACCTGTTAAACCAATACAGAAAACAGAACGTCAAAACCATGAGGTGTTGTACTACTGGATTTTCTGTACACGCTCATTCACCACAACTGCCTTTTCGACCTATCATTTGAAATTTAGGCAAACGATATTATGGATAAAAATACAGCACAGTCGATTAAACTAGCCCAGTTCTACCGAATTTAGAACTTTTAATGGCCATGTAACAGGCAGAACTACCGTTATTGGAGATCAGCAAATCCAAAACAGAAGCATCACACTCCACTTAATCCACTAAAAGCTACTGTTTGGAGGGTAATGTCGGCACAAGAAATTATCGGCCCGCACTTTTTTGAAGATGAGGTCGTGCAGTAACCGTAAATTCCAACCGATATATGGAGATGACTAACAACTTCTTTCCAGCGTTGGAAGATTTTAATGGTTTTAATTGAAACACTTGGTTCCAACAAGATGGAGCAATATCTCATACGTCTACCGTGTCTTTATCGGTTGTTCGTGAATTTTTCCTGGAAAATTGATATCCAGGCGCAGTGACGTAAAGTAATCAGCACATAGGACCGATTTGGCACCAATGAATTTTTTTCCCATTGCTCTATCTTAAATCAAAGGAATACAGCAAAACTTGTTACCTTCACCTTGTTTGAAGAACAGTGCCGCTGTATCCTGCCTGTAAATTCCCGAATTGCTTGACCAATATTTACTTGCAGAGTATGTTCGCTTATTTACTAGGTTAAAGGTTGTACCGTGTAACTCAATGCGCATGCGCAAAAAATCATTTAAAAAATAAAATATGTACACGATTTCCACTCTAGCCTATGTACAGTTACGATGTACGTAAGATATATAATATTTACAATAATTGTTACTCGAGCTCTCTTATATATGTAATGTACATTAGCATGTGTATATGCTTTCCTTTGGTTTAACAATACAATGTACCGCCCACAGCGTGTGCGTTGCCAAGCTATGTTTAAATTCTTATATGCTTCCGCAGAAGCTTTATTAAAGGGGTATACTAATGCCTCTAATGCACCACTACCTTTGCATAGGGGAGCCAACCGTATTTACTTGCTAATTTTATAAGCGCCCCTCGGTGCTGTGCTTATTGATATGTCCCTTTCCGGGAGCCTAATACTGTTTCCTTGCTTTTAATTTGCCTAAGGGACTTGGCCCTGTTTCGTTGGCTTGTGTTTGTACTCGAACTTTCGTTATTTACACTTTTATAGGAGAACCCACCCTACTTCTTAGAACCTGAACGCCTAGTTGAGGACAACAGTAGCGATAGTAGCCGATCTCAAAACAAAACTATGTAATGTCACAGCTACCCAGACGTTGTCGTAAGAGAACGGACACCGTAGCCTGGACGAACGATAACAGAAAGCCAAGAAATCGTACTTGTTAAGCATGTTGCTATATACGCTCCGATTACGTTACTGTAAAGGTTCCCACTATACGAGGACCGTGGAGGACAACTCGTACATGAAAATATTGAATATTAAAAATTGCGGGAATTCGTACGACGACGTTGCAGTAAACGTTACGAGGTGGTACGAAAGGTAACCGAGAGTGAACGCCAATATCTCGACCGTCACACGGGAGCTGACTGCCTGTACGTAAATATATTAAATATTGAAAACTCCCATTATTTGTCCGACGACGTTGTACCCAATGGCTCTTAAATTAAGCACTTTTAGCAAGAGTATTGTGAATGGTCGAATGCATACATATACGATGCGTAACGTACATATATATTAAAATAAAATTCGACATATTTTATAAACAGAAGAATAAATAAACAACAAACGGTTGCAAAGAAGATAAAAACATAAAATACATAAGATACTAAAAAAATGGATAAAAGAACATACATTTCCTTAGAAATTCTCCTACAAAAACACATTAACAATATTAAGTCCTTAACAAAATTCCCCACTCTCTGATTGAATTAAAAGAGAATTCTCAAAGAGAAATGACGGCTATCACAGAGAATACTAAGCAGTTCATTTAGGAAAGAGAATTTTTAAGAAATAACCTATTATTCAATATTTTATTATTCCTTTTAATTTTAGAGGGACTTGTGGAACACCTTATATATAATGGATTTTTTAGCTAGCTATCTTAAGGACAAATTCTGCTATATTGCATATCGTAGATCTAAAATATATAAACTTAATTAATTATTTTTCTGAAAATTTTCGGACGCGTGATTTGCTTTAAATACTTGTATCTCTTAATGGATATCAGCCGCTTAAATTAGTCTTATTGTCAATATAACGGCCTACTTCTTGCCATAAATACGTTTAAGAAACTTTATACTAAGTGTGCCGGAAAATTGTGTTCAAACATGAATATATTTAAGAAAACGCTGTAAATACAGCTTTCTCATGGTATTACTGAAAACAATTCACAAGAAAGATATGTGAGACATAAAACGCTAATATACGGACATGTGTCTGCCTCCCCGGCGTCATCAGCATGGTTTCGAGCAGTTTTATGCTAACACGTGTAATTCTCTCGCTGCTTCTGTCGCCATACCTAATTCTACGATGCAAATGAATATTCATGGCGCTAGCTATAGTCCGTCCCAACCTCCGTATTCAGTATACGTCTTATGGGAATTTGTTTCATGGTTGCCAAATCATCCGATCGGCTGTACATTACTATTTCCGGTTAATTATTTGCAATTTCACCCGATCAATTCATAACCTTTATTAACGTTTATTGACGTTGAAGGTGCAAAATTATTGACATTCATATGACATTTTGCTTATTATTTTATTAAAGTAACTAACTTTTAACAGAGTGCATAGCGACTTCGCTGCACGTAAAATTATAGGAAAAATACTACAGATAAAATAGTTATATCTCAATATTTATTAACAATACTATACACACATCTATAAACAAATATACATATGAACGATATCTATGCAATGTACAGTGAATATTTGCTTCGATATTAAGTGCTATGCAATTTATTAAATTAAAAGAAGATGATCCTTATATATATATACAAATAATAGTTTCACTTTTGTAACAAAAAGAACTGGAGTCATAGAAATACGTATATGTATAATACAATAATATTTAAGAAAGGAATAGCAATTACACACATATATCTATGTCTTACGTTAATTTTCTAGTCAGTCGAAGAATCACTTTGATCTTCAGATGATGACGAATATCTTACGTGAATAATAAATTCTTCGATGTCGTCTTGCAAATTATCCACTATCCACATTTCCTTTTCAATATTGTTTTACATGTTTGATGTAGTTTTGCCAATTATTAGTTGTTACAGTGCTATACGCTCGTCGAATTAATTGCTCCATATCTTTTACCTTAAATGTGGTATTATTCATTCTTACGTAGTTTTAAGTTGTGCCCATACCATTTCAATGGGATTTAACTCGCAAATGGTAAGGTGGTAATCGAAGAACTTCATGACCTTTTTCTTTTGCAAATTCGTCAATCCTACTTTTATCATATTGCGGTTTAATTTGTGACACGCAATACAGTAAGTCCTTTTTAGCATATCGGTACTGATTTGTATTTGTTTTCATTGAGCCAATCAATGATCTCGTTTTTCCTCCATGCTGTTGTTGGAATTTTCTCCAATTTTCTGCAGTGGTAGGAAAGCATTATCAGAACAATGACTGACTTCTGGTATATTTGGAAGTAATTTATTTATAAACCAATCCTCATACGTTTCTGAATCCATCTCATGATGAACATCGGCAGTGTTTTCTTGCAAAGAAATGTATATTCAGCACCAGGAACAAACCCATTATCACTGCCTGCATGAACTAATGCAAAACGAGAGTCCTAGCCCGGTTGGTGATTTCAAACCAGTGCTTAGTCCTTGAATAAGAGCTTGTCGACTACTTTGAATAGCAGTATCTGTCCAAGTTTTATTTACCGTATGTCCTGTATTCACCCATGACTCATCAGTGTATATAATAGTTCGACCTGAAATATAAAATTACAGCCATGTCAAATAGCAAGAGATAAATTTTACCTTCTTCTCTAAATTTCTTGATCTCTCGCAAGTATTTGTGCCTCCATCTAATAATCTCATCTCGTTCAATGAGTATACTTTTTCGTCCTACTTTTTAAATTCAGAAGCCCATATCGTGTAACAATCTATGAAAAGTTGTTCGACTGAAGTTAGGAGATCATCGTCAGCATTGACAGTAGTAAGAATTGTATTTAAAGTAGGTGGCATATTCTGTATAAAAAATCCATGCACTTTACGTCAGAATAGCTGCTTGCGTGTTCTCACCATATGTATGCAGTCGATCATTTACTTGTATGCCCTTCCTTTTTTAGGTTTTGGACTTGATAATAAACCATTTTGTTGCTCCTGTTTTACATGATATATTGCACGGTCTGAGATGCCCAAAGCTTTACTTGCTTCTCGAACGGCAGCACTCACATTCATTGATTTATTGAAATAATTGAAAACATTTGCAATCATACACTTCTCCTTACAGTTAAATTTGTCTCCTCTGCGCCGTTTTCTTCCTATAGGCTCCATTAATGTAGTGAAAACTGTAATTACATTTATATTCTGTTATAACATTTATAAAAATAAATAAAAATACCCATATTACCCTGTGCACGCTTGAAAAAGATAGAAGTGTTCTGAAAAGAACAATTTGTACAACTATATAAGCAAATTAACAATTTAACGAAATATTTCAAAACAAGGACGATGACGATTGACAGTTGATGCTAATAGACAGATAGTATACAACTGTTGTCGACGCCGACAGCATATGTAAATAAGTTGCAACATAGCAACCGGTTGTAGAGATAGCGCTAATGACAGCAACCAAGGATAGTAAGAGATAAAAGTTGCTATTCTATCCCATACTGAATACGGAGGTTGGGACGATCTATAGTATACTGCCTCTGGTGCTGCGCCTTCTCGGAGGAGCAATCCACGACTTACACGAGAGAAGGGTGGGAAACTGTACCCGCTTCTTTTCGCTGTGTCTGACTTTACGGACAAATGTTTCTTTCTTTTGGCACTTGTTGGCGCCAGGAATATTCATTTGCATCGTAGAGTTAGGTATGGCGACAGAAACAGCGAGAGAATTACATGTGTTAGCATAAAACTGCTCGAAACCACGCTGATGACGCCGGGGAGGCAGAACACATGTTTTTCTCGTGGATTGATTTCACTGATACCATGAGAAAGCTTACAGCGTTTTCTTATCTTGGTGTTAATTTGTAAGCATTCTTTTAGATGTGTTTTGAATATATTTAACAACAAAAACTTCGGTCTTTTGAATAGTAATCCCTATTTTTGACGGTTTCTACATATTTTACTTGAGAACGTAAATATAAAATACATGCTATTTCCTATATCTAAACCCACTCCTTTTTGAGTTATTTCAACAAAATTATGAAAACAATTTACTAACGATAAATAACTAAAATTAATGAAGCAGGCTTTGCTTTGCTTAAGAAAATGAAAATTGAATGCTATTACAATGATATTTCGTTATAAATGCTTGTAAAATTTATAAAAATTTGCAAAATCTTTCGTTATCACTTACTACAAATAGTGAACGATATATCGTGACAGTGGAACACAATAAGCAACAAATTAATCATCTTGTTTTACAAAAGTGTTTTAAATAAAGATTCAGATTTGATCAATTTAAGCAAAATTTGTAATAATACAAATCAATTAGGTAACTTCACAGACTATATTTAGGTACGCAAATATTACATCACAACACGTGGAACGATCCTATAAAAACTTTCTTTCATCGCGACAAACGTCACTCAGTGGAAGAGTATTGAAAACGCAACAACCCTGTAGGCATATATCCAAACTCATCCAGTTCAAATATGCTTCGCAGTAGGGTAAGTATTTCGCTGCTGATTGTTTATCAAGATGCGGACCACTGTAGCACCTCGACCGACTTCGCAACCCTTGTCATTGTTCTTGCAAATGGGTGGCATACACCTCCGTCCATATTAGTTCGGACACCCAGAAAATGTTAAAAATTCTACTAAAATATAATATAATTGCTTTTATGTATAAATAACATTTATATTAGATCCTTCATGAAGTTTATTGTTTATTAATTGTACAGCTAACTTCCAAGACTATCTATTAGAGAATAATTAAAAACCTTCTATGACCGAATATAGTAATTTTCAGAATAATCCTGATCGCCATAAACAGGATTATTTTGCAAGCAGAATTGCAGGTAATAAATTTACAATACTCTTTGGGGTGGTAGCATGTGTATTAATAAATGCTTTAGTTTCTAAATAAACCTGCTTGTGCGTGCGTTAGTGTTAGGAGCGTATTTTTTTTTGTGTGAACTTGATTAAATTTATTAAAATGCCGAAATGAAAACCGACAAGTTTAGAAAAGCGCTCTGTATTTGTTGCTTTTCATCAAGAAGATTATTCCGTTCGTCATATTTCCAAAAAAATACATGTTAATAAATCAACTATTAGTGATATCATTCGGAGACATCAACGCATGGATAGTTTAAGAGATCGGGCACGTTTAAGTCATAAGAGAATAACAACTCACGCCGACGATGAGCGTACAAAATTGCTGAGCAAGCGAAATAGGAGACTGACAGCACCAGAAATCGTCGCTGAAATGATTCGCGATCGTGTAAGAAAAAGGGTGCTATGGACTGATAAGTCAAAGTTTGAAGTTTTCGAACAATCAAGGCGCATTTTTGTAAGAGGAACGAAAGACCAAAGAATGTTGCAGGATTGTATAGTGCCAACTATCAAGAAAGGAAGAAGTTCTGTGCTTATTTGGGGTTGTTTTTTCTACGCCGCTACAGGAGACTTGAAGCGAATCGAAGGTATTTTACGAAAAGAGGGTTATTTACAAATACTGCAAGAAAATGTGATACCATCGGGGCAACGTTTAATCGGCGAAAATTTTGTATTCATGCCAAACAACTTCCCTAAACACTCAGCAGTGACATAAAGAAATTAAATAAAGAGCAAGATAGTGACACAACAACAAAATAATGGCATTTTACAAATAATGACTTGACCGCCGCAAAGCTACGATTTAAACCCCGGCTGTTATGGGAGGAATTGGACAGGAGCGTCCGAAAAGTATGCCCTATTTCTGTAGACCACCTGTGGAACATTTTAGAAGAGGAATGGACTAATATGCCTAATAGAGTCCTTAAAATGATAGTGGAGTGGATGCCTCGGATTGCGAAAGTTGTTCTTCCCGCAAAAGGAAGTTTCTTTGATGAACGGAATGTTTAGAAACGCTTTGTTTATCTTTTTACTACACTTAATAAAAATTTTAAGTTTTGGAGGAATGATTTTGACTATTTCCTGTTTTTTTTTTTTAATTTAATTGCGTTTCCAAACTAATATAGACGGTAATGTACATATGATTTAGATTGACAATGTTTTCGTTCCTTTGTTATTCGTACTTATAAATACTAATAAATAAGTGTTAACATCTAGATCATTACAATAATCGTCAAAATTAGTCTTCATTACTAATTTAATCAACACCTGGTGCAGGTAGCATTTTTGAACGATTGTTTGTTTTCTAATTTTAGAAAGAAATCGTGCGTAATTTTAATATTCATTTGCGATTGTTTCAGATCATAAGATGTTGCTGATCGATAGTTGTTGAGTCATGTTATCAGTTTATTTATTGGATTTTAATCACCCAGTATCTTCTAATTAGATCTAGAGCATCAAAGTTATTTTATCCACCGTTTATAATTAATATTATAATCACACCCAGGCATAACAAGTAAACATAAACAGGATAAAAATTACATTCTGCAATCAGAAAAAAATGCAAAATTAATTAAGGAAGCTACGAATGTGCCTGTTAACATTCCTATTTTACAAATTCCGAAAACCACTTGAAAGATCGTAATTGTACATTTTATAATTCGTATAAATGTTATCTTTAAACACAATTTGTACTGATCGATCTGCTATTTCCTTTCAAAAAATTCTATAATTGGAAAGTCATCTAAGCAACACTAAATCTTAGGCAAAAAGTGTCTCTATCTTGACGACAAATATATTATAAATTTCGTAACTAGAATGCTACTCTATATCGTTCAAGTAATCCCGCGGTAAATCTGCATTAATCCCTACCAAAATCTTGTTTGTATTTCAATTTTTTAATTTTCATTTCGTCTTATCAACGATTTGCATATCTCAATAACATTGAATCGTTTCTGTTCCTGTAATTATACTGAACAAAAATAATTTAACGTATCTAATTTTTGGTAGAAGGATGACATCGTCTACTTCACATATTTATTAATTGCTTTTACTTAGTACTGTTCGGAAAGAGTCTTTACTTGTACACTACCACTTATAACTGTAAGACCAGCAACTGAAAAATAGCAAAGTGTTAAAGAAAGGCATATCATGACAATATAACTTTGGTTTTAACATATGTGTAATAATATTTTTAAGATTACATAAAACTAGAAGTGCACTGCTAGTTAATATAAACCTTCTTTATTTATTTTAACTTAAACACATAAATTCTTTAATATCTAAGGAGCTAAATTACATATAACATCGCCTAAATTCAATAAAACAATAAAGAAATGTTTTCAATCAATTTTGTAATTTATTTATTTTTTCATAAGGCTCATACGTAGTGCAAAAATAAAAAGTACATAACAAATAATATGTGTATATAACAAGAGTACAGAAAGACAAAACTACATATAAGCCTAACTAAATATCAATATCTAAGTTTCTAATCCATCTAAGAGCTGTAACATCTTTTGAGTTGTGTGGCAGTTTAGGTGAGTTGTATTTTAACAACTATTGCTTATAGCTGCGTTGAATTTATTTCATATGAATCGCATAGAATTAATTATAATAGACAATTCCAAAAAGACTTTTAAGTTTATGAAAAATAGGCGTGGCACAAGATATTGTTAATGCTTTTGCCAACATATTTTCTTTTTATCAGTCTACCTTTCCATCTCATGATCTTATATCCGCTTAAATTTCTTTTATTTTACCTGAAATGACGCTGGTGAAGTAGAGTAATATAATGACCACTTTTGTACAATATTTTAGGGTTGGTGATGACCTCATTCCAAGCAATATTCTAAATGATGCAAGTTATGTTATAGCCAAGTCTTTAGCGTGTACCATTAACCAATCCGTTAAAAATGCTGATTTCCAACTCCGTCGGCAAAGAACAAGAGCTTGTCATGTTCTCAAGAATGTTGATAAACTCTCCAATTTTGTAGAAATCTTTGAAAATTTATTCCACAATACTAGAGCTTGCATTTTTTTCTATCATATATATAACAGTAACAAATCCAGTGATGCTAACGCAGTTTGTTTGTTAAAAGATGGATAGCCACGGCCAGATCTTAGTCGATTATTTGATACCATTGGCTATAGATCGTTACTCAAGGTACTTACTTCAACTTTTGTATTGTTGCTTATAAATAGAAGCAATTACGTAGTTTATAATAGTGATGTCATTAGAATTTCACCCTACATCCGTAGTGCCGCAAGGATCAAATTTGGAATCATTACCATTTATTTTGTACCTTAATGATCTGCTTGCATCCGTGTCCTATACACGCATATGCTGACGACTTAAAAATTTACTCTTGTGCCCGAATCTGAAATGGCGTTTTACATTCGCAATTAAATATTTTCACAGAATGGTTTAAAACTGAATGTTGGGAAATGCTATTTTATGTCCTATACACGCAAAGTTAAACACATAATTACATACGAAGGTTGCTATTTATGTATCTGGAATAATAAACAAAAATAAATACTTGTCATTGAAAATGGTTTTATTACTTTTCAAAATATTCTCCACAATAATCGATATACCTTCGCATATGTTTGAACCAATTATCATAGCAATTTTTCCGTTCCGATTGAAGTCTCTCAAAGCATGCATTTTGAACATATCAATCGCTTCTTTTGGCGTCAAAAATCGTTGACTACGTAGTTTACTCTTGACGGATGGAAATAAAAAGAAATCATTAGGTGCCAAATCAGCACTGTATAGCTGATGACCCATCAGTTCGATGTTTTGACAGCTTAAAAATTGAGTTGCTTGGGTTGATGTGTAAGAGCTCGCGTTGTATGGCAATAATGATGCTACCTCGCTAGTTGCTTTTCCTTATTTCTTCAAAGACTTCTGACAAACAAATGGTTGTCTACCAAAACAGGTGACCATTTGCTTCGAGGTGCTTCTGTCGCGGACAACTTTTGTTGGATTTGGCTCATCTTGGAAGACCCATGCTGTTTACTTTCAGACTCATACGCATAGATCCATGACTTGTCATCTTTGTAAATGTTATATACGGTTTTTGACGCACCATGATTGTATTTTTTGAGCATTTCTTTGTCTCAATCGCAAGGTACGTCACATGACGATTTTGCTTTATGACTTTGCGCAAAGCATCGATATTTTCTGGCACAACAATCGATTCTGCGCGACCTTCTTTAAATTCATCCCTGAATCAACAACGGTCATGATTGAATTCATTATACCGGTGATATACAGTGTTTTTAGATGGTACTTCATCACCAAAAGCTAAAGTGAGTTGATCGATGTTGTTGAGATAATCAACATCGAAAGTTGCAGTAAATCATCGCATGAAAATTCTCACGAGTTAATTCCATTTTTTGACTGAGATGAAATTTTCAAGTCAATAAACAACACATAGTACGTATACAGTCAAATACTAACTTTATGATGTATATGTCAGATGGCGTCTAGCAACACTATTATTGCTAATTCCAGATACATAAATAGCAACCCTCGTAATAACCGGTAAGAGACTATTGACTCCCGTCTAAGCGTTCCTAGTCATATAAATCCCGTTTATGCTTCAATGTTAAAAATATTGGTCTTTGTTATGCGTAAGTGCAAATTCTTCTGCAATACATTATTATTGAAGAACCTCTACTTTGGTCTTGTCGTCAGTAGATTGTACACTTGCTGCTAAATTTTGAAAAGGTGGAGAAAAATTTTTAAAGTATCTATCCTTCAAAGAATTTACCATTCAAAGGAATTTATCACGAACCCGCTATCAATTACGAAGTTTTGCTGAATATACATAGAGACCATTCCGTCGCCTGGAAAATCATGTTATGCGACTCATATGAGAATTTTACAATGGCTAAATCCATTTTTGTTGTCTACTTCTTCGTCTAACCTTTAATATTGCCACAATTTCATCTCAATTATTTCCAACCTTTTCGTTACTTTTTTGTTACCTAGGACCAATCATGTTCAACTCCCTTCACTTTATAATGATGTGACGCATTTCAAATGTTTGCTGTGATGATGTTTTCTTTTATTTCATAAATCAATTGAATTTCTAATTTAATTATGTATATATGTGTTACAGAATTGTGTCCTGTAATTGGTTAACCCGTCGAACAAATACATCCTTATTATAATACTGCTACAAGGTGTGGCGCCATTTGTTAAATATAGAAGAAAGTCGGCGATAATGTGGGGATATTTTTTGTGGATGAGGTAGGACATTCGATAAGAGTAGGAGGAGTATTGTACAAAACAGTGTAAAGATATTTTAGAGCAGTATATGATTCCATCTGGTTTATTGTTAGTCAGTGGTCAGTTTATTTTTCACCGCAATAATGATCCCAGACACTCTTTCACACTCTGTAAAAGCTATCCAAAGTCGAAAGAGAAAAAAGGAAGTAATCCAAAAGATGGTCTCGCCGCCATGATGATCGAACTTCAATTCCAAAGAGAACTAGTGTCAGATAAAAAAGTAAATCAACGAAATTACATTCAATAAACTACTTATTCATATGCCTCCATTGTGAGTAGCTTAACATTAACGCAAAAAAGATACTATGAGAGTAGTTGTCCAAAATACTATCCACAGCAGCAAAAAGCATTTTAACTCCCGTGGGGACATACACAGTTTCGCAACAAGGTTCAGAAATGATTTGGCTACTCCTAAATCTAAACTGACTGTAGAGCTTCTTATGGATTTACATGTTCAACCACCAAACACTAATTAGCAAAATGAGAAACATGATCTCTCCTTTTGACTATAAATGAATCGAATACAAATATTCCATACCTTTTGCATTTTAATTGAATAATCTACGTCATTGCTGCATAAGCTGTTATAATAATTAACAATAGACAGCACTAATAATGTAGAAAATAAATTGAATTTATAATTTAATTCTCATTAATTGTCCATTGACATATAGACATTTTCAAAGCAAAGAATGGTTTATGAATGTATGTGTTTACATGTTGTCTAAATCTGAATTTCTTATCTGCGAATAATCCAATATTCTTAGCTGTACTTATAACCTGAAGTACCTGTCCATCAACTACAAAAGCTATACTGTCCACGCCCCTCCTGTCCATTTGTGAGCTGACGTTAACCAGAGACGAAAATGTTGCAGGAAGTTACTGTTATAAGGAAACTGTAACAATAGTGAAAGAAATATATCAATTTATTGAGAAGATTGTACTGAAAAATAAACAAAAACATTAGAGTTTATTACTTATTAATAATTTTTACGAAATTCCGGGAATATTTCATCCTCGAACATGAGCAATGCTACCAACCTACAAACCAACACAATTTCTGTTGAATAAAAATGTATATAGTTCCTACAATATACAATGATATATTCCCAAGAAAATTAAATGATAATTATTGTGTACGGCAATTAATTCATTTAATCAACTTTAAAAAAATGACGACGTAAATAGGGTACATATTCGATATGAATAGTAAGTAAATCAAAAAAACAGAGACTTATAAAAAAAATGACATTTCTTCGTAAATCTTTTGTTACTCTTACACACTTAAAATATTTTTATCCAGAAGACCGTGTGCGTATGTTACATATTTATCATCGGTTCGGCTTAACTCCGCATTCTTTTGATTTATATCAGCGGGTATATTCCAATCTTTACGAATTACGAAGACGTTATCAATATGCAGTTTCTTATCAATAGCTTATCTATCATCGTAATACGAAAGCAATAACATATATTATGCAAAAATCTGCGTGTTTGATTTACGATTTAGGAATGATTAAGTAAATAAGTAATCCTTTATGTTCATGTCAACCTGACATCGTTTTTATACAATTGCGTCAAATAGGGGTCTAGTTTATATGACAATTTCTCCGTCAATTATTATTTTATTTATTGATTTTCTTCAAAAATATGTGTACAGTTACAGCATGGAATTTTTGCTTCAGATGTTCCTTTCGTTACATAAATCTCTGCTTGGAAAGCATTACATTAAAATCCGAACGGCGTTTCGATTTATTGATTAGGTCCATATTAGATTCATCAAATAGTGTTGTTTTGACGACTGTTGAAAATGAACGAGTTTATGTGGAAGGAACAATAACGGTTACTAATTTGAATTCCTTCTTTGAATGCGAAAACGAGTGTAGAAATCAAATGGAGGTTAAATGCATTTTATAAGGGCTATGCACCTTCGATTTCTACCACCAGGTATTGATATAATGAATTTAAGTGTGACCAAATATTCGTCTTGGATGAGAAGCAGCTAGGTCGTGTCAGGTACGATATGATTAGCAAACTTCATGATATCGCGATAACAGACCACCGCTGTGAAGATTAGTGGGATAAATACACCTCAATTGTTCGTCCTCCACAAAAAAAGAATATGAGAAAGATATCGGCGAGATGGGTGCCACGTTTACTGACAATTACCATAATCAAAAACGAGATCACGTGATAACTTCGAAGCAATATTTGGACATCTTTAAACGTAGTACTAGTGAGTTTGTGCAGCATTATGTGACTATAGATGAGACATGAATACCAAAGGTTTGTTAAGAAAATGGGTTCGTCTAGGCGAATGTGTACCAAAGATGGCAAAGACGATTCCATCAGCTGAAAAAGTTATGGTAACAATTTTTTGGAATTTGCAAAATCTTAATTGATTCCTGAATTGGTGAAGAACAAATACGAGACAGTACTATGCTGATTTATTGGATCAATTCAATGCTGAACTTAAGAAACCTGACCTAGCGAAAAGAATCTTTACCATAACAAGAATGTCTGACTCACTCATCAGCAATTGCGACAGCTAAACTAGATCAGTTACGAAACGAATTGGTACACCATTCACCATATAGGGCAGATTTGGTCCACTGTAACTTCTTTCTTTTTCCAATGTTCAAAAAATGGATTGGCAGAACGAAGTTCGCATCACATGAAGATATCGTTACTGAAACAGAAGTCTATTTTACAAAACTCAACACATCCTATTATTTCGTTGGCTTCAAAAAGTTGGAGCATCGCTGGACTAAATGTATACAGCTATAAAAAGATTATACCAAGAAACAAATTTACCAAGTGCAAAATCGCGTTGTCTTCTTTAAAACAGGTATTTAATATGTAGAAATTTTTAAAAATTATTTGAGTGTAGAAAATTTCGCTCATGGAACTCACAACGAAGATTGCCAAAAATGTTAAGTTTAACGTTATTCGCATTTGAATCTGCGAAACTTACAAAAACATTTTAATAACTTACAAATGTTGTTACATTTTTATTGTATTATTTTCATTTTTTCCTTTTATTTTCTCTTTCTTTCTTCCGTCCTTTTATTTTGTTCTCTTTCCTCCCTTTTCATCTTCTTTTTGTCCCCGTTTCTTTTTCATTTTTATTATTTTTATCACGATACAGTCCAACCCTAGAAACAGTTGTTGATTTATTAATGTATCTTTATTATATATTAAAAAAATTGGACCAACATTGGCAATTAACACTAGAAGCTTCATGATTACATTACACTCTTCTCAAAATAATTCGACAGGACATTTCGAGGAGCAACACGTCCTCTTAAAGCATTTAAAGCGTGTTCAGTTGGAACATCATCTAGGGAATTTGTTGTTCACCATGTTTACTCGACAGCGACGAGCATTATCATTCATAAAAATAAATTGCTAGTGGTTATCTAAGAACAATGAATCACAGAAGCTTGTTTAGACGTATCTGGCCGGTGCGGGCTTCATTTTATATAAAATTAAGATCGGCGTACCTTCCAAAGCTTATACCATTACACTACTACAATGTAAATCTGGATTTGTCATTAGATATTCGCCCGCAATCATTATGGCTTCAATTAATGTTCGTTTGCTCGCAATTTACGGTCTCTTCTATAGTTTCCAGTAAGGAACATACAGACCAAATGCATTCGGGCATGTAAATTACAGCTATGCGAACGATTTCTTATTGCTTGTGTTAATACTTGCTTTTCAATGGCAGCAGCAAGCTGACTTTGAACCTAAGTTGTATTAAGTGTATGATTTGTACTTGCTACTGATCAGTTTACAATGCAAACGCATTCATAGCGCATGATGTGAATATTCCTTTTCCGATGAACGGAAAAATTCAATGACCCAATAGATCATCCAAGTGTTCACAGTAGAAAAAAAATAAAATAAATTCAAAAATTTCAATAAAAATGTTGAGGTGTATAAGAATAATTTTTATTAAAACAACAATTGGTATCACAATATTAATAAATATATTACAAAATAACAATAAATATACAATATCTTCACTCCAGCAAATAAAACAAATCTAGATACTTTACTAAATGAAAAATTAATTAGCCCGCAGAAGCAACAAAAGTCTTCAGAATTTACCCGAACTATAACATTTTCTTTCCGAATAATAAAATTACCGAATTTAATGTATAAGGCATATACACATCAATAAAGTACAATAATATACCAAAACAAGAAGCGATAAAATAGAATTTTCAAAATATTTATGAAAATATTATTTGAGGCCAACATTCTTCGTAATCCTTTCATAAACAGTCCACGCCATAGCTGTCATCAGCGTACGTCTTAACATCCTAGGCACGATACCCTTGAAATACCCACGGATACCATACTTCCCATAAACGTAAACAACTACCGACCACACGCCGTTAAATTTATTCGGATAAAGTTGCATCTTTGTCTTTAGAACATCTGCTGGCTGGGTGACAACCGATGCTAAAATTCCTGCGGTAACACCACACGTAAAATGAATCGGAGATCGGTATGGTGAATTTAGAAGATCTATAATTAATTAAAAGGAAAATTGTTAACCTTACTACTTATATATTGACTCAAGGATGTTACCTTCGGAGACTAGCAGCTTTGTTTGCGTATAGAACATCAGGTACAATCCAGAAAACGGTGCGTCTCTGAAAAGAGTCGGTATGAGACCGCAAGTCATACCTCTGACTCCCTCAGTACGGTATATTTCGCGTAATGCATTGAGTACGCTGTTATAGCCGTAAACACCGCTTTCAAATCTGTAAAGAAAAATTTATGATTATTTGGAGAATTATTTTGTTAAATGCAATTTTCAGATTTCTCTTTTTGGCTTGTTACAAACTTTTATAGATTTTTATACTAGACTTTTAAATCATACACCGTGTACATATCGGCATATTCAATAGATGTTAAATCCATTATGAGTGAACAAAATAATAACAAAAGACCGAAAAAACGGAAACTCAAGAACTAGTCGAGGTTATATAAATAACACTCGCAAACAAATAAATTTTGTTTCTGCTAACTAAGATCTTACACTTGTTTTTAACTAGGTACGCTAATACCAAATATGAAACCCATTTTTCCCTTATCACGTCACGTTTTCTTTTTTTCTACGGCATTCCTTGTTTCCCGAAATCGAATCTTATGAAGCAATATGTTAAAGCTCTAGATTTGCAGTTGGACTGTTTCAAGTACATATGTCAAAAGTTAGCACGCCGAAGTTACAAAAAATTAACGCCGAGATATTTAATGGATCTAAAATTACAACTTTAATGATAGAGCCAAATTTCATATACCCTATGAACGAATCTGAGAAAGAAATCTGGACTTCATTCACTATAGTCGCGAATGGTACTATTGGAAACAAAAAGCCACCAATTACAAAGATCTAGTAAAATAAATCCCTCGAAAACCACCTAAGTTGTATCACGAGAAAAAGCTTCGAAATAGCTCGAGAATTTAGCTGCTTTAAGCGATGAATAAGGCGAGAGATTTCATCAAGATTTAAAAACCGTGAAAAGTCAGTACCAAGGCAGATAGGATCCTCAAATGATGGCCGACTACTGTTGGAGTATTCAAAGAGACTACCAACCCAAATTACATAGCAGAAACTGCAACAAACGAAAATTTAATTCCAGATTATTGTCTATGTTTCTACAAGTACTGTTGTAATTTTTTAATGGTTATTCAAATAAACATTTGTACTAAACCCGCGACTAATATTGTATTTAAATAAATAAACGAATTATTACAATTTTTTACTTTGTTTATATCCTACCAGTTTTTAAATAACAACTTAGCTGCATTAGTGATTCTTCAAAGAGCATAGTACAACAAAGTAATGTGATTTTCGAATTCAGCACACCCAAATTAGTAAAAAAACAAGTCTCATATTGAAGTCAGCAAAAATTGAGTTGGGGAGTGTAATCGCGAAAAAAGTTAGGGAAAATTACAACAGAGAATTAAACGCATAAATGTCAAAAATAATGTTTTTAAATGAAATCACCTTAGAATACATACTTATTTTTCTACAACGTTGCCAAATATATTTCTCATAAAAGTATATTAATGAAGAAATGATGAAAACAAACTTTGAAGTTTGAAAGAAAATATCTATAAAAAGATCATACAGTAAACGTCGCTTTTAGAATCACGTTGGTGAAGAGCATATATGAGCCAATTAAGCAATCCTTGCAGAAAAATCATACTATGTGTGTAGTAATATCTCATATGTACTAGATATTGAGAATTATTTTTATACGACTAAATAACTAAATAGTAATTATTCTTAATTAAAATACGATTTAAGTGTGGCTTGGCGCATGGCTATCTTGAAAATGGCGCCTTCTTGAACCTTATAAAACAAGCCATATAATTTTTTTTCCATAGATCCTCTTCCTAATTCCAATTTTTTTTTCTCAGGGCTAGCAACCCTGCACAAATATCCTTTAGTGTTGGAACCGGAGCAATTTTAAGGTTATTGTTTATATTCTCCAAATCTTCACCCTCTTGCAACTCCTCTTTGCTACTATATTTATTTCGGAATCATCTTCAACTGCGGCTTACTCCATTCAGCCAAGGAGTGTCATATGCACGTATCGAGTTAGCAAATGTATCCAAGCTTTTTTAAATGGCGAAACGCGATCAAATTAACCATATTCATTCGCTCAGCAGTCTTTTCTAATTCTTGGCTTGTTTTCCACCAAAGTGCACACAATGACATCATTAATGCCGAAAGGTCGTCCAGAGCGGGGTTGATCTTCCAAGCTGAAAGCACCATTACGAAATTTTCCAAACCACCAGAGAACAGGAGTACGATCTAAATAAACGCCCTTAATGTTTTTTTGTGTGCAATACCAACACTCTCGATTGTCTAAAATTCGTATAGCATTACATGCCTCAAATGAACCTTTTAGTTGTCTACTTTGAAAAATTTCTCTTACGTACAAGTCGGCTTATGTGAACGATATCTGACACTAAAGTGATACATGACACTATAACTTGTATGGTGCATGTAACAGCCAAACTAAAACAGCAGAGCTCTACCATGTAGCAATGCTTGCGGCATCTATGAAAATTGGGAACTAACTCTCACCAAATATTTTGATTTCGATTGTTCCTAAAAATTACATTTATTCCAAAACAAATAGTAGTTCATCAGATCTGAATTGGGCTAATTTAGCTTTCAGATAAGCACGTACATACACAGCATAACTATATTTTAAAAAAGGGAAGTAAACAATATATATATATATATACATAAATGCAATGTACATACACACACACATATAGATATATATATGTATATTGCATATATGTACATCCATATATACATATATACACCTGGAGGAAGAGAATTGTCCTCTATTTTACCTCACACTACCGTCCAAAAATTCTAGTCACTAGCTCGTTCTCCTGGTCGTCGACGAACAAAAACTCTCCGTTGCGTACCAAGCAACTGAAATTTGAACTCGTCGATCCATAAGATTGTGTTCTAATCATCCAGTGACCAGTTTGCATGCTCTCTTGCCCATGTTAGTAGTTTCTCTTTATGCACGCATTCTAAAACGGCTTTTTTACGGCAAATGCATCCCCTTAAACCTGTGGTGTATTAACGCGCGTTGAGATATCCGGTGCCGTTAGACATCAATCTCATTTTCGAAGTCGTTACTATAAATCTATCTTCAACTCCAGACGTCTCCCGTGACCGCCCACTTCGTCTTCTATCAAGATTTTGTCCTATCTCTTCTACGGACCAATGTGTAAAACACACCTTTCGGTGAAATCCCTAACCATAGAGCAATTTCTCTCTCGGTATATCCATCGTCACGATGATTACAAATATTACTACGTTGTTCTACAGTCAACTGTTTTGGGATTTTTACTGATAAGGAAAGCGATAAGACACTAAGAATTAATACCTTTACCACATGCATTACAGAAGTAGTACTAAACCGTTTGACCAAAAGTAATTACTGGTATCTTACCCCATCCCCGTCAAATAATAGTTATATTCTTGGAAAAGAGCAATAAAATATATTCGGATGAAATCTGTACCTAAATGCTTGCACTTTACGGATTATGTGTAACAATTTTATATGTGCATATAGTAATTTCTAATAGAGATTAATGATTTCACGATATGTCTATCAGTTGTATTACTTTAAAGGAATTTCACCTTGCTTCCAAACTTATGGACGGTAGTGTATATCTTAAATTTAACCTGCACTTTATTTCAAAATACCCTACCAGTTTACCCGCAATCAGTCCAATAATACAAATGCATGCTAGCAAGACTAAAAAAAATCAAAAAATTTTAGTTCTTCATAAAAAAATTGTAATCTGGACAAAAAACAACCAAATGGCGATCACCACGTCCAAGGTAACAGAAATCATTTAGAAGCGGCGTGATTTTAACTTGTACAATTCTCTGCATCAATCAGCCATGATACTCGTGTAAAATATAATCATCATTTCGCAGATGACCGGAGCAAGTGAAGCTTCAAATTGGCAGACTAAACAAATCATAAGAAAGGACGATAGCAGCAGATTAAGGATGAAAGTCTAAAATACAATGTAACGCGTAATTTATGGAAGCACCCGTTTCTCCGATTAGATATTACCATTTCAATACGAATTATCGTTTTAAAGACGTTTCGTTTATAACAGCAACGATGAGTCGCCTGTTTAATTCTACGATACTCACCTCGTCTTAACTACAGTCATCGGAATCAATATGATTCCGCTAATACTTCTAGCGACAACGCCTAAGCATATGGACTCGAGCGGACCGGGAGTCCTATCCAGCAAGAAGGTGCTCTTTAAGTAGTCTAAAGTGCAGAAATAGAGTCCAACACCGGGTACGCATCTTGACAAGCTCTGTAATAAAAGATATTATATTCATACAGTAAACGAAAACGTATCGAGTAACCTTGACCCAGATTCAAAATTAAAGTACAGTTACAATATTTACGAAGTTTCCAAGCCTCGAATTAATTTTTTCTGATTTTTTATGTTTCTCGATTGTTTTCAATTGTGTGCTTGTGATTTAGAATTTTGTAGATTACGTAGAAGTCAGAGCATATAGTTACGGACAGCAAAATAAATACACTTGTGCAAAATACAGTTAATCAAATCCTTACAAATAGTAGATAAAACATGCAAAAAACGCTAGTCCCCCTAAATAACGTAAAAATGACTACGTTAGGGTAAAATTTAATACACACCACAAAAAAAATACAGATTTGGCTAGATTAAGGCATTACTGTTCACTTTCATTAGTTTTTTTAAGACCACTAGAATTATACGCACATTCCGTCATTACATGTTGGTAAGTCGTTTTCAATATATAAAATATTTATTCACAATTGCGAGGAAATGACAGAAAAAACATATGCCATTAATATTTAGTAAGTAACTTTATGGCGTGACTAAACGAACTCATACGCAAAAAGGGCTACCAAACATGGATGATGATGCCAATTCTTTGTTAGTATACGCCTGATAAAATTAGTGTACAGATAATCTAGCCTACTATCGACTATGTGACATCGATTGCTGGTGTAGTGCAAACACCTAGTTCCATACTTTCCTACAGATTATATGACAACATACTAACCGACGTTAACATGTATTGAGGAATTGTTGATGGTTTTCGTTAAGGTTCTTTACGTATTAATTTAATTAATAAGAACTTGGCATTATTAGTACTGTGTTTGCTCAGATATTACGATAAAGCATTAAAGGTGATTCGTTTCCACAGGATCTGCGGCGTAATAGTAACGTACTTGTCAGAAAAGCAAGAAGAATCGAATCCTACCGGAAGCGAGAAGTATTTTTCTTTTTTTTTCGTAATTAAATTTAAGGTTAGTGTTGAGAATGAAATTCAATTATCATTGAAAAATCAGTGAAAGTTATTCTAAATGATTTAATTGATAATGCAACTTAGCATTGATATTAAAATGTCGTATCTGTCTAGATACTAGATATCAGGGGCATATCTACTGCCACTATTGCATCCAAGCATTAAATTTGCCAATTAAAATTTAGCGACATAAATGACGATTAAAATAGCGATTTATTCAGATGATTCCGTGGTGGCAATTGCATAAAGATTGTTCGAATAAAAGAAATAATAAAGTAATGCTCTCCACCTAGTTACAACCGAGAACAGTGGCAATCTAACGAATGACATTTTCTTATGTAACGATACTCCTTCAAAAACACTTTCTTAAAGTTACTACTTATTTACACATTACTCGCTTACAAACAACATAACGTTTTCGCTTTTTGTTATATCACTTTCAGAAATGTTATCTAAATTACGGCTTTGATTGTATTTCTAAGAGTAGAATATCAACAAGAATATTAACAATATTTTCGCCGTCTGATCTGCACACGCCTAAAGAAAAGTATACTAAACAACTATATTGTTCGTAACATTTTTGACAAAGATCAATGTAGAATGGAGCAGACATATCTGGATTGCAACGCGTTCTAGTTTTAAGATGTTGAGTTATTTCAGTGCCACTTACAACTGAAATACAACTATAAGCTTTAATCCAACTTTCTGTAAGGTTTTGACGAAAATGGTTTTTAGGCGCCATAGTAAATATCAAGTAAATTAATAAGAAAAAATAGAAGCAATTAAAAAAACTGTTGCCTGTCGAAAGTCTCTTAAAAATTCCTGTGTACACATAAAAAAAACTGTACAAGGCATCACACCATTCGGTATCCAAGAATTTATGGAACTTCGTTCAGAATAATTGGAGATCTATGTCACTGGCAATATGCCAACATGAATTTCATACCACACCGAGTGACTATAGTCATTAACAATAAAAGACACACAAGATATTAATTAAGAGCAAGTTTCAACTATATCTTTTCAAAAATATTTTGCACATCAGCTAACAAAGGTGCTATACATTTGCACTTCGAATGAAAAATGATACCTTATTAGGCATATAAAAGCATCTACTGTAACTATTCCTATTTCTTGATTAGTGATTAGTATTAAACAAATAATTTTTTACTACTATTACTTTACACCTAACAACCATATGACAAAAGTAATTCATTACAGCTCCGAGGGCTACCTGAAATGTTTCCGGAATCGGCAAGAGTTTGCGTACGAAGATTGAAGTGGATTCTTTGGTCTGCAAGGGCAACCTTTTTTATGGTAACTGTCAAAATTTCAAACTTATACCGCCAATAGTTGTTGTTTAAGCGTGTGTTTTGTGTAGTAAGTCAGGCGGTTTCGCAAAAATGGATAAAATCGAATTTCGGGCAGTTATAAAACACTTGTGGATGGTTGAGAAAACGTCCACGGAAATTCGAAATATTTTGCTAGAGGTTCATGTACTACATCGTTTTCGACCATCAGCTTCTGAGTGAGCGAGTTGAAACGTGGACGCGGGAGCACAAGTGACGAACCACGCAGTAGACGCCCAAAAACCGCTACCAACGATGAAATGATCGACAAGATACGATATGGGATACGAAAAAGCTTTCGGCGCGATGGGTACCGCGTTTGCTCACGCCGAAGCAAAAACGAAATCGGGTGACCGTTTTGAAGGAATGTCTGGCCAGGATCCAACGCAATCCAATGGATGAGACTTGCATCCACCACTACATACCGGAGACCAAGAAGACGCAGTGGACATTTCCTGGCGAATCGGCTCCGAAGAAAGCAAAGACTGTTCCATCGGCCGGAAAGGTTGTGGCGACCATTTCTAGGATTCTCAATGTGTGATTCTCATCGATTATCTGCAGAAGGGAAGGAGGATCACGAGGCAATACTACAACGATTCATTGACCCGATTCGATGCAGTATTGAAGCAGAAATGGCCTTGTTTGCAGCGGAAAAATTGCTTTTCCACAACGACAATGCGCTAGCTCATTCATCCGCATCATTGTGTCCAAATTGAATGAATTGTGCTACGAATTAGTCCCTCATCCTTCATATTCACGAGAAAAAAATCACGGGGGGGGGAAAGAGATTTGCATCAAATGAGGTCATCGCCACTACAGATGGCTATTGCAGATCTAGAAACATCCTTTTTTCCCGGCGGCTTGAAGAGACTGGAGCACCGTTTGAAAAAGTGTACTCATCTTCGAGGAGACTAAATCGAAAAATAAAAATAAAAAACCACACCAATTTCTTGTCGATTCCGGAAACATTTCAGGTCACCCTCGTACTTCGCGGCAAAGCAGAAACTTATAAGTGATTCTTAATGTACAAATAATATTGTTTTGAATTTTAGATGAAACAGAACGCAAACAATTGCTTCGATAAGTATATATAAATACTTACTGGTGTCATACCCCGCCATAGTCCTGTGATGTGCTCTTTTTGAATGATATTCGAGAAAATAGTTATCATGCCAGCACCATGTCTACCGCTAAAAAATGAAAACAGAGTTCTTTAAAATTTTGTCAATATAATTTTAATTAAATAGTTTTTACAATAGCTCTCAGCTTAGTAACATATCTAGAGAATAAAATCAAAAGCAGCGTTTAGAATCGACACCAGCCGCGGTGCCGATGAAAATTCCTTTTTAAGGTAGGAATATAATCAATGTTAATAAACCAAAAAAAAAGGAATAACTTACCTAATAAAATTAGCTGGATTCTGCAAACGCGTTTTGACTAAATCTAAGGGTTGAAATAATAACGTTGAACATGTTCCAGAAAAGGAGCCAGCCATAAAAGCCTTCAGAATCGGATACTGGAATATAAACAAACAAATTAAGAAAGAAACTAAAGTTTCATTTCTCATCAAAAATCTTTACCTGAGTAACAATATCCATTGCAACAAATTAAATTAAGTACAATAATCAGTCTTGAAACCTCAGTCAGAAATCGTTTTACTAATATAAAACTTAATAAAGAAGAAATGAATAATAAATAGTATCCTCTTTATAAAAATGTCTTTAGTTTGTATCAGAATAATCAGAATAGTAAATAGGATTTACTCTGAACTTATCAGCTATGGTCATGATACAAGAGAGCACCAATTTCAAACTGAAACACATTAAACTATACGCTGAGGTAAGAAGACCACCAGTTACAAGGAATGTAACTTCAAGACTGCAGTTATATCACAAACAGCGCTTGTGTTTTATAGAGGTAAAGGTTAAGTTGATAATGTGAACTTGTAATAGTAAATGATCGATAACAAGAACTAAGCATTAGGATATTCATCCTTGCCCAACTAATTCATTTCTAGTTTAGTTATCACAAACATTTACGTAAAACTTACATTTGTTAATAGGCCTTTTATATTACTGTCGTCATTGTGGAAACTTTCCGTGCTATTCAGAAAAATATTTTCATCTTTATGTACTTCTTTTTGCATTTCTTATTCATGTTACTATTGCAATTCATTTAGAAATTAAGTAAAGTCTTTTTAAAAGAGCATACTGCTATTTACATTGAGTTTACTTCAACTATATTTTCATATTTTTCCTCTTGAAATGTCGCCTAAAATTTGACTTTTCATTTATTTGGATGAGGTTATGAGTCAAGGTTATAATGTTTACTATCACCACAACTTGTCACTACGGGAATGCGCGAATTTTAAAACATTTCAAAGCAACTGTAAATTTGAGAAAGGTATTTTATTGAAAGGCTTTTCAACGAAATTTATAAAATTATTACTTACTTCTTGCAGTAGAGCATTCATTTGTGACGCTTTAAATTCAATATTTCTGCTAGAACCACAATGTACAGCAAATAATTCTCTACCTTATATATGCATTAAACAGAATACTATGTTTGAATCTTGTTTTTTTAATTCATTGGTTGGGCAATTTATTAATTTAACAAAAGTAATAGACTTAATGAGGATGTGAAGAATAAAGAGTAATATAAAAATAATGTGATAATAATAAGGCAAATATCAGAGGTTCTCAATATTTTCAGTTTATTATGCATTTACACTCGGTATGCGTTCGAAAATAAAGGATGTGATGTGTAGCATGCACCCCTGGTGTGCGTACAGGTGACAGTAACGACCCTACAATTTTTGCCATCTTCTAATTACACTATCATATATTCCAAAAAGTGAGAGACAAATTTCTGAACATACCCAAATAACAGTTATTTCTTATTGGTTGAAAGCAAGGCGAAATCACGCCGTACAACATTCCCTTTTTATTGTAAATTGTCAAAATTTTGACATCCTTTGTTTACATTACGTTTGCGTTTCGTCAGTTTTATTCATAACTATTATATTACCTTAGCTATTTTGCGGTATAGATTAGTTCTTCTCAAAGCTTTGATTTGAAAATTAATAGATTAGCTAAGTAAATTGCAAATACAGAGAACTTTAGTTGTACTGAAATTACAATTATCTAGCTGTTGCTTTCAATTATGATGCAGAATCTAGCAGCAGTATTGCTAAAAGTAGAGATGTGTATTCTCCAGCAAATCATTTGAGTAACGCAGACAATTTTGTATGCTTACTTTCATATCTTGTAAATACACACTACACCCACCAAGTTCAAACTTGGTTGTAAAAGAGTCCATCCTAGGTAAAATATTTTCTATTATCGAACGCTCATGTGCAACTCATCGACAACCAGACTTTTCGAACACTCGGAACACGCCTTCGTACCAACTCCCCACAATTTCGAACGTACCCCTGATTTCTAGATTAAAAAATATTAAAATTGCATTCAAATCAGATTCAAATTAATATTGCAACAGTTGTTTGTCACGGCACGCGAAAGTAAAATTTCTTTTTGAATTGTGATTATGAAACAAAGTAATTGATTGCAATATGCATGCTTACAAAAATGTCGCAATCAATATTTTCAAATTAAATGCATCATGTTATTTTCCACGAACGGCCCTATTGCTCTCTTTATCTCACGTGACACGCTCTCAAAAGAAAAATGACCTATCGATTGGTCAATAACAATATACATTGGACTCCAGCAGAGTCTCTTATCGTCGTATGTCAAAAGGTCACCGCAATTATCGTAGAACCCGCTGTTCGCAGGGGGTCTGCAAGAAGCTATCGTAATCGCGGTGGAGTTAAAGATTTTGTAAACAAAGTCTAATTACGGAACTTTTTAGCACTATATTTGCATATGTAATCAGGTTGAAATAAAAACGGTTTATCATCGGCCTTATTGTTAGGAAGAAAAGCATTATATACTCGCATGCTTGAGGTTACGATAAACAATTTTCAATGAACCCATTACTGAGATTTTGCAAACAATAGCTTGCGTTTAAAAATAAATTTATGGATCTAAAAATATCGTGTGATATCTCTAGCGTTTTTTGTTATATTATTAACAAGAGTAATAAGTCTTCTAAAGGATATTTATTGAAGTTGTAATTAGAGAAAGGATTAGACATAATATTTTGTTAAAAGTATCTCAGACATTTATTAGTTAGGATAATAAAACATTTGTTTTGAAATATTATAACACCTAGTTACATTATTAATTATCAAATCAATCGGCAAGGGTTTCTTTAAGTTTGTCATCCTTTTGCAAAGTTACCAAAAGATTTTTCAGCTTGCGAATCATTAGGCACTCAATCAGAGCAATGCATCGCATACTAAAAAGCTTTTCATCTGAACCATGAAAGCAAGTTTATATTGATTACGAACAAATAGCACTGACTTATCGTGAAGACGATTACGATAACAAGACAGCAATTTGAAGTAAAAAAAAGACGGATGTTAGGTAACTTTGTGTGGATTAGGCCCTAAAAATATTGATATAATCTATACAGCGAATATTGCGAATTTCCCAGATGTTCTGGTATGTTTTTGGCTCAGATGCTTTTAGCACGGGTAGTACGGACCACTCCTCATACATCTCAGATACCATCAGATATTGATCGGATTCTGTGCGCAGAACCAATAATGTTACTAAAAATAAACGCAATCATTGAAACCTGTAAAGTAGATTTATGTGCACTCGAATTCTTTAGTCATAGGACATAGCATAAGCATTCATCTTCTCAAATGTTAAACTACTATTTCTGATTTTTCTTTATATATATATATATATATATATATATATATATATATATATATATATATATATATATATATATAAGAAAAGCAAAAATAAGAAGCCATTTACACAGACTTAACTAATTTGAAGAAGAACATTAAAATTTAAAAAACGAACTGCTTTAGAAAGTTTGTAGTGTTTCGCAACAAGAAAAGTCTAAACACTAGTACCAAATGTACCAATCTACTGTACTAAAAGAATACACACATTCTTAACGCTCAGTTTTAAAAACGCTCCCCGTAATCAAAAAAACAGTAAAATTCACTTCGATATCCTATCCTTACAGAAACAATCTAATTTAGGTAAGAGGATAAGAAATAGACAGAATAATTTTTTTGAATACTGTGTCCCACAATTAAAGGATCACAGTGTACATTTCTTCTATAAAATTCTTTGTAGGTTTCAAGATATTGTTCCGTATCATTGTTATTCTCACGTGCAGTGAACAGATTTTATATAAGTAAAGTTTAAATGTACGAGAAAGAAATACACAAAATAAACATGAAGCAGTTTATGCACTTTTATTTATATTTGCATATAAATTAAGCGTTTTTAGAAAATCGGCTGCTTTTTTCTTTAGAATATAGTATATGTTCCAAAGTTTTTATATTGTAATAATTAGTAATTCCTTCTTGCTAACGAATAATGCTATTGATTAAAGCAGTAGTAGCTTTAAAACAACGACTTGCTCTGACATAAATATAATTTGCGTACTAAATAGAATGACAAGTAACATGAATGGTGAACAAAATAAATAGTACCACATACCGCTAACTCCTAAATAAGCTAACAAGGCTGTTAGTTTTCAAAAAGGATAATTATATACATATCGATATTGGGTCTAAAATAAGGTTATATTCCATAAGACCAAATACTTCAAAACCTGGTTAATGTTGAAAAAATTTGTGCATAAGGTAAAATTAATGTGAAAACAAGTAGGATACCTGAAGTTGATCTCTTACTTTTGGTATTTTTAATTTAAAAATGTCCACGTTTCATGCTGATTTGTGCTTTACAAATTTACTTTGTGCTTATTCCATTCTTAAAATATTCAACAAAAACTCAAAAAGTGGAGATCTCAGTATGTCGCCATTATAAAATTCCTTAAACGATAAGAGTAATGCAGCTGTTGCGAAATAAGGGTCTACATCTTGAATATCTTCAGCATAATACGAATACTAAACATTACCGTTATCAAATTTCCAGAGATCATGGAATTTGTGCGGTAATTGTGAAATTGGGCGGTTGTTGCGAAAAGAAGGTTCCCTCTAACACCTAATCTTGAGCATCTCAGTGATATGAGTATCAAACAAAATTTTTACAGCAAAAATCAGCACAAAACACTGCTATCATCAAATATCTGAAAATCTTGAAATTGGTGTGGTGACTATCAAATAAAGGTCCTCACCAATCTTTAGCATTGAATATCTGAGAAATGGCACGAGGACAAAACGATCTTTTACAACAGAAGTAGGTGCAAGACATTGTCAGTATCATACTTTCGAAAGTAAAATTGGCGTGGTAGCTGCGAAGTATGCACAAAATAAGCACAAACTGGTCAACACAGTCAAATCTTCAAAAATCAAAACGCGGCAGTTACATGAACTTGGCCCTCATTTTTCAAGCTCGACTATTTATTATTTAACAAGAATGGCAGAAATCACAACAAAAGGGTAGGGTACTCAATAAAAACTCGAAACTGTGCGGACTAATTTCAAGCTCTCGAATAGATAGTGCTAGGAGAAAATTGGGGTTTCTAGGAATCTGAGCGACGAGTTTCTTTAACAATTACAGACCCTATGCAACATTTTATTTTGAAAAACCTTAACCTTATGGATCAATTACGACATTAATTTATTTCTCTAGATATTCGTGCACAAAGAAAAGAGTACACGAATTTTGGAATGACGTGTTTTTGGCTAAAAAAATGCGCAATTATTGAATAAGAATAACAAAAACCATACGTTTAATTTTTGGTGCAATAAATATGTTCAATGCGTGAAATGTAGTTACAAATATCTGTTTCTCTAGCATAAATACAGACGGCAACGAAGCAATAATTTTATTTTTAAACGGAGCTGATCGTCTGACTTTTAACCTAGCCCCCTGCAAATGCTACAAGTTGCAAAACTATGTTACCATTCCGATAAGTACTATGAACTCTCAAAGTATTTGTTTATATCCGTTCACGATTATTGGTTTATGACGTTGTATTTATTTTAAACGAAATTTAACTTTACTGCGTGCGAAAAATAATAATTCGCAATGTTTACTAGTGCAATAATATATATAAAAATCATAAACTTTACGTATTAACCAGTATTAGCATGTACACTACCGTCTATATTAGTTCGGACATCCAGTAAAATGTAAACCCTACCAAAAGATAATATAATTGCTTTTATAACATTTATATTAGGTCCTTTAAATTTATTCTTATTAATTGTACAGGAAAACTTCCAAGAATATCGATTAGAGAATGATTAAAAACCTATTACATTTTATGACTCAATATAGTAATTTTCAGAATAATCTACATCGCCACAAATAGGAATATTTTTGGGAGAATATTGCAGGTAATAAATTTACAATACTCTTTGGGGTGGGAGCAGGCTATCCCAAAGTGTATTGTGTACTGATAAACGTTTTAGTTTCTAAATAAACCCGCTTCTGCGTGCATTAGTTTTAAGAGCGTATCTTTTTATGTGAACCTGATTAAAGTTATTAAAATGTCGAAAGGAAAACCGACAAGTTTAGAAAAACGCACGGGCAGTTTAAGAGATCGGGTACGTTTCAAGATTAATCGCGACCAGGCAAGAAAAATTTCTGTTACTATAGTGAAAAGAATATTAAAAACTGCAAATTTTCACGGCCGCACTGCAACAAAAGAAACCCTACTTCGACGGGAAAACGGGCAAAAATGACTACTAGTGGGCAGAAACACACAGAAATTGGACAGTGGTTGATTGAAAAATATTGCAAGAAAATGCAATACCATCGGGGCAACGTCTAATCGGCAAAAATTTTATATTCATGCAGGACAAAGATCCCAAACACTCAGCAGTGATATGTAAAAATTTCTTAAATGAACAACAAGATAATTGTTAAAGCATTCTTCGCGCAAAAGGGAGTTTCTTTGTTGAACGGAATGGTTTTGTTTATTTTTCGTTAGAATTACTTTTATACTTTAATTTTAACCGCTGTTAATAAAATTCAATAAAAATCTTAAGTTTTGGAAAAATGAGTTTGAATATTTTCTCATCTTTTTTTTTAATTTATTTGGGTGTCCGAACTAATATGGACGGCAGTGTAGATTGTAATACTTGTGACGCTATAAATTATGTTTAAATAAAGGTTACAAAATAGAAAGAATGTGTAACATAGTTTCTAAATATAACTTTTTCATGTGTATTATAAATATTAAGTAGATAAAATGCCGTTATGCTTCTTAAAAAATATATTGCAAAATCCAGTGTTGATAATTCATAAATATAATTAGAATAAAAAAAGTTTTTAATTCTATGGCGACATCTAATAATGAGAAGTTATATTAAATATTTGCAGCAAGCTATAATTTATAAAAAAATTATCAAGCGGTTCTTATAAATGCATCAAGCTCTTATTTCAAATATTCATTAAAAAGTATTCTTATAATCAAAACTATTAATTATTTTAAAATTAATTTTAAATTGCGCTTAGTTCAATTGATAATTTATAGATGTCGAATGAGAATAATGAAACTATGACTCAAATCAAAAGTTGAAGGTTAAAAAATTATAAATATAATGAGATAATTTTGTTTATACGTAATAACATGTTGCGATAACTAACACAGATACTTTCAGAAGCACCCCCGTTTGTATTCAAGTAAAATGTTATTGATTTAGTCATGTCCGTATATTAAATTCACACACACCCACACGACAAATTGAAATGCTAACATTCGTTAGGCGGATACCGGGTGGTATACAAAGAGCTGTCATCTCAACGTATTTTAGAGGTGAGTGTTCGTGCTGTAAACTTGTCTCTAGATTAATTTTGTGCTACTAAGCGTGACAACCTGTTTATTGATGATAGTTATATGATTGATTGATAATTCTTTTCGTATTCTCATTCACTGTAATTTATTTTATAGCGAACGCCATACGTAATAACGGTTTCCGCGGAAAACACAGTAATCAAGTTTGTATTAACTTAGAAAAGATGAGGGTGAAAATATTACCGGCTCTTTCAGATAATTATATGTATTTGGTAAGAATTTTTACAAAAAGATGTTATTGACATTATCTAATTTTTGCACTTTTTCTTTCCAGATTGTGGATGAAAATACTAAGCAGGCTGCAATTGTCGACCCCGTTGAGCCTGATACGGTTCTTGAAGCTGTTAAAGAAGAAGGCGTTAATCTTACTAAGGTCTTAACAACTCACCATCATTGGTAAGTTTAATTTCTCCAAAAATTTAAAATCGTATCATCAAAATGAAAATTAATTGTAGGGATCATGCCGGTGGTAACGAAGGTTTGGTAAAAAAATCCAAAAATGCTTTACAAGTATTTGGTGGCGATGATCGTATAGATGCATTGACCAATAAGGTTAAACATGGCGATAAGTTTACCATTGGTGATATTAATGTGGAATGTTTACTTACTCCGTGCCATACTACTGGACATATTTGCTACTACGTAACTGCTGAAGGACAAACTCCGGCTGTTTTCACAGGTATCCTATTTATAAACTCAATAGAATTCGTTAATTAAAATTGCGAATCTTTAGGAATATATTCAGATTATATTGTACTAAGGGTTGTTGTTGGTATTTTTAATGAACGAAAATGTTTAGTAGACTATGTATCCACCTAGTATGTGAGTGGAAGATAATGCCATGCCCTAAGTAATGTATATCAATATTTTAAATGCAGTAAATTGCGTCTTTAATGCTAATGATCTTTTAGAATAATGCTAACCTTTTAGAGAAAAAGAAAACTTCTCGACAGTTCGATAATTCAATGTTAGCTTAAAAGATGTTTTATTTTATTATCTACTATTGATGGATGGTTTATATTGTATTAGATAGTTGAAATATTTTTCGGTAGAAAAAATTCGATAAATTTGAAAATTGCAGTTTATTATATAGTTAAACTTGCTACCCTAGAAATTGAAAACATTTATTCAGATTTTATTACTGTGGGGTTCTAGAAATCAACATGCATAACAGTTTTAAAAGGAAATCGTTTTATTATTTGCTCACTAAATTAAATGTATGCAACTGTCGTGGAGTAATATGCAATTCACACGAATTGACTACTACTACTCGACTTGCGCTCCAAAATTCATTTTTTCATTTGCTAAATATGAAAATTGCTGAATGCTACATTTTCTGATGGTTTATTATTTATATGACCTTTTTTAATAAAGCAATGAAAGAGAGTTCGTAAAACATTACATTGGAGATTCAGATTGCATATCTTTATTCAAATTATTAAATAGTAGTAAGCAGAAATCTAAGAATTGCAAATACAGCTTTGTTATAGTATCATGGCAATATTATTTACAGCTCGTTCTTAATTAGCAATCGCAGCATAAGTATATCTAAACTGAGAGCGTTATATTGCTCTAAAATTCTAGAAATTACCAAATGAACTGACATACAACGATATGTTGTAGGCTTTAAAAGAATGATATCCAACGAGAAATTGAAATGGATGGAGTATTTTAATATTACAAAAGTTTTGGAATTTTGAATAATCCAACCTTCTCTTAGGACTACAACTGAAGTAATTGCAAATATTCCGTATTAGATCTTATATAAAATATAAACATAATATAAATCAGCAATTTTTCATATGCATGCACTACCCATAAATGAAATGAATGGCAAATGCATTTCACGACATTCAAAGAGGGAATATTGTTTCTTAACAGAGCTATAACACAATGATGTTTTCCCAACATTACTTTTGCACCATTGGAAATGATACTGTTAAAGCATTGTCCAGTTTAATTAATCAAAAAAAATGTTTCCTAAAACAATACCCACTGTTAAAATATATTACCACAAAGATTTTTATTAACACTTCTATCGGTGACAACAATTGCAACGATTACCTTTTCTATGATTCTATGGCATAGAAAAGGTAATACCCAAATGAGGCTACTGTGAGGTAATTTTTTGTTTCATTAAAAGTGCCATCTAAAGAGATTTTACCCAACTAACATGAAAAGGGCGGGCTGCTTGAATTTAATCGATAGCAATATTGTTAGGCCAGGAAAGCTGTTGTGTGTGTAGCTTGCAATCTCTACATTGACGTAGCTGTAGAAAGAATCTACATAAAATACTAACGTCAATGCAGAAAAACAGGCAAAACAACTTAGTTAATTTATAATTGAATAATAAATTAAAAGAAATGTTATCAACTTTTATCACTTTCTAAATAAAACACATTGTACCGTCCAAATTGTATAATCAGAGTGATTATACCAAAAAAACCAAATAACCATCCAAGCAATTGATTGGTTAGAATACAAATACAAATTAATCTCTCACAGAGAGGTTTATTAAACAAAAGTTTGATTTGACAAAGCCGAGTCTAAAATAAAGATATTAAAATGTGTTAGCTCTTTTCCTTTCAAGTAATCTATTACTTGAGAATATATCATGTCTCTTCTTGGAAAATGCTTCCCCTATGTCCACCCGCACTTAAGGATTCTGTGAAGTACAATGCGATATGTACAACCCCAAGAATATAAGTAAAAAGGAGTAAACAATTATTATTACTAAATTAAATACTGTAGGAAATGAAATATTACTACAAAAAATTCAAAATACTACACCAATTTAAATCATATCTTAAAATGTAAGTGAATCATTTTTGTCACAAGTTGCATTTATTCGGAATGTATAAATTTCTGCGGAGGGAGTTTATTGCGATACCTGTGAATTACACGACCATACAGTCCTTGCAATCGTTGAAACCTTTCTTTGGTAAGTATTTCTTTAAATTATGTACTTCTTTTAGAATGTCAATTGTGTAAAATGAAAAATTACCTCAATCAGTATGTCCCGGAGGATATCGACTTGGTACCGCATCTTTCTTTAACTACATATTTCAATCTTTAGTTTCAGGACTAAAATCAATGACACACCGTCTGAAGCCTATATACTTCTGCTGGGCTTAAATTCTCCAAATCCTTACTTTGACATGCTTTAACCCATAAATTGAGGCGTTCTTTATCGTTTGTGGGATTTGGGAAACTGTGTTTGCTTGCGTCGTTATTTTCACATCCCTTTACACAAAAAAATGACAATTGCATCTAATTCAACACTTTCCAACTATATGTTACTTATTTTTAAAACTAACTACATTAACGTATTTCTAATCTTACCTTCAAGGTAAATCTCTATTGTTCTTAGTTTAGTCTAAATCACTATATTCACGGTAACCGCTAAACTAGTAAAAAAAAAATAACTTAAGTCTATAATAGGTATTGAACCATAGGATATAACAGAAAGGAATACACATTCAAATTTAACTTGTTCATAAAGTAATCAACAGACGAGTTTACAATAAAGATGTCGGACGAATGATGAATAATAATGGGGTAATATTAATAGGTAGAGAAAGCGGCGACGCAGTCGATAATGTGCTACCAACATTTCAATTTGTTTATTTGCGCTCTCTCTTGAGACTACTATTTCTAATGGAATCAGTTACTTGTATTAAGGAAACAGGTCCTGCTCTATGGTTGTATAACTCAGGGGTATTCCGGTAAATTTCACACCACACCAATTAATTTACTCTGAACGCAGCCTTTCAAGAGCACATGGACTCTCATTGTCAGCCATTTTCCATTCAGTAACTTGGTTGACAATAAAAGTCAATGCGCTCTTGAAGCACTGCATTGCGAATAAATTTTTCATTTGTGTGATGTGGATAGAAATTCGTGGGTATCAGAGTAAAGATACCCATGAATTTCTATCGGTGGATTCATTTGCACCAAGAAAAATTCAGATGCAAGTTGTCTCAATGCATGCTTGACTGTCGCTGTTGATTTTGTTCGGCCGTAGATAAGTCTCTATGCTATTTTGGAATCCGAATATATTTTCGAAATTACGTTGATGAAATGGTCCGTTCTTGAGCACGTTATGCTCTGCAATAAATGCGACCAGTTGCGTTTCTGTTAATAGTTTATAGCAAATAGCAAAATAAAATCGAATAAGTGTGTTTTCTAAACAAGCCTTAGTACCATGCAACGCGCTGCTAGTATCTTTTAAGTAACATACAGAGTGGCGAAGTTCAAAAAACTTCATATCATCGCAGAAGAGCTTATTCTACAGGCCGCTCTTGATATGGTTAATATTATGCTGAGTAACCGGCGGCAAAATTAATTTCAAAGGTGCCTTTGTTCAATAACCCTATTATAGCCGAAGAATCCACCATAAAGCTCGGGATCTCAATTATCAATTAATAGAGAAAATGCAAAGCACGAAATTTGGTTTGCAACTTAATGAGGCTGCCGACAGTAACAAAAACGCATACCCTATGTTCTGCTAAAGCATCATTGGAAGAGCAAATGCTCAAGATTCATGAGATGCTTGACAAGTTTATAACCGATAATGATTTGGATTGGGTAAAGTGCATTGGTATGTGTACTGATACAGCTCGATCAATGTCTGGTTGCTATAGAGATTTGCATACGCTTATTCACAGCAAAGCACCGCATGCTATGTGGGCCATTGAATCATCTATAGGGATGTACTTACTAGTAAAGTGTATGAGGTCTCATAAACTACATAAAAACTAGGCCACTGAAAGCCATTTTCCAAAAAACTATGCTTAGACGTGAGCGCTGTACATACGACACTATCATACTACTGCAATGTACGTGAAAACATCTTAACCCGTGCTACGTCAAGAAATTAACACTTTTCTACGAGGTAAAATAAAAAAAAACTCCAAGTACTTTGCTGACTTTTTTGAAGACTAGCGTATTTGTTACGATATATTTGACATGCTGAATGCCTTCAATCTGTCTTTGTAAGATAATAATTTGCACATTTTGAAACTTTTGAAGAAGGTAGCTGTGAAAACTGCAGATGGCGATCAACATAATTTCCCTAAATTGGACAAATGCGTGGCTTGTAATAAAGTCGTTGTTTGACAAGACTTGCTGTCCCTTTTTAAGGAACACCTTTCAAAGCTCACTGATTTGTGTGCAAAATACATTGAGGAAGACAATGCTGAGAAAATTGATCCAAGATCCTATCCATACTCAAACTCTACCAGAATTTACTTTACAGAAAGAAGACTAAGTCTAATTAATTAAACTCTCAACAGTCTGAAAACAAAATTTGCTTCTTCCGATATCAATCAAAAATGAATATTCAACTTTAAGTTCAGAAGCTGTAAGGATTATCATTCCCTTTGCAGCAACCTATTTATGCGAAGTCAGATTTACTATAGCTATAATAAAAAGCGAATATCCCCAAAAATCGACGTGAAGCCAGAAATGAGAGTAGGAGTGTCAAACCTTATTCCGTGTTTTGAGAAAATGTGTGGTGATCAGCAAGATCACTCGTCACACAAGGTTTTTACCATTTGTTTTATGTTTTTTTTTTTGTATTCTCATATTTTAGTTTGAGGGTTTTTGTGATTCAATTTTAATAAATAAAAGCTTCACATTGTGAGGTTTGTTTGTTCTGTGCCTGACTCACTTCTTTGTACATGTATTTTGACAAGGACTCTGGACAGACGCTGATACAGTGCATATGTTGTTATACTTGTTTCATACAACTGCCTATAATTACTTTTAATTCCGTTACAAGTTTTAAAAAGAATTATCCATACAACAAACATTTTTACCATACATTTGGCATAATGAACGATTTAAATTATAAGGAAAGACCTGTAAGTTTAATAGGACGGTAGTAATGAAACCTACCAGGGACATATGGAAGTATAATAATTTTATTTACACTGTATTGTCGTAAATACATTATATGCAATACGCATTGGAAATGTTATAACACGTGAAAAGCTATAGCGACTTATACATATCAAAATAAACAAGATTAAGGTTATAAAACGGGAATATGGATAACATTGCATTGGTAACCCTGTTGATATGTTGAAAGTAAAAAGGATATTGCATACATAAATTCTACATTTGAATCTATCTCATCACATACTGTTACGTTCTCCTGGTTTGAAGAACAACGCCGCTGTAGCCTGCTCGTAATTTCCTAAATTACTTGACCAATACTTACTTGTAGAGTATGTTCGCTTATTTACTAGAGGAGAGGTTGTACAGTGAAACTCAATGCGCATGCGCAAAAAAATATATTTAAAAATGAAATGGTTACACGGTTTCCACTCTTGCCTATGTACATGTACGATGTACGTAAGATATATAGATTTGCAATAATTGCAGTTATTCGAGCTCTCTTATACATGTAATGTACATTAGCATTTGTATATGTATTTTCATTGGTAGCAACATAAAGTAATGCCTCAGCATGTACGTTGCAACGCTATGTCTTAATTCTGTTTAAAAGGTTAAACTCTTATATGCTTCCGCTGAAGCTTTGTCAGAGGCCTGTACTAATGCCTCTATCTGTTTGAATGCACCACTACCTTTTATAGGAGCCAACCCTATTTATTTCTTAAATTTATAAGCGCACCTCGGTGCTATGCTTATTTATATGTCCCTTTCCGGGAGCCTAATATACTTTCCTTGTTTTAAATTTGCCTAAGGGACTTGGCCCTGTATTATTGGCATGTATTTGTACTTGACCAAATACGTTTGTTATATTCACATTTATAGGGGAACCCACCCTATCTCTTAGAGCTTGAACGCCTGGTCGAGGGCGACAGTAGCGATAATAGCCGATCTCAATACAAAAGTAATGTCACAGCTACCCAGGCGTTCTCGTTTGAAATATTACGCTATGTGCAATCTTTAGCTCTCTACTCTACTGCGCCCCAAAGAAGGGAAAAATCCAGTAACCAGCAAATGTGCGAACTGCGCACCGACAAGTAAAACGGAGCGATGATGCCGACATTACATAAGAAAACTGGTCCGTGACACTCGTCCGCTACGACGAGCAACTAAATGAAAAATTTCTAAGTCCCGATACGACAAGGACCGAACAAACGTACAAAAGACAACGGGCGCTGCGGCCGCAACGACCGTCAGCAAGAAGCGGAGTGATCGTACTTGTAGAGGAGGTCTATACATGCGCGCCGACAATCTCACCAAAATAATTTCCGACACAAACTTAACTGAAGACTAAAAATATGTATAGACGACAATGGACACAGTAGCCTCGACGTACGATGATAGAAAATCGAGAATTTATACTTATTAAAAAAATCTATACATGTGGTCCGACGACGTTATCAAATGACTCCCGCCAGAAATAAACGTATCGACAACGTCCTCGACGATTCCCGCCAAAACTAGAAAAACTTAGAAATCTCTAATAATCTTACGACGACGTTACTGTACACGTTACGACGAGGCACGAAAGGTGACCGAGAGTGCACGATCGCTAATACCTCGACTGTCGCGCGGGAGACGACTGCCTATGCTTGTGTACCTTAAATTTCAAGAAAACTCCCATTACATATCCGACGACGTTGCAGTGAATGATTTCTAATTAGGCAGTTTTAGCTAGCGTAATGCGAATGGCTGACTTGCATACATATACAATGCGTAATGTACATACATATTAAAATAAAATTGGATATAAGAGAGCAAAATAAATAAATATAAGAATGAAAATAAATAAATATAAAAATGAAAATAAAATAATATTCTAAATGAAAATAATAATGCAAAGAAGATAAAATACATAATAGTAAAAAATTTATAAAATACAAAAAACAATGTTAAGTCCTTAACACATACTATATATAAAGTATTCATTTTAAATAAATCTGTTATAAAAGTATTTAAGATTAACACTCCAATAACCGTCAAGGAAAAACATCGAAGACGAAAAATATGGCTGTTATGAAGAGGATTTACACAATTTACAATAATAAATAGGAAATTTGCAGTGATAGAAGATCGAAAACTTACACATACACATATACAAGGGAGTTATTAATTGTAAGTAGATATAAATTTGTATAATCATTTGTTCGTACTGTTTATTTTTTTTATATAAATTTACTTGGTGTGTGAAAATTATAAATTCTTAAATTAACTATTTATAACACAACTACATGTTACCGATATTTATATAACACTGTCGTCATCGTCAAATTTGCTTTCTTGCGTTTTTAAGCGATATAAGTACGTAGAAACCACAAACATTTCCTGGTGGTAATAAGTTGCAAATTCTAAAAGAAGGTGATTAATGTAAGAAGGAAAGGATAATCAAGTATTCTTCAGGTTTTCACGACCGTAGTTGTTGGTTGTTCCTCGTTTTGATCATCAATAAGTATATTTCGATTACGCTACGTTATTTTTGTTTGCGTTGAAGAACATATTACTAATATAATAAACTTTAATTAAAAACATAAGTACTACAGATGTAGCATAAATTTTTGCCCAACAACGGCTGTATATTTTGCTCTTTGTTAATCAATGGCCGTGTGATGCACATTCAATTATTGAAAGAAACTCAAAAGGTTTAGTTGTTTCTCGTCACAGCAAAACAATAGAATCACCACAACAGGAGACTTTAGAGTTGCGTTCTATTTAAATTGTGCCACAGAGTGACACTTTGCAATTCTACATTATTTTTTCCGCGATAAGTAATTATATTTTTATTATAACCATTATTGATATGAACAGCATAAATACGGGCGTTGCTTTTTAAGTAAATTCATTTTGTAATGAATACAACTTGTTTTGTATTCATTACAAAATGGAAGTTTTCTAAAACCACGTTCATTTTCTGAATTATACGTTTTTCTACACAATTTCCTTACCGGTTAGACATCCATCGTAACGATTTTTTGACGGGTTTTTGACTCTTCTTATGACAATTGCCGGTTATCAACAGTCGTTTTCACTTCATCGTCCGTATCGAAGCGCTGCCTTTTGCGGCAAACCATTCCTCAATCCATATTCCAACTTCCTCCAAATTGCTGAAGTGCTGCTCTGCGAGCGCATGTCCCTTTGATGCGGAGAGATAATAGTCAGATGGCGCCAGGTGTAGCGAGTACGGGATTTCAAGGTGTCTCTCACTAGTTTTGCTGTGTGAGACATTATCGTGTAATAAAATCACTGCCATGTCTTCTGGCCCATTCCGGTCGTCTTTCGATTAATGCATGGTTTAATCATTTGTTGGCGATAGAATTGTGTATTAACGGTTTCGCCGACCTTTAAGAGTTCATAATACATAATACCGCTCTGGTCCCAGCAGGATGAAAGCGATTTTTTCGACTTTGGGTTTTCAAGATGAATCCATATTTCGTCACCCGTCACAATTCGTTACAGAAATGATTTCCTATTGTGGCGTTGAAGCAGCATTTCACAGGTGACTATGCGATTTTCTATTTGACGTTCATTCAAATCGTGTGGAACCCATTGACCGAGTTTATTCATGTTCTTCATTGCTCGTAAACGTCTGCTGATTGTTTCTTGCGATACATGTAATGCTTCTGACGTGGAGTTTAAGTTAGGTCATCACCCAATAAATCCTGCAAATTGCTCGTCTTCGCATTTTTGTGGTGTACCAAAGCGCTCACTGTCTTTCACATTGAAATCACCACTTTTAAATTATCGAAACCATGTTTCACATGTTCTAATCTATGGAGCGTGTTCACCATGTTGCTACCAGCAGCCTTTTTCTTTTGATTAAATAAGAAAAGTAATGCGTGCCGCAAAGTTCTTTTTCAGTGACAAAACTCGACATGATCACAGAACGATAAAGCAAAGACGCTAGTTCTTAGCGTACTCAACTCGTGTGTGTTTAGTTTAAATGTCAGACGAACAAAATGATGTATGTGTCAAATTAATACGCTGCGTACTTCTCGTTGGCGCCCTCTCTTAGTTAAAGCGGAAAAAACTTGTACATACAGACGGTAGTAGTTGCAACGAAAGAGAAGACACGAATCACATATTAAGATGTACAAAACGCTGGAATAACATTAGCACTTGTGTACATGAGATTACAACTGCCACTGAAGATTAATTCTATACTCTTGCACAGGAGAGTCTGGGGATTGTCTAGTTTTGTACATTAGTTTTAGTATTCCATTACGTTTTTGTACTTTGTGGGTTTTTCTTTTAGAAGTTGTCTTGAAAATGATTCATTTATTCAATTGGCTTCGGTGTCAATTTCGAGTTCTTGGACATGGTAGCAGTCGAAACCAATAATAAAAAAAAACTTGTTTACAAAAAAAAAAAAAAAACAAAATAATTTCAATTATTAAATACCAATTGATTTTAACAAAAAATAATTCCATCAGAAAACCTTATTTCCAAATTTCTGAGAAAAGGAGTTATTTTCCCTCACACATTAGGTGGATACATTGTATAAGTTTACAAAATGTACCGTTTCAAGCATATTTTCAAGTAAATCTCTTTTATTACAGGTGATACTTTGTTCGTAGCTGGTTGTGGACGATTCTTCGAAGGTACCGCCGAACAAATGCATTCGGCATTAATTGAAAAGTTGGGAAACCTTCCCGAACCCACAAGGGTGTTTTGTGGACACGAATATACGTTACAGAATTTAAAATTTGCTAAGCACGTCGAGCCCGACAATCTCGACGTACAAGAGAAAATAAAGTGGGCTGAGGAGCAAAGGGCAAAAGACGAACCGACGGTAACTAGTTTTAAAAGGCCTCCGTGTGAGCTTTCATACGATTAACATGAATTTCAGGTTCCTTCAACTATCAGTGAAGAAAGGAGGACAAATCCGTTCATGAGAGTTAGTATTTCGTCGGTTCAAAGACATGCTAGCTGTGGCGACGCTATAGCTACCATGCATTCAATCCGAAAGGAAAAGGATTCCTTCAAAGGTTAAAAAACGACTACGTAAATTGATTCGTAAATCATATCAACGTAAAATTGTTGTAATTGTATATTTTGTTATAGTACATTTTTTTTACATTATGTTCCAGAGATTACTATTTATCGTGGATATGAATAGTGTGTAGAAAAAGATATTCTGGTTAAGTTTTGTATATTTTATTGATTAAAAATATATACATATATATGCATAATCCTCACTTTTTCATATTATATTCCGACATTTCCGCCGCATATTTTTCTTTAGAACGTTCATACATATCTACATAAACCTGTAAAAAAAAATTGAAATTGATAAAAATTCAATATTTCATATTCAAATATGTGCAAACTCGTTCAGACCTCAAAAGAAAAACCACTGAAAATAACTAAAACAAGTACCGTGTATTGACTTAGAAATTACACCCACGTGATATCTGACGTAGCAAGCTATAAACAATACGTTGGCAACAGTAAAATATTCCTAACATTTCTGACAAGAAAGTCACCAACCCAATATTTGACAGTTGACGTTTATACGTTCGGGGGTCATATTGTGTTATATATTTCTTGATTTTATTTCTGTCTTCATACTTAAACAGTTTTTTACAACTGTTAAGAAAAAAATATCGTTGTGCTTTTTTGAGAATTAACTGATACGTGAAAACTTATGCCCCCCATGCTTCCCAGATTTTACACCGTTGGATGTTTATTTGTTTAGCAATTAAAAAATAAGGTCATCAAAATACGATTACATGATTTAGAGGAATTACAAGCAGTAATACGACAAGAAATTAACATTACATCAGAGAAACTTCGAAATCTATTTGAAAATTTAAAACGAATAAATATTTGTTTATATGACATTTTCAGCATTTATTATAACTTTTGTAAAGGTGTGCAACTAGTTCTCGCTGTTTTTTTTTTATGAAAATGCAACATTGTTAGCTACAACTTCTTCCCATCTTTCTGGCAGAGCTCGAATACCGTTACGGTAAAAGTGTTCATCTTTTAAAACTATCCACGAATCAAGCAATTTTTGGATGTCCTCATATGAACGAAATTACTGATCAGCCAGACTCTGTGCCATCAAAGTGATAATCGGACGGCGCAATATCCGGGGAATGTGGCGTGTGGGGTAGTACTTCCCATTTGAGCGTTTCCAGGTGGGTTTTAACGGGTTTAGCAACGTGAGGCCGAGTGTTGTCGTGCCTCTGCTGTGGCCGGTTTTCGCGCAGTGCTCGGCCCCATCGCATCAATTGAAGTTGATGCCGTTCCCCAGTTATGGTTTCGTTCGGTTTCAGCAGTTCATAATAAATAACACCGACCTAGTCCCACTAAATACACAGTATAATCTTCGCAGCGTATATATTCGGCCGAGCCGACGACGTAGAAGCATGACCGGGCAGTTCCCATGACTTTCTTTTCTTTGGGTTATTGTAATGAATCCATTTTTCATCATCTGTCGCGATGCAATGAAGGAAATCCTTCCTTTTTTTCCGCCGGAGCAGTTGTTCACAGGCGAAAATATGACGCTCAACGTCCCTTGGGTTCAAATCACAAGGGACCCAATTTCCTGGCTTTTAAATCATTGGCAACGCATGCAATCGCTTAGAAATGGCTTGGCAGGTAACTCCTAATGCTGATGAAAACTCTTGTTGCGTTTGGCATGGATTCTCATCGAGCAATGCCTCCAATTCAGGGTCTTCGAAGGTTTTGGGCCTTCCTTCACGCGGACGGTCGTTAACATCGAAATCACTGTCTTTGAAGTTACGGAACCAACCACGGCACGTTGTTTCACATAGAGTAGCATCTCCGCAAACTTTGTGAAGCTCTTGATGCGCTTCAGACGCCGTTTTCTTCGAATGAAAGAAGAAAATCAACGCTTCCCGCAAATAGCGATTATTTAGCACAAAATCAGACATTTTCACAACCAAAAGTATATGACGCCAAAACAAAATCACTACTGTGTCAAAACGGTTTATTTACCATATATCTAAGCTTGGTTCAAAACATTTTGGATATGGCGAAATTGACCAACACTTATTACTGGCGTCATCTATTGACAAACAACGGAAACTTAGTGGCGGACCCATTAATATAATTGTCTTCCTATTTCTTACATGTAATTATTTACAATATACTAACCTATTGTATCTAATTTTATTTGTGAATATGTAAATGAAAAACTATGTAGAAATTTTATTTTTGGATATTACACCACACTGCTAAATGGGTTGCATAAGTAAAGGAGTCACGTGGGTTTCTCGTTTCTATGTAAATTCACTGTATATACGAGGTTAGACCAAAATTCCGGAATGGCCAAATAACTTGTTTCAGATGTATTTTTTTTAATTTGGTAAATCGGAAATAAATTTATTATAACATTTTCACATGCTTTTTCGCTTCCGGTTTGACAGAAAATGCTTCTTAGATATTTCTTTTTTTAATGAAAAACTCAAAGTTATTCGGCCGTTTCAGGACTTCATACTAACCCTGCATAACTGCTTAGTTTGATGTAGCATTTTATCAGTACAAATTGCTACTGAAGATGGTTGTCGGTTTTGCTAAAGACACCATTTGTTGGTTGATATTTATCGTTAAAATTTTCCATAAGATAATAAACAATGTAACAAACAAGTAACTTGAACCAAAGCCATAAATGTAACAATATAAAAAAAAAACGAAAATATCACAATTGTTTTATTAAATCACGACTATCCCTGACGATAAGGGTAATACAATTTTCCACAAATTTTATTATCTTCCAATTAATTACATAGTGGTGAGGTTTAGTTCTCAGAAACTCCAGTGCAAGATGTCGAAATGGAATTGCCAAACATGAATTCAGACATTTTAAATCTAATTTACATTGGTAAGTATTATAAATTAGATCTAACCATGTATATGTAATTAAGGAGTGGAAGTGTCAATAGCATTAAGCACCTTATATTCAAATAACTTGGTTTTGAATAGATGAAATTAAAAAAAATATTGTTAATTGCTTTAATAATAGGCATTATATAGTTAACGTAAAACAATTTTATAAAGACAGTTTAAAATCACAAAAACAAAGACAAAACTTTAATGAAGCTTAAAGTCAAAATTTTTGAGAATCGATTTTCTTTCATAATCTCACATTGGACTACTTTATCAACGTTAATCTGTCCTATCCTCTCACTTTCTATTGACAATAGAGCAAAATCGCTTAGTAAGTAATAGAACTTCTAAGATAGTGTTTGAATAGTTAAGTACATACATTAGGAGAGGCAGAAAAAGAACTATGTTCAATCAACAACAGATTAGCAAGCTCTTTATCAAAGCGACTTTTTACTTTAATGACTCTTTTTTGAATATCTTGCCGATATTATTCCCCATTTTGAACAGGTTTTGGGCTGCTTTTTCAATTGATGAATCAAGACTTCCGAAAACGGTTTATTTCTAAAACAGCGTTACCCAGAAGGCATTTATGTGATTTTATATTTATATTTATATATGAGATTCTATTTTGTAGTGTTCTGCAGTGGTTTCGAGACAATATTAATGTTTTCTAAAATGTATACATTAAATTACCAAAAACAATAAAAAACTAATCTGAAGGATTCAAGTGCATTTTAAGCAAATTGCTTCGTTTCGTTCTTTCAAAATTTTACTGTTTACTATTATAAAGAAGCTTTCAGAATGTTAGCGAGTAAGATTAAGGGTTTTCAAAGTAACACATTGTTTTACAGAAAACTTTCAAATATTCCCATTGCACAATGCTAACTCCAAAGAAGCTATAGGGATTTTGGACCATTTCATTTTTAAAGACTAAAGGCGTGAATTGGTTGGACCACCCTAGCTACGCCTCTAGAGTTACATATGATTGGAAACACAAAATGATATTTTTTTTTTGATATTTTGCACAAGCTATCTACAATTTGCCCTTAAAAATAAGGAATGGTCAATTTTGGAGTGTCGATTTTTGGTGTTTTTCTCATTTAATTCTTTCAGCTTTGTCAAGCATAGTTTGCTTCATTTAAACTGTTTCTTTTTTCTGTTTAAGAGGCTCCAATGTTGAGTACATTAACTAATGCAACCTGTAATTTATATCGATTGTAAAAAATCTTTTAACTATGTTTACGGACAGATTCAGGCAAAAATATGACATCGTAGCATTCAATAATATCTTCTATGGCGAAAACAAGTTACAGGAAACTGGGATTAAAAACCAAACTTAGCCATAACCCTATGTATAAGAAGGTATTACAATTGCCAAACAAGTAGTAAGAAGATATGTGGTATTCATAAACAAATGGGTTACAGAGCATATTCCTCTCTATTCAAACAATGGCTAAACATTTGCTACATATTTTTGATGTGACTTTCTAATGCAATTTTTAATTAGCTTCAATTGAGGACTGGTAACTTTGGTTAGTATGAACCTTTATCGACTTTTTTTGAACGAGGTGTTATTAAGTGATATATTCAGAAACAGACATTAACTTAGTTAAGAATCAGATTTGAGCATACCTGCTTATCAGAAGAATTTAACGATTTCCACTTAATAGCCAACTGTCTTGTCAATTCTTGCTTTGTTGGCTCTACTTCACCAGGTTTCAATTCAGAATTAATCTGTTCCATTAGTATTTGCCTTTGCTCCTGACAAAACAAGAAAAATGGATTCGATGGTCTCTTAGGTGCATTCGGATCTTTCTCTGCTCTAGGTGTTTTGCGTTTAGCCTTTTTTACTTTTGGCTTCTCCTCATTTTCAGCAAAATGAGATGGCTTTACATCCACAGTACTAGATTTATTATCTTCGACTTTTTCCTCTTTGATTTTTACTGAGCCCTGTTGTTGAATATCTGGCTTCTCATCTTCAATATCTTCCTCAAATGTCGGAAACTTCGGTATTACCTTCCAATCTTCGCCGTACTCTGTTAATAGTTTTCCCTTTAGATATTGTACTTGTTCATATCTACGTTTTGTTATCTTTTTTACCTCTTGAATCCTATGCACAGAAAGTATGACTTTTTAAAGGTGTAATTTTATTTTAACGTAAAGGATACATGTGTAAATACCTAAAAACTAATCTTTCATTATGCTTTTGTATAGCCTCGCATCGTTCCAGCAAGAACTTGTATTTTTTGTAGTATATGTCATTTTCATAATTTTCCACGTATATTCCATCATTTTCGGACTCATCGGACATCATCTTTAATAACAAAGTCTAATAAAAATTCTTAGCTTTTAGAATACCATATTACATCTTGAATCGCAAAAATACGGCAATACTGAAAAGTAAATTCAAGAAACTCAAATAGCCAATAACCAATATTCAAAATGTTTTTGACACATGCAGGTTAGCCAATCTAATTTGTGGATATTAACAAGCAGCTGCCAATACGAAAAAATAATTTACCCTTATGATTACTTTTGCATAAAAATGTTACTCGTAAACCGGATTTAATCCGGTTTTTAAGAATAAATCAAATCCAGGTATCTATTTTAAGTGTGCAGTCAGTACTACAAACTGGTATTACGTGATATAAAAATTACTATATTTCACAGCTAGGTTATACCTGCTTTAATAAGAAATTATTTTTTGTAATATATTATCAAAATTACAATAAATATTGAAAATATTTTTCATTATGCACATGCATTGCTCAAAAGTACGTGAATAATACCAATTCAATAGCAGAACTGTTACAATGAAATAACATTAACACGAAATAAGAAAATTTTCAAAAAAATAGGAAATCGTTGTATGTAGGAACGTACTACAAAAAAACTATAGTATAGGCAACCGATATAACAAAATATAGGTTTGATTTATTTTGCAACACTATACAATTTTACCGTACGCTATATTATATATAATACATTGGTCAGGTTATCAATGGATAATCTAGTAAATATTCGAAAGATATTTAGATCTGAAAGCTGTTACTAAGCTACCACAGTATTATCAACAAACATCATAAGGGGCTTGACTTCAATCTGATATATCGAATAGGGCCAAGAACAGAGAATTTAACTTGGGGCTTATTTACATGGTTTAGATTTTATTTTGTATATTAAAAACTAGGTTTAGGCGACTAAGCTCGCAGTTAAGGTATTTACTTGGTTGCATATACAAGTGTTTGGGACCTTTTTATTTTCCAATTTTACTTTTTATAATGTATGATGACAAAGTCGCTGCAAATATTTCCTTCCTGCAGCAAGAGCAGAAGCAAATTAAAACCAATTGTGGATATTGATGAAGCAAGTGAAGCTGCTATCCGCAATGTAATTTACCAAATGTACTATAATCGTATGTTAAAATGCATTCTACGTAATCAGATATGCTAATGCCGATTTATTTTAGAAGAACACATTACACGTTCATCTCTTTCATGTAAATTGAAAGAAAGAGATTTGTTTAGTGGAGGTGTTTCTTCATTAGAAAAAGTTTAAAAAACATTGGGTTTACGTGGAAAACAGATGATCCTCAATGAGGACTAATGGAACATCACATTGCATTACTTTGTGTTGAGTTCTTACAACGATACATAAAGAACATGGGAAGCAATAGATCCTGCTTACATAGATGAAACAGGGATATTTGAAAATGGCAGCAACAACTATTCTTGGCAGGACAGTAATCGGCAAAATGTAAAAAAGTTAAAGATTGAAGGCAAGAGGTTTGTTTTATTACAAATATAATTTCTGTTTCTCACCAAGCTTGTTTACAGGTATATAGGTTTACATGCAGGCAATAGTGATTGTTTTATACCAGGTGCTTCACTTATATTTTGTTCAAAAACAAGAGGGCATGATTACCACAGAGAAATGAAGGAAGAAAAGTTTAGAAAATGGTTTATGATGCAGTTGTTACCAAATATAAAACCTAATTCTATGATCATTATGGATAACGCTAGTTATCACTCTGAATTAAAACAACGACACCAGATGCTAATTGGAGAAAGGGCAATATTCAAGAATGGCTGGCAGATAACTATATTATATGTGATCTTAGCATGTTAAAACATCAGTTATTACATCTAGTTGCATTGTGAGTATTCGTTAAAATAAGTTGAAGCAAGTAAATAATAGTGTATATGTTTTAGACATAAACCACCAAAGGAATATGTGATAGACGAACTAGTACTTGCACATGGCCGCACAGTGCCAAGATTACCTCGGTACCACTGTATATTCAACACTACTGAAATCATAGGGAATTGCAAAAACATATTACAATCGTCATGTTGGAAGAGATGGCTCTGGTATTAATAATTGCAGGATGTGGGATGAAGCATTAGCAACAATTACGCAAGTAACTTGGTCGTACACCATCCACCATACAGAAGCAGAAATCATACAAAGGTGGGAAAGAGAAGTTGGATTAGATCGTGACAAAATTTCCCTCCCTAATTATTAATTTAAATGATGATGATTCAAGCTCAGAGACTGATATTGAAGAAAATTAGATGATTCATTAATATGTAAATAAATAATACATTATCTTATTTTAACGTGTTTGTTTTCGTATTTTATGTAATTTCATTTTCTACAGTTTCGAAGCAAATATTTTAATAAAGTAATTCTGATTTATTACCTGTTTTGGCTGTAGTTCCGTATAAGGGGCATCTAGTTAGCGATTAAAATGCATTCTAACGTAAAGTTCATGTTTTGCTGTGTTTAAAATGGCCCTTCTTTTTTTTAGGAGTTTAGTTTAAGGTACCTAAAAATCGATTTAAAAAGAGCTATTCCTAGGTTATGTTTAGAGGTATATGAGCCATAGTTTAAGAAGTTTAAGTTGGTACTTATTGTGTTTGCCCTAAAAATTACCAAAATGAATAGTAAACACTGATGAGCGCTAAAATTTCATTTGAATATTGGGGAATAATCTGTTGTATAATATTTACTATCCCATATTTTTTATATTTTCATAAAACATAGGTAAATGGACAATTATTGATTTAAAACTGTATTACATTATTGTGAAGTTCTTAGAGTCTTTTTTCTATGGTTCTTATTATAGAAAACAACAGGGAAAAAAGGATAAAAACAAATAAAGACATAAGGAATGTTATTATTTATTACAGCATGCAAAATACATGAAAATTACAATAAATAATTGAATTAGTTTTGTTTTGAATAGAATTAACCAATTATTACTTCGAAGATTACACAAAAAGTGTACTGAACTGGTAGTAAATTACATATATACAGCAGCTGATGTCCACACGCAGAAGATTGAGTATTGGTGGAGACCGACCAAGGCTTGGTTTGCTACCAAACGTTTTGCACTGCAGACTTTTGCAGACCATCTCGTGGAGTGGCTATAGTGTAGGGATGTACATACGTAAAAAAGGTGTTGCCCTGTTGAGGTAACTTCTAGCCGCTGCTAGACAGCAGTACCCAGTGTAAATTTCAGGTCTCCTTTTTTCTTATTATTTCGTATTAGGGCAGTGTCTTGGTTTTTTCAATGGGCAATACTTTTTCCTCATATATTAGTATGCATTAAACGTGTATAATTTAAACAGCGAAGTTTTGCACATCTTTAATTTAAAAATCCCAGATGCTTTCCTCGGGGCGTTTAGACCATGTTTCAGAATTACCTTTCTTTTTTTTGCTGGCATATTGCTTATTTTGCAGAATTATTTTCCATTCTATTATTTGAAAAATATTTTGTAGTATATTATTTTATTCCCAAGGTTATTTGTTAATTTATTAATCGTTTATTATTTTAGAAATATGTTTTTGTTGCAATTTGCGTGATTGTTTCTAATTTATAAATCATTTATTACTTTAGAACTATTATTATTTGTCCTTTTGTGGTAGTTGCTGTGCATGACCTACTCATAAATTAGTGCCTTAACGTTGCAAACAGTGTAGACTTGATATACCATATTACTTTTATGTTTCGTATTGACGGGCGGGGCCTACTTGTTGCATATAACAAAATCACGTTAATATTAAAGTGCATTTTATAATTTACTATCAATTCGGTACAGTCTTTGTGTAATCTTTGTAGTAATAATTAGTTAATCGCGTTCGAAACCAAACTAATTCACTTATTTATTATAATTCGTATAATAAATAATATTCGCTAGAAAATTATTGTCTTTATTATGTTTGCCCTTTTTTTCCTGTTAAATGTTTTCTATAATGAGAACCATAAATAAAAGACGATGAGAACTTCCCAATAATGTAGTACAGTTTCAAAACAGTACTAACCTATTTACGTATATTGTATACAAAAATAAAAATGTGGGATAGTAAATATTATACAACAGATTATTCTCCAATATTCAAATGAAATTTTACCGCTCATCAGTTTTTACTATTTATTTTGGTAATTTTTAGGACAAATACAATAAGTACCAACTTAAATTTCGTAAACTATGGGGCATTTTAAACACGGCAACCGTTAGAATCTATTAAAATCCTTGACTCAATGCCCCTTATGCGGAACTCTTACCCCTGTTGTTTTTTTTATTATTTAATTCGTAAATAATTTGAAATACTACTAATGAAACATTTTTTTTTCCTTTAGGCAAGATATATTTACTTTTCGTAGTTTGAACACTTTTACGTATTGTTAGATGCTTCTTACTAAATTCTGTAGTGCCGATTATTAAAATTTTCTATTTGATATACCATAATAAATAAAGTAATATAAGTTAGGTTGCAATAGTATGTTAGGTTAGGTTTGATAGCGAGTTTATGTCTGTGTATCCGGCAACGGTGTAAAACCTGACGTTACGATTTATTGATGACGTGGGTGTGAAGTTAGAGTGCCCGGACTATATTATGATTCACAAATTACTTAAACTGAATCGGGCATTATCTCTATTTTTGAACGATATATTATCAAATATTTGTATATATGATAAACATATACATTTCAAACGTATTTATACTGAAAAAAGCTCAAAAAATTTTACAACAATTTGACGTGTCTCTCCAACTATTTTGTACGCGCTTGTCGGACGATTTAAACATAATTAAAATAAATCTCCTTTTTATTATTGCTATTTATCTTATAAGCAGTAATATACATCCTGCATTTCTTAAAATGTTTAAATTGTTTTGGTTACTATGGTATTCGTTAAAATAATTTATTATCTGTTGTGGCTTAAAAATTAACACAATTGTAAAAAATAAGCATTATCTACAACACATTTAAATCAGCTGAGACGAAAATATCATCACGTTAGCATATATGTAACCTATATACAGTATATTTAATCTCATGCTATTTTATAATGTAAAATTACAAAAAAAACGTTGATGAGAAAATAATAGCATTAAAAACTATGCAGCTAAAGATTGTAAAATGTAAATTAGGGGATGAATAGGATTTTTTCTTTGGCGAGGATGTTATGTTAAGTACGTAATATCCGAAAATTAAAATATTTTGAAGCAAAGGAAGTAGTCAGTTTATGGATTTTGGATTGAACGAGTTGGATAATAGTTCTTGGCTAGATTAGCATATTTGAAGAATTATATAAAGAATATCTAAACGTAGTTTCTGCCGCGTTAGTTTCTTCTTCGTCAACAGTGGAAAACTATAGTTCAGAATGGGATGACAAATTACATACTTTAATATTATCTATGTTGAAACTGAAACTTTTTAAGGATACCTAGTGATTCACCGGCCATTAAAGGCATAAACTTCTGTCGTTTGAAGGTACAGATGGTGATTTTACTAATAATGTAAAACCAGGAATTTTGATTCAGTTGAGTTTATTTGTAATTCTTAAACCATATAGACAATCTGTCGCTTAATTGTTATAGACGTGTGTGTGTTACATATTAAATACCGGGAAAATGAGAATTACCTTTCTCTGCGGAACACACCACAATCGTTGTTAAGTGTGGCATATAATATAATGTACTAAAGGGATTTTCTTATTTTTCTTCGTACGAGTTCAGAGACACTTGTTTCGATGATTATTAAGTGCAACTTTACGTATTAAAATGGCGGCAGTGTAAATCATTATCAGTTGAAGAGAAAATAAATATAATTAAAGAAATTCGTTAAGATCGTTAAATAAGTTAGATTTTGAATGAGGTAAATTGTTTATTTGCGAAGTATGTTATGTTGCACGAATATTTGTACCTACTACCTTATAGATTAAATTTACCCTGTAGCAAGCCATGAAATTTTTTTTATTTAAAATTAAGTTGGTAGAATAACTTTAAAACGTGTAAATTGGCTTATTCTATGGTGAGTGACAGCGCTCAAGAATCAATATACCAATCCAGTTACATGACAAATCTGTTTTATTTATCGCTATCAATTCACAACTCATTACCAACAAGATATTTTGAAGAAATAATTTCATGGCTTGCTAGAGGGTAAATTTATATGGTCGTATAGTAATAAGCAGAGTTATCCACCTGGATTGTTTAGTAAATGCGGTATGGCTTTGTAGTTGCTGTTCATATACTAGATACAACGAATCGAGACTTTCGTAGGTCTCAGTTTGTCTTACTTCTTCCTGGAACGTCAGTGCTCAGAAAACAAAAATGGGCAACTCTGGTAAGAAGAAAGTTGATGTATAGGCAGTGATATTTTCTAACAAATGAAGAACTTCCTAATCCTGTATCGGCAATTGCGGATCAAGTGTTGTAATACTTAATAATGTAACTTGGTATGAAGACAATAGAGCACTTTATCAATCTAGCGACATAACTATAGCATAGCATAATTATGAATAGGGTAACTGAGCTTAAAACTGAAAAAATCATTTGTGTAACATTGAAGCGGAAGGTTCAAGATATACTAAACTAAAAAATCATCTAATATACAGTAAGGAAAGCAAAGCAGCATCACCATTATTTTTTGGGATAAACTTTAGATGTAATTATGTGAAGAAATTCTTGAAGGATGTATTTGAAGTTAAAAATATTGAGGTGTTTCGTTGCGTAGGTGGTAACGTAATCCATTGGAGGGGGTAAAAAATACGTATAGGTGACATAGCTGCGCAGGATTATAATATAATTCTTACAGATGATGTTGTTTGTGAAGAAACTAGACTGAAAATACTGTAAAAGTTACAGGAAAATTCTGTATAGAGTAGGGAAAAGAAAATTATCGATAACTTCGAAAATGCGATAACTTGAAAAATGGTTGGAAAATTTAAGGAAATTGATACAGTGAAGTTTGAAAAAAGCAACAGACGTCGTCATCGATGGTCGTTCAGATGAAAATATTGCTATAGGCAGCATTAGTGATATTGAGAATTCAAGGGCTTCAATTCCATTCTAAAAATATCTTCGTTTAAAGCCCAACAAGATTCAGATAAGTTAACAAAATCATCTTTATTGACGAAACACATTTTTAATTGAGCGGATTTCTAAACAAATAAAATTACAGCATCTGGGTCAAGGAAAATTCATGAAGAGTAGTGCAAAATCAGTGGTATCCATAAAAAAGTAACTCTGTGCTATGGTTTTTAAGCTGGTGGAGCGATCGGATTGTATTTATTTGAAAATGAAGATAGACATACTGTTATGGAGATCGACTTTAAAGCATAATTATAAACTTTGAAAAGTACGGATGACGATATTGCGTAGTTTCTGTAGGACGGCGTTACATTTGCAACTTCAGAGAGAATACGCACTTCATATCAACGATTTGGCGATCGAATAATTTCCCACAGAGAAAATATTTGCCTAGCTAGATTATGCAATTTAATGCCTCAGAGTTTTTTCTTTAGGGTTATTTCAAGTAGAAAGTTTACGATGACAATCCAGAAGCAACTGACGATCTTGAGGAAGATGTTATTGATGCTATTCATGCGATTGAGTCACAATTATGGCAAAATGTCGTAAATTTTGCTAAAATCGTGATCTGCGAGAGGTTACTTACAATATATTGTTGTGTTATAAATTTAGGAAATAACGTCAACAAAGCCGCAATCAATGGCATAGATATAATCAGGATACAAAATTAAGAGATTTTAATAATCAATGGCGATCGAGAAAAGTGTTATGTATATATTAAATAAAAGGTGACGTAATTATAGATATAACAATCTGCACGAACTAGTCATTAGACAACCAGAACCAGAATGACGCATTAAAGCTGTAATGGGGTGAATAAAATACACTGTATGAGATAAGTTAAATAGCTTTTGGGAATACCACATTAATGCGACACTTAATATATTTTTTGCGAAAGTTCTCATGTATAAACAATACTATCAAAGTTATCGTTACTGTGTGGTAAATAACACATATCTGGATTACTATAAATGCTGGGTGGATGTTGAATTTCCACCAGCTTCTTGTCGATAGATCGTGATTTATTCACAGAACGCTAGTCGATACAATGTCTCTATCACCGTGTAGAGAACGACGTCTTCATGCTGACATTGGTTCACGAAGAGGACCATACTTTCCACCGCAAGGAGAACCATATCTTCCACCGCACGAAGGACCACACCATCCACCGCACGGAGATCCGCACCATCTACCGCACGAAGGAGCAAGCCACGCAGCGCACGTACGACTATACCTTTGATACCGTTAAAAAGTATGTTTTTCGTTAACTTTTAAAACTAAATATGTAATTGGTACTTTGAGATAGCAAAACTACTAAGGACATTAATTTTTTGTCTATACCTTTCTATTTTACATAATATATACTACCGATTCTGAAATTAAAATACGGTCAGTCGCTACATTACAGCACTTAACGTAAAGAATCTTTCTTGATACGATCTAAAGCAGTTTTTGAATCTAAATACTTAATTTATTCGAAAAATTAGGTTTAAATTGTTCTGAATTCTTTTATTCAAGGTGCATATCATTAGACTGTAATACATTGCATTCTTATATCAAAAAATATTTTCAGTGTATGATAATGTTGCTCATTACATTTATTTTGATTTTAGGAATTACATTAAGTCGCCAACATTGACATCTTTAAAGTCACAAAATGAAGCAATGTAATATGTGTGAAATTATAACTTGTTCAAATTTGAGTGTATATAAAAATAAAACCTTGCAATTGTTTTTTTTAGTTAGATTTTGAATGCGGTAAATTGTTTATTTGCCAAATATCTTATATTGTACGAATATGGGTACCTTGTACCATATGATCGATGACATTTATCCTCTAGCAACCCATGAAATTGTTCTTCCTTAAGTTTAAGTTGGTAGAATAAACCAATACAGTTCACATGATAAACGTATTTTATTTGTCAGTGTCAATTAACAACTGACTACCAACAAGCCATTTTGAAGAAATAATTTCATGGCTTGCTAGAGAGTAAATTTATATGATCATATAGCATAACTAATAAGCAGTATTACCCAGGTGGTTCGTTTAGTTAATACGGTTTGGATTTACAGCTACGGTTTATATACTAGATACAACGAATCGAGACAGTCGTAGCTTGCAGTTTGTCGAACTTCTCTCTCGAACGTCAGTGCTCAGAAAACAAAAATGGGCAACGCTGGTAACAAGAAAGTCGAAATTTTTGTGATTTCTGTACACAGTGATATTTTCTGACAAATGAAGAAGTCTCCAAACGTGTACCGGTAAATGCAGATCAAGTTTTGTGATATTTAATAATGTAAGCTGGTATGAACACAATAAGGTACTTAACTTAGTGACATAAGTATGGGATAGTATAACTATAAGTAGATTAACTGAGGTTAAAGCTGAAAAAGTATTTGTGTAAAATTGAAGCAGTAGGTGCTATTTAGTGACCCATAAGATTCATAAATCTAATATTCAGTATATAGTAAACTAAAAGATCATCTAATATAGTAAGAAAAGCAAAACAACACTACCACCATTTTTTGGGAGAAGTTTTACATGTAATTATGTGAGGAATTTCTTGAAAGATGTATTTAAAGGTAAAAATGTTCAGGTGCTTAATTGCGTAGGTGCTAATGTAATCTATTAGAGAAGCCCAAAAATACACATAAGTGAGGTTGCTGAGCAAGATTATTATATAATTCTCAGAGATGATGTTGTTTGTGGAAAAACTAGAAGCCCTGAATGTACTGTATAATTGTTTAAAGATTTACTCAACGAAATTTCTTTAGTTCCACATGAAGTTTTCTTCATATCTTCGGCAAATTATGCAACAATTATTAATGAATAAAATAATTACATAAGAAATTTCCAAACTTACAAGGAAAGGTTCCCTGGTGTCAAATTGAGATCCCTAATGAAACTTGATAAGTAAGTATGTTGGGACTTGAAAATAAAAACTTTTTGTTTGTGCTGAAATTCACTCTGAGGGGATGGCAACCGTTCGAAAATTCGCAGATTTTCAGTTTTCTTGATTTAATTCTTGAACGGAAATAGATAGAACAAACATTTAAATGTAAATGTTGTACCTTATCGAAAGGTCTTTCAGGACATGTGAATGTGTTATATACAGGATGTTGCATTTAAGGGCCACCCTCTTATGCTAAAGCTGATTATAATAATATGGAAAAAAAAATGTAAATTGTTTATCTTTAACACCCTTTATTCATTTTAAAGCATTTGCCAATTATACAGGGTGTTCCAAAGATGATATTGACATAAGGACTTATATCTTATGCTACGCATGTACTACACACATATGTATACATATATCAGAAAAGGGAAACACTTCCCCTATATACTACCACTTCACACAGTTTAAGTAGTTCGTAATTTGGTTCACATTACCAATTTTAATTAAATTTGGTTGAAGTACATAACTACAATCGCTAATTGATATGGTATCCGATGCAGCCATTGTTAGTGTAAATGCATACAAATGAAACCCGACAAGATTGACACATTGCAGTGTGTGGTTATTTGTTATCGTACATATTACGAAATATCGCATTTGCTTAAAACGAAATATTTACGGACCACATCCTATTATTTGAAAACTAATAGTTAAGGTGTTACTGTCTTTTAATAGCAACTTTAAGGATATACATATTTTGACATTGGTGGTATTTATTCGATTCTAAATATTTTCATAATATATCACAAAATTTGATTTTTGTTAAGGTATAGAAATACAAATATATAATAAAGATAACGTTGTGGTTTTGTAACATAACATTTGTATACCTATTCGACGAATTTAAAAATAAACAAAAATCGTCTATAAGAGCTGTGTTACAAGTATATTACAGTCCTATAACCAAATCAAAATTTATAAAATGTCGTTCATAAACGAAATTAATGCTATTAAATTATTAATGGTGTCGTTTAATGTTGCTAAAGATAGATAAACACGTGTAAGTCGATACGAATTAGAACTGCAGAATATACTAAAACAATTAATCACAAGAACTTTAACCGATACTCCTTTTTGAAGTAGATATGGATACGACGTTGGAATTTCTTCAACCGTTTAAACCGCACTCCATCGAATTGTTCGAAGAATTAATATCCAATTTCTCAAGAAGATCTAGAAGAGTATGTATTTGTAGGAGTAATCGCGGCGTTGTACATTAGAAAAGGACAGAATTTTAGATATACATTGCAAAGAAGACGCTATTAATTATTGAAAGAGTGGGAAAAGGAAATGACTCTCCGTAAGAGTCGGTGCAAAGGAGATTTAGGAAGGTAAACTCTCTAGGACAACTGTATCGATGGAAGGAAAGCCTAAAAAAAAGCGGAGAGCAAGGACAGAAATTAACAGCAATATCTCAGTGCGTGACAGAAAAATTAGAGGAAATGAGTGGATTGAATACCATTATACACGATATAAATATATCTAAGTAGGCGTTAGAAGCTAACGACGATATTAAGCTAGAAAGCTTCCAACCTTCAAAAAAGTGGATACTGAATTTCAAAAGAATAGAATTGTTTCACGCAGGATCATTAAATTTATCAGTCGCTCATATGGATGAAATACGCATTAGACAAGGTTGTTACTGATTTCATTAATGAAGTCAAACCAGTAATCCAGAGTTATGGTGCCGCGCATGTATATAATGCAGATGAAAGCGGTTTCAACTTGAGATATATTCTGGACGTTCACAAGGTACGAAGAAAGTTGAAGCTTCCATTCAGTCTATACAAGCAACAACCTACAGTCATACTATTCTCGCAATAATATCTGCATCTGGTAAACTTTCATCTTCACTACTGATAGTATTAAAAGACCCTGGTGGCAAATTTGGGCCCCATGTGCAACAAACCCTACTTCGACCTATAAACATTGTTATTCGAGCCTCATCTTCAGGTAAATTAACCACTGATTTATTTAACAATTGGTTTTTTAATATTTATTTATCAAGCATTCAAAAGCAGACCAAAGAGCCTTATACTTTTAGACTCATTGACAGATCACTTTCTAGAGTCTATGGAGGAAAAAGTCCTGTTCAACAAAGATGTTCAAATACTAACAATGCCAAAAAAAACAACAGGTATGATTTATACGACGATTTTCTGATCTGGTTCTTATCTCAAATTATGATGTGAATTTCCATTTGCAAAATAATGTCATAACAGTGCAGTCATTAAAACAGAATCAATTGTCGTCCTCTATATATATTAATTTGCTTGTTCGGTTATGTAGAGAATCGACCTGGCAATTCGAACATCCCACGAATTTAGCTTTTTCAAATCAAGACCTTCCGTTTCCTCCCCTTTGCTTTCAGTGAGATACTTTTGCATTCATTCGTTATTCTTGGTGCGAACATTTCGTATGCTTTAAGCATTTCTTGACGACTTTCATTACCATACTGAATCATAAATACATGGTTCAAATACGGATTGCAATAAGTACTTTATTCATTGCTGTTTAATGCTAAGGATTTGTTATTACGTGTAATCTCGTGTTTACATTTGTATTAATTACAAACATTGGGACATACTAATTGAACTATTTTACTAATTACTTATGGTCTTTCTTAATAGAATATATATGTATGCAATATATAGATGGTTTTGCTTAAACTAGCAAAAGGTGTGACTTATTCTATACTTTTGCAACATCCTGTATAACTGAAAATGCTTTAAAATCAATAAAGGATGTTAAAGATGAAGAATTTATTTTTCAACATCCTGTATATACAACATTCATGTGTCCTGAAAGATCTTTCGATAAGGTACAACATCTGCATTTAAATTTTTGTTCTATCTTTTGCCGTTCAAGAATTAAATTAAGAAAACTGAAAATCTGTGAATTTTCAAATGTATGTTTCAGCCCCCGGCACACCCGGGATCCTTTTCTTGCTAGTAGAAAGTGTTTTATTGTCTATACAAAATAACTTCAAACAACCGGGTCTTTACATTGTTTATCAGTTTGCTAAATGTTGTATATAAGAATTAGAATTCATCCGCGTACAAATAAAACATATAGAAGTTTTATTGTTATAATAGTAATGTAATCACTACCGCCACTAACATTTTCACTTATCGCAGTTTGAGTGTTCTTGCTACGTGCTTACATTACCAAAGGAGGCTAACCGAAATATCGATGGAGGTTGCCTTCGGGTTAGTTTTTGATTACTTTCCTTAGCGTGACTTTTGCCGTTGGAATTTCCCAAGTTTATAAAATTGTTAATGAAATGATGGGATCGTCCTATTTTATTAGATATGGCTCGGTTTGAAAACCCTACCTCTTTATAACAACTTATGCGACTATATGGTAGGTACTTTCCCTGCATATCTAACAGTTGTGATACTAACTCTGTCACAATATATGAAAATAAGTTAAAATATAATAGCTTTGTGAAAATTTTCAGGCAAAGTTGATATCTTTTCTGCATAAGACGGAATCTAAATTCAATAAGAAGTAATAAAAACGTCGAGAATTAATAGCAATTACTTAAAAGTTATTGTATTCTTATTTTTACTTTTTAACATACTGGGAATTTCATAACAAATATATAATTTCGAAAAAAACGGATGTACATATTTAATTTGAAAAAAGATAGTGTGAACTTTTCGGAAAATACAGATTACGCATTAAACAAGTCATCGTATTTTTCTAATATGGAAATGTTTACAATCGAAAATACGATTATGCTACACAGTATCTGACAATCGAAGGTAAGTTAATTCAAAGATAACACACCTATGTTTATTTTTATGATTGGACGGTACTTTTTTCTTGGTTTCGATAAGCTTTTTATTAGTCAGTATAAATTACCGAATTTTCGCTCTGCGCTCGTAGTTCTTACTAGACCATTTGTGTGTAAGATTTATTTTTCCTTTGTGATTTAAAAGGAAAGTAAGACAATGTCTCCGCCGCCACATCGTCCACCCCATTGTCATCCACAGCACCCACCACCTCAACATTGTCCCCCGCATCATCCGCCGCATCATCCACCTCCACCTCACTGCCCACCCTGTCACCATGGACCAGTCTGTCCACCAGGTCACCATGGACCAGTCTGTCCACCAGGTCACCATGGACCACCAGGTAATACATATATTGCGATAATTTATAAAATACTTTATTCATTTTACACGTAATTGCTTTGTTTAAATTTTATCTTCATTATCTATTACATCTGTCGTTTTGCATTACAGGTCCACACCATCCACCACATCACCATCCCCATCATCACCACCACCACCACTGCTAAGTATGTATCAAATTTTTGTGCAATGTGGTTAGAAAGTACTGATTGTATTGGAACATGCGAAAAATTGACACTGTAACTGACGAAGTTCATGGCTATTTTTGTTTCTGATATTATAGAGTGTTTATGTAATGGGAAATCATTTAAATTATTTATTTTATTGAGTATATTTATTGAAATATATGCAATAAAACTATTACTGAGTGTACTTTAGCAGTGGAATGAAACAAACACTATGATATATAATACTACTAAACATTATTAATACATTTTATCGCCAACAGTCAATAGTTATACCTTACCATAGCGATTTTTTTATCCTTTTTTATCTTACTGTACAATAAAGTATTTTACCTCCAGCAAATATTTATCAACATAGATAAAATTTAGTATGCACCACGTCAGTAAAGTGTCTTTATTGAACTCGCTTGTTATTCGATAAAGAATCACTTTACTGACTTGTTTCGTAAGTAACTATCAAAACAATATAACTAAAAAAATAAATAGATAAAGCACACTTTGCGTAACAAAGGTGTATACATCATTGCATATTGTATTCAAAATACTATCTGTTATTATCCAAGCGTATCAAAACACTTCGTTTTAAATTTTCAAACATATTATGCAGTAAAATGACATCGAAAAATGCTTAAAAAACAATTAGTATTGTTGTGTTTCTTAGGAATTTTTCGATATGTTTCTTAATACATCATAGTAAGCCGGAGGGATCATTCACATGTGTAGATACCCTATGCACTGTTGATGCGCGCCCGCTCTGGTTTAGCAGTCCATGGGTGGCTCGGGAGAAGGGAATTGAAACCGGCAGATGAGTGTGTTATTATTGTCGCTTTAGATAGCGCCAAGAGTGCTCACACCAAGCTTCATCAGTAGAATATGCCATGTATAAAATGTCATCATTACTAATGCTATTCAAAAACTATTGGTAGCGTTGCATTCGTTTATTAAAATCTTCTGGAAGTAATTGTATCATTTTATATGGATAGAAGTTTACTGAGGAACTCTACCAAGAAATTTGTTGGGACTCTGTACCATTCCCTTACATATATCTTCATCTGATTTTTAGAAGTTAAGACCTTGGTTTTTGCCAGGAGGTGCTTAATGACAAACACTTCCAATGAAATACGTCATAACTATAAAAGTATCCTGCCCCATGTATGTAGACAATAATGACGATAGCACATAATCTATACTATACAGAACATCAGTACACCAACCACAGTGATAGATTAGTGTTAATATAAAGCTTTTTAAACTTAACAAGCTAAAAATATCTTCCAAACTGCCAACTTAATCGGTCTTTTTTGATCATATTGTATAATCCATTTACTAGTATTTGCGAAGTACTCCTTTTGTTTCTTTTTTAGTCGTCAATTAACGCTGATACCTGACACCATAAGACCAGAATAGCGGACAACTAAAATGACAACAGTTGTTGACTCTGATTTATTAGTTTTACTAATAACTAATAAATCAGTTTTTATATCACCTAGAATAGTTTGTCATTTATATTTATACAACGTGATTGATTGAAATAGAAAATGTATGTTCTAACAAACAAATATATATTATTTCAAACTATTCTACTAGTAGTTATTTTAATGCTTAACACCAATATTGTACGCATTTTAAATATTTTTTTTACATTAAGGTAGAAGTATTTTCCAAATACATGTACGGCTATTATTAAACAAAGTGTGTAATTTACAGTACATCTTTATAATACTACAAATAGCTCCAATAAATTCTTGAAGGCAAGGATGAAGAAAGCGCCTTAATTCCTATAAATGTATATTGATATTTTATATCAAATATAACAGAATTATATAAATATTATTCTAAAGTGGTGAAATAAACCAGATGTAAATCTAGAATTTGGAAGAATAGAGCAAAATTATTGTAAAAAAATATGGAAGTAAAAAGAAGAATAGACTCAATACACACATAGTTGAGTTGAAAACAAATAAGTAGCAAAATAATCATAAAAACAAGTTAGTAATAATAATAATAAGAGCCTTTATTGCCTACCGTAACAAAAAACCAATTAACAGGCAAACAACAAAGTGCAACAAAAAATGTATCTCATTAAATATATTATAGATCACAGACAAGAAATAGATGGATACAAAAACATATTTACACGGCTATGCACAAGATTGGAGTAGGATATCCTGCTTCATCAGGAATCCGAATCAAGCACTTGTGCAAGGGAACAATTAACAATTTCACATTCACCGCAAATACTATTGTACGTGGAGCGCATAAAGTAAATTGGTAACAGCGTAACAGAAGGTTAAACTTGGCTGAATCCAAATAAAAAGTATTAAGTGAGCTAGAAGATTGTTGTGGCACGTGGAAACTAAGTTTACCAAGCAGTTTTCTGGCGTCTATTTGACTATTTAGTAATTTAAAAAGAAGCGTTAGACCAACTCTCTCCCGTTGTAATTCGAGCGATGTAACAAAAAACTCAGGAAGCAAGGTTTCATTGGGGAATCCTCTACATGGGTAAGTGTTGTATTTTTTATACCAAAGGTACTTTAAAAATCGTCTCTGAACTCTTTCTATCCTATTTTTATATGCAAGATAGTACGGATTCTACACAAGGGATGCATACTCGAGTTTTGAGCGCACAATGTGATTTTATGGGGGATATATTTTGAAAGGACCTAGTGTATCGCGGAACAAAGCCTAGCAGTTTGCTAGCAGACGATGTAACATTTCGAACATGGTCATTAAACGTTAAACCACAGTCGAAGTACACCCCCAAATCATGCATACAATTAGAATAAACACTGCTAAAGTCCTGCGTAAAATTAATTGATTTATTAGAAATTTGAATGAAGCACATTTCTAATCAACTCAGCTTTAGAGTTATTGTCAAGTAATTTGGTATTGGTAGCCAATATTAGATTTACTAATTCACCAACTAATAACTCGGTCTTTAGATTGGATTTAGGTTAGATGGCGCTCTTTGCATCATTAAAATTAAAACTATGACCGACATTGTTGATCGACTAGAAAGAAAGGTTCGTCATTATTAATGTAGCATAGGGCTTGCCCCAAATTTAGTTAGAATAGTTGAAGGTTTTTAATAATTCTGAGTAGGATCTTTATCCTTTAATGTAGAAGATGTTAGATATGTGTTAGAGGGAGATTGATAGCAACACATGTACATGTGTTCTGGCGTTTTTTTGGATGTTCCTAACATAGATTATAGAGTTGATCTTAAGCTCTTCAACCTTTGTGTAAATGATGGTTCAGAGCTACATGACTTGTCATTATCCCTCCTACTAGTCTGAAGTCCTTTTCGTTGAAGGTTGGGAATATTTTGACATACGTGACGAGGGAGAAATGTTTACCCAATTCGTGACTTTTTAATTTTGTGTTTTGTCTTCTTTTTATAGACCACAACAGGGCTTGGGTAAAAAAAAGGGAAAGAAAATATGAATTCTTTTATTTTACTAGCCCAATGATGTTATTCATAGCCGATTAAGAAAATTATACAAGTACATATATCTAGAAAAAGGAGAGAATTTGAACAATTTTAACACATGAATGTGATTACCTGAACCTTATTATTTTCTTAGTATAAAAATGTTTAGAATGGGAAATTGTAAAAGTTATCTTGTTATTTAAAATGTTAGAGGTACATTTATTCGGACAATGGAAGCAAAATCATTAGCGGTACCTATGTAAACGTTTCATAAATTTTATGCCACAGTTGGCACACACACCATTTTGTATTAGTACGGATTCCTGGATCTAGTTCTTAAATTTTACACTGACTCATTAAACACTCCTTATAAAATAATAAAAAGTCAATACTTATTGTTTGATAATATTTATTATTCTCCAACAAATATATTGCTAATACCTAAGTGTAAACAGTAACGATATTACATCGTTTTCTGGTTGAATTTTGTTAACGAAGATTCTCTTCTTGTTTAAAAAGATATTTGGTGACTATGATTATACCAGCCTATTAATCTGTGTCAGATGGATGTTGTAGCTGTGTCACCCGTCCAGGAAACGAATAAGATGGATACTTTTATGTGGCACCTACAAAAATAAAATATACATAATGAAATCATAAGGAGGACCATAAGAAATACATGTCTAAATAGTAGGTCTAATCGGGTTTATATTTATAAAATTTATTCCTAAATTTGGCAAAGTTCATTTAGTTTCTTTCGTTTTCAGTTTAACATTTCTTAATTTACTGTTGGTTATTCCTTAGACGAGGTAGTAAAAACGGTGAAAAGAGTTGATAAAATAATTCTTTATTTTATGTTACGTGTTTACTCATCTAACCCTAGTGCAAGAAAGTAATTTATTTATGTATACGCAGGAGTTATTTAAGCAAAAATATAATATTTACTTTTTAAATCTACTAAACTCAAAATAAAAAATAATCAAAAAGCTTTCAGTAAAATAAAGGCATTTGTCGCGAATTCCTTTTGGTTGTCGTTTCGTCTAATCCTAGCTTTCCTGAAGCTTTATTTATTAATGTGTAGAAGATAACTAATCTAATTGTGCATTATTAACCAAACAGTGAGGTACCTGCGAGGTAATGGTGCAATCGATTCTCACAAAACTAATACATCTGCAAAATGTGTATGAGGTGATTAAACAATGGTATCTGAAATTGCGTCGATGTAATTTATTGTAGTATATTGTGTTTTAATGCTTGGCCATTTAAGATAACCCCACGCTGATGTCAGTAAAGCGCCGAAAGACATAATTTTGATAAAATTCCTTTTTAACTTTTGATACCGTTTTAAAGATTTTGAATGCTGGAGAAACCATTTTGAAATGAAATTCGAATTTAATAAAAGCAAAGTCCATCCTTTCAGCTTTTCTCGTTAGCATTAATCTATTGAAGCCGCGATTTTTTTCTGGTTCATCAACTTGACAATCCTCTAGGATGATGAACGTTTTGACTTACGTTCAACATTTAAATGATCTTCACAGAGACTTTAGAACCAAATTTGGGGATATTTTGACTATGGAAATATCACACTAGGTTATCAATCTACACAGTGAGGTTCAGAAGATTCATGTTGTTTATCTTGCATTATGCAAGAAAGTTTCTGGTAGTGTTTCCAGCGTCTTACCTAGCGGAAAGAGGTTTTAACGCTGTAACCCATCTTTTTACTAAAGAAGGAAATTCGGTTACAAATCACTGGTCATGAATATCTGAGAGTATATCTAAATAAATTGAAGCCAAATATTGAAGAATTAATATCAAACTATGAGGTTCATTATTTATTACAATACCGTTATTCGCGTATTACCTATGACTGTTATGAACTTTTTACTAAGTATTAATTTTTTCGTCAAGGATCCGAATATTCACTTGCATTTTGTGTCATTTGACATAAAATATGAATAAAAATTGTACATGTTCCTTTTACAATCATCTTTTAAAAAACCCTTTAAAATGAGTATCTGTGAATACCATATTTGAGGCAAAAAAGATTCAATATTCTGATGGCAGGGGATCTACAAAAGAAAAGTTCGACAAGTGGCATACGTGGCAAATTTTTAGAAATTCTGGTGCACTGGTGGAGTGCAGCAATGAAGATATTTTCAACTTATTTTGTAAATACGGTGAAAACCCAGCTATTGTTGTTGAAACTCACAGAAATGTTAACTCCGAAACTCTGATTCAATAAATTCATGCCTGCCATAATGATTATAAAATCAAGTTAGAATTCAAAAAGTGTGAATACTTCTATGATCTACCATTTTGCATTTGTTTTTCAACAGTTTGGTTTACTCAGCCATGTTTCTCTTTTACAGACTACTTTTATGTAAATATTTACTTAAGAACAAAAAGGAATCATAATCAAGCTGTTGAATCGGTGTGAATTCATGGTAGATAAAATAAAAAAATTAAACTAAATCTCATGAACATCGGTTTCGCGTGTACATTCACACATCATCAGGTTCAAACATTCTAAGACTACAAGAAATTCTAATATCATTGAGAAATAAAATGGGACTACACAGAATAGCAAAACATTTATAATAAATAATTATGCAAAAATAAAAACTAACAAATGAAAACATTTCTACAAATTAAATAATAAGTAATATTCAATGCAGCATACCAATTTATACAACGGTTTTAATTTATTAGTTCTTATTTTTATATAATTACATTTTATAAATGTGCTCTTATTACGTGTAGTGTCATCTCTTTCCCCAGTTTATTTCAGGATATCAGAAATGTTACTAGTTTTATTTAGAATATTTGGCCCTGATGGTCATGTACACACGAAAAAGATAACCTAATATTAATAAATATATTTCTGAAATTTAGTCCTCGTTTTAATTTCATTTATAATTAGTTAAAAAAATTTAATTCGTGTATACAATTTCAGATAAGGGCGTGAACCATACACTGACGAGAAAATAACCAATATAGAAGTATAAGAAAGATTTAGAAAAAACATTTATATTTTAAAAGATTTAAAAGTTAATGATACATATCATTACAATACGTACATACATTCTAAAAGTTACTTGCTTTAGTAGCACATTAGGTAAAAGTTATATGGTTTTAGACGTCTTTGAATTGTACTCCTAATGATTATATATATACGTTAAGAAGATTGCTAGTATAAATTTGTACTACCATTTTAAAATATTTAATAAATTTCTGGCATTGTTTTGCAACTAACTTAAATCTTGGATATGTAGCCTTTAAAATCTCTGACTTTCGGATAGTGTAATTTTAGACGGACTCTGTATTTCAGTTAATAATAATTTCGTAAGAGCATCAATGCCCCATTTCAATGTTTTGCATTGTCACATAGCACTCATTTGTTTATGTCAAACAAAAACAAAACTGAACGTTTTCTACTATAAAATATAAAAACTTTAAAAGTTTCGAATTATAAAAAAAAATTACCTTCTTAAAACGGTTGATGTGGTGGTCGATAAAATCCTGGATGATGCGGAGGTGAGGGATACTCGGGAATAAATTCGGGGAATTGCGGAGGTTCATGTTGCGGAGGTAATGGTGGAAACTGGTGATGAGGCGGTGGCTGTGGTGGAAACTGGTGCGGAGGCATTGGAAAATGTTGAGGCGGCGGTGGAAATGTACCCGTTTCCGGCATGTAGACTGGTGGAGGTTGGTGATAATGAGGGGGTGGCGGAAAATGCGGATTCATTACGATAAGAAGGTATTTGGTATATCTACGTAGTTCACCGGTCTAATAAAAGTATGAAACTGTTCCGAAGTGTTCGAACTATTGAAAAAAAGATAAAGTCAACGGCTACGGTGACAAGTCACGCCCTTCTTATGTGGCGATGGAAACTATAAATAAAATAAATGTTATCTTATCTGTTTGGTGAACAATAAAAAGCATGATTCAGTGGAAAAAATTACGATATGCAACAGGAAGCACTGTATAAAATCAAATACAAAATGTAAATATACTTAGATTCAAAACCTCCTAAAAAATTATTTGTCATTAAATTAGGATCACTAGGAAGCTATAATAAATCCGCATATAGGACAAGTGCAAAATATTTTTTTCTGGCGAGAATAAAGAACAATTACAAATTTTCAAGAACTACGTTATTAAAATAAATATTTTTTTTTCCTTTTTCCGGTCGTCAACGATAAAATTATTATGCTGTTTAGTTCAAAGGTAACCATTTTTTTCTGGCCGGTATAAAAGCATTTCATATGTGTCGTGGAACAATTATTTATTATAGCAACCGATCTGTGATAGCTAAATAATATTTCATTTTTCCCTGAACTCGACATAATTTGTCAGAAATTATCGTTTGCAGATAGTATGAAGATATTTCATATTGACTCTTGATGTAAGTAAAACCATTAGCGTCTGAATGTTAATAAATGCAAGGTTATAATATTTACTAAAAGAACTAACTACATAAAATATGAATATAGAATAACCAGCACAATAAAGAACAAAAGACTTAAGAATTACCTTTGGCAGTCAACTTAGTTTTGTAAACCACATTAATGATATGCTTGCCAGCGCTCACCATATTTTTGGTTTTACCAGAGCGACATGAAATGTTTCTGGAATCGACAAGAAAAGTACGGTACTGGTGTGGTTTTCTATTTTAATTTTTCGATGTAGTCTCCTCGAAGATCAATGCACTTTTTCAAACGGTACTCCAGTCTATTCAATCCGTCGGAAAAGTAGGATGTTTCGAGGTCTGCAAAATAGTCATCTGTAGCGGCGATGACCTCCTCATTTGAGGCAAACTTTTTTCCTCCTACGCACTTTTTCAGGTTTGGGAATAGGAATAAGTAGCTGGGACCTAAGTTCGATGAATATAAAGTATGAGAGACTAATTCGTAGCACAACTCATTCAATTTGGACACGACGATGCGGAATGAATGAGCCGATGCATTGTCGTGGTGGAAAAGCACCTTTTCCGCAGCAAACGAGGCCGTTTCTCCTTCAATACTGCATCGAATCGGGTCAATGAATCGTTGTAGTATTGCCTCGTGATCCTCCTTCCCTTCTGCAGATAATCGATGAGAATCACACCTTGAGAATCCTAAAAATGGTCGCCACGACCTTTCCGGCCGATGGAACAGTCTTTGCTTTCTTCGGAGCCGTTTCGCCAGGAAAAGTCCACTACGTCTTCTTGGTCTCCGGTATGTAGTGGTGGATGCAAGTCGTTGCATAACTCATTTACTTTGGGCACGACGATGCGGGATGAACGACCCGGTGCATTGCCGTGGTGGAAAAGCACTTTCTTCCGCTACAAACGAGGCCATTTCTCCTTCAATACTGCATCGAATCGGGTCAGTAAATCACTGTAGTATTGCCCCGTGATCGTCCTTCCTTTCTGTAGATAGTCGATGAGGATCACACCTTGGGAATTCCAGAAAATGGTCGCCATAACGTTTCCGGCCGATTGAACAGTCTCTGCTTACTTCGGAGCTGATACTTTTCGAAAAACAACATTATTTTAATTTTGACTGCCGTTAAAAATGCTATTTATTCCAAAACAAACAGTTGCCCGTCAGATCTGATTTGGATTTATTTAATTTTCAGATAAGTATAAATTAGCAACATAATTATGTTAAAAAAAGGGGAAAAGGAAGATTTTCTCATCTGGTGCGAGACCATTGCTATACCTCAAATCTGACTATAAAAAAACTTTTCCATGTTTTCATAACAATTTAAATAAACATTGTTGTTTATATTTTGAATTAGCTTTATATTTTCAACATTATGGTTTCTTCCTAGCATATGTAGGGCAACACTAAATTTGTTAAGGCTTCTAAACTTAAGATGAGCTAAATGCTTGTTGTATCTAATTTTAATAGATTTTCTTATCTATCCAATGTATATTTGATTACAATCTTTCAGAAATGATTCTTTGAGGACTTTTCGTGCAGCATGGATAAAGTGGCAACTTTTACTACTGCTAGTACTTTCTAGTGTACATATATCTCTAATTCTCTTAATCGTAACAGTAGAACAGTAGAATTCGTCAAAAATTTGCAACTTTGATGACTTCATTGCGCTCATTTAAATACCTGTCTTTAGTTAAATAGAAAATTAGGCAAACGATAAACCAAAAAGTTAATTGCCGAAAATTTATGTTCCCACGAGTGATTAAAATCTCATAAGATGAATCTACACTTATTAGTAGGTCTTCTATACATTTTTATTTCGAGCTTATTTCTACTTTTTATGGCGATACGAACATATCTAGGAAGGCAATGTTGTTATCGGTTTCCGTTTCATGGGCAAATTTTATGGATGGAAATTTTGAATTTAGCTGTTATTCAGCATTTGCTGGTATCAAAGATACAAAAAATATCGTGAATGTATCTAATCCAAAACCGTGGAAAGTAAGTCCAAGCATTCTTACGGTTTCTCTCAAATTTACACATAGAAAGGTTAGCCATGAAAGGGGAATACGCTGTTATCCACTGCCCTTCAAATTTTTAGTAAAATGTGTTATTAGTTTAGGAAAAGGTTTCTTTTATGCTAAGTCTAGCCAAAGAAATTAAACAAAACAACCTCCTTGCTATCCATTTGGTTATCTAAGAAAAGTTTTTCTAAATATTCCAAAGTTGTATCAACCAGGACGCTAGGAAGCAGTGAACTTACATCAAATGAAACTAACTTCGTTATCAGTAATCTCAATATTTTTAAACGCGTATGAGTTTCTGACTGTCAAATTAGGTATTTGTACTGGTAAGCCGTTAGATTTGTCAGATAATCACCTGGAAAGGAAGTAAGTAGTATTTTATTCATCTTGTACCAATAATATCAATTTCCTAACAAAATGTAAACAAATAATAAAGGTTGACAAAAAAGTTCAATGAAACATTAAATGTGTTTCCTTTCTTAACCTTTAATAGCGATGATCTCAATGATAACATCACATTCTTTCACATTGAAACTATAATGTATAATGCCAAAATTATCCCCAATACAACTATGTACATACATTTTATGCAAACCTTAGTTTGAGGGATCGTATTCAAGTACAGCCAAAGGCGTAATCCTCTTTTAAATCTTTTTTCCATTCACATATATGGTAAGCTTTCCCTATGTACAAGTCATATCCGTTGTCGAAGCCTCCTTTCACAATGTTTCTGAAATAACTGCAACTGTGCCTACAACTGAAGTCAACATCTTCCCAATAAAATTTATGAGGGGCGGTGGTATATAGAATCTAAAAGATGAGTCTGATACGAATTTTCCTGCACTTTTGGGCGAAAGAACTAAATGCGTTACCTTAATACCATTGGCAATCATATGTCTTCTGCCTTTTGAAACGCACACAGCATGATTTTGACGGGGGTCAATACAAGCAGGCAACACGACCTGTTGAAGAGTTACTTGTCCAATATATTTTCTGGCATGGCCTTCAACAGCGTCGTTAGGTATTTGACTAGGCGTGTAGTTCTTCCAATAATAATCTCGGACGACAGCTACAAAATATTATAAAATTATTAAAGATATTATGAACATTAGTAAGTATAGGGAAAAAATAGTACTTACGCACATCTTGCGAAATGGATCTGGTTGGTGTGTTTAAAGGAGGTGAACCAAATTGGGAACAAGGCCTTTCGTTTGGCATTTTGGCTAAATTACAATTACAATGATGCATTTAGCTGTTTTATATCCAAAAATTCGGATGCCGCATAATTCGAATAAACACAGAAAAAGCAAGAAAACAGTGTGTGTATAGAAACGCTGATAAGCGATAAAAAAGTTACTTTTAAACAAAATGTAATAATATTTTAATTGTTGGTATAAAAGTTGCAGTTCAATAAAGAAAAATAATATTTTTTCAAATGTCTACTGTCAATAGTTGTTGTTTAGGAGTGTGTTTTGTGTAGCAAGTTAGGCGGTTTCGCAAAAATGGATAAAACCGATTCTCGCGCAATCTAACAATGTTTTAATTGTTGATATAAAAGTTGCGCTTCAATAATGACAAATAATATATTATAAATACGAGGGCGATCTGAAATATTTTCGGAATCGGAAAGAGATGGCGCACGAAGGTTGAAGTGGATTCATTGGTCGGCAATGGCAACCCTTTTTATGGCAACTGTCAAAATTTCAGACGTCTACTATCAATAGTTGTTGTTTAGGAGTGTGTTTTGTGTAGCAAATTAGGCGGTTTCGCAAAAATGGAAAAAAACCGAATTTCGTGCAGTGATAAAACACTTTTGGATGGCTGGGAAAACGGCAACGGATATTCGAAATATTTTCCTAGCGGTTCATTGCGGATGTACTCCATCATTTTCGACCATCAGCTTCTAAATGAGCGAGTTCAAACGTGGGCGCACAAACAAAAAAATTTCTAACCACGCAGTGGATGCCCAAAAACCGCTAGCAACAATGAAATGGTCGACAAGATTCATGATGTCGTCTTAGCCGATCGCCGATTGAAGCGGAAAGATAAAGCAGAAACAACAGGCATCTCAGAAATCGTTAGCCATATCCTACACGAAATTTAGGTATGAGAAAGCTTTCGCTGCAGTGGGTATCGCGTCTGCTTACACCGGAGCAAAAACGAAATCGGGTGACCGTTTCGGAAGAGTGTCTGGCCAGGATCCAACGCAATCCAAGGGATTTCTTCGTGCGTTTCGTAAGCGTGAATGGGACTTGGATGTACCACTACATACCGAGGGCCAAGGAAGAGTCGATGCAGTGGACTTTTCCTGGCCATTCGGCTCCGAAGAAAGCAAAGACCATGTTTTGGGATTCCCAAGGTGTGGGGGAAGGACAATTGCGGGGCAATACTACAGCGATTTATCGACCCGATTCGATGCAGTATTGAAGGAGAAACGGCCTCGTTTGCAGCGGGAAAAAGTGCTTTTCAACCACGACAATGCACCGGCTCATTCATCCTGCATCGTCTTGTCTAAATTGAATGAGTTGTGCTGCGAATTAATCTCTCATTCTCCATATTCACCGGATCTAGCCTCCAGCTACTTTTTCCTATTCCCAAACCTGAAAAAATCACTGGGAGGAAAGAGATTTGTGTCAAATGAAGAGGTCATCGCCGCTACAGATGGCTATTTTGCCATGATTTTAATATCTCATACTGTAATGATGCGAACCCGTTATAGTATAAATAGCCTATCCTATTTTTTAAATAAGAAGCCATTAGTTGTAATAGAGATAGAGAAAAGCTATCGAAAGGTTACCGAGTCTGTAAATAACAATAGAATGGTTTATAGTGTCAAATGGGTGAGAAATATCCATGTAAATCACATCCACCTGATCACGGTCATCGAGATACTTTTAACATATGAGATATTTCAAATAATTAAGTCAATTACTAAATAATTGACGTAAAATGTTTGTTGTTTCTGTCAGATCTTTGAGATGTGACACCGTACTGCTCAAACCACGTTTTCGCGATATCTGTACTTTCTAGTTGGTTTGTAATCATGTTTCGAGATTAAGATCCAATAAGAGTAATAGCATTACGATCCTCATTCTCAAAGAAATACGCATGATCATTCTAAAACTACACTAAACTGTTACTTACTGGACAACTCGAAATCCAAACACATTCTACTAAATTTTGTAGTTATGTATTGTAGAATGTAAAATCGAAGTATACTTCTAGATTAGATCCACTCTTGTTGGTGTTGTATACGGCGTCTCATTTCTTTAATAATCCTTAACAACCGTAGGTTTTCTATAGCAGTAGGTGCAAGAAGTTTTCTTATTTTGCATGACTGTGTACTTTCTTGAAATATTGTATCCACGAATGGCTCTGCCTTAAAAGGTTCATGTTCATTCCCAGTGAGGGTGTTAAAGTTCAACGTCCAAGGCTCATGTTATGAATTATTTTTCCATACTATTTTGAAATTTAATAAGAATGTATTTTGTAATGAACCGTAAGTTGTCAGTATAGGTGCCACCTCTACTAATATTTTCTTCCTATCAATGTAATTAGTGTAACGATCTCAATTTATTAAAATTATTATTCACATTTTCGACACGACGTCGCTACTCTACAGTTTTAATCTTGTAATCTAGATCAATAGCACTGCCTTTTTCTTCGGAAGCACATGCAACATTTTCAAGATTGCCTTCTTTCACAAATTGCGTTTTATACGGTTCTTCTTATTGTTTAAATTCTAATCCTGATACAATACAATTTTCCTTGTAATTTTCAATGTTAACAATTAGTGAATTTTTTTTATGGTTTCCGGTAGGATTCGAACCCACATGTTTTCTAGAGAATTGGATAACCATTTCGAATCCTACCAGAAATCATCAACAACTCTTCATTAAATTTTAACGTTGGAAATTACAAAATGTCTCATAAAAATGTCAACGGAAGTTTCATATTAATTTAATTCGAATCCAAAAAAGAATATTCTTTCTTGTTGAACATTTGCAATCTGTAACGTGAAGGAATTACTGCGATGTTAGCTGTTGAAAGAACGTCTTCAATATATTAGCTATATAAATCTTTGCCACTGTAGCAAGCTGAGAATTAACACCACACGAAACACGTATACGGTTTGAAATGATACATCATTTCAAACGGTATACGTGACAGAACAATGTGTGTATTTCTAGATTGTTGATATCTACTGTAAATACAATTAATCCACAAAAGCCAGATTATAGATTAATTATTATTATTTCTTTGAAATGTTATTGAAATAGTCAATAATTCCCATAATAATGTTATGCGGTTTATTGCTTTATGATATTTAGTATTACAATTATCTGTGTATATCAATAAAACTTCGTTATTATTTTTTAATATCTTTAATGTTTGACTGTTTAAATTTGTTATTCATGACCATTTTCTACGTAAAATTGATTTTATCTTTGATAAATAAAAAAGAAATTATAACAAATATGGGGTGTATGGGTATCTACAAATGGTACCAAAACGTGAACGTCAGGAATATTTTGCTTTTATAACGTGAACGTTAATCAAAATTCATTTTATTTCTTTTGTCGGTGAATTTAGTGCCTTTGTATTAGGCCGCCAATTTTTCGGGAGAAATATTCAGCATTAGCCTACATTTATAGAATTGAATAAAGATAACTTCGAGGAGCATGATGAAAAATGTACTATAATTGATCATTCTGATGATTCTGGATCGAATATGTTGCAAATCAAAGCGAAGGATTGTCTGAGGATTTAGACGAAATCAGCCAGGTAGAAGCAATTCGTATATCTAACAGAGATTTGAAATGGGCTGAGTAAAATAATCTGACATGGAGGATATTCAGTCTACAAAAATTATGTGAACATGCTGCTACATTTTCAACCAAACAACGTTTCTGTCAAACAGAATTATTAATTACACTTGTTTATTTGATTTGTTCGGTTTTTAAATAATGCATGCATGTTTTAAGCGTATATATTACACGTTCAAGTTAGTTGCAATGCCACCCACCCTTGTGGGACTTTATCCAGTAATATGAACTTTTCGAATATGTGAACACAGTCGTCCATAATTAGTTCACGTTATGCAGTTCGAGACTGTACTGTACCAGATGTATGCATAAGTTTTTTCCGGTTTAACTAAGAGATGGCGCAAGCCAAAAGTACGCAACATATTTGACACATACATCATTTTGTTCGTCTGACATATAAACTACAAACACTCACAAGTTGAGTCGGCCAGAAACTAGCATCTTTGCTTTATCGTTCAGTGATCATGTCGAGTTTTGTGCCTGAAAAAGAGAATTGGCGACACGCATTACTTTTCTTATTTAATCAAAAGAAAAAGGCTGTTGACAGTCATATGGTGAACACACTCCATCGATTAGAACACATAAGACATAGTTTCGACAATTTCAAGAAGATGAGCAATTGCAGGAATTATTGGATGATGGCAATTGGCAGAAGCATTACACCAGTCACAAGAAACAATCATCAGATGTTTACAACCAATGGTGAACATCAATAAACGCGGTAAATGGATCCTACACGACTTGAATGAATATCAAATAGAAGATCGCAGTCTACTGTGAAATTGATTTATTTTGAAAACCCAATGCGGAAAAATCGTAGCTTTCACCTGGCGAAGCTGGTCCTTCAACACCAAGGCCAAATCGCTTCGGCAAGAAGACCATGCTCTGTGTCTGGACGGACCAGAGCGGTATTGTGAATTATGAACTCTTGAAGTGCTATGAAACCGTTAATACACAACGTTATCGCCAACAAATGATTAATTGAAACACGACCGGAATGGGCCAGAAGACATTGCAAAGTGATTTTGTTACACGATAATGAGCCGTTTCACACAGCAAAACCAGCAAAAGTTGAAATTGCTTGGATGGGACATCCTTCCGCACCCGCCGTACTTCCCAGTCATGGCGCCACCTGACTGTCATCTCTTCACATCAATAGGACACGTGCTCGCAAAGCAGCACTTTAAAAACTTTGAAAAGTTGGAAAATGGCTCGCCGAATGGTTTGCCGCTAAGGACTAGCAGTTTTTCTGGCATGATATCCATAACTTACCTGAACAAAATTGGGTGAAATGTGTAAAAGCCGACAGCCAATGTTTTGAATAAAAAAATAATTTTCCTTGAAAATTACGTGTTTCTTCTATACCAAGCAACTTCTTCAGTTCCTAGAATTTAATTTAAATCTGAGTTTTCAGGTTATCTGAAGTTTACTTCCAAATAGTTTGTCCTTTTCTTTTCTTAGGAAGTTCTTATATTTTCTTTTAGATTCAAGGAAACCTGGTTTAAACTTTGAATGTTTACTCGAGGGCATCTGTAGAGCAGCAGCAAATCTCTACTTACACGAAAATGTATCCGAAAGTGCCATAAAAAGTTGTAACAAAAAAATTGTAGTTTTTATTTTCATCCATCTCTGGGTAGACATTTGGAAAGAATTCCATTTTAAGGTTTCCACAGAAATTTTTGTTGGCGTCATAAGGAAATATTTGTGTTTGAGGTTTAAACGTGATACCTTATTTATAGCTTGTACGTTAAACGTTTGAGCAGAAATGAGGATTACGTCGGAATCAACAATGTTACAGTTTGTTATAAATGTTATCAAGACAGGATTGTAGTAGTGGGAGTTGTTAATCACCGGATTAAAGTTGAAATACTAACTACTGAAATATCGATTAAGACCTAATGCTATTTTGCAGAAGAATAGCAATATTAAAATCTCCACCATAAGACAAAGATGCGGTCTGAAGAGTTAAATGTAGAATCAAGCTTAAACATAAAGTCGATGAATATATCAGTGTCATGCGTTTGTTAGGTGACGGTAAAAGTTATTAAACGAGATATATTATCTTATCTGTTTAGTCAGAATGATAAAAAACATAATTCAACGAAAGAATTAATTTGGTGCGTTACGGGAAGTATTGCATAAAGTAATAAACACTTTCGTAGAATAACCTACAAATGTCAGTAACATGACAAATTCGATTATCACTAAACAGTTAATATTAGGTAAGTACCTACAAAGTTTAATAAAAATCCTTCAGATAATTTGACACATAATAAGTAAAGTAACATTACCAATATACGGTACTATATTCTTAATAATATTATTTGTGCAGTAGTATAATTTTTTTGTTTGTACAAAGGAACAGAGAATTTTTATACGGATTTATACTTTACTTCTGATTAAGAAGTAAAAGCAGGTAAAAAGAGGCAAAAGTATGAATATAAAAAATAAGTTGCAAAAACAGAATACTGTCATATGCTATAACACTCCATGCCATAACTACCATGACTCAATGCACGCGCCTTTCAAAAGTAAATTGAATATCACAACGTTCTCCGTGTCTTTGTCTGATCCCCATCACTATGCATCCCTGTCTAAAATCAAGACTCATCACTGAATACTACCCTACATTATTCCACAGTCCATTGCATTCGTAACCTGCACTACTCCAAATATTGTTGTCGATGTTGAGCCGTAAGTGGTAACTTAAGATGGGGTCGATAGGATTGCAAGTTGAAGGCCCTGGTTCGGTAATAAACGGTTCAAAAGGTCAGCAATTGACTTGGTGCTGAAGAATCTGTCCTGCACTCCATTAGTGCTTCTTCGGCTATTTTCAAGGCCTCCTTAGTCCATCGCTTGGTGATGGATTCGTCCATGGTTAGGGCAATTTGCAATTTTTCTGACGAAAAACCGCCGTCACCAAGCTTCAGAAATATTAACTTTGTATAACCTTCTAAGCTGACCTTTCATTTGCTCAGGCAACACTCCATCAACATCAGGTTATTAACTATATTAGTTGAGAACTAAAGAGTGTGATGTTTATCTTCAAGAATGTAAGAATTATTTAGACAATAATTCAATAGACGTAAGAAATTTGATCTTTCAATGTTTGTGTATCCAGTTAAAATTGTTTATTTTACCAACGATATCAAATGCTAGTTCATTTCTTTGGGCAAAACTATGGGTATGCTAATAAATAACAAAGTCCAATAAAAAGTGTATTCTTATTATTTTAATACCATAGGCATAATTTAGTATAAATATACAAAACAACATTACTATGCACTTACATATCATTTTGAGGGATCATACTTAAGTACCGAAAATGCTTGAACACTAACAGCTACTCCTTTATCCTTCCAAAGACGTAATCCTTTGGTAAGTTTCTTTTCTTTGGGTAGCACTTTGCCGATTTTCCATTCGCACATGTGGTGAGCTTTTCCTATATAGAGGTCATATTTGCCTTCGAAACCTCCCTTGACAATGTTTTTCAAAAAACTGCACTCACAATCGTGCTTACAACTGAAGTCGACATCTTCCCAATAAAATTTGTGAGGGACAGGTGTACAGAGAATCTAAAAGGTGCGCTTGTTAATGAACTTCCTTGCAATTTCAGATAAAAAGACAATATCTCACCTTGATATTTTCGGTAACGATCTGCTTCCTACTTCTTACAATTATGACATCATTTTGACAGGGATCAATACAGGCTGGAAGTAGGTTTCGCTGAATATTGACTTGCCCGATGTATTTTCCCTCGGCTCCTTCAAGGGCATCATTTGGTATTTGATTGCGATTGTAATCTCTCCAATAATAATCTTGGATGACCGCTAAATAAATGGTAAGACTTAGAGGCGTTATCATTTTTAAACAAAAAAAGAATACTTACGCTCATGTGAAGAAGTGTCTGATGCGCAATGATCGCAGCAATGCGTATGATGCGAACATGAATGAGTGGAGGCCATTTCGTTTAATGCTTTCGGCTAAATTGCGAGGGAATTTCTTATATGTGATATTTATATGAGTCCGTATGTGGTTGAGTTGGTATATACATATGTCGTTTAAACAAATACCCAGAAAAATATGAAAAAATATTGCTGATTGTTTGGGTGAAACAGCGATAAGTAATAGATAAGATGATGTTTACAAGTTCGATGAGGTTTTTTTTTAGAATCAAAGGTATAACTCTTATGCAACAATATGCTTTGCCAAATTTGAGAAATGAGTCATAAGAGGTATGGCGATAATGGAAGCCCTTGGAAAAGACGTTGTAACGTACATTATAAATTTTAGGTGTTTTATTCCTAAACAAATATTTTCCTGTCGAATTGATAAAATTGATAAAAATTCACTTGAATTCTAGTTCTACACTATTGCTCATAAGTTTAGTACCACCTTCAGAAATTTGAATTAAAAAAAAACTTTTTCGCGAGAAAGACTTGCAGAAAGTATAATACTAACTTAAAGGAGATTATATTATAAAAAATTCACCTCTGTCTTCTTATCACAGTTTGTCACAACCTTCATATTATGTTCCATTAATCTATTAATAATACTGGGTTAATTTTAATCCACTTAGAATAGAATAGGGCAACTTCTGTAAATCCTTTGCTGAACTTTGACTCCACTAACGTATTTTTTATGTAGTTTGTTCCATTTTTCTATTTAATTATCGTCTCCTGATTCTAATGGCCTCTTTATATGTCTGTTGTAAAATGTTCTTGCAGAGCTTCGAGAAGTGCGCAATAGAATTGAAAGATATTACTAACTTCTCAACTTGACCAACGGCAAACCAGATGGGAGCATATACTACTCTAAAACTGCTAGCCTGTAGGTAGCTGCTTACTTCGTTTTACAGATTATAACATCAACATTAATGTATCGAGTTTATGTAATGCATTCATCATATTGCACAAAACAATGCGATATTAGATTTGGTTGAGAACTACAGTTTATTGCTTATTTTAAAACGGTTGTATGTGGCTGTATTTCTTGAACAAGTTACTTTTGCGTGATTAATACAATTTACATAAATTGTAGTACGCACTATTGCTCATAAGTTTAAGGCCGCCTATCGAAAAATAGCAAAAAAATAGGAAGTCCTTAAATCAACTGAGAATGTAAACGTCACGGGAATCATAGGTAATGTAGCTGTCAAACATGTCACCAGCACAAAATCGTGCAACTCCGCCCAGGTTGAAAAGTCTACTTTCACTTCTTACCTACGTCATTGATTGTTATCCATATAAACCAAAATCGATACATCTGGGTCAAATTAAATACAGTATAAACAGTTAATTTGAAAACAAATTTAATGTATTGCAGCGCAAATTATTCTATTTTAACAAAATTAATTATCGTTTGATTTATTAATATTTTACAGCAACTATTTACAAAAACGATGCTAACCTACATTTCACAACCGATCACACGTAACTTGAATAAAGTGGTAGTATATACCACTATCCTTCTCTGTCATTCTAATAGAATCAAATCAAGTAGATCTTTGTCTGTGAGATAAGTGCAAATTTTGCTTCCTTTTTCAGCAACAGTAAAGATCATCAAAGTTCAGTAAAGATCATCAAATGAATAGATTGTCTTAACTTATACGACAAAATTGATCAAAATCAACATTTGTCAGGACCTCAAAAGACAAGAAAACACGTCCTGAGTACATTACACCAACAATAAAGAAAAAGGTGATTCTATTCTTATGTGGGGTTGTTTGTCACTAAGTGTAACAGGGCACCTTATGAAAATTAATGAAACAATGAGGAAGGAGAATTATTGCGAGATATTAAAAGAAAATGCTCTGCCACCTGGATTGCGCTTAATAGGCAACCATTTTGAGTTGTCATTATTATGTAAAAACTACCTCGCTCATACAGTAAATGAAGAAATGTTAAAAAAGTTAGTTAGTATCCTCAGAGTTCGGATCTTAATCCGATAGGGTTTATGTGGGACGAACTGGACAGACGAGTTAGAAGAATATGTTCAACGTCCACAATTTATTACTGGACGGTGTTGCAGAGGGAATAGTAAATATTCCTCAAGATACACTGAGGGAGTTGGTGGAAAGAATGCCACGAACAAGAGAAGAAAGTATAACTTACTTTATGTTTTTGATGTTTATTATTACCTTTTCTTTTGCATACACACGTGCAATAAGCCGCAGGTGAATAAATATTTTTCTGATAATTGTTTTGTTTAGCAAGCGTCAAATTTTGCATGAAATAGGAAGTATCCATACTATTATGAGCGATAGTGTCTGAACTTTTTAGGTCATAATCGGCGGTGAAATTATAAAAATACTTCTGCCAGCAGGATGGAGTCCTTTCAAGTTATTCAACGCTTTTTTCAACTTTATCAGTATGTTGTTAATTGTGTTAACTTCTTCCGATGCTATGATGCGATTTCTCATTACGCATTTGGGAAGGCTGTTGCAGTGTCCAACTGTTTAATAATTTTATTTAACGTTTATGATAACCCAAGTCTTATTGTATCCATTTAGCTACTAGTGCGTATACTTTTGCAGTCAACCTGTTCTTTTTTCTTAAATCTTATTTTATACAGAATATCTATCTTTGTCTCAGTTGGCCTTGCATTTTTTGCAAGTAGGTAACGTGCCAAGTATTGAATTTTTTGTGTAGCTTTAATTCCTTAGTTATTGCATTTCACTGTTTTAGCAACTTTCCAAAGGCAACAGTGACAGTGTGTACGTCAAATAGTGCCCATTTCTTTCTCAGAAATGAAGTTCCAACAATGAATAACGTCATGGTAAAAATAAGGAAAAAAACAACAATATGCTAAAAATAAGTTGTATAACGTTGCATAGAATTTTAAAATCTTTTAGTTCCAATAATTTTTCTCTACTCGAAGGATAAATAATTTTAGATATTGAAAATGAACAAGAAAAGAAAGTCTTTGTTAATAGAAATAAATGAAATTAAACGTGAAGGTGATTATCCGATTCTGAATAATGAAGATTCTCATTAAGAAAACAAGTTCCCGGCAAAGGATAAGAAATAGTAAAAGCTTGCCTATTGTTATTATTGTTGTTGTTTGTTGCTCGCTTGTATATGCGTGTCTTTTCTCCTTCTCTTATGTACAGTAAATGATACCTTACACCAACTTCTTACTACTGTAGAATTTCTCGTGACTGCACACGTTCTTTTCTTTTCCTACTTCTTGCCTCAAGATGTTTTTTAAGGTGGGTTACATTAACGTACGATTTCTACCTACGTATTTTGATGAATTGTCAGCTCTTCTAGCTTGTAACGTGTTTGACATTTTGACAATTACTGAAACGTGGCGGACATCTGATCTATCTGACGACGTATTAAATATTAAAAGTCTTTGTCCTGCAATATTGCCGAGTATCTTTGGATACGATTACTTGAGCAACATCAAGTGGTGTACTTAGGGTGTTTATTATAGACCACCTAAGGGTAATTTTACGGACTTTTCTCAAGAATTTCAATAATTTATCTGAGTATGGAGCAATGTCGGATATTACTGTCTATATGCGTGATTTTAGCTTGAACTTACTGAATATAACAAATTCCGCGGTTGTTTGGTTGTGGGACCTTCTTAATACTCTTGATATGAACCACATAATTGATTCGCCAACACGTATTACGCCTACCTCATCTTTTCTTCTAGATTTAATAATTATTAACAGGCAGGCCCAGGTCCGTAGGGCGTGTACGTTTAATGTTCTATTTTCTGATCACATGGGTATATCTTGTGATATAAATCTAAAAATACAAAAATCTAAGAGAACTTTTTATACGCATTCATTTAAACAATTTAACTCTGACGAGTTTATAAAAGACCTGTATGAGCTGCCTTGGTATTTGATTTTCGACCTGCCTACGGTTGACATGAAGGTATCCTTCTTCAATTCTAATCTTGTCCGAGTTTTTGATAAACACACCTGTTAAGAAAATAACCATTACTAAACCACGTGGTTGAATACTATAAGTCTCTCCGAAATAAGGTCAATAGGGCAGTCAAACGTGAAAAGCAAGTTTATTTCAATTATCATTGTACTTTAAATCATTCTTCACGCGCAGTAATTTGGAAACATATCGAAAACCTTGGGCTTGGCAAAGCCAACAGTAACCGTATTCCTGATTCACTGAAAGATGTAAATGCATTGAAGTGTCACTTTGCGTTTTCTGCTAGGACGTCCTGTTCTCCTTCGGTGAATATCGCGAACATCACAAATCAGAGGGTCTTCGCTCAGAGATTCCAATTTAAGAAAATCACTTTAATCGATGTACTTGAATCACTGAGTAGACTTAAGGCTAATGCCTACGGGATGAATAGTGTGGATGCGAGCATGTTGAGAATTTGTATACCTCCATATTCCCGACTTCTTGGAAATCGTGTCTTATTAAGCCTATTCCTAAGTTAGCTACTGTAGGTGAGATGAAAGATCTGCGCCTTATTAGTATTTTACCTGCCCTCTCGAAAATATTTGAACATTGCGTTAATAACCAACTGGCTGAATTCGTCGACAGCACCAATATTTTGCCTGATTATCATTCTGATTTTCGACGAGGGCATAGTTGTACTACAGTATTGTCACATGTTGTGGATGATATTCTCCAGGCCACATACAACGAAGACATCACAGCTTTACAACGAAGACATCACAGCTTTAATTCTCTTAGTCTTTAGTAGAGCGTTTGATATGGTTCACTATGACATCTTATTGCGCACTTTAGATTTTATGGGTTGCAATCCATCCGCAGTAGCACTTGTACAGTCATACTTGCGAGCTAGGATACAGCAAATTGTACTAGATAATTGCATTTCCGAAAAGATCGGTATATCCTGCAGTTTGCCACGCGGAGCCATTTTGCTTTCCATCTATACTGGTAACCTTCCCAACGTCTTAAAGTATTGTAAATATCATTTATATGCGGACGACACACAACTTTATTTTTCTTTCAGTCCTTCCAAGCTCGCCGAAGCTCTGAAATGCATAATCTAACAGTGTACTGTGACCACCTACGGTTAATACTTAACGCTAACAAAACACAACTTATTACTTTTGGTCCAAGAAATCTTAGACTTAGAGTCTTGCCTAATCTTGACATTTATATCGGGGGCTGCAAGATTGCTCTCTTGGAGCGTGAGAAGAGCTTGGGTTCGTATATCGACTATTCTCTCCGCTTTCATCAGAATACCTCACACATCATAAGGAAGGCCGCCATTAGCATTAAAATCAATTTTTATACATAGAAGGTTCTTCGATAGGGCGACAAGATCCATGCTTTATAAGACTATTGTTTTGTCTACCTTTAATTATGCAGATACTGTATACACTCACTGCATTACGGGCCAGGACAGTCGGAGAATACAGCGGCTTCAGAAAATCAAAGATTTAAATATTCTAAATATGTATTACACGCGTGTGCTTTATAGTGCAATGTTCTTTATTAACATTATTAAATGTAAATGCCCTCTGTATTTGTACAATAAGGTAAGATTAAGATATGAGACACATTCGCGTGGCGTTCGTTATGGTCACTTTTTGTCTGTCCCCGAGCACAGATGTGAGGTGTACAAACGCAGTTTCAGCTATAGTATATCCAAGATTTTAAATACCTACATCTTACCTTTTATTCCATTAGATATCCCGATTAAGGAAACAAGGAACCACCTACAACACCACTCACTAGCAATTCAACATTAGTGATTTTGTATACCTATCCCTATCGCACATACAGAAGCAATCATACAGTTATCATTGTATTGTATTGTTTTTCTAGTTTTATTTTTTTTTCGTTTTAAATTTATTTTCTTTGTTTTTTTTTTATTTATATTTGGTTAACGAAGGCTAAATGTAGAACGCCATACAGCTCCGTATGTGGAGATAGTCTATTTAGTCTGTTTGGCACATAGCTTAATTAATTATTATAACTTATTTTGTCTGTTTTGTTTTGTTCTACTACTGCCAATAAATTCTATTATATTCTACTCTACTCTATTCTATTCTAAAGAAATTGCTATAGGTAAGAGCTATTTTATATTTAGCAATTGCGTCATACAAAGGAATTTAAATATAATAATTATTGTAATAACATTGATTCATGGTTTATAGAAACAGCCATCTCAATATGACAACAAATATTTTTAGACTATAAATGCCCAAATACTATTTCTATACATTGAAAAAGGTCAAACCAACAAATATATATTATTATTAATAATTTTTCAATATTCATAATATTTAAAAACAATCCTTCAAAGGTACCTTATATTTGTTAAACTATTACTTTAAATTGGCCGCCATCTTCTACTCTTTTCGTTTAAAATTTAGATCATATGAATAGATTTCCTTAGTATAAATCTGTTTGCTTCCGGTACTCTTCTTATTTTTGGAACAAATCGCAATGACGTTATCTACAAGAACAATTTGTTAATATGTGCAAATGTATTTATCCATTTTAAAACTATGGGTTTATCTTGAATGATCATATTTAAGTATGTGGCATTGACGGATGCTAACGGGTGCTCCATTAGGGTTCCAGACACGTAAGCCTTTTAAAATTATTCTTTCTTTAGGGAACACTTTGCCGATTTTCCATTCGTTCATATGGCACGCCTTCCCTATGTAAGTAGTGGTGTTGTCTTCGAAACCGCCGTTAACTGCGTTAGTCAAATAACTATGATCGCTGTTGTCGTTAAAATCGACATATTGCCAGTAAAATTTCTGTGGAACAGTAGTGCACAGAATCTACAAGTTATGAATTATCTTACATACTTTTTCAAAAGATACTAAACATCCTACCTTTATATTTTCTGTGAAAATACGTTTTCTAAGTCTTACTGCAATTATTTGGTTATTATATGGGTCAATACAGGCTGGGAGCAGGAAGCGCCTAAAGAGAACTTGTCCGACGTATTTATGGCAGCCTACGTCAAGAGCATCGTCAGGTATGTGATGAGGAATGTAGTTCCTCCAGTAGTAATCTTGAATATTAGCTAGGAAAGATACAATAAATTTATTATTTACAATTGATATATCTTATTTTGAAACATAGCTTATCAAAACAATTATTAATTTCTGCTTGTTATCTAAATTTTCAATTATTGAACGAAATAAAGTGCTAATTGTAATTATCCATGAAGATTGTATAATGTGGAAAAAAACTCTCGTTAGTGAACTGCTATAAACGAACATGAGTTAGGGAAGAGAGGCGGATTTGCTTCAAATTATACATCCTACTGTCAAGTCTAAGTCAAATAAGTAGGTTTGTCTAAAAGTATAACAATAAAGGGTGTATCGTTCCTCAGCATAAGAAAAAGAATAGACCAAGGTGTGTTATTACTAATACTAGGTGTTCGGGTACAAGCGAACAAATTTCTTATTTCTACCTTTCATTTATTTTGTACAGACATATTTAGTATATCATTTGCTATTATAATCAAATCTATATATGTATTCAATAATTAGTAGTGGCTTAAATTTACGTAGAAAATGTTGACGTAAAGAAATCCCGGCAATTACCCAGATCTACTGTTTTAGGAATCCATTCATTAGCAATATGCTAACAAAACCGCTGTCTGCGGCTAGTAGTACTCCACCTTCCTTGCAGGAGTAGCCGACGGAGAAGATCTGCAGGAGTTCCCAGACAAGCTGAACAGGGGATTCTTTGAGAAAACCATGGCTAGCGAAAACCCGGTACTAAAGGCAGGAAGGCCTACGGAGCAACTAAACACAGGACAATAACCGAGTCTCTCAAGAGAATGTAACCTGTCAGGGAGTATCAGTCAACTCAAAGACCCCACCGATTCTAACGCTCCTTCTGTTTTAGGTAAAAGAAGAAAAGCCAGGAAGTACACGGAAAACTTCGACCAGAGGCCTCCAGCAAGTTCCAGGGAGGAAGATACTAGAGAAAGACGGACCTAAGAAGGAGGTCCAGTCAACTAACGATGCATTATACTAATTTTCCTTATCTCATACTTCGGGTATTATTGCTGTGATTACTAATTATTACTAGGAAATCATTACCTGATGTCCAAACATTTTATCTACAAGAACAATCAGGTAGCTTAGGTAACGATGTAATTAAGTCTGTATATAAGACCACTCAGTTCAATACACAAGTCATCAGAACAGTATACGTTGCAACTCAAGTCAATACACCAGAATCAAAGTATAGAAAATCACTCAATTCAAGTACAAGTTCAACAGAACTCAACGTAACTTCAACAAAGTAAGGTATAAAGCATCTAAAACAATCATAACAACAATTCGGTAGCATTGATCACGTTGTTCACGAGTATTCCCTAGTTATATGGAGTTCGGAAGTAACTAAAGAACAACCACGAATTGTAAAAGCAAACATTGTGCGAGTGTTAAGTGTTTTTAAGTGTGTCAGTTTAATTTGCCACTCCTAACGGTGTACACCCGAGAGTGTACTGGTCTTTCGAGATAAGAATAAGAGACGAGCCACCGGAAAGTACTTCCGAACCATCAAAAGATCACCAAATCCTATACTAGGATTAGCCAAATATTCGGCGCGCCAGGTCCAAACACGTCCGCACGCATGACCGATACGAAACTTGATCTAGTTCCATGAACCAGTCTGTCTCAGTTTCCCTGCTATGTATCCAATTTTCCTATCGTGCATGCAAGCGAGTTCGGACCTGGCTTGTCGAAGATTTGGCTAACCCTAGTTATTATTGGTGCCAAAAGAGATGAAATTCTACGAGCTTTGGCACAAACTGTAAATACAAGCAGATTTGCCGTTCATAAGCTACTAAAACCAAAACGTTTTAAATCGTATGTAACGCATCTAACGTAACTATCAAGAGCTAGTTGGGAATAATGTAGAAAAGAAAACTAACTTTTACGAAATCATGATGGCTAAGCTTAATGATGACACTTTAATACGCACAACTTGCTTTACAGACCAAGCAATTTTTATTTGCATAGAGAAGTTGATTCGCAAAACTGCCGTTACTGGATAAAAAATTATTGCGCAGATACCATTTCACAAATGCTCGATCGATAAAAAAGTCAATGTTTGGTCCGGGTTAATTGGAGGTTAACAGGAGAAAGATATTTAGAATTGCTTGAGCATAGACTTCTGCTAGCCCCTAATGAATGAAAGTTAATGGTTAGGTCTGCTATCAGTACGATGGCGCGCAAGCGTTCAGTTCCCAGATAGTCCGAACCTTTCCAATCTAAAAAATGTAAACTCCTGGATGGAATTTGGAGGAGAAGTAGTTTGGTCGTCAAGGATCAAAAATAAAGTTTTTAATTGGGAACTTCCAAACAATATTCACCTCTGAAGTAACTCCTGAGCAAATGAAAAATACAATTGTTTGTACTAGAATACCATATTTTATTTGAAACATTGCCGCTAATAATAAAAATGGAAAGGTATGCGAATGAGCTCTAAAATTATTTTAAATTTGGCGAAGGTTGTGCAGCAGCTTCAAACGATTTCCCTGTAAAGTATGGAAAAGAAAATTATCCGTCACGTTATACCATTCGAAGAAATCAGGGGGAGCTAAGCAAGTGCTCAAAGCACAGTATGGTAGAGGCAGTAGTTTCACTTGTAGGATATTTTGTCTTTAATTTTACCTGCGCATGTGCTGCGCTTGGTGGAACAATTTAAGAATTTCTACGCATCACGGTTCTCAGTCGTAAGAAAAGAGTGGATGTGTTTCGAAGGTGCAACTACTTTCCATTAGCGTCTATACAAAACGGCATAGCAAAGTTATTGAAGCAAATGTGCTGTGAAACTGTAGCACCATTGATGCATACATGTTCCAGTTTCCCATCTGATTATTTAATCAGACTTTTTGTTAGAGTTCGGATTTATTTTGCTTTAAAATTTTACAATAAAAGTTTGAAAGAGAAAATTAATCCATAAAAATTATTAAATGTACAAGATTTATGAATAAATTGTTTACTTGCTGTTTTTCCCTTGCCCCTCTCTCTACAATAAAATAACTTTATACAGAAATTGCTTGACACAGAGTGCTAAAATATCATACGCCCTGTGACATTTACATTTTGTTACTTATAAAATATATTCCAAGCAACAAGTTATATTGTAAAGTATATATTACACATAAGATATATATGAAGACCTACAATACCTCGTATATCTAAGGCAACTATTGTTGTCTTCGTTAATCTGATATAGCCATCTTTCATACCGCAGTTTCGTATTGAATATAATTATACATATACTGGGAAATAACAAGATTGGTGCGTTTATGATATTATTATTATTTATGATATATTATAAATATATATTATTTATTGTTTATTATCAAAGTTCTCTATTTTATATAGAAATTAAAAAAACTATACAAATTGTATTATTGGGTATAATTTTATTCTCTTATTAGATAAGTAGATGACACATGTAGACGTATGAAGATGTAAATAAGGTGTAAAGGTAAACTTTGCGACATTTTATTAGATTTACATTGCATCCTAAATACATTTTCTAGATAAATATATGATATGTCTAAGGTTTTAGTTATTTTTATCCTTTTCTAAATCCATTCTTATCATTATTATATTATTTACTCTTCCTTTTAATCCAGTTTTAATTTTTTCTCTGTAAATGGAATAAATTTTGACAGAAACAGCTACTGCATTAAATATTTTACTTATGTTTAATTGTTTTTGTATTTTTAAAAATGTTTACAACTGCCTCCTCTATCGCTCAAGGTGGAATGCGTGAGGAAAACTATGGGACATGAATATCAAAGATACTACGTTAGTGAGTGAAATCATTGCCTCTACTATACTGTACTCAGAGCGAAAGAAATAAGGGCGAGTGACAGCTAAAAAGGGTATCGGATTGGTATCAGTTAGAGCAAGATCCATCCAAATATTATTTTTGCCCAGAGCTGATGAATAGCTCACTGGAAAAACTGTTGTTAAATTGGGGGAATTTAGGTCGGTAAAGGCTGAGAAACAAAAAATACGTCCTAGAAGTCGCTTAAAAGAAAATATTACAGTTATAAGAATTAGCTTTATTGAGAATTTAAAAACATAATCTGTAGGTTTCAGCAATTAAATATTCTAAAAAAAAACACTTTATTCAGAATATTACACAAAGATTTTCATGCAAAGGCTTAAAAGATTCAGGTAAATCAAGAAATAAAGCCAGTAATCTTTAAATTATGATGAATGGTGCTAAACATTTTCAAGTGGTTGGATTTGTGAACAAACAAATTGCCTAACCGGTAAAGTTAACCAACGAAAAATACTAAAAAAACCATTGTCCCCAGAAAAAGTATCTACCTAGTGTAATTTCTGAGTTACTGAAGCGATTAGATAATGTTTCTTTGATAATGAAGGTGTCCATACTGATGTAGAAACATGAGTACAAACTTTTTGTTTTAAGTACCCATATGAAATTTATGTGGCCTCAGCTGGAGAGAGTCGCATCAGAAACAATGGACGGTTTACACCGACGATTTGGTAATCGAATAATTTCTAGGCAAGATCATACGATTTAACGCCTCTAGATTTTTTCCTCTTAGGCCTGCTTAATAAGTTTATAGCTAACGATCCGGAAATAATTAATGATATTAAGCAGGAAATTATTGATAGTACTCGTGGAATTGAATCACGGTCATGCTAAGGTGGTACTGAAAATGTTGGTAGGAGCTGTAAAAGATTGCTTATATGACATGATGCGTCATTATTAAATCGTAGCTTTTGTACTAACATTTGAAATAAAAAATATTGTTATATTTTCAATAATTTGTGTATTCTTCTATACATTTGAAAAGTAATCTCAAACTGGAATCGGCTTCGGTGTAACTGAAAGGTTTAAATATTAAAATCGACGAATCAATAAAGCAATTACTCAATAGGGGTTGTGAAAAAATATTATAAATGTTATACGAAAATAGTTCAAAATTAATTACATGACAAAAATGAGACCGAAATAACAACGTAGCAATTGTTTTACAGATTAAAAAAAATCGAATATGTCAATATCAACGAAGCTTAATGTCATTACTGAAAAGTAACATTATAACGCGACTGTATTTGCTGACTATAATCATATGTGCTGTATGTGTTAGTTTCAAACAATGGCATTACTCCTTGTACAGTAGTGCATCCTTTTTTGAAACAAAACTGGGAAAAAACATTGTGATGGGCAAGCTGCGCTTGATAAATCTTCACGAGTAAGCATTAAATTTGAAATAAATAAAAGATAAAGTTTAAAGTACAATCAATGCCTTCTGCCTTACGGAATTGGACCGCGTCATGATGAGATGTAAGAAATTAAAGTAAGAGTAAGAGAAAAAGAAATAAAAAGAAAAAGAAAGAAATGAAAGATGACTCGACGTTTCGCCTCCGTCGTAACAGGCTTTTTCGAGGGAAAACGGAAACCAGAGTGCCACAGTAACTAGACGTATTAACCACGCTAGAGGCAAAAACCTTCTAACATTAGACTTAACAAAAGCCTAAGTAACCAAAGAAAAATGCATGTGTACTGTTAAACAAGATTTAATGTTACTTTGTTAAGACCCTCCAGCAACGTAGAAAATAAGTCGGAAAGAAAGGCGACAATGAATGATACTCACCTTCGCAGCTATATGATTGGGAGGACCCTGGAGCATCACACATGATTTTCAAAACAGAACTGACTGCGTGGATCATCGCTTCGTCGTATTTATATATCCATCTAACGTCAGATATATCTGGATTATCTCGTACGACTTTGTTGGATCTTACAGCAATGTATTCATCTAATTAATATATAAAAGCTGAAAGAATAACGGAAACAAGTCGAATTTTAACCTTTCCTAATAACCAATGATATATCTAGAAGATCTAGCGTTCTATTAACCCCTAAAATAGCAGACCATTTTGTGATATCCTTAAAGGTAAATTGTTATGTAGAAAGAAACATCTAAAATTATGTAATAGAAAAAGATAAACTCGGAAATATCTATGACTAATTTACCAACACTACCGTCCATATTAGATCGGACACGCAAATTAATTAAAAAAAAAACGACAAAATATTCACCGATTTTTACAAAACTTTTATTGCATTTTATTAATAGCGATTAAAATTAAAGTATAAAAGTAAAAAATTTTGCCGAAAAATAGAAAAAAAAGACAAACATTTCGTTCATCAAAGGAACTCCCTTTTGCGCGAAGAACAGCTTTCAGAATCCGAGGCATCCGTTCAACTAGTTTTTTCAAGGACTCTATTTTGCATATTAGTCCATTCCACTTCTAAAATTTTCCACAGGTGGCCAATTCATCCCATAACAACTCGGTGGGGTTTAGATCGGGGTGTTACAGCGGCCATGTCGTTATTTGTAAAGTGCCATTGTCTTGTTCTTAATTTAAAAAATTTTTACATTTCACTTTTGAATGTTTGGGGTGGTTGTCCTGCATGAATATAACATTTTCGCTGATTAAACGTTGCTCCGATAGTGTTGCATTTTCATGCAGTATTTCTGAATAACCCTGTTTTCGCAAAAGACCTTCGATTCGCTTCAAGTCTCCTGCACCGACGTAGAAAAAACAACCCCAAACAAGCACAGCAACTTCTTTCTTGCTTGACAGTTGGCACTACAATCCTGCAATATTCTTTGGCCTTTCGCTCTTCTTACAAAAACGCGCCTTGACTGTCCGAATGCCTCAAACTTTGACTCATCAGTCCATTGCACCCTCCATAGGGTAGGTGTCTAATCATTTCCTAATCATTTCCTAATCGATATTCTTGGAAGTTTACCTGCACAATTAATAAACAGTAAACTTCATAAAAGACCTAATATAAATGTTATTTATATATAAAAGCAATTATATTATCTTTTAATAGAGTTTATAACATTTTATTGAGTGTCCGAACTAATATGGACGGTAGTGTACATATAACTGGAGCAATTCTATTAGCAATACTAATTATCTATTGAATTTTCACCTATTGAACAATTACTAAGACGAACGACAATGATAGGATTATCCCAAAATATGAAAATAAAAACTAAATCACTCGAATAATATCTAAAGTTAGAGAAAAGGATAATAAATATAAAGTCGCAGTTATAAGGAGTAATACAAACCACTGGTATGAGAATACAAAAATTCACAATGAAGTAGTAAGTTTAATTAAAGAATGCAAAAATAATTACCTGCAAAATACTTTAAACGGGAATACAAATAATAGTCAACAACTGTTAAAAAAAGTTGAGACCTTTGATATCCAATAAGGTGGTGTTGGTTACATTGAATTTAACAACTGTACAAGAAATAATAACAGAGATATAACAGAAAGCGCTGTGAGTTAAAGCTACAATATTTTGTAGATAGTGTAATGAAATTGTAAATAATATATGTACATGATCAAACGCCATAATCAATAGTGCGAAGTTATTGATGGAAGAATCGCATACCTGACCAATATCTTTAAGAAAATAAAGACAGTATAATAGTATGACAACAATCATAGTGAAGGATGCAATTAGTATTGTTGGAAACATATTTTTAAATATTGTTAATACATCGTTAACTTCTGGAATTTTTCCTCATCAGTAGAAGTGCTGTCTGATAGCACCGGTTAAAAAAATACAGAACATTAGAGAAATGAAACAATTTCGACCTATTAGCATGTTGCCGCCCTACAAATTTTAAATTATTAATATAATAATTACGCTGGCCAGCAACTATTTTTTTCTACTGACTAAGATCTAATACTTGTTTTTAACTAAAAGTTTTCCCTATCACTTCACGTTCTTTTTCTATGGTATTTCTTCATGGCCGATTTCAAAATTCTTGAAAATCGTTAACTGAATGCAGTAAATTTTTAAATTGCGTAATTTTGTTTGTTTACTGTTTACTATTTTTGTTAATTGAAATGAGACGCTATTCCATTCTTCATAGCAAAATTATGAAGTAAGTTCATTAAATCAATTTTTTAAAAGCAATTTGTTTTCTAAATAAATGCTCGGGCAGGGCAATTTTATTTTTTAAAATAAACATTATTGCATCATTTCTCAGTTTTCCCCGTCTCTAGTTTTGAAATAATAACGTTATCGAAAACTTTTTCTCTTGTTTAATTGGTATCATCAAAGTTTTAATACCTCACATGACAAAATATTGGAATAAAAGTTATTTGAAGAGTGGACAATATAAAATTTTATTAATAATAAGAAGTAAAGATAAATGCTGTTATTCGAGAAATTAGATGATGATATTTCTTTACATTGTAGTTGCATATTTATTTAGAAATTTATCCGATTGATAAGAATATAGTTTAGAAATTATGGTACAATACAGAAGAGGGTGTTTTTACTTTAATGGAAATAAAAAGAAATATAATTTCAATAAAATTTCCAAAGAGAGCGACACAAGATGTTTCACTAGAATTGATGCTATATAAATATCGAATAATCAAAATCGTTTACCTATTTACTCTAACTGATAAATTAGGAAGTAGGTAAATAATAGTAGTTTGCGTATCATACTTTCTATGTAACTCGTATAATACAGATTCACTTTAGATTATTTCCAAAAAAATGTATTGAACTAGATCCAATAAACAGCGTACTTACGAGAATCCAAAAATAACATAAACAAAAACGGTTACACACATAAGAAATCTTTCTTTTATTATTAGGTATTCTATTGACTATATTTTCGGAAACTATTTCTATTGAAATAACTCGCTTTCTAGTTCACGAAGTGCCTATATTGCAGGTGTTAATAAATTGCAAATAACCTTAACTATTTTCCAAGCCTCGAGTGCGGATTTCCGATTTTGATTAAATTTATCGAAGAACCTTATTAATTAATTAATTAATCGCCGTTCTAGTAAGTCATAATTTACCTGGTCCGTCGTGCAGTAAACTATTGCATCTGCATCGCTGCAGTTCAAGTAGCCCAAGTAAGTATGTGTACATGTACACTACCGTCCATATTAGCTTGGACATCCAGTGAAATATTGTAAATTCTACTAAAAAACAATGTAATTGCTTTTATATTAGCATTATATTAGTAACAGAAAAGAAGAATCAATCACTGATTATTTCTTAATAAATGCTGAAAACTGGAGGAAGGTAATAGATGTCAAAGTCCAAACAAATGCGGAAATAGACAGCGACCACTACCTGCTACAGATGAAGATTAGCAAAAATTCAAAAAGGACGAAAGAAGACAAAAGGAAAAAAGTAATTAAGGAAAAAATAAGAAGCTACAAATTGAAAGAGGAAGAAATTCGAGAGAAGTACCAATACAAGTCAAATCAACTATTTGAACAAGAGACTAAAAACGAAATAGGGATAGAGGACAAATGGATAAGATTCAAAAACATCATACTGAAGGCGGCACAAGAAAGCTGTGGAATAACAAAAATAGCAAATACGTACACAAAAAGAAGCAAATGGTGGACAGCAGAAATACAACTCAAAGTGAAAGATAAGAAAAATAAATGGATCAGATATATGCATACCAGGAAAGAGGAGGATTACAATATGTACAAAATGGCAAGAAAAGAAGCTAAGGAGAGTTTCAAGAAGGCCAAAGAAAATTCTTGGAGAGAGTTCGGAATAAAATTGAGATATAACTATAGAGAAAACCAAAAATTATTCTACGGAACAATAAAACAATTGAGACAGAAGAAGGCGCCGATATTGAAAAATATAAAGGATGACAAAGGAAATATACTAACTGAAGAAAAAGAGATAATGGAAAGATGGAAACAGTACTTTGAAGAACTCACAAAAATAAAACAAGACGGATACATAAGAGAAAAGGAGCATAAAACAAAAAATAAGCGACGAAGAAGTAAGAGAAGCAGTTAGCAAACTAAAACTAGGAAAGGCGGCTGGGGAGGATGGCATCACAGCTGAAATGATAAAATATATAAGAGACAAAGGTAACGAAGAACTACTTGACCTCCTAAACAACATTATAATAAAAAAAGAAATACCTAAGGAATGGAATATGGGAATAATTATGCCCATATACAAAAAGGGAGACTCTAAGGAATGCTCAAACTATAGAGGAATAACATTAACTAGCATCCCAGGAAAAGTATTGACAAGAATACTAGAAAAAATACTCCGAGAGAAACTGGAAACAACACTAGAAGATACTCAACATGGATTTAGAAAAGGAAGAAGCACCCAGGACTTAATATTTGTAATCAGACAATTAGGAGAAAAACTAATAGGGAAAGGAAAGGAAATACATATATGTTTTATAGATCTTAAAAAAGCTTTTGATAGGGTAAGAAGAGAAGATGTATGGCAGAGCTTGGAAAGGAGAGGTTTAGAGAAAGGAATGATAGAGATGATTAAGGCATTGTATAAAAGCAATAAGAATAAGGTGAGAACTTCCAATGCAGAATCAGCTGAATTCGAATCGCAAATTGAGTTAAAACAGGGATGCGTATTGAGCCCATTGTTATTCTCTATATTAATAGACAACGCTGTTAAAAAAGCTAAACAAAAAGGAAAAAACATGAAAGTAGGAAACTGGAAAATGAATGCAATTAACGTACAGGAACGAATGTTTGCAGATGATATGGTACTGATAGCACACTCGGAAGAGACATTACAGCAAAACTTGAAGATATTCCAAGAAGAACTAACAAAGATAAACATGGAGATAAACACGAGGAAAACAAACACAATGATAATAGCAGCAGAAGAAAGAAAACATAGCATCAAAATCGTGGAAAAAGCATTGGAACAAGTTAAAAGTTACAACTACTTAGGAACAATCATTGAAAAGAATGGGAGAATAGAGAAAGAGGTAAATGAGAGGATAGGGAAGTCCGCAAAAATATATAACATATTGAGAAATTCGTTTCTGGATAAAAAAGAAATACCAAAAAAAATAAAGACAGAGGTGTATAAAAGAGTGATCAGACCAACAGTAGTGAGTCATGAATAACCACGAATAGAATCAAAAGCAGAATTACGGCCATGGAAATGAGATACCTAAGAAGAATAGAAGGAGTAACTAGAAGAGACAGAATCAGAAACACAACAATCACTAATAGTCTGGGTATCAAACCAGTAGAAGTGGTCATAGAAGTGAGACAACTGGAATGGCTTGGACATCTACACAGAATGGAAGAAGATCGAATCACAAAGAGGATATTTGAAGCCAAACCAGAGGGCAAAAACAGAATAGATAGACCCCGAAACACCTGGAAGGAGCAGGTGTATAGAACATTGGAAAAGAGAAGTATGGGATGGATTGAAACCAAACAACTGGCTTAGAATAGGAACCTGTGGAAGATAAAAATAAGAAATAAATAGTTCGACACCGCAAGGTATAAAGGACATAGGATTAAAAAAAACATTTATATTAGATCCTTCATTAAGTTTATTGTTTATTAATTGTGCTGACAAACTTCCAAAAAATGACTAGACAATGATTAAAAGACTGTTATATTTTACGACCCAATATAGTAATTTTCAGAATAATCTTCATCGCCACAAATAGGATTATTTTTGGGGCAATATTGCAGGTAATAAATTTACAATACTGTTTGGAGTGGGAGCAGGCTACCCGAAAGTGTATTCTATATTTATAAACGCTTTAGTTTCTAAATAAACCTGCTTGTGCGTGCATTGGTGTTAAGAACGTATCTTTTTGTGTAGAGCTAATTAAAATTATTAAAATGCCGAGAGGAAAACCGACAAATTTAGAAAAGCGCACTGTAATTGTTGCTTTTCATCAAGAAGTTTATTCACTGCGTCAAATTTCCGAAGGAATACGTGTTAATAAATTAACTATTAGAAATATCATTCGGAGACACCACCGCACGAGCAGTTTAAGATATCGGGCACGTTCAGGTCGCAAGAGAATAAGAACTCACGCCGACGATGAGCGTATAAAATTACTGAGCCGCAACCGTGCAACAAAAATTTCTGTTACTACAGTGATAAGAAGATTAAAAGCTGCAAATTTTCACGGCCGCATTGCAACAAAAAAACCATACTTTGACGGGGAAACGGGAAAAAAGTGTCTGTGGGCAGAAATATATAGAAATTGGACAGTGAATGATTCGAAAAGTGTGCTATGAACTAATGATAATGTTTGAGGTGTTCGGACAATCACGGCGCGTTTTTGTAAGAAGAGCGAAAGGCCAAAGAATGTTGCAGGATTGTGTGTGCCAACTATCAAGCAAGGAAGAAGTTCTGTGATTGTTTGGACTTGTTTTTCCTACGTCGGTATAGGAGGGTTGAAGCGAAAAATGTATTTTGCGAAAGGAGGGTTAATTCGAAATACTGCAAGAAAATACAATACCATCTCGGCAATGTCTAACCGTCGAAAATGTTGTATTCATGCAAGAGAACGACTCAAAACACTAAGCAGTGATATGCAAAATTTCTTAAATGAAGAACAAATTAATGGCACTTTATAAATAATGAAATGACCCCCGCAAAGCCCCGATTTAAACCCTATCGAACAACTATGGGATGAATTGGACACGTCGATCCGAAAAGTATGCCCTACCTCAGTAGGCCATCTGTGGAACATTGTACAAGAGGAATGGACTATATGCCAAATCGACTCCTTGAAAAATTAATGGAACGGATGATTCGGATTGTGAAAGCTGTTCTTCGCGGAAAAGAGAGGTTCTTTGATGAACGGAATGGTTAAGAAGTTTTTGTTTTATTTTTCGTTAGAACTGCTTTTTTTACTTTTACGCTTTCACTTTAATCGCTATTAATAAAATACAATAAAAAAATGAAGTTTGGGAATATTTTCCCACTTCTTTTAAATTTATTTGCCTGTCCGAACTAGTATGGACGGTAATGTATATTTATACCTTACAAAATGTATGTAATCCCACATAAGCTTCTATTTGTTCATACGTTAGGCTTAAAAAGCTGCATTAAACACATGATTTATACTCCCTTTATGCTTGATATTTTATAACAAATTTTTAAACATTACAAGCATCTTAATCACTGGTTATTATTACTGCAATTTAGACCAGAGTAGATAAACAAACAAAGTTTAAAATACTAAAAGTGAATTATCTTGTCTCAATGGGTTAAGAAATACTCTGAAGTGGTTTTAAATAAAGAGGAAGTGTTCTGCAAGGCATGTGAGAGAGTGCTAAGTTTTCATTATAACGTTTTACTAAAAATTTGAAAGGAAATTTAAACAGAAAATGCCGTTAGTTTATTGTTCAATAAAAACTGAAAATTATACTTCTCTTGACCACCGACTCACGCTCGCAATGGAAACATGTTTATTAGTATATATTAATACCACCTCGCGTCCAAATCTACAAAGCGAATTTGCGAATTTGTCCGTTCTCTTATTCGATGGAATACGTGCTGGGATGCAGATTTCATGCAAATAACTATTCTCATAAAAAAGTGTTCGAAAAACGACGGATTGTGACGCACAAAGCATTAACATATATTAAGTGTCATTAAAGTTTCTTAAATCACTCAACTAAAATATCATAAATTGCTCAAGTGCTAGACTCAGCGTCTACCTCGGAACTTTGTGAAATATCATGAAAGATTATCCAGTGCCGCACTGTGGGCATCAAGTGATCCGATTTTGCGAAAAGTGTTTCGCTCTCATTTGCTCAAGGAGTTTTTTTATGTAAACATGTCTAATATTTGCTTTGCTATCGAATTGAAAATTACAAAGATAAAAGAGTTAAAGTTATATACAATCGGCAAGAGATGGCGCACAAACGTTGAAGTGGATTCATTGGTCGGTAAGGGCAAACTTTTTTATGGAAACTGACAAAATTTCAGACGTCCACTGTCAATAGTTGTTGTTTAAGAGTATGTTTTGTGTAGCAAGTCGGCGGTTTCGGAAAAATGAATAAAATCGAATTTCGTGCAGTGATGAAACACTTCCGGATAGCTGGAAGAACGGCAACGGAAATTCGAAATATTTTACTAGAGGTTCATGGCGTATGTACTCCATCATCTTCTGGGTGAGCGAGATCAAAGGTGATCGCACAAGCACAAGTGACGTACCACGCAGTGGACGCTCAAAAACCGCTACCAACGAAGAAATGGTCGACAAGATTCATGATGTCGTGTTAGCCGATCGCCGATTGAAGCTGAAAGAGATAGCAGAGACAACAGGCATCTCAGAAGAACGCCTTGGCCATATCCTACACGAAATTTTGGGTATAAAAAAGCTTTTGGCGCGATGGGTACCGCGTTTGTTCACACCGGAGCAAAAACGAAATCGGGTGACCGTTTCGGAGGAGTGTCTGGCCAGGATCCAACGCAATCCAAGGAATTTCTTCATGCATTTCGTAACCGTGGATAGTCTAAGTAGTGGACTTTTCCGGGCGAATCTGTTCCGAAGAAATATGGCGATCATTTTTTGGGATTCACAAGGTGTGATCCTCATCGACTATCTGCAAAAGGGAAGGATGATCACGGGGCAATACTACAACGATTTATTGATTAGATTCGACGCAGTATGAAAGGAGAAACGGCTTCGTTTGCAGCGGGAAAAAGTGCTTTTCCACTGCGATAATGCACCGTCTCATTCTTCCCGCATTATCGTGTCCAAATTGAATGAGTTGTGCTACGAATTAGACTCTCATGATCCACATTCACCGGAACTGGCTCCCAGCGACTTTTTCCTATTCTCAATCCTGAAAAGATAACTGGGAGGAAAGAGATTTGCCTTAAATGAGGAGGTCATCGCCGCTACAGATGGCTATTTTGCAGACCTCGAAACGTCCTACTTTTCCGACGGCTTAAATAGATTGGAGCACCGTTTGAGAGAGTGTATTGATCTTCGAGGAGACTACATCGAAAAATAAAAGGCCACACGAATACCGTGTTTTTCTTGCCGATTCCGGAAACACCTAAAGTCGCCCTCATAATATTTGTGTTTTAAATAGAAAATCATTGCCCACTACAAGTTAGCATTTGTAACATCTTGAGTACTAAGATGATACTTCACGGACAAAAAAATCACTACTGTCACTGAGAGAATATTATGTTGAACTATCAGAAAGGTTAATAAGACATTTACATGTCTCATAGCTAGACGAGAATGAAATAACCTTGTGAAGGGTTTTTCCTCGATTTTTGAAATTAAAACGAGTTATGAAAGTGGTATCGCATTATTTTTAGCTTTATTTTGAAGCATATCTGATGACATTGTGTTTTAAAAATTACATCACACAAATAGCCGCTGAAGTTCATTTGAGTAATTCGAATTGTGGTCATCCAATTCTTCGATGACATTCACATATAAACAAGGCTGAATGTCTCCAATGATGCGAGTGGTGTTGTTTCTTATAGCAAAGCCTCCGAACCTCTCAGCTAGTAAGTGTACACTGTCCAATTTGGGTTATAGGAAATTAGTAATCATTGCCCATTATCGATCATCATTCACAGCGAATGTGACTCTATCCTCATTTTCTGCCAGATTAACATCCACACTAGTCAGTTACTTTTTCTAGACGAAGTAGAGTTTGATAAATCTCTCGTGAGTTCTTGTTGCTCCAGATCCGGTAATTCTGTTTGATGACGTAGTCACCCAATCCGACAAAAAAAAACAAGACGCAGACTTCTTCAGCGGTAATATTGACTTCAGCACTGCTGAAGATGATAGCTTAGCTGTTGAAACGCCCGCCCAGTCTTTTAGTGAACAGTTGTGGTTACGGAGATAGTGAACTGTGTCAACATGGCTGTTATTATTTATTCAGCGTAATCACCCTTCTTGACTTCTTGTATGCTTTTTCTCCTTCCAAAGATGAAACCAACTTGAAGGGGTGAAGAGTTGACATGATAAAGGAGGTTGAGACTGAATAAGAAACGGCCCTGAATACATTCACAAATTAAAACCTCCTGAATGTATTTCTTTCGTGGCAGATGCGCTGGTATTGATATTTGCACTCCCATGGAGATTATATTGAAGGTAACGGAGGTGAATGGAATCCTACTACTTTCCAAATTTATTTATCGCTACATTTTGAGACTATCTCATATTTAGTTACCACTTCCTGTTTTTTAATAGTAGTCAGCATAAGATTTTATTAAATAATTACAAACTCAAATAGACATATTCGTTTGGTCAAGTCCAATATTGGTTTTTGCCTTCCTTGTAAACAGCTTTCAAACATTTTTAAAAGGTTAAATTTGACAAAATTCGACATAGGAAGGTTTTTGGACCCCTCGACTAACTTGCAGTACTTCATAGCTTTTGGTGAAGGGTCTACATCGGTTCATTTCTTTATATGTAGCGGCGCCTTAAATTACTTTGTCTTGGGACTCTGCTTATACCAATTTTGTGCTTGCTCTTCTTTTACCAAACGTAGCATGAATTTGTCTTCAAGTATTTGTAGTAAAAGAAAAAGAGCAATCACAAGTATCGGATAAATAGAATAGAATAAAGATGTTTGTTGTTATGGTGCAGATATATTATCCGGTTCTACTACTATATATATATTGTAATGATATGAATTATTGTCTATTATTTACCAATGATTTTTTTCTAAAATTTTACTGGTTCACCAGTTCCAGATACTTTCTCGCCACTATTTGGTGCACGCCGTTATTTTTTATTTTGGTTGATGTTAGGAGTTGGAGGCAAAGTACCGTTAGTACTCTTTATGAAATTTTAAACACAGATATTCAATCTGTACAGGTTTCATTCAAAAGTTTTACAGATATCTACTTTGGGTATTCTTTAATAACTAATTACTCACAATTTTTCTTCGTGTTAAAAAAAAGGGGTCCCTTCAACAACACTTACAGAGGAGACGTAAACTTTACTATCGTTTATTATATATATCGCGTTCCGTAAACATATTTCTTTATATAAATAAATATTTCAAAATTTCATTCTTAAAGGACGTTTAATATACTGTACTCACATATTTCAATTACATTGTATGCATATGCGTTATTCCGAAATCGTACTTATAATCTTCGAAATTTCTCGTACGACGGAAGCATGGCGCGACTGTCAGCATTTAACTTTATATCTCACATGGATCAAGTACGTGTGTACTGTGTGTACTGTGTGGCCTACCATATTGGCGAACAAATGCGTTGCCATGGATATAAAACAAAAGAAAAACGGACAGATGAAGATTGTGTCAAAAGTCAGACATGTTGGCATCGTTTCTCCTGAGAAAGAATAATTAGTTATTTTCTCATATAACTCTGTAACTTTATAAATATCTTCGTTTATATCCATTAATAAAGTGTATCAGCTGATACTACATATAAAATCTGGAAGTTCCGGACACATATTTTTGAAGCAGGAAACCAGTCCATCCTAAAGGCGAGCCACTTTTTTCTCATTGTAATTTATCAACTAGTTATGCAACCTTGACAACGCATATGTCGTTTACTGGTAATGCAGTACAATAAAAATAAAGACTAATAAAAATCAGTTTGCAAGTATCATTTTACAATAATCTGCCGTTTCTAAAAATTGGTTAACGACTTTTTGATGGACTCTGTGTGAAGCAAACGTTCCATGAAAATCTTGACGGTCAACTCTTGAAACGCAAAAGTTTATTCTTTTTTTATGTCTCGTACATGAGCACAGTTACTTATTACTTTGAAAATTAGTGATTTATTTGAAAAAATTACAATTTTTGCATCTTTGTCACATTAATACTCTGTTCCACAAATGGAGAGGGTAATTTAAATTACAGGCGCCAAAACGAAACATTTTGGGTTTCATCGAATCTAATCTATACACCGATAATTCGAAAACTTTCCTAAGATATGTTTTTGTGTCGAACATTTATCTCTCGATGAGGAAAATTATCTGGTAGCTTTCATGTATGGAAGAACTCGCTTTACTGCCTTCTCGACTTCCGTTGATCTTTGCCGATTTATGAATCTACTAAGATAAAAGATGAAATAAAATGATATATTTGGTCTGATCAACGTAGACAGATACATCAAACTACCAATCAATTGTTTGCATGAAATTTTAACCACTCTTTTCGTCATGCCCACTTTCAAACCAGGTCCCGATTCAAAGAATTGACTGAGTTCCTGCAGAGATGCTATTTACCCCATAAAGTATGCATTAATTATGTTAATAGTGGGTTGAGTTTACTATTAGATACCGTTACGTGCTGCTCGATATAGTTATTTCTTTGTGTATGTAAATAATTTAAGAATAATGTAAGAACGCCCCGCAAAAAAACCGCTTACTAAGGAAACACGTACAGCAATATTAATGCTACATCAAGAAGGATATTCTGTGCGGAATATTTCCGGCCGTCTTAAAAAAATCCACAGTAAATTTAATAGTTCGCCGCTTCCAACAAACTGGTACACTTGCTAGCAAAATTCGTTCAGGATGTCCTCGAGCAACATTCAGGGGCGACGATAAAGGCATAAAATTGCTTATTAGTAAGAGAAATAGACGATTAACGTCTCCTGAAATTACGACGGAAATGAATCGGGCTAAAAACAAGAAGGTATCCGATAGCGTAGTGAAACGTCGTTTAAAAGAAACAAATCTCCACGGCAGCATTGTTCCATGAAAACCGTTGGTACGTCGTGGGAATAACCAAGAACATTTATTAGCTAACACTCACAAAGACTGGACAACGAAACAATGGAGAAACATACTATGGACTGATGAGTACAAATATAAAGTGTTTGGTCAAAGCCGCAAAACATTTATCAGGCCCTCAAAAATCAAGGAAACGTTTCCTGAGTACATTACACCAACAATAAGGAAAGGTGGTGGTTCCATTCTTGTATGGGGTTGTTTTTCATTAGGTGGAATAAGGGACCTTGTGAAAATTGATGGAATAATAAGGAAGGAGAAATATCGTGAGATATTAAAAGAAAATGCTCTACCATCTGTATTGCGCTTAATACGCAGACATGAAAGGAATATTAAAAAAAAAATGGCTTGGCCTCCCCAGAGTTCGGATCTTAATCCGATAGAGCTTCTGTGGGAGGAATTGGACAGACGAGTTAGAAGAAGATGTCCAAAACCCATCTCTGGACGGTATTGCAGAGGGAGTGGAATAATATTCACGAATTGTGCGAGTGGTTAACTGTAACTTATTTTATGTTTTCTAACATTTATTATTACTTTGTCTTTTGCGTACAATTCTGCAATAAATCGTAGATGAATAAATATTTTTTTTATAATTGTTTCGTTTAAAGTTTTGAAGCAAGCGTCAAATTTTACATGTAATAGGAAGTGTCCATAGTATTATGAGAGGTAGTGTGTATCGTTTACAAATACTGTAAACCAAATGTTGGAGCCATAGTATCACCGTCTGATCTTTTTGGTTATAATCGATGGTAAAGTTATAAAACCATTCTTTTTCCAGCGTGGAACTCCTTCAAGCTATATAATGCCCTTTTCAGCTTTAGCAATTTATTATTATTTGTGTTAAGTTCTTCCGGTACTATGATTGATATTGATTCCGGAAGGCTGTTAGAGCGTCCAATTATTTAATAATTTTATTTCACGTTTTTGAAAAATCAAGTCTTATTAAATCTATTTTGCTACTAGCGCGAATACTTTTGCAGACAATCTATTTTTTTATTTCACCTTCTTATTATACGGAGTATCCACTTTTATCTTGATTGGTATTGTATTTTTCCGCAAGTCGATAACATGCCAAAGTATTGAATTTTGGTGTACTTTTAATTCCTTAGTTATTTTACTGTTTTGGGAACTTTTCGATGACAGCAATGACCATGCACAATTTCTTTGATAAAAATGAAGTTCCAACAATGAATAATGTCACGCTAAAAGCAAGGAAAGACACAACAATATGCTAAAAATAAGTTGCATACCTTTACATAATTTTTTAAAACCTGTTAGTTCCAATAATTTTTTTCTAGTCGACGAATAAATAATATTAAATATTGAAAATGGTCAAGAAAGTCGCTGTTAGTAGAAATAGATGAAATTAAGGGTGAGCGTGATTAATTGATTCTGAATAAAGAAATTACTAAAAAGTAAAAACTATTTATATTTAGTCGTTATAGCAACTGCATTATGCAGACACTTATAACAGCTATTGTAATAACATTCATTTATGGTGTATATAAACTGCTTTCTTTATGTAACAACAAATATGTTTGAACTATAAATTCCAAAATACTATTTCTACACACACAAAAATATCAAACCAACAAACATATTATTAATAATTTTTCAATATTCATAATATTTAAAAACAATCCTTGAAAGGTATTTTATGTTTGTTAGATTATTAATATAAATTGGTCGCCATCTTCTGGTCTTTTTGTTTCAAATTTAGATCATATTGATAAATTTCCTTTATGTCAGCCTGCTTATTTCCGGTACTCTTTCTATTTTTTGAATAAATCACACGTTATCTACAAGAATATTTTGCTAATACGTGTAAATGTATTTATCTATTTTAAAACCATAAATTTATTTTGAATGATCATATTTAAGTATGGAAAATTGAAGGACACCAATGCGTTCTCCGTTATTCTTCCAGAGACGTTAGCCTTTTAAACTTTCTCTTTCTTTGGAAAACACTTTGCCGATTTTCCATTCGGATATATGGTACGCTTTCCCTATGCAAAGATAGTAACCCTCTTCAAAACCGCCATTAATTGCGTTAGTCAAGTAACTATAATCGGTCTCGTTTTCTCAATCAAAATCAACGTCTTGCCAGTAAAATTTATGCGGAACAGGAGTGCACAGAATCTACAACTGTACTTAGCTACAAACTATCTTACTTTTTTCCTTAAAAGATAATAAACATCCTACCTTTATATTTTCTGTAATAATACGTTTTCTAACTCTTACTGCAATTACTTGATTATTATGTGAGTCAATACAGGCTGGGAGCAGGAACTCCCTAAACAGAACTTGTCCGATGTATTTACCGTCGGGTACTTCAAGAGCATTATCAGGTATGTGATTAGGAATGTAATCCCTCCAATAGTAATCTCGAAGAATTGCTAAGAAAGGTAATTAAATGAACTTTCACACATTAAATTAAATAAATATTGCAAGTGACGGTTTTATTATTTACAGTTACCTTGAATACAATTTACTTTGAAACATAGGCTCCCGGAAAGGGACATATAAATAAGCATAGCACCGAGGTACGCTTATAAATTTAAGAAATAAATAGGGTTGGCTCCCCTATAAAAAGGTAGTGGTGCATGCAAACAGATAGAGGCATTAGTACATGCCTCTAACAAAGCTTCAGCGGAAGCATATAAGAGTTTAACCTTTTAAACAGAATCAAGACATGGCTTTGCAACGTACATGCTGAGGCATTACTTTATGTTGCTACCAATGAAAATACATATACAAATGCTAATGTGCATTACATGTATAAGAGAGCTCGAATAACTGCAATTATTGCAAATATATATATCTTACGTACATCGTACATGTACATAGGCAAGAGTGGAAACCGTGCAACCATTTCCTTTTTAAATATATTTTTTTGCGCATGCGCATTGAGTTTCACTGTACAACCTTTCCTTTAGTAAATAAGCGAACATAGTCTATAAGTAAGTATTGGTCAAGTAATTCAGGATTTTACGAGCAGGCTACAGCGGCGATGTTCTTCAAACCAGGAGAACGTAACATTGGTCCTTCGAGCCGGATATTAGCCTTGTCTCGATAGAAATTAAATTTCCCGTCTAATAAAATGGAGGAAGATCTATCTTCGTTGAAAGTTTTTTTTTTTAAAAGTTTACTTACTTGTACGATGAATTCGACAGAATTCAAGGCAAAATAGAAATACTAGATGAAAATGAGATAGACGCAGACGAACGCGAAGAATTTGAAGAGAAATACTTCGACTTTGAAACTCGCTTTAGAAAAGCTCTGACTGTAAGCGGCAATTTGAATCAACAGAAAACTGAGGTTTCCACTCCCGATATAATAAAGCTGCCGAGAATAGACTTGCCAAAATTTTCGGGTAATTACGAAGATTGGCTACCGTTTTACGATATATTCAGCTCTCTTATACACAGCAACAGTAATGTACCAGCGGTACAAAAGCTGCACTATTTAAAAGCATGTTTAAAAGGAGAAGCAGCGAATATCCTGCATTCGCTAGAGACGTCTGCAAATAACTACGAAAACGCCTGGCAAATGTTACAAGACAGATATTGCAATAAACGAGTTATTATGCAGAAGCACATAACCGCTATCCTTGATCTCCCTTCTGCGACAAAAGAGAATGTGAGCATGCTACGTCGAATCTTGGATGGCATTTTAAAACATACTAGGGCTTTAACCGCTTTGAAACGGCCCACAGAACATTGGGATGATCTACTTATCGTTATCGTCGCCAAAAAACTTGATGCACAAACGCTAAAAGACTGGGAAACAAGGATACAGACAACAGAAATACCGACATTTAAGGAGATGGTCAGTTTTCTAACGCAGAAATGTCAGACACTAGAGGCTATCGCTAAATCAGCCGGCACGCATTCTCAGAAAGCAACCATCAATGTGGTAACGAAAAAGCCACCGTCGAATACAGATAAAACATATGTCGCTACATGTTTATTTTGCGAAGGCAAACACATGATCTATCAATGCGAGAAATTCCTCGCACTAGTACCAAAGAAACGTTTCGAAGAGGCCAAATCGAAACAGCTATGTTTTAATTGCCTGAAAGCCAGGCACAAAGATAACAAGTGTCCGTCAAACTATAGTTGTCGAATATGTCGCAGGAGGCATCATTCCGTCTTACACATTAGCGGAAGAAACGATGAAGCCCAACGCAGCCGACCTGGCTCTCCACAGCCGGAATGCTCAACTTCTGTTACAAGTCATAGCTGTAATACTAAGTGTCACGCATTGCTATCAACAGCCGTTGTGAACATTCTGGATCGCAGAGGACACTCTCGAAGATGTCGAGTATTATTGGATTGCGGATCCCAATCCAATCTAATAACTAAACGAATTGCTGATAGTCTTGGCTTTAGGCAAACACCCGCTAATGTAGCATTAGCAGGCATCACACGCTCGAAAACACAGATTACACGAGCAGTGGACGTATCCATTAAATCAAGATGCACTGGATTTCAAACAAAGCTAAATTGCCTCGTATTAAATAAGATTACCGATCGTTTGCCTCTTGTTTCAGTATCACGAGGAAACGTTAAGATATCGAATAATATTAAGCTTGCGGACCCGCAGTTTAATTCTTCCGCCGATATAGACATGCTAATTGGTGTAGAATTATTCTACAAACTACTTTGTGTTGGCCAAATAAATCCTACTCCAAATGGGCCTTGTTTGCAGAAAACTTTATTAGGCTGGATTGTCTCTGGTAAAATAGCGACGCCACGATCGTCAAATTTAACAACGTGCCATATCAGTACCATGTCGAAGCTCAATAACAATATCAACAAGTCTTGTAAAATAGAAAAGATACCAGAGCAATATATATTCTCCGCAAAAGAGAACAGCTCGGAACGACACATTTATGCCACAACACAAAGAGATTTTTATGTAGACGATCTCTTAACTGGACCTCAAACAATTAATCAAGCCTTAAAATCTGTTAACAATCACCCGACTAAAATAACCGGAAATGCATCATTAAATTATGAAAAAATAAATACCCTTCCCGTACAAACGGAAGGTATTTTGAACTCTCGACCTATGACACCGATCTCTAACGATCCAAACGATTTATCATTCTTAACTCCCTCGCATTTCCTAACTGGAGTTCCTATTGCTACTATCCCTGAACCAAATTTGTCACATTTAAGCCAACTTCAACTAAGAAATGAATGGCAATCAAATCAGGGATTGGGTATCGCTCCCGGCACCTTAGTCCTTGTACGTGAGGACTCTAGCATCCCGTGCAGTTGGTTAATAGGACGAGTAGTGGAAGTGTTTCCAGGCAAAGATGGCATTGTACGCGCTGCCAGCGTGCAAACTCCCCGTGGGATAATGCAGCGACCCGCTGCAAAGCTGTGTGTGCTGCCTCTCTCCGGCAGCGAAAGAAGACAGCCTTCTCCAAATCACCACACCGAAGAAGAGACTGAAATGTGCAGTGTTGTGCTAGTGCGCGATTGTTGTTCTCACCCAGTGCACCAATTTCCCTCCAAAATAGACTAAAGACATTAAAAACACTTTTCGTAGTGCATGTTGAAGATGGTCCTTCAAGGGGCCGGTATGTTAAGGACTTAACATTGTTTTTTGTGTTTTGTAAGTTTTTACTATTATGTATTTTATCTTCTTTGCATTATTATTTTCATTTAGAATATTATTTTCATTTTTATATTTATTTATTTTCATTCTTATATTTATTTATTTTGCTCTCTTATATCCAATTTTACTTTAATATGTATGTACATTACGCATTGTATATGTATGCAAGTCAGCCATTCGCATTACGCTAGCTAAAACTGCCTAATTAGAAATCATTCACTGCAACGTCGTCGGATATGTAATGGGAGTTTTCTTGAAATGTAAGGTACACAAGCATAGGCAGTCGTCTCCCGCGCGACAGTCGAGGTATTAGCGATCGTGCACTCTCGGTCACCTTTCGTGCCTCGTCGTAACGTGTACAGTAACGTCGTCGTAAGATTATTAGAGATTTCTAAGTTTTTCTAGTTTTGGCGGGAATCGTCGAGCACGAGTATAAATTCTCGATTTTCTATCATCGTACGTCGAGGCTACTGTGTCCATTGTCGTCTATACATATTTTTAGTCTTCAGTTAAGTTTGTGTCGGAAATTATTTTGGTGAGATTGTCGGCGCGCATGTATAGACCTCCTCTACAAGTACGATCACTCCGCTTCTTGCTGACGGTCGTTGCGGCCGCAGCGCCCGTTGTCTTTTGTACGTTTGTTCGGTCCTTGTCGTATCGGGACTTAGAAATTTTTCATTTAGTTGCTCGTCGTAGCGGACGAGTGTCACGGACCAGTTTTCTTATGTAATGTCGGCATCATCGCTCCGTTTTACTTGTCGGTGCGCAGTTCGCACATTTACTGGTTACTGGATTTTTCCCTTCTTTGGGGCGCAGTAGAGTAGAGAGCTAAAGATTGCACATAGCGTAATATTTCAAACGAGAACGCCTGGGTAGCTGTGACATTACTTTTGTATTGAGATCGGCTATTATCGCTACTGTCGCCCTCGACCAGGCGTTCAAGCTCTAAGAGATAGGGTGGGTTCCCCTATAAATGTGAATATAACAAACGTATTTGGTCAAGTACAAATACATGCCAATAATACAGGGCCAAGTCCCTTAGGCAAATTTAAAACAAGGAAAGTATATTAGGCTCCCGGAAAGGGACATATAATAAGCATAGCACCGAGGTGCGCTTATAAATTTAAGAAATAAATAGGGTTGGCTCCTATAAAAAGGTAGTGGTGCATGCAAACAGATAGAGGCATTAGTACATGCCTCTAACAAAGCTTCAGCGGAAGCATATAAGAGTTTAAGCTTTTAAACAGAATTAAGACATAGCGTTGCAACGTACATGCTGAGGCATTACTTTATGTTGCTACCAATGAAAATAAATATACAAATGCTAATGTACATTACATGTATAAGAGAGCTCGAATAACTGCAATTATTGCAAATCTATATATCTTACGTACATCGTACATGTACATAGGCAAGAGTGAAACCGTGTAACCATTTCATTTTTAAATATATTTTTTTGCGCATGCGCATTGAGTTTCACTGTACAACCTTTCCTCTAGTAAATAAGCGAACATACTCTACAAGTAAGTATTGGTCAAGTAATTTAGGAAATTACGAGCAGGCTACAGCGGCGTTGTTCTTCAAACCAGGAGAACGTAACAATTGTGTTTATTTCATATATACTTATCTAGACTTTAATTTTATTTCTTGCAAATATTTTGTCTAAATTTCGTTTTTTAATGCTATCTTTTAGATATAATATGAGGGCTACCTGAAATGCTACCGGAATCGACAAGAAAAACGGTATTGGTGTAGTTTTTTCATTTTTATTTTTCGATGTAGTCTCCTCGAAGATCAATATACTTTTTCAAACGGTGATCCAGTCTCTTCAAGCCGTCGGAAAAGTAGGATATTACGAAGTCTGCAAAATAGTCATCTGTAGCAGCGATGTCCATTTCATTTGAGGCAAATCTCTTTCCTCCCAGTTATTTTTTCAGGTTTGAGAATAGGAAAAAGTCGCCGGGGCTAGGTCCGGGGAATATGGAGGATGAGGGACTAATTCGTTGCATAACTCATTCACTTTGGGCACGACGATGCGGGATGAACGACCCGGTGCATTGCCGTGGTGGAAAAGCACTTTACTCTGCTGCAAACGAGACCGTTTCTCCTTCAATACTGCATCAAATCCGGTCAATAAATCGTTGTAGTATTGCTCCGTGATCGGCCTTCCCTTCCGCAGATAGTCGATGAGGATCACACTTTGGGAATCCCAAAAACTGGTCGACATTTCCCGCCAATGGAATTGTCTTTGCTTTCTTCAGAGCCGAATCGCCCGGAAAAGTCCACTGCTTCGACTGTTCCTTGGCCTCCGGCATGTAGTGGTGGATACTACTCTCATCCACGGCTACGAAACGCATGAAGAAATCCTTTGGATTGGGTTGGATCCTGGCCAGACACGAAACGATCCTATTTGTTGGTACCGGTTTTTGGGCATCCACTGCGTGATTCACTACTTGTGCTTGTGCGGCCACGTTTGAACTCGTTCAGCCAGATGTTAATGGTCGAGAATGATGGAGTATATTCGCCATGAACGTCTAGCAAGATATTTCGAATTATCGTGGCCGTTTTCCCAGCCATCCAGAAGTGTTTTATCACTGCAGGAAATTCGATTTTACCCATTTTTGCGAAATCGCATGACTTGCTACACAAAACACACGCTTAAACAACAACTATTGACAGTAGACGTCTGAAATTTTGATAATAGCCATAAAAAAGGTTGCTCTTGCCGACCAAGGAATCTACTTCAACCTTCGTGCGCCATCTCTTGCCGATTCCGGAAACATTTCAGGTAGCCCCCGTGAAATAAGTTAAATGATAGCAGGTTTTTCATAGCAATGGAAGCGCTAATAATATTTAAAAGAAATAACTTGCTCTTGATCTCATACAAAATTTAATGTAAAATTATAATTAAGATGGAAGTATATTTGTATCGATGCCTTCCGACTAGCCGTTTATTTTGGAGCATTTGGGCAATCCTAACCTCCCCCTTCATTATTTCGAACACAATGTTATTCCAATTTTTAGACCTATTTCAATCCGTAGAGGTAAAATTTAATCGTGATTTTTGATAGCAATTCTTCACGCCGTTCTTATTTTAATTGTATTACATTTTGTCAGATTTTAATGACACTTCCTTCTCTTTACGTTTTATTTAAAAATTATCTTTAACTAGATAAATGAATCCCTAATATTTATGGAATTGGTCTCTATTTCCAATATTGATGTCATTCAGTGTAATTTACGTCCGTGAAGATAATCCTTTTTTGACTTGTTGCACTAAATACTACTAACAAGCTTATAGAATACTTATTAGAATTATTTGAAAACGAAAAAAGATTTAAAAACGTTTGCTAAGATTATTTATAAATGCCTAATGTTTTTAGGATGACTACAAGGTATAATAAGAAATGTTTATTTTATCAAATCGCGTAGGACTGCCAATTTAATGAGGGAATTCCATCTGCCTGGCAGTAGGCCGAATTTTTTCAAGTGTACGTGGGATTGAAAAGTATCCTCATTCTATTTAAAACTTATTGACATACAATTTCAACTTATTTCGTAATAACTAATAAAACAAAGCATGAATTTACACGAATTATAGAGAACGTTCTATACAGTTAGTAAGTTTAATTAGTAAAGTGGCAATGTCTGAAATCCGGGGGCGTAACACCCACCTTTGCAATTCACACAACAAAACACACCGACACACAAAAAGCTCTCAGTTTATTACTTATTGCTAGATATCGGAAGATATGCAGTGGATGACTCACACACGGTTTGGTATCATATTCTTCCATTCATATATTTAATAAGTTCCTCTAATCCCTATTCGGGCACGTCCAATTGTAGGTACTTAAAGAATAAACATTTTAAATAAAAGAGTTAAGTTTAAGCGCACCCACAAAAATTTAATAAAATTAAGAATAATCTCCCAGGAAACGTTTGTGTTATAGATAAACAAAAATACTTCAAATTAGAGGAAAGTATATGTAATATGATGCACACAGGATATTATTAAGAAATATTTTTAACACAGAATGTATGTAATAAGCTAGTAAAATTTACGAATCCAATATACTAAGAAATGGAAAATCAATGTCGTGCTGGTAAGTGTTGCAGTTGTGGTAACTGCTTAAAGAAAAGCACAAAAATTGTAGTCATATTTTAAACCCAATTTTGATGTAACAGTACAGGTGATAACAACATTAATATGTGGGTATTGAATTCGTTATAGATTTGTTGCGATAGTAAAAACAATTGAAGAAAGAAGGCAATTAGATCTACAACATAGCGCCCGAATAGTGTTGAATTAAACAATAAGTATCGAATCGGGCAACACAACAATGAACTTGGTATATCCGATTACTATTATATAGCCAATATGGTATATATTGTGGTGGAATATCTCAGGCTTTTGATACTTTTTTAAATGGGTTCTTCAATTTACATTTTGTTCGTTTTATTTTTAAATTCAATAATCGTGGTTTCTAATTAAAATGACCAATGATAATGTTGTAAAGATAAATATATTAAAAAATCAAATATATATATACCGTTTTTTGGACAAAATATTCTTTTTTAACAGAAAACCTAAGGCAATCCCTGTCTAGCTAATTTTTATACATTCTAATTAATATACGAAACAAAATGAGAGCAACAAATATAAATAATTTTAAGAATTGAAGAAAATTCGAAGTCTTTAATTTTCGTAATCGTACTCACACGTAATTTCTCGTCTTTTAGGTGTCCTGGTCTTCGGCTTCTAATAAATGTGTCTGGAACTTCCAAATTTTTATTCTAGTATCAGCTGATACACTTTATGACTGGATATATTCGAAGATTTTCATAAATTAAGTTTTTATATCAGAAAATTACTGATTATTCTCAGGAGAGATGATGTCAATGTGTGTGACTTTAACACGATGTTTGTTTATATCCATAGTTACACATTTGTTTGCCTATATATTAGGCCATACAGTAAACACATACTTGATGTGAATGAAATTATATAGAGGTAACTGCTGCCAGTCGTGCCATCCTTACATCGTAAGAGAATTTTTGAAGATTATGTGATATAATTTTGAGATAATAACACATGGGCTGAAAAGTCCCGGGCCTAACACATAGATGACGCTAGTTTTATTGCAGTCATCTTTCTCTTAGTTAGTACTAACCTTCAAAAGACAGCAGTTAAAATTTCATGATATTCTATTCATTAGTTTGTGAGTTATTGTGCTAAGAGTCACGCTACTTTTGTTATTTTCAAAACAATGGATCAAAAACAATTTCGTGTTTTAATTTTATACTGCTTCTTGATGGGAAAAAATACCGTTCAAGCGAAGCAATGGCTTGAAAAGTGTTATGGGGCTCCGCTCCATCAGAAACAACAATAAAACGTTGGTTTGCTGACTTCAAACGTGGTCGTAGAGACACTGATGATGCAGAACGCAGTGGACGTCCAAATGAGGCGGTAACACCAGAGAACATCAAAAAAATCCACAAAATCGTTTTGAATGATCGAAAAGTGAAGTTGCGTGAGTTAGCTAACATCGTAAAGATATCAAAAGAACGTATTGGCTTTATATTGCATGAGCATTTGACTATGAGAAAGCTCTGTTCAAAGTGGGTGCCGCGTTTGCTCACTATTGACCAAAAACAAGAACGTATTGATGATTCTGAGCAGTGTTTGGCCATGTTTAAACGTAACAAACCGGAATTTTTGCGTCGATATGTGACAATGGATGAAACATGGATCCATCACTTCATTCCGGAATCAAAACGATCGTCATTTGAGTAGACAGCAACTGGTGAACCTCGTCCAAAGCGCCCGAAAGCACAACAATCGGCTGGAAAGGCTATGGCCTTGGTATTTTGGGATGTGCGTGGTGTAATATTCATCGACTATCTTGAGAAAGGAAATACCATCAACAGTGAATATTATATAGCGTTATTGGAGCGTTTGAAGGCCGAAATTGCAAAGAAACGACCTCATATAGCAAAGAAAAAAAAAATGTTTCATCAAGACAACGCACCGTGTCACAAGTCAATCAAAACAATGGCAAAACTACATGAATTGAACTTCGAATTGCTCCCACATCCACCGTATTCGCCAGATTTGGCTCCCAGCGACTACTGGCTGTTCGCAGATCTCAGAAAAATGCTCGCCGATAAGAAATTTCGCACGAATGAAGAGGTTATCGTTGAAACTGAGGCCTATTTTGAGGCAAAAGATAAATCGTTCTACAAAAGTGGTATTGAAATGTTACAGCGGCGCTGGAATGATTGCGTTGCTCTTGATGGAGATTACGTTGATGAATAAAGCTAATTTTGAACCAAGAAAAACGTGCTTTCTTTGTTAGGCCCGGGACTTTTCAGCCCACGTGTTACAATATGATTGAAATATGTGAGTACAGTATATTAAACGTCTTTTAAGAATGAATTTGGAAGAATTTATTTATGTACAAAAAATATGTTTACGAAAAGCGAGTTTACGTATAATTTATATATATATACATATGTATATATATCATATCATACCGGGGCTGATATTTTTTCAGAAATTTACAAACGTTGGTTAATTGGAAGGAAATTGTAATTTTATCATATATATATATACTAAACTTATATCTTTAGCTTAACATTTTTCTGCAATTTCAGTGCAGACTATATCACATCCAATTGTGATTTGATCCGAAATATGAATATAAAACTAAAGGTAATCGTTTCAATTCACCTTATATATTACGTACTGCATTGCTACCAAAGTTGAGAGTATCCTCGACAAATTCTTGTAAGATTAGATCTCTCATTAACCAATCAGTTTCACTGAAATGTTTACCACTTTCATTCACTACCATTATTTAATATGAAATTAATATGTACGTGTATTCCTCATTTCTCTAAGGAAAAACCATGATATGTATATTCTGTTTAACAAAATTAAAAGCTAATTTTACAAACACAAATCATCATATTTTTATGTATTTTGGACTAATACGACAATACTGGTATACTAATACGTGTTTGAAGAATATTCATATTAAACAGATGTATGCATACCTTGTATGATGTTCTTAGAAACATGCTCCCATGCTCTAATTTTATCTTTATTTAATACAGTAATCTTTTGCCTGCGCTTCTCTTAATGATTACAGCTTCGGGAGTGTAATCTCTTCGTCGAAAACTAGTTTATGATTTATTGGTACTTATAAAAGATATTATTTTGAAGAATCACCATCACAGTCATCGCATTCTAATTTTGTGCGCTCTTTATTTTGTAGATTAAATTTAAATTGCCTTTAAACATACCCTACAACGGTACCAAGATTTTAGTAGCCAACTAAAGTTAATAGGATGTTAGTACCCACTAAATACATCTATGAATAAGACATTTTTTAGTAGTATCTTAGTAGAACCTTAGTAGTCACTACACCTTACTGTGAATAAGGACGAGTATCATTAAGAGATCATTGTGTCCGTACTGTAAAATGGAGATTAGCAAAAGCAGGGCTACAAGGTGGTACAGCTGCTAATCTTAATTATATTATTATATTGATAAAAAAATCGCAAAAATTGGATTATGAGGTAATACAAGACATCGACGAATCCAAATTTGAATTATTTGGAAGTAAACGGCAAGTTTTTAAGCATAGCCGTGCTGGTAAAAAAAGCCGAAGCAAAATGTTGCTAAAATTATAAAGCAAGGAGGTAGGAATATAATGGTTTGGGACAGTTTTAGTGGTGGACACCTTGGTACAAAATTGATTCAAAAATAACCGAAGACAGACTTCATTTTTGTGTAAAATTGCTAATATAAATATAATAATAATAATTATAATAATAGTAATTTATTTCCAATAGGTACATATTTAGCCAGTTACAGGAAACAGCAAAATTAATATTGTACGACAGCAAAATATTTATTATATAAAATAATGTCTCAAAAATACAAAATATTACTACTACTCTATGGTATAAAAGGATATATAAAGAAAAAGGATTATTCAACTAATACTAAACCTAAGATGAGTGACGAAAAGTTGACAAAAGCTAGGGGGAAGAAACCAGACGAAGAAAGACTGCATCAATGTTAGATTTAAATGGGTCAGCGTTCATATCACAAAGATCAGAGATTCTGTTAAAGTTAGTGCACATCAGGTATACTGGGGACCTTATAAGGACATTTGTTCGAGTGCGGCTGCAATAGAAGGCAAATGACGAACTTGAGCTAATTCTGGGAATAAGAAAATTATACTTATTCAAGAGCCAGGGACAATCAATCTTGTTACGTAGTAAATAAAATAAAAATTTTGACAAAGAAATCGTTTTCCTGGTAGAAAGCGAAACAAAATTATATTTCTGCAGCAATATACTATGTTCAAAGCCTCTATGTGGATAAGATCCCCCCGGCAGAAAATAAAGGAACTTCGGAAATCTTCTCTGCACCGGCTCAATAGAGTTTATGTGTGTTTCATAAATAGGAAACCCGACCAACGCGTTGTGTTCTAACCGGGATCGAATGAGAGAAAAGAATAATGCAGATAGAGCTTGTACATTGCGGAAGTCTGCAATTACGATAAATAAATCCATATATTTTATAGCATCGCGGTACCAACTGAGACATGTGATCAGAAAAAGACAGAGCGGTACCAAAAAGCAGCCCCAAATCTTTGACAGATTTTGGCACCTGCAGTGGAGTTACTTCAACGTTATAATTGGAGATAATAGCTTGCTGCCGCTTAGTAAATGTCATGGTAGTGCATTTAGATATATTTAAGGACAATCTTTTAACTTTACAGAAACTAGAAACACAATCGATACTTCTCTGAAGCAAAACCCAATCTGCAGTGGAATCAATGCTTAGAAATAGTTTAATATCATCAGCGTACATTAGCGTTTCGCATTCAACAGTACTTAGCAATGTCGTTTACCAAAAGCAGGAATATTAGAGGTCCAAGATTAGATCCTTGCGGTATACCGGAAGTAGCGATGTGCTTGGGTGATACGTAGTTTCTATAGCATATTTGAAATTCTCTATTGATCAGGTACGATTGTATGAGTGAGCGCCGCAATGGCCTTGAAAATCCGAAAGAATTCAGTTTTCGTAGAAGAATATAGTGGTCTAGCTGATCAAACGCTTTCTGGAAATCCAAGTAAATGGTATCAACTTGGCTGCTGCTATCTATTGCTTCAGACACGTATTGCGTAAAATAAGCTAGATTAGTGACGGTTGAACGCTGGGACATAAAACCATGTTGCTTCTGACAGAACCATCCGCGCAACTCTAAAAAAGCCAAATATATCAAATTAGTTGGCACTTGTGAATTAGAGTTAAATAACCTATAATAATGAATATTGTTTTCCGATGCAACTGCAAAGCTTAGAAATTTAATTTGCAAGTAAACAACAAATAGTAATAAACGAACTACTTCCGGAATTAGACCGTGAGATATATATAGAAATGAAATAAGAGTAAGAGGAGAAAGAAATAAAAAGAAAGAAAAAGAGATAAAAAGAAGAAGAATGAAAAATGGGCAGCGTAAAAAAGAAAGAAAAGTGAAAAGAATAAGAGAAGAGAGCCAGAAAAGTGGGGGGTCCAATTCCGGAAGTAGTTCGTTTATTAGTAACTCTGGCCGTGGAAGCATACGTATTCATTTCAAACAACAAATACTTTGACAGACAGGGCAACCAACATAAACAGCTAAAATTCGTCAAATTTGTCGAAACATCTACAAACAATGGTTCTTCTAATGTTCCGTTGCAATAACTCTAGTTTGCCTTATACATTTTGCTTTCCCTACTTTTGGAGCGTTATTTTCAGTATAGACCTAAGAATATTTTCAATTACAACAAAAAAGTGGTTGGTTAACTTAAATTAATACTTCACTCTTCAATAACTTCGACATGTAGTTATTTCGGTTCGCTCTGTATATTCTAAAATAGTTTTCACCTTTGTGACGATTTTTTAAATTGCTTATAGTAAAAAGTCTGCTGCTGCCGTCTACACATATAACATCGATATTCTATTTTAAGAACTGTAAGGTAGGCAGATGTTTTGCTATATCCCATTCCAGCAATTGAATTCTTGAAAACATTGACTCATATCAGTCTCTACGTTGCGCATACGTTAGTCGTGTTATAAAATCCGCAAGCATTGCACTCTTAGCTTTAGTTCTCCTCAAACCTTTCAACTTTGAACATTTTAGCAGTGCAATTTGTACTAATACTTAGATATGGAATTAAAACAGTATAACGAGGATTGTTGCTCTTTTCGTAGACGTCCTTCATCCCGTTCACAACGTTGTAGATCCAACCGTTCGCGTTACTCAGCTACAAATCCACCAAGTAAGAATCTTTTATAAATTTCTGCTTTATATGTATATCGTAATGTGACCGTGTTTGTTCATTAAACATAAGATTATTACTGGAGGGATTACGTTGATGGCAGAATACCTTGCGATGCACTTCAAGGACCTAATGGAAAATTCATTGGCCAAGTTTACTATGGGGAACAAATATTGCCGGCGGACGTGTGCCCCATCAAACAATTGGCAATCGCTGAACGATGCGGGAAACAAATAGTTGACGAAAATATAAAGGTATATGTTTTGTTATTATATTTTAGAATGATTAATATTTATATATATAATCTCCTCACAATCTTTCATCTTTGCTTCAGATACTCTGCACGCCTAATCCAGAAGCGTTTATCTGGCAGCCTATCGATTTCGATAGCGTAACCGAAGATGAAATGAAAAATGTTATTAAGGGAGGCTCTCAAGATGGTTATGACCTTTTTATAGGAAAAGCTTTTCACGAAGGTGATTGGAAAATTGGGAAGGTGGTGCCTAGAACTAATCCGTACAAGGGACTTCAAGTATGGAATGAATACGATGCATGCGCCATAATTCGCAATTTTCATATTTTGAAATTTTCAAATAAAGATTATCCAGTTGTGTGCTACTGCTAACTTTTATGCTGATGTTATAATTTTGTTTGTAAAGAAGATCTGATTGATTAAATTGTCCTTATCATTTCATATGTACCTGTTTGTATTTTTTATTATAAAAAAAAATAAAAATAATAAATATATATAAATTTCGTTGTAATTTTTAATAGTACCTTTTTACGTACAATATAATGTATTCAAAAATAATAACCTTTTTCATAGCAATGCAAATTCTGGTAATATCGAAAAGAAAGAATGACTGAAGCTTATGATTAGATACAAATTTGATATAATATAATAAAAAAACTAATTAATTAAATTGTATATTTAATACTGATGCCTTACAATTAGTTTATATTTGAGGCCTTAGGCAATAATTATAATTTTGTTTTCAAGGCCTTCTTCGTCGTAAGCGATGAACTGCCGTTAGTTTCCCAACGACAAAAGGTGACTCAAGAGCATACCGAACCCGAAAAAGTACTGCCACTACTAGGGTTGCTATTTATGTATCCGGGATAATAAATATAAATAAATTTGCAATTGAAAATGGTTTTATTGTTTTTCAAAATATTCTCTGCGATGATTGATACACTTTTGCAGACGTTTGAACCAATTTTCATAGGACTTTTTCCATTCCGATTGAGGTATCTCCAAAACATGTGTTTTGAATGTGTCGACCGCTTCTTCTGGCGTCGTTGACTACTTAGTTTATTCTTCACGGACAGAAATAAAAAGAAATCACTGGCTGCCAAATGAGGATTGTAAATTTAAGTTAAATATTGAGTTGTTTGGCTTGACGTGTGACGGTCATGGTAAAGAATGATTCTACATCGCTGGTTGATTTCTCCTATTTCTTCAAAGACTTCTGACAAACAAATGGTTGTGTGTTCAGAATTGAGCGTTCTACGATTCTCTACTAACACTGTAGTCAGATGCTCGTTTACCCCAAAAAAGAACAGGGGACCATTTGCTTCGAGGTGCTTCTGGCACGAACAATTTTTGTTGGGTTTGGCACATCTCTTGGAAGCCCCATACAGTCGATTGCTGTTTTGGTTTTGGGCTCATACGCGTAGATCCAAGATTCGTCACGGATTTTGACGCACCACGCTTGCACTTTCTGAGCATTTATTCGCACCAATCAACACGAACCTTCTTTTGGGCGATTGTCAAATTATGCGGAATCCAAAGCGCACAATTTTTTTCACAGCTAAATGTTACGTCACATGACGATCTTGCTTTATCACTTGGCGCACAGCATCGACCTCTTCTGCCACAACAATCAGTTTTGGACGGCCTTGTTTAAATTTGTCCGTAAGTGAACAACGGCCACGATTGAATTCACTAAACCAGTGATATGCATTTCGTTTAGATGATGCTTCATCGCCAAAAGCTGAAGTGAGTTAATCGATGCACTGTGGTTGACATAATCTACGTCGAAAGTTGTAGTAAATCATCGTACGAAAATTCTGATGAGTTAATTTCATTTTTTGACTGAGATGAAATTTTCGTGTCACTAAACAATACAAATACCATCCGTATGACAAAACGTTCTGAGTACGTATACAGACATATAATCTCCAACTTTATGATGAATACGTCAGATGGCGCCTAGCAACACCATTGTTGCCAATTCTGGATATTTAAATAGCAACCCTTGTATACTTGACGGATGTTGGTTTGTATAATACCCGAGTTGCCAAATTCAAGTGCAACCCCTTTTACCAGTGGACCACCAATAATAATAATAATAATATTAATATCCTTATTGCCCAACAGATGACTTCTATTACAGGAGAATTAATGCAATTAACTATCACACGTGAATGCATAACATAAAAGGAAAAAAATAAAGAAACAGAAAATTACGTGAGTACAATAATGAACTGAAACTGTAAACTATAAACACAATAGTATAATATAAACTGAAATTAATTGACAAAAAATTTAGTAATTTCGTAATCATATATATCAACGTCCGCGTTAATTTCATTGAATGGGATATACATCCTATATATCAGTGATTTAATCAAAACTTGGTATTAGTAGAAGGGCAGAAAAAGACCCGAGATAGGCAAGTATTGTCAGGGAGTATCAATTCTATTGTTTGCCAAATTGGTAGAGAAGTCTCACATCAGCTTGACGCCGTTGTGATTGTAAAGACTGTTTCTTAGTTCTTCAAATATGATGATCATTTTGGATATACTCAGTATTCGTTTAAAGTATGTGTATTTGAGAAACATTTTTTGTACATTTTCAAAAGATATAAATGAAGCATACAAAGGTAACCAAACTTTGGATGCATACCCAAACATCAAGAGAACCAGCAACGCATTCTTCTGAGATGCCTGTTGTCTCTGATATTTCTTTCAGCTTCAATCGGTGATCGGCTAACACAACATCATGAATCTTGACGACCATTTCATCGTTGCTAACGGTTTTTGGGCGTCTACTGCGTGGTTCGTCACTTGTGCTTGTGCGGTTAACACAACATCATGAATCTTGTCGACCATTTCCTCGTTGCTAACGGCTTTTGGACGTCCACTGCGTGGTTCGTCACTTGTGCTTGTGCGGCCTCGTTTGAACTCGCTCACCCAGGAGCTGACGATCAAAAACGATGGAGCACATCCGCCATGAACCTGTAGCAAAATATTCCGAATTTCCATGGCCGTTTTCTCAACCATCCAGAAGTATTTTATCAATGTACAAAATTCGATTTTATCCATTTTTACGAAATCGTCTAAGTTGCTACACAAAACACACTCTTAAATCACAACTATTGACAGTAGACATCTGAAATTTTGACAGTTACCATAAAAAAGGTTGCCCTTCTGGACCAACTGCAACCTTCGCGCGCCATACCTTGCCGATTCCGGAAACATTTCAGGTCGCCCTCGTAGTAAATAAGCGAACAAAATTTTGGTGAGGAAGTTACAACATTACATTTTTCCACGTTCATCCTAAGACTATTATTAACACACTAGGATTCTAGTTTACTGAAATTCTCATGCATCAAATGGCACACCGACATGGTACTTACGCTGGCATAAAGTGTGAGATCATCAGCAAACAACTCCTTGCAATCTAATTGACAGCACAGATCGTTAATAAATACCTGAAAAAGGAGAGGGTCCAGTTTACTACCCTGTGTGACTTAAGAAAAGGGAGAAAATTTATCAGATGTATGACCAAAATATGTGGCGTACTGTATCTTTCCCAGCAAATACTTTCGAAAAAGTGACACAAGTCTGGATGAAACCCACCTCAGTGCAAATTTCAGTACAACTAGTTTGTGATCAACTCAGTCAAAGGCATTACATCAAATTACCATCCAATGACTCGGCTATGAATTGTGTAATCCTAGTCAGGTTAGTGACAGATCGCATACGCATAAAACCATGAATAAGTAAAATTGTACGAAGTTGTTGATATACATATGTGACTATATTGAACCATATCGTATACTTTGGTAAAATTATTAATTAAAGCAATAAGTCTATAGTTGCTAATTAAAGTGGCATCTTTCATTTGTGAACTGGACATAATTTTGCCGTTTCCCAATTATTCGGGACGGAAGGTGTTGATAGGGACAAGTTGAATAAATAACGCAATAAACTACTGGGCAATCCTAACCTATCCGTTCATTAATTCATTCAACATCTTTATTTTAATTTTTAAACCTGATTCAATCGGTGCACTTGAAATACAACTATTGTTCGCACAATACTTATTTTAGCTGTATAATATTTCGTCGGATCTTAGTGACACTTCCTTCTGTTAACATTTTTATAAAACAATATATTTCCTTGTAGTACTAATATTTATCGAATTCGTTCCTATTTTCCATCTTGATGTTCCTTCATAATCACTTCTTGCCTTATTACATTAAACACTATTAACGCCTTTATTGGATATTTATTTCAATTATTTGAAAACAACAGAAATACGTAACCACATTTTCTAACATTATTATCATGTAGCATTTTCTTTGAATTCTCAATGTTTTCAAAATCTCTAAAGTGTTGAATGACAAATGTTTATTTTAACGAGGTGATTCCAATCGTATGGCAGTAGGCCAAACTTTCATTTTCAAAGTAAACATGTGAGTTAAAAATATTTTCATTTCGTTTAAAATTTGTTGACGTGTGACTGTAATTTGAGCTTATTTCACAATAATGAATAGTATCTAAAATCTATATATCCAGTAAGTTTGATTGCAAACTGGCTAAACTGAAACCGCTATATATTGTTTTGTGCCGACCTATGACGTAAAAATTATGGTTTGCCCTCGTTCCATTTCCGAAGTATTTACGATTAAAGTATGGTAGGAAATGATTTTTTGCAGCCACCCTACCGATTGCAGAATTTTAGTAATTTTAATTCCCTCCCTCAGTCTGAAATACCCCAGAAATGAGACGAACACAATACGGTTTTTTTTGCAGTATAAATCAGTTCAAAACACTGTGTTAAATGAAATATGTTTTTATCCTAAGCTGACTCTACATATTTTATGTTATGATGTTTAACAACTACTATTTAATGATTAATATTGTGAACTAATCACCACGTGTTCATGCTACTCCGTATTGCCACTATTCTTATTGGCTGCGCTACCTGTCAGATACCGAGCACAGCACTATCCACGGGGCGCGCAATTCAAATATACAAAATATACATTTACATATAAAAGTCTTAACATGCCAGCCGCCTTGGAAACCACTGAACGTTTTAGTTCACCATTTATTGTGTTTATAGTTACCATTCTCACAACACCATCTTTACCACTATGAAGTTTGATGACTCGTCCCAGAGGCCATTGCAGTGATGGTTGAAAGTCGTCGACTAAGAGGACCACATCACCCACCTTCAAGTTTGGTGCTGTCTTGTTCCATTTGTGTCTTTGGTAGTGTAGATAGATACTCAGTTTTCCATCCCTTCCATATGTGTTGTTTCATTTTCTGCAGATGCTGCCACTTACTTAGTTTATTGGTCAGTAACTTGATTAGATCTATATCATAAACTTCCTGTGCAGTATTAAAATCAACCAATAGAAAGTGTAAGGGAGTGAGAGGAGAGAGATCGGATGGATCATTTGAAATACGAGATATTGGATGACTGTTTAAGCAATATTCAATTTAGGAGAGGATTGTTGCATATTCTTCAAACGTGAGCAATGCTTTACCAACTACTCGTTTTATGTGATATTTGACCGAATGTACTGCTGACTCCCAAAGTCCTCCAAAATCAGGTGACCTTGGTGGAATAAAATGCCATGTTATTTCTCTAGACTTGATTATGTTTGTCTTCCACAAATGTTCTCAATTGTTTTAATTCTTAATTAGCTCCTTGAAAATTAGTAGCAGTTTGAATTTCTGCGATCCGATGTAAAAGCAGAGGTTTAATTTGATTTCAACTGGATGCTCTCCATGCTAATCTGAGCATAGAGTCCGTCCATAAATAAATATTATCAATACGTATTTTCAGCGATTCTATTACTTTCTTTATCAGTTGAGAAAGTAGTAATGCTCCACGAAGTTCAAGGCTTGGTAATGTAATGTAATGGTTTTCAATGTTGCTACACGTGATTTGGAACATAACAATTGTGTTGAATGCTAATTTGCCTGTGTGATTGTGTGGATATAAATGCAAGCTCCATATGCATGAATAGCGTTGCAAAACCGGTGTAATTTTATAGGCGTATATTCCTTGTGATGTGTCATTTGTCTTGATATTCTAACTTTGTTGATATTACTTAACTGTTCTCTGAATTCTCTCCATTTCTGTAAGGTAAACCCTCCTTTATGTAGAAGATACTTTAACTCGTGTACAGGCTGATATACTTGGTCTACAGCTTCTGCTCCGGTGAGCAAGTCATCCACATAAAAATCGTGCATTAATACATTGGATGCCGTTGAAAAATCCTTCTGCTCTTCACTTGCAAGTTGATTCAGACATCTCGTTGACAGATATGGAGCTATTGTTGTTCCATATGTATATTCCAGTATATCTTTAAGATGTGATCTCCATAATATCAGTTGATAATTAGCATCTACTTCATCCATTCTTTTTTGACGGTACATCTTGGAAATATCTGCTGTGAGTGCTATGTTGGTGTGTTCTGAATCTCAAACGTATATTAAATAACTCTTCTTGTACCACAGGTTCCTTCTTCAATGCGTCATTCAGAGAAATTCCTGTGGGCGTTGTTGCTGAGCCGTCGAATACAACTCTCGTTTTAGTTGTCAAACTCTCTGCCTTGTGCACAGCGTGATGTGGTAAAAAATAGTGTTTATTTAATTTTATATATTCCTCCATAAATTTGCTGTACTGCCTTAGTTGCGTAATTTTGCGTTTTAATGGACCAAAAAATGTTAATGAAATGTGTATTTATTCTAAGCGGACTGTATTTTATGCTATGGTGTTTAACAACTACTATTTAATGACTAATATTGTAAACTAATCACCATGTGTTCGTATAACTGTATGTCTCATGCTACTCTATATTGCCCCTATTGTTATTGGCTACGCTACCGGTCAGGTTCCGAGCCCAACGCTATCTACGAAGCGCGCAATTCAAATATACAAAATATACATCAAACATAAATTTCAAAAGGGTCAACAAAATAAGGGTTCTCACCTCCATTTAATCTCGAATACCTAGGGAGTGGGGTGAGTATAGAACGAAATTTTTTACGTCACAATCGGGTGCTTGCCATCATATTTTCAGTTTGACCACCTCCAAAAAGAGATGAGTACAAATATATATTTTATATTAAATTTTTAAAAATCGAAAGTGCAGAATCCAGCCTCACGCACTATATCTTTTCAAGACTTGTAAGCATTGCATTTATAGCTTTCGTCTTCTGTAAGCTTCTAAACTTCAAAAATTTAAGCGGTGCTTATAACGTGATGAACGGCGTGTTCACCACGTTATATATCCAATAGTCCGCATTCCAGGTTAGAGAACGACTTCAACATGTGCACCTTGAATTGGTACAGGTAACTAGAATTTTTAGAGGAAAACTGTTTAAAAATTTGATTAGAGGTGCAAAAACTGTGCAGTTTATGTTGTGAATGTTGTATATAATGGCGTCTTTGCGTCTTTCTTTGTACTTCCGTATGTCGCATGAAACTGCGACTTGCGATATTTTACATTTATATTATACACATTTAGATGTTTACTCACACATAAATATTCAGATCGAAATGGTTTATAACTCTAAAAGTTACTTTGAATGTGTTTTGTGTGTGTAATATTCACAAGAACATATTTTTTTAACATAAATTTATTAAAACAGGAATATACGGCGGAGAGTCATTGAATGAGTCACAAACTGCTGTGGAAAAGCTGAAAATAGCAGTGACCTATTTCCCTATCTGTCACTAGGTGTCAGGTCAACCCAGCTTTATGATACTCAAGTAACAGTTGCCGTGAGCATATACAAGCTGTGGCAAAATTGCGACTATGCTCGAAGAGTGTACTATAGAAGAGCAGCGCGTTGTTATTGCGTTTTTTTCTGAGGAAAAGGACTTCTTGTAAGAGATACCCATAAGGAAATATTTCCTGTTTACGGTGAAAGGTGTTTGTCGCGTAAAGCCGTGTATAACTGGGTCGAGAAATTTTCTCAACTCAAGGACGCTCGAAAGTTGATGACGATCAGCAAAGTGGCCGCCCCGTTCAAATTCCGGCAGATGCAACACTTCGATAGGTGGAAGAGATTATCATAACTGACAGACGGGTAACAGTAGACAGCATAGCAACTGTAGTAGGGTGTTCTCATGGTTTAGTCTACGAACTGGTGCTCAATCGTTTGAATTGTCGAAAAGTTTGCTCACTGTGGGTACCTAGACAACTTACTAAGGAACATAGAAGAGTTCGAATGGGCTTATCCTTGCAACACCTCTCTTGATATAAAACATAGCGCTCTTCAATGCAATCGAAACATTCTTCTTCACCGTCAATAAGGAAATTCAAGGTTGAGGTTATGCTTACTGTATTAGATAGATAGTTTATTTAGCTAACAAGCTACACAATAAGACAAAACAAAGGAATTCAATATATAATCACATATAGTGCTCAATAATATGTTTGTACAAATACTTTTTAAATGTACTGATGTTATTAGTTTTAATTTCATATGGTAAACCATTATATAACATAAGACCACTTATAAATATATTTTTGGAAGTCTGGGTTCTATGAAAGGGAATAATATAGAAGTCGTTATAGTTTCTAGTGTTGTAAGCCTGAGTATCAGGAACCGTTTTCAATCTTTCACCAAGGTAACTTGGTTTAACTTAATTATTTTTCATTCTATGTATAAACACTAGACTCTTAAATAAAATTTTTTGGTGGACATTCAATAAATTAAGTACAATTAACATATCTTTAACTGGGGTATATCTGTTACATTTTAAAATTATTCAAATGGCTTTATTTTGATTTTTTTATATTTACTTGATTTCATTCTTATTTAGATTAAAAAGTACTATTGCACAAAATTCTATATGTGGTGCAATTACAGATTTATAAACAAGCATTTTTATATACAGAGATAAATGTTTACAAGTTCTATTCATAAACCCCATCTTTTTTGGCATTTTACACATAATATTTTTTGTATGTTCTTTGAATAGCAAATGCTTATCTATGGTAACTCCCAAGTACCTAATGTAGTCTAGCCTTTCCAAATCACTGTTATTAATTTTTATTCTAATACTAGCTATATATATATTATTCAACGTATGCAGGCTACCTACAACTATATATTTAGATTTAATAACATTACTGCTTAGTTTATTTACACACAGCCACTGATATAATATAGTGAGTGGATTATTCATAGCCATCGTCATATCACCAACACTACTACCACATGGTATCATCCACAAACATACACATATCACAGCCTTCCATTGTTAACAATAAATCATTAACATATAAGTTAAACAATAAGGGACCTAACATCGTCCCTTGTGGAACACCATTGTTTGTATTTAAACTATCAGATATCCTATTGTTATATTTCACTTCTTGAGTTCTATTAATTAAATGGGAATCAAACCAGGCCTTAACTTGGTCACAAATACCATACAGTTCCATTTTCTTTATTAATAGTTTTCTATCAATAGTTTCAAGAGCCCTACGGAAATCCAAAAACACAGCTATAACATTTCCCTTATCCATTTCTTGCAACCACTTGTGACATATATCCACAATAACAGTTTCACATGAATGACCTTTTCTAAAACCTGAATAATTATGATAAATCACATTGTTTCGCTCACAAAAATCATACAATTGGTCTTTTACGCACAGTTCCAGAACTTTTTCATAACTTGTTACAGTATTAATAGGCCTGAATTCCTTACATACTTTGGTCTTTGCCACTTTGGGAATTAGAAGTACGAACGATGTAAGTTTTCGGAAATGTACCTGTATCGAGTGAAGCATTCACTATCTCAAGAATTTTATTTGCAGACATCTGAGCAGCATTCTTAATAATTTTAGTCGCTAGTCCGTCACCAGATCTGAAACTCTCAAGCAGTGCTCTAGCACATTACCAGAATAGAAATAAGAACCTGACAGCTGAATCACGCTGTAGAGTTTTGTTGTTGCCTCCGGATACAATTCGATGAAAACGTCCAGGCCTACTGACGAGAGGAATATTGCTGCATCACGATAATTCCGGCCCACTTGACCGAGGCAAGAATTGTAGAATTAGGGTGGGAACTTTTTGAAGATCCAGCTTGCAGTTCCGACCTAGTCTCAAGTGACTGTCAAACATTTTGAGTGTGATAACCGATGTTCAGCAAGAGGTACGCACCTGGTTCAGACCGCAGCCCAAACACTTTTATGCAGCAGGCCTTGGGACATTGATAAAGCAATGAGATAAGTGTATTAATGTAGATGAAGACTTTGTTAAAAAATAAAACTTTTTTTGTTTGGCTAACTATTTCTCTAATTATTTTTATAATACCCTTTTGTGACCTACTTACTGACTTTTTCTGGTACGAGTCTCCATTTGGAAATGCGGTACTCCTATTCTAAGAAATATCTATTTCTAGAAAAAAAACTATACCCTTCCATGTATTTTTTAAAGAAAATTTAAAATAAGTGTTACCATTGTCTAAAACGTCCTATAATTTACTGAAAATTATCGAACATTACTAAATATTAAATTCAAATCCACATAAAATTCTCTTTCAAAAAAGCCCAGGTTCGTCCAATTCGAATCGATAGTATACAACTATTTTAATATATTCCTACTTGCCCAGTTACTTTCAGCAATATGAAAGATGGTACGCTAGTACGTCTTAAACTAAAGTAACACAAAATTAACTGCCGTTCTCGAATTTAGAGCTTGTTCTAGAATTTTCAACAGAAACTTTGTTGTTCCTTATCGATTGTAACAAGTACGCCCCTTTGTGTTAAAATCTAGAACCTCTAGAATATTTCCGAGAAGTTACTCGTGGCCATTTCCATAACGCATGTCTTTTTCCGAAGCCCTAGGAAATACACTTTTCACTTCTAGAGTTTCCGTGTGATTCAAGTTTCTCTAGCATCCTTTTTGATTTTACAAACGGAATTCTACTACTACTTAGTGATCTCTCAAATTTATGTAAAGTAAAAGTTGAAAAAGCACAATCCCATCTTCTAGTAATATCTTCATCTATTTTTCAAAAAAGTTTTTTAAAATGTTTTATTATCATTACTTATAAAATTTTTGAGCGGCTTACTAGCTTTATATTTTCTCTTCTGTTTTCAGATTATCATAAATGATCCACCATTCCTCTAGTCTGTCAAGTTTTGCTTTGGTAAAAAGGGCATGCGCCTAATGCATTTCATGTAATGGTATGTACAATACAGAGAATTTATAACGTCCATTATCATATATTTGACAAATAAATTTTATAAAAAGGGGTCTCTCTGGCCTTAAAAATGGCTATATTTACAATGGACGTTTTCAAAATTCTGGGAATTATGCTCTAATCAAATTAGACAGAACTTATAGGAAATGCTATTTATGACAAGTCTTCAATATCATTCAGTCTGATTCAGATATTCGACTGCTATAGACGCGTTTTCGTAGCAAACCTCAAAGAGCAATATTTCCTCTTTATGGAAAGAGGGTGTGAAAACTTCAGAAATTATTCAACATCTGTTTAGTAAGTCTACAGAATCGAAAAGTACTGTATATTGACGGATCGATTGTTTTAAAAGTGGTAGAATATCATTAATAGACCATCCAGGTAGTGATCAGCCGAGCACGTCGGTAAACAAAAGAAACATTACTGCCGTGGAGTATCTATTGAAAGAGGACAGACGAATGTTTCTCAAATTTGTGTACCCCTAGAAATAGGTACACGAAAAGTTCATGGCATCTTAGATGAATATTTGGGCGTAAGCGAGGTTTCAGCCTGGTGGGTGCCGAGGCTGTTGGGACCAAAGCAGAAACTGAATAGATCTGACACTTGTCGTCAACTTCAAGACCTGTTAGCCCGTTACGAGGATGAATTTTGGCAGCGGACAGTAATCACTGACGAAATATGGATTCCTTATTTCAATTTTAAGACCAAAGGTCAACCCAAACAATGGCGTAAGTCCGAAGAAGAGCCTCCTTTTAAGGCGCATGCGGTTTCGTCTGTTGGAAAGGTGTACTTACTGTATTCTGGGATTCCGAAGGGATTATTTTTATGGATTATCCGCCGAGAAGTGCCACAATTAACGCAGAATATTATTCGAATTAATTATCCGGACCAGTGAGGCTTAGAAAGTAGCATAAGATTCATTGCAAAATCGCACAGCACAAGGAAAACGAAGGAGTTTTTGAACGTTTTACGATGGAAATTGCTTTCGCACCCAACTTACTCACCGGATCTCGCACCTAGAGATTATTATCTGTTCCCAGATTTGAAAATACCTTTACGGGGATGTTCGATTTGAGAGCTTAAGCCACGTAAAATGTACCATAAATAGGTGGATTTAGGAGACACCGAAAAAGTTCTTCGAGGACGGTTTAAAAGAATTAGTTTATCGTTGGGATAATTGTATTCAATTAAATGGTGATTATGTTGAAAAACGACATTATAATATTGATGAAAATTGATAAAATAAAAAAATATAGCTAAATTTCCAGAACTTTCGAAACATCCTTCATAATAATTTGAGTATAAAACTTACTGCTGAAGTAGCTTTCAAAATTACTAGTTTAAGTAAATGATTTCGTTGCTCATTCATTTACAACTTTTCTAATTAATTGATGAACAAAGGGACTTCACAATAAAATAAAATACGGTAAATATTTTTTATTACGCAAGTCCGTTATTGTCGTTCTTATTGAAAGAATATGACTATGGTTTACGCCTTATGCGTACTGGTTAACCTTAACACCGAGTTGTAATATAATTTTGTATCTCTATTAGAGACGTAATCATCTAATAATTCATTAAAATTTATCAATACTTTCATAATTATAGTAGAGAGAAGCAAATGCCGAACAATTTTATAAAATGCTTTATTACATATCTTTCGAGTCATAAGTGCATTTACAGTCTTGGATGTGTTGTTCCACACAAAAATCTTATCCTCAACTGCAAAGCGGTTATTATATATACCATACATAAAAAATATTCATATTAATTTGTTTGTTCTGCGCTTAGAATACATAAATTAAAGTATAAAAGTATCAAGTCAAGTTTATTAAAGTCACAAGATGGGTCTATAGCTTCGTTGGAAAAGCTGCAAATGCTAAAATCGGGCGTGCATTTATAATACGATGAATCCATGTACGCAGATCAACGGTAACGGCCTCCTTTGTTTGTTTCACTCACTTCATTACGAAATTTACTTGCGCAAAGTTGCTAGAAAGAAAAGAACATATGTATAATAGATTTTTCATTGTGATAAAGCGTGAGTTCAAAATGAAACGTATTTAAATGGTTTTAGATGATTTCAAAAGATTAGTGTTTTAACAAAATCCTTTGTTTTTCGTCACAAACTACTGTGACATAATTTATCTATAATGTTATTTTCAAATTATCTTTGAACAAAAACAAATGTTTAATTTAACTTACGTTGCACATGATAATGGGGCGGCGGTGGATATCTCGGTGGAGGAGGTGGATAATAAGCTGGTGGCGGTGGATATCCATAACTTGGAGGAGGTGGATAGTATGTCGGTGGTTTTGGTCTTGGAGGAATAGGACAATATGTTGGTAATCTTGGCCTTGGAATCGGTGGAGGAGGAGGTGGACAGTGAGAAGGCCCACAACAAGGTCGACAACATGACGGTTGGTGGTGATGGTTATGATGACACGAATGGTGGTGGTGATGATGGTGGTGATGTCCGTGTGGTGGTGGTGGCATCTTTGATTCGTCTAATAATGTCCACGAACACTAACTTTGTCACAACGGGTTATAAATGAGAACTGAGATGCGATGATGTTACTAATAAATGTATTTATGAGATTGCTTATCGCGAGAAAGATAAGTGTACATCACATGTGACTCTTAGTCATAGTTTTGCGTTAACAATACAGTAATGGATGAATAATAGAGCTCAAATAATTATCTAATCTAAATCTTTCGTGGCAGTATACTTACTATAGCTCCTTAATTAATTCGTATAGGTAACGTCACAACTTAGAATTGCATACTAAATCTAAATTTACACCGGGAAAATATTACGTATTTTGAAAATAATATCTTTGTATACACAATTTTCTTCTTTCATATTTATGCGGATAATAGTTTAAATAAAACAAACACTAAATAAAACATACTGTTTCCTTTGTTTTTTTTTTGCAATTAATCATGGACATATATAGAAACAAAAACTGTTATGAAATTTTCTAGGAGAGAAAGAAAATTTTGTGTAGGACAGTGGCGCAGATAGCTTCTCGCAAAATTTTGCTATGCCCGTCTGATTTTTAACTACTTTCACAAAAAATTTAGTAATTGCAACGCATACACTACCGTCGATATTAGTTCGGACACCCAGTAAAATATTATAAACTCTACTAAAAGGTAATATAATTGCTTTTATATATAAATAACATTTATATTATGTCTCTTATGAAGTTTATTGTTTATTCATTGTACAGTCAAACTTTCAAGAATATCGATTACAGAATAATTAAACACCTATTATATTTTATATACGCAATATAGTAATTTTCAGAATAATCCTTATCGCCACAAATGGGATTATCTTTAAGACAATGTTGCAGGTAATACATTTACAATACTCTTTGGGATGGGAGCAGGCCATTCAGCAAGTGTATTGTGTATTGATAAATGTTTCAGTTTCTAAATAAACCTGCTTGTGCGTGCGTTAGTGTTAAGGACGTATCTTTTTGTGTGAACCTGATTAAAGTTATTAAAATGCCGGAAGGAAAACCGAGAATTCTGTGCGTCAAATTTCCGAAAAAATACATGTTAACAAATCGACTAGTGATTCGGAAACATCAACGCAAGGGCAGTTTAAGGGATCGGGCACCTTTAGGTCGTAAGAGAATAACAACGCACGCCAACGATGAACGTATAAAATTGGTAAGCAAGCGAAATAGGAGACTGACAGCACCAGAAATCGCCGTTGAAATGAATCGCGACTGTGCAAGAAAATTTTCTGTTACTACAGTGAAAAGAAGATTAAAAGCTGCCAAATCTTCGGCCGCATTGCAACAAAAAAAACTACTTCGACTGGGAAACAGGCAAAAGCGTCTACAGTGGGCAGAAACACAAAAATTGGACAGCGGATGATTGGGAATGGGTGCTATGGACTGATGAGTCAAAGTTTGAGGTGTTCGGATAATTAAGGCGCATTTTTTGTAAGAAGAGCGAAAGGCCTAAGAATGTTGTAAGATTGTACAGTGCCAACTATGAAGCAAGGAAGAAGTTCTGTGCTTGTTCGGGACTGTTTTTCTACCCCGCTACAGGAGACTTGAAGCGAATCGAAGGTATTTAGTAGTTTTGTTGTTTAGAAATGCTACAAGAAAATGCAAATAATTTTGTATTCATGCAAGAGAACATGCCCAAACACTCAGCAATGATATGTAAAAATGTCTTAAATGAAGAACAAGATAATGGCACTGGAACAAATAATAACATAGCCGCCACAAATGGATGAATTGGGCAGAAGGGTTCAAAAAGATTTCAGTACCTTCGTTGGCCACCTGTGGAATATTTTACAGGAGGAATAGACTAATATGCCAAATATAGTCCTTGAAAAACTAGTGGAGCGGATGTCTCGGATTGTGAAAGCTGTTCTTCTCGCAAAAGGGAGTTTCTTTGATAAGCGGAATGTTTAAGAAGCTTTTGTTTATTTTTCGTTAGAATTACTTTGTTTTTACTTTTATGCTTTAATTTTAATCGCAATAAAAATGTTTTTTAGAAATGAGTTTGAATATTTTCTAGTTTTTTAAAAATTTATTTGCGTGTCCGAACTATAATGGACGGTAGAATATATTCTTAATTATAAACGTTTTTCAAATTCTAAATATAGCAGGAAAAGTTCGTTTCAAAACATGTTACACTAAAGTTTATTTTTACAGTGTTGAGGATCGTTGAACCTCACGTAAAGGGGAATTCCATTTTAGCGAGCACCTACTTTCTAGTTATACAGGGTGGCACAGAGGAACGGGAAATTTTGAAATAACGTCATTTTCACGAATAAATTCATAAAACTAGTAATTTATTAACGAAAGTGCATGTATGCAGCATGCCATTTATGTTTTTACAATCAAAATGTCCAAAAGTGTCTCTTTACTTTTTAAAGATGACATCGGAAAGATGTCCTCCCATTCGGCGTTCACACTCTAACAGCCTGTTATGAAAACTCTGGAATGCGCGGTGTAGCAAATCTTGAGGAATGGCGGTGATTTCTTGTTGATTGTTCTCCTTCAGTTCATGGATTGTTGCAGGTCGTGTACGGTACACCTTGCCTTTAAGATACGCCCCACAGGAAGAAGTCGTACACACTAAGATCAGGGGATCTCGCAGGCAATTCAACACCGTTACGTGAAATAATGCATCTTCCAAACAATTGACGAACTGCTGCCATCGAATGTCGAGCAGTGTGTGACGTGGCTCCGTCCTGCTGAAACCACATGTTTCCCATGTTAAGATTCAGCTCGTACAGTCTCGGTGTAAAGAATGTTTGAAGCATTTCAACATATCGAGCGGATGTTACTGTCGCCGAACTACCATCCTCACGTGCAAAAAAATAAGCGCCGATAACACCATGACATGATACAGCGCACCATATTGTGACCTTGTCGCTATGTAGTGGTTGCTGGTGCAAGTCACAAGGATTGCCCTGGACCCAAACGAAAGTTCTGTTTGTTTACGAAACCGTTCAGGTGGAAATGGGCATCGTCTGATATTCATATGCTACCAACGAAATTCGCGTCCTCGTTAATTTTAGCCAATATCCGCCTACTAAACTCCATACGTGACGCTGGGTCTGGTTCATGTAATTGTTGCACAATCTGCAACTTATAGGGATGGAAATGTAATTCGTGCAGTATTCTTTGTAAGCTTCGTCGCTTAATCCCTAGCGTATATGCATGCTGTCGAACGGAGCGGCGAGGACTTCTCTCGATAGCGTTCTTTGGGGTACGTACCGTATGCTCATGTTGTATTGTAAATGGTGACATTTTTTGAGGCATTGATTTCACTAAATCTTTGTAATTCGACGCTTTTTTGTTTCCAAGAAAATTATTCGCAACCGTAGTGAATAGAGCCCAGGCTTCTTTCCCGGCTTCATCAAATACGCAATACTTTCAACATATGTACTTGAAGCAATTCCCTTACACATATAGAGCTTTAACATATTGCTTCATAATACCCAACTTGATAATAATAATAATAATAATAATAATAATAATAATAATAATAATAATAATAATAATAATAATAATAATAATAATAATAATAATAATAATAATAATAATAATAATAATAATAATAATAATAATAATAATAATAATAATAATAATAATAATAATAATAATCTTTATTACCCAACAGAAAATAATTCCATTTACAGCATAATGTGACAATAACATAAAATAGTATAATACAGCATAATGTAGTAATGATATAATATATACAGTGCAGTAATAAACTTAAATTACAAAAATGATACAACTGAATCATGAACATAAAAATAGCTCGGTGACACCAGAATGCAAGAACAAAGTAGGACGACATTGTAAATCCATGTAGACACTTCAACAAAAAGGATCATCGAGTAATTCATTGGCATTCCTAATCATATGCGTAATGGGTGCTTTAATAATAATAATAATAATAATATCTTTATTGCCCAACAGAAAATAATTCCATTTACAGGACAATGCGAGAATAATGTAACCTAGCATATATATGTAGTAACAATATACAGCGCAGTAATAAATTAAAATTAGTCGAAAAAGATACAACTGAATCATAAATATAATAATGGCTCAGTGACATCAGAATGCAAGAACAAAATAGGACGACAATGTAAATCCATGTAGACTCTTCAACAAAAAGGATCGTGAAGTAATTCATTGACATTTCTAATCATATGCGTAAAGGGTGCTTTAAGCAGAACATTAGTTTTGCATGACGGGACCTTAAAATTAGGGAAGGACCTGGTATCGTACTGAGGTACCACAAAATTAATTTTGGAGAGAAGGGATGGAGCGTCAACAGCGTGATTAATTAGTTTAAGTAGAAATTGACTGCTAAATTCCTTCCTTCGATCCGATAACGATACAAAGCCGTGTCTCCTCAGCAGACCAGCATAATCAACATCGCGTCCAGGGTAAGTGCCATCAATTTTGAAGGACAGGTATTTCAAAAATTGTTTTTGCACTCTTTCAAGTAGTACTTGCAGATGGAGATAGTGAGGATACCAAATTATGGAGGCATACTCCAACCCAGTGCGGACAAGCGAATAGTATAATGCTTTTAGCGAGGCAGGATTATTGAATGATCTGCAGGATCGTATGAGAAATCCTAAGGATTTCATCGCAGAATTTCGTATGGATAATATGTGGTCTGCAAACGACAAATTTGCATCAAACTGCACGCCCAGGTCCATCACAGACGAGTGCCTAGGAACAATAGCCTAACTTACAGCATAGTGAAAATTGTATAGTCTATTACATCTGGAGTAGCTTACAACAGCACACTTATCCAGATTCAAATGAATTCCATTCTGTGTACACCATCTAACAATTGTATCCAGACTGTTCTGGAGAAACAGACAATCTGCCGGGGAGGTTATGGTATTGTAGATCTTAAGATCGTCCGCGTAAGCCAGTACATTGCAGTCCAGCCCCTGTAGGAGATCATCCAAATAAATATTAAACAAAAGGGGACCTAAATTGGATCCCTGGCACACACCAGAGGAAGCAGAGAATGTTAAGGATGTATATCCATTGTAGTGAACATAGCATGAACGATCAGTTAAATACGAGCGGATCAATTCTGTTACACTTGGCGGAAAACCAAAACTACTCAGCTTAGATACCATAAGGGAATGATTGATAGTGTCAAATGCTTTACTAAAATCGGTGTATAATACATCTACTTGTTGACGTCGTTCCATGGATTCGGCAATATGCTGTGCTAACTCAGCAAGGTTGGTTGTAGTAGACCTTCCTGGAATGAAACCATGTTGTCGCGAAGATAAGTAAGGCTTGACACTAACGTAAATTCTGTGAGACAGAAGATATTCAAAAATTTTTGCAAAGTTGGATAAAATATTTATTGGTCTATAATTTTGGAAGTCAGAACGATTACCTTTCTTAAACACGGGTGTAATTCAGCTAATCTTCCAAGCGTCAGGAAAGGTAGAAGAACTTACGGCCAAGTTAAATATTCTAGCTAGAGGTTCGCATAGTACTACACAACAATCACGTGCAAAAAATGCGGGGAGGCCGTCATGACCAGCAGTAAAATTAGATTTTAACTTCTTAGATGCTTTTAAGATATCGTTTGCTGTAAAAGATCCAATCAAAGAACTACCACTAATGAGATCCCTATCAAGAGGCCGGGGCCCCAGTAATGCTTGTGAACCAGACACAAACACTCTAGAGAATTCATCTGCGAAGGTCTGAACAATGTTGCTGCGATCATCAACAGTGGAGCCGTTCAAAGTGAGACATCCAGGTATTCTTGATGCATTACGACGCGCGTTTATGTACTGCCAGATTAGCTTTGAATTTTGTGCTATATCTTCTGCAGCCGCCGTCTGATATTCCACATATACAACTCTAATTTTGTCTTTAACTAATTTCCTCAAACGCTTAAATTCAATGTGGTAAATCTCCCGTCCACTCTTGTTTCACCTACGAAGGTAATAATTCTTTATTTGAAGAAGCTTGATTATTTCAAAATTATACCAAGGCAGGTATCTTCAAGAAGGGTGTTTGGACAAAGGTACAGAACGACGGATGACAATGTCTAAGCAATTATAAAAAGCTGATACTGCTTCGTTAACGCAATTAAGGTTCTCCAAAAAGATCCAGTCGATTTCAGCTATATCACTGTACAAGGTCGGAAAGTTTGCCTTGCGAAAATTAAATTTCAAGTTTGTGTTTGATGGAAACTGTTTAGTGACAGATTCGCAACATAGCCTAAATGTAATATTGAGAGCGGGATGATGAACATCCTCAGCCACCAATGGATCCGAATCGTGTACTACATGGGCATCACAGCTTAAGTTAGTCAGCAACAAGTCCAATAGTTTTCCATTATGATTTACAACGTTATTATACTGCTGTAAGTTCAATAAATTCATAAAAGACAACAAAGATACATATTTACGATCAGAGCTATTGCTCATGACGAAATCAGGGCAGTTGAAGTCACCAGTTATAACCAAGTGTTTATCCATTAAATCAAGACCTAGAGTGTCTAAAAACAATTCAAAATCATCGCATGACACATCAGGAGGTACATAAACATTAACAAAATATACTAGAGCTTGACCTATACTAATCTTACATATAACGGTATCAATTAATGAAACTGCATTTAATGATTGTAAATTAGTAACAGGAACAACATTCAAACTTGCACAAAAGCAGCCAAAACACCGCCTCCAATTGAGCGACCCACAGCTTCAAAATCCCTATCCTTCCGGCAGACATCAAAAGACAAATCGAAAACTTCAGAGGAATTTAAGTCTGCGGATAACCATGTCTCAGTGAGAAGTATTACGTCAGCATTGATACATGAAGATGTCGAGTAAACAGTATCAAGCTTTGAACGTAACCCGCGTACGTTCTGATAGTACAGCTGGAATGTCTTGTTGTAACTGTTGGGCTGATTTAGTTTCCCGAATAATTTCTTGCTTGCACCACCTTAGGGACACCGTGGATATATTTAATTGATAAGCCAGTCTCTCCAGCTAGCGTACGATCAGTCAGCTGCTGCTTGATACGCTTATAATAGCCTATTTGCGCTGGTGTTCTATCTCTACTTAGTGAGACAAGTTTGAATTTGTCAATACTCTTTAGCTTCCCACTGAGACGGATAACATCAGCTACAGCGTCGGTATGCGGCAAACGGATCCTAACCGGTCTTCTGCGTGCAGAGCTCGTAGGATCATACTTTCCCAAGCGAATCGGACTAATTGTATCGACTTTGATGTTCAATGTAGAAAACATTTCCTTTATAGCACTGGTATCCTCAGAAATTTGCTCGGTCTTACTACCAGAATCCATTTCAGGCAAATTAAAGATAATGAGATTATTTTTTCTTTCTTGGCGCTGAGCAAGTTCACAAATGATGTTCTCAGTATCCAGTGTGTCCACGTCTGAAAATTCCTTAGGTTTCTTTGTAAATAACTCAAGTTTTGATTTCAAGTTTTGAATTTCATCCTGTAACTTATTTACAACCAAGGAAACATCTTGCATTTTGGCCAACTGTGCCTTGAAATCCGTACAGCTGCCACAATAAAAAAACAATTTACGATTTTTGGACTTCATGTATTGTACCTCTGTTCTAGACAAGCCGCTGCAGACATTGTGAATATAGTTACGACACAAATCGCAAGGAATTGAATTATCTGGTGTTAATGCGGCTTTACAGGAATGACAAGTGGTACTCATTGCACAATCGAGTATAGTAGTATGTACTGAGGTAAACACAAAGGAAGCGGGATCACTACAAGGCCACAATATTCACACCGAGGGGGCCTATCCTGGTGACTGACTAACGCACAAAACAATGGAGGCCGCGGAAAAGAAAGGAGTAAAAGAAAAGAAAGAAAGATGCTCGGAAGGTGACTACTTTTGTCCGGACCCGGTATAACGGTTAAGATTAAAATGTAAACACTTCTTCTACACATCAAAACAAAAACAAGAAAAAAAAAAACGTGTATGTGTGGAAATGTCTAAGCTACACAAAAAATTATAGAGTCGAGAGGAAACTATTAAATTAAACAAAACGTAAATTAACAAACACAAAAATGGTTAGACTGACCTGCAGTATGTAATTTTCGCTGTATATTGGTATAAATTCGAAGTTAAAGCGACTATTACGACAGAGAAAATCCGGTGATAACTTAGCCACACAAAAATAACACTGTGCACAGTAACATATGCTTGTACAGACTTGATGTGAAGAGGTGGAAAAAATACTTCTTCTCTGTGGGCTAAAGGTTCTCTTAAAATATTTTTACAATTATTTGAACAATTAGGAATTCCCTGCATTTAGTTAACGATTTTCAAAGATTTTGAAATCCGCAAACAAAGAATGCCGCAATAAAAAAATCTGACGTAATAGGGAAAAATGGGTTTCATTAGCATACACATATTAGTTAAAAAGAAATGCCAGATCTTATCAGAAAAAAATGTATTTGTTGGCTACTATTATTTAAGATATCGGAATTCTCACTTATCAAACCAACTATAACAGTAACGAAAGTAATACGTGCGTCCTTGTCTGTTCGATTGACTTCCTGGGCAATTTGTTGTTTGTAAGGATGAAATATGATCTCCTTAAGCATTCTTGGCGGTTCCTTGCTTCGCATCGAATACAGTACTGTTATCTTCAAACTTACTCAAGCAAGACTTACGAGGTAGACGCCATAAATGCTCGGCCTGATATAGAGAAAAGAGACATGAAAAAATATAACAAATTTTATTTTCCAATATAATCTTTGAAAGCCACATTAGCATGCCAGCTTGTGAAACGGCGGCAGTATGGACGGAAGAATTGTCGTCAATTTTCCACGACGTTTTGCACGAATACTGTCTCTTAATTTATGTAGAAAAGACGTATAATATGTGCCGTTCACAGTTGTATTGCGCTCTTTAAAGTCAATTACCAAAATGCCCTCAAAACCCCAGAATATTGTGTCCATCACCTTTTTCGTTGATTGAACGACTTTCGCCTTTCTAGAACAATGTTCATCAGGTCGCTTTTCGATAGAAGATCGTAGAACGGAATCTTTATTTCATCCCCAATAACAATGGACTCCAAAATCGGTTTTGGGTCGCCTCCACACATGTTTAAAAAAGACCGCGCACATTCGATCGACGTTCGCGTTGGAGAGCTGAAAGATGTCGCGGTACCCATCTTACACTAATTTTATTTATACCCATATGGTCATGGACAATTCGGCGAATACTTATTTCGTATATGTTTGTTATCACTGCTAATTGCTTCACTTTTAAACGGCGATCTTCTAGCACACGATCTTCAATAATTGAAATGTGGTAAGGCGTTATCACTTCAATTGGTCGACCCGACCACGGATTCTTGCCCCAAACGGAAACATTTTGTCCACTTTTTTACAGTGGAATACGAAGGAGATGAATCACCGTAAACTCCGTTTGAACGTTGTTTTATGTGATTGAGCGTATGCCCTTCTTTTGTTAAAAATTTGATCACCGCGCGGTACTCAATTTTCATTACTTCGGACATTTTCATGTTGGCTGGCTACTAAAAACTATTACTCTTCGAACTGTCATATTTATAGCGCAGACCTCGTGTAGGTGCATGTATGCCATGGTGGAGTTTGAACACGCTTGAACTTGTATGAGCCTGTCAGGTCGAGAATTTATGGCGTCTACTTCGTACATAGTTTCATAATAACTACGAAGTGAGGTGACACGGAGCTTGCTCCATCAAAACCTTTCATATGAAATGACATTCTCTCCTCTACAATTTTCCTCTGCGTTGTGCAATTATTATTGCTATTATGCCAGAGCAATATTTTAGTTTGAATTATGTCCGCCAATTTCGCACCAGCTTGTTTTACTATTGAGTTTTTTTGGAAAGGCTTTGGTTATAAGTAGAGACCGGATTATATGCAATGTGCATATATTTCATTTTATTTATTTATTATATTTTACGTCTATTTGTAGATGTCTTACACTGATTAATAAAATCAGTGATTAATATAATTAGTGTAATACGTCTACACATAGACGTAAAATATAATAAATAAATAAAACAAAATATATGCACTTTGCATATAATCCGGTCTCTATTTATAAGTATTGATGCACTGAGAAAAATTGTTTAATTGACATAGAAAGTGTTTATTTAATTTAAAGGTTCATGAAATTATGTAACCATTTAGTACTTTCTAAGCATTATATTCTAGTATGCGACAAGTTCATTGTGCAATCACAGTAACCTTTAATGTAATTATATTAATTTTGTACTTAAATCAATGTTGTGTTACTTCTAGGCGTATGTGTTATTTTAAGTAATGTATTAGAAATAAATTGAAATGGCATTTAGTTAAACTTCAATTAATAGATATTCCTCTTCCTTGAATTATCTAAATTATATGTGTTTGTTGTAATAGCTGAACAATAAAAACTTTTTACAGGATCTTAAATCTTCTTTAAACTTAAACTAAACTAAAATAACCCAAAAAATAGAGCATATACAAAGGTATAGCAAACATAAAAGTATATATGTAGAATTGAAAGTACAGTAACGTATGTACAAGCTGTGGGAGATTGTGCAGTTGCGAAAAAAAAATTAAAACATGTTTTGAAACTATATTCAATTGTATGAGTTTCCATCAATATCCAAAGTTATTTTAATTAAACATTTTCGAGATCCCCTTCGAGTTAAGGTAGGTATAAGATTCATAATAAATCTAGAAGGTAAACGTTAGCTTTTTGTAAACATCCCCATTAGTTTTAACTGGTCTTTGGTGTTTTAGAGTTTGAGAATTGATGCATCACAATGCAGCCCAAATTTCCTGTTTCACATACAGATAGCATGTGGATCGTACGCTGTACCCATTTTCATGCCTTTTGCGTAAAAATTAATAAACACAACCGGCTTTATATTTTAGAATTTCGAAGTCTGGTATTATAGCGCAGTTTCCATCCTTATCCCAAACCTGCAGCCCACTAGTTGGTATTTCTTTCGGTACTACTTTGCCGACCTTCCATTGACCTTCATGCAAGGCTCTCCCAATGTAAGTAGCGTAACCATCTTGATATCCCCCTTGGATAGCATAGTCTGTGTATCCCTTTAGGACGTCGTCAGTGTTTCGATAATCAATTTCCACCCAATAGAATCTATCAGGGTCGGTATCGCAAAGAATCTACAGTGAAAGTTTAGTGAAAACTTACGTTTAATAGATGAGTAGGTAGAAAAAATACCTTTACTCGTTCTGTAATAACGCGTTTGCCTCTCATCTCGGTAATCGCTTCGTGTTTGTAGATGCTTGCTGGTAAAATACTTTCTTCATAATACACTTGCCCGATAAATACATCTTCGGCTGCTTTTATGGCATCGTGAGGCACCCAATTGAATGTGTAGTCTCTCCAATAGTAATTTTGAACAGCTATAATGTAGTATTTTATTATTTGAGTATCGAATATTTTGAATAACAATAATTCGTATTTATAATAAATCGCAGTTTATTAAAGATACGTGGTGTCGCATGTATATATCCTTTTCATCGTTTGTTTTCTTCTGGTTCAACGGTCTTTGAAAGCAATTCTGCAAATGGAATGCTATTTAAACGGTAACGACTTTTTATGTAAGTGGTGCTATCTATTTAGAACATAAACTTTGTACAATATTTAAATATAACTATATAAAACTATTTACATCATAAGAAGCCTAAGTATTAGTTATATTTTACTAGTAATCAGCAAAATTGTATAAGTGTTATTATTAGGATATATGTATATGTTCTCTCTACCTATACATTCTCGAAACAACCTTTTTTAGAAATTGGATTATGAAGAAGTAAATTAGTTTGGCTTGGAAAACTAAAAATAATTATTGATATATGCGAAGATGAAGCTGGTATGGTAAGAGAACCAAGGCATATGTATAATTGTAATTCTTCGTGTATTTGTAATTTTCAAATTTAGATGCTTTCTGCAGTCTAGTTCCTATAAGTACTATAGTATTTCAAGCACCCAGAAAATTTATATACGGGGACGGATCTTCATGCCCCTCAACTACTTCTAATTGTTTGATTAATGTGTTTGACATTTAGCTAACTGATATTGGTAGATCATATTTACATAATATCAAGTTTGTATCTCAAAGTGTTGTTGAGCTGTGGCTAATTCTTGAATTATGTGTCGTGATTCTTAAAAAATTGACCTTGTAGAACAAAGAGCCATAATCAAATACCTCCACGAAAAGGGTATGACCCCAACTCAAATTCATAAGAACATTATGGCAACTACTTGTGGGTCTGCGGTTTCTAATGATATAGTCAAACATCCTGCGAGAATCAACATACCGGTGGTCCTCCCATAACGGTAAGAACATACAAAAACATTAAACAGGTATACGATATCGTACTGAAAACCAACGAGTACAGATCAGGAACATTGTAGAAGATACCGGCTTATATCATGCGGTGCACAACATACTGACTAAAGAATTATATATGAAAAAGATGAGTGGAAGATGGGTGCCCGAAATGTTAACCATTGATCAAAAAAGAAATCGGGTGTTGGTTTGTAAGCGTCTTTTGGAAAGATACCAAGCAAACAACAGGAACTTCCTTAATCGGTGTGTGACCATGGATGAGTGATGGGTGGTTTGCTGAGGTCGGACACATTTTTTCCAGGAGGCTGTCGAGTTAAGAGTAAAGATGTTTACCATCATATCGCTCAGAATTTACGGTTACTGCACAATCTCTGTCATCTTCAAAATAGGGCGGACCGATAATTCATTGCACCGAATTTCCAGCCCAAACAGTAACTTTTAGTGAGTGAAGTGGCCTCCCATGCTTCTGTTTTGCATTGGTTGAACTTCAATGACGGCAGTTCTGCCTGCTTACGTGGCCATTAAGGTGAAAATACGCCTCATCTGAGAAGTTTTGGTAAAGTGCATATATTTGATTTTATTTATTTATTATATTTATTTATTATAACTTTAATAAGTGTAAGACATCTACAAATAGACGTAAAATATAGTAAATAAAATCAAATATATGCACTTTGCATATAATTCGGTCTCTAGTTATTAATGTGTATATACTGCCGATTTCTTTTACGGTATAAGGATCCAATTTTCATTATTATTGAGTTAATTTTTAGTTATTGAGTTATGCCCCATATGGCATTTCTGAATATTTAATTTTTACTCATAAAGTTTACCTGTGCATTCATATTCATGTGTTGTAGGCAAGTCAATAGCTGCAAACCAAGCGAATTGAACCAATATAAAAAACTGGAATTAAAAAAAAACACAAAAGACAATATATATAATTTTTATATACTCAATTACGGAAAGAATTGACACACCTTCATGATTTCTGCACTCAATACAATTGCAAAAAGTAACTACACAGAGATATTGAAGTTATAAATGTATATTCTAAGCAGTATTAATCGAATCAAGAAGTCTGACGATAATTTCGCTTGAACATGAACTTTTTGCCCTCTCACCCAGCACGAGCACTTTAATTGTAAAAAGTTATAAAACTGTGAAATACATAACCGATTTTATTATGCGACACAACATTGTTACTACATGAATTTAATTATGTGTTGATTAAAGTTAAGTGAATAGCTTGCAGTTCTCTTCAGATAATTCTTTATTTTGTTATCCTTATCTCTTTTAATATTATTTGCTTAATTAGTGTAGTGTATATATTTACACATATACTTATGAATAATTTTTTTTGATTGCAAAATCTGAATGCTGCCATCTATTATGCACAGGCAAAACTCATTATTCGTATTAAGTAAAAATTTCTATCTAATTCGTCAGTTTCCTAACTGCACAATATGTACAATAAGGAGGAGATATTCTCACTATACAATGCCGCTCCCATATATTTTAGTTTCTTCCAGAATAACAGATGACACTATAAACTGACGATTGCAAGGACTGCGTGGATGTACAATTCACAGGTATAGCAGTAAACTCCACTCACACAAATTAATTAATTTATGCGGAACGCAGCGTTTAGAGAGCACGTGGGCTCTCATTGTCAACCGTGTTACCGACTGAAAGTAAAAACTGTATCACACATGCAAATTATTTTCTACGCAGGCTCTAAAATTTCTAAAACATATGACTATTTACAATCTACTCGGTGGTCTAATGCCTTTTACGGGAAAGGATGGACCGAAAGCGAACCGTATCTTTAACAGGGCCTATGGTAATAAATCCATCAAACTCGAGTGTGCAATTGGGGGTGGTTCTCTGTTCAATAAGTTTCCGTTCTTTTTCATATATACCGTTCGCATTAGACCACCGAGTAGATTGTAAATAGTCATATGTTTTAAAAATTTTAGAACCTGCGTAGAAAATAATTTGCATGTGTGATACAGTTTTTACTTTCAGTCGGTAACGCGGTTGACAATGAGAGCCCACGTGCTCTCGAAACGCTGCGTTCCGCATAATTAATTAATTTGTGTGAGTGGAGTTTACTGCTATACCTGTGAAGATGACACTATAGGTTAAATCTAAAGAGTTTATTAAAAATGTTTTATGAGAAGTTAACTAGGTATGGACATCGTCAGCGCGAAAATGTGCAAATATAAAATAAAACTGTTTTGTTTAGTCTTTTATACCTTATTACCTGAACAAAAAATATTTCATACGTTGTTATAGTTATAGATGTAGGTGAAGAAGTTAAATCTTCTGTATATAGTTTCTAGGGATACACAAACCCTTTAAGTCTTTTTTAGAAAAGTTTGGTTAAACAAATATTAATCATTTGCTTCATATATTGGTAGATGTAAGTATGGTAGAAATCTATTGTGGTATGTTAGAATAACCTTCCAAATCCCACCAAAAATATAAAATGGACTGAGAAAGGATTATTTTACGCATGAAGAGATATACAACAATTAATATATTTGTGGAGTGCACTTTGCAGCAGAAGATATTGAAAGAAATAATGAATAATTACCACTAGTTTTTCCTGAACTATGTTTACCTGGTATAATCGGCAAATTCACATTTTGTTATATTCTAAATTTGTAGGAAACAGATACAGAAAATATCAAAAACCAAGAGAGAAATATATTAACTGAATTACGTGTTTGTAGCCTAGTACTTCTACTAGTAAGTGTCTTACAACAATATAGATACTTTTATAATTAAGTAGCTTTATTTTATTATCCTTCGTAAATATTCTATGTAAATATATCTTGTAAAACGATGTTGATTGGCAACATAACTGATTTTCTTTTAATACTTACAAAACATAATATAATAATTCATAAATGCTATTATTGTTAGTTTCTTCCAAGCCGCGCAGAAGGTGCTATACTTAGTGGTATAGTAGCCGATGATTGTCCTATTTCATTATCTCTGTGTACAGCAATTCATTCGATAGTATAATCTTCAGGGATTATAAATTTAAAAAGATACTTGTTGCTTTTTCCTTCTCACATTTTCAAATTAAATACCATTCCAGCAAAATTTATTTTTAGGAACTCAATAAAATCGCAAAAGAGTAGAATTAATTTAAATTTTAAATATAGTTTTCCAATCATGGTTTACTAGATCTACTGAACCCAAAGCTTAAAGCCATGAAATCCGTATTTGCGCTTGTCGTTCAGTCGAGCTTAAATGAAGTGTTGAGAAGTGAAAGTTGCCATTACCGAAAACGAAAATGACGCAGTTGGTCTCCATTTCAAATATTAGCAAACAGCGTACGATAGCGAATTTAAAAAGTTCACATCCAGAACACATCTAAGTACACATAAAATGCAATCATGTGGGAAATTTGCCCATGTTTCAATATACACTACCGTTCAAAAGTATTTGAAAACCCATATTTTATAAAATTGTTTATACAAGATAGCTTCTAGGAAATTCATTCTTGCAAAATTGAATAATTATAGGGAAAGCATGAAAGATATGCTGCGATTGTAACTTAGTTGTAACGGTTGTCGGGTTCCGCCGTGTCACTAGGTTTTTTGTCCCTGACGTTTTGCGAACAACTGCGGTTCGCATTTTCAAAGGTACTGGCTTCGTGCAGACTAGGTCTATTGATTTTGAACGAGGGTCGGGAAGATACTCCATTTCCTCTTCATCTTGTTTGGTAGATCGGTGGCTTTTATTTTATTTGTGGGTCCAGTGTGCGTGTGTATTTGCTATGTTTTCTTTCTTTTTGTCTTGTATAACGTAATGCCTTTTCCCTCAGCTCTTCGTTTAATTTGTGCAACTCCTTCTTTCCTTATTCGTCGTGTTGGTTGTATTATTCTTCTGACTGTTGTGTCTGACGTCACCATTCTGCGTAATGTGTTTTGTGTCTTTCTGTATATTATAGTCCCAAGTATGTCCAGATTAAGTTCTTGATACAGTGTTGCATTTGTGATGTAACGCGGTGCCCCTGATGCGAACCGCGTTGGTTTGTTGAGTTTTCCCTGTATCGTCTTCTTTTGCGCTTCTGTTGCCTGATGCCAAAGCTCATCAGCGTAGTTGGCGATAGGTATTACTATTATTTTGATGATATTGAGTTTATCATCCAGTGATAGCTTACCTTTTTCGTTTAGTAGTGGTTACAGGACCTTCAAGGCTCCCGCTATCTTCCTTTTGATTTCCTTGATGTGCTAGATGTATGTGAGGTGTTCGTCTAGAACAACCCATAGATACTTCGCTTTCTTGGCTCATTCGATGGCGTGGTTGCTAATTTGGTTTTCATCGGGCTTTTTGTGTCTTTTACGTGGCGTGAAATAGAAGGCTGTGGTTTCTCCTGTTTTATCTTTATTCGCCATTTTGAAAACCATTTGTAGAGCGTGTCGATGTATACTTGTAATCTATCGTGCAGCGGTTTCATTTGCCTGTGGCTGTAATAAATAGCGGTGTCGTCTGCAAATTGGACAACGTGACAAGTGTTTAACTACGGATTGTTTTGGCGGTACGGTCGTGGGTGATATTGTAAAGATCGAGGGAATATTAGAGAGTAAACAGTATCGAAACATTTTAGAAAGCTGCTATTCGTTCAGGATTAAGACTTTTGGGTCCGAATTTTGTATTCCAACAAGATAATGACCAGAAGTATCCATCTAAACTGTGCAAGAACTGTTTGCAACATTTTGGAGTGGCTTTGCCAAGGTCCCGATGTAAATCCCATAGAGTTATTGCGGAAGGAACTTGATCGGGGTGTCCGGAAGATAGTACCAACATCGGATGCTGGTTTATGAAAGAAGTTGCAAGAAGCATGGGTCTAGATAACACCAGATACTTTGACAAAACTATCGTTATCAAAAACAAAGGCTGTCACATAGACGAATCACAAGTTTCGATATAATGTGCAATTCTACTACCAGATATATAATTAGCTATATGTAAAAAATAATTCATATACGTGCATTTTTTTACTAATGCTTTAATCTTCGCTTTCAAATCTTGGGTGCCCAATTACTTCTGAACGGTAGTGTATATATAATTCGAAAATTGTCGAAATTCTTGGGGTAGTTTCACCACCAAGACATGAGGTTCCGCAGAAACTGAAGGCAGGGTTTTACAAATCTTCGATCGGTGATTATCATCTTGAAATTTTCCTTCCTTTGGAAGGTGATGATAACAATACCAATAATAAAGAACTTTGATTGCTTGCCAGTTTATAAAACATTACTCATTTTCTTATCACCGTTCTCTAATTCCTTTAACAAATCTTTGGTTTTAAATCTGAAATTTGCCAATCCCAAATTTACCAGCTGATACTATAATGGAAGGTCTGGATTCTTCGCCGTTCTTTTTAATTTCTATTTTCTCTTCTAAAATTAAACGTTTGCGTTTGTAAGACATCATTTCCATCTATATTCAAAATGAGCAGGACAAAATATAGAACCAAAATAATTGTCAATTTTAATCTAGATTGTAAGCGTAAACATAAGAGCGCAGAAGAGCCTTTACGGGAATGCTATCGTTCTGTGTGGAAACTAAATAAATTAATAAAAAGAATGTCAAACTGTATTAAAATGCTGAAATAAATATCATAACTGTATAGGTATAATAACTTAATATAATAATATTTTTAAATAATATAATTTCATTTTAGTATCATATTTTTAACAAATACATAACGTTTTCTCTTAAAAAATGTATTGTCTTCATTTTAATTAAATCTAAATGCAGATGTCTTTTAATGTAGTTTTAAATATATTTCGGTATCGATAAAATATTATCAATGCATAATGTGACGCAATGTTTGTCTTTTAATAATAAATTTGCTACAGATCGTAGGAAATTAAAAAAAAAAACACTTGGTGTATAAATGTATTTAATCATATTACTCATGAAACAAATATGGTCACACTTACTCTGTGCATTTTATATACTCCTATATTTTGTAATAAAGTATCCATGAATATTTTTTTAATTAATATATAGCCTTCTTTCAAAGACGAATATATCTGAAAAAGAAATAAAAAATATAGTAAAATATAGCAAAAAATTAGCAATTGGTAATTAGAGTAAAATACTATTTCCAAAATAATTATACAAGAGCAATTTTCATGTTCAAATATTTATGTATATATTACCTGTTGATATACTTGCATAAATTTAACAATAGCTACTATATTCATTTTTAAATCCCTTAAAATCTATTTCAAAGGTAATCAGCTAGAATGAGTTGAATGTATACTATATGTTTATCGTTTATTGTGAAATAAGATTTAATTTTGATAGATATTGATATTGATTCAAATCAATTTTTGTTAGAACATTTAAGTCAAACCAGTGTTCTCCTAACATATCCTAAAAAATAAAAATTGCACAATTACATGTAATGTTAAGAACTGCTTACTTTTCATTCATTATAAATTGTTTAAACGCTTTTGGAACGTTGTTGACAACATGAGGGCTCTGCTATTAGAACGGTTTGATTTTCCGTTGAATTCTGGCAATGTTTCTGACAAGAATCTGGTTGAGGTTTGTCAAAACAACCACATTTATTTGAAGCCTCAATTGGTCTGTGAGGATAGTAACATTTGTTTCCTCCGTCAAATTGTTTGTGTCCATGATGTTGGTAGCCACGGTGATGATTAAAATCGTACCCATGGTGATGTTTAGGATGATGATGATGATGACATCCCCGGTGAGAAGCATGATGCTTGAATTCGAGTCTCTTGAAGCAAGGGTGACCCCAATGAGCACCGCAATGCTTTTTAAAAATGTTACATTTCTTCTGGTAATCTTGTGGCATCCCGCTTCCATATAAAGACTGACATCCTTCCAACCTATGTTGGCATTTGCGTTGGCGATCTTTACGCCAAGTCTTAAACATTTGTTTCTTCTGGCAACGACCGAAAGTGCACACTTGCATTTTTTATTACAAAGAAGTCTTACGATAGCGTAGAGTGTGGATCAATAGTACGATATCAAGTTCGACTATTACTCGATCACTAAATGAAAAGCTTCTAGTTACATTATTTATATGCGCAGAATAAGGTCGATGAAATTACCGCGTGACTATGACTCATCCATCAGAGATAAACACACAATCTAATTTCAGGAGATATGGTTACACGAGCACTCTAATCAGTGGCGTACTATTGCCGTATACATTAAGTTAGGTTTATTAAAGTTTCCAATGTTGTTGTTGCGATGTATTCAACACATAGTACAGAAATATTGACTAATTAACATTAATTCTTTTTATTTGTAGTAAATAAGTTCTTTTAATTGACTTAGATGGCAACAATAAAAGTAGAAACTTGAAATGAATGCATAGGCTTCCACGGCCTGAGTCAGTAATAAGCGAATTATTTCGGGAATTGGACAGTGTAATGATAAGGTATAAAAATGAAATAAGAGTAAGAGAAAAAAGAAATAAAAAGAAAAGGGAAAAAATGAAAAAAAGAGGTGAAAAAAAGAAAGAAAGATGAAATATAGAGTAAGAGAAGGAAAGAGAGAAGGGAGACAGAAAAAAAAAATAAAAGAAAAAGAGAAAGGTGGGATCTCGATATTTCGCCTGGGGCTTCAGGAGAAAACAGGGAAACCAAAGTGGCACGGTAACTCGACGTGTTAACCATGCCACAGACGAAAACCTTTTGATGTCTCATCATGACACGGTCCAATTCCGGAAATAGTTCGTTTATTACTAAGTGGGAGGTTTCTATCTATTTGCCTTATCGTGTAGGAAAGAGGTAAGGACCAAAGGTATGCAAGAAGACAATTTATTTTCAAATAAAATCAAACAAAACTTATTAAAAAGAAACAAAACTTAAAATCTAATAATCGCACCAAATGATCTAAAAGCTGGCCACTGTAAGCTAGACATGGTTAATATCGTTTGGCGTCACATCGGAATATTGCTGTAATTGCAACTGCTTTCGTATACTTCATTCTTAACGAATCCCACAGCCAAAAGTTGAAAGGCGTTAGATTAGCTGGTCTAGCTGCCCACCGAACATTCGTGGCAATAACTTTATAGTCAAATCGATGAATCAAATATTCTATCAGATCTTCTGAATTTTGGGCTGGGCAGCCATCTTATTAGTATCATAACCTTATCCTGTCTGTCAAAGGTAAGTAATCTATTAAATCTTATGAAGATATATGGAAAATTTTTAAACAACATTGAGCAACGAAGGCCTCATAACAAGTCCAATTAAATGCCTTCCCATTATGCCGCAAAATACATAAAATCCGAATCTTCCGAAGTTGATTCGGCGAAAAACCACAACATTTGGTGCTGACTGTGAGTGGTTTGTATTGTGTGGTTAGTATTTCACTTTTTTTATTATAATTTATAAACAGGTGTGAAGAAGAGGAGACTGAATTGATTTATATATGTACATATATAACAAAAACAGATATATGTATTTAATTTACAAGCTTGATTAGTTTCAAAGTGTTTAATTAAATGTATCTACAATTAAATGTTGCGCTCTCCAAAGTATGTCCTTATAGAATGCACACAGGGTCTCCAGCGACAATCCTGGAGGTCTTGTTTTGTTAGGATGTTTAGAACCTGCGTTGTGACGTTTTGGATATTGTTTATTGTTCCATAATGGGAACCTTTCAATTTCCACTTAAGCGTTGGGAAAACATGAAGCCATATCTGGTCTGTAGAGCAGGCGTGGGAGTAGTGGAATATTTCTCTCTACGAAAAATTCTCTAACAGACAATGAGCTGTGATTGGCGGCATTATCTTGATTCACGATCCACGAACTAGCAATGTCAGGTGGCATACTCAAAACTCTATTCTAAATAGCTTCAAGTACCTCGGAAGAAAAGGTGTGATTCACTGTTTGAGCTTGTGGTACGAATCGTTTGTGCGCAATTTTTGGCAGAAAAGGACATACCAGTATTTCTGCACCCACGAACTGGTTCTTATTTTAATCATCTTGTCTTGCGTTATCAGTTTTAAAACGGTTAATAGGGTATAAACATTTTTGACACCTTTCTATTACTTCTACAGTTAAATCAGATATGTATTCCGTAATGTGTCTACTTTCTACTGCAGCAATGGCATCAGTTAAGTAAATATTTCCTTTGGTAAGATCTGCTACGAAAATGCAAACAATTTGTTCTGTACAATGATTGCTCCAAGGCGAAATGTTTTAGGAATATAAACTATCACGCTTGAAATTGAGATAAATAGAATAAAATAGGAGTATTATAAAATTATTTTCTGCTATATGTATATACGAGGTTGTATATCCCAGAATTAATAAAAGTAATTAATGTGTTTGATTGAATGTATCTACAATTTAATATTGTCTCCTTCAAAGTATGCTTCTTTGGAATGCACACAGCGTCTTTAGCGAGTTTTCTATTCCTAATTCTCGAAATCTTGCTTTATTAGGCTATTTAGAACCTGCGCTGCGACTCTTTGGATGTTGTTTATTTTTCTGTAACTGGAATCTTCCAGTTACAGAACTTCAATTTCCGCCTAAGCGTTGGAAAGCGAAAATAATCACGTAGTATCATGTCTGGTCTATAAAAAGGCTGTAGGAGTACTGGAATGCTTTTCTCTGCTAAAAATTCTCTAACCGACAATCAGCTGTGCCTGGGGGCTTTATGATGACGTAGGTTCACGAGCTGACAATGTCAGGTCGCGCATGCAAAACTATTTTCCGCAAACGCTCAAGGACCTCGCGATAGAAAGGTTTGATTCACTGCCTGTCCTTGCGGTGAACCGTGTATCACGATAATCAGTCTCAGCTCATTGTCGGTTATAGAATTTTTGGCAGAGAAAAGCATTCCAGTACTCCCACACCCTCCCTACAGTTCAGATATTGCTCCGTGTGATTATTTCTTTTTCCAACGCTTAAGCGGAAATTGAGAGGTTCCCAATACGGAACAATAAACGATAACCAAAGAGTTACGTCGCAGGTTCTAAATACCCTACGGACCAAGACTTCTAGAATTATCAAGAACGGAAAACTTGCTGGAGACGCTGTGTACATTCCAATAGAGCATAATTTGAAGGGGATAGTATGAAATTATAGACGCGTTCACTTTAAAATCGTTCTCGTTAATTCTGAGACATACCTCGTATTTATCTATTTTTCTAGTCTATTCTATTTATTTCAGGAACTGTATTCGCATCTTTTAATTATTTTCATTCCTTTTATCACTTTCCATTATACAACGCACCAATTTGACGAATAATTAAACCGCATACGAATTCGCTTTGTAACCGATCCTGACGTGACTAGTTCGGAGCTATTATTCCGTTCGCGTACTATTCGTGATCAAAGAGTACCTAAACGCACGAAAAGAAGCGACGCGCAATGCACAACGTCCTATCGCATTCATATAAATTAAAAGGCACCTCTGCGAGCGAAGCCACCCCCTCGTGCAAGTATGAGTCATGCCGTTTGTAGTCGGCCGGCTCGATTATTTGGCGGATCCACCGGTAACATACGCTTCGACGACAACGGCGGGCGACTGCGATGAAAATCGATGCTTTCTGCGCGGTCTTCTCAACCCATCGCCATTCTACCGAAAGGGAAAACCACCCCCAACAACGCGACCACGGCATGTTCATTTTGAACGTCGCGTTCGTGGACTTCCGTTCCGGCGTACGAAATTCGCACAGCAGCAGGCTTGAGAGAGGCGCAGAGGAGGAGGACCGATGTGTGTGTGTGAATGAGAGTGGAAATGGAAATGCGGAAGTAGCCGGTCACGTTTTCGCGTTTCAAGGTGCTTTTTTTGATTTTCCGTTGTTGCTTTTTCGTTTTTGCTTTTTGTCGGATTTTAAAGGTTTCTCGGTGTATTTTACCGCTTTCGACCGGTGTAAAGCGGTCAGTAAAAGTGACGTGAAAATATGTTACCTACACTGATACCAGGATTACCCGAGGAGGTAGAAAGTGCACGATTATGGTGTTGACGTTCTGAATGGAATATTAGGAAAACATGCTTGGGGATTTCAAAAATACTCTAGAAATTGTCAGGTTTGTAATTATAATTCCTAAACTTTCAATCTAGACTTTTCTTCAATTTTTTCAAGAATAATAAAAGTATGGATTATTTTTGCCGAAAAGAAGATATATATACACACATATATCAATATCATGTATTTAGTACAAATAAATCCAAGTAAAAGAAGGATTAAGTTTATCTTAATTTCATGGCAGTACATTTAAATCCGTTATTAAAGTTTACCTTTACTTTTTTATGAAATGTAAGGATATTAACACACAAAAGCGCCATATAGAGATCCGTACTCACCACAATAGTTTACCATTTTCGCGCGTAAAGAATTGTAAAACGTATTTCTCATATATATTAATTCCTCCCGTAAATTGCTTGTAAACATGACATTCTTGAATGTAATTTTTATTTTAAGTTAGGATCACTTAAACATTTCCAATCTAATGTGGCTTGTTTACTTGTACTGTTATTGAATATACAATATTTTCAGTGTGCACCCTGGCCAACACACATTTTCGTGCCTCGGATTTTTTTGGGATGTCTAATTCAAAAATGCTGCCAGATTTGTTCTATCAGATCTAGTTCTCGAAATTCGCTCTTTTTGCCCTATTTATGAAAAATTCGCCGAAATTAGATATAATGTTTTGTTATGCACGTATTTTTTTTATTTTGATAACTGTTAACTGACACACAAAATAGGTAGGAAGTATTTATTCAACAGGAAAATATGTATACACAACTTTCAATCGTCAGTTAAAAATTTCCTTGCGTGCGGTTTACCGGAACAGTCTCGCTGAAGGTTTCTGCAGTAATCGGCCATCATGTAAGAGTCCCATCTTCCTTGATACCTTTTCTCCATAATGCTGATGTCTTTGTGAAATCTTTCCCCGTTCCTCACTAACATCACCTAAATTTTCTGGAAAACGATCTAAGTGGCTGTGAAGGTAGTGAATCTTGATTTCATACGTATGAGTAATAAATTTTACCGTGGTGTATCTTAAAAACTAGAGCTGGTACGAAGAAATGCCAGTTATTTTTGGAACATCAGAAATACCTTAAATCAGTTCGTTTACTGATAATACTTATTCTAAACCTTAAAAACAAAGGAACGTTGTTGATTTGGTGTGAGTTCATATTAAAATATAGGGAAAAAAACGAAGAGGATGTGACCAATCTCACAGTACATTAAATAATTTTATTAAATAATGGCTATCGGTTTTGTGCAAATTTGCCAAGCCTCTCCAGAGAGGGACCATAAAATCGAAACAGATGCAAACAACATCATTAACAGCCACACGGAAGCAAAATTAACCTTGAAAAATACGAAGTCAATATTGTATAATAACGTACGTGAAGTTAAAATGCCAAAAGGGAGGCAAATCAACAAGAACTACAACTCAAATGAATTTGCATGAAATCGGTAGCCATTTTTTAATAAAATTCTTTGAGATACTGTGAGATTGGTGCCGTTTTATCTTTTTATCTTTTTTATTTATCCCTTTTTGTCTTGGAAATAAATATATTGTATATAATTCTTAGGTAAATGAACCCAACAATCCATTATATGTATTTACTCCATATACATATAGTGATATTAAGGTAATGTACAATTGTTTTAAACTCACTGGCTGCTGTGGAAAGCTCGCTTATCACAAGAGATAGGATAATTAAATAAAAAAATGCATTATTTCAAATACAGAAATATTGAAATTTCAGTTTATAGCTTAGAACACCAACTACTTCATAAAAAATGCATATAATCTATCTTATCAAATAACAATAAAAAGAAACTTACTAATTGCGATAATATCAGCATATAGCCTTACCTGTTATTATACAAAACTCACTTTTATTTCCATATTCTAATTTGAATATAATCCCCCTTAACTCATCTCCAGTAACAAGTGACTGTTACATGTATGGAGTGTCCAAATAATCGCCTATGAACAACTAATAACGCACAAGACGAATAACAAAATTAAAATGTTATTTAAAATAGTGAGACGCAACTTACATTGTGCTAATACTTCTTACACGGAATGATGAACATCTTTGAATTTTTGCATACCGAAGTTTAACAGTAGGAATAGATTAACTTTTTATCTGCCCGTGGCGCCATCATTCTCAGTCACCAATTATGTCAATCTGTAACAGTATTAATGTACATGTATCTAGATTTGATTTGTTTAATATTACTATCAATGCTTTGAGGCAACTTTTGTTTGAGCAAATTTTTGTTGCTTAAGAAGTTTTGTGCATTCTCGTTTGCTATTGTTTTCTTTTGTTACTATACATTTACTCTTGTTTTACAATAGTTATCATGGTACGATTATCCTGTATGCTGTTGGGTAATACATTATTATTGTTATTATTATCACGAATTTCATTAAATTGCAAAAGTGTGTAAGTCGAGAATTAACACTGGTCAAGTAATGTATTCTATTCTCGCTAACATGTGTGTGGTGTTTAAATGTGATAAATAACATGTTATCGGTGGTAAACGTTATAGGAATAAGTTTTGCCTAGCATGAATTCAATTTACCCCTTACTTTAGTTTACTGTGTGGTTGTGGTAATTTTACGAATAAGACAAGGGAAAGTAGATATTTTACGTTTCTGAACATTAATTTGAATCTTAAATGAAATTGCAACTACATTATCAAGAAACCACAACGCCTGGAGAATATCCAACTTCCACTTAGGGTTGCCGCTGAGAATAAAAAAAAACTATAATTATAACGTAGCTGATAAAGTAGTTACATTAACAAATCTTAAATTTGGACCAGAAATATTTGACCAAGTTGGATAATAATGAAAAGAGGCTATTTGATAATTGTTGCCTCACTATACTTGTGCATATAGTTGCGAAAAAGAAAATTGCATTAAATTCTATATTAAAGGTAAATGCATTTCTTATGTTAAAAATCGACATAATATCACTAATTACCATATATTTATGTATTAGAAAGAACAAAATTTCTATCTTATATAATTTCATATCTACCAAAAATCATTAATTTTTCTTTTCTTATATAGCAAATTTAAAGGAAAAATGTTCTATTTTAAACAAAAATGCTATATATCCAGTGCAATAGAATCTTACATGGGAAAACTTCTTTTATTACACGTATATTTTCCTATGTGTAATTTTAAAAAGAAAATTGTTTATACATTGGCGGCATAATAAGCAACCAGTAATACGTTTAAGATTTGGCAAACATTAAACCAAGAGCTTCTAGTAAAATCCAGCGTTGTCAGTATTACTACGCATTACTACTACACGGGGCTGGTGGCTAAGTGCCTTATGCGCTTGGCTATCAGTCCGGAGGTGCCGGGTTCTCGAATTCCGGGGTTGTTTCTCACGGTTGAGGCTTTTCTGTGGTTTTCCTCAGTCCATGGTGAATGCTGAGAAGGATTATCATCTTAAGACGTTTCACAGGCGCAGGTGTAATAATAAGTCATGGCCGGCCGATGCCCCCTATAATTGGCGAAAAGCTGTTGGGGGATGTGAAGGCATGAATTATTATTATTACTACGTTCGTAGCAGATTTGTCTTAACACAAACAAAATAACTATCCTACAAATCCGTAGCGCCGCTATTAATTCCATCTTGCATATTTTTATAACGAGAAATTAAGATCTCCAGTAGATATAATTTTTTTTTAACATTTACAGTTTTTGTAATCTTAGAAATATTACGCGATAGGATATTCATTTTTTTAACGTATTGCTATTTTTCGATAGTTGATCTTATATCAATTTATGAGTGTATATTATCGAAACGTAAAACACATTGTTCCTCTTTCCTTTTTTTCTCATTCTGACAATTGCCACAACTACAATTTAAATTATTCACGTATTAAAGGATATTATACCCAAAGAAAGCATTCAATTATTTTTGTTACTTAAAAACATGTACATCATTTAAAAATTAAGAAAACTGTGATACAGCAACGGGTAGTTATCCTCAATGGGGAATATCCGAGCTTAAAGTTCAATGACCAATAATCCACTTAGTTTCTGCTTTCTGAATTCCACTTTGAAGACTTATGCGTCGACACGGGTTGTTGCTTGATTTGCTTCTAAATTGGCTTAGTGTAAAATTCAAACCCGTAGGTTGTGGTAAGCTTTTTTAGATTGCAATTTGATATTTCGTGCTAATTGCTACCCGTGGTTATTTTCTATCGCGCATTTTAATTTTTTTTATGCACTTTTGTTTAATCATTTTTAGACATCTTTTTAGAAAAAAGAATAATCAACTGTTCTAATCATTTTAAACCATTATAATTTGTTGTTTGAAAATCTTAGCTTCTAGGATATATAAGGAAAATTATCTCTAGTCCTTGGGAGATTCTGACTTTGTGAATAGCTATGTATATATTGAGATTTAATATGAATGCTTCGGACAATTGAACCTTTATAGGACTAGCTTGGTTAGTGTTGATCTCTACAAACATAATATGTTTCAGTTAAGTGCTTGTAATATACTTGTTTACCTTTGGACGGTACCTGAAAGAATTTGCAGCAAACTCAACGAAGGGTCAACTGCTTGGTCATTAATACATTCATATTTGTTACATTACAAATCCACTACAAATTTTCATTTTAATAAATAATGCTTCTTAAGATATTCGTTCTCAGCATTCAACATGGAGTGAAGAAAAGCACAGAAAATCGCAACCCTAAGAAACAGCACCGGGATTCGAACCCGGGACTCCGAGACTGATAGCCAAGCGCGCGAGGCACTAAGCCATCAGTCCCATGAAGCTCCTTTTATGGCTAATCTAAATTCCAAAATTCATAATCGTAAGTGGTTACTTTTCGAGAAATAACGGCAAGTTTCGTAAATATGTATTACCCGACTTTGCAAAAATGGCTCACTCTGTATATACCGTATTTTGAATTTGCTTTCCAATTATTGGCAATCACTCACTTATGTTTAACTCAATATTGAAGAATAACTTTACCTAAAAGCTAAATGTATTGTAATTATGAAATTAGAATTATTCGTAATCAAATGTTCTTATTAAATTTAAGTCTCAATATTACCAAGATATCAATTTTTGCTTAATAAATTAATTGTACAAGTTATAAAATAGCAAAGCAACAAGTAATGATAAGAACGCTAACCTATTAAAGTAATACACACAGGTCAAGGTAGAACGAAAAAAAAATTACTAACGCCAAAGCTACTAATAAATATTTGTTTACATACAATTTAAGGTGAAATCATAATCTGATCTATCCTTGATGATATGATTATAATTTTCTGATCTATACAGCAAATTATGGTATTTTACTAAAATAACACTTTGCATGGCCACAGTTTATATAATAATAGACCCTATCTGATTCTCCGCCTCTGACCTATCTGTAGCTACAACACCGTGTAAAATATCACAACCCAATATTGGAAAACTTTTCGTGTACTACAGCATACACTTATTCTAAGTCAAGGACATCGCTAACCACTTTGAACTGGTAAAAATGCTATTGTAGGTAAATTTAAAACCTGACATCAACACTATCTTTGGTTTACCCTAAGATTTTGTAAGTGCAACTATAAGTAAAAACTGAAATTATCTTATCATTACATTTGTAATACATGTATGAACGGAAAATTTTTTAGGGTATGGTCTTTGTATATCTTATCTAATTACTTGTGTATAACGCTATGAAAAACAAGTATACGCAATATTGCACAATGTTTCTCGAGCTATAGCTCGCGTGTTTAATTCAAGGTCTTTACTAATAAATTGCTACAAACTGAAGTAGGAAATATAAGTTACAGATATATTGTTCTGCCACTTAAGTAATGAACTTATGAGTACTTATTCTTCTTCTTATATAAGCTATTACAGACAACATTTTCTGCACGAAGTTTTGCTTATTGTAAGAGATTCTCGTATTTAGATGAACGAATTTTTAACATTAGAGAGGTTATTAGTCATTCTCGGACGAATGTCAACACAGCTTAGGTTACATTAAAAAATAACAAAAATGTAAAATTTCATGTTTTTTATAGTAATTGTTTGATCGTAAATAGTACATTATTTTTAATCAAAACACTTTTTATACAAGCTGTCCATGAAATAAAATAAGAAAGTATGAAAAATGAAAAAAATCTAATTTCATTAGACTTAAATCCCAAATACTTTGTGAAAATTCCTTCTTAAACGCGAGAAAAAAAATTATGACGAGATATTTAAAATAAAAGTTTCGTTATTATTCACAGCCGAAATATTCGTACGTAAGCACTGAACTCTTCAACATGCCGTTTTAAAAGTAGACATTGTTACCTTGTAGTTCTTATAACATCGACAACTGTGTTCTTGCAGGGTATGCAGTTTGGGTGTATGTATGCGAATTTGATTGGATGGATGTATTGTGTATACGCATTCTGCATTCATAGGCGGCACATATCACAATTTCCTAGGCTTCTTTTAATTAATTACACCTTTCCATTTTCTGTACTTTTATATTTTATTTCAAAGACACCCTGTATAGAATTTGAACATTTTTTCTGAATTTCTTTCTCTCAATATCGTAGTTACTATTTTTTGGTATATAACTTCAAGTAGTCCTCAATAGCTCAATGATACAGCAGCGACACGACATACAGCAGCCCAGAAGAAGCTGCATTCAAATGAGAGCGAAGCGTCGGCAGATTCATGGAATTAGGACGTGGTTCCAATCAGGAAACTTAAATTCTTTAAAAGGGAACAACGACCGCGGAAGTCTACAACAACATATTATTTAAAAGATATAGCTAAATATTGGAAAATAACAGAGATAATTGGAAAACCGTGCTTTGCAAAATTAATTCTCAGTTAGTTGATTAATTGGGCAGATGTTGGTATTAAACCACATTTCGTAACTAAAAGTAAATTTGGTAAGTAATTATTTTTTCACAAAAAATATTCATGGTGTTCATACTCGCATATTAGCAAGCCTGAAATTTATTTCGGAGTGTTTAGTATCATTTAATTTTCATTACAGATAATTAATGCCTATGTCTTCGAAAACGGTACCAAAAATATTCAAATTTTAATGATATTTAATGAAAAATACTACGCCTGATGAAACTTGTAAAACTATTGGCCCCATCCTCTTTAATATAATTTAATAAAATTTCATGATTAATTGAAACAACAACATTGTTCTTCAAGAAGATCGATTCTTACCTTCAAATCTCAGGAACCGAGCTCTCAATACGTGGAGTAGCAATTCTAGAAAAATGTCACGCCCACGCAAATCACGTACGTGCACATAGAGACATTTTCAACTAATTATATAATATCTTTCAGTTGCGTGGTCCTTAGGTGGTAATTTAGTTCAATTGTGTCTGAATCGTTTCCATTACTCAAAGAAACTTTTCTTTAATGGTTGATAGCTTGAATCAATACTTTTTGCAATTCCTGAACAGATTGTTATTAGCGTACAAACAAATTATCTATACAATAGTTTATTATGCTGCTACGTCTTTCGACTTCGCACTCAACATTCCGAGAAAATGCAAGCTCTGATGACAAGCCAGAAAAGCAAACATGTAAAAAGCATTAATAACACAACTGAATTACTGAAACAAACAAACCACGAAATAAACGAACCTTTACAAATTATTTTTAATAAATGCTTAGGACAGAGTGCTTTTTCAGTGTTATTAAAGATACAAAAAGTAGTACCTACTTTCAGAATCAATGTAAAGATTGTCATATTATTTAGCGTTCCGACAACCATATCAAAGACTTCGACCAAGCTATTGCATCGAGATTGCTGAGGCAGTTGAAACAAAACAAATATTTTACATCAAAGCAACACGGGTACCGAAAAGGACACTCAACAGCAAGTGCCATATTGCAGATGGTTAGGAACGTTTATAGGACTTTTGGTAGAAGAATGTGCGCTGAAGTGAGTAGGTTGGATTTAGCAAAGGGGTTCAGTTAACTAGGTTATTGCAGTGTGCAGACAAAATACAGGTGACTGAGCGATGTCTCATCGCAGCTGTTGTATATCGATCGTGGAGTACCACAAGGTCTTGGTCTAATGTTATTAGTCATTTATATAAATGATCTCCTTTTAATATTACGCAAGCTGAAATAAGTTTCAGTCAGTAAAAGTCCAAAATACGGGAGCAATCTATTACAAAATAAATGTCTCGATACTATACACAAATAATTGGTTTGCTGTAAATAAATTAGAAATTCGCTGTAAGTAAAAATCAGCGAAAGCAAAGGATTTTGCTGTTACAATAAAGGATATTAGATATCCGCGTAATCTAAAAACAAAAGATAGCTGGTTTTCTAAAATAGACCGTGTTTCATTTTCTTTTCTTTTTAAGATAAATACTACAGACTCCATATCATTATTAAGAAGGGTAAAAATGACAACTATTGCAAATCCTAATTGGCGTTTCATGACAAACATTTAAGTTAGAAGTTTAAAAAATTTAGGGTATTGAAATTAAAAATGGAAAATAAAGAAAAATTGAAGAGCCATTAACTCTTCTAGTACTAAAACGTAATTCATACGATTCTGCATTGTTCATAAAAAAAATATTTTGTAGGACAGCCTATACATTAAGTTTATAACATGTAGATAAGAGCATGAGGTTGTTTTCAACATCGCTGTTGTTCAATGTAGTTATTCAGTATCCCATTAATTTAATTAAATACCATGCTTTTAGTTAAAATTCTTTAAAATTAAGTGGCCTGTTCGTGAACTGTCGTCCATGATACTTTATCGTACAACAATATATTGATTTCAATTACTTATGTATGTAGTAATATTTGATTTCTTTCTAATTACAGGTGACAACAAAGAAAAATTTAAAGGAAAAGGACAAAACCTTAATAGTAAATTATAAATTCGCCCGTTTCAACACCATGATCTTATTACCAGATAAAAATATTTTACATATATGATATTCTTTAATACGTACACTTAATATTATACCTAATTCCGTCTTGAAGATTTAACAATAAATAATTATTGTTAATTTAATTAATATGTAAAATTCTAATTCTAATCGGTATAAATTTCTTTAAAGAACAATTTATGACACTGCCATTATATTTATACATCAGAAGTGTTCTATTTATGTACAAAATAAAAGTTAAAAATTCGTTATCGCGAGGACAATATTATGTTATTAAAAATATTAAAGCAGTTTTAAATATATATTTAAAGTAATAGTGCCAATATGTTTAAATAAATACCCGAGACTACCAAACAATTCCATCAGTACCAGGCTTCCAAAACAAAAATAGTAATATTTAATAGAACCGTCTATATTTTTTAATAAAAATATTAAATTTTAATAATAAAATATCTAAATAAAACAAAGTTTGATTTGTTATCAAAGTTTATATTTTAAGGATAGAGAACAATTGACACAATTAAATGACATACGTGGTAATCGTTAGGATGGTAATGTTGGCAATTCGAAATTATCCCTGCAAGATTCTATTATGTTAGAATGCTTTCGCATTTGTCCTGGCCCCATCGACTGACGACATCTACCGTGCATTTCGTAACTACAACGTCGCTATCGCATGGACCGTCCGAGGAGTCTGGCATCGAACCGGGACCTATAGCTACGATTACAGGTTCCTTTGTTTCGAATCCGGACACCGATCATACCGATCTAGTGAGCGAGATCGACGAGGCGGAAATACGAAGGCAGTTACTCAGAGATGTGAGTATTGTTACGTTTTGAATGAAAACATTATTATAAAAGTATATTATATAAATTACTAATATAAAGAAATAGCTAAATATTTTAATTATAAAAATTAATTTAATTATGAAATAGAAATGATTAAATTATAGTATATGCAGTACTTGTGAAAATCAATAAATAGTTTCCCTGTTGTACATGATACTTTAACAGTAAACAGAATTATAATAAAGAGAAAATAAAAAATCGTAATAAAATCAAATGAATCAATGCAATAAAACCATATGGTAATATATATGTATATATATATATATATATAGTTGTAGTAGCAGTTACAGTAATATAGTATCTTTATATTAGGATCAAACAGTATACGTTAATATATGAATATAGTTTCAAAACGTTCAGGAAATTACTTAAAAATGTACTTTGTCTTATGTGTCATATATGAGGCACTACAAGAGGTCACATATATTATAAAAAAATATTTTCTAAACATTTGGAAAATGTAGTCGTAAAGGACCGATTTATGTCTATCTTAACCTATTGCTACGTAATAAAAGAAAATAATAATCGATTGGTTGAATATATCCTTCATTAAGTGTACTTCATAAAGTGATAACAATATTAGTAAGTACGAGGGTGGATCTCTATGCTGTACCTTTGACTCCCTTACAGTAAAACTACAGTGGCATTATATTTTTTATTTTTCGACATAGTCTCCCTCTACACCAATGCACTCGGTCCATTGATACTCTAACATCTTAACAGCCTCGGAAGAAAAATGTTTGTCCGATTTCTGTAAACCACCTCTCAACAGCTTACATCACTTCATAATTACTGGAAAATTTTGTCCCCGAGTAAGATTTCTTTTAATTTGGGGAACAGCCTGTAATCACTAGGGACGTGATCCGGCGAATATGATAAGTGCTCCACTAATTCAAACCTGCTTGGTGTATAGCAGCTATAGCAATACCAGATGTACATATGCCTGGGATCATTATTCTGATGGAACAGCACACCGTGCCTTAACTTTCCTCGGCGTTTTTTTTTTAATAGCGTCTCGTAATTTAGAAATCAATTGTGGAGTAGGCCCCTGTAATGCTCTGCGCCTTTTGAAAATAGTTAATCAAGATGATTTCCTGAGCATCCTAGACCACAGATAGCAAAACCTTTCCAGCAGACGGCACGACCTTAAATTTGCGTGGAGGACGAGAACAGTGATGTTTCCACTTTCTACTTTGCACTTTGATCTCGGGATCATAGTGGTGCACACATGACTCATCCATGGTCACATACCGACAAAGAAAGTTCTGTTTGTTTGCTTGATACCTTTCCAAAATACGCTTACAAATCAACACCAGATTTCTTTTTTGATCAATGGTTAACATTCCGGGCACTCATCTTTTTCATATCTAATTCTTTAGTCAGTATGTTGTGCACCGCATGATGTTATATCTTCCACAGTGTCTTTGATGCGTACTCATTGGGTTTGCAGTACGATATCATGTACCTTTTTAATGTTTTTGTCTGTTGCTACCGTTATGGGATGACTATCGGCATGTTGATTTTCACATGATGTCCTTCTGCATTTAAAATCTCGGCACGAGCGTTTGACTATGTCATAAGAAACTGCAGATTCACCAATAGTTGTCATGATGTCTTTATGAATTTAAGTATTTTATTATGGCTCTTTCATCTACAGGATCCATTTTTATGAACAATCACAAAACGGAATTTATGAATCAGCCACAGCACAACAGCACTTTGAGATACGAACTTGGTGTTATGTAGATATGATCTACAAATGTTAGTTAACTAAATGACAAAAACATTAGTCAGACAACCAATTAGAAGTAGGTGAGGAGTGGGGCATGAGGATCCGCCCACGTAAAACCAGACACTTCTATATTATAAGTAGAATTTAGATTACTAAAGTTTATCCTTCTTCAGAGGTACAAGTAAGAATAGACCAAGACCGTAAACACTGTTTTCGCAACTGAGTACCACAAAATGAATTTTGTTACAATGTAGCACAAGAGAAACCAATTTTCACCCTGCTTTTATGTTTAATGGTTTCAAAATTCAATAGAATGTAATTTTGATAATCACTGTAAATGTTATACTCAAAAGCAAGTCAAACTACTGTGTTTGCCAATTTTGTTATTCGTAGTGAATTATTTGGGTTAATACTTATTTATATTTGTTCAATATCTTTTTTATACTGAATTTATTATTTGCAGTTTCTAGGTAAAATTATTTATTTAAAACTAAACACTAATCGTTAACTTAGCTGCAATTGTACCTTTATGTTTGATGATTGATTTAATTTTAGTTTTAGTCAACAGCATAATTAAGTTGATTATATTTTTTACTGAAATGATTATATGTTATGTACGAACTTGTGTTTAATTGATTGTTTACTAGTAGCTCCTTTATCTTACTTTTTCTTCTTTTCCCAGTTTTCTTTGACGTCGTGCTTCTTTTCTTGTTTTGTTCTTTTTATCTTCTACCCTTTTCTTTTTATGCCATTTCTTCTTCTTCCATCCCCTGTTCTTCCTTTATATCTTCTTCTGTTACCTTATTTTCCTTCTTACCTTTTTCTTTCTCTTCTTCCTCTCAGTCTTCTTTCCGTTTCCCTCGTTTTTCTTCTTTTGTTCTTCCTCTTGTTCCTCGTCCTTTCATTTTCCTTCTACTTTTTCTCCTCCTTTCCATCATCCTATTCTTCTTTTCCTGTCTGTCATTTTTCTTCCTTGCCTTTTCCTATTTCTGTCTTTTCCCCTTTCCCTTTTTGTTACTTGTCTCCTTGTTTCTTTTGTGTATTTTTTTTATTTCTGTCTTTATTTATTTTTAGGGCCCCAATGATGTATTCAGATTACATCCCCTGCTATATTTCCATAGAAAACATTTTCATCTTCTCCTCTATATAGTTTTTGTTCTGGATTGAGCAGCTTAGAAATCTATCGCGTCGACACATTTGCTCATTCCTAAATTTTAATTTATAATTTAAAAACTACTAGCAATAACTAAAGCTCTTACTCGGAGGTCAGCCAACACCAAGATTTAGACTTTGATAATGATTTCTTTAGATCGTGCTTCCGGGGGTTTTCCACACTTTGGGTCCCCACTTTGGGAATGAATTCCCAGTCCCATTTGAATGACTTGAACCGATATTTGACATTGGAGGGGGGGGGGATAGTTTCTCCATAATACCACCATTCTCAATTGCATTCCTGTGTTCAAGTTTAAAATTACACGCTTGTTTAAACTGAAAGAAAAATGACAACTGTTAAACGATTGGCTACCAAACGTGGAAATGACGGTACAAAATGTCATAAACTTGACATAAGAAAATTGTCGCGACAGCATATTGTTTTCATAGCTAGGTTATAGATAACATAAAAAGCTCCCTCGCTACTAGTATTTTACAAAAACTTAAATGACTAAATTTGTAGAAGCAGTGTGTGGCTATACTTTGATGTGAGGTAATTTACATTGATTTATAGAGTGAAATATTTCACTCTCCTATTTATACGTTCATCTTACTTAATATAAATGTGCTGACAAGGTAGAACAGATACAGCCTCAACACAATTAACTAACATAAAAATTGTAGTTTTTCTGTACTATATTATCTGGTCTAAGTCCTTTGTAAATAATGTCTTCACTTGTTTCCTGTAAATTAACACATTGCCTTTTGCAACTCCTTGTACAATATGTCGCGTTAAAAACAAACACGTTGAATCCCCCAATTTCATCCAACTACTCCTCCAATTATTTAGTAATGTATGTTTTTTAGTTACGGTACACTTACTTAATTGCTATAAATTTCATGTAAACATCAATTTCCTATTTTTCCTCATTTGCTTGCTTCAAGAGGTGTTGTAGGATAACATTTTCAGAGCGTGTGGTGGCACTTAAATGTAGATGTATGATATAATAGAAATATTTCTACGTTTTCATGTCGTGAAAATAGCTACATGTATGTGTGTGGCAAAGTTAATGCCAAGCATAATAATAGATTAAGAAATTGACAATAAAAAACATCAATACGGTACGCCAATAATATGCATTACAAACAGGTTAGATCATTAAATGTTATTACATTACGTTAGCTTACGATACACTACCCGTATCTGCCTAATTAATTAAAACGATTTACCTATAGACGGTACTGTATATATGTTATGTATGTACGAGAAACGGGGAAAAAACGCGCTAACCTAATCGCAAAACGTGAATACTAATCGAAATTTATTGCATTCTTTCCAGCAATGGCGCCAGTTCTTCGACAAGGTGAGTACTGTAGAACGCCTATGCCTTGATCCTGCTCTTGTGCGAACACGCGATTTCATGAAAATTAATCACTGACCGAACGACTCCAATTAAATTATTCCCTTCTTTAGTGGGAAATGGCCGTAGAGAACGGAGCGAAAATAATCGAAATCAGCGAACCTGACATATGTGTACGGTGAGGTGCTGCGCTCTGTTTGAAATAAAACAGGACGTGTTTATTATACATTTGCGTGAAAGAAAAGTTTGGAAATGTCTTTTACAAGTTCGAACTAACTATTTACGTATACCTGGGCTAAAGACAGACACATTGGTAAATTAAATTGCTCATGACTTTAAATAATTTTTAACTTTTTACAAATGTTTAAATACTCCGCCTATTTTACTACGTTCTAATCCCCGCATCAACTTAGCAAAGTAACTGTTACGGAGTATGCAGTACAATAATCATCTAGATTGGCCTTCATTTTTTGACTGAGACACTCCATCCATCCCTTCGTCTAAACCAGGAGTCTCCAAACTACTGTCCGTGGGCCGAATACGGTTCGCCAGTGTCATCAATCCGGCCCGCGACAGCTAATGTTATTACTAGTCTCGGCAAAGTGGGGCAAGCCACAGTGCAGTGCGGAGAATAACGTGGAGGGGCCGAGCCACCGTATAAAGGCGAGTGTTCAGTAACGTTTACGTACTCGCATCATTTATGACCGTAACCTTCATGAGTGAGCATAAGCGATGCAGGCGCAGGAATGTTTATGCATAAAATAATGACAAAAAATGTACAAAAACACGTACTGTTTTAAGAAGTTTCCACGAAATCACAAACTGGGTGGCATCCATTAAATATTAGAATCATTAAATATATATTTCCACGCTTGTTTCAGTCAAACGAGTACGGCGTGCGGAATAAATATTTCTTAATGATGAAAACAACCGTTCCACATCGAGTGATGTTATATTTGGAAATTTAAAGTAATCCTTATGATAACGTAATGGATCTTTCGACGCACATTCACAAGTTTTACTTAGTATTCACAGGTACAGCAGTAAACTCCACTCACACAAATTAATTAATTATGCGGAACGCAGCGTTTCGAGAGCACGCGGGCTCCCATTGTCAACCGTGTTACCGACAGTCGGTAACACGGTTGACAATGGGAGCCACGTGCTCTCGAAACGCTGCGTTCCGCATAATTAATTAATTTGTGTGAGTGGAGCTTACTGCTATACCTGTGAATTGTACATCCTCACAGTCCTTGCAATCCTCATTTACTTAGTATGGGAAAATTGGAATCCTTGTCAATAACACTTTCAAATTTTCGTATAACACTTTCATATTTGCGCCTTCCGCTGTATATAGGCGTGAGTGAACATAGTCCACAATTTGAACAGAATTCACAAACGACATCGAATCATTTTGTAATTTTTCAATTCCCTCCGCTAGTCTATAGTAGTTCTTGGGAATACGTTCTAAATCACATTTTATCTGACCATCTTAAAACATTTTCTGGGTTTTATTGATAGCTTTGGCGTGTCTCGAACCTTCTTTAAATCATCAAAATATTCACAGTAGTAAAGCGCAGCCTTTAACCATGTTCCCCGATGCGTAGTAATCGGCTGTAGTGGTTCAGATACTTTGGGACACAGTTCCTGAAATCTTTGTGTATGTTTTGAGGACTTTAGAAATACTACTTTCGTATGAGCTATTAAAACATTTAGGTGACAATTGCGCCACAAGGTTCAAAGCAAGTATGGGTAGCCTTTGACATGTTGTGGGCCAAACTTTAGTGCGTAAATACGTTCGTTAAAGTAGTGCATTTTAAAGTAGTGTTCATATTTTTTAGCGATAGATATCAGATATGAAATAATACGACGATGTTATTATAATGCAATCTATTAAAATAAGAAAATGAAATGAAAAAAATAGGTGCAACATTATAATTAAATCGTGAATTTTTTTTAATTGGGTTTTTCAAAATATCTCGCGGGCCGCATTAAATCTTACAGCGGGCCCGTTGTTGCCCACATATGGTTTAAAGCGTGGATTTCATATATCACATGTAACAGATTGCCACTCTCTTCTTTAAGAGATCGGTCTAAAGAAAGCATGCTAGCGGCACCGTCACTCACAAACATTAAAAGTTGGGTTACAACTCTTTTAGAAGCAAGTAAGATAGGGGATGATGGTTCAAACTCTTCTATTGTACGTACCATCACATTCACCACAGAATGTTTTTGCCGATCGGTTGTTTCGTCCGCACATAACCACAATTTTTTATCTTTCAATTCTTCTTTAATTCTTCTTCCAGCATAGTCACAAACAGATGGTATAAAGTTTCTGAACGATTTTCGACTTGATAATATATAATCCGAATACTTGCTCCAGAAGAAGACAAACGCTTGTTTATCCAGTAAAGTGAACGGTATATTACATACACATACATTACATGTTTTATAAATGAAACACCTATATCAAATATTAATTTTTCGCTGTATCGTTTGCCACGGATTGCAGAACAGCTTTATACTTTTCAGGTGATGTTTACACTTCCATCTGCTGGTACACATCAAATAGTTGTCGCACTTTACTCATTTAATTCTATCGCCTTCCTATTCTAAATCTACTCGCTATTACGTTTCCTAGTTTATTCGAAATACGCCGCTTCCGAAACGTACCAAAATGCGACATTTTCTAAGTATGTGTGTACTCACAACGGCCAGTTGAATAATACTGAACAAGCGAACTTTGATACAGGCGATTCTCCGTGTAGCGCGCTTCATCCCTCCATGTTGTTCTCTGCACGGCACTGAAACTTGCCCCTCTTTGCCGAGACTACACGTCGTTATAAACGCATCGACATAGAATTGTAGAAGAGGGGTCACGAAATATTAAATTTACTTATATGTACAATTTGCGGGTCGCGGGGCTAAGACGGTTCAGAATTGATGCTCTAACGTAGGGGGTGGCATAAAGATTCTGTCATCGTTACTATGACATTTACCAAGTTATCAGAAGTAGAATACACGTAGGCAAGTCATGAATTGCTGTGTACTTCATAGTTGTGTCAATGCATTTGAGAAATAATCGATCGGTGAGCACTCCAAAACACTGCAATTTAGTTTTCTATCAAAGATTCATCGAAAGATATCGAAATTAAACGTTGAATTTATTATTTTAGACATAATGTTTCAGTGAAGAATAATACACCGATTTCTTAGTATTATTTTGTAGAAAATTCTGTCTACAGTGCAATCTTTTACATAACTTTAGAAAATAGCTACGCTCCAATTGCATACCACTTTCACCAAACGCAAAAGCTCGCAGAGATAAGTAGATTACAGTAAAAGGCTTCTCTTTGTATATTATCTAAGCATCCATATGGAGATGTCGTACGTTATGGTTTTGATTCTCCTTATTCGATAGTTTGATCCCGAAGGATTTGGGGAAATTCCCTGGGCGGAGTTCTTGAACGTCTTGAATAGACCTGAGTTTAGGCAACGAGTCGACTCCGGCAAGAGAGAGATCTTCCTCGAGAAAGCGAGAAATGCGACGACTCCAGCGATTACATATCAAGATTTCGTCAATGTGGTAAGTACAATTTCTTTATAATGTACGCATTGCTTTTTTAAAGAAATATTTCTCGATCTTGTAATAATTTCATATCTAACCTGTGTAAAGTAGCGTAAACAATTAAAAACAACGTCTGTTTTGACTTAAGAGAATCAATTTTTAATCCATCTAAATAATTTAAGGAATATTTCTATCACTTCTTCAAAGTCATTGTTGCAAAATATATTTTTTCTTTCGCCTGTTATAATACCGAAATTGTCACTAATAGGTTAAATACATCCAAAAATGTAGAATGCGATTCTCTCCGTTTTGGTATGTTCAATTTTCCGTTTGATGGTGTAATCTCTCTTCCAAGTATTATTTATTGTTTGATAATGGTTTAACCATAAAGTAAATACCGCAGATTCAATTGCCACGTATCGTCTTGATCTCCTCATTAATTAGGAGTATTAAAAAACGGTTTTTCTTACTATTTTACTTCCCCATTAATGTCCATCAATTTAAAAGATCCAGTAACGTGGAACACCCAATGTTACCATTAAATACGAGAAAAAGTCAGTAAGTAGGTTAAAGAAAGTTATTATAGAAATAATTAGAGAATATATGTGTTGCTCGGCAGAAGGGTGGGACACTGTACCCGCTTGTTTTGGCTGTGTTTGAACTGCCAAGTGTTTTATTCTTGTGGCACTAGATAGCGCTAAGAATATTCACTTGAGCTATAAGGTCAGATATGGTGATAGTAGCAGAGAGGGAATTGCGATGTGTTCAGCACAAAATCGCTCGAAACCACGCTGATGACACCGCGCCGGGTAGGCAGAAACATATCCGTGTGCTGGCGTTTTTTGTCTTCTCACATTGCCTTTCTCATGAATGATTTCACCAATACCACGAGTTGTATTTTAGCAGCATTATGTTATGTAATATTATCAATACTTATTCTACACTTATTTCTGAAGAAATTTAACGATTGATTATCGCATTTAATATCGATGTACACTACCGCCTATATTAGTCCGGATACCCAGTAAAATGTTGTAAACTCTAGTAAAAGATAATATAATTGCTGCTGTAATTGTTGCTTCTCGTCAAGAAGGTTATTCAGTGCGTCAAATTTTCGACAAAATACATGTTAATAAATCGACTGTTAGCGATATCGTTCGGAGACATCAACGCACGGGCAGTTTAAGAGATCGGGCACGTTCAGGTAGTAAGAGAATAACAACGCACGCCGACGATGAGCGTATAAAATTGCTGAGCAAGCGAAGTAGGAGACTGACAGCACCAGAAATCGTCCCCGAAATAAATTGCGATCGTGCTACAGTGAAAAGAAGACTAAATACTGCAAATCTTCATGGCCGCGTTTGAGGTGTTCGGATAATCAAGCCACGTTTTTGTAAGAAGAGCGAAGCGCTAAAGGATGTTGCAGGATTGTGTGGTGCCAACTGTCAAGCAACGAAGAAGTTCTGAGCCCGTTTGGGGTTGTTTTTCCTACTTCCGACTTGAAGCGAATCGAAGGTATTTTGCGAAACGAGTTATTTAGAAATACTGCAATACCATCGAGGCAACGTCTAATGATAACAACAACACAAACATTTTACAAATAATAACATGGCTACCACTAAGCCCCTATCTAAATCCAATCGAGTTATGGGATGAATTGGACAGGAGAGTTCGAAAAGTACGTCCTACCTCCGTAGGCCACGTGTAGAACATTTTAGAAGAGGAATGGACTAATATGCTAAATAGTGTCCTTGAGAAACTAGTAGGACGGATGCCTCGGATTGTGAAAGCTGTTCTTCGCACAAAAGGGAGTTTCTTTCATGAACCGAATGTTTAAGAAGTGTTTATTTATTTTTCGTTAGAATTACTTTATTTTACTTTTATACTTTAATTTTCATTGCTATTAATAAAATGCAATAAAAATGTTAAGTTTCGGAAAAATGAATGAATAATTTCTCGTTTTCTTTTTTTATTTATTTGCGTGTCCAAACTAACATGGACGGTAGCGTATGCGATGTCATTAGTTTCCTGTCTTTATTGTCTTCTAAAAGATGTAAACATACCTAAGGTGTTGTATGTATGTTAAAAAATTGGTATTATTTGTCATCCTCTTTCAAAAGGTAGCAACTTAGGCCATATTTTAATATCTCATTGTATATTAAAATAACGTACTTCTTATATTAAGAAAAGAGGATCACAAAATTGTACTTAATATTTTCACTTAGTTTTGGTAAATTATTATTTATTACTTTATCACATTCTGTATTTAGCTTTAATAAGTACTATTGTATTTAATTGTTCTGTTAAGTTGTTTTACGCTTACATATATTCATTTTAGTTGTTTCTATGCAAAGCTTTTAAAATAAACATGGATTATTATTGTCAAGTCAGGCAACTCATTCGTAGTCTTTCAGTTATTCGTTCCAATAGCACTTACCGTATGACAATTGAATCGGGTATGAGGAATTCAGATTAGCGAAACCACCCGCCAATGACCTTGGGTGCGACCATAGAAAATATGCAAGGTATTCACGGCGGGCATTCGCGAAAAGCTAACGCGGCCGGTCGGATTCTGCACACGCAGGTGCCGTTCGTCCAGTCCTGGTAGATAACCAGCTAGCATGCCGTAATATAGCGGCCAGACAGTTGTTTCAAGCATTCCAAGAGATTTAAGAGATTTTACGCCACTTACATTCTTGATGCTAATTTCTGACGGGATTAATGTACGAGTGAAATGACTAATCGATTCGCATTGAATTGAGCATGGAATGCAACTAATCGGATATCTAGCTTGATTAGAAGAAAGCTTCGGTGTCCTGTCGAAAACGATAGGAGAATTCATAAATGTTATTGTGCGCGTTTCATACTGCTGTTTATATAGGTGTCCCTTTCCGATACTTTTAGCGGAAATCACAACAAATATCAAGATCAGACTATCCTAAGCCGTTTCTTTTTTCCGAGACAATAAGAAAAATATTGACGAAGCAATAATGCAAGAAGTAAAAGATGAATAGATTTAAGAGAACTGACAGTAGCGTTGAGGGCTACTAAAAACAGAAAAACGTCCGGTATGGATGGCATCAACACAGAGCTTTGGAAACACGGCGGACTTATACCTAAGACTTCTGCATGTATTTAATAAATGTTGGAAAGATAGTATTATCACTAATGATTGGAAAAGAGCCAAAGTAGTCTCGTTATTTAAAAGAGGCGATAAGGATAATCCTCAAAATTACCGACGGATCAGCTTGTTAGACACTGCTGATAAAATTTACGCCAGAATATTAATATTAATAGAAGAGCAACAAATGGATTTTAGAAAAACCAGATCTACCACAGATTTAATATTCACTCTAAATTATAGAAAAGTACAGCGATTACAACAGAAAAACACACATGAGTTTATAGACTTCAAGAAGGCTTTTGATAATGTAAACATATGTAAATTACGGGATACTATGAAAGAACAGGGATATCCACATCATTTAATAAGAGCTATACAGGGTTTGTACACAGACACCAGAATTATAGCAGTAGGCGGCGGCAGATTAACCAGGGAAATACCAATAAACAAAGAGGTTCATCAAGGCTGCTGCGTGGTCAATATTTTTTAATATATATGCATACATATATGTTGATACCAAAGGGATACGTTTAGACCGGAACAGATTTAGTACTCCTAACAGAAACAGTTGAGGATTTATAGAAATAGCTTTGAAAAAGCTCAGATTGCAAAGAACATACAAGTCGGATCTAGACCTTACTTTACAGTAAGCGTATGACTGTGTTTCAAATTAGAATCTTAATATTATAAACAGTATTGGCAACACTTATTGTGGACTTAATTCAGAATAAATTTCATGTTTGATTGTCCCATTTAACATCTATATATTTACAATTCCACGAATGCTAACATACACAGTCTAACAATTAAATAACCAAACTTTTTAGATATAGCATGAAATACACATATTATTGCTGAACAATTTTATTTTATTCAAAATATGTTTCCGTAGACTCAATACAGCGCATGACATGAGTTCTGGGAGCGATGTTCTTCAGCACCTGTGTTATGGCTGCCTGGCTGGTTGAAACATTATCATAAACCAATAAAAACAAGCCTACTAAAGCATATTAAATTTGGTCTCTAGAAACTTAAGCTAGTCAAATGTGCAATTCCTTGGCGTGGTCGTTCCTTTCTTTTTTCTATAACAGTGTTTTAGGATGCAAAATTTAATTCTCTTAATGAAACATCCGGTATATTTGTTAATGTAGGCTTTGATGGTACTTTTCTTTTAAAGAATTTCAGTTTCCGAGTTGCATGAGTATACCGACGTTTTCCTCTCAGTCGCATGGATCATCTTCTGGGCAGCTAGATGTCGTAACGTAGCTGTGAGAAGCCCACAGCTGGTTTGAACCCGAATACCCAATTTCATCCTGTATATTCTCTCTATTTTGATACAATACAGTACGCAAGCAACGTACCTACAAATACACTCCCTTTCTGAATCATTATCACTTAAGTTAAAATTTTAGTGCGAAATCTGGCGGCACAAGGAAAATTCCGAAGAAATTCAAACTTGTCGAGTTAGGAATTCCTTTGAGCGAACTCTAAATGCATTTCAATTATAAAAAACCAATAATAGTTTCCCATTTCAAGATCTTTTATACGGTCCCTTCAAAAGTTGCTTACGGCTACTCTTTTCTACAAGAGAAGTCCTCTTAAGCATAATGAGTAATAAGCCCTTTAACGTCGCGTAGATGTCGAAGAAGCGCTTTCGAGGTCGCGACAAGCACCACTCCTTCGAATTTCCATTTGCGTTCGTTTTAACGGAATCAAGAGAGCGTTTTGCTCGGGAACTCTTCAATCCTTTTCTGCTAAGGTAGCGCACGTAATGACGTGAAGGGCGTTTTGATAGAGGGACAATACGTTCGCATTGTTGACCTATTTTTAGTTGTTTGAGAGGAGGGTCTATTGTGGGAAAGCACTGTACATGGATCGCCGGTTTAAGTAGGCATAGACGATCGTCTACGAAATAACCTAATTCTGTCATGGAAATTTACTGTAAATTGTGTATTCTTAATGTGGCACTTGTACAATGTAAAATGTTTGTAGACAACATAGTATATAATACACCAGTTCTGCTATCTACACAGTAAGAAATTAAAGGGTGGTAAAAATGATTTCAGGTTGAGCAGCTTTCTACAAATTTTGACACTGAGAAACTGTTATTTTGTTCTCCAGATTGGATTAAACAAGATTTTTTTCCCTTAGTATGTAGTATAGTTTGCGAAATCTGGGATGTCAATCATTTCATCAATTTGAAATAATATCTAACTGGATCAACGAAGTGAAACCTAAAATAGATTTATAAAATAATACATACACTGACAGGTTATAAGAATACGATATAGGTATACATTTATTGACTGTGAACTGTTTCTGAGCTAATTCGTACACAATTTTAACTTGTTACTTCTCTTTTCACAACGCTGTATACTCGTCTCTACGCGATGCGAATCATATCCCTTTTTTTTTGCTTTTTCAAATTGTGTTAGAGTCGAGTACATGTGTTCTCTTGATGTTTGGGTATGGTTCGAAGTGTTTCTATTCTAATTCTAGTAAATTCAGTGATTTAGGGATTTGACCACGAACTTCTTCGTAAATTTGGTATTATTGAGTAATTTGATTAAGTTATTGAAGTTCCCAAATTATTTAGTATAAGCAGCTAATACATAATTTGTAATATTTAACATGTTTTTATTGACCCTGACACCAGAGCAGCTAAGTTCTTTTCTTTTTACTTCTTCATTTTATTTGATTTTTGTTTATTTTAAATTTATAGGGCTTTATTGCTTGGGTGAGATAATAAAAATTTCTCACTAAATTTCTGAGAATAGAGAAATATATGTCAGAAGTTAGTAGAGGTGCTTTTTCCCGGAAAATTCCAACTTCCTTAAGAAAGCTAACACTCTAACTAGCGGCCACCATCACAGAGGTAGTCAACGTGCCTTGGACCGTGGAACCTTTTAACAACTACAAGGGAGGGCTGACCTCTAAGTAATTTCTATTAACTTTATTTCTGCCGCTTAATTTATGTCACTGCATCTACTGTTAAACAGATAATTCTTCTTCACTATTTTATTTTATTAAAAAAAGGGTTAATGAAATTTCACTTCTCAAAATTTTTAAATACTTAAGAATAAATTAATTTTGATAGTTAACTTAATTTAAGTTTATTGATTTTTTATAATTTTTTTATAAATATTTTTCTTTTAGCCCTAATTGTTTAATTAAAAAAAGTTTATTATTAAGGTTTATCTCTCGCAAATCGTAACGGTTGTCGGGTTCCGCCGTGTCACTAGATTTTTTGTCCCTGATGTCTCGCGAACAAGTGCGGTTCGCATTTTCAAAAGTACCTTTGAAAATGATTCAGGATACAAACTGCAGGGCAAAAACAAAAAGGATTCCAAATGAAAAGGAATAAACAAGCTGACAGTCTAAGTCCACTCTTATTGCCTATAGCTCACTATATGCAGATGATGTGGTCCTGATTGCAAACTCTAAAAATAAAGTGCTGAAGTTAATGCACATCTGAACGAAGGAAATAGAAAACCTGAAGATGAAGACAAACTTGAATAAAACTAAGGAAATGATTGTAAACGAAAACCGAGACAATATAGTCAACTAAGAAATTAAGGCAATAAGTAGAGGCAATACATTTTAGAAGGTAATCACATATGACTATTTGGGAAATATATTGACAGAAGACGGAAAGATGGAAAAATAGATAGAGAGTTAACGAACACAGCGAATAAATCAACAAGAATATAGTACTCTTTAAATAAGACAATTCTAGGAAAACGATATATTAATATGGAGACAAAAATAAAAATACATAGTTCTATAGCAACTGCAGCAATAACGTATGCATATGAAAACTGGAGATTGCGGAATAAAGATGAAGTAAAGATAAACGCAATGAAAATGAAGCATCTAAGCAGAATAGCGGGAAACACAAAATGGGACAGGAGCAAGAATGAAGATATTAGAAAAATAACAAAGTAAGAACCAATAATTAATAGGAAGCAATTAAATGGGTACGGATATATAGTCAGGATGAAGGCAGACAGAATTACAAAAAAAAATCATGGAGACAGAACACCTAAAGAAGAAAAAAAGAGGAAGACCTAAGAGTAAGTGGATGCACTAGATAAGAGGAATGGGCAGAATAAATGGAGAAAATTTGGAAGAAATGGCAAGAATAAGGGTAAGCGAAGAAGAAGAAAAAGAAGCAGAAGAAAAAGAAGAAGAAGATTTTGTTATATGAATACAAAAATAATTAGTTTTTACTTTTCAGCATATTTTAACACATAATAATTATGAACTTTTTTAACCGCGGCCTCTACAGGGTTACATTAGGGTATGGAATATTACACGCAATTTTGACAAAATTATTTTAGCGACAATAATTTAATTGTACATACGGTCGTTAATATAACCCGGTAAGGATTTTTAAGCAACTCGAGCGCACAAACTTGTAATTAATTAAGTCTTCACCATTCCACCTTCTATTCACATCAATCTGTCCGTCTTCGAAGCGGTAAGGAAACAAAGCCTTACGTGGCGTGATTGATGAGGCACCTAAGGTCTGTTTACGGGAACGGTAAAGGGCCATAGCGAAGGCAGACGACGCTCACCGATGACGAATTAAAGCTCATTAGCGTGACGTCCGGGTGTACGATGAAACTGTCAGACGCTTCTTCGATCCGACGCTTCCTAATCGCGCGTAAGCGATCAGACGTTCACGGTCGCTATATGCTGATGAGATTGCTTTGACGGAAATAGAGCGAGGAAGTGAAGGAAGCCAATCAAATGGTCTGGACGGCACGATGTGATACTTTATGTTTACGCATTTGTTGACTTGACGGGTTTATTACAGGAACGTATTGTTTCGCATGTATAATCGAATTTTATGAACAGCTATTACGCTAAAGTACGTTATTTTGTAACGTGTGTTATAACTTCTTTATCCAGATTATCTTTCGAAGGGAATAATTTTATATACGAATTAAATTGCGACATGTTTTGAATTGTAGATATTTTGTTGCAGATCTTAACCTTCTATTGGTGACGTACAAATTATGTGACATAACTGGTAACGTGGTATCTACTGGACGCAAAAAGTTTTCTAGAATTTTAAACATGAAAATGCGTGAACTACATTGTGTTTCACATACAGTCCCTGTCCATTTTACTAGGGCCATCTTATAAATTTAACCTTTTGTGTGTTTCCAGCGCAATAATTTACAAATACAAGTATAAAATTTATGAATAGGGTTTACAATACTTATCTAAAAACGTTCCTTAAATATCTCTCTAAGAAATTAAGAAAGTGCCACTCAATGACTTCTTGACTCTTTATTATCCCCCTCATGAACCATTTTGTACTGTGCAGAAGATGGGTAGAAACAAAATTGAAAGACACAGTAATTCGTGGAATATTATTTGTATTATGTAACAACGTTTTTCCGTGTTTACGTGTTAGTGTTGCACTTTAAGTTATTGCATATATGCCTTATAGTTTTTCATGTTTCTGCCTTCCCGGCGTCATCAGCGTGGCTTCGAGCAGTTTTATGTTAACACATGCTTCTATCACCATACTTAACTCTACGATACAAATCGATATTCCTGGCGCTAACTAGTGCAGCGTTTTCTTATCTTGGTGTTATTTTCTAGGTATTCTTTTAGATGTGTTTTAAAAAATACAGCGCTTAAAAAATACATAACTGAAAAATTATTCCAGGCAAATTATATACAAGCTCTACAATCATTACACTTGGGAATGTTTCAAAGCTGACAAGATTTTTTAGTTCTTTTATCGTAGACAAACCCCACATCTTTTCCTCTTGCTCAAATTTTCTTGAATGGGCTGATAAGTTATTTGGTTTTCCTAGAATCATCGGTATGCAAAAACACAAATCTTGAGATACTTTTAAATTTGTCAAGCGTCTATTTAGATGATCTATTCACCAACTGTTTATAAACTTGCTTAATAAATTCGGTTCTCAAAATTTATTTACTGCCTCTAAACTTTGTTATAGAACAAAGGAACTGACAAAGGCGATATAGAACATAGCATAAACCACAGCCATATACCACAGTACGTCTACTTGTACTGTAATTGACACACATTCTGTGAGGTGAATCTAGATCACTCTTGGTAGCACTATAGAACACTATTATTTCCGGTTTCGCTATTGCTACGTCGACTGCTTTATTATGGTGCATTGAGGAATTAAGTAGCCCAGGGTAAGCCCAGTATCGCGACAACCAGGTGGTGGTAAACCATCAAAAACAGACAACTGATAACATAGTAGGTGTTGAGGAACGAATAACTCAATCACCTGAGATTTATTCGTAAACTTTCATAAAAAGCGCAAATTTCATATGGGACACGCCAGGCAATCCTTAGAAAAGATCTACAAAAGTTACCATACAGCACGAATTCTTTGATAAACGGATAGTAAACTTTCTACCGCTATCTCCCGATTTGACAATGATGGATTATTTCATATATCCACACCTAAAAAGTAAAATATTTACAAATCGTCCTGGTACAATTGACGAACTTACTGAAGCTATCCGAAATATCTGCGAGGAAATTACACCACACAATTTAAAGAATGCCTACGAAGAGAGACGTTATGTATAGAAAATAAAGGAGCTCACTTTGAACATTTAGTGTAACCATTCTTTATTATTGCTAAACTTTTTATTTCTTCACCTGAAACCTAATTTGAAAACCTCTTGTGAATGGTGTAACATAAACTGAACCATCTAGACTTAAACTCTGTCAGATTAAGTCAATTTATAGGTTTTTAAAGTTATTCTACGAACTTAAGTTTAAAGACGAAGAATTTAATGGCTTGGTAGAGGGTAAATTTAATCGATCATACTGGTTGATGTTGAAATTTTTTTGAAAATTATTTTGTTGTCAGCAAGGTGAAATTCCTGTAAAAACTCTTGTACGTTTATAATACCAATAATAAGAAAGTTACCAACAACTTTGAACAATTTATAGTGTCTAAGTGAATGCAATTTAAGAAGCATCAAAATTAAAAACTATTAAATATTAATTTAACAAAGCTTTTCTTGTAGATTTTCCTTTGAGATTTACAGCCGAACCGGTTTTTCAATTATAATTTAATTCTTAGCAGGATTACACCAAAATTTAAAAAAACTAAAATATGTCTTGATGAGAGTTTAAAAAAGTAAGTGTAACATTGCGAAGAATATGGAAAAGATTAAGAAGTAAAAATATAAAAGGACGTGGAAACGTAAAGTTTAAACGAGATTTAATCTGAAATTAATGATATATATGAATCGAACGAATTTGAAAAATTAAGGAGTTAAATTTGGATGAAACACTAGAAGGTATGTCAAAATTTTATCAGGACTTAGAACCTTCAAATCCTCTGAAGATGATGGATCTGTAGTTCTGAAATCGACTCAGGTGTAAATCTCAAAGAAATGCTTAAGGAATGGAGAGATTTAGTGAACTCTTTTGAATTTCATTAATATTCGATTGTTTCTGAACATTTAGCCTAAAAATATTGAATTGGTTTCTTTTATTTCGTCTATTTCACCGGTACTTTTGCTCTATGTTAGTATACATTTAACATCTGAAAAATAAGAAGGATTCCCATTGCTAGAGGGGATTTCGTGTTAAGCGCCGATAATATGTAATCCCCAACAGCGAACTGTCTCGGTGACAGGTATATGAAAGGAACCGACGACAAAAACAAATAATTATAAAGCGATTTGGTCCAATTGTTTTCGACCGTGACGACGTCGAAGGCGCACTGTGAGAAAACCTACTTAATGGCGATGCGGCTTTAGCGAAACTACTGTCCGCCTTACCACCAAGATGGGTCTGGCGTTCTTTACCAGAAGACCGCGATGAAACGAGATGCACCTACGTCGAATATCGCACGATGGTAAGAGACGGATTCAATATTTTCGATGATGTGGTACCCTCACGTGACGACTAATTTGTTTTGTCGGAACAAAAACGGGTAGTCCGCCCTTTCATTGGATTTTTGGGTGGTCATTGTCGAGTATTTTAAAACTCTCCCTGTCCAAGAATTGTGTAGCAGTTTTTTCCTAGCAGATATCTACAGGATGTATCAATCCGATGTTGACATCTATTTGGCTTATCATCTTAACCTATTTCTAAGCTACTTTCTTGTCATGAATGCAGAATTTTCATCATTATTGAATTACATTACATTAGAAAAAAAATCTGATTTAAAATATATAAAAAGGGGGTTCCCTTTTTGGTATTTTACTTTGTTGTCTTTATATAATTTTAAATTTCTGTTTTTTTGTTAGTTTTACTGCCGTGATGCTGTCGGTGTTTTGATTTTGTAGTCCTTTTCTGGAGTGTCTTGGCCTGATGTGTACGAAACCAGTAACCATTGATTCATTAAATTATTTGAGATACTGTGAGGTTGGTTCCGTTTTCATTCCTCTTTCTTATATTTTGATATGAACTCACACTAAGTCAACAACGTGACTCCCTACAATATCATGGTTAGTTCCTTCTGGTAATGTGATCGTACAGAAAATATCATATGATTCAAATTTATCAGTAACTAAAAGATGTGTACAAACTATTTTATCCGGCAGTAAAAGTTTTCAATGAGCAAAAGAACGAGGCTACCCTTACTAGCGAAACACAAACAACCGAGACTGAAATTTGCATAAGATCATATGGGATGGGATCACGGAGGAATGGAAGAACGCCGTGTTTTCTGACGAGAAAAGACTTAATTCAGACGGTTCTGATGATTTTACTATTATTGGCACAATTTTCACACCGAAATTGTTATGAAAGAAAATTTTTTGTTAATCATAACTAGAGACCAGATTATATGCAAAGTGCATATATTTGATTTTGTTTGTAGATGTCTTACATTCATCAAAGTTAATTAGGGCTAATTAACTTTAATCAGTGTAATTCATCTACATATAGATGTAAAATATAATAAATAAATAAAACAAAATATATTCACTTTGCATATAGTCCGGTCTCTAATCATAACAATAAAACACCCACCAACAAATTCTATGGCCGCATATTCCAGCAAGGAAATCATATTTCCCGACAAGCAAAGGACTGATTTCTTAAAAACGAAATTAAATTACCACAATGGTTAGCACGATCACTTGACCTAAACCCCATTAAAAATCTGTGGAAGATGTTAATTATAAGCATATGCTAACAGTAGGTAATACAATAGCGTCAATATACTAAAATCAGTGATTAAAATTCAACCTCGACTAAGTTGATAGACAGAATGAAGAAGCAGATTTTTCAAGTTATTTTGAAAGGATCCAAATGTGATACTCAAAGGAAATAAAGAAGTTTTCTTATTACATAAAAAAGCAAATCCCCCCAATTAAGCAACTATTATTTTTGTAATAAAAATAATAGATAAGTAACATTAAGGGTGTGTCCAGTGACGACTGGAACTACAATATTCTCCATTAATTTGGTGCAATCTACACACTGCTAATCTAAATGATACCAGAGCACCCTAAAACGAAGCAATTTCAAGGGTTTGAAGGACAAAGTAAGGACAAGACACGTAATTTATTATTACACTCAAACATGTAAGAATGAGAAACGAAGGAGTACAGCGCCAAGTGTAGCTTAGAAAACAATTACAAGTTTTGCTGAGTATAATTTCTAAGTCCTGATGATGGTTACACGATGACATTTAGACAAAAAAAGGACTAGAAATTAAAAAATATATGCTTGCAGAATTAAAATTAGGAAGGGCAAGATTTCTATCGCAAAAATTTTGATTCTTAGTAACTTCATAGATAAAAATTTAAATGGTTTAAATTCGGGAAGATCAGTGGCTGTTCAATTGGCTCCTGCCGTTCACTAGAATTTATATATATATATATAAAATCTTAATGCAATAGTATTGTAAAAGATCTTTGTATACATTATTGGATGATATCTTTTTTGAGGCTTTCGTGGAAGGAATATGGGATATATTTCTTCCACTCGTAGACAGCTGATTTTCAGAAGAAGTAGCCTGAAGTAGCTGGACGTTTTGATGAAGTCTCTTTCATCTTCTCCACAAGTTACTTAGAGATCTTCTAAGAAACCAGCTATCTATGCGGATCAATACCCAGAAAAAGTGTAACTCTTGTCATTATATGTATGTACATATGTACATTGTTGTTTGATATTGAAGAGAAGACCTGCTTCTATTTTGTTCTTCTGGAGTAGGTATTTATTTGTAACTTTGGCCTTTATATTAATTCACTGCCACATTCATTTGATTTAAATATAAATGTGATTATGTTGATTGCAGATTAAAGTAAGTGGATCGCATTCTACGTATTTTGTTGTCCGGGTTGATGGTTTAGTTTTTGTTAAATAAGAGGTTTTCAACGGTTTGCTGATTAACATTTGTCAAATTATTAACGCTATCATCTTTAGGGTTTTAAATCTAAAGGGAGTAACGCTCGAAAGTTCCAGTTCCCAGCAAAAAAAAAATCATATTATCGAATATGTTCAAAGAAACGTTGAAGTTTTATATTTACTGCTTAAAGCGCCATTTCTTGTTTTTAACTTTCACAAAATTTAGAGCAGACACCGTCAGTATACGCTACCCCAATCCAACATCCGTCTAGTTGACACGCCCTGTGTATAGTTTTTCCTTCGTTTTGGTTCATTTTTAGTCCTCTTTCATCATAAGGGGACGCCGCGTAAAATTGGACATTAATTATGTGATTTTCGATTCTTTTTCTCCTTTTCTCTCGTGGTTTGTACCACTGATGATGGCTTCCTATATATTCATTCGTATTCTTCTCTTTATGCTAGCAACCGTTCGTCGCCTTCTTCCCATTTAATGTCGGCGCTTTTGGTAATCCCGCCCTCTGCCGGTGGTTATTTCACAGTTTGATTTTTCGGCGTTTCTTCGTGTTTGCGTTTGAGCGACAGATGTTGGTACGATGATTTTTATATTTGGTGGCGGCGTTACGTCTATTAGTTTTGAATGATGATGGGAATGTAGTTTCTAGTAAAGAGAACAGCACGAAACTGTATACAGTGTGGTCATTTTGGTATATTTGCTAAATATACGCAAACAATAAGTTTTTAAACACTAAGTTGTTGGATCCATAGCTAGATCGTGGCTTGCAAATTTTCCATCTTTAAGTGAAATCTGTTTCTTTTAAATGCTGTTTAAATAAAATTATTTCATTTTAGTACAAGACGTCGCCGAAATGGCACTAGAAAACCACAAGCACCGCTTAAGTTACCAGAAATATTTTCAGTAACGCTCGTATATTAAAATGAAAGATAATAAACGCAACTGAAAGAATATGTTTTGAATATATCTTAACAAATTCGATTTATTTCTCAGTAAACCAAGAAAATTACATTGAAGGATTTTGTTTCGAACAACTGATCAAGGAAAAATAGCTACAAAGTTGAAGTATTTATTGTATTTATACGGAGGTTGCTATTTATGTATCCGGAATAATAAATAAAAATAAATATTTGTCATTGAGAATTGTTTCATTGTTTTTCAAAATATTCTCCGCGATGACCGATGTAGCTGGTTGTTTTTCTTATTTCTTCAACGACTGGGTAAACAAATGGTTGTGCACCATTCAGAATTGATCGTTCTACGATTCTCTAGAGGCACTGCAGCCACATGGCCGTTTATCCCAAAAAAAGAAAACAGGCAACCATTTGCTTCGAGCCGCTTCTAGTGCGAACAACTTTCTTGAGTTTGGCTTATCTTGGAAGACCCATACAGGCGATTCCTGTTTATTTTTGGGTTCATACGCATTGATCCAAGATTCGTCGCCTGTGTAAATGTTATATACTGCTTTTGACGCACCACGATTGTACTTTACGAGCATTTCTTTGCACCAATCGATACGAGCCTTCTTTTCAATGATTGTCAAATTACACGGAATCCAATGCCCACAATCGTTTTTCACGGCTAAATATTCCTGTAAAATCTTTTGTACGCTTTAGTCGTAACGGTTGTCGGGTTTCGCCGTGTCACTAGGTTTTTTGTCCCTGACGTTTCGAGAACAACTGCGATTCGCATTTTCAAAGGTACCTTTGAAAATGCAAATCGCTAGTTGACACGGCGGAACCCGATAACCGTTACGACTATGACATGAAACCCTGAGATACCACTTGTGTATGCTTGTCATGCTAGTGCGCAGGGATGCCACAATCTCACGGTACGTCACATAACGATCTTGTTTTATCACTTATCACTTAGCGCACACCATCGATGCTCTCTGGCACAACAATCGATTTTGGATGACCTTGTTTAAATTCATCCCTGAGTGAACAACAACCACGATTAAATTCACTAAGCCGTGATACAGTGATTTTAGATGTTGCTTCATCGCCAAAAGCTGAAGTGAGTTGATCTGTTGTTGAGATAAACTACGTCGAAAGTCGTAGTAAATCATCGCACGAGAATTCTCACGACTTAATTCCATTTTTTGAGATGAAATTTTCAAGTCACTAAAGAAGACAAATAGCATCCGTATGACAAAACATTCTGAGTCCGTATACAATAAAATAATGTCAAACTTCACGATGTACATGTCAGATGGTGCCTAGCAACACCATTGTTGCCAATTTGTGGTGCATACACTTATCTCGGAAGAAATGAACGATCTTGAACGCAATTTGGATCTGCTCTACTACGATGTTGAAGGCCTACTACAAGAACTTGGCACAGCGCATGAATCCCAGAAATGGCGAATGATTACAGATGCTTTAAACTTGACTCTGAAGGAGGTCTTAGTTACAATGAGAATAACGGGAACCATATTCCATCCATAGCTACCGGCAATTTAAAGCCACTGTCGAAGAAGATTAGGTACAGCATGTATGGTTGGATTGGTGTTGACTTGAAGGTAGTGTTTCTGTTGATGGATTTGCATCTTTTAAGCCTAGAGAATCGAATGTACAGCACCCACTATTGCTAGTACCGTACAAAATCTTCATTATTTCCTTGCATATCAAGCTCAGCCTCATAAAAAAATTTCGTAAAGCTAGTGGATGCAGACGGACCATATGTTATAGTCCATATATTCAAGTGCCTGCATAAAAAATGCCTTCGTTTCAGTGAAGCCTAAATTCAGATACCCCAAGTTTGTAAAACTTCCTCAAAGCAAAGAGAAACCAATTCAGGATGTATTCTGTCAATCGACAGCAAACTTCCTGAGGTATGACAATTTTGGAAACTTGCTGACTTTGCCCTCAAAGATATTTTCATCAAAATATTGCCATAGATGTAGCAACGATACCGGGGCAAATGGTGTACCTCAATGCTAACTGACTAGTGCTGGACGCAAATAAGAGATATTCTCATTGATGATTACAAACAACTGGCCAAAAGAAAGCGAAAGTCCAGAGCAGACTAAGGTATTCTTAAAATGTATTATAATGTTTACATTTATTTTGCTCAAAAATACGTAAACACTATAAAGAAATTGTAGGCAGTGGTATTCTTTTCTTGGTGATATTCGTGTTCAATACGTTGAATTCATTAAGAAATGACTATTTTCATCTTTTTGTTAACCAGTATAATAAATCGTTCAATAAATATAAATTAAATCGAAACTCCGTAGAGAATGAATTAGAAACGTATAGTTCGTTTCAATTTATAGTATTACATTACTGATTTGTGATAATTTTCATATCAATCCTTGACGGTAAACTCAAACCTTCAAAGTTTCTGTGCCAGATTAAGAATATTCTGAAATTTAAATGTTATTGCTTACCACCTGCTGTTCCCGTCCTACTGTAAGAGCATTTCGCACTATATCTTGAAACAGACTAACTTTGTTACTTCTAGGAAAATACTCGCAATAGCCTTCCTTAGGTTAGCAACAATTAATAAGAAGTAAATACGTATTACACGCGTTCTGCCACAATTTTTTTTACCTCCAATAGATCTTGTCTTAACGTATTATCAGTTGAATCCCCGTGTATACGTATAATAAGTAAAAAACAAAAGTGATTAACGTGCAAAGTTCATTGGTTCCTGAGGCAAAATTAGCCGCGCGCTGCGGTCCTCTTTACTTAGCGCCGGTCGCCGGCGACTCCTTGCAACTAATAACGAGAAGGCGGTGGCCCGGCACGGCCGCCCCTGACCCATCGCTGATTACGGTCCGCTTGTCAGTGCTTACTTGACGCGTCCCTATAATCAACGCCGGCCCGAAATACGATTATTTACCTTTCGCTAAACGCCGTCCACAGTTTGTCTTGCGTTTAATCGTGTGTTTGGCGTAGGTAAATAGATCCTCGTTTGTTTGACTTGACTGTGATGCTTATGTATATGTATTCGTTTCGTCGGGTATCTAACTAGGTTAGGTCCAGCCTGATTATTTAGAAATAGGCGTTTCCTCATTAAGAATTGTTGCAGACCGGAGGAAAGACGGAACAGGTTAATAGAGTTATTTCTAATGAGCACGTGTAAAATGTAGTTGATAACACCAGAATCGTTATGGAAATTATTACAAAGTAATTATTGTAACAATTGAAGCAGGGCCGTTCTTAGGGTGGAGCGCCTGCTCCAGGCCCCGCGCCTACGAACACAATAAAATGTTGTTAGAATAAGATAACACGCACTAAAAAGGAATTAGTTGAAACCTTCTCTTTTCAATGATTTATATTGGATTTGTTTGTCTCTAAACATTTACAAAAAGCCACCGCAAAACTATTTTGCACCAGGCCCCGCTTTTGCTAAAGACGGCTCTGTATTGAAGATCTAAATTTTTATATGGGATGACGTAAAGTCTGCAGAATCGAACTATATGATTCCGTATTTACACATGGATGTTATTATTTGCTACAGTCCATGTCCAATTTATTAAGGCCACTTGCTAAAATAGCGATTTCTTAAAAATATATAATGAAAAACGTATTGTACAATCATAAGTTTATTCAGAACTGTTTATAGACATCGTCACAACTATATAACTAATATTTTGTAATGCCTCCTTTGGCTTATATAATTGCTCTTATTCTTTTTTGCACTGTCTATGCAAGATAGGTCTAAATGTAGTGTCATTATGCCACGCAGCCTCAATATTTCTTACTAATTGCTCTTTTGTAGTGTTTCTTGTCGAATATACGCGAGATTTTAAAACACTCCGCACCTTCTCAATTGCGTTTCCAAAAAACTATGGATGGATTTGGGCAGTCGGATCCAAGTCATTGATATATGGCATCAAACCATCCTCCAATACACGCTTATATTAGTGTGATTCATATTGCCTTGGCAAAAACACAGGGTGTTTCACCTTTTTAAAACAATACTTTCATCAATTTCATCATGGCATCTAGTTCTGACTCATTGCTAAATACGATATTTAACGAAAAGACATTGCTCGACAACAGAAGAAAAATTGCTTGATTGCATAAATGTGTAAGGGCCTTCATTCCGATCTAACTCATTGATATATATCACCAAGACATCCTCCAATACACGCCTATATTGGTGTTCATCCGTGATGCCTTGGCAAAAATACAGTGGTCTAAGACCATCGACTGATATACAGGACCATATTATAACTGACGGAGGGTGTTTTTAGTACACTAATTTCACCAAACCGTTCAGAACGACGTTGTCTAACAAATTGAGGTCTATCTGTCATGATTTCAAGTTTTGACTCATCGCAGAATACGACCTTTAACGAAAAGACATTATTCAAACAAAAAAAAATGGCTTGATTTACACATCCATTTAGGTTATTTTGTCTTACCTTTCGCCAATCTTCAATTATGCAAAGTTAATAACGTTTTTCCCATTTATAAGATGCTCACCGGTGTTAATCTTGGCTTTTCCAGGGAGCGTCTGCATTTTAATCCAGCTTCGTACAATTGTCTGCGTACTGTACGCGTGGATATTTGCACTCTTTCTTGAGACATTACATTCTTTTGGCGGACAAACCTCGGTTTTCAATTGCTAGTTGCAGGATACATCGATCATCTCGATTAGTAGTGATCATTTTCTTGCTCCAAAACGCTCTTCCGGTACTTAGTGGGTATCTTTCCTTTCATGGAAACGGCGATTTACTGCACTATTTGTCGGGATACTTCTTCTTTCTTTGCAATTGTGCGTTGAGAATACACTCCTGGACCGAGCACTGCCTCAACACGTTTTTTTTCCTATTTGGTATCTCCTTTTACCCATAACGAAAAAATATAAAGTGCATACAAGCAATAACTTAAAGTGTTACACGTAAATACATAAAAAACCTATGTTGTTACATACACAGATAAATATCTTTTCTACACTAGAAACCGATCCAAATAATATTCTGTGAATTACTGTGTCTTTGAATATTGTTTCTACCCATATTATATGCAGTACAGAATGATTCATGAGGGGTATAATAACAGATCATTAAGTAACACGTTCTTATTTATTGGAAAGATGTTTTAAGGACTGTATTTAGATAGGTATTGTAAACAGTAGTAATGAATTTTATACTTGTACTTGTAAATTATTGCGTTGGAAACACACAAAAGCTTAGATCTATAAGTTGGCTCTAATAAAATGGACAGGCACTGTACTTTACGTTAAAATCTATCTAAATCTATCTAAATCGTCTTTCCTTTTACGAACATACACAGTATGTCGGAACATAACGAAACTTTTGAAATAAAAAATAAAGAAATAAATATTTGTGTTTTATGAGGTTTAATACCATGACATGTATTAAGACCACTGTCCCTGAATGTGTTACGTATGGTATTCTACAAGCGCGCGTCCCGAATGCACTGGTTTCCCGACATAATTTGGCAGCTCTACTCTCAAGCATCTAAAAAGTGTTGATTAATATTCTCTTCGGAAACTTGGGAAATTGTGTGAAACAAACAGGGACCGACAATTTGCTGTTCCCCAAAAAAATGTGTCGTAGCATTCTATTATGAAGCTATAGTGTATTCATAACATATGGTTCTTAATCTAGTCGCCACCAAAAGAACAACGCAACTGCTAATTACAAAGGGAAACAGAAAAATTGGTAGCCAGTAGGAGATATATCTTATTACGATTAACAAACATGCGCAAGCATATGCTTGGAGTCGCATAGAACGCAATATCATCTTTTCTGAGCGTGGAAAAATAAATAAAAGAGTTATGGTAGAACGATCACCGGTAGCTACGACCGGCAATATGCCTACGTGTAGGCAGGCACCTAATACGTACACCGCATAGAGGCTTAAATATGTGGCAAACGAAGAAATTCCTCGCCCTTTCATCTTGATGGACGGATTCTCATCTCACTCCCTTTCTCACTTCCAATACAAATATTTTACAAATCATGAAACGGCCATTAAGCGGGACGAATTCCTTTCAAAACGAACGGACCACCTACAACATGCCGCCTCACAATAAAGGACTCAAAATTGAACCCAGGCCGAGGCACGTCCAGCCTGCTCTGCCGCTGGCTGTCGACACATTCTAATTTGGTGTTTTGTCGCGTTTTCTCGTCCCCTTTTTTACAGCATCTATGCCGTTCGTTACCGTCTACGTTGGTTTGCTTCTGTAATATTCATCTGTTATAATGTACGATGCGATTCTTCTCTTGTTGTGGATGCTTTTAGAAAGTTTCAAATTAATCTTGGCGCTATTTCATATGACTCTTAAATACTTTAAATTCTACATCATTTCTAGCGTTGTAAAATTTTAGAGAGATTGTAGGTTGGTAATACCATAACACTATATTCCACCAGATTTTGTGGTGTTTTGAAGCATTTCTAATGAATCACATCGTGGTTGGAAATTTTAATCTTCTTAATTTGCTAATCGGCAATGCAATGAAACTAAATTAGCTTTTACATCGTAATTGTTAAGGCTGCAGAAATGAGTGCTTTCGCAGTAGTGTAGTACTATCAATATTAAAAATATTGAATGTAATTGCTAACTATTTTAAATTATATGACGCAAAAAATCTCTATAGTATTATGTAATTAGCATGCCTTGTGCCAGTGTTGACTCAGTCATACTCCTACTGCGAGGTGAAATATATATTGGTGTATTTGAAAAAGGAGCGTCCTGCGTCTAATGATGTGGTGTTCGCGAATTTAAAAGGGTCGTTCGCATCATATTCGCCCTCTTAGTTTTCAGTTGAACTCTTGTCTGTACGCGGAATTTTTATTTACAATCTGTGCTATCTTTCTAGCTTCTCTTCCTAGCGATGTTTTAAGGTAATCTACTACATTTAGCGCCCCATGTAATGACAGACAGTTTGGTGTTCTTCAATTTGGAAATAGCATCTAGAAGAATTGAATAATTCTTAGAAATTTACTCTATTTAAGTATGGATTTCGGTATATGAAACCAGTCGCTGGTTACTGAAATTACTTAAACTTCTTTCGGATTTAAATTTAAGATACAAGGTTTAATCATGTGTAAAAATGTCTTATATTATAAAACAGCTTTAAGTTATATCTCCATATCTATGGTGGCTGATAAATGCCCGGATAAACTTGCTTAAACTCACGAATGCGTTTTGGAGCTTTAATAAAAACCTTTTTGTGTAGAAACCATAAATTGATCTACTTTTCGATAAATACTTTTAGTAAATTCAGATATAAGGTAACACACATGGAGCACACAAGCCACGTGAAGCAATTAAGGATAATACTGTTGTAGTGACTTTCCAGCTTTAACCATATTCGAACCACCATCTGTAGCCAACATTACAAATTGGGTTGTCGGTAGATTGAACTTCTCAAAGGTATTTTATATAGTTTCTATTGTTCTTTCGTTGTCTTCTCTAACATTCTACTACGTAAAGCAGAAGCAGGGATGCCCCGCCGCTTCTACCTTCCTGTTAAAATCCCTTCCATTCTGGCACTAGATAATATAGAGGGTTATAATGTTATTATAGAATTTTTAATTCGTAATAAAATATTTTATGAGACTCGTTTTCGGTTTTCTTTCGCTTTTAGTTCTATAATTCAGCTTCGTTTCCTTTGTTTACCATATCTTTTGTGGGTTTCCTCTCTTTCCGCGGCCCTGTATGAATTGTCTTGATTCAAGTCGACACGATCGGCCCCGTGTCGTGAAGTATGTATCCTTGTGCTGTTTCGTATCGATTCTTATTTTTGACGGTTGTATTTTAGAATTTTTACGTGGCTAAATGACTATTTGTCAAGGCCAAAAACATATCCATTGTTTCATATACCAGCAGCCATATTTTTTAACTCAGCCTTTATTTGATCCGTAAGCGCTTTTTTTACTCTTCATTGTCACAGTCATAGAGTGTTTTATAGAATGTTGCACAAACATATAAATATGAAGTCATATAGAAATTTATAATATGGTGCACCACGTTGTGCATTTAACCGGAGTTGGTTGCTATTAACATGCTCTTTATAGACAAAAATACTGTAATAGTAGTGCCACTGTATTCTAATATCGGAAATCGGTTAAGAAATCTATTAAGACTCGTCGAATATAACAAAGAACGGCGACGATTAGGCATCATCAATCTAGTCCGGCATTATTGCACATACTAACCATACGCGTGAGAATCCCGACTTCGAGTATATCCGACAGTTTTCGAAATATAATATCGTCGCCAATGTGCGCACTCGTTTCTACACGATTACTAATTGTACTTAATACATAGCAGTATAGCAGTATCAAAAACTGTGATGGGAAAATCCATATCCAATAATCCAAATAGATTTTTACATTGATTGTAATTTTCTTATTGTGCATTCAGATAGTTTTCTTATACGTCAAGATTTGTTTCCCTAAATTTTCATTTTTATATCGCATTCTTTGTTAATACAACGTTTTCCATCTGCTAATAATCTCATATATGATTTCAGTGAAGTGAATTACATCTCCCTTTATTACCATTTATTAGATTTTCAGTAAACGCTTTTACAGGATCTCATTAATGTAAGCGAACCATTTATTGCTTTGTATAATGCTATTTTGTAGTGCAAATATCCAAATATTTTCAAAACATAACTTTACTTAAATCATTTAATTATGCCTACATAGTCACTAAGGAGAAATATACTTCGTTAATTTCATGTCTCTTAAATGTTTCCTTGGATTTGGAACGTATTCAACGCAAATTATTGAAATCTCTTTCCTTGGAAAATAGCGGGGTCTATTCTGAGAGAACTACATCACAGAACGATGTGTTCATACGATTTAGTACGTTATCCTTGAGCAAATCTGGGGACATTACCATTCTACTAGTTGCTCTTACTTGAACGGTTATCATTTTTAGTTCCACATATAAATTTAAGATATGTTGCAACATTTTTGATTCCAAAGACTAATATCATGAAAAGGACTAAATATATTGTAATGATATGTATTATTAATTCTTCTAATCTCTCTCTCTCTAATTATATTTCTATATTTGTTATTTTCTCGTTAGTGTATGGTTCACACCCTTATTTTGTTGTTGTTGATGTTGTTCTTGGGATAAAGTATCGTTAGGACTCCTTCTTCTTTAATTTACTTATAATATTTATTCCGTATAGCTTTCTTTCTGTATATTAAATTCTACAGATATCTACTTTAGTTGTTCATTATTCACATACCTATTTACAATTTAAAGTAAAAAAAAAGAGTCGCTTAAACAACATGTGCATGTGAGACATAAACTCTACTATCTTTAACTATATGTATATATATGTATATATCGTTTTTCGTAAACATATTTTTGTGTTTAATTACACACACATTTTTCTCATATTATTAAAATATGTATCATGCCGTAATAAAACACACTATCTTCAAAATTTCTCGTACGTAGGATGGATGGCAGCTTTACTTACGAATATGTCAATGTCACAGATGTCGGAGTTGTCTGTTCAGAGAAAACTTCGTGATTTTTCGAATTAATTATAGTATTTCAAATTCTTCAAGTTATTTAAAGTGAAAAGTGTACCAGCTGATATTTTCACAATAATTTGAAGTTCCAGACACGTTGGTGGAAGCCGAAGACCAGGATATCTAGAATACAATACAGTACGTGTGGGTGTGAATTTGAGTACAATTACAAAAGTAAAGACTTCAAATTATAATAAATTTTCAGAATTTACTTTTCTTTTGCTCTCATTTTGTATTTCGTTTATAATTTACAAATTTAGCTAGACAAGGATTGCTTTAGGTATTTGTTTAAAAAGAAATTTTGCTAAAAAGCGATATATACATATGTATATATATATACAGATTTTGGTTTGTCAACATATATATTTAGAATCTTACATTTAGCTATTTCAATTATTTAATGTTATTTATACTTGAATTTAAAACAAACACAAAAATTTAAATAAAGGAACCCATTTGGCAAATAAAGAACCTGAGATTTTACACCACAATATACATTATCCAAGAGTGGTAACGATTATTATTATTAGGTTGTTCATTTTACTTGTGGATGGATATAGTTTCTTCTAAGGGGTGAAATTTTGCATAGATTCTGTAATTTTGCCATAGTGTGATATAGAATACTTATGTCTACTGAAATCTACTCAGTGTTGCACATACTCGTAAGGTAAACAAGTTAGGTTATCAATTTGTGTGCTCAAACAAGTGAAAAATGTGAATTATCTTTTGTATTATGAGTTATAAATTCTTTAGCATGAATGAAGGCAGTAAACATGTGAAATATAACCTAGAAGCTATACTTACGTATAAAATATTAGATTAAGATATTGGTTGTGATCAAATCACTCTTTTTATTTTTGTTGCATGAGATTGCTTGCATATTTTTGTACAAATTACGTCTGCACGACGTTTACTTATTCATAACCTGCAAAGAAAAGTGCGATTTCTTAAACTTTGCGATTTTATTAACCGTAGCCAATCATATATATTTATATATATATTATTTTGAAATTTATACTTGAATTATTAGCATTTCATATCTAGGTACTTTTTCTAACTGAAATAATTTGTCATATTCTTCTAAGAATCCGAATTGCCCCTAATTTATCATAAGTTTGACAACACAATCTCGATCACGGTATCATTATATCATTCCCTTAATTAACTTTATCTAATCGATTTTGGCAGCAAGGCGCCCACACTACAAAAGGAAACAGAAGATAGGTATTTCCCATGGTTAATTTTTAAAGCGATAATTGTTTCTCCCACTTCTTTTCTCCTCACTAATAGTTTCGGGTTCGGTCACAAAGGCACTAGGTAAACGATGTAGATAAAAAATGTCTATATATGCGTGCACGTACAGTTTTTACGTATGGACATAGCGGATAGAAGTCTGGAGAGAGAGGCGCCTATTCGGAACACTAGCGCCTCTGGTGTGAACCGGCTGATTTATTAGTCTCGACTCCTGGCTTCTTAACCTACTGGTCGGGCCCTCTCCTCTGTCCTTCATACCGCCCATCATATAACCAGCCGGCTCTTAACAACCGTGCTTAAATGAGGTGCATTCGCATTAGGAGAGTCCTTTGTTTACGAAAAGGATTACGGTTATTACTGTGTTTGGTGTAATTAGAACGCAAATAATGCACTTTGTGCGTCAGCTGTTAAGAACCGGATTAGAATTTAGGGCACCTTTAAGAAGAACCGATCGCACAGTTAATACCTTTCGGCTGTGAATTGTCAGAAATAATTGTAATGGTGCGAGTTTCTGTTGAGAAATGCCAACATCTGGGTGGTCAATTATAGTGGACAGGTATACCATCGGCCATAAATTTAATCCTGCCGTCTATCTCTTTGGTTTTGCCCAAATAACAACCGATGAATGTATTTAAGATAAACAAGATCTTCGTTTGCCGATAAAATATATTTTCATGGAAATAGCCTTTTAAGCTTTGCTATTGATTGCTCGTATTGCACACCATATGGTAAGGTTGGATGCTTTGGTTCATGTTAATGAATATGGAATTTACAGGGGTATCTTGACGATGTTAATAGTGCATTCGTCAAAACGATACCTAGTCAAATTCGAAAGGATTTGCGGTGTTGTGTTACAAAAATTCACAGTGAGAAAAGGATTACGTGAATTTGTGCAACTTAAATTTAAGAAACTCTAAATCCATTGCGACGTCTCTTGTTAACGGTTTTCACAAATGAAAATCTATACAATACGTCTGCTATTCCTTGTATGTTAAATAATACGTTGTCAATTTTGCACGACGTTCTATATTAACATCACAAACCTGAACTAGGAAGATGTTATTCACTTAACTAATTCCTAAAATATTTATTTAATATTGTCTTCAGTCCTCTTAAGCTGCATACGAGGAATATATTTTGGCATAAACAGCATCTTAATGAAAATATGAACTAAGGAAAGTTTAACAAAGGAAACATGTATATATCAGACCTCCTTTGGTTTCTTGATACATTTTTCTTTCTCCTAGGCTTTAGATCATATATATATATATATATATTACAAGAGCGACCTGAAATGTTGCCGAAATCGGCAAGAGATGGCGCACGAAGGTTGAAGTGGATTTATTCATCGGCAAGGACAACCCTTTTGATGGCAACTGTCAAAATTCCTGACGTCTACTGTCAATAGTTGTTGCTTAAGAGTATGCTCTGTGTAGTAGTCAGTCGGTTTTGCAAAAAAGGATAAATTCGAATTTCCTGCAGTGATGAAACACCTCTAGATGGCTGGAAAAGCGGCCACGGAAATTCGCAATATTTTGCTGGAGGTTCATGGCGGATATACTCCGTCATTTTCAACCATCAGCTTCTGAGTGAGCGAGGTGAAACGTGGCCATACAAGCACAAGTGACAAACCACGCAGTGGATGCCCAAAAACCGCTACCAATGATGAAATGGTCGACAAGGTTCATGATGTCGTGTTAGTCGATCGCCGATTGAAGCTGAAAGAGATACCAGAGACAGCAGGCATCCCAGAAGAACGTGTTGGCCATATCCTACGCGAGATTTTAGGTGTAAAAAAGCTTTCGGCGTGATGGCTACCGCGTTTGTCCTCTACGGAGCAAAAACAAAATCGGGTAACCGTTTCGGAGAAGTGTCTGGCTAGGATCCAACGCAATCCAAGTGATTTCTTCATGCGTTTCGTAACCGTGGATGAGACATGAATCCATCACTGCGTACCGGAAACCAAGGAACAGTCGAAGCAGTGCACTTTCCGAGCGAATCGGCTCTGAAGAGAGCAAAGACCGTCCTATCGGCTGGAAAGGTCATGGCGACCATTTTTTTGGGATTCCTAAGGTGTGATCCTCATCGACTATCTGCAGAAGGAAAGGACGATCACGAGGCAATACTACTGCGATTTATTGACTCGAGTCGATGCAGTATTGAAAGAGAAATGGCCTCGTTTGTAGCGGAAAAAAGTGCTCTTCCACCACGACCATGCACCGGCTCATTCATCCCGCATTGTTGTGTCCAAATTGAATGATTTGTGCTACGAATTAGTCTCTCATCCTCCATATTAACCTACCTAGCCCCCAGCGACTTTTTCCTATTCCCAAATCTGAAAAATCACTGGGAGGAAAGAGATTATCCTCAAATGAGGAGATCGTCACCGGCACAGATGACTATTTTGCAGACCTCAAAACATCCTACTTTTCCGATAGCTTGAGGAGACTGGAGGCACCGTTTGAAAAAAGTGTATTGATCTTCGAGGAGACTACATCGAAGAATAGAAATAAAAAACCACACCAATACTGTGTTTTCTTATCAATTCCGGAAGCATTTCAGGTCGCCCTCGTAGATATCTACACAATTGCGCCAAGGTACGTATACTGGAGCTTAATATATAAATAAATACAGAAAAGGATAACGCGCAAAATGACATCTGCATCCTTCCATATATATCCAACGAAGTCTTGCTTACCTCCCGCCAACACAATACCAGAAAATATGTCTTTGAAGCGCTCCACGATCGCCATTCACTGTTGTGTGATGCACTCCTTTGTCGGCGTTTCATCCTAGGTGGCGCGGTCGTCAGACAACGTTGGCTACTACTCCGAATTGAGTTTTTATGTGAAGATTCCGATTCGCCTACATTTATTTGTTAGTTCTGTAGGAATATAGACGGTATACTTAAAATTTTTTATTGCGCCATTATAATTTGGGAAGATGACTTATTTAAAGGCGTCGTCGTTCCGAACGCGATACGAAATCTCGGCGAACAGAACAAAAAAGAAGAACGGGAAAGATTTTTATGACTTTCTTTTAACTGCCTTTCAGAAATATTGCTTTGATATTTATTATAGTTATGCATGATATGGTAAAAGTAGAATGTATTCAGATTCTAGGGCGGGAGTGGCTGAGAAGTTGACGGTGATCGACCGCTCTACACGGAATATCATTGCTTAAATGTTTTATATAACAATATGAGACCTTTCATTTTGCCCGTTAGGAGTATAGCGCTGCTTTATGTAGAAATATAAAGGAGTTATCCGAAAATTTGTTCACTATTGTTGTGTATTCGTCATCGTGTAAAGAATATCGTAATAATCAGGGTGTTAGAAGTTGATCTACACAAAGTATGGGAACGCACATTGTTGATCAAATTATTACAGATTGTGATATTTTTTATTTTGGAAAAAAAATTGGTGTATATTTTTATAACTACTAATATGCACAAGCAATAAGAAAGATTACGCAACTTATACAAAAGTGCGTGCAAGGTAGTTTAACGGGAATTACTGTCGCAATACCTGTCACCACCTTAAAGGAACCAATAATACTATAATATAAAATTGGAAATGTAAACTCTTGAAATGCAATTTGTCACCAACAAAGGAGTACTGATAACCTGAAAGCTGAGATTTCCACAACAAGTGACTTTTTTAAAACTAATTTGAAGTATAGCTTCAAAAATGCAAGTAATGGAAAACCGGGTTCCCCATACCCCCATTTTTATTTCCTTTTTTATAAAAGAATGTAATTGCTTTAAAGTGATAGGTGCTGTATAACAAATTTGGTAAATCAGATATTAAAAGTAATGATACGTATACACTCTGGTTATGGAGATCAAACAAAAGAACATCCACACATACATTAGAGAAACGAAAGGCAAAGACGAAAGATCTCTGCTTTTCCTTTCTTTTGTGACATATTGGCGGAGAAAAGCAAGAGACAAAAACGTATTAGATATAAAATTGCGAAGAGGACCGGAAATAGGGGATGATCACTGGCATATCTAAAGTAAGGAGGAAGATAAATAGAAAAGTGAACGGTGGTACAAATACAGGACAATTGCGAAGCGCGCAAAATCACGTTTTCCCCATAAAGCAGGTAATACAAAAAGTACAGAAGAAAATATTTCTGGAATTTATAGATTTAGAGATAGCTTTCGATCAAATGCCAAGAAAAAGTTATGGAATATCCTAAAGATAAGAGGAGGGAGTAATAAAATAATAAGGCTGATACAAATGACGTATAATAGCAACACAAGCACTGTCATCGCAAATAATTCGGAATCAGAAACACTTTGAACAAATGAAGGATTGAGATAAGGAAAAAGTTCAAGCCGAGTATTGTTCATTACATAAATGGACGAAATAATCAAGAAATGTACAAATAAATGTAAAAAAATATTAGTGGGACATATTAACTTACAACGAGTGGAAGTATCTAAAGGAGGACCTATGTTAACGTTTGGCTGCGAATCGTGGATGATAAACGAAAAACGAAGAAATAAAATACAAGCCATAGAAATGAAGTATCGGATAAGAGTTAGATTGTTCATAAAATACGATAGAATAAAAAACATCGATATAAGAGAAGATTTTGAAATGAATTCAGTAGTGGAATTTATTTAATGGAGACAACTGGAATGGTGGGGTCATCTACACAGAATGCTTAATGAGAGATAACCTAGAAGAATATGAAAAGCAAATATTGCAAAAAATAAGAGAAGAGAAAGGCCAGGGCAGACTTGGGACAATACCATAGCGAAAATTTTGGAAAGAAGGGGTAAAACATGGACTGAAGTAGCGAAATTGGGAAAGGATGGGAAGCAATGGAGGAACTTTATAAAGCTCCCGACACCATTTATATGGTACATGGGTTGTTGAATTATATATATACCTATGTATATACTTAATATATTGTGTTATATATTGTCTTTATTTTGTGGTGGAAGATTTCAGGCTCTTTATTTTCTAAATGGGTTCTTTTATTTAAATTTGTATCTGTCGTACGAGAAATTTTGAAGACAGTGTGATATAATTTCGGGATGATACATATTTTAATAATATGATTAAAATGTGTAAGTACAGAATATTAAACGTCTTTCAAAAAGAAAATTGGAAGAAGTTATTAATACATACAAAAATATGTTTACGAAAAGCGATATATATATATAATAAATGATAGTGGAGCTTACGCCTTCTCTGCACATGTTGTTGAAGGGATTTTTTTTTTTTTTAAACATTAAAATTGTAGATTATATGTTAGTAATGAACACCTAAAGTACATATCTGTAAAATTTAGAAAGAAAACTAGACAGACTAAATATTTGAAATAAAATTCAATAAAGTGGGAGTACTAACGGTACTTTGCCTCCAACAATAACCAAAGTAAGTGCGTGAACCATACAATGACGAGAAAATATCCAAAATAGATAAACAAGTAAAATATTCCGAGAGCGATCGGCGATCGGACATACCCGGAATCGCGATTAATACGCCTATTGTTGGCGGTATCTGGTGGTGTATGATTACCAGATCAGATTAATGATAGCGAGTTGACGGCGTTTTTTGTTATGTCCAACGAGTGTTAATAGATTTCTTATTCGATTTTCGACATTAGAGTATACTGGCACTATTATTAAATACATTGTTTGCAATATTAACATTTTACCGTACAGTATTTTTGTTTGTAAAAGACATGTTAATACGAAACAACATCGGTTAAATGCGCAATGTGATGATGTGTGATATTATAAATTTCTATATGACTTTATTTATATATGAAGTGTGTTCAACATTCCATAAAATTTCGCAAACAATGGAGAATGTGTTAGAGAAAATACGTTCCGGAACGGAGATTGCCAATAAGACAACAACTGCAGAATAATTTTCAGTGAACGAAAAACACGATTACAGATCAAATAAAAGCAGAGTTAAAAAATCAAAAAAATATGGCTGACGGCAGATGAAACAACGGATAGAGGAAAGAATTGAATTTTGAATGTGCTAGTACGCACTTTAAAAAGCGCCGAGGCATCCTTGTCTTTTCTTTTACGTTGTAGAATAGTACAAAAAACAAACGCAGTAGAAACAGTAGAAACCATAGAAAATACCTTTGGGAAGTTCAATATATCAACAACCCAAATTGTAATGTTGGTTACTGATGAGAGGTTCGAACATGGTTAAAACTAAAACGATCTTATCGGCAATTGCTTCGCGTAGCCTGCTTGCTTCATGAATGTCATCTTATAGCTGAATTTATTAAAATCAGTTATCCAAAGGTAGGCCAACTTATAATTTCTACCAAAAAAACGTTTTTGTTATATCTCTAAAACGCATTCGTGAGTTTAAGCAGGCTTGTCTGGACATTCCTCAGCCCCCACAGCCGGTATTGATGAGATGCGGAACGTGACTTAAAGCTGTTTTATTTTACGAGAAACTTTCACACATTATTAAACCTTGCTTCTTAAATTTAAAACCGCAAGAAACCCAAGCAATTTCAGTAAGCCAACGGCTGGTCTTAGATACTAAAATCCATACTCAAACAGAGTAAATTTACCTCAAAGTTTAGTTAGCAAATCTAACAGATAGATATCTAGTCTCAAATTGAATATCCGAACAATAGAGGTAAACGACGTCCTAAATAAAACAAAATCTGTTATATCGACGAGAAAAGTGATATAAACACTATATTCATACAAGCCACATTAATGTTTGAGAATTTTTACTCTTTTCGCATTCTTTTAACAGCTTGTTCAAGTTAAGTGAAGCTTGAACATGAATTTAATGTCGTTATACACAGCTTTGTCAACTTAAAGAATGCGAAACCTACCGATAAAGGTAAATAACACGAAAAATCCACAAACTACAACAAATGAACCTGCTCGTTTGGGTTCTAATCCCAAAGCTGCTCACTAGCAGAAAGATAAACACCACTAATAGTATTTATCCGAAATATCTTGCTCGCTTATCCGGCAACAATGACATCTAATGCTATTATAATTTTCTGGCCTGTCGGACAACTAGATTCCCTGTTCGCGTACATGTCTATCGAGAACAAAGATGTCGGACGGACATGGACAGTAGAGTAACACAACGGTCCTTGGCCGTAATCTCTCACGAACGACTGCATCGGCTGAATGCGGCTCTGCAAGGCCATTTGCAAATCACCATTGTGTCCTTTTTAGCGCTGTTGACATCTTGCCTGGTTCGCATATATCATTATTTCCCATCGTACATCCATATGCGTATGTATGTATGCACCGATCGTATTAGATCTTTACTTAGTTCAAATAAGCGCATAATAGCGTCGAAAAGATAAAGCGATCTCTTTTGGACCGCATTAAATAAGATAATGACGATGAACTATGTTTAGTTTACCGGATTATGGAATCTTACGGTGATTTTGCAGTTCGGTTTTCGATTTAAGATATTCTTTTCGTGTATTTCCCTGATGATTATTTCGACATGTGTACAAAGCCAAAATTCTATTTACTGTATGCACCTGATCCTATCTTCTTAACAAAGCGTAGCAATACCCTGTTCTCTTTTCACAGATAAATCATTTTTTGTAAACTGTTTAGACTAGTTTATTTTCAAAATCTGCAAAGAAATATTTATGAAATTTAACCGAGGTCGCTCAGATTTGGTTTATAACATCGTTACAGGTAATGAAGCTTGGAGTTATTGCTGCGAACCTGAAAGTAAAGAACAATTCTTCGTTTAAGTACTTCAAAGTGAGCCAAAACAAAGGAACGTTGTTCATTACCTAGTGTTGCGAAGCAAATGGTCCCTAAGTGACTCAAAAATACACATTTTATAATATAAATCTGAATGTAAATATTATTTTCTACATTTCTAAAAAAAAAAATACTCTGTATTGTACTTATATGCTAATTAAAGATACATATTTTAAGTATAGAATTACTCACACATTTGAATAAATATGTCAGCATATTCTGATAAGATTATTTATCTAAATATCAATAAACAATTCTTTCAAATAGCAATTAAAGATCCAAGTAGTGCAAATACAACAGTCGTTTTCCTTAAATTTATCTTTTGAATGAAATATCATATATAATATTCCTAACCAAGCATTGAACATTTTTAAATAATTGAATGAAAGAAAATACAACATTGTACGGAAAGGCATAAGGAAACAGGAAATTTTGTATGTGGTAGTGGCACTTCTATGAAGTTGATAGAAAGGTGGCAGTAACATTCGGCTGGCAAAAATGGTGACAGTGTGGCAGCTGCTCGGCAGGCATTCCGACGTCATTACAATATAGGACGCCATAGTCGCATTCCATCTTACCACCCCACCAATACATAGGCTACGAATTTCGAAGAGTGGAGTTCAGTTCTAAATAGGAAATCACCATGAACCCCAGAAAACATTGAAACTGTTCGGGCGTCAGTTGAAAGGAACTCGACACAATCGGCAAGGACACACTTAACAGCATTGGATTTAAACCGAACATCCATCCCTCCTATAGTCCACAATGATTTGAAGTTTCGCAAAATTTAAGTTATGCAGGAACTGCAACCATTAGCCTTACGAGACACGACACAATTCTGTAAGTCAGGGGTGCTCAGACTCGTACTGCTTGTACCTCAAGATTGTTCGACTACAAGCGATCGACTCTGTAGATGCCGCAAGTATGCGTGATACAGGATTATAGTGTAGGTAGATAGGGTGTATCATGGCATAAGTAGGTCATAGATGTAGATCACTGCTCTAAAAAGCTAATGAAAAAACCGATATCCAAAAATGCGTCTCTATTGGTTTTTAGAAAACGATGTTTTAGTTACTAAAGTAAAGCATTACAAATCTTTGGATGTTGGTGCATCGCACTGCATGTCTTCAGCGCACTTTTCGTAAGATTGGCAGAAAGATTCACTGAACTGCAACGGAAAGTACACTAGAGTGACAGAATAAAATAGACACCAGGTAAAGCGGTATAAATATGTAAACAGCTAAATTCTAAGAACGAATTAAGAACTTTCTCTTGTCATTAGGGTAGGGGTAGATGTATCGGAAGGAATTCGTCATAGTTTAGTATCGTTACAACTATGCCTCGCTTACAAGGTTCGAGTGATATTAGGGACTTCACCCGGGGTCGCATCCTTGGCCAGAGTGAACGCGGCGCTTCGCAATGTGAAATAAGTAAATTTTTAAATATTCCGTTGTCCACAGTTAACCGTGTGGTTACACAATTTAAACGCAAGGAAAAAAACTACAGTGGAGCCGAGGCCAGGTCGTGCCGGACCTTCTGAAAGAAGTAAAAGGGTGCTTGTGTGCGAAGTGTTAAGAGAACCGCGAAAAAGTTCAGCTGAGCCTGCGGCAACTTCACAGACAAGTCAGCGCACCGTTCTGCGATACCTCCACAGCGTGGAGATGTATAACACATGGGCTGAAAAGTCCCAGGCCTAACACATAGATGACGCTAGTTTTATTGCAGTCACCTTTCTCTCAGTTAGTACTAACCTTCAAAAGGCAGATCTGAAAATTTCATGATATTCTATTCATTAGTTGGTGAGTTATTGTGCTAAGAGTCACGCTACTTTTGTTATTTTCAAAACAATGGATCAAAAACAATTTCGTGTTTTAATTTTACACTGCTTCTTGATGGGAAAAAATACCGTTCAAGCGAAGCAATGGCTTGAAAAGTGTTATGGGAACGCCGCTCCATCAGAAACAACAATAAAACGTTGGTTTGCTGACTTCAAACGTGGTCGTAGAGACACCGATGATGCAGAACGCAGTGGACGTCCAAATGAGGCGGTAACACCAGAAAATTTAAAAAAAATCCACAAAATCGTTTTGAATGATCGAAAAGTGAAGTTGCGTGAGTTAGCGGACATCATAAAGATATCAAAAGAACGTATTGGCTTTATATTGCATGAGCATTTGACTATGAGAAAGCTCTGTTCAAAGTGGGTGCCGCGTTTGCTCACCGTTGACCAAAAACAAGAACGTGTTGATGATTCTGAGCAGTGTTTGGCCATGTTTAAACGTAACAAACCGGAATTTTTGCGTCGATATGTGACAATGGATGAAACATGGATCCATCACTCCGGAATCAAAACGATCATCATCTGAGTGGACAGCAACTAGTGAACCTCGTCCAAAGCGCCCGAAACCACAACAATCGGCTGGAAAGGTTATGGCCTCAGTATTTTGGGATGTGCGTGGTTTAATATTCATCGACTATCTTGAGAAAGGAAATACCATCAACAGTGAATATTATATAGCGTTATTGGAGCGTTTGAGGGCCGAAATTGCAAAGAAACGACCGCATATGGCAAAGAAAAAAAATTTTGTTTCATCAAGACAACGCACCGTGTCACAAGTCAATCAACACAATGGCAAAACTACATGAATTGAACTTCGAATTGCTCCCACATCCACCGTATTCACCAGATTTGGCTCCCAGCGACTACTGGCTGTTCTTAGACCTCAAAAAAATGCTGGCCGGTAAGAAATTTCGCACGAATGAAGGGGTTATCGCCGAAACTGAGGCCTATATTGAGGCAAAAGATAAATCGTTCTACAAAAGTGGTATTGAAATGTTAGAGCGGCGCTGGAATGATTGCGTTGGTCTTGATGGAGATTACGTTTATGAATAAAGCTAATTTTGAACCAGAAAAAACGTGTTTTCTTTGTTAGACCCGGGACTTTTCAGCCCATGTGTTAAAAGGGTGGCAAAGAAAATAAAAGAAATGCGAACGAAGCCCGAAGAGTTTTGGCGGTCTGTAATTTTTTCAGACGAAAGCAGATACTGCCAATTCAGTGATGGTGGTCGTACATGGGTATGGAGACGTTCGTCACAGCAACTGGACGACAAATTTTTGCATCAGATGGTGAAATACGGCGGTGTGAACATCATGGTGTGTGGGACGATATGGTATGGTGGAAGATCGCAATTAGTAATCTGCATCGAATATATATATATCCAAAATATATCCAAATATATAGGCAAAATATATCCAAATATTAACAGAAGGACTACTACCGATATTCGACAACCTCATTTTATCTAAAAAAGACGCCACTTTTATGGAGGATGGAGCACCCTGCCACAAAGCAAGAATAACAACCACATGGAAAGAGGAACAGGGGATTCGGATTTTACCATGGCCAGGCCAATCATCAGACATGAATCCGATAGAGAATGTTTGGCACATAATCCAGACAAATATGGCGAAACGACCCCAAAAGCCTAGCAATAAGGAAGAACTCGTGGCAGCTGTAACAGAAGAGTGGTTAAATATTCCAGAAGACACCATTAATAATATAATAGATTCTATACCACGACGACTCGCAGCACTTCACGCAAATAAAGGTGGATCGACAAAATATTAGTCTAATTTAAAAATTTTAAAATATTTTGTATATATAACGAGAATAGAATCTTTTTTTTAATTTGTAGGTGTCTATTTTATTCTGTCACCCTAGTGTATGCACATTGCATGATATTATATTTTAGTTTCTCTGCCATGTCCTGGCTCATGACTTCAACAAGCCTTGCGAAGTTCTTTAATAGCAGACATGATCTCTATTTTTTTTTAAATGTCGAAACAAAAACTCATCTGCTTCGAGAAATGCTTTCTTAGCAACCATTCCATCTTCAAAAAGTTTCTTGTGTTTCGTCAATATATGAGAAATTTTAAATGGCGCGATCGTTGCTGCTTTTGATCGTTTGGGTGCTCTTGTGAACATGCTTTGCTCTACTTTCGGACAACTGGTGCTCGGAAAATGAGACAAATGCACTTATTCTTTACCATACAAAACAAAAATTATTATTTCCAATCGTTATTAAAATGATACGTTTTACTTCTTTTTGCCAAACTCATTTTGTACTAGTCGTAACGGTTGTAGGGTTCCGCTGTGTCGCTAGGTCTTTTGTCCCTGACGTTTCGTGAACAACTGCGATTCGCATTTTCAAAGGTACTCTCTAAAGTACTTTCAGTACCTTAGAGACATACCATTCACGTTTGCACAAGGAGACATTACAAAATATTAGTTATATGGTTGTGACGATGTTTATAAACAGTTCTGAATAAACTTATCCTTGTACAATACGTTTTTTATTATATATTTTAACAAAATCGCTATTTTAGCAAGTGGCCCTAAGAAACTGGGCAGGGACTCTAGTTAATAGCTATTAGCTTATCAAAGAAATATGATCTCGCTTTCCTTTAATCTATCGCAAAAGGAATTTTACACCGGACATCGTACTCGTCCCGAAAGCAACTAACACACATTTCAATCGCGTATTCGCGATAAACTTTCCGGGAATTACACAGCGGCGGTATGCATACGCGCGTCATTCTTCCACACCTACGAGGAAATATGCCGGGATCGAGGCGTTTTTCTCTCACTTCTTCATCGGCCGGCCGCTGCCTCGACTCTCGACCGGGCTCGCTCGACGCGTTGTTGTTTCTGAGGTCGCGAGCGGCGAATTTTAATGAAACGGCGAGATGATTGGGGCGTTCGCGGGAAAGAGAGAGCCACGCAGCCACGGGACCAGTCATCGCTGTGGCATTCACGCTATGAGAAAATTCCGCGTGTTGTCTCCTCTGAATAATTGCGAGCGTGCCGCACACCGCTCGCCGTCCCTGTCCCGCTACTTTTACTGATGCTGTTGTCGCCCCGGTCCTCACCGTTGTCCTCGTATTGTGTGCTGTATACGCTGCTGTCGCTGCTGGGAGGAGTTGCGCAAAAATCAACTGTACGGCGTGTCGTAATTTACGCGCCTGCATTGGAATTTTCGCTTCCTTGTTGTGTGTATGTACGCCGTATAAAAATAGACATTAGAAACGGTTTTTTTTTCTTTCTTATTTCACGCTGAAAGTGCATTATACAACCGTTCCAGTGTACTATTTATACGTTCATTGTGAGTTAATAATAGATATGAGCGTTCTGTTTTGTATCGTATCTACATTTAGATGACGGATTGTAATTTTTAGAACGAAAGAAATGTCCCAAACGGCGATGATGTTTTCAAGTACTTGACAGCTATTATTATGAGGAGAATATTATGCGATTTATAATAATCGAGGACCCTGCTAGGTGACGAGATGAAGCCGGGTCACCTGCGTAGAGTCCGATGTGGTTTAAATCGTTAATATTCAAAACTTTATCGTATCATAAACTGCAAGAAGAGATTTTTAGATTTAATAAAAAAATCAATCCAATCACTTTGAAGAACTCACAAGAATAAAACAAGATAAATGTATAAGAAAAAAAGAGGGAATAGCAAAAAACGACGAAAAACATATCACACCAGTAAGCGACAAAGAACTCGGAGAAACAGTTAGCAAACTAAAACTAGAAAAGGCGGTCGGGAAGGATGGAATCACGGCTGAAATGAAAAAATATATTGGAAACAAAGGTAACGAGGAGCTATTTGAGCTCTTAAATAACAACAACATCATAATAATAAAGAAATACCTAAAGAATAGAATATGGGAATAATTATGTCCATATACAAAAAAGGGGACACTAAGGATTGCTCAAACTACAGAGGAATAACGTTAACTAGCATCCCAGGAAAAGTAATAACAAGAGTACTAGAAAAAAGACTCCGAGAGAAGCTAGAAACATCATTAGAAGACACTCAACATGAATTCAGAAAAGGAAGAAGCACCCAGGACTTAATACTTGATATCAGACAATTAGGAGAAAAACTAACAGGGAAAAGAAAGGAAATACATATATAATAATAATAATAATTTATTAAATGCCAAACAGATGAACATCCAAAAATGGACACAATATTAACTAAAAGATAATACATATAATGCATTAAAAACAAACCAATATATGTGCATATATATATATATATATATATATATATATATAATGAAATATCAATAAGAAATAATTAAATAATAAATACCAATAATATGAAACATCAAAACCAAAAAATAAAACATGACAAATGAAGGCAAATCTAAGTTGTAACTATTAAAGTTTCTTGCCGATTGTACTAACAGCGCTCGCCTCAGCACGTTCGCCTAGCTGTAGGAATCCGTAGCAGGTGATGCGACCTCAATTCCAGACGTGGCACAATGAGACCAACTCTAGACAATAAATCAGGAGAGTTAATGTCCAACTTACGCTGCAGAAGGTCATATATGTTTTATAGATCTTAAAAAGCTTTTGATAGAGTAAGAAGAGAAGATATATGGTAGAACCTGGAAAGGAAAGGGCTACAGAGAGAAATGATAGAGATGATTAAGGCACTGTATAAAAACGATAGGAATAAAGTCAGAACTTTCAACGGAGAATCATAAACTGGATTAAAGCAGAGATGCGTAGGAAGCGCATTGTTATCCTCTATATTAATAGATGATGCTATTAAAAAAGCCAAACAAAAAGAAAACTGGAAAATTATGTAAATTAATGTACAGGAACTAATGTTTGCAGATGATATGGTATTGGTAGCAGATTCAGAAAAGACATTCCAGCAAAACTCGAAAATATACCAACAAGAACTAACAAAGATAAACATGGAGATAAACGCGATGAAAACAAACACAATGATAATAGCGACAGAAAAAAAAGAACAATCGAAGGAACAGCTTTGGAACAAGTAGCTACAATTACTTAGGAACCACCATTGAAGACAACGGGAGAATAGAGAAAGAAATAAATGGGAGAATAGAGAAACCGGCAAAAATATATAATACATTAAGAAATACATTTTTAGATAAAAAAGAACTAGCAAAACAAATAAAGACAGAGCTGTGTAAAAGAGTGATCAGAACAACACTAACGTATGGTAGTGAGTCATGGACACTCGCAAATAGAATTAAAAGCAAAATTACTGCCATGGAAATGAGATTCCCAGGAAGAATAGAAGGAGTAACAAGGAGAGACAAGATCAGGAACACGACAATCACTAATAGTCTAAATATCAAGCCAATAGAAATAATCATGCAAGAGAGACAAATGGGATGGCTTGGAGATATACACAGAATAAAAGAAGATCGAAAAACAAAGAGGATCTTTGAAGCCAAAACAGAATAGGTAGACCCCGAAGCACTCGGAAAGCACAAATGTATAGAACATTAGAACGAAAAAGCATGGGCTGGATTGAAGCTAAACAACTGGCTCAGAGCAGGAAACTATGGAAGACAAAAATAAGAGAATGGTAATCCGACACTGCAAGACACAAAGGACGTATGTTTAAAAAAATCAATGTAATTCCTATATTAGTATCGTATCTTGGATGACAAAAATAAAACAACATATCAATAAATGTTACTTTTATAAAAGAAAAAAATACATAAAATTTTGCACGCTTCCGAAAAAAATCATGGAAGATGTTGATATTCCTCAAAGCATTCTAGAGGCAGCCAACAGTGGACAATTGGATTTTCTGCCAGTGAAATCAAAAATATATTATGAAAAAGAATATCGTCTGTTTTCTGAGTGGGGAGACAGAGAACAAGTTCAAGGTGCTGAAGAAACGATTATATTCTTCTTCATCTACCAAAACGAAGAATGTTGGATATAGAGTTGAAATATGTAAAATATTCACAAAAGAACAAGTTGATAAATTTTTGCGCACAGCTTGCGGCGAGATACTTTTGATGATAAAAGTAGCTTTTCTGGTTGGAGTTGGTGGAGTAATGAATTAGTGAAAACGTCTATAGACGATGTTGAGATTTTAGAGAGTAAGATTGTTTTTACAATTCCTGACTCACAAGAAAAATTTTTGCTCTTGTATCTGAGGGTAATACTAATCCCGTATTGTTATTTAAGAAATACGACCGTCAGATGTTACCACTAAGAGACTCTTAATCTTGTACATAAATGGAAAGTCTACGATGCATGTTCCTATTGATTTATAGTCCATTCCCTATGGCTGATTGTTTATTATGTGGAATGTTTTTCTATGAAAGTTTAGTTTCTTAAAAGGTAGAATCTCTAAACGTGCAAGCTAGCGTAAATAGCGTAAATTCAAATAGTGAGATAAAGGTGAAGTTTGTCCAGACAGGTAAATATTACGTTCTTTGGATAAATAACACTTTTCAAGAATATTAGCAGTTGCAGCATTGAAGCAATTGCGTAAATCATGCACGTAAACCTCTATATTATATTATTATATACCAGTATGGTTTTATTAGTTTACATAATTTAATGTTACTTACGAAGGATATCAACTTTGTGTTATGGAATCTTACACAAGTCATAGCATACGAAAATTGCTAAAATTTATTTGCATTACAGAAACAACCTGTATATCACAGTAAGGATGCCTTTGTGAATTACTTAATTTGGAGCATTGTTACAACTATACCCAAGAAATATCATAAAATAATTGCTAATAAATCAATAAGAATCTTCTAAAGAGTTTTTTAATGAAGGCGGGTCGGTGTTGAAATCAAATAAAACAAGAAAGGGAATTCTTTATTTATTTGAAAAGTAATGTAACATCGGCCAAATATCCGCCGCACCTTCCCAAAGTAGCACAGATCCGAATGGTCAAATTTTCAATGACTCTAGACCATCGGTCGATTACAACTTATTGCCATAGACCGGTGACTTCAGAAAACTCCACAAGAAAAAGTCTAGCGGGGCCAAATCGCATGATCTTGATGACCAATTCACGTTACCTTTGCAAGAGATAATCATATCCTCAAATCGTTCATGCAGAATGTCCATTATGGCGTCCGCTGTGTGGCACGTAGCGCCGTCCTGCTGGAACCACATGTTGTCCGCGTCCATACCGTTCAATCAACCGGTTATTATCATTCTGTACCGCTCAACTGTGACGGTGATGACCTCACTAACGTCGTTTTCGGAAAAGTATGGACCAATGATACCACCAATCCAAAACCCGCAACAAACACAAACATTTTGTGGATGTTTTGCTACCTGGTGAACCTTGTGTGGGTTGTCGTTGTCCCATATACGGAAATTATGTCTGTTAGCATAGCCATTCATCCAAAAACGTGCCTCGTCGCTAGGGACGATTTTTCGGCCAAAATTCGGGTCCTCCTTCAAACGCTGCCAAGCGCAGGCAGAGAACAAACGGCGTTATCTGTGGTCATTAACTTTGAGCTTCCGGGTCAGTTGGATCTTGAAGGGGTGTAGGCCAAAATTCAAAATTGAAATCTGCCTACCTTCGGTTTTCTTACACACTCTCGCGGACAGCCACGATGTTCTCGGCTGATTTGGTATTGGTTGATTGTTTGCCGCATCGGTCGTTCCAGATTTGGCTACCAAACTTTGGAGAATTGACTATGGAGGGCAGTGGTGGCCTTTCAAACTCGGTGTCTGCCTTAAAGTGGAAGCAACGCCCGAAACGGACGTGTTGCTCAAACGTGTAAGTTATCATAGTGAATTGGCATCAGTGACTGAATAATAAACAACACGGCTGCCAATATCGACTCGTCCCATTGAAGAATCCTATATATATGGAAGATATACAAATACAGTGTTTTCTTTGCCTAAAAGTTGAATATCCCAAATAACCTTTACTTAAAAAATGTACGTTAATTAAATTCGATTTTTATATTTTTTGTTGTAAATTCACATAATACTTATTGCTTATCAAAAATTGGAACAAAATAGGATTTCAAAATGCAATACAAAAAGTTAAAATAACAAAGTAATAAAATAGAAAGGAAAACAGGCCATTTTCCTTATCAGATTGGAACAAAACATAGATATTACGTTTGTGGAAAACCATATTTTTTGCGACTGTTATTTTGAACCTTGCGTTATTGCTAGTGTTTCCGTAGCACGCTACCTCTTTACGATCTTTTATTAAGATTTTATGGCATATAAACACGATACGTTCTTGTATAACGCGAGCAACATACATATCAGAAGAATCGTTCGAATCCCATCGACCGAATTTTATAAAAACTAGAATGAATTCAGCTCCTAATAATTATTTTTCTTACATTTCGATGTTAGAGTAACAGTGGCACCTTGATAATTAAAGCAATCAACGTGATACGATTTCGCATGTCTGTCTGACGAATGTATTCGTATACTAAGTAGCTTGCGTATATTTATGTAGAGTTTGTTTCATTAGAGAATGCATATACGCAGACTATCTAGAAATTAAGTGAAGAAGCCGGTGAAACAATAATTAATGTTAATAATGTTAATATAAATATTGTGAAATATATTTTTTTGGTTAAAAATTAGAATATATGAAACAGAAGCTTTCGAAAATTGTAAATCATTTTGAACCTTTGCTTGTGTTGACCGAAAATTTTTATTTTAAAACAGTTTGCTGTTTTTGCTATTTTCTACCCCACGATACAGACGCCATGGTTTCTGCAAGATATTATCTGCTTTCTGTTTCCATTTTTAACTCCATCATATCGATTTCTAGTTGACTTGGGTTAAATTTTTATTCGCCGATTTCTAACGCCTTAACCCGTACCCAACAGATTGTACAACGAGGGTAATTTAAGAATTTTTAGAGCCTGCGCAGGAAGTACTATAGGCAGTTATAATTTTTACAATTTTTACAATAACTAGGCTGAAGATGAGGGCCAATGTTTATAAAACCACTATGCCCAGAATAGACAATTATTTTGTGCGGTGTTGAGTTTGCTGATGTACTTACAAGGGATGTCTTTTAAGTTTTACATACTGGAACATAATCAAATAGTACTAAAAATTAACCGCCATCTTTAAATAATCTATTTCCAAAGTTTCGGTGCGATGAGTATAGTGTTGTAGCCATAATGAATGGTCAAAGTTAGTTGAAAGATGTGATTAAGCCGAGAACATATTCGCGCAATTATTTTTTATAATTTTCGAAGACAATTATCTCAAACAATATTGCTTCGTGGAATTGGTTCTTCCTTTTGGCAATGAAGCACCATATCAGTCAACAATTTCTTATTGATATGGAGAATTCAAACTAGGACTGATTAGACCTAGCAGCGATCTAAGAGCTGATGCACTGAAAACTGTAGTTTCTCAGGAAAACGATGATGCTGTGCGCAAGATTATCATCGATAGTCGCTGGGAACGTCGAAGGCCTCAATTCAAAAAAAATTGAAGGAATGTGACTGCCGATTGGCATACAATAACTTGTTTGTCACAAGTCATCGCTGAACTTAGCAAAACCAACCCCGAACGACGAAGACAATGCAAATTCATACACAGCACGCAAGGCAATTGAATATTTAAAGCAACAAGGCATCGACTTGTTAGACAATCCTCCTTACAGTCCCCCCTAAGTCGCTACGATTTCTTTACCTTTCCGAAAATCAAGAACGTACTGCGTGGCCAAAGGTTCCAGTCGTCAAAGGGAACAATCGATGCCTTCAAAGATGCAATTTTGACTATACCTGCAAGCGAATGAAATAACTTTGAGAGCTGGTTTGACCGCATACAGGGTGCATTAATCTTCGTAGAGAATACTTTGAAAAGCTATCTTCTGTTTTATTCCAACTCTGTATGCAAAACTTAAAAGACAATGTTGGCATACAGATTGCATATGAATGTTGGCATTCACACAAAAATAGTATTACTTTTAGTTATTTGCAACATTGCGTTATAAAAATCACCGAACGAAACGAAATTGTGCATTTTAGTTACCGAATGGACTGCACTATCGGCTACAAATCGAAATTTCGTAGTGTCGTTAAGGAAAACGAATACTTTCACTCGACTCTCTGAATGCCAATTTCGCCCTCAATATTACGCAATGCGTTCGTTCTCTACCGAAACAGACTATACTACGTTGTACTCGTTCTGACGATATTCAATTCGCGACTAATGCTGTACGCCAAGATCGAGTAAGCCGGCTGTCTCCTCTCTGCCTACCTACGGACTCGCCGTGGCGGTCAGTCTTCAGGTTGACGAGACGATGATGAAGATCGTTCGCAACGACACGTTCGACTACGATCCTAGCATATACGCGGACACCGTTTGCATGTACGCACGAAGACGAGCAATAAATCAGTGACAACCTGATGACATAACGATCGATAAGATCGTGTATGCGGTGCTATTCGGTGGCGAGCATTCGTGCCAGGAGCGCGTTCTACGAGGGTCGCACCGAAATGATAATAGACGTTGCACGGGGAATGTCAAATAGTTGATTTATATGTAATCGAGACGAAGTTAGATGCAAAACGTGCAGCGTAAAGCACGTAAACTTGATCTAAATCGATTGAACGCTTGGTGAAATATCAAACACGTCTGCGATATTTACACTGTACCGTAAAACTCACGCACCATTAGGATGGCTGTGTGATAGATTGTGTTTGTTTCATATGCTGATATTTTGCAACGAAAGGTTTTGGAAATTAAAACCAAACATCAAAGAATAAAACGCTGGTGCACCAATTAAAATATATTTTGTAATATAATTTTGTTCTTTTTCAATAACATCATTAATCTTGTCTAAAAATATTCTTTTGATTTACGCAAAATGATGCTCAACTCGCAGAGCTGTTATTTCAGAAGAACTGCATTAACTGTGCTTCAAAATAACAAGAAGAGAGTATTTAATGCGATACTCAAAATGTAAATCTCTTCACTTTTGTTGTGGTTTTTGAAACGCATCAGTGAAGGGTATTAATAGTTAGTGTTACTTTATTTAAAGTAATACTAAATACATTTCTATATCAATGTAAGACGTCGTATTACGAACTCTAACTATGTAAATATTAAGAATGCGTTTATTTTTTTTTACGTTTATATTTTTTATCTATTTTGTATGCACATTATTTGGTTCAGTATTTTTTAATATGTATTATTTGTTGATTTTGTTACATTGTCTTATATTTTACATTTGCATATACTGTCTATTTGTATCTGTGTATATGTATATGCTAGCAAAAATGCGGTATCGGGAAGGAAGCATAGCCAAAGCCATAGCAACGATTGCGTATCAAAGCCCACTAGAGTACGACTGCCGGTCTACCACCGCTCACTCATCCACTGCCCGACTTGGCGCATGCTCGAGTAATACTAATAGCGCTATATTTTCCGTACATATGTGGTGGCCGATCTATGCTTCCTTCGCACAATCGACGGTTTGTGTGGCAAGCAGCACGCAAAGTATAGTCTACGGTCATATATATAAGCACACAGATGCAAAGCAAAATTTACGGACAAGTATTATACGCACATAGATCCGAAGCAAAGTCTACGGACATTAATATAAGCACAAAAATAGGTATAGCAAATAAATAATAATATGAAAGAAATAAGGAAGACCTGGCCAGTTGGAAGTTGAGTCGTCACAGTCACCCTACAGGGTATTTCAGCTCATGAAGAAAAGTATTAGCGGATTCCTAATACAAACAAATATAACACATGGGCTGAAAAGTCCCGGGCCTAACACATAGATGACGCTAGTTTTATTACAGTCACCTTTCTCTCAGTTAGTACTAACCTTCAAAAGACAGCTGTTAAAATTTCATGATATTCTATTCATTAGTTTGTGAGTTATTGTGCTAAGAGTCACGCTACTTTTGTTATTTTCAAAACAATGGATCAAAAACAATTTCGTGTTTTAATTTTACACTGCTTCTTGATGGGAAAAAATACCGTTCAAGCGAAGCAATGGCTTGAAAAGTGTTATGGGGACTCCGCTCCATCAGAAGCAACAATAAAACGTTGGTTTGCTGACTTCAAACGTGGTCGTAGAGACACCGATGATGCAGAACGCAGTGGACGTCCAAATGAGGCGGTAACACCAGAAAACATTAAAAAAACCCACAAAATCGTTTTGAATGATCGAAAAGTGAAGTTGCGTGAGTTAGCTGACATCGTAAGGATATCAAAAGAACGTATTGGCTTTATATTGCATGAGCATTTGACTATGAGAAAGTTCTGTTCAAAGTGGGTGCCGCGTTTGCTCACTGTTGACCAAAAACAAGAACGTGTTGATGATTCTGAGCAGTGTTTGGCCATGTTTAAACGTAACAAACCGGAATTTTTGCGTCGATATGTGACAATGGATAAAACATGGATCCATCACTTCACTCCGGAATCAAAACGATCGTCATCTGAGTGGACAGCAACTGGTGAACCTCGTCCAAAGCGCCCGAAAGCACAACAATCGGTTGGAAAGGTTATGGCTTCGGTATTTTGGGATGTGCGTGGTGTAATATTCATCGACTATCTTGAGAAAGGAAATACTGACAACAGTGAATATTATATAGCGTTAGTGGAGCGTTTGAAGGCCGAAATTACAAAGAAACGACCGCATATGGCAAAGAAAAAATTTTGTTTCATCAAGACAACGCACCGTGTCACAAGTCAATCAAAACAATGGCAAAACTACATAAACAGAACTTCAAATTGCTCCCACATCCACCGTATTCGCCAGATTTGGCTCCCAGCGACTACTGGCTGTTCGCAGGCATCAAAAAAATGCTCGCCGGCAAGAAATTTCGCACGAATGAAGAGGTTATCGCTGAAACTGAGGCCTATTTTGATAAATCGTTCTACAAAAGTGGTATTGAAATGTTAGAGCGGCGCTGGAATGATTGCGTTGCTCTTGATGGAGATTACGTTGATGTATAAAACTAATTTTGAACCAAAAACACCGTGTTTTCTTTGTTAGGCCCGGGACTTTTCAGCCCATGTGTTATAAGTGTGCATAACGTATACCAAACATTTAAGATAAACAAAATACCTCGCACTCGCATTAGGTGAGCGTTTATACAAATATGATATGTTGCGAATGTAAATACCAAATAGAACTAAGATTATAAAATCTCGGAAGCTAATATACATGTACATACATACAGACTGGTGGTAATAGCAAATTGTATTATTTTGTATACACGGAATAAATTGTATTTTTATCCGTTTTTTTAATATATTTATATATAGAATAGATTCTGATTTTAATTTACGAAACCTACCAAGCAATTTACCGGTAGTCAGTCCAATAAACCAATTGAACGCTAACACATTGTTCGCTACAAATTATGTAAATTTTCTGGAATTATAGTTGAAGGAACAGGAATGTAATCGATGAAAACAAAACGAATATTGTGTGACGTATATTACTATTCATGCTAATTTGGTTTAATCATCTATATTAGAATAATTATCTCAAACACTGAGTAACTAAGTACAAAATTGCTTAAGTATTTACAATAAAGCTTTCGCTAACAAACTGATAGATCGAAAGTATAAATATGTAGGAGTTAGTGAACGATATAAAGAGAATATCGCTTCATCTTCATAAAAAGTAATTACGCGTGAATAACTTTCAAGAACCTACTTTTCAGTCGGATTCTCTTAACAATATAATCAAATAATCCGGTAGGAAGAAAGACTACGACGCAGATGCTTAACGTCGTCAACGCCAGATAAACGCTCTTCGTCCCTCCTAAAATCAAAGTCCGAGTAAATTACCGTTCGAGAGGGCGTTTTATTGAATTTTCCAAGCTACCCCGTCCATCGGACCGACATCAACAAAGTCGCTTAATTATTCGCCTCGAAGAATTTCGGTGATGTGACTGACACCCCAGGATTAGAATAAAATTAATTCTTTTCCACGCATTTCACTGTCCGTTTCCGCGCCTTTCCCCTCTTTATCGTCATTAACTGCTCTGTCCCGACTTCGTTATCTCGCAAACGTCATCCATGTACAGGTCGAACCCCTTAAATTGCAGTTGTTATACCTCGATAATGCAGTTTAGGAAAAAGAACGTGTCCTAGAAACATGATATTATAAGTTGACCATGATGACGTTTGCAAATTGCATGGTAGTCAATTTTTTCCCAGCGGAAATCGACTTCTTCTACAAAATCTGAATCTACTGGGCAAACGGAATAACGTATATCTGAAACGTTTTCTTAGCTTTCTTAGTTTCCACATTCCTTTAGCAAATAATCAACCTAAAATACAGAATTATTGTATTGTTGTAATTATTGTAGCAGTTCCATACAAAAAATACTTTTATGCCAAAAGAGAGCTATCCGCGTAATGGCGGGGATCTCGCAGCGAACGTCGTGTAGCAATTTAAACTGTTAACAATTATAGCAATCTACATATTGGAGGTCGCACTAATATGTACATAAAAACAAGTATAACCTAAGAGTTCAGAACAACCCGAATCATCACTATAACATACGAAACCTAGAGATTCATGTCCTTAATCACAGGCTTACGTTAACTACGAATAGTAATATGCATAAGCATTAGAATATACAATATCCCCTCTGAAATAAGAGAAAGACCGTATTATTTCTTTAAAAAACGCTGTAAGATTTGATCCGGCCCGCGAGACATTTTGAAAAACTCAATTAAAGAAAAATTCACGATTTAATTATAATGTTGTACCTATTTTTTTCATTTCATTTTCTTATTTTAATAAATTGCATTATAATAACATTGTCATATTATTTCATGTCTGGTATTAATTGCTAAAATTTATGAGCACTACTTTAAAGCGCTACTAAATGAATTTCAGGATAATATGGAAGTGCAGATTAGCTATATTTAAATGATCACTTATTATTATTATTATCACATATTATTAGTATTATTATTATTATTATATTTGGTTTCTGACAATGGCTATGTTTCACCTTTGGACTCATGACTAATAAAGATTATAAAAATTATTATTAAATTCAACAATTTACTAGCGCAGATATCTGAATCGGCAGTTAAAAATTTGTTTACGCTCATGGAGAAAACTAAGAACATTGAAGTAACTGATGATAAGCAAGTTTTAGTCTCGTTTTGACGTGTCGATACTGTTTTGTACTGCCCTGGTCAATATACGCTTGGAATAATCAGGAAGACTTGTCGGACATCCAAGTGAATACCGACGAATTTTAACTTCTTTGGCAAGACTTCAAACCATTTTTTGTCAGATTAACAACGTCTTTTATCAACGAACTAAAGGTATATAGCTGACAATCTATTTTCTTATATGGATAAGCTGGTTGTGGATAAATTTGAAACCAATCTTAAGACCACTTTGCTTTTTTCTTTACAACTTTACATTGAAAATATATTTTACAATTTTCACATTAGCAAATCTTCAAATCATTTTTGCAACAGTTGAATTCAAAATTTCATTCCTTTGAATACAAAAAGGAACTAGGCAACATGATTCCTTTCCTAGATATCTTCGTAATAAGGAATAGAAATGAAAACTTCATTGGTTTCTCTAAAGATATAATCGATACCATTGTGACAAAACTTAGGATCAGAATAAGAAATGTAATCATACTTATTGTATTGGCAATAATAATACTTATTTTATTGGCAATAATAATACTTATTTTATTGGCAATAATAATACTTATTTTATTAGCAATAATAATACTTATTTTATTGGCAATAGTTTACTAATTACTAAACTAACTAATTTTTTTCTACATTTTCTTATTTGCTAGCTGTGTAAAAGTCCCAAATTAAATGGTGCACCCTGTACAAGCATTCGCACACAGACACATGACGCATTCGACTTGTTTACGTCAGACCATAGTTAACGTTAATGCAAGCACGCTCTCACACATATTTATCCTCGATCGTGTTTTGTTTGAGAGAAACATTTCACTCTCGATCTCGTGATCGGTCGATAAGGTGGGTTACCTGACCAGAGGACATTCTTTCTGCCGCGATAAAACGTCAAAGTCCATCCAGCGACGTCTTAATTTGATCGCATTGTGAGGTATAAGGACCGGCCCCTGAGAGGAGCTGGTTTTTATGAGAGCCGAGAGTCCCTCCATGTCGTTATAAGAAGATGAGTTGGATGCGGATAATTAATTAGAGTCTTGTTTATGTTCGAAATTAACGTTTTTAGTGACCATTTCTGTTAGTTAAGCTTATTTTATTATAATTAGTAGATTAGTAGCTAATAAATAAGTATCATACTAATCTTTAGATGAAATAAACAAATAGTTTTATTAAATGTAAGACGGTCTTACATAATTTTGCAAGAAATATATTTTATTCATTTAACTTTCTCGATATAACACCTTCTGATTTGAAATATTTCAGTAATTGTAATCAGGAACTGGAGGGGGCTGCCTTCAATCATAGTTACATATTTTTTACATTTTACATTATCTAATCGTCTAGTCACTGTCGCCATGTATCGGAAATGATTATTCAATGGTTATTCAAACAATTGAGGTGGTTCTTGAATATCAGAGTAGTATTTGTGAAATTTCCGTGTCCGTTTCGAAGAATTGAGAAAACTTCTTTAGTGAAATGAATATGTAGGCTTCCACAGCCAGAGTCAGTAATAAACGAGATGTTTTCGGAATTGGACTTTGTCATGACAAGGTATAAGAGAAGATGAAATAAGAGCAACAGGAAAAACAAACGAATAAAAAGAAAAAAAAAGTGAAAGAAGGCGAAAAAAAGTAAAAGAAGAAAATAAAGAAAGGGAGCAGAAAAGGAAAAAAGGAAGAAAAGAAAGGTGGAATCTCAATGTTTCACCTCCATCGTAGGAGGCTTCTTCAGAAAAAAGAAAACATGGGAACCAAAGTGGCACGGTAACTCGACGTCTAAACCACGCTAGAGACGAAGCCACTTTGTAAGAATATCGTGGTAACTCGACGTGTTAACCACAGAAGGTTTTGCCTCTAGTATGGTTAACAGGTCGAATTACCATGACCTTCTTCCAAAGTGGCTTGCACGTGGAATTACCGTGGCACTTTGTTTCCCTTGTTTTTCTTTCTCTTTCCTGAAGAAGCCTGCTGCGACGGAGGCGAAACGTCGAGATCTTTCTTTTTTCTTTTTCTGTTGCCCTTCTCTCTTTCTTCTCTTACTATTTTTTACCATTTTCTTTTTCGCCCTTTTTCACTTTCTCTTTCCTTTTTATATCTTTGTTTTCCTCTTATTCTTTATTAAAATTTTCTCTTAAATCTTATAACGACACGCCTCAATTCCGGAAACAGTTCGTTTATTACAAACTTCTTTAGTATTCGTTATTAAACTATCTACATCTAAGTAATGTTTGCGGATGTTCTCTACAACCAGATACAATTCATGTAACAGGCGCATTACATGTAATGAACTGAGAAATTTCGCTGGCGACCCTATCTGGTGAATATGGCGGGTGGTCAATCAATTCGAACCCCAACTCCTGAATTTTTGCAATACTGATTAAAGTGTGAGAGAGTTCCTTGTCTTAATGGCACAAAATGTTCTTTTCCTTCAATCGAGGCCGTGTTTCCGCAACTTTTGTATTTAATTTGTCAAGTAATGCCACGACTATTACGAAAAACAATACTTTCCCAGCCGATGGGACAGACTTTATTTTTCAGAAACAATTCACACTTCGTAATCCTCTATTTTGACTATGCCTTGGTTTCAGGAGTGTAGCGGTGTATCCAAGTTTCATCTACAGTTATTAATCGATGCCAAAATTTTAACTTATTTCGCTTAAACAGTTTCAATAGGCCTTTGAAAAATGTTCATTGGAATGCATCCTTGTTCCTGGATGAACAAGCGCTGCAGACAAATTCCGGTTAGCTTTTTCGTGCCCAAATCTTAAGTCAATATGTAATTACATTCTTTCGATTTCTTCGATCCTAACAGAAACACTAACATTATCTGACACAAATGGCAGAAGTATCTTTCAACACATGCGCAATTATATAATCAGAATATTTTTGACGAGTAATATCAATTGCATGTTAAAGCTTCAAACTTTTCAGATTACCCTCGTACAATATTATACCAAATACTAATTGTTGTTAATGCAACAAAAACCCGCACTTATCTAAATTTAAAAACTTACTGAAATTATCGCATGGAACGAAATATTAGTGTAATGATAAGGAGTTGTGGGAGCATTTGGACAGGTGGAAACTGTCCCAAATTTGTGCACTAATAATGCGAAATGTATAGCAATGTCCACCTCAGGACTTCTGTATATATCTCACTTGTACTAAACGTTACTACGAAAATAAATATTTTTTTTATAGATCGATCTTTTTGTTTGCTATAAGAAGAAAGAATCATTGATTATTTGTTTTAACTTACTATAACTACTATAACTGCATGTATTTTCTTTTGTATTGGCCTATAGAACCTCTCCATTGACGTGGAGAGGTTCTATAGGCCAATAATAATCTGGAAGTACAACTATAATAGTTGCCCTGATAGCGTTTTTGAATGACAGTTATGTCTTAAAATTTGTGATTCTGTTTCTATAACTGCATATTCTTCGTGTTAATGTAAATTTGTTCTTGTTTTTACTGGAAAAGCCCAATGTTTTCCTATAATAGAGGTGGTAATTGGTAGATTGGTAGGTTCATATTATAATAATTTTTTCTTAGTTACAAAATTCCTATTTCTAGCCTATTAACAAGTTTTTAGCCAACTACCCAGACGTGTTACCATAAAAAGTTTATGTACAGATGCCTCCTTCTAAAGAAGTACAAAACCCTTTGCAGTTTAAAGATTCAATAACCTGAAGCAAATGTTTCAATGGTCAAATAACATCAAATGTTGACAATAGTCACTACAATATGCATCAGATATGTAATAAAATTAAGTAATTTTTCTCCTGTGTTGTCTTGAAAATTCGTTTAAAATTTTGTACATATGATTGTATAAATGCGCTTATGCTGAATTATATATCTTAATTATGTGTAGAAGAACAAACGTAATATTACAGGGGATCGATTCCCAAACCTTTTTTTGTTAGAGACATGTGAAATCATTAGTCTATGATCGAATTCTTAATATACAAGAGCCCAAAATATTAAAGGACATACCGGGAATCAATAATCAGGTGCTGTTAAATACACTAGCGTGACAGAATAAAATAGACACCTACTAATTAAAAAAAAGATTCTATTCTCGTTATATATACAAAATATTTTAAAATTTTTAAATTAGACTAATATTTTGTCGATCCACCTTTACTTGCGTGAAGTGCTGCGAGTCGTCGTGGCATAGAATCTATTAAATGATTAATGGTGTCTTCTGGAATATTTAACCACTCTTCTGTAACAGCTGCCACGAGTTCTTCCTTATTGCCGGGTTTTCGGGGTCGTTTCGCCATATTTGTCTGGATTATGTGCCAAACATTCTCTATCGGATTCATGTCTGGTGATTGGTCTGGCCATGGTAATATCGGAATACCCTGTTCCTCTTTCCATGTGATTGTTGTTCTTGCTTTGTGGCAGGGTGCTCCATCCTCCATAAAAGTGGCGTCTTCTTTAGATAAAATGGCGTTGTCCAATATCGGTAGTACTCCTTCTGTTAATATTTGGATATATTTTGCCGCATTTATATTTCCGTCGGAGATCACTAATTGTGATCTTCCACCATACCATATCGCGCCCCATACCATGATGTTCACACCGCCGTATTTCACCGTCTGATCCAAAAATTTGTCGTCCAGTTGCTGCGACGAACGTCTGCATACCGACGTACGATCACTATCACTGAATTGGCAGTATCTGCTTTCGTCTGAAAGATGACAGACCGCCAAACTCTTCGGGCTTCGTTCGCATTTCGATTGCCCAAGCCATTCGGCGCCGTTTTTGAAACGCCGTAAGGAGAGGTTTTTTTTCTTTGCCACCCTTTTATACATCCCCACACTGTGGAGGTATCGCAGAACGGTGAGCTGACTTTTCTGTGAAGTCGCCGCACGCTCAGCTGTACTTTTTCGCGGTTCTCTTAACACTTCGCGCACAAGCACCCTTTTACTTCTTTCAGAAGGTCCGGCACGACCTGGTCTCGGCTCCACTGTTGTTTTTTCCTTGCGTTTAAATTGTGTAATCACACGGTTAACTGTGGACAACGGAATATTTAAAAATTTACTTGTTTCATGTTGCGAAGCGCCGCGTTCACTCTGGCCAACGATGCGACCCCGGGTGAAGTCGCTAATATCACTCGAACCTTGTAAGCGAGGCATAGTTGTAACGATACTAAACTATGACGAATTCCTTCCGATACATCTACCCCTACCCTAATGATAAGAGAAAGTTCTTAATTCGTTCTTAGAATTTAGCTGTTTACATATTTATACCGCTTTACCTGGTGTATATTTTATTCTGTCACCCTAGTGTATATATTGCTGCGAAAGGAAAATAAAACTCAACGATTGTTTTAATTTAAACAGTAACTATTCTGTACATTGTATATGGTTATTCAAATTGAAATTTGTCAATCACGACCATTGGAAATCTACCTTTTTCAATTCATCTGGACGTAGAAAGAATGATATCTAACAGCTAGTGACTAGACAATCACAATGTTTTACTTGCGTATTATTTCTATATACCATAAAGACACTGTTTTCTATATAAACTTTTTAGCAGTGCACTTAGTGGATATCAATTAATTAATTAATAGTTGTTTACCTTGCTAATATTTATTTGAAATAGTGACTGTATGAACATCATCTAATACACATCAGTAGCATTCAATTGACATTACGTCTACAGGATATTTTCTTTTTTAAAAATTGATTTCATTAATTGAACCTCGTACGTTCTTTTTCGTAGTAAGAATAGGAGTGTTACAAACTATAACTCATTCCAATCGATAAAGTAATTTCCTGAATATGTCATTCACTTACTCGCATTCCAGCAATACCCCATCTAAATATTCCACGCTTTCCGGTCTTCTTGCAAATACTTTCCGGTAAGTTTATTCACCTGGTCGTTGATCATCCTTTATGTAGCGTCAGAATGAAAACGGCAACTCTTTTTTTCGAAATGTAATTTCCATTTTACACTTGTTCCGAACAACCTTGACACACTATAGAGGAATGTGCAAGTCAGATAGTTATCGTCGGTATTGTGTTTAAATCTGTAGACACTTTTGCAACTTGTTTTGTTAAATATATGCATGCCTGAATGATTTTCGTCTCGTTGCAAACTAATTTGAATCATTATAAGAAATTAATTTGCTTTAGCAATGCCAGGAGATTTTTAATGAAGGCTATTACAATAGATAATTTATACAATACCGTTGTTTCCTTAAAAAGAGGTAACAAATAAATAAGAACCTACACAATAATTTATTTTAATATTTAATAATTTTACGTAGAAATACATAATTTGGAGTGCACTATGTATTAAACTACCCATTCAATAACCCATGTACCATATAATGGTGCCGGGAGTTGTTTCTTTTAGAGCTTTACAAACTTCCTCCACTGCTTCTTATCCTTTGCCAACTTCGCTGCTTCAATCCATCTTTTATCCCTTCTTTCTCTTATTTTTCGCGATATTTGCTTTCCCTATTCTTCTAGGTTGTCTCTCATTATCCATTCTTTGCAGCTGCGCTCACCATTCCAGCTGTCTCTGCTCCATAAATTCCAGTACTGAATTAATTCCTAAATCTTCTCTTATATCGACGTTTTTTATTCTATAGTATTTTATGACCCCTCTAACTCTTCTAAGATATTTCATTTCCATGGCTTGTACCTTATTTCTTTGTTTTTGGTTTAATATCCACGATTCGCAGCCAAATGTTATTATAGGTCGATAAATAACCTTATATACTTTTATCTTCGTTTTCCGGTAGATTTCTTTCTTTCTTATAAATTTGCTGTTCATAGAGTAGTATAATTTCGTTATTTTCTCAATTCTCTTATTAATGTCTGCTTCCTGCGTTCCACTCTCGTCGAATATCACTCCTAGGTATTGGAGCGTTTTTACTTCTTACATTTTCGTCCCTTCTATTTGAATTCTCATTTGTGCTAGTTCTTCTCCTATTGCCATTACTTTAGTTTTATTTTTGTTCATCTTCATTCCACTCCCTCTCAATGTGGAGTTCCATATTTCCAAATTTTTCCGTACATCTTTTAGACTTTTTGTCACAACCACTACATCGTTCGCAAACACTCTTTCAGATACTTGAACTCGTTGTAAGTTAATATGTCCTACTAATATTGTTATACATTTCTTGATAATTTCATCCATATACATAATGAACAATAGTGGGCTTAGGCTTCCTCCTTGTCTCAATCATTCTGTTATTCTAAACGATCCTGAATTATTTGCGATGACAACGTTTGTGTTGCTATTATATATCATTTGTATCAGCCTTATTATTTTTCTACTCACTCCTCATATCTTTAGGATAATCCATATTTTTTTTTGGGAATTTACCTCTAAAACTATTGCAATCTCTCTTATTGCTCTTGCTTTTATATATTGGCACAACTAGTGCCTTTTTCCAGTCGTCCTCTTCCTTCCATATCTTCATCCATCATCTCTCTTCCACTCCTACCCATATTTTTGAACCTTATCACTTCCTGGTGTCTTTCCATTTTCAATTTATTTATTGGTTCTTCCATGCTGATTTCTGTTTTTTCCTCTCATCTGCTACTTCCTGTTCGTTTGTATTTTTTCTTCTATTTCCTTATTTAATAATTCTTGAAAGTGCTATTTCTTATGTATTAAACTAAGACGTGTAAAGTGAATAAGGTATTCCAAATATTTCCCAAATTAACATTAATGTTTTAAGCCTTCACTGAAGATGGTTGCCTATGCCACGGCTTTATACATTTTCCTATAATATGCTAAGTTAGTTTACAGAGAAAGGATTAAAATGATTTTTTAAATATCGAATTCCATCTGCAATCGTTGGCCTAGGACTACTAGCAAATTACCATAATTCCGTATATAAAACGGCTTTACTATAGTACTTTATTAATAACTACTTCGTATGATCTACTTTTGATTCAATAATACCAGCTATTCCTTTTGGGCATTTTTTCCACTGACTTTCGTATAGCGAGCTTTCTTATTTAATCACCACTTTCCCTATTTTTGAAAAAATTCGTACGCTCTTTATTGGATTTGGGTTTGGAGAATCTCCGGGCTAATCCAGCAATGACAAATATTCTGATTATTACTTTATATAAATTTTAATAGATTTTGCACTGGGACGTGGAGTATTATTATGCGTAGTTAGTTTTATCTAACCTTTCAGTATACAGTAGTTATTCATTTAATTTGTTTAGCAGTGGCGTTTGCTTCTTATTCTGTATACTTTTCAACACTAACATTTTCGTTTGAAAACTGCAACATTTTCCACCAGTTCTAATGTTAATTGATCTTTGATGATTTCTAGTGCTCCTAACTTTTAAGTAACATAAATAATAAGTGAGAAATTATCCATTGCAGTTGCTCTACCATATTTTAACTGTCGGTTCAAGTTATCGTATAGCGAAAAATGATTGTTTAGTAGTTTACCCTGTTTTAATTTTTATTCTATTTACTGCTCTTAGATAATTTGTTAAATGGCAACTCCTCGCCTTCTTCTGATATCAGGGTATCGCTTGAGATCTTATAATTTCGGCTTTTCGTACTAAACTCAGAGTTAGGTTTTTCACAAAAAAATCCTCATCTCAATCCAGAATCCACAGCCGGTGGTTAAATCCACAATTTTGAGGGTAGAATTAAACAAAATGTAATACTAGTATGGTGTGACTTGCCTTCACAGAAGACTTGAAAGAGAGAGTGCAACAGATGCGTTCGAAGTTTGAGCGAAACAAAAAGAAATGTATTGTTTGTGTCACTTACGAGGGGAGGTCGAGAAGTTCTTGGAATGAAAGAGTTTTAAATAAAATAGAACAATAAATCTATTTTTCCTTTTCAATATAATCACCCTTAAGCACAATACATTTATTAGATCTATGAATTAATTTTTCTAAACCATCATAAAAATATTTTTTATCTTTCGCCTCAAAATGGGCCAAAATTGCCTCCTTTACCTCATTGTCGTCGGAAAACTTTCTTTCACGTAAGTCTATTTTTAAATTGGTAAACAAATAAAAATCACTAGGTGCCAGGTCTGGACTGTAGGGTGGATGGACTATTGATTGAAAGCCATGCTTGTGCAGAGCAGCCATTGCAACTTTGCTCTTGTGAACCGGCGCATTGTCTTGCAAGAGCAACACACCCTTGGTGAATTTTCCTCAACGTTTTTCCTTGATGGCCTCCTTTAATTTTTCCAATATCGCTGCGTAATATTCTCCGGTTATGCTCCTACCTTTTTCTTTGTAATAAATCGATAACATTCCCTCACAATCCCAAAAAACAGTAGCCATCAACTTTCTAGCCGATTCTGACACTTTGAATTTCTATGGTGGTGGTGTCTCCTTTTTACGCCATTGCATGGACTCGTATTTGGACTCAGGCTGAAAGTGATGAACCCATGTTTCATCTCCGGTAACAATCCGCTCCAAAATCTGTGCAGGTTTGTCTCCACACAGCTCCAAAAATTCTTTGGGCGCACAGACGCGCTGCTGTTTCTGCAACGGCGTGAGCATTCTCGGTACCCATCTTGCACTGACTTTTATCATACCCAAGTGATCATGTAGAATACGCAAAGTGGTGCTATCTGATGCTCCAACTAATACAGATAATTATTTTTTCCTCAAACGGGCACCTTGCAGTGCACTTTTTCGACGTTGTCTGATGTAGTGGCCTCAACTGGCCGTCCTGAGCGGGGGTCGTCTTCAATCGACTACCGACCATATTTAAAAAGACCATGCCACTTATAAATCATTGATTTACTAGGGCACTGTTCCCCATAAACGGTTTCTATTTCATTCAATATGGTTTGAGCGTTCTTTCCTTGCTTTGTAAGGAACTTTATCACAGCCCGGTGTTCAATTTCCTCCATAGTTTTAGTTTCCTTCCGGATTGACTTGTTTAGCAGGCAACTATTCGTAAACGACTGACGCTATAGGGCTGTAACTTAACTTATATTTTAATGATGAGTCGCCAATCAGAATGACACCTAGCGAGCGCCCCTATCCCCACTCCATTTTCTCCATTCCACGAATTTCTGGACCTCCCCTCGTAGTATCGAATATACAGCATCACCACAAACAATACATTAAAATGTGTACGTAACAGTCTTTGATAGCTATTTTTAACGCCTTATACATAACACTAGATATTTTCTTGTCTTTAATATACAAAAGAAGGCTATCTACCAAGGGTTAAGTCATTAAAGATTTATAATTGTTTTTTTTCCTTAAATTTTTCAGATCCCTGGTCTCTTCATCCGTCTTTAAACAATTTAAATAATCTTTTTCCTCCAATAACATCTCAACTCTTAACTTCCAATTATGTATAACTTTTAATTTCCTCCTGTCTATTTTTCTGAGTTCAGCTTGAATCCATAAACTGTTACAACTTACAGTAGCTTCTCAATAAATCAATCCAGAGCTATCCAGCTATTTCACGATTGGAGTATATTCCCAATTCTAGAGGAGCACAAATTTTTATTCTCGTCCACATCATAATGTTCTTTTTCTTCCCCAAGCGACGACTAAGAAATCTATTACAAAACAAAATTAAAGTCACCCCACATCACAGTAGAAATTTGTTTATTTTATTTTTCGAACACATTAAATACGTTATTTTCACTGCTTGTTTGTAGGATTTTCTAAATTATTTAAAATGCATTTAACGCATTTAACCTTGTGTTGCCGCATATGTACGTACAGTAGTGATCTTAATTAATGTCTCCCCTTATGACGGAGAGAATATTAAAACTATGATCCCTGTGATGCCGCAGACATTTCGACTTCTATTGGTTACTGCAGGTAAAATCCTATTTGCAGAGCATGTTCGGGCATTAGCCGGATATTTAGTTTTAAGTTATATTTTATTTAACTTGTTCTCTTTTGCATTTGTATAAATATATTTAATTTTATTTACACATTTAATATTCCATATGTACATATGTAGACAGTTGACACAGTGGTTAATAGCTTCGCAATCGTCTGATTTCACTTGTTTGCTTTGTAACTTCATACATTCCTCCATACTTATTATAAAGTATTAAATTAGAAATCTGTTTATCTGTTTAACGTTTATACTTTTATCAGTTAGAAACCCTTGCCATTACTAGCATATGCTATTAAATCTTATTCATTACCGTTTCACAGTATATAGGGACAGATATAATATATAATCAATTAACAAATTTAAATATAAGAGACAAACTTCATGCAAGTCACAAGCAGTCAGTAGTAAAGCAGGAAGCAACTAGGGTATTTCAAGAAACATTCATTATATTTTTAGTTTAAATAGTTAAGTTTAAGTCTTTCACTTCTGTATTGTGTGCGCGGGTTTAAGTGTTTCATATTATTAATAAAATAAGTGGAGACACTCTTCTTTCATTACAAACTGCCACCAACCAATTTAAAAATAAAGCTTATAAGGAAGTTACGACCCGTGAGCGGTAAAACAACCTCAACAGAACATATATAACCGATACAGGCTGAACTGCCTAGAGTATCACAGAGACTGAAGTTTTCATATTCTCTCCGTCATAGGCGAATATATTGATTAAGACCGCCAGTGTACATATGTTTTAGTGTGAAAGTTTCTGTTCGTTATCTTTCAATATGTTCTATTTTTAGAGTACTTTGTTACTGTCCTGTAATTGACAGGTTGATTGATAAAGGTTTATTAAATATATGACCTTCTTAGTTTTCATCTTGAATGTAATTATTAATTACGAGTATCATCTCAATAAATTTGAATTGGACTCAAATATTTATAATGCAAGAACCCAAAGTTTAGCATAGTAGCGTTTATTTTTAAAGGAATTTTGGCTGCACGCATCATAAATATTGAGACCATTGTTAAGACATATGTATATACATCGTAACTTTAAAGTACGTCTTACAAATTCTTGCAACTTAGATATCCCTTTGCTATCCTTTCACATTCTAACTACTCTACGTACTATAACTATGGCTCACACATTTATATTCATCTTTTTTTACGTTTTCGTAATATTCTGCATACCGCAGTTATGTAAATAGGTGAGATTATTCGCTGTGCACGTATATGTGTATATATATATATATATATGTACCTAAGTATACATGGCGCGCAAAGTCCTCGGTGGTGTCGCCACCGACGCGGTTATCTTGATGGCCGCCGCTTTAACCGGGTCCGAAATGGAAGAGGAACGCAATAAAATCGGACACGGAATGTCGTAGAGTCTCCATCCGAAACGATATCGTTAGCGGTTGGTGGGCCGGCTACCCTAATTAGATTAAGGTTGTCACAGTTTAAGAAATAATTGACCGGTTCGATTCCGAGCTGGCCCAGGAACACACACCGAAACGGTCAGAGATGGCTTTCGAGAATTTTTTGCTGATGTTTACTGCTTAATTTTGAAAAGGAGAGTGAAGTAAGTACAGGATAGCTGCATTTAGGACGTTTCATTGACGAATTAAAATCAGATTGTGTTTAAATTATATTGTTATTGATTTATGAGATTCGTATTGGTATTAGATGATGCGAAGCAATACACTTTTACTTGATAGAGGTATCAATGCAATGAAATTACATATTGGAATTGAAAGGTAAAAAGAGGCAAATTCTTACTTTACAACTGATCTATCTCTCGCAGATCCAGAGAATCCCATATATTCTCATGTGGATAGAAAGTCATACATCCTTACTACAAAACTGCTACTATTAGGCTCACAAAAATTCACAATCGTTTAGTTACCGACTGAAAAGTATTTGCTATCGTATTCCTGATGCTATAACTTTTCGACTTGTATCTTGATGTGAGATTGTTGGCCATGGATGGTAAGTTCTTGGTTAGGCTAGTTTCACGGTTTGTTTATTAATACGCAGCGTATTAATTTAACTCATTAAACTACAAACATACACAAGTTGAGTCCGCCAAAAACTGGCATCTTTGCTGTTTCATTCAGTGATCATGCCGAGTTTGGTGCCTGAAAAAGAACATTTGCGATACGCATTATTTTTTTGTTTAATCAAAAGAAAAAGGCTGTTGAAAGTCGTGATTTGCTGGTAGAAATATATGGTGAACACGCTCCATCGATTAGAACATGTGAGACATGGTTTTGACAATCTAAAAATGGTGATTTCAATGTGAAAAATGGTGAGCGCTTTGGTAGATCACAAAAATGCAAAGACGAGCAATTGCAGGAGCTATTAGATGATGACCCAACTCAAACTCAACGGCAATTAACAGAAGCGAGACATGCGTCATAAGAAACAATCAGCAGACGTTTACGAACAATGGGGAAGATCAATAAACGCGGTAATTGTGTCTCAGACGATTTGAATGAACATCAAATAGAAAATCTTAGGAAATTATTTTTGACTTTCGCCTGGCGATACCAAGACCAAATCGCTTCGACAAGAAGATCATGCTCTGTGTCTGGCGGGACCAGCACGATATTGAGTATTATGAATTCTTGAATCCCGTCAAAACAGTTAATACAAAATGCTATCGCCAACAAATGATTAATTTAAACCACACATTAATCGGAAGACGACCGGAATGGGGTAAAAGACATAGCAGAGTGATTTTGTTACACGATAATGCGCTTTCTCACACGGCAGAACCAAAGAAAGACACGTTGAAATCGCTTGCCATTTGACTATCACCTCTTCGTATCAATGGGGCATGCGCTCACAGAGCAGCACTCCAGCAATTTCGAGGAAGCTGGAAAATGGCTCGAGAAATGGTATGCCGCAAAAGGCAAGCAGTTTTTCTAGCAAGCTATCCAAAAATTACCTGAAAGATGGATGAAATGTGTAGAATCCGATTGTCAATACTTTATAACCAACGCGAGTAGTGCATGAAAATATCTGAAGTAATGAAAATTGAGTACCCCGCGGTTATAAAACTTTTAACAAAAGAAGGGCATACGCCTAATCATATAAAACAACGTTTAGATGCCGTTTACGGTGATTCATATCCTTCGTGTTCGACAGTAAAAAACTGGGCAAAATGTCTGGGGCAAGAATCGTTGGAAGATGTTGAACAGTCGGGTAGACAAATTGATTTAATGCTAGAAGATCGCCGTTTGAAAGTGACGGAATTAGCAGTGATAACAAACATATCCGAAACAAGTATTCGCCGAATTCTTTATGATCATTTGGGTATGAACAAAATTAATGCAAGATAAGTACCGACTTCTTTCTGTTCTCCAACGTGAATGTCGATTGTGGAGTCCATTGTCACAGGGGATAAAACAATGGTTCTGTTTTATGATCCTATATCGAAATGGAATGGCAGCAACCTGATAAACCTCGTCCCGGAAAGGCGAAAGTCGTTCAATCAACGAAAAAGGTGATGGCCACAATATTCTGGAATTGTGAGGGTATTTTGTTAATTGGCTTTAAAGAGCGCAATACAACTGTGAACGCCACTTATTGTGCGTCTTTATTTTGCTAATTTAAAAAAAGACCTTAGGGGACGTCGTTTTAAGAACGAGGGGCAAACAGCTGTTATAGAACAATTTGACGGATAAACTTGAGATTATTTTACAAGGGTATCGAATTATTAATTAATCGTTGTAATAAATGTACATATAGAAGTTAGGAGAGATTACAGAAAATAAAATTTCCTATATTGTTCCAAGTTTCTTTTTTCTATATCAGCCCGACAATTTATGGCGCCTACCTCGTAAATATGTATATTGCCATACATATTTTGAACATTATTCCATTCTTTCATATTTAATATGCTGCTAAAGTTCCTAACTCCTACTATGACCTCAAAAGTATGTCCATTCAAATATCATTGTACACCATTGCCCAAATAAGTATATTTGGATTTCACGAAGCAAACAATCCTAAGTTTCCCATTCGAGTGTCGTACATATCTAATAAAAACCATCTAACACGTGAAGTAGTCAGCCTTCACTTTCCGATAATTTGGTTACGACAAAAATTCGTTCGGTATGCGACGTTCAATACGCTCCTTTATGGAGATGAAAATTCCCGTGAGATAGTTACACATCGCGTCAACAGGAGAAAATTTCCTCATACGTTGACATAGTAGAAGAAGAAGACCATGAACAACCAGAAGTTGGTATGTTCTGTTTGTATGTACGTATATTTATCGTCTCGGTAATAATGTTTGTGAGAGTACCTTTTCGAAATCGGAGGAAAGGAATACCGACTAACTAACTGCAACAGACGGACAGAGATAGATAGGCTAAGAAGTAAGAGAGAGGAGGATCGCGCGAAGTACGCTGGCTAGCGGTAAAGGATCAGAGTCGCCCGTCTTGCAATTACCGTGGGACATACCTTGAACGCGGACGCTGTTGCGGAGGCGTTAAAACGTTTTCGGGTAGACAAATTTATTACGTACAGGATTAGCGCCCGTTGATGACTCTCGGACGAGATGCGGAGGGAAGTCCTTCGCGAGTATGGTATGTCGTGACGGCGCGCGAGTCGCGTTTAAGTTTGAGTTATGTCGCCTGCAGAAATTCGAATGAATCAGACAGTTATGAGCTTTTACCTATACGATTCGTAATTTCTGGGAAGGATAGATTTGTATCTTTATTAATATTATATTTGGTTGAAGTGAAATGCATATGGAAATAAACAATAAATCTTTTTGGGGAGTCTTTTTGTTTGCAAACTTTACTATTTTAACCGCAGGAAGGTTAATAAGTCTACAAAGTTGGTCGAAAGAATAAATGGGCGCACCAAAAATATTACATCTGTATTTTAAATAAAACATAGGCCATACATTTATTTAATTTTAATGTAGTCTCAATTTAATAAGAAATTTAACTTACGACCATTAATGAAATCATAATGCTGACATAGTAATTTAGTAAACTAATTTTGCTAAAAAATATAACGTATGTAATAACTGCATAAAAAACTCAGCAACCGCTCCGCTAAGATTGAGCAATTTGTTGCAAGCTGTTAAAATGTGACTGAATACAAAAATATAAATATTTGAAGCACTATTGATTTATTTAATCATCATGTGATTATTAATTTATACAAACAAAAATCACAATGTAAGCTACATATTTAGAAAAATATTTTTTATACAAGAATTTTTCTACATGATGTAAACAAATACGTGAGAAATATATGCTTACGAAAAACCTAATTATGAAGAGAATAAAAACTCTGTCTTGTCTTAAGTATAAGGGTTGACACATATTTCTCGACAAGTATCAGCAACTTGCAGACATTAACCATTAATTACATAATAGACAGCAATATGTAGAGTATCTGAGCTGTACTTCGACAATGTTCACACCGACATCTGGTGTACCACAAGGGTCTAACCTGGGTCCTATTCTTTTCTTGGTCTTTATTAACGATATTGCCGAGGCTCTGCATTGTCAAAAGCTGCTGTTTGGCAGATGATATAAAGCTATTCTTTAAGATCGACTCCTTTGATGACTGTTTGCTATTGCAGGAAGATCTGGTGCATATTAACTCTTGTAACTCGGTGTAAACTGAACCATCTACGCCTGAATATTAATAAATGCAAGGTGATGATATGTACTAGGAGAACTAATTATATAGAGTATGAATATAGAATAACTAACAAAATACTTAAGTGTTGTTCTAGTACAATAGACTTAGGCATTACTTTTGATAGTCATTTCAGTTTCATAAACCACATTAATGATATGGTTGCCAGCGCTTACCGTATTTTCGGCTTTATATACAGAAACTGCAAAGATTTCAACAACGTAAACTGCTTGAAACTGTTATATTATTCCTTGGTTCGATCTAAATTCGAATATAGAATACTGGTCTGGTATCCCATTTACTCTGTACATATCACAAGTATTGAGCGCGTTCGGAGACGATTTTTGATGTTTTCTACCGACCGTCTTTAGAAACGAGATGTAAAATTTTAGGCTTAAAATTTTTATATAACCTCTTACACAATAATATTGATTGTACGTATTTCCATAATAAATTACAGTGTAATGTACCCAGACTTTCTTCACGGCATGAACAGTTTATTTACCTACTTGTAGAACAAATATAATGTTCTCAGTCAGTTCTGTATGTTATGTGTAATAACATTAACATAATCTGTAAGGATATTGATATTCATTCTTGCTCAAGATATGATATTTTTGTAATTAGTTCAAATTCTTTTTTAACTTTTCACTTTTACTTATGTATACGTATTCGCATAGTGTTGCTTTTTAATATTTTCTGTATTTGGGTATTAGAAAATCTTACTTAAATAATTTTGTTCTAATAAATATATCCATAGTATTTTTCGTCTATTTTTTGTGTATTTTTCTCAGTATTATAAGCTGAGCACTGTATATATTCTTTTTGTTATTGCTCTGTTATTGTTAATTTCTCTGTTGGACAACAACGGCTTTATTATTATCTAGTCAATAACTAACGACTTACAAAGCGGGAAACGCCTATAAATGCTTAGCAAGGCAGCGCGCGTACAAATAGTCTTGGGGGCGAATGATAAAAATTGACCAATTTGATTGGATAATTAAAATCCCTATCGTGTCACTGTTGTACTTGTACCGAAATCGAAGCACAACGTTGTGTGTCTTATCATTTTGAATACGTAATCTGTTGTTTATAAGTTTGATATTTTAGGATAAACAATGTTGTGTATTTCAGCGTTAATGTGACAACGTTAGCATTATCCGACTGATTTAAAATTTTATACTTTTCAATTCTTCATAAGAATGAACAGAACTAAGAGCTCTTCCATTAGGGCAAAGTTGCTTAAGAGCATGCCGTTCCTCAGAGCACGAAGCGTCTACGTTCGTAGACGTGAGTGTGATTTTTGATCTCGAGTTTTTCAATATCATAATATTCAGGGAAGTTAGTCCACGAAAGCACTTCAAATAATTCTCATATGCTATGCTATTAATCACGCATGAAATTTGTATCACAGTAAACTATTTGAGGTTATGTAGTCAAGTTTCAAAATATAGCGGAAGCATATAGTTTTTACTTTTCATACTACATATTTATTTCAGAATGTTATTTCATTATTAATTTTCAGTGGTGCATTTACGCAGTTAATAGAAACAGACTCAAGAGTGCGCACTATGAAATACCCAAGAGTACGCAGGTTCTCGTAGTGCGTACTCTTATGTTACTAAAATCACTTTAACATGAGGTTTGCATTGAAGATTAAAATGAGTCAATATATACGAGAAAGTGTACGCAAACTGAGGTTTACGAACGCTATGATGACAGAAATTACAAATAAGATTAACCGGGAATAGTCTACAGGAGCGGTGGCTTGCATGAAGCAACAAGAAAACGACTAAAAAACAATCTTTAGGCAGATTTCATCTAGTGTTTACTCCAGAGCTGGAAAAAGGTTTAGCTGATCAAATTAAAACGCTGGATACCCCGTTTTGCGGATTAACATATAAAGATTTGCGAAATATTGCATACCAATTTGCTGAGAAAACGAGACTCAGCCATCCATTTTATAAAACAACAAAACTTGCAGGGAAAAACGCATAAAACTGTTTTACCAACGGTAGAGTTTAGTAATCAGACATCTCGAAAAAAAAAGTACTGCCAGAGCGATAACTTAAAAACGTGTTTGGAAACGTCTTTGTTTAATACCACAACCATATTTAATATGGACGAGGCAAGATTGTTGGCGGCTCATAACAAGGTTCTTAAAGTAGTGAATACTAAAAGCAAAAAGTCGCTCAGTAAAATAGTTTCGGCCGAACGTGGACAGCTAATTACAACCATTTTCTGCGAGAATGCTGTTGGGTTCTCTATATCTCCTGCTCTGATACATCCACGCAGACGTGAGAAAAAAGAGCTACTACATGGAGCACCGGAAAATACACTGTTATTGTTGTAAGATAGTGGATTTATGAATTCAGATTTATTCATAAAGTGGCTACGTCATTTTCAGGAGCATACTAAATCAGGGAACAGCCAATAGAATTTTGCAGAAATAATAGCATCTATCTCCTCAGCTTGCCTCCGCATAGTAGTCACAGACTACACCACTAGACATAGATTTTTTTGGCCCTCTAAAAAGTGCCTACAGTCAGGAAGCGGATAAGTGGATGGTCGACATTCCCAAAAAAGCAATCACATAAGCAGAAGTAGCAAAGTTTATTCGGGACACCATATTCACGAATTGCTTCATTGGAAAAGGCAGCACGATGCTTCGAAACAACAGGGATTTGGCCGTATAATCCTTATACTCTTACAGAGGATGACTTTGCTGCATCAAGTGTAACAGATATATCCCAAATAGAAAACAACGTCAAACTTATTGTAGATACAGATATATACGAAGAAATTATAGAACATCCGACAATACCTAGAGTAATTGCAGTTGGGCCATTATATTCAGTTACCAGTTTACCAAGTGAAGAAATTTTTAGTGAGCATGAAAATATTCTTCCAACCACACCAGGTAGATCTCAATTTAATATTCAATATTAACTTAATCATAAATGCTTTCAGAACACATGGAATGTTCTTCTTCATCACAATCAGGCCCCAGTGGTACTACCTGCAATGAAACATTCAATAAAAGCTTTTAAAAAAATGTGAAAATGGGAATACCACAAATATGTGTATGGCAAGCTGCTTGTGAATAATAACGTAATATTTTGTAATACATTTTTATTTACAGATTTAAGCGTCAATAATATCTTAGAAAATATTTGTACCATACCTAAAGCATCTGGGGGAAAGCGCAAGCAACGCAGCAAAATGTCTGAAATATTAACAAGCACACCGGTTAAAGGTTCACTCAGTAGCGTAACAAAGAGTAAGTCTAACCAAAAAAGAACCAACACATTTATTAACAGGTAAAAATTGTAAGAATATTCAAAGATAATCGGGGAAAAACATCAAAAGTAAAATAGGCTGAAACTAAGCAGCCGAATGCGATAAAAGCGAAAGCCAAACAGCCGGAGTATGTCCTGCTTGTAAGGAAATGTATTTCGACCCCCCTGACAATGATTTAATACAATACTATACATGTAAGGCATGTTATCACAAAATATGTACTTCATATGAAAGATATCAACAATTTATATGTGACTTTCTAGATTGAAAATCTGCAGAAACTCGTACGAACTCTTGAATCACACACGTACTCCTAAGTTCCATAATTGCTTACTACTGGGAATCAGCAACCATAAGAGCACGCTATTGCTGTATTAATTACGAGGAAGGTAGTCCATAATAAACTTAAGTGTATTAAATATTGCTTCAACTGAATACGTCTAGATTTCTCATTTCAGACCCATATCTTGAATAATACCCATTTTTTAAAGTTAAGTGTCACCTTTTATATTTTACTATATAAATAAAAACCGCCGAAATGTACACGTCACCGTAATTCGCACAAGACTATAGCATGTCATACAAGATACATTGTGAGTCTAATTCCATAATATTACTTATTTTCGTTTATAGTACATTTAGGACCGACACTACATAGGTAGGTGGCGCCCGTGTTCGATTTAAACCCCGAAAATCGGACCAAATGTTGAGCGCGCCATCAGTGACAAAACCCCGTGAATAAATCAACTTGTAAGCCCGCGTGTTGTTCCTTTTTTTTCCTCTTCTTCCCTGCTTTGGGCTTGGCCACAAGAACACACACACGGCCGCCCACGATTGTTACCGACTAAATGATTATTTTATATATTCATTGTCTGCAATCCGCGCCCGCTTGACTCACGTGGAGCTGAGCCGTGAGAACTCCAGCTCACACAACGCATACACACACACATACCCGTGTCCACATACATACACATACAACATAAAACATCGTTCGGACCTTATTTTGTTTTCTTACCGGCCACACTATAGCACCTCTTCTTCACCATACTACAGTCGCTAGTCGAAATATTAGAGCATACCTTGACTTACTTGTATAGGTATTTGGTTTAACATCTGCGGCATATGAACTTGCCAAATACAATTCTTCTTCTTCTTCTAGTAATTGCTATCCGTTTCAGATGTTGGCTATCATGCATACTATTTTAACTGTTTAATGCTGGTCGGAATAATAATTCAGTCGTATTAGTACTAAACGAGGCTCTGAGATTTTTCAACTAAGAAATTCGTCTTCTACCAAAACCTCTCTTTCCTATTACGTTTATCTGCAGAATATTCTGCAATAGATGAAATCTCTTCTCATTTCTCACTGTATGATCTAAGTATTGTAGTTTACGAATGTTCACGGTATTTACCACTTCCTTTTCTATTCCGATCTTTCTCATAACTTCGATGTCTGTTATATATTGCGTCCACGGAATTTTTAGTATCGTGCGATATAACCATATCTCAAATGCTTCCAATTTCCTTGTTGTGGCTTCAGTAAGCGTCCATGTTTTTTCTCCTAAAACAAAACGGAGAACACCTAACAGCGCAAGCGTTTTATCTTGGTGTTTAATGTTATGCGATGGCTTATTAAACAAATTTTTCATTTTATTATAAATGGACTTGGCCTTTTCGATTCTGTTACTTTTTTTCTTGTGAGTTTTCCATTATTCTTTTAGAGTAGTTCCGCTCAATCGTTCTATCCATTTTTGATTTATTGTGAGATAACAGTTATCAATTTTTTCTTTGCTAATGACCATTAATTTTATCTTTTTGGTGCTTATGTCCAGACCATACAATTGGCTGTGATATATTATTCTATCCATAAGTTGTTGTAATCCTGTCAGCAAAAACAACCGTATCGTCTGCCTAGCGGACATTATTCAATATTTCTCTATTCAGAAAAATTCCAAATTCTGTGTTCTAAAGCTTCTCTGAGTATATATTAAACAGTAATGGAAAGAGTAATGCCTTCCACCTCGTAATATATTTCTCTCTTCTGTTGTGTCATTGTCGACCCAGGCGAAAGCAGATTTGTATTTGTAAAAATCACCAATTCTCTTCTTAAAGTGTATGGTAGCAGACAAGATTTAGCAATAACGTGGCGTTCATGAGTTTATCTACATTGATAAACAAAGGCCTATTGCATCCCTTCATTAGAAAAATGCATACTTAGCTATTGCTTCCACCTCCTGCGGAGGCATTTTCTTGGCCGGACATACCCTCTCAGGACTGATTTGAGATCTTGACGGTATTCTTGGTACGCTGGTTATCGTAGTACGAGTCTGACCACGTCCTGTAACATTTACTGCTCCAGTCTGTTGGTATCGCTTTTATGTAAGTGCCTGGCAACAGCTGCAATACTCATTCTTGGACCCTTTGAGTAATTACACAAAAACATTGCTTCAAAACGCTTCGCGTAAGCTGAGCTCATATTTGCCTATATTACCGTAACTCTTAACGTGATGCTGTTGACGATGGATTCTCAAAATAACTAGAGTTATTGTTTGGGCTATTTTTTCAAATACGAACAGGTCTAAGTTAACAAAAACGAAGCCCGACAACGAAAATGAGAAAAATAAGAACTGTGTATACAAAATACCGTGCGAATGTGGATGTCAGAACCAAAAAACATCAGAGACTAGTTCGAATGGAGGAAACGAATAAGTCACGATTGGCTCTACATGCTTGGGAAGAGACTCCTAGCATTGCATGGAACAACGCAGCAATCCTGGATAAAGAAGACAACGCCACAAAAAGAAAATTGTTGAAAACAGTACGTATGGCCATTACACCGACCGCCAGTAGCACACCATGCCTGGAGATAAAAAAACGTCTGGCTCCCTACGATTAAAGCATTACCGTAAGGCCGGTGACCACGATACGGAAGACAGAAGAACAACAAGCATTCGCAGACCAACCCCGCAGAATGGAGAAGGATCAACTGAATACACATCCGCTCATGCGCAAAAGATTGGTCTACTGCGCACCACCTTCTGCGCGGATCCAATATGCATCCCCTTCTATGCAGAAAATTGTTGCTTAAATATAGATTTAGCGCAGTAATTTCGGTGCCCGCTATTAGCTTGGTTAAGTCAGGTGGAATACGGTGGAATTCTGAATAAATAAATCGAGTTTTCGATCCCCAGTCACGACAACTTTCATTAATAAAAAGTAGGAAAAGCAAGTATATCAGACAAAAGGTCATCGAAGGTATGATTGATTTGGCAAGCAATAACCCTTCTCAAGGCTGCCCTGACGACGACAGCAGACGAACTGCCGAAACGCCGGACTATCAAAGTTCAACAGATGATGGAAATAGCCCAAACAGCTATTGATGAGCAATTCTCTAGTTACTATACTACTGTAACTTACTATGAGCACTAAGGAAAGGGTAATTGTTACCTGCTATATCATTAATATCATTACCACCCCTCTATCTCTTTTCCTAGCAAAAATATTAGCCTACGTTTCTTATTATTCAAATTCTAAGTCGTTAGGTTGTTTTGGTCAAAAAATATTGCAATTTTGAAGTTTCTGCTATCATTTTAAAGTGTTGGCATGGCTTGCTTGTTTTTTCCCAAGTCTGTACGTAGCCACCTTTCTTTAGTGCGTTCTGCGTCTCCTTTTTTGCCCTATACAGTTTTCATTTCACCTCCATCTCCTTCACCGCGCGCCGCTTGCGTTTCTTCTTATTTGTTTTTCGTATTCATCTCTTTTCTTCTCCTCCTCGTCCTTCTTTTCATTTTCTCGTGTTTTGTTTGGTGGTTCGTTTTCGAGTCGCTCTCATCTCTTTTAGATATAGATTAAGCGCGCGCGCGGAGGAGAAGAGAAGTCGCGGACACCGAAGTCTTTTACCTACCACCGCGTTTTCTCTTCCAACATACGAATAGGAAATCGAATCGCCCGTTCGCCGGAATGAGGGTGAATCTTCTTCGTTTCTTTCAAGTCTGCTTCTGCTTATTTAGCTCGTATCTGTGTGTGAGCGTGCATGTGTTTTGTTCGAGGCTCCGCGTGTATTTTGTACGTGTCACTGAAAAATGTCAGTCGGGATTAATTTCAGATAGAGCGGGCCGATATCCTTGCCATTGCGCCGGTTTCTGTTGCCGATGAGCGCGGTGGTCGTCTGGTAGCCATTGGACGTCTTATTTTGCTGCCTACCGCACAACGTGAATCGTATATACTACAGTACGGTGCACTGTCGCCGATATTAAAGATTGATTTACAGTTACCAGAGCACTCATTACTGACTCATTGCTGCGTGTTCATCAGCAAGCTATAAAACCAGATTGGGATCATACCTCATAGACTTTGTAGTACGTTAAGTAAAACAAAATAAACACGAATCTCTTTTGTCTATCAACTTAATTGTCTGACTGCAAGCCATTTTAGAGACATTGTTGCAACTGCAATTAATTATTGTAGAATTATATAGGACAAAGTAAAGAAAACGGAAAGAATCTCACAGTATTTAAGACAATTTAATCAGTCACTGGCTATCGGTTTCGCCCATATCTGCCCCGCCAAAAAAATACAAAGATGTGGAATTGCAAGCACTGTTAGACGAAGACGATTTACAAACACAAGAACAACTCGCGAAGCAATTGGACGTTAGTCAACAAGCTGTTTCCAACTGACTGCGAGAGATGGCAAAGATCCAGAAGACCGATAGATGGATGAATGACAGGCAAATGAAAAGTGCAAAAGCACATGTGACATCTTGCTCATTCGGTACAAAAGGAAATCGTTCTTGCATCGTATAGTTACAGGGGATGAAAAGTGAATTTATTTTGAAAATTCCAAGCGCAAAAAAAATATATAAAATTAAGAAGAACGCCGAGAACTATAAGAGAAAGTATTAGATTAGAAACATCCAAAAACTACGTTCCGCTAAACTACTCTAATCTCTCTAATCTCCTAAAACTATCACAAGCAATTGAAAAAGAAAATTCAAAATCTTACAATATAACAATAGCTAATAAACCAGCACAAACATAATAACATTGTTCTTTGCAAACACTAAACAAAAAGCAGAATGTCTTAACAAGACAAACTCTACATATAAAACTAACTTCACAAACTGTGATGGGACATATATAAGGCAAATCAAACAGTATCTACGAAAAATAATCTATGCCACAAATACAGTATAAAGTATTTCTTTGGTTTTAATAATATAAAAATATTCGATACTAAAAGCAATTACCAAAGAAGAATTTTGAAAGAAATGGTCAACATAAAGAGACCGAAAATTCAATCAATAGAAGAGGTTATTAACTCGCTTAGTTCCATTCCAACAATTTGATAATAGCCTGCATTTTAGCCTTTTGCAACTACTAGATAATTAAGTTGGAAACCCAAAAATATTAATTAATGGCAACTACAACTAAACATAAAAATAACATTTATTGGTAACTACATATTACAAAAAAAATAAGCTATCGTGTTCTTCTTGTTCTAACTAGTCAGAAGAGTACCGAAATAAACACACGGAACCAATATATTATAAGATTTTGTAAGACAAGATTCATCGGTAGTGCCAAAACCTAAAACCAAAAATTTTTATCTTACACGATATTTCATGTTAATACCTTGTTTCCAGTAAAAATCAAGCACTAATTTTTCATTCTTTAAATTGTATACGAACGTTAACTATGTTCGTTATCTATAGCAGGGGTAACAGAATAGTACATAGTCATTGACGCTTTTTCACCGCACAAATATCTTGGATATTATGCAGATCATCAGCGAAAGTTTAGACCTTTGGACCAAGTGGACTTCAAAAAGGCTTTTGAGTTCCATTCATCATAATCAACTTTTGTCTAAACTGGATATGTGTGACCAATCTTACTGAATGTGTCATAACAGATGTTATTCCAAGGCTCACATTCAATAATCTAGTGCATTCCACCGATCAAACTTAAATCCCCATTCTCTTTAATTAATGGTCATCTCATACCACAGAGCCATCGGGTGCTCTAGTATGCGAATGCTCTCGTGATTTTCTCTAAAATTTCTGCTAGGGAAGATTGATGAACTCCTACTGGAGAATCTTCGTTTAATTAACCAGTTGTATATTTAAAACAACTTAAAATTAAATATCGAGAAATGTGTAGCTGATCCCACTATATTTTCGCATATGCTAGACCATGCAACTATACCATGATGAGATAGGATTAGAAACTTTAACATCCTTTACTCAACTTTGCTGACCATACTTTTGATGTGTGCGTCCACGACTAGAGCTATAGGTTTCGTTATTCGATATTGCGGGAAGTTTAACAGTGCCCACTCGCTGAAATCCCTGTATTTTGCTTTTGTAAGAAGTAAGCCAAAATATGACAGTTGTATGTCTTTTTAGATCTAGCAATTGGAAAAGTGTAAAAACGATTTTGTACGTGTCTCACATTAAAGACGGATGGACGTTATCCTGAGAGGCAAATAAATTATAATGCATTCCTCCACAGACATGTCGATTGACTTGGTGAAAGACGAAAACAAACTCGTGAGAAATTCTTATCTAAATTATTCTCTATCGTGTAGATAGTTTAACGCTGCTGTCATAAGTGAATTTTGCCAGACTGGGTTTACTGAAATCTTCAATTTGTCTATATATTCTCGTAAACATGCGAATATATTACTCATTTCCATTTATTTATTTTCGAATTTCTGTTTATTCATGTTATTTTTTTTTTGTTTGTTAATCTACTGCATTAGGTTCACCTCTTTCAATAATCTGTAATTATCTTGTAGTTGGACATTTTTACTACTGGTATTATTATTATTATTAAATATCAATATTTTTTGTTCAGTAATGGCTATGAAAATTATTTTTCAATCTTTTACTGATGAGGTAAATAGCTATATATGATTATAATTAAGTATCGAAAATATTTATACAAATTATCCCGAAAAATTTAGTCCAAATTGAAATATTTAAAATGTATATAGTTTAGAATTATGTTATTATTGTTACAAACTAAGAGCAATAGATTTTTAATTCATCAATTTAATATCTTTTGAAATGCACACAACGCTAACAGTTCCAATAACATATTCTGATTTGATAGAAGAAATAAATTAAACAGCAAAAATTTCTCATTGAGATAACGGTATATATAATAATCTTGGCCTGTGTAAGTATAAACAACAGACTCTGCCTCTCTAGTTGTAAGAATAAATGTAAAAGGTAGCACAAAGACCCTAGAAAAAATTGTAATTTGATATTGCCGTTCTACTAGGATTAGAAATATCACACAAACATTAGCACAGCTAAAGATAATATATATATGTATGTTCTATTCTAATACGCGATATGTGTCATACAAATTCATTTCATTATCAACATATATTCTCTTCTAAAAGATCTATGCACCTCACATACTTTGATTGACTAGTTTTCCTGAGTAGAATACAGACCATTTCGTTTTACTTTATCGATAGTTTAAACAAATAAGCCGCTACTTTCTTGCCTTGTTTTCTTGGCCCACATTTGCTCGTTATTCATGCTACCGCGTAAACTTTTGAAGTAGTGAATAAATCACACAAAACTATAAACCTAAATTACTACTAAATTACAGTTTCGCATAAATAAATAACCGGCTAACAATATAAAACAGAAATACGCCGTACTTTTTAAATCTTTCGTCGTCGGGATACTTTATCGAAATGGAAACTCAAATGAAATATGATTGCGTTGATTATGTTAGCACCCGATGGAGACTGTGTATTACTCGACATATCCTATATACACATTGTTAATATGGAGGTTAGCCATGAGAAGAGTAGGCAAACGATACTTATGATAGCATTTTGTTTACATTCGAACAAAACTCAGCATGAAGCCTGTATTGATAAAACTTCGCATCTGTGCACGTGTCTAGTTAATGTTTACACCTTTCTCTTGTGGATGGTTGTACATGCTTTAGTAGGTACCGTTTACTACTGGGACGCTATACTCTGCTTTTTATTAGATTTTTGTTTTTGTAAATATAGTACATGGCTCTTATATGAATCATGAAACTCAAAACCAGTTGCATATTATTCGATATTAATTTTTGTGCTTATTTGAATCATTGAAAGTAGCGTCCGCCATTTATTTCAATAGCTTGTTCAATATTCTGGGAATTAATTACTGAAGTAGCGCTGTGAAAGGAAGCAGTACAACATATAAGATGCCTAAAGAAATGAAGCCAAAGGATATGAGTGTTTCTCTAAGGAAAAAAAAAATAAAAAATTCGATGCGATGCCATCATGTCACCACCGTATTACAGCGATAAAATGAAGAATTTCGCAATCTACACCTAGTAGACTGCAATGCGATTGATAAAAAATAATTAATCTGGTGTTAACTGGGAAATTTCAGATCGTAAAGGAAGAAAGGCATGGAAAAGATGTTACAGTAGAAACAACGCTGTCGCGATGGTTTAAAGTTGCGCGAGTGAAAAATGCACCAATCATCCGGGCCAATTTTAATGCATAAACTGGGTATTTTGTATTAAATTAAAGCCGTCGAAATTTTAGGGCTACCAATAACCGGTTAAACCGTTAGAAAGGACAAGGAACAAGATCATTTTTAAATAAAGCAAAATTAGATAAAGAAGTATTTCGGGACTTCTGAATGATCACCTGCCATATGAAATCTACAATACTAACGAAACAAGATTGTATTTCAGAGCTATCGCCGATTATCCCTTGCTTTTCAAAAAAGAAACGGATGCCGCTGGTAAGAAACAAAGAGGGCATATTATAGTTGCTGTGTATGTACATGTTTGAAATAGATAAAGAAAAGTTATGCTGATTGGAAAATCTAAAAACCAGGATGTTTTCGAAGATCATTATTAATAACACAAAGACAATTCGAATACGAAAATTCTTAAGTTTGGAATAGATGTCCGTAATTGAAAAACAAAATATATTCAATATGTCTGTAAAATGAAAATTGTAAAAGGAGTAGCAGCGGTTGTAGGTTGACATCATGAATCTTGTCGACCATTTCATCGTTGGTAGCGGTTTTTGGACGTTCACTGCGTGATTCGTCACTAGTACGGCAACGTTTGAACTTGCTCACCCAGAAGCTGATGGTCGAAAATCATGGAGTACGTCTGCCATGAACCTTTAGGAAGATATTTAGAATTTCCGTGGTCGTTTTCCCAGCCATTCAAAAGTGTTTTATCACTGCACGAAATTCGATTTTATCCATTTTTGCGAAACCCGTTGACTTGCTACACAAACACACTCTTAAACAACGACTATTGTAGACGTGTGAAATCTTGACAGTTACCCTTGCCGATCAATGAATCCATTTCAACCTTCGTGCTCCATCTCTTGCCGATTTCGGAAACATTTCCTCGTAAAGCACTGAATGCATTAAAAGAACAATAAAATATTTTAATTTAATTTTTAAATTAATAAATTTTAAATTTATTGCACTGGAAATGTAACTATCGTCTGATTAAAAAGTCATAGGATTGGGATAGCAATGGAATGCAAAACCATCTATAAAATCATCATACGTCTATGGCTCTTAACTAATTACATTGGAATACAAACAAAAATTAAAAGCGATTTTAGGTTATGATAAGTATAAATGCTTTGTGAATCATTACTTAAGAATTGTTCGACAGATGTCAAAAATAATAGAAATAAATAATGTCACAGATAGTCTATTAATTCCATGGCTATCGAGATCTAAAGACTTTTTGATCATACTGTATTTAGTATGTAATCACTGGTAAACTATATAGTTCCAATACCGCAATTCATCGAGCGCATACGCATAACGGCTAAGCCTCATACTAACAATCAGTATGCACATTACACATGGTCTGCAACGTTATAGATTCATGCATACAGGCTCGAACCACGGATCTCCGAGATATTGTGCCGATGCCGAAATTGGTCTTCTGTAACATGTGCTCGGCGTGGAGCCACTCTGACTCACAGATGTAAAAAAGCCTGGTAGATTGCCAACCGGTGCAGTATTTTTTGTTTAGGCGACGATATAAGTGTCCGATTGCAAGGCACACACACGGGCTGGCACAACTGGTCGTTGAGAAACTACATTCTAAAATAAAGAGATGATGTTAGACGCGAATATTAGGACGATCGTTAATCGGCTGGTAAAGCTGTCGCTGAAAAGTATCTTTTAACATTGTTTACGTTTTGCGAGCGGCTAAGATATATTGTCTTGCGTGAGATATTTTCAAAATAAAATTGATTCAATTCAGTATGACACGTATAGAAATAAATGCACACCTGGATATGCTTACGTATCTATTAACAGTTGCATAGTTACATATGTATACATATATGTACATAAATAAAAATTGATTGTGATATTTTATGTAAATGTATTTTATTGAAGCTTTAAGAAAAATGTTAGCTAACAAAGTCTCGAGAAAGGACAGTGTATGGGTTGAGAAGGTAAGATGAGCGCGTATGTATTCATTTCCCTCATTATACGCGCAATACATTAATACATCAAATACAGGAAATTAAGCAGAGCCCAGGCTACCTCTATTTGCAACACCTGTTCTGTTACTCGACCTCAAACTTAACCTGATGAACACATTTAAAAATGCATTTAAAAATAAGTCCAAAGATAAAAACGGTGGTAAATACAGCACCAATATCATGAAAAGCTGTATTTAACAGCGTTTTTATCTTGGTGTGGTTCTCAATGGTATTGACCGATTGAGCCGGCCGATACTTGTTGGAAATCCATATTGAACAATGGTCGAAGAAGTAAAACTCAAACATTTTACAAAAATTTCCAATATATTTATCACATTGTTATTATAACATGTTTCGCTATCACTGTATCATATATCTGATGAAGCTACAATGATAGCGAAACATGTTATCATAACATCGTGATAAATATAATGAAAATTTTTGTAAAATATTTGAGTTTTACTTATTCGACTATTGTTCAATGGTATTGACTTGCTACGATGTTGTGAAAATCTAGTTTTGTACTACAGTATTCATTTGCTTCGGGCAGTATAAGATGACTAACGCTTTTTGCTGAGCATTTACCCTAATATTACACTGAACCAGATGACTTAGCAGTTCAAAACATATTTATAGATTCCTTATTATCTTAATCTAATAATTAAACAAGAACTAACATACAAACCAGTTTATTTTCAGTCATCTTATCAAAAACAGTACAAACGTCTTGATTGTGCTTGCAATTTTCTATACGCTTTCCCTGCGTGTGTTCTATAGCTCACCAGAACGCTTCAGAAAGCAGGGTAATAGTAAGTGCGCTACAGGCGTAATGTTTGAGAACTTCTGATCTACGTTTTACTGTAATCACTTTATTAATTAATTTACATTATTGTGGAAGTACTGTTAGAAATTACAAGTAATATAAGGTAAAACTATGGCATTTTCCCTTTTGATTAAGGCGTGCTTGTTACGTTCATATACAATATAATAATATGTCACCTTGATCTTTCCAAAAGAAGGATTCCTGATACCATAAACAACTATGAATTTTTCATAACGTAAATATCTTACGCTTCAGGTTTTTTTTACTTTCTCTTAACTCGTATAGCAAAGGAGAGTAGGAAGTAATTTCAAAGAAGCTATATTTATAGATAAAAAAATTATGCACCAGCAAGGAGAATGCTTTCGTCAAAGTTTATAAAGTGTGAAGTACATTCAAGGGAAGTAGTATAAACGCAGGATGGGAGATTATTACTGGTGTTTGGCAAAGAAGACCTTCAAACGTTACTTTCAATTCCAAAAGGACTTTTAGGTGTATAATCATCGATTATTTTGAAGATATTCTGGTCTATAACATAATTTGAAGAGAACTAAAATACCTTCATTCGTATATGAACTGTGCTTCAAATCATTGTAAAGGCAAGAGGAATAGACATGAAGCAAAGTGATTATGACTCCTTACATAAAGTAGTATTATTGCTACATCAGTGCTATTTTGCGCTCTCTTCAATATCTTCAGATTTTGACGTAATGGTGATGGAAATTGTTCAAATTTAATATCTGATTTAACCCATAATCTGTCTATATGAACTTTATCAAAAATTGTTGTACGATTATTGTACGAGAAATACTCGTGTTGGAAGCAAATGACGCGTTGTATCAAAATCCACATTACCGGCTGTGTGTACTATTCTTCAGTTGATGTAAATATTCTGGAGATATTCAACGAGCAGTGTTGTATTGACAGCTGAATCAGCAAGTGAGCAAGTTTATATATGCGTGGAATCATGGAAAAAAGTACAATATCGGATGTGAAAACGTGTGCAAAAATCAAAGAGAAGTTGGCAGGTTATAAGGACCATATACCTTCGATGACCACAATCAGATACTAGTTTAATGAATATAAGTGTGGTCAATCCGACCGTGATTAGAACCATGGTGCATTGGGGTAACTACGAACGATATCATCAATAAAGTTCCTGGTATCGTATTCACGGACCGCAGTGTGAAGATTAGAGAGGTTGCTAATGTGTTAAACAACTCAACTGAACAAAACACCTCTCATGAAAAATTGTGCATGAGAAAGCTATCGGCGAGATGGGTGCCACGTCTGCTGACAATTGATCAAAAATGGAGTCACGTGATAACTTCAAAGAAATGTTTGCACATGCTTAAGCACAAAGCAAGCGAGTTTCTGCGACGTTATGTAACTGTAGGTGAGACATTCACCAAAGCAGACGTTCATAAAAAAAACGAAAACAATTTTGTCAGCCGGAAAAGTTATGGCAACAATTTTTGGAATTGGCAAGGTGTAATCTTAATTGATTATTTAGAAGACGAGAGGACAATCACGGGACGATTCCACGCTAAACTAAAGAGAAAGAAACCCCGCCTAGTGAGAAAAAAGTATTTACCATCACTACTTACGACAGCAAAATTAATCCAAATTCGCACTTTATCCACCATATTTGTCTTCTTTCTTCTTTCAAACTTGAAAAATGACTTGACGGAAAACGTCATTGCTGAAACGGAGACTTGTTTTGTAGAGTTAGACAAATCTCACTATTTGGATACTTCAGAAAATTGAACGTCGCCAGACTAAGTGTATAGACCTGCAAAACAGTTGTGTTCTCTTCCTTAACAGAGGTACTTATCATACTATCCTCGTATATAATTATTTTATTACGACAGTTTGGTATAGCTCGTTCTGTAGACTATCTACGCTATTATTCTTACTTCTATAGAAAATTGGATTAATAACACCATCGGCAGGTTTAATAATATTCCATCCGTCCTCTTCTACCAACCACCAGCGTTAAACGTCGAAAAATGCCCTAAACGCAGACACCCGCTCGCTTCAAGATATCGCAAGTGGTGCATCCAGGTGTTCCGGACGGGACGATCTCAACGCTTTCGAGATACCCGATCCTAGACGGCCGTATGACGTCGTTTGACTACACAAGAACCATCTGCCATGACCAGGCGCGTGCTCTACATTTGCACCCTCTGCAGCGGTCCTACTTACGGCCATAGGAAAAATAAACAGCAGAGATGAATTATGTTTTATAAGGAACGAGATGTCGTACGATATCGGATTGCAAACAATAGAACAAGTCGGGGTGGTGTTGAAAGCGCGGAGCTTTGATAGGTGGAATAGGCGGACTGAGGAAGAGGTGTACCTTCCGGCAGAAGGTTCTTTACAACTGTTATAGGGATAGTGTTTGAATATACTGCAAATAAAACAAAAAAAAAGAACGTTGGAGACTTTTCATTAACTGTTTGGTGTGATTTCCTAATGATGAAAGATGTAAAATATTACGTAAAGTAAAATTAATCTATATACAAAGTTCTAAGTCTTTATAAGGACACGGTAATTTTTTTTTCTGTTGTGGATTGGATTTCTGTTTGTTAAGTCCTTAGTATTTTGTTTCATATATTTTATTATGCGTATTTCTCATATTTATTTACTTTATGCCTTCATACCTATATTATGATTTCGATATTTATGTATATACAACATATTTGTTACTAGCTGTTCACCAACCATTATCCCAAGGTAAATACGACTTTAAGATAACTGAATCATCTCACAAATATTGCATTGTGTATCGGCTATTAAAACAATAAGATTGTATAAATACCCACATTAGTAGTTAATAAGGTTTAGTTATTAGTTGAACTGCTGCTCGTCTTAGTGGTCAATTTTGCTGGAGATATGTCTGCTGTACTTCTGTGAAATTTTAAAATAAATTATTGTCTTAAGTTCTTGAGTAAAATGAATACGTGGGCTTCTACGGCCAGAGTTAGTAGTAAACGAACTACTTCCGGAATTAGACCGTGTCATGATGAGATATATAGAACTGAAATAAGAGTAAGAGGAGAAAGAAATAAAAAGAGATAAAAGGAAGAAAAATGAAGAAGGGGAGGGGTGAAAAAAGAAAGGGTGAAAAGAGTAAGAGAAGTAAAGAGACACAGAAAAAGGGGAAAAAGAAAGAAAGAAAAAAGAAAGAGAAGAAAGGCGGAATCTCGACGTTTCGCCTCCATCGTAAAAGGCTTCTTCACAAGAAACAGGGAGACCAAAGTGGCAGTGTAACTTGACTTTAAGATGTCATATTTGGAGTAGTTACTTCAAACATATAAAAGCTATACATGCTAAAGAAATGTTTTTAACGGAACATCTTGTATTGATTAATTAATTGTTACCTAATACGGGTTCCAGTGTTAATGTATTCTCAACACTGTGACCAAGAGAGCAATTTAATTATACGCGTATTTGGTTTGCTTTGTTAAAATAGGTTAGTTTCCTTAACTAGATTTGATAGTCTGAACAGTAAACCTATCTATGTATTATTTCAATATAAAGAGTTATATAAAGAGCAATTTAAATTCCTCTAACTTTATGCTTTCAATAGGAGGGACTAGTGCTGTTTTTGTGGGATAAACTCTAAGGTTTTCCTTCTTATATCATCCTTCAACTACCTACATACTCATACATGTTTAGGTTCCACTGGAAAATTAATGGTTCCTCTCTATGAAACATTACTTAAACTTAATTGTTTCCGATGTATTTCTAAAAACAAGAAACGGCGTTTGTATTAACAATGGACATTTTCAAGATATTCATCCTCTTTCCGCCAATGAAGATGCGAATATGCAAAGCGTGGAATGATACGAAGAAGCAAAGATTCTTTTTCTAGAAATGGTCTACATTCCAGAAAAATAAGAAAAAACTATTTATTGCCTTTTATGGACAACCGTACCTTGTGCGATATAAACCAAATCGATTAGCTATTTTTAGTTATGTCCTCATATAGCGTACGTAAATTTGCATACAAAATACCTTGGCTTTGCCATTCTAGTATATTATCCCATAATATTGTGTTCTAATTATCGACACTGTTTCTATAAAAAGTCATCGACAAAAGACAATTTTCATGTTTTGGATATTTAAGCAATATCTCTACCTTTAAAAAACCCCAAATTACCCAATTCTCCTTGGTAGTAGAACTGACGAAAGCTAAAACGGAAAGATTCAAGTTAAAACGTATCAATAGCGCTGATAATTTGTACACCGTAACAGTCACGTCTTTCCAATAACAGTCTCAATTCGTAAAATAAACACAACCAACCCCCAATAGCGAACCGGCAACGTTATTTTTAAATTACTCCTTTTAACGGCGCAGAGTACAATACGCATTCCAATTTGATTTGTGTATAGACAGCGGTCTGCGCCAATTCTTAACTTTTTTTCCAAACATTGCTCGGCATACTAATGTCAGTTTATCGAAGACGCAAAAGAATAGGGAAAGAAGAATAAGGGTAGATGCGGCGCATTGTACCCTGTTAGGGGTGCTTGCACGTTCTTACCTGTTTATCCTAAAAAGAATGCCGAAAGGACACCTGTATGCATAAGTACGTAGGATTAATAGAGTATCAAAACGCGTCCGAAAGCCATAGAAAAAAGAAAGACGGAAAAAAAGGGAAAATGCTCGCTGTTTCTCACAAAATTGGGAAGCGAAACTAAACGTGACGTTGGAGGTGTTAAAGAGATTAGAGGATCGGTATGGGACGATATAGTTGCGAGAATCTGACAAATTGCCCGTTTTTTTTTGTGTTTTGTATGACGTTTCTTTTAGAGTCTAAATAAATAGAGGAATATCGCTTTCTTGCTTTAAGGTATTAGTGGCAATATTTGATGAACTGCAAACAACTAAATGATTACCAAAGATGCGCCGAATTTAAGTATAACTCAGACGCTGCATCGCCATAATAGGTATTCCGTAGATATACGAAAAGTACCTAGATCACTTACTTATTAACATACATATAAGTTTCTCAGTATGTATAGAAACAAAGTACGAATATCTTCCTCTTGATGTATCAACATAGAAGTGGTGCAACAAACATACCAGAAGATTGGGAAGTACCACTAATAACACCAGCCTAAAAAAAAGGAAATCATAAAGACTGTAATAACTATAGAGCTATAATGTTATAGAGTATGTACACTTGTAAAGATATATGAACAGCTAATTAACAACTGACTAAGACCGCTTATTGAACCACCGCTGTCGGAATCTCAAAGTGGATTCAGACCAGGAAGAAGTACGCAAGATCATATATTTACATTAAAACAAATAGTTGACAAAAGCTTACAAGCGGAAAGCGCATATTTATTTATTTGGAAAAAGCTTTTGATAGACAGTCAAGGTATGAAATATCGAAGAGTCTCGAAGAAAGAGGAGTCGGAAAAAATAATTTGAAATATTCGAAGGCTGTATAAGAACAACATAAATTATATAATCGGACATAACATGAGATCCCAAATATTTGTGATTCAAGATCGGTTAAGGCGGCGCGAAGGTTTACGTCCCGTACTGTTCACTGCATTCATGGACGATATAGTAAAACAATGCTCAATACACACGAAAAAAATTCAAATTGGATACAGGAATCTACAGAAGATACAAATATGTGAGGCAACGTTTGCAGATGACGTGCTAATAGCACAGAACGAAAAGAACCTACAAGATAGTATAGATATATGGAATGAAACACTTAAGAAAAAAAGTAGAACATAAATAAAAATAAAACAAAAGTTATGACCAGTGGTGAAGAACGACTAAATATACAGATCGAAAGAATAAGCATATAACAAGTAAACGAGTTTCATTATCTAGGCATACCGATAGAAAAATGAAATATCACGAAGCAGCAAGATAAATGTATACAAAGCAGTCTACAGATCTGTTCAGACATGCGGATGCGAATCATGGCTACTTACAATTAGTAATAGACAAAGAAGCAAAATTCAAGCTGTAGAAACGATATATCTCAGGAGAGTGAGGGGCGTAACAAGAAAGGATAGAATGAGAAACTCACAAATACCAGATGAACTAGAGATCTATAATAGACTTTATTGAACAGCGACAACTAAATTGGTGGTATAGAATAATAGAAAAAGAGGAAGAGTGCAAAAAATATGGGACCGCTATATTAGACACAGCATCCAGCAGAAAGCGAAAAACTGAAATTGGTTTAGAGTTAAGAGTAGAAATTTACTCACCCGACACCCTTATGGATAAAAGGGTTTGCTGATATACATAATTCTGTGCAGTGAAATTTTTCCAATTTCTATCATTCACATTACACAAGCACCGCCCATCAAAAACTGGCTAGAGAAGTTTGAGAAAACCAGTTCGACAGTGAACAAACTTCGGAGGGGGTGACCAAGGACGTCAAGAATCGCGGAAAACGTGGATAACATGCATCAGTCGGTTCGGAAGTTTCGTGGTCTTTCCGTTCGCAAAAGGGCCAGTGCCTTAAATGTTCTTAAAAGTTCCATTCATCGCATATTGTATAAAGATTTACGTCTCCCCTACAAGTTGGAATTAATACAAGAACTAAAGCCTATTGATGCTGCTGAGAGGCTCAACTTCGCTAATGAAGTGATTCAACGGTTTCGGTACTTCAACAATATTTTGCTTTCAGATGACGCGCATCTTCACCTTAATGGCCTTGTAAACAAGCAGAACTGTCGTTATTTGAGTTCAAGAAAAAGTGACTGAGCGATATTGGGCAATCGGATATTATATTACCAAAAGAACTACTTGGTATAAACATTAATATAAAGAAAAAAACAAGGTGCAGTTCAGGATATAGTATCGCCAGTTCTGGTTTCCGAAAAATATACCAGTTCCTTATCCTGGATTATGAACTACTTCAAGAAAGTTGTTAGTTTTGCCGTTTTTAGACATATTTCACAATAATATGTTGCACGGGATAAAAAACTTTGGAAATTTCTGGATTAGCACGTAGAAAAATTCAGATATTAATTTGTATTGTAAGCAATTCCAAGCTTAAGGTTAGAAAATTGTTTAATTCATGTATACAACATATTGCATTTGGAACTAATTACAGCTAGTAATATACAATGGTGGTAGCGAAAATAATTACAGCAACGCAGGTTTATTAATTACCACTGAATGCTTAAAAAATTTCGGTCCTTAAGAAAGATTAATTTATATGTCAACATCTTCTTAGAAGAGATGAATTTAGAAGAAACACTGAATAAATCGGTTTGATACTAAGAAAAGAACTAAAAACAGAAACATTTTTCATGAAAATGAATCATCGGAATTCAGCAGAAAACATATCCGTCTACCTATTTACGTGAGAAAAGCAAACTCCATTTGATTTTATCGGAAGTTGGTGACCTGGAACAGTTATCAGCTCTTGGTACCCGTGTTACCGCATAAAATGCCGGAAGTTACACCTTTATTGTTCTATTTTAACGACCGATAATTCGTAGATTTGCCGGACAAAAATCATTACTGAAATATTCTAAACGCACTGACGTATGAAATTTTTAATAGACTACGGACGTGCTAGTGTAAACGAATTAAAAACAGTACACATTAGATAAGAAAGCCAAGTATATCACTACAAATATTTGTGACCTCACTAGGAATTCTTGGGAAATGTTTTAATTTTGGAGACGTCTAGCTAAATTGGTCGGGCAATATATTCTTTGTTTGCTCATTTAAAATTTACTTCCTTCTTTCTGTTGATGATATTGCTTTAGATATAGCAATAAGTTTGCTGGTTTATGTAACTATAACCAAGTTTGCAGATGTTAAAGTTACCCGTTGTATTTAATGCAGTCTAATTTTGAATCAGTGAACATACACTACCGCCACAAAAACATAAATATTAGTGAAAATACCATGTAAATAAAAATGGACTTAGTTCAAAATCAAACAGAGCGACGACACCAAGAAAGGTTTAGAATGCAAGAACAGACAATATAGAAGTTTAAGGCGGTGATGAATAAGCTGAAATATCATAAATTTATTTAATCGAGTTCCTATATTGTTATTAGAAGATACATTCCACAAACACAGTAACTCTAACTGCTATTTGAATTTTGAACTATCAAGGGAGTTATTCGTAAATAGACAATGGAGTAATGCTAACGTGTGATTACCTTCCTCTACCGTTATACTTTCTTTGCGAACGCACCCTTAAGTTTTAAATGTCAAATGTGATAATAAAAAATAGTGTGGTGTATTTTACACATACTGGCACACAGTGATAATACTCCACTGAAGACTATTAGAAGAATTTTACAACTTTCTTTTCGTTGTAATACATTTCAAGATACGCTCAATACAATTCTTTTAGTCCTTCCACAAACTGGTGGTGTGGAAGAGCAACAGGGTAGCAAAAAATTCAACACGAACTCTCGCTTACCAAACTGGGTTGTTAGTCGATTACTCTCATGTAATTGTAAAGGATTTACTATTATTTCGACATCATACAACATCTTCACAGGAAATCCCCAATGTTAATTATCGACAACAAGTAGTATTTTATGAAGGTTTTCAAATAATTTTAATGATGACCTCTTACATCGAGCGAAGTATGTAAGCGAAGTATGTTGGTGAGAATGCATTTACTCTCTCAAGAAGAGAATGCGCAGTGGCAAAAAGATTAATAATTCTTAGGCTGAAACACCTATATATCCTCAAAAAGTTGGTGCGTGGTACACTTTAAGCAGAAGAAGAATTGTCAATCCACTTCTTTTAATGGTTCTTTGAAAGGATATCGATAAGAAATATTCTTGGCTTTCCTTAATCAGCTTCGTGATGATGAATTAGGTTTGGGTTACTTTCAATAAGATAGTATTAAAGTTCATACAACAGGTGAAACAATAAATGTGGTAGGATGAGTCTTTGGTAATCGTTGAGTTTGAACATTTTGTGATCCTACACCATGCGATTTACTTTGATGACATTTTAAAAAAATATAATTTATTAGGTGCCGATGCAAGATTACATAGATCTGCAAGACAGAACAATAGAGAGTGGAATTCTAAGTAGTTTTATATTGCAGGATATGTTTGATAGCGTTAGGAGAAGGTGCGTACATTGTTTGTAGGAAGGCAGTAGATATTTTCAATACCTTCTATAAGTACTATGACTATACAAACAATTAATCTGTTATGAAGTTATTTTAAGCCAACCGAAATAACTATGATGACTAGAGACTATGCATGACATGATTCTGCATTTTATTTTTATATATTACCAAAGGATAAACAGATGAACGAATACGTTCTTCTAATTTCTTCCACACTAAGTTATCTCATGAAAAAGTGTTCTTGTTTAGCAAAAGTTCTCTAAAGTATGAAATTTGATTAATTTCTGTTACTTGGTATAATATACATAGTTGCAATTATTTGGACATTCCCAATCTCTGTGCTCGTTGTTTGAATTTTACATTACCAATAGGAAATTTCATGTGTGCTACAGAAGCTTTATATCTTCAACATTTTGCTAGATCAGGTATAATTCAGGGTTCCAATTTCGGGCCTCTAATATTTCTTCTATTCATTAATGATATCGTTTATAGTGTGAGAGGTGGGATCCTTACGTATACTGACGATGTTAAACTGTTTTCTACCATTGACACTACTGCTGACTGTGTACTGCTTCAGAGGGATATTTGCGGCATCTCTGACTGGTGCAGAGTAAATAGGCTATTTCTAAGCGTTTCTAAATGCTTATATGTAACATTTACCAAACGCAAGCAGCTAGTATCTTTTCAATATACTATTGGAGAGACAGTGTTGAGAATCGTTTCATGGGTTAGAGATTTGGGGGGGTGCTTTTTGGATTCCTCTTTGTCTTCTTTTGGTCATATTTCGGAAATTATTTCCAAAAGCTATAAAACCTACGGATGCATTTATCGCAACTGCAAGGATTCAATAACATGAAAGCAGTGTCTGCTTTATTTTTTTTTTCTCATTCGGTCCCGACTTTAATACGGTGCTTTGATCTGGTTTCCCACTTACATAACTCATGTAAATTCCGTAGAATCTGTTCCAAGGAGGTTCCCGAAATTTTCATATTCCTTGCTTGAAGGATCTTATGCCGATCGAAATATCGAATACGACGCTCTACTGAACAAATTTAATTTCACAGCGCTTTACGTGAGGAGAATTATGTCTCTACTTAAGTTCTTGTTTTCTCTGTTTTATAATCAAGTTGATTGTCCATGGCTACTATCTAAGTGTAATTTTCTTGTGCCTAAAGCCAACACCAAATCGTCTTTCACTTTTTACTGCAACACTAACAGGACCAACGTTTTAATGAGGTCTCCCACTTCCTTGACGTGTACCAATTTTAATCAAATCGTAGACCTCTGCGATATTAACGCCGATAGCTTTAATTCAATTCTTCTAGCCATTTCTCCTCATTTCGCCAAGTATTTTTTTTGATTTGTTATCTATATATTTTCTTTTCTGTTTATATCATTTTATTGAATTTAAGTTTATTAATAGCGTTGCAAATGAATTGTACTTACTTAATTTTTAGGTATATAACACATGGGCTGAAAAGTCCCGGGCCTAACACATAGATGACGCTAGTTTTATTGCAGTCGCCTTTCTCTCAGTTAGTACTAACCTTCAAAAGACAGCTGTTAAAATTTCATGATATTCTATTCATTAGTTTGTGAATTATTGTGCTAAGAGTCACGCTACTTTTGTTATTTTCAAAACAATGGATCAAAAACAATTTCGTGTTTTAATTTTACACTGCTTCTTGATGGGAAAAAAATACCGTTCAAGCGAAGCAGTGGCTTCAAAAGTGTCATGGGGATTCCGCTCCATCAGAAACAACAATAAAACTTTGGTTTGCTGACTTCAAACGTGGTCGTAGAGACACCGATGATGCAGAACGCAGTGGACGTCCAAATGAGGCGGTAACATCAGAAAACATCAAAAAAATCCACAAAATCGTTTTGAATGATCGAAAAGTGAAGTTGCGTGAGTTAGCTGACATCGTAAAGATATCAAAAGAACGTATTGGCTTTATATTGCATGAGCATTTGACTATGAGAAAGCTCCGTTCAAAGTGGGTGCCGCGTTTGCTCACTGTTGACCAAAAACAAGAACGTGTTGATGATTCTGAGCAGTGTTTGGCCATGTTTAAACGTAACAAACCGGAATTTTTGCGTCGATATGTGACAATGGATGAAACATGGATCCATCACTTCACTCCGGAATCAAAACGATCGTCATCTGAGTGGACAGCAACTGGTGAACCTCGTCCAAAGCGCCCGAAAACACAACAATCGGCTGGAAAGGTTATGGCCTCGGTATTTTGGGATGTGCGTGGTGTAATATTCATCGACTATCTTGAGAAAGGAAATACCATCAACAGTGAATATTATGTAGCGTTATTGGAGCGTTTGAAGGCCGAAATTGCAAAGAAAACACCGCATATGGCAAAGAAAAAAATGTTGTTTCATCAAGACAACGCACCGTGTCACAAGTCAATCAAAACAATGGCAAAACTACATGAATTGAAGTTCGAATTGCTCCCACATCTACCGTATTCGCCAGATTTGGCTCCCAGCGACTACTGGCTGTTCGCAGACCTCAGACCGGTAAGAAATTTCGCACGAATGAAGAGGTTATCGCTGAAACTGGGGCCTATTTTGAGGCAAAAGATAAATCGTTCTACAAAAGTGGTATTGAAATGTTAGAGCGGCGCTGGAATGATTGCGTTGCTCTTGATGGAGATTACGTTGATGAATGAAGCTAATTTTGAACCAAAAAAACCGTGTTTTCTTTGTTAGGCCCGGGACTTTTCAGCCCATGTGTTATCTAGGTTATTTTTATTCATGTTGCTGTTATGTATCTATATTTCCTGTAACTGGGTGTATATCTGCTGGAAACAAACGATTATTATTATAAAATTTTGATGACATTTTTTCAAATGACAATTGCTTGTAAACGGAAATACCTTGTAACAAATTTTGTGACGGTAATGCATGCAGGAGTGGTGCAAGAACTTATCTTCATCTATTTATTTAACTTTGTTTCTATCATCGATTAATCTCATTTAATTCTCCGCTTAATTTTGGGTTTCTTCAATTCTGAATTATTACCATTTGGTAGAGGAAACCAGAACATTTTTTAGTAATGTTTTTTGAATTTGTTTGTTCCTTTAAATATAGTCAAACAGAAAGTAAATTGTCGTACTCTGGAATCGCAACATCTTATTTATACATTTGGTTTTGATAACACACGGTAATGATATAGACTTGGCTTCAACACCATGTTCTTTATTTATAACATTAAACAAACTTTCATTAAACTAAGCAGTAACAAGTACCGTTAGTTTTCGAATTTGCCTTTCTTCGATTATTTTCCTAAACTAAGGAAAAACTATTAAGTTTTAAAACTATTTAAAAATGTATACAAAAATTATTTTAAAATATCCTTGCCCGAATAATTTTTTAATTAACTCCATTTATTTCAAGCAGACAAACAAAATATAAATAAACAGCCACTCACTATTAAAGAAAAATAAATGTTCATAAGAGAGTGTTTACCTTATAGCTTATTCAGAACTTCCGAATTGTGCAATTAACACCTCTTTAAGAACCGGTAAACTCACAATTCTTTAATGCTGTAAGTGCTGCACATTAATTATAAACAAAATGTAAATACTGTTTATGTTCTAGGTGTTGGCAGTATGTTAGTGGCGCAAATGAAACGAAAAAAAAAAAGATTTGTTATGGTATAATTTAGCGAAGGAGTTTAAAAATAAAAAAAAACTAAACGCGTGGTGTCTTCGAATGTTTTACGAAACTTTATTATTCAGACGAAAAAGCTTATTTATATTTAAAATTCTATTTAGTGTTAAAAGCGAGTGAATTTATGGATTTTTTTTTCAAGTTGACCTATTTAGAGAAAAATAACGGATAATCTAGAAACTCTTATTTAAACTAGACTATGAAAATTAGTCATATGGGACTACTTCATAGAGAGTGGAGTGGATATTCATAAATCATCGGTAATTTCGAAATTAATTATCTTTAAAAAAGAAAAACGGGCAGATTTTGACCCAGCAAAGACTTTTATTTTTGGCTTTTAATAATATTTGTAACGATTTGATAAAGAAAAATAGGACTGTATTTATGATCACCGAGAACAGGATGAAATTAATTTTGATCTAAACAGCTGAGCGGCAAGTATTATATTATAAAAACTTAATTCCTTGTCTCTCACCTTTCACAGTATTTTATCGCTGCCTCGGAGTGAAATTATGATGCTACGCATTTGTAACATACTGAGCAAATTCAAATGGTTTTAAACTATGAAGGGTTATTATAATAATCTTAAGAATGAAACTTAGCGGAATATATATCATATATATAGTACCAAATTAAATATAGGATAAAATTTCAATTAAAGATTAGAAAACCTGGAGAAATTGAAAAAGATCTGAAGCAAAAGTTGGTAACAGTGAGCTGATAAAATTAGGATTTTCTTGAAAATTACGAACGTTTTTAAAAACAGTCTCGTGACCTAGTTGGTATGATGTTCGGCGGGTAACTAGAGGACGTTCAAATCCTACCAAGGGTTAATCTTTTCAGAAATTTAAAAATGTTTGTATTTGTAAGAAAATCGTAATTTTATCATCATTAATACCAACAATTTCATATTAATTCAATATGTTATTAAAGTTATAATGAGAGTCAGATAGATGTAAACATATTAAAGAAAAATATTATTTAAGAATCACTACGGAGATTAATGGCATTGTTATATAAATGTATACAATCTGTTTATAAAAAATCATAGAAGTTGATACATACAAAAATAAAACTTATATACATATAATAACATTTAACAATTACCACTACATCAAAATAGTTTTGATCCTGCTGGTACTATAGCAAGCATTCAAGATTATATATACATTTTTCATTTCCCTCTAACAACTCCAAATTGATCAACATAATAATAATAATAATAAAAATAATAATAGCGGCCAAACAGCAACGAACCACATGCGAAAAAAGTACAAAAATATACACTGTCACTCATAATATTTAGCAGTCAGGAAATCAAACGCATTTCTATGTATTTTTACTTAAATTTTATCTAGACTTTAAATTAAGCATCAACTTAAAGAAAAATCAAAATACTACAAATTCTTTCTTATTGGTACCATAACTATGACGTCGAAGTTACATACAAAAAGAAAGCAAATTAGCATAACAAATTTCTTTTAAATATAATGGAAAACTGAAGAAAGAGCAATAATAGATTTCCGTATAAAAAGTAACTTACAATAAAAAAATATTCGAGTGTTAAAAAACCTTTTTTAAGATTCTAACTTATATATATAACTTCTCGGGTATCCCGCGTCGTTGTTTTATCCTTACTAGGGCACATTTTACACTCGCAAAAACATCCGACGAAACATATATATATATACTTTTTGTCGTATTTGTAAAAATTGCCTTTCACTGAGCTGTCTTTTCTTACTTAGAGTTTTCCTTCAATATAATTGTATTGCCAGATAGAATGCAGTGTTATACTCTCTCGAAGATCGGTTAGCACTTTAATATTGGACTAAAGCAATAGATATCTTAGTGTAATCGTAGATTTTAGTTTTGTCGTGGTATATTTTACATTTATTAATTTATTAAAACGAAATCCCTTTCTTTTGAAAAAAAAAACAAATGGGTCCCTTAAACAATAGGAAAAGAGGGATAATGAAAATTTACAAATGAACACAAAATTCCATATAATTAATGTAAAATTTTATACAATAATATTTAACACACACGCATAGGACATGTTTTCGTTGTCATGATGACCTTATCACAGTCATTTACCACGTAATATCAAGATGTAATAGCGAAACAAAAGACGGTGAGCGTCTTTAGCTAATATAGAGAGCATCAACAAAGTTTGTGCGCTCCTTATTTATACGAATTTCACGTTATTTTGTAGAGGAAAATACCTCAGAATTTATATAGTTGTAGCAGACTGTGTCCCCACAGTATATTACCCGGATATTGGGCGAACCACCGCAGATCTAGAAAACCTTCGATAATAACCTTGGGTTTTCCGTCCTATTCCGGAGATAGAAGAGTCGCCGATCTAGAATACCAAAGTGCGTGTGTGAGCACAAAAAGAAAAGCACGTTATTCTTGTTAAAATTATTTATTAATTCGAATTTAAAGAAAGAGTTTCTTAGCTAGCTAGGAATTGCGATAGGTATTTGACGAGAGCACTATCCGATGCAAGTGATATAACCTAAATTATATAAAACATTGTCATTTTCCGATTTAATTTATTCTATTTTCCTGATTAATTTAATTCGTGTCATCCAAAATTGTTGTATAAAAGCAAAATCCGTGATAACAAAATTCACTCGGTACAATACATCACGGACCTACGAAATTTCACTGTATTTATTTAATAATAGCAATAGATGGCAAAGAATGAACGTTTAAAAGACATGTATCAAATATTGCAGGAAGATGTGGATTTTGAATTCGCATGATGTGCTTCATAAAAATACTTTAATATTGTGAATATACGTCTTAATAAGAATTTCCCGTTTTTTTTTTTTTGTTTTTAAACGATTCACATGGCAGACACGAAAAGTTACAAGATTGAATACTGGTTCATGATAGTTGAAAGTTTTCTTCATTCCTCCCGCGTTTTTTCTAAGGATATTTGACTTTCATCATCAATTTACTGTTATCAATCGACCATGACGCATGCTTTCTTCCAAAAATAAACGTTTTAATCAATACCAAATGCCCAATAGATTAGAATCCAGAGTGAAACACTGATCAGAAGCTACTAAAGAGGCCCTTGTTTTGATAATCTAGTATTTACAGTTGTTGGAAGTATTGTAAACACTGTTGAAATTATAGCTGATTAAAGCGTTGAAACATGTTGCGATTAAAACAAATTGTGAATTTCTTTACTCGACCACGTCTGAAGTTTGCAAACCCGAAAAATTTTTAGGAGCTTGAAAAGTTTACGACATATGTCTAGTTTATGAGATAATGAATGTATGAACATTATGTAGGGACGTTTTTTGTTTGTGCTTGAGCATATAGCTATACATAGATTATGTTTAAGACATTGTAGGATTTCTTTACTACAAGTACGCCCAATAGATCGATTCAATTCTCGAATATTTTTGCATTACACTGCTCATTTTATATCAAATTCTACTACATTTTATGGAGGTTATTGCCCTTATTTTTGTATTCATTTAGAATAGACGACTTTTTACTGTAATACTGTATATGAAGTTCTATATATATTAACTATCCGGGCTAATGGTTCATTGCCTTGCGAGCTTGACCATCAACGTCGGATTTCAGGGTTCGAACCTCGGGGCTGCATCTCAGAGTTGAGGTTTCCTATGGTTTTCCTCACACCACAGATGCAGGTGCAGTAATAACTTATGGTTGGTCGATCCCCCCTGTAATTGACGAAGGCTGTTGGAGGATGCAAAGGCATTGATTATTATTATTACTAACTAATCTTAATCGAATATATAACGGTACTGTTTAATAGATGTCTAAAGAAGAAGAAGTTCCAGAAAACTGGAACCAGTTCAATATACAAGAAGGGAGGCAAAGTAGATGTCAGAATTACATAGAAGAGCAAAACATGGACAATATATTTGTGATACAAGTATTGGAAAAACGCATAGCTAGAAATTTACCTACCCACCAAGTATTTACAGACCCTAGAAAAGGCTCTTGATACGGTACCCTTAAAAAAATGTTTGAAGTTTTAAACAAAGTGGGACTCAATACCAAGTAACATCAATGCAATATGGAACTTATATATTATGCACAGAGCATACTCAAAATAGACGTCAATAGATCAAAACCATTCCCAATAAATTAGGGATTGAAATTGTTTCCCCTGTATTATTTAAAATTTATATTCAGGAAGCTTGAGGTACTTGGAGAAAAAGCCAGAAAGAATAGAAATTAAGATGGTAGATGACTGCCTCACAAATCTTTATTTTGCAGACGATCAAGTAATTATAGCTTGTGATGAAGAGGATATAGACTACATGTTTAGAAAACAGAAAACACATGCATACACAAATTGTAGACTAGATAGCCTTACTAAGCGCCTTACTAGACTAGAGAGGAACCATTGTCCAACATCAAACGAATTAATTTATTATATCAACAGCAAAATAGATACTATGAGAACAAGGTGTTTCCTGCAATACTGGCCATGAACCTCAGCAGTTGCATAGAAAGATTTCCTAATAATTAGTATACAATAAAACGAACATTTTCAGAGATTTACTATTCTATTATTGCCTGGAAGCTGGAAGCTCCCCCTGAAATTTGACGATGTTCGAACTTTTGCAATTTACCCCGTTATTACGAATAAAAAAAATAAAATTATGTATCGCTAAATGCGCTTTCTGGAGGTCTATCAAACTAGCGCATATAGGTATACTTTTTAGCATACTTTGGAAGATATTTTGTTCTGCTTTCGTTCTAATGGATTTTTGCCAGTGATCGTCGGATGTTTATGTACGAATCAAACCGGTACATTGTAATCAAATTAAGGTACTTCGGATAATGCGACATACGGAGGTGTACAGAATTCACAAATACCAAAAATAATAGTCATCAGATGAAGCTACAGTGATAGCGAAACATGTTATAGTAAGATTGTGATATATATATTGGAAATTTTTGTAAAATACTTGAGTTTTACTTCTTCGACCATTATTCAATATGGATTTCCAACAAGTATCGGCCGACTCAATCGAAAGTAGCAAAAAATATAAAGACGAAGATGACCACCAGGACTTGAAAATTAGAGAAATAAGAAGAACAAACCAGTACAGATATCTCGGAGACATACTTAGTGAGGAAGGTACATCGAAAATAGACATACGAAATAAAATACAACAAGGGAGAAAAGCAACTTAGGCCTTATATTCCTTGCTGTGATCTAAAAGATTAAAACTGGAAACAAAGATACAAATATAGCCCATTCTAACATACAGTGCAGAGAGTGGGCAGATGATAAACAGCAATAAAAAAATGTAGATACAATCGAAATGGACAACATTTGTGAGTAATTTTGCTGCGTACTATGCCTTGGGCCCATTAACAGAAAACAACTATTCTACTCACTAGTTTATGTGAAACTATAGAATCTTCGCAGAGTATACCAGATTTTGTTTAATCTAAATAAAAAATTACCTATACATCACTTCGTGTTAATGATAAAATTGGGCAATAAAGTATCTCAATTATTCGAACAATTTCGCTTGATAATATTCTCATTCCAACAGCCGAAGTTCGTCTTTATTAAATTTTATGTTTTGTCCTAAACTTTCGTCGATTGAAAACGATAAATTTTCTCACTTTAATAGTCTAGAAACAATGTTACTTTGTATATCTTACAAGCCCGCCCATTTTAATCGTTTAATTAAAATTCCTTGCTAATACGCGTCGACCAATAAAAAAAGCAGAAACGTAACCGAAACGTTCTCTTTGGCGCCCATAATTCTCACCCTAAAAAAGGTCCCGGGAGATTCCGACGTACAGCCGAGACGGCCTCTCTTCTATACCCCCATAACGTACGAGAGCTCTAGATTAATTTACAATTTTTAACCGTAAATTTGAGCCTCCGATAATGAGGACCAATTTAAGATGGCAGGTCGATTTCAACCGATACGGACACGTTCTATGGGATATGAAAGCGTGGATGTGGGTGCTTGGTTTCTGTACGTTGACGTTCGAAAGTAAACCAAATAATTCAGCACGAAAGGATAATAATTTCTTTTTATCTTTTCTTGTCAACTTTATTATTAAATAGATATGATTTTTGGATGTGAAATTCGACTCATAAGTTCATAATTTCTATTCAAAGCACCAATGTAAGCATTCGTATATTTTCATTCTTTAGTGTACATTACTAACGACAATTACGGTGAAGCTATTTGAAACCGAATTCCCCGGCTCAATAGATTACGATCGGCGTTTAGTATTAAATTATCGGTAATAATTTAAAAACCAATAGATGACGATCGAATGAAATGAGATAAGAATAGACCAGATGAGTATAGGAATTGAGAATAACTAAGCTAAGTGCAGGCTTGTCGTTAAAATGCAGGTTGATTTAATTTGTTTGCGATTCTATTCACTTTATAATAAGCAAACCAGAGAAGTTGCGTTCTTGAGGAGATAGAAGTAAGCATTCAGAAGAAGATACAGATTTATCTAAGTTAGTTAAAATAAGTACAAATAAAAACCTATTTTAACTAAGAAGGGAATACAAGTAACCCAAAAATTAAGAACAATTGAAACTGTGGATTTGAAGTAGCTAACACAAGGGCAATTTCTTAGGTTCCTCATCACCCGCTTTTGGGGGAGCGAGTTCCATAAACACAATACCACACTTGGGAATTTACATCAACTAACTAACACTTTTTCTGCTTAGAGCCTAATAATAGGATCAATAGTTCCTATAGCCACCGTCCTTTGAAGTAACCCCTCCCACCCCTTCATCTTTTTTTCAGATATCAAAATGGTAACAAACCTCTCTGATGAGGCGCATTTTACCTTAATGGCCACGTAGAGATAGAACTGCCGTTTTTGAAGTTCAACAAATCCAAAACATAAGCATGAGACTTAACTCGCCAAAACTTACTATTTGGGCTGCAACTTCGACGCAAGGAATTATCGACCCTTTCTTCGGTACTTTTTTGAAGATAACAGAGTTGCAATAGCCGTAAATTCGGAGTAACATTTCATATGTGTATCACCTCCTTGCATGTTGTTCGTAAAATTTACATAAACTGGTCGACACGTAGCTACGGTTTGGCACCAATGGATTTTTTTCCCTAGAGGGTTGCCTTAAATCAAAGATGTACAACAACACCCCTCACTCTCTGAATGAATTAAAAGAGAATATTCGCAGAGAAATGGTGGTTATCACGAAGAATATGTAGCGAGTAGTTCCCGAAGTTTTTGCCTCACGTTTAGAAGAGTGCCAGAAAAGTAGCGAAATACGGTTAGAAGACATAATTTTTAAGAAATAATTCCCAAAGTCTGTACTTTTATATATCCTTCTTATTTTGAAAGGAAGTTTTGGGACACCTTATATTCAAGCTCTCTCTCTATTACTATTATCCCGTTTAATTTTAAGTGGTTCAAATATTTATGATTTTCTTATCATAGATATGAATTCATCGTGACAGGTATTTTTCCAGTAACGTAGAAATTTTGATTTGTAAAGTAAATGAGGAGGGTGGGGGCGGTTTCTTGGAAGAGGTAGTGGTTACAGGAAAGCTGCTGATACTATCATATGGTTCCGTTCAAACAGAGGATAACTTGTTCAAAGTATAATATTCGTCGTAGTATCGAAGATGGCATAAATTGCTAAAGGTTATTTAGAGGATTGGCTTCTTAAAGACTGCAGAAGAAGGTATTACCGTTGCTTTTGCACGCCCACAAAGTCTTTTTTCAGATTTTAGCTACACTTCCCTATAAGATAGATATTACATAGAATCAAATCGAAAAATGTACAAGGGTCAGTCGAAAACTAATGCTTTCTATTTTTTTCTCCCTTTAATTGTAAATGTTTTGTCGACATGACAAAAGCCTTCGATCGAGCTCGCCTAGCGGACATAACAGAGATAATGAGATGAAGAGAAATAAATTCTATACTAATTCACGACATTAACAGCCACTCCTGAACGATGATAAAGATATGGAATGAATTAACTGAGGAAATACAAATACGCACCGGAATAAGACAAGGTGACTCATTGAGCTCATTTGTATACAACATGACTATGGATCAAATAATAGGAAAGCTACGTAAAATAGCAGGCTACAAAATGGGCAATGCTTACTTCAATGCTGTCTGCTATTCAGACGACACCTTACTAATCGCCGACTCTGAAGGCAACTTGCGAAGATTACTTTACTCCTTTAATCAATCGGCAAAATAACTAAATATGATCGTCAACACTGATAAAACCAAATGTTTAGTAACATCCAAATAACCGATAAGATACAAACTGGAAGTTGACCAAAGGATGTTCGAACAAGTGAATCAGTTTAAATGCTTGGGAACTGATATAACAAGATCTGGAACTGTAGATTGTGATGTCTTGGAACAAACAATGAAACTATCCCAAATCCCAGACAGCTTAAGAGACATTGTATGGAGGAACAAAGACTTTAAAATGGAAAGCAAAGTGAGAGTTTACAAGGCTCGTAATGACATATGCTGCTGAAACAAGACCAGACATCTCCAAGACACGGTAAATGATACGAATAGTCGAAATGAAAATAGTATAAATCATTCATGGAAAAATACTACTCGACAAAATTATAAGCGAAGACCTACCACAACAAACCAAAATACAAAGCATGGGAAAATTGATAAGAAAACGAAGAAACTGCTGGAACAAGCACGTAAGCAGAATGAGTGATGATAGACTGGTAAAAAGTGCCAAAATAAATAATCCTGTCGGAAAATGAGGTGAAAGAATGCTGGATATCTACATCCGAAGAGGTACAGGAAGAAAACTGGAGGTGGCCTATCTACCACATGTAGAAAGGAAGACGAAGAATTGTCAATAAATAAAATAGAATACAGCCACAGTATTGATAATTAATTTGTCACTGTTCAATATAATCTCCCTACATTTCTACAGTTTTGGTCCATCTTTTACCAAAGGCATGTGCCTCAGTGTGGTAAAAAGCAGGATCCTGCTTCTTAAGCCGTTGACGCATACACGCTTTCACAGCTTCCTCATCTACAAAGTGAATTCCACGATGAGCTTCTTGTAGCAGTTCAAAGAGATGGAAATCTGATGGTACCAGATCAGGGCTGTATGAGGGATAAGGCAAGACTTCCCATCAATAGCCTGTCGCTTCAATTTTCGTCAGCCAAAGGTGATTGTCCTTCAACCTTGTTACAGCGACGAAACTATCGTCTAACAGTGCTGATATCCAATGTTGGATCACCATACACAGTTTGTGAATCGACCTTTCACCTTCTGTATTCAAGAATTCAATCAAGGGACGCTGTCTAATACGGATGTCGATGACAACCGTTTTACAGGTGACTGCAGTGCTGTCACTTCTTGACGCAGAAAGTTACTACTGCAATGAATTGTAGGAGGAATAGTATCAAATTCAATTTTTTCACTTAGCTAACTTTATTCAAGTAGAAAAGAAATAGAATTCATTAGATCCTGACCGATACTCGTATCTTTATACCTTTTTTGTTTAAATATTTTAAATATTTATGCTGGCATTTTAATTGTTACATTTTTTATACATCAAATTATTGCAATTATAAACAGGTCCAAATTCCATCTTGGGTTTACAACGTTGCTTCCCTCCCTGCACACGTTGCGTTCCACCGCTTATTAGATTAATTTCTGTTACTTAATCGGCCGAAAGAGAGCACCCAGACGGGACCGCAGCATACGTCGGGATTAAATTAAAAAATACCTACCTATACACCTTGTTGACGTTTTTCCATCTGGCGGCGTTAGTATCCAAAAAGAGGCGGCGGCGGTCAGACTGTGACGGTACAAATCGACGTTGTTAATTTCGTAATAACACGCTCCAGCAATTCAAGACGAAAAACAAAAGGTTTATAATAAGATGCGAGGAAAAAATATCGGCTTCGCGCCGTTTAATATTGAAGATTAAGGGGCATAAATATAGATGAAGAACAACCCTAACCAAATATAATGCTGTAGTCTTTACCGCAACATGTAGCTGTAGCAAAATTATATCGAGTGATCCTTACCGGCTTACCAAGATTCCCTTTCATTTATTCAAACGGACTGCTGGTCATATACCCTAGGGAGTAAAATAAAATATGCAGGTATGGTATTATCTAGAGGCTAGTAGTCTGAAAAAAGAGCTCCTTGTAAATGAGAAAAATACATGAATTAAATGTAATAAAGTGAAACATTGTAGCTGTTTCGTTAATTTTACTACATGTACTCTATTTACGAAACAGCCAATAGCGTCTTTGGGTTAATTCATTTTGTATTTATGCTAGTTAACAGGTTGAAAGTCTAAAAGTCTGACAGCATTAATTAAACCCGTTTGGCAACTGATTGTCATATTGATTTATCATTCATTTTATAGCTCTAAAGTAAAACTTTTAACTATACAACTGTATTGAATATGTCTATTTAGACATATTCCAGCTTTCGAAACAACTAAATAGTAATCTAATCAACTTCAAAATAGTGAATTTGATAATCCTCTGCAAACGTTTCCCCGACACCTTTCAATTATCAAATACACAGCAGTTTCTAAAACTTTTCGTTTCGCTTCTGTCGTCGTTATGAGGAGTAATTTTTGTAACGTGATTTTCAATGTTTAACTCTATATTTTTACCTATTTTATGCAAATAAATTGAACACAAGTGAAAACGATAACGGTTAAAATACAAATGAATCACTTAATGACCACGCAGAACATTTCTTAGAATCACATACAAGCAGATGTACTCGCGTAATTTACAAAAATGTTTACCTGATACCATGGCACCAGATGTCACGACAGTTCGCATATACGAGTATCTTGGTAACTACATATTGTTTTTTTCTTTAATGATATTTATGCAGTTAACCAATTCAACCATTCATTTATACTAACTAAAACACTTCTAGATACTTCCAACATGGTGTAGGAATAATATGAACTTACTGAAATAGTAATCTGACATCTCAGGGATATATACATAATTTCATCCATATTAGTAGGTATAAAATATATACACTAGGGTGACAGAATAAAATAGACACCAGCTAAAGCGGTATAAATATGTAAACAGCTAAATTCTAAGAACGAATTAACAACTTTCTCTTATCATTGGGGTAGGGGTAGATGTATCGAAAGGAATTCGTCATATCGTTACAACTATGCCTCGCTTACAAGGTTCGAGTGATATTAGCGACTTCACCCGACTTCGTATCGTTGGCCAGAGTGAACGCGGCGCTTCGCAACGCGAAATAAGTAAATTTTTAAATATTCCGTTGTCCACAGTTAACCGTGTGATTACACAATTTAAACGCAAGGAAAAAACAACGGTGGAGCCGATACCAGGTCGTGCCGGACCTTCTGAAAGAAGTAAAAGGGTGCTTGTGCGCGAAGTGTTAAAAGAACCGCGAAAATGTACAGCTGAGCTTGCGGCAACTTCACAGAAAAGTCAGCGCACCGTTCTGCGATACCTCCACAGTGTGGGGATGTATAAAAGGGTGGCAAAGAAAAAACCTCTCCTTATGGCGTTTCAAAAACGGCGCCGAATGGCTTGGGCAATCGAAATGCGAACGAAGCCCGAAGAGTTTTGGCGGTCTGTCATTTTTTCGGATGAAAGCAGATACTGCCAATTCAGTGATAGTGGTCGTAGGTGGGTATGGAGACGTTTGTCACAGCAACTGGACGACAAATTTTTGCATCAGACGGTGAAATACGGCGGTGTGAACATCATGGTGTGGGGCGCGATATGGTATGGTGGAAGATCGCGATTAGTAATCTGCGACGGAAATATAAATGCGGCAAAATATTAACAGAAGGACTACTACCGATATTCGACAACGCCATTTTATCTAAAGAAGACGCCACTTTTATGGAGGATGGTGCACCCTGCCACAAAGCAAGAACAACAACCACATGGAAAGAGGAACAGGGGATTCGGATTTTACCATGGCCAGGCCAATTACCAGACATGAATCCGATAGAGAATGTTTGGCACATAATCCAGACAAATATGGCGAAACGACCCCGAAAACCCAGCAATAAGGAAGAACTCGTGGCAGCTGTTACAGAAAAGTGGTTAAATATTCCAGAAGACACCATTAATCATTTAATAGATTCTATGCCACGACGACTCGCAGCACTTCACGCAAGTAAAGGTGGATCGACAAAATATTAGTCTAATTTAAAAATTTTAAAATATTTTGTATATATAACGAGAATAGAATCTTTTTTTAGTTAGGAGGTGTCTATTTTATTCTGTCACCCTAGTGTATATATATATATATATATATATATATATATATATATATATATATATATATATATATATATATATATATATATAATTTTCAAATGTCTGTTATATTTATATATGCACTTAGACAGTATATCTGAATTTTCAATTATAGCGTTAGTTATATGTGAGGCTTCTTTCTTAGAATGTTCAGCAATACAATACTGAGTCAATTATATGTAAGGTTTACCAAACACAGAATGCACCAAAACATTCATTTCGTATAAACGGATTTTTTACCAACAGACAATGCATTCACACGCCTACCGTGCCAGAACATTACAACGTTACTATGTCGACATGATGTGATTTAGTTAGATTTTTCAAAGCTTTGAATACAATCGAATTTCGGGCAGTGATAAAACACTTCTGGATAGCTCGGAAAACGGCCACGAAAATTCAAAATATTTTGCTAGAGGTTCATGGTGGATATACTCCATCGTTTTCGACCATCAACTTCTGGGAGAGCGAGTTCAAACGCGGCCGTCCAAGCACAAGTGACGAACGTAGTGGACACCCAAAAACCGGTACTAACGATGAAATAGTCGACAAGATTCATGATGTCTTGTTAGTCAATCGCCGATGGAAACTGAGAGAGATAGCAGAGACAACAGCCATCACAGAAGAACGCAAAATTTTGGGTATGAAAAACCTTTCGACGCGATGCGTACCGCGTTTGCTCACATCGGGGCAAAAACGAAATCAGGTGACGTTTCGGAGGAGTGTCTGGCCAGGATTCAATGCAATTTTCTTATTCTTCTTTATCTGTTTCGTACCGGGGCGAATCGACTCCGAAAAAAGCAAATCGTTCCGTCGGCTGGTACCACTTCTTGGGGTTCCCATGCTGTGATCCTCATCAACTATCTTCAGAAGGGATCGTCTTTCGGGACAATACTGCAGCCATTTATTAACACGATTCAATGCAGTATTGAAGGAGAAACGACCTCGTTTGCAACGGAAAAAGTGTTTTTCCACCACCACAATGCACCGGCTCATTTGTCCCGCATCGTCGTGTCCAAATTGAATGAGTTGCGCTACGTTAGTCTCTCATCCTTCATATTCACCGAACCTAGCCCTCAGAAACTTTTTCCTATTCCCAAGCCTGAAAAAATCAGTGGGAGGGAAGAGATTTGCGTCAAATGATGGCGTCATCGCCACCACAGACGGCTATTTAGCAGTCCTAAAAGATCCTATTTTTCCGTCGGCTTGAAGAGACTGGAGCACCATTTGAAAAGGTGTATTGATCTTCGAGGAGACTACATCGAAAAATAAAAATAAAGAACCACACCAATAGCGTGTTTTTGTTATCGACTTTGAAAACATTTTAGGTCGCCCTCCTATAGTGGATATCGATTTTTTTTCGACTTTAAGTACAGCATAAGTCACAATATTAGGACCGCTGTTCTTAAATATCTTTATGAATGATTTGCTTGAAATTGTTTCGTGTCCAGTATTGGCGTACGATAATGATGTTAAGATTTATACAGAGGGGCATACTACTTTGAGCTAATAGACATGCTATCATGTAGGTACTTGTCAACTTTCACGAGTCTTTTCAATGTACGATCTTAGCATAACATTTGACGCACATATGTAGGAATTTCATCAGCCGCATCGAACAATTCTGTTTGGCAGCTCGTAAGATCCTTAACTTAATTTATATAGTTCCCAACCCTTTATCCAATATAGACGAAATAAAAACACTATGTAACGCCCCCATTCTTAGTAATTTGCAACTAGATATGTTCCAACTTTTCCAGTTTCTACAGCTCGCAGAAATTTGCTACTGCGGACACCAGCTTTTGGTATGTAGGAGTGGTAACAAATATTTTAAAGATATTTTTATATAAATTTGCAATATATCAGACTTATGTTACCATTGATCTCTTTTTATTGTTATTTTGTTTATTTTATTTTTGTATGTATATGTACATACTTGTTATTCTATATTGGTACTATAATGTGTAATGTTCTGTTATTGGGTGTTTCTTGTTGGACTAATAAACATATCTATATTATTATTATTATTATATCTTAATTAGCATTTTATTATTTGTGCATTTCTAGATGCGACTGTTGTACATCTGTAGGAAAATTAAATTTATCGTATAAATAATTCCAAAATACATAATTCCAAGTTTTATATGCTAAAATTTTGTAAAGCAGGCAGTAAGACTGTAATTTTTTCCTTCTCCGTATATTTAACCACAAAACTCCCTCCTATTTATACGAAATAGTACTTTTTAGTACCAAAATGTATCTCCACTTCTTAAGTTCTCCTTTTATATGTATCTATAATCTAAGAAGCGGCAACAATATACCAGACAACGATAATTAAATTCATTCAAAATTTGAAGAGTTCCACAGCATAATTTTGATTTTTGTGTCAAATAAATGACGATTCGAACATATAATTCTCCTGTTTAAATAGCACCGTTTTATTCATAACAAATTCTCAAGTTATTTTCTAATTATTTGCATCAATATTACAAAATATCACTCTGTTAGTTGACACAGAGTATGAAAGTCGCTGCTAATTAAAATAAGAAAATGTTAATTTATTCTAGATCAACAACAGTGACGGGAATAGATATATGTACTCCACCAAATTTAACCAAAGTAGAATACTTTCTTGGAGTAAACGATTTAAATCTTCGTTCAAAAGCATGTCCAAAAAACGAACAGTATAAAATGCATTCGCCGCAAACGAACACTTAAACAGACATACATACATATATCTTTTCTTTCAAAACAACGCTGAAATCTTTACATCCTGTCGGATGTTACAAAACAATCCGCGATTCTATAAATATATGGCATACAAAGTCTAATCCAGAATCTAGAGAAAGCGTCCATATACTACTGGCGCACTATTAACGAGTATAATAAAAAACGAGATAAAATGTTCGACATGTCGAGAATGTTGGCTCAATAAACTTGACATTGTTTAAAGCGCGCGCCTCTACTGAAAATTGATGTAGCGAGAGCAAGTTATTGGCCGCGCTTTGAAACCCGCTATATTTTAACGGATACAAGAAAGTACCAACAAAATTATTTTTGATTCCTTTTTGTTCACTAAAAGCTTTCTTTGTTTTGATATACATTAAGAGAAGATATAAAACTTTTACCCGGAAGGAGACTTTTTATTGGAACTGCGATACGGGTACGTGGCAATTAATAAGAATAGTAACGACATAAGTGTTCACAGAACACTTATCAAAATAGCGCATTTAAAAGTAATTTCAAATGTTTATCTTACTTACGTTGCAATGCCACAACCTGGACATTATGTAACTGAGTACCCCAAAGGTCTTTTTCACTTTGTTTTGTTCACTGCGCGAACACAATCGTTTAATGGGGAGTAAGGGTAGCCCTGACCTTAGGAATTTAGTTGCTATGGAACGTTTTACAGAAGCGGAGCGTGCGTGCTGTATGTGCCAATTTTACAAATACAATAATTTTATTACGCGACAAAACTTTTCTGATCTCCCTCATTTGCTTCACATTAGACAAGCAGTGTCTACTTAACTCATCAAAGAATGGGAACAGAAGTTCTAGGGACCGGTTCCACAATGGACAAGGCTCGGACGGGGCGACCAATGACAAGGCGAGAACCGCGGAGAACCAGCCTAAATGTTCCTAGAAGTTCCATATATCGCATATTGCTTAAAGATTTGCGTCTGCACCCCTACAAATCACAGTTAGTGCAAAAACTAAAGTCAATTGATGCTGGTGAAAAGTTCAATTTCGATAATGAAATGATCCAAAGGGTTCAGTCCTTCAACAATATTCTGTTCTCTTTGACTTTACACCAATGGATTTTTTCCTATTGAGCTACCTCAAATCAAATGTATACAGTAACACTTCTCACTCCCTTAATGAATTATAAGAGAATACTCGAATACTAACCAGTTCCCGAAAATTTTGCTTCACGATTAGAAGAGTGTCAGAAAAATATTCCAGTTTGGCAATGAGCAAATGTGTTGCAAGCTATACCTCAGGCCTCTATCCTTTCGCCAAGCTTCCCAATAACATTTTGACATAACTTCGAACACCATCAATAACGCTGCACCCGTATGTTCAGGAAATACGTACTTTTCAATGCGTCAAACAAAAGGTTTGTAATCACGCTTCAATGTCGAGTTCCAGTAATACTACTACCAATGACATCTTCACTTTTAAAGAAATTCCGATACGACCACCGGAAAACTATACCAGGCAATTACATTTTGTGTAAGCAATGCCCTTTTCTAGTATTTCTTGTGATTTTCTTTGCCTCAGATATTGCAATTTTGTTTATTTACAAATTCACCCAATTGAAAAGATGCCATGCCCTAAAGGTGGTTTTATCCAAAAAGGTAACATTATCGATTTTTTCTTGTATGACCAAGATTACGAATTAGCAATTAACTTTATTTCTTGAGTTATTTAAACCTTGTAAGCTTTTAAATAATAATATTGGATTCTCAATAACATTAAAATGACTCCCACCATGGTGTGTTTGCTTTTTGCGTCCTTTACTGTACCAGTTTCCGCAAATCTTGTAACAATTTTTCAAATGATCGCATGTGATGGACATATCTTTAAAGCCGATATAATGGAATTTTGAAATTTTGTTTCCATCGAAACTCCGGTTAAACAACAAGTAAGTAGAATACAAGGGCTATTCAAAAAGTAAAGAACGTTTTTCTTTCACACGTGACACGCTTGGATATCACATTTCACGCCAGAAAAAGCCCCAATCAATACAATGGCATCATCTGCAATCTCCAACAAAACCGAAAAAAGCAAAATAAATTTTTAGCTCCTGCTCAGCCTAGAGGTAAGACTATAAATGCAGCAGCCTACTGTCAGAGGCTTCAAAGACTTCGCCGCGCTATTCAAAACAACTAGCGCGAATTGCTAAGCAATGGAGTCAACCTCGTTCACGATAATGCACGTCCGCATGCAGTAAGAATGACGCAGGACTTACTTCAGCAGTTTTGATAGGAAATTTCACAACATCCGTCATACAGTCCGGACTTAGCTCCAAGTGATTTTCACTTATTTCCCAAATTAAGTGGAGAACGCTACGGAAATGATGAACTTAAAGAAGTTGTTATTCAGTGGTTCAACAACTTGGCGGTAACTGAATATTGAAAACGTACAGGGAAGGCGATAAAACGGTACCACAAGTGCCTAAATTTGAACGGTGGCTACGTAGAAAAGTAACCTGGGTATCTAAATTTATATAAAATACAGTTTCGTTTAATTATATCTAATAAAAATTTCTATAGAAAAATATCTTCTTTACTTTCCGAATGGCCCCCGTATTATATATTCTGATTGTTCTACCTTTTCTGAATCGAACAATGTCTGATTTGATAAATTTGTCTCTATAATTTTCGAAGAGACCTAACTCTTTTATTTTAAAATCTGTTGTACACCGAAAATATCTTTGTAATATTACAACTAACTAAGCAATAAGAATCCTGTTTAATAAAAGATAGTTTTACATTATAAAAAACAAGAAACGTTCCAAAACATATATATATATTACAAAGTCTGTATGTATAGTATGATATTTCTGCAAGAACGACTTATTTGATTCTTATACTTATTATGACATGATGATGATTATGTGTAACAATTTTATATTTTTGCATACAATAATTTATAATAGGGGTTAACGATTTCACGATATAGTACTTATTATTTTGAAGGAATTTCACCCTGCTTCCAAACTTATGGACGGTAGTGTACATAACCAATCTCGCTAACGCAGGAAATTCGAGAGAGGATACAGGTTGTCACCTCGTATCCTTTCCTTATTTCCGGTTCATTGCTGCCGCCAACTTACGGATATCAAATCGATACCACTTCATCGCGGTTCATATACGAATGCCAATTACGGCGAGACAACGAACTTAATAGGTAGCGTTCGTTCATTTGTCATCCAAGGCACGCTTGACTACCGAAGAGGGAACAAGCAAGCAGGAAACAAGTAAGCAGGTGGATGTATGGATAATAGACAATAAAAAGTGATTTTTTTTGTATATACAAGGTGTTGTTTTTAAGTTTCTGGTTTCATTGTTTCATTGTCCCTGTTTTAGTGTAGGTATCATTATCAAATATCGTGAATGTGTACAGAATGTGGGAGGAAAACTGTTACTAAACTATATATCCACAGGCGGTGCAGATGTTCTTTACGTAGATAGTATTCAGTAGAATATAAGCAAAGAAATAGGAGTGTTGAGTTATTTCTTTACGAAAATTAAGCAGCGCGCAATATATAACGTCTTTTCCCACAATATTCTGGAAATTTCAATGCTAAATAAAGAAATATATATAATATTGGAACCGCTACTTATTCCGTAATAAATGTGGCACGAGCAATTACTGTAAAATGGAGCCGTTGAAAATGTTGTAACATGGTGTGTAATAATCGACATTGTCCAAACCCTAAAAATATTTTTATAATAATATTTTAGTATTGTCCGGAACTTCTGTTTTTAAGAATAATTACCTGTTATTTTTGTATTAAATAACAAAAGCAGTAACATGTTTCTCTCTCTTTGTTTTCTTTTTGCTAGTGAAATATGTTTCGGGTTATATTAAGCGGTACAACTATGTAAACGTCAATAACAAGTTTTTCGTGATTGTAGGAAATGATTACAGGTATTTTCAATATATGCATTATAAACAAGCCCATTACAGATTTACTGCGCTAATTTCATCATCAACCCTTGATAGTGAACACAAAATTTAAGGTATCTTTAAGGAATCTGTGCCAGATTAAAAATATTCTGAAACTCAAGTGTTATAGCATACTACCTGCTGTGCTCGTGCTACTGTAAATTCTTTGATTCCGCACTTCAAACAGATAATACTGAAATTTAAACTTTTACAATCCGGCTAGCAATATATTAAGGCAAATTAATTTAAAAACAAGTGCTACTCTGTAGGTCTTTAAAAATAAACCGCTTCTTTACATAAAACTGCACAGATGAGAATATTCTGATAAAACAGCGAAATTAGCCAAGCAGATGCTGTATTTGTTAAATGTATTAATGAAAAAGCAAGAGTAGATCTACCAGCGTATATTACTGTGTGAATGAATTTGGTCATCAAATGGAATTTAAGTTTCCGAATTGAAACCGTGTCGTAATTGCATGAGTCTGCCCAAGTTTCGCTCTCAGTTGCATGGAGTTCCTTCTGGGCTGCTGCATGTGAGGACAAAGATAGTGTTCGCTCTGGGTCTAACACAACCTGGAAATCGGCCACCAGATTTATTTAACGAAACCAAACCTCTGTTCCGTAAACCCTATTATTATTCTGGAAAAATTCAAGAAGCTATCGAAATAGAATCGAATAGAACCCATGGACGGAAATACCGGAAATACCCATGGACGACATGTAGCAGCCCAGAAGAAGCTCCATGCCACTGGGAATGAAACGTCGGCAACTTAAATTCTTTAAAAAAAAACAATAACTGCGGAAGTTTTCAAGAACATATTGGTCATCAAATCTTTATGTCGCTTCTTTCTTCACGAACACAATTTCTAGACCATAGATTGACTGTTTTATCTTTATATCCTGTCCAACCTTATCGCCTAACAAATGTATTATACTTTACTTAAGGGTAATTTTCTGAAATATGTTGTTCTTTCCTAATTGCAAGCCTCTAATTACTACAGACGTTTCTAATTATTGAAGATTGGTGCTTACGCGGCGAGGCCCTGTATAAAGGTACAGAAATGAGCAGGTAGTTAAATGAGGAGCGATGAATAGATATGGTAGATTTAGTCGTGACGGTGCGCGGTTCGGAACAATAATACGCGTTACGATTATGCAAATTGTAAAGTACCGAGCGATAATTAGCATTTTTTAGAAATTTGTCGCGCACGCAACAGTTATGTGGGTCAGCAAGCTTTCATATGGTATCCATCGTGATCTCATTCATTTGAATATGTATATCACTTGATGTGTGTCATAATAACCATAATAATGCGAAGCATTGTTTCCATTGCGTTTCGTGAAGCGGGCGAAACAACGTTAATAAGTTGGTAGAGGAAGGAGAGGCCGATTTAAAAATAACGATTACATAACGGTACGTTATTGCATTAAACGTGCAAGCGTATTTATAAATCGTTTGTTTAAAAAAGGGCATAAGGAAGTTTTAAATTTAGTCTAGAGCTTTTGAAAGTATCACTCTTAGGTGTAAACAATTTAATTCCCAGAAGAAAGATCTCGCTTTTTCAAATAGACGTAGTAGATATGTGAAGTAGGATTCCTTTCTTTATGGTATCTTTCGTCTCGTTCTGACCTGTAGATTGGCTTTGGTAAACAACAAAACACTGTCACTGCAAGTTATTACAACATATTTTTGTTCATTGAGAATAGAGAAAGTTTATTTGCATATATTACCTATCTTCGCCACATAACTGCATGTATTAGTCACAACTGCATGAAAAAAATATTTGCATGAAATGGCGAAATTTTGCTGAACGAAGAACTGACACAACAATTAATAACAGATTATGAACGTAATCCAGATCCATGGGAAATGATACGTGTGGACTACAAAATCGAATTATGAAACAAAAAGGAAGCTAGAAATATGTTAAAGTACACTAAGCTAATTTTAGGCCTATGTCACTATCTTTCGAACTATTAAAACTGAGGCTATTGGGTTTGATAGTATTAGTGTAAACATGTTAAATATATACCTTCTTCGTTTGACTTTAGAAGTTAAAAAGGAAACTTAGAACAATATAAGAAATGTTATTTTTCAATGTAATCTCGCCTAACTTCTATACATTTATTACAACGATTAATTAGTAATTCGATACCCTTATAGCAATAATCAGTGTCGTCCTTAAAACGACGTTCCATAAGGTCTTTTTTTAAATTAGAAAACAAATAAAAATTAGATGGGGCCAAATCCGGAATATACGGTGCATGTTCCAATTCTTGCAAGCAGCAAGGGATGGCAGCTTGTGAAACGGCGGCTGTATGGACAGGAGCATTGTCGTGCAATAATCGCACACCTTTTGTTAACTTTCCACGACGTTTTGCATGAACACTGTCCATTAAATTATGTAATAAAGAAGCATAATATATGCCGTTTACAGTTGTATTGCGCTCCTTAAAGTCAATTAGCAAAGTGCCCTCACATTCCCAGAATATTATGGCCGTCACCTTACTGTTGATTGAACGACTTTCGCCTTTCTAGGACGGGGTTCATTAGGTCGCTGGCATTTCATGGACTTCCTTTTCGATACAAGATCGTAAAACAGAACCGTTGTTTCATCCCCTCTGACAATGGCCTCCAAAATCGGTTTTGGGTTGTCTCCACACATGTTTAGAAACGACAGCGCACATTCGAGTCGACGTTCACGTTAGAGAGCAGAAAGAAGTTGCGGTACCTATCTTGCACTAATTTTTTTATGCCCAAATGATCATGGAGAATTCGGCGAATACATGTTTCGGATATGTTTGTTATCACTGCCAATTCATTCACTTTCAAACGGTGATCTTTAATAATTAAAATTTGTTGAAGCGTTATAACTTCAATTGGCCGGCCCGACTGTTCAGCATCTTCTAGGGATTTTTGCCCCAAATGGGAAACATTTTGTCCACCTTTTTACAGTGAAATACGAAAGAGATGAATCACCGTATACGCCGTCTAAACGTTGTTTTATCTGATTAGGCATGTGTCTTTAATTGTTAGGAATTTGATGACCGCGCGGTACTCAATTTTCATTACTTTAGACATTTCCATGCGCTAGTCACGTTGGTTGGCTAGCTATTAAAAACTACTACCCTTCGAACCGTCATATTTATAGCGTAGACGTGGCATATATGCATGGATGCCGTGACGGAGTTTGAATATGCTTGAACCTGTATAAGCCTGTCAGGCCGAGAATTTATGGCGCCTACCTCGTATATTACAAAGTCTGTGATCCCCACCTGCTGAAATTGGTGCGTGTAATTCCACTGCGATAGCTTTCCCATACTCAATTTTTGGATAAGCGTGTTTTGCATAAGTTCAATTGAAATGTCTACCGTATTAGCAATTCCTCCAATCTTAACCCGGCGGTCTGCTAACAATATATCATGAATTTGATCGTCCATAATTACTTTAATGGACATGGCGGGTTTTTATCTAAGACGAATGTTCAACCATGTTTAAATTTATTAAACAGTATTATATATTAGTCATAAAAGGTGAATGGTCCTTATAAACTGCATCCAACCTTTGATTTGCCATTCAAAAATATAAGTTGAATGGCTGACTGATAATATTCTTTTGTAATTACTCCGGAAATATATAAACTAGCCCACTTTAAACAGCTACCAAAACAGCACTATGCGATGAATCTCTTCGAAATGTTGATAGTCGTCGATTAAAGAATAGTATTCGCAACCGGTAGTGCAAATACCATTCTCTTATTAATTCAATGTGCTTTCACGTTCAGTAAATGTCAACCTTATAATTTTATCTCGGCTGTAATCTGATATTACTTAATGTTACTGTCATATAGCTTGCGTACAAAAACAGTAACCCTGGATACTCAGCTCCCGTGCTCCACCTTTGCTGTTATATTTTCTACATATATTCGTATTTTCAACCTTTTAACCTATACGAGGGCAACCTAAAATGTTTCCGGAATCGACAAGAGATGTCGCACTAAAGTTGAAGTGGATTTACTTGTTGGCAAGGGTAACCTTTTTTATGGCAACTGTCAAAATTTCAGACCTCTACTGTCAATAGTTGTTGTTTAAGAGTGTGGGTGAAATCGAATTTCGTGCAGTGATAAAACACTTCTGGATGGCTGGGGAAACGACCCATAAATTCTAGAAATATTTTGCTAGAGGTTCATCGCGGAGGTACTCCATCATTTACGACCATCAGCTTCTGGGTGAACAAGTTTAAATGTGGCCGCACAAGCACAACTCATGAATCACGCAGTGGACGTCCAAAAATCGCTACCAACGATGAAATGGTCGACAAAAGTCATGATCTGTTAGCCGATCGCCGATTGAAGCTGAAAGAGATCCTACACAAAATTTTGCGTATGCAAAAGCTTTCGGCGCGATGGGTACAGCATTTGTTCAAGCCCGAGCAAAAACGAAATCGGGTGATCGTTTCGGAGGAGTGTCTGGCCAGGTTCCAACGAAATCGAAGGGATTTCTTCATGCGTTTCGTAACCGTGGATGAGACTTGGATCCACCACTACAGACCGGAAACCAAAGATCAGTCGAAGCAGTGGACTTTTCCGGGTGAACCGGCTTCGAAGAAAGCAAAGACCGTTCCATCGGCCGGAAAGCTCATAGCAACCATTTTTTGGGATTCTCAAGATGTGATTCTCATCAACTATCTGCAGAAGGGAAGAACGATCACGGGGTAATACTTCGGCGATTTATTATCCCGATTCAATGCAGTATTGAAGAAGAAACAGCCTCGTTTGCAGCGGAAAAAAGAGCTTTTCCTCCACGACAATGCACCGGCTCATTCATCCCGCATCGTCGTATCAAAATCGAATAAGCGCGGTATTAATTAATCCATCATCCTCCACATTCACCGGACCTAGCCCCCAGCGACTTTTTCCAATTCCCAAACCTGCAAAAATCACTGGGAGGAAAGAGATTTGCCTCAAATGAGAAGATCATCGCCGCTACAGATGGCTATTTTGCAGATCTCAAAACATCTTACTTTTCCGACGGCTTGAAGAGACTGAAGCACCATTTGAAAAAGTGTATTGATCTTCGAGGAGACTACATCGAAGAATAGAAATAAAAAACCACACCAGTACCGTGTTTTTCTTGTCGATCCCGGAGCCATTTCAGGTCGCCCTCGTATTATTATTATAGCTCATTCTTATATTTATATTTCGAATTCCTCAAACATACTTGTCGCTACGTTTATGGTACTCATGTGCTTCCCCGTAATCGATTCATTAGTTTTAATCCTCTAAACTGCTCGCTACATCGTTGAACAGACTATATAGCTAACCATCGAACGGTCCCGAATTCGACATGTGTATATCGAAAGAGCCATTCTCGAAATTAATTATCGTAAGCCCCATATGGAAGACGTCCGTCGTTGTTAACGGCATATCTCCCGAAACCGAAATTATAACATTCGACTCGAATTATCTAAATCACCAAACCAAGACTAATTACTCTGTTGGGTAAATGTACTGTGCGGAGAATATGTCTACGAGCACACTGGAACCGGGAACCAACACTGTACCGTTTCGTATTCATATTTTATCTACGCTAGATCTAAGACGGATACGTGCTATTACTATTGTGTACTGTTTATTACCGCAGATGCAAAGAAGCTGTTAAATGTATGAGACTGTATACATACATGTGTTATTTCTAGTAAATAGGTTTTATTTAAACTCAAAAACTTCCTTTTCTTTGCAAACAATGACAACATTAAATAGATTAGTTCTTTATATAAAAAATTTTACTCCAATATATTATAGTTAATATTAGTTACAGTAAAAAAGGAAGTAATATTATGTAATCTAGACGAAATAATACGAGGATTTTTATTTTTCAATGTTGATATTTCTCTTCATGTTTAACACGCTTAAACCAACGATCTTAAATATCCTCAAAGTACTACTCCATTGCTCCAATATATTCTTTATTTGACGGAAACTTTTTTTCAAAAAACAAAGTTCGAGTTTGAGGAATAAGTGGAAGACGATTCGGGCTGGAATTTAACTCAAGAATTAAGTGTGCATTTCTGGCGGCAATGTATTTTTATTTGGGAAAAAAGTGATGGTAGGGTTGCCAGATATTTGCACAACTAAATAAGACAAATATTTCGCTGTATTTCAACAATATGCTTATATCCTTAAGGAAACTGCTTTCTCAATTATCGTTGTAAGTAGTTTATACTTACTCATCTCAAGAAGTTCAAGTAAGAACTACTTATCAACGAATTAATTTATTAAGATATCGAATTCAGGATTTGAATATTTTTAGTGGTGCTAATATTTTCAATTATCGTCCTATCTCACTACGAAGTAACTTTTCAAAAGCATTTGAATACGTTATCTTTATCTATTCTCAGTTTAATATCAATTAGTGAACGTGAATTTATGTGCCAACGTTTTACAATCACAAATCTTGCCTGTTTTATACAATATGTGTCTCGGGCGTAAGACTCAAATAGGCACCATTTATCTGAACTTCAGCGTGTACTCACTCGGAACTTGGACTCATTTGAATTTTCTACTATTCGCACTTCTATAATCTGAACTGTATATACTTTGTTTAAACGTATTTGAAGTCTGCTACTTATATTGAAATTAAAATTGTACCGACAAGCTTATTTGTAATTAAATTTTTGGTTTTGTAATATAAAAGACGGAGCACAATATAATAAATATTTTCCTGGTAAAAATAACATATAAAAATTCAAGAAGGAGAATGTCCAAAATCAACAACCATGTAGTAAAATAACGTCTTATTTATAAATCAATTGCATTTTTGGACACATATTTATTTATTTACTGCAATTATGCTAGTAAATTTGCCTCAGATATTTGCAACACGACAATTACTTAGATGCGTGTATACTTAAGTCTTCAGAAAATTACTCTAACAGTTGATTTAAGATGCAGTAAATGTAATTTATTTTTAAGAAAATACTTACATCGCCTCTAAAGTAAGGTATTCTAGAAAATCTATATTTCGATTAAGATTGCTGGTGTAACTATAGCCTAGTGTAACTGCTGCATAGTGACTCAGCACAACACTATTACGGTTAGTCTTTTATCTATTATTCTATATAAATAGACCATAGCCACGTTGTTTTCTATTTTATATTTTTACTACTTTAGCCCCTTACCGTATGTTAATTTTTCCTGTTTTAGTACTTCTGTATTTACTTCTTTATGTTCTAATGTTTATTCTTTTCGTTATATTTACTAATTTACTACTACCTGATTTAAATCCAGTTTTAATTGCTGGAACACACGTATATTGATTTACAGCGAATACACAGTTAATAAGTGTGTTACACTTATAACGGCGTGAGTAGTGACAGAGAATAATAATAATTGTTTATATGCAAAAGAAATGAAATAAACCAAAACGCATGTTATACCGACCAAAAGTCGTATTTTTAAAAAAGATAGTAATCATAGAAGAACTGTCATGCGCACCAGAGAACTCAGTTTGTGACAAAGTACAAGAATATGTGAACATTTACAAACAAGTTCTAGCATAAATTTATAAATTCATTGATGCTGAAGCAATCAATTTGCATCAAATACTCCTCTATTTCTTTTTTGAACGTGTAAACTCTATTTATAGACCTCAATAATGCGGGCAAATTATTAAACAGGACACAATCCCCATAATAAAGGCTAGTTTGATAAAGACCAGTATTATGCTATAATGACAATATATAGTTTTGAAGTCGAGTATTAAAATTATGTTTAACGTTGGTTTCACGCAACTGTTATAATATTTGTGAACAAAACAAACAACTTTTAGTATATAAATATGATAGAATGTTAATAAGTTATACTGATTAAATACAGGTTTACATGGTTCAGTCAATTTCAACTTGAATATTATGCGTAGTGCCCTCTTTTACATTAAAAATATGCGATGCATGCGATATAAATCCCCAGTGCATTACGGCATACCAAACAAGATTTATTTTTATTTTAAATTACCGTTATGATAAGATCTTGTTCAGATATTTGCAAATAAATGTAATTAAAAATTGTAATTAAAATAGGTCATTCGCCTTGATCCTATTCATACGTATAAACAATACTTAATTATTTATAGTTATACAAATTAAGTGTTCATGCTACTCCATACATCAAGCAACATTGTCAATACCCCGTTTCGCAATTTAAACAGGCTCCATTGGCATTTGTATTTTAGACACACTGTTGGCACAAATTTCAAACCCTGTCACGTACATACCTCTCTTAAAGATCAGAAAACTAATCAAGTTCAATGAAAAGTTGATTGTTCTTGACACTAAAAACGTCGTGCTACACTGTACCGTTCGATAGACGCCAATAAATTACCTAGAGAACATCTTTTGATCGATCGAAAAAAGAAATCTTTTTCATGATCAATCGAGAAATGTTCGGATCTTCAAAAAAAATCGTATCAATCGAAACATGGCAAACAAAGTGTTATGTCTGTTATATTCGTACGTACAGATTCTACTTTTTCGATGCGCAAGAATCTCTTCGTCTCATTTTTGTTATCTTTTTGTAGTTATTTAAGTTCAGCGTAGAGAGAAAAATAGAATACTAGCCTTCGTATCTTTACACTTGTGCCTTTGATCTTGTCCGTTACGGATTGTTAAACGTTTCAGTGTATAAAATAGGTCGGCAGTCGTCAGGAAGCGCTCAACGATTAATTTTCAAGACGCACGGCCATCCTATGTAGTCTATACAATTACGAACAAAAATACGTCGCTTATCATAGAAAACGTACCAAAATTTTAGTAAAAATTGATACGTACATGCGTGAGGATTCGTATGAATAACAAATAATTAAAATTTCAAACAGAAACATTGTTTACTTTTCGATTACAATTAATAATGCCTAGCAGGACTTTCGCCTATGAATATGTACAATTCTGGACACGTTTAGGTATATTTCAGTAGCGATGTTCAATTTATTTTTATGCCATTGCATATCAGGCTGTGTTGATTACTAACTCTAATAATATTTCAGAATGGATCCGCGATAACTCGCGAAATTGTAAAAGTCAGAAAACGATTCCCACATCGGATTTATTAAATATCCTTAAGGATAGATGAGCAACGTGTACAAGAGCTTTATTTTATTGGGAAACAGCGTTTATATACGTCGAAGATAAGGAAGAGTGTGATTCTGTCACCATTCATCTATGTAAGGGAAAGCTATCTTTATACCTTATGTAAAAGCTAAATGCAACCAGCTTCCAATGCAAATGTCACTCCTTACTGAGTCTGCACATAGCCTGCAACATGGCGTGACAAGATATAATTCATTTAGATGCCATTTGACTTTTGGCGTTCGTTATATGTGTCTCTAAACGTAGAGTGGCCACCGAAGAAAACAGATTTTTATTTCCGATATTGCATGACGTCAGTTAATGCATGATTGCAAATGTTGATTGTCAGAGATAACATTAACTATGATCAGTAAAACATTAGACAAAATGATCCAATCTTATATTGTTAGTATAGAAATTAGTCTACCTACAGCAGTATACTCGACATCAGTTATCCTTCTATTAGTAAGTATACCAAAGTTGAACAGCTTGTACGCCATAAATTAAACTTGAAAAATACTTATTTTTGTAACTGTTTTACGTACGTAAAATTTGAAGTATAAAGTAAGATAATTCCTAAAGTAACAGCAAATAATTATTATGGTATGAATCGCAATTCTTTACACTAATTTTCTTGATTATAGTTTTTATAACGGCAAGAGAAACCATCCTAAAAATCAGTAATAAACGAACCGTATCCGAAATTGGGGTATGTGAAGTGACTCATCGGCCATTCAATTTTTAAATATTTTAAAATATTCACATTTTATGTCGAATTGTGCCGTAAAAGTATTACTTTCTGCAAAATACTCGATCTTGAAAGGTGAGATTTAACTTCATGTTTTCTCAGCAGTTTCGATTTTCCGAAATTTGATGACGCTAGCGTTTTGCACCCGTTTTATGCTGATTTGTACCGTAAACGTTTTATTTTATGCTCACTTTATTCTCGAGGTATTCGAAGTTGAAAGGTGTAGGCCAAATTAACGCCTTTCTTACACTTTGCTTCCTTTTTTGCATTTTATTTACGTTATCAACTGTTGCCTATTTTGTGCTGATTTGCGTTGTAAAAAATTAGTTCGTGTTGATTTCAATCTCGAGATATTCGAACTTGAAAAGTAGACGCCAAATTTACCCTTTTCAGCACTTTTGAGTTTTCAAAATTTGACTATGTTATCGCTTTGTCCTCATTTGTGCTGTAAATAGATCATTTTGTGTTCGTCTCTTTCCCGAGATATCAGAGATTGAGTGGTGGTGTTGATCCTTATTTCGCAGTCACCATACTAATTTCACGACTTTCGAAAGTGTGATAATGACAGTGTTTGCTACCCATTTTATGCCGATTTGCGTCGTAAAAATTGTTTTGAGGCCGTCCCAGTCCTGATATATTCAAGATTAAGAGTACTTAATCTTGAATATATCAGACTATAAGTATATAGATATCCCTATTTTGCAACCGATTTGACGATCTCTCTAAACTTGAACAGCGTTCTGTGTTAATTTGTGTCGCGTGCTCCTTTAATTTTCGAAATATTTACAATTAATACATAAAAAGAACCCTTATTTTCACAGTCGCCACACTAATTTGATGATCTCTGAAAATTTGATAATGGCAACATTTGAGTGTCTTATCTTGGTGTTTAATGTTGTTATGGCTTATAAACAAAGTTTTCATTTTATTATAAATAGACCCGGCGGTTTCAATTCTGCTATGTATTTCTTGTGAGTGGTTCCATTGTTCATTTACAGTAGTTCCAAGATAGGTAAGACTACTCTCTCGTTCTATCCGTTTTTGATTTGTTGTGAGATGACAATTTTCTGTTTGGTAATGACCATTAATTTTGTATTTTCGGTGTTTATGTCCAGATGATACAATTGGCTGTGATGTGTTATTTAATCCATAAGTTGTTGTAGTCCTTCCAAGCTGTCAGCAAAAATAACCATATCGTCTGCATAGCGGACATTATTTAATCTTTCTCCATTCAGAAGAATTTCAGATTCTGTGTGTTCTAAAGCTTCGCTGAGTACATATTAAATAGTAATGGAGAGAGAATGCAACCTTGCCTTACACCTCGTAATGTATTTGTCTCTTCTATTGTGTTGTTCCCAACTCTGACCAAAGCATTTCTGAATCCGAATTGAATAGATCTTATTTCTTCTTCTGTAAATTCTCCTATGTATTACTTCGAAGAAAAGTTTTAGAAGGTAACTCATCAAACTTATCGTTTTATATTTTTCACATTCCTTTAGGTCCTGGTTTCTTCGGCAATGTGATAAATTCTGATCTAAGCGAATCATGTGGAATCTTTCCGAATGTGTATATTCTATTGAACAAGAATATCATTCATCTTACGCTGTCATTATCCAAAAGTTTTAAAAACTCAGTATTTATGTTATCTAGTCCTGGCAATTTTCTTTCTTTCATAGATTTTGTTATGAATTTACGATGTTCTATTCAAAACAGCTTCAAGGACGATGAGAATTTTAAAAGCAAGTGTACTATTGTCTACTGACGTAATGTCACGTTCTCATATTAGATGCATTATACCAACCACAACAGACTGAGGTCTATCACTCAGATAACTAGACAATAACTTCACTACACAATCTTCTATCCTAATATAAGAATATTTATGCTAACAAGTCCCGGTTGATTTTGTCGAAGGTCTTCGAGTAAACCAGTAAATACAAGACTGCCACATTCTCCTTATTCAATTCTGAAATTGTCATCAATAATAGCAAGTCAGGTGGTTGCACAGCCGTACCTTGGATAAAAACCGAATTGAGTTGCAGGTATAATATTGTTATTACATAAAAGATCTCGCAACTGAGCGGCTAATATTTTATATTATTTTATTATACGTTTCTCTATAATATCTAAGAATTACCGCGTAAAATGTTTTAAAAATGGCTTAAGTCTGTCTTAAATCTATGTTCGTGGAGTTACGATGAGTATAGGTGTCATATTAAAATATTGCCAATATCTTTTCCTGTTAAATAATTTTGATGAAGTTTTGGCAGTCCACAATAATTTACCATTTATTCAAACGGCCCAATGACTTACTCACTGGCTGTACATCCCCGAGAAAACAGGTGCGGAACAACGCGAGAAAGCGAGACGGTCTCCCTACCATCATAACAACAATGATCATAGCAATGATCGTCGTCGTCATCATCATAGTAAGCCGTGACATTCATTGACGAGCGTTAGCGCGCGCGCCGGAAGCAATTCATTGAGACCATCGGCGAGTATCCGGTCCGCGATGCGGCGAGCAGGAGAGAGCGTTGTTATTCCATTGTTTCATCGGGTTCGCGTTCACCTCCGCGCGCGCCGCCCGCCTGATTGTCATTCTGACACTTCACCCACAAGCTAACGCCAACTGCGGTCGGCCGACGCGCGATCTCCACCTTATGAATTTTCACTTCCATTCATGAATAACGGGCGATTATACGCTACGGATCTTATTAAGTCCCACAGCGTCGCACATGTGGACGTACCGTACGTATTGTATGCAGGAGAGACGGAATTTTATAATGGTAATGATCGAAACGCTCGCTTACATGACCATATACGAATTTTATATTTATCGTATCCTCGGGAAGTATGTATGGAAGCGGTGAATATTCGAATAGGTAGGCGTCTATTTCCGTTTAGCGGGGAATGAGTTATTTTACGTTACAAACCACGTACATCTAATAAAAATTCATTTATAGGAGTTTGTAAATTAAAAGTATTACTCCTGACTCATACAAAAGAAAGTAACAAAGAACACAGACCAGTTACACCTTACAAACTTTCGAACACTAACCTGAACCGCTGTTCATTCCTAGTGAAAATTAATCTAAGAAATTGACAATGCAAAATACATAAATAAAAAAGAAAAAATTGGATAAAGAGAAGATTGCAAAAGATATACGGAATGGCGTGTTAAGAAAGTAATTGGGGCAAGGAAAAATTATTCTAATCAAAACTTATACCAATAGTAATGATAATAGAATTTATTGTCCAACAGAATACCAATTACAGGACAAACAATAATAGAAAGTCATACATACATTCTGAAAAGAAAACCTAGAAACTAAAGATCTAAGAATAACTAACGTAAAGAGTAACTATGAATAAAGCGCTTACAAATTATGGCAAACAAAATGAAATTATTGAAAATTTATCTAGATTCGAAAAAAATATCATTATAATATTTATTTGCTGAGCTATACATATTATATATGGGGGCATTATGGGATAGGTACTGCAGACATAAAACAGAATCTATAAGAAAAACGAGGTCCATGAAAGTGAAACTTAGATAATATATCGCCGCTATCAACAAATCCATTTATTAATTTCCAGACAAATTGAGAGCAATAAGTGTCTGCGTTTTCTAAGGCAACGCATGCCATGACACTCCAGCAAGGAATGGTAATCAGGAGGGTATTGATCATTACGTTTCTAAGAAAGAAATTTAAGAAAACGTCGTTAAACTCGTTCCAATATAAGCTAATGGCAGGTATAATAAGGGGACCAAATAATAGAAGCGTAATCCAGACAACTCACTATAAAGGCAAAATACAAGGACTTTAACATATTTATGTCACTAAGGTGCCGAGTGCTCCGCATCACCAAGCCAAACCTTTGAGAACAAGTTAAGGACAGTTCAACAATATGCTGAACGCTTAAACGGCTATCAAAAATAACTCCAAGATGTTCGAATGATTCAACCGTAGGCACAATCTCCCCTTTTATTGTATAGAACGAATTTAAGGAATTCGCTTTGCGCGTGAAGATGATGTGGCGGCATTTGTTGACATTAAGCTTAAATCTATTGGTTGTGCACCAGGCGGTTATCAAGTCAACATTTTTCCGAAGGAGTGCAACATCTTCTTGGTTAGAAGTATCTGAATAGATCTTAATGTTATCAGCATAAGCCAAAGCCGGACAGGAAAGGCTAACTAACATTTATAAATAATAAAAAACAATAGTGGTCTTAAGTAGAAACCCTGCGGCACACCTGTAGTAGATACAAATTCTTGCTACCGGTAACCATTATAAAATACGTAGTTAATACGCTGTGATAAATAGGAACTCATAAGCTTGAGAAACGAAGAAGTAAACAATCCAGCTTATAAAGCAGATTAAGCATGGTCGATCGTATCGAATGCGCACGAAAAGTCTGTATATAGTACATCAACTTGACCATGATTATCAAGTATCTCACTAATATATTGAGTAACAACTGCCAAGCTAGTTACTGTAGATCTTGTAGGTAAGAAGTCATGCTGACGTTCAGAAAGCGTAGATGTGAGATTATTAAGTATACTGGAATGAATAGCGTGTTCATAGACTTTCGCAAAATTGTATAAAATTGCTATCGGCCTGTAATTATTAATTACACAAGAATGACTCTTTTTATGCACTGGTACTAAGCGAGCACTCATCTCCCCGAATGTTAACCATTGATGAAAAAAGAAATCGGGTGTCGATTTGTCAGCGTCTTTTGGAAAGGTACCAAGCAAACAAAGAGAACTTTCTTAGCCGGTGCTGTGGTCATGGATGAGTCATCGGTGTGCCACTATGATCTCGAGACCAAAGTGCAAAGTAGAGAGTGGAAACATAACGACTCTCCTACTCCACGCAAATTGAAGGTCGTGCCGTCTGCTGGAAAGGTTTTGCTATTTGTGTTCTCGGACGCTCAAGGAATCATCCTAACTGACTATATGCAAAAGAGGCAGAGCATTACAGAGGCCTACTACGAATAATTGATTTCTAAATGGCAAGACGCTCTTAAAGAGAAACGCCCTTAGTTAGTTAAGGCACGGTGTGCAGTTCCATCAGGATAATGCTCCCAGACATATATCTGGTATTGCTATGTTAATGGAGCACCATATTCGCCGGATCTGGCCTCTAGTGATTACAGGCTGTTCCCTAAATTAAAAGAAATCTTACGTGGGGCAATCTTTTCCAGTAATTGTGAAGTGATGGAAGCTATAGGGAGGTGGTTTGCGGAGGTCGAACAAAAATATTTCCAGAAGGCTGTTGAAATGTTGGAGCACCTATGGACCAAGTGCATTGGTATTTTACCGCAAGGCGGTCAGGGGTACAGCATAGAGGTGCAGCCTTCGTATGTATAGTTTCCCTAAATCTATTTATTTATATTTAATTTTATCAAAATTATCTCCATTAATGAGTAGCATGCTCTACTCACACGGAATTGAATTATGTGTAATTTACTTCCTTGGAGAAACACATACACAATCTTCTGAATTTTCAACGTGGAAAGGATGGCACAATTGGCACCTTTGTTCATAATTAATTTCATTCTACCAAGAGTATATGCCGTGTAGCCTATCATCCGGGCAAACAAGTCTAGTATGTACCCTTACAAGTCAGCTTATTTAGCTAAATGTACAACTTAATCTTGCCGTCTTCTTTAATTCATTTAAACAAACGATAATCTCTAAAAATAGACTAAAATCAACACTAATTGCTACAAGTTTATTATATAGATCATTACTTGCAAGACCAACATGTATTTACTACAATTATAATTGAAATCCGGTTAGAAAATATGATATACATGGTTCTATTTAAGCTTACAACACAGTAATGTAATGACCTTTTAGCGCAAAGTACCTATATTTATTAGCCGTGTCGTATCAAAAATATCATCTCTTTATTTGAACAAACCGCCATTAATGTGCGCTAGTTCCTGGTTCGAGAGCAACGAGCATGAGCTTATAGCAGTAAAACTCGGTAGATTCCTATGCTTCGGTGGATTGGCGGCGCAAAACGGCCGTCTTGATCCGATGGAGCGTTTACCACCTGTCGAGGCACGCGCCACCACCTGGTCTTAAGCCAGGCATAGCTTGTTAGACCGGCACACCGACAACAAACATCCGCAAACACGTGCTGACTTGGCTAGCCGTGCGGAGGCAAATTCGAGATAGAGACGACAAAGTCTTCCTTCGGGTTTGTTTACATCGTACGTCTCTATGAAGTCGTAATGTTTATTGTAATGTCGCAGATTACTTCGTGAATGTATGTATGTATGTGTTCACCGTCGTTAGCATATGCGATGAAAGTAGAGTAGGTATTTCGTATAAGTTAAATAACTAATACAAAATGTACTAATAGTGTTAATACATACATTGCGAGGATATATGTGGAATAATTTTGCACCATGTACTAATACTACAACATCTATTGGTCTGCTAATTTCTTTAAACTAATGATAATAATCTTTATTTCCACAATCAAAAGCAATGTCAGAATATAAGATGTACAAAACCCAGAGAAAGAAAATTATCATGTAAATTACAAGACAAAGTTTCTGCACTGATGCTGATACACCATATCTAAATTCTGTGATATGCAGTGCATGCTTATATCAAAGATAAATGAAAAAAACTAGCAACGTAATGCGGTAGGAGTTGTAAAGTTGCTTATCTAAAATTAAGGAACGTAATGTCTTTAAACATAGTTGACGACATACCTTTAACAAAAGTTAAAAGGGCATTGTGTAATTTATATATGCAATACGAAAGTTGTCACTTGCACTATGCAGTGGTAACTCCTCTGAATGTAACATTAACATCGGTTGGGAAGTTATAACGAAGTGATAGATGGACTAAGATTGTAATAACAATAATAATAATAATTCCTCCCGACTAACTATTGCGTCAAAGCCATGGTTCCAAAAGCGATCCAAATCCAATGGGGGGGGTGGGACCAAGACGAAGGTAGCGGCGTCATGACGAGTTAACTGCTTCAAATGGTGAGTAAACGTGTCCAGAAGATTCATAATTGTTCGAGCACATTCCAATTTCATTTTGGTTTTATTGTTGTTCACAAATTTACTTACGTGAAGGGTACTTATCTTTGAAATGAATACGTAGGCTTCCACGGCTAGAGTCAGTAATAAATGAACTACTTCCGGAATTGGACCATGTCATGATGAGATAATTCGAAATGAAATAAGAGCAAGAGGAGAAAGAAATAAAAATAAAAAGAAAAAGAGCAAAAGAGAGAAAGGTGAAAAGAGTAAGAGAAGGAAAGAGAGACAGAAAAAAAGGGGGAAAGGGGAAAAAAGAAAAAGAAAAAAGGAAAAGAAGAAAAGAGAAAGGTGGAATCTCGACGTTTCGCCTCTGTCGTAGGAGGCTTCTTCAGCAGAGACAGGGAAACCAAAGTGGCACAGTAACTTGACGTGTAAACCATGCTAGAGGCGAAAACCTTGTCCTTTCTTCTTTTTCTTTTTTCTCCCTTTCTCTTTTTTTTCCCTTTTTTCTGTCTATCTTTCCTTCTCTTACTCTTTTTACCTTTTTCTCTTTTGCACTCTAATCTATTCTAATTATCTCATCATGACGCGGTCCAATTCCGGAAGTAGTTCGTTTATTAGGTACTTATCTTTATTGCATTTAAAAGGGTTTCTGTGCACTTATTAGGGGAATTGTCATACCGTTGGCAATAATATTGATGAGCATCCGTGAGAACACATTATTCCAAACGGATAATCGGCATTGCTATCTCTATAAAAACCACAGAATTCTTCATTTCATTCGGTCAATTTCATCGGTTCTTTATTTTTCGGTACCATTGCGAAATATTTGTATATAACATTACATTGTTTATTGAAGTAAAGTGGTCAATTAGAAGGTTGATATTTTTTATGCTATAAAAATATGTGTACCTGCACGTATACTGGTTCTTTGACAGTCAAAATACTAATACTGCGAACTACTGACAATTGCGTCCGAAATCACCTAGGCCATCAACTCGCAAAAAAGAAATCTTAAATGCCTTTGAAAACTCTAATAACACCAACACGGAAATATTGCTTCTATCAGAGGCTTCCAGGATGTCATTGGCGACTTTTAGTAGTGTTGATTCGCAGTTGTAGCACAAATTGGCGTGTAAACTGGATATTGAAGTTAGTCAGGTGATCAAGCAGTTGTCTTTTAGAAAAAACCGAAAGTACAGTAACTTTGGTATACTGTTTAATCTTGCTAATTAATTTATCCAAATGAATAACATCGGTTTGATGCCAAGTTTCTTGAACATTGTTCTAAAGTTGCTGAGCATTTCGTAGCTGCCGTTTTTTATTTTTTCTGTCCAGACCATCTCTCAAAAGCTCAATAGGAAACAGGTCACCACTTTGAGGGCCATTATTATAACTTCATCTGCTACTCGTTTTTCTTTCAAACAGTTCTTACGCACCCTAGCTGTAGACTTTGGGTCGTTATCCTATTGATACGATGATGGAACTTCCAAATGGCAACGTATTGGTTTTCAGAAAGTCCGAATCGTTTTCTTTTCGTATTGCTCCGGTAATTTTTGCCAAGTCAGCCTTTCTTATGCCAGCAACTATCACATTTCCATCCTGACTTTTTTCACCTTTCATTATGACATTTTCCTGAGCAACTACAAACGAATACTCTACGTTTAGATACAAAAATTTCAAATCTTGAGTCGTCAGTTCAAAATGCTTTCTACTCTACAGAACAACCATTTTTCGTCGTGCATAGGTTTTAATAGTATTTCTATCACAATACGTCTTCTCGAACCCGCAGCCAATAAGCGCTTTTTTGCAATAGTAACAGATACCTTAGTTCTACAATAGATATTAAGACTTCATTGGGTATCACTGGGGTCGTGAGTAGTGAGTCACATTTTGTGTTATTGTAATTTGCCTCCGATCAAAAACTGGTTCGTTTCTCTTTTTTTGCCAAAATAGAGTGAATACCCTTCAGTAAAACGCTTCTTTAGACTACCCTTCCTCTGCGGAGTACAAATTCTGTTGTTCTAAAGTTAGTTGCCTGCCATTTGGCATTTTCTATATAACGGTTAATTAACTTTGAAAAAACTTATGTGTGAATTTAAACAAAAAATATATTAATACAAACAATTTACAAGTAACTAGTTTTGTAATGTAGCAATTGCATCAATAATACTGAGCTGCTTGGTAGTTTAATTATCGTAGTTAATATAATGAACCCCTTCACCAAACATGATTTAAATATTTTTCCTATGATATTTCGAAATTTGAGCAAATATTGACGAATTATGTATTTAGACAATTTAGTTTAAAATAGGGCATACTTTTCCTAATATGTTTTGAAAAAAATCATACTTGTACATAGTATGAACTTATGTAAAAATGTTATATTTTTGAATATTTACGATAACAAATAACTACATACGGCAATGTATTAATTTTATCGGGTTTTATTTATATCCACTCACACTACAACAGCTGTCTTTAATATTAGTTGGTTGCAGTTATGTAGTTCAAATTTGATTAAAACTGGTAATACAAAGCAAATTGAGGTACCTAAACTGTACTATGTAAAGTGACTGTTTCTCTTTTCTGGTATATGTATGTATACTACGTGCACAGCAAGTTCATATGTTAATATCACCTTTAAAATACTCTGTATAATTGAAAATGTTTTAAGATCAATAAATAATGATAAACAACTTGCGTTAATTTCTTTTCTATATTACAATAATCAGCTCCAGTATAAGAAGGTGAAGCTTAAGTGTAACAGCGTGTATATATCACATTCACATGTTCTGAAAGAGCTTTCGATAAGGTACAACATTTGGATTTGAATTTTTGTTCTATCTATTTCCGGTCAAGAATTAATTCAAGAAAACTGGAAATCTGTGAATATTGGAAAGGGTGTTCACGCTCTCAGAGTGAATTTCAGCACAAACAAAAAAAATTGTTTTGAGGCTTCAACATACTCGAGATAAGTCGCCAAGTTTCATTAACATCTGAATTTGATACCAGGGTTGTCAGTTGACAGTGTCGAACATGATTACCAGCGATTAGAAGTATCTTACTTCAAGCTTCAAACAAGATACTAAACCTGCCTTTACATTACCTGACACTTTCTATGATAAGTTTCTTTGCCATTTACATTTTTTACCATATTCACCGGGCAATAAACAACAAAATCAAATCTTTTCCGTAAAATAAAACATCTTACAGGATGCAATTCCCTTTCAAATTTATTACCTTCGCTGACGTCTTCCGGCAAATTGAATAAACACGCATGACGAGATACACGCTTTCGAGGAGAATTTACATCGCTACGAAATACCGAGAAAAAATCCTAACTCGTCATCATCCGACCACCGAAACATAAAAAATACCTTATCTCTCGCCCTATACCTCGTTCCTATACGTACGTCCTCTCATAAAACTGAAGGGCTGCTTTCGCCGGAAGCGAGAGACCTTTTTCGACAGGAAACTGTTTATCAAATTTCAGCACGTGCCATTTGTCTCATCGCAATCTACCTCTTTCCTACTTCATATTTTTTTGTGCGCTCGCCTTCTTTTGTGTAGACGATATTTCTTGTTTACCAGGGGCACGAACACTATCCGCCCCTCCAATAAACGCTGGAATGCGATATAATAAAGCCTTTCATTCTCTACATGCGTATGGTTTTTATCGATTGAGACGGAAGAGCACTTGCAAGTGCGCTATGTATAGTCCGTTTCACGATTAGGAATGAAGAGAAGGTTTAGAATCTATTGTTCAAATTAATTGCCATATACATATTATTTTTAATATTTCATTTCAAATGTACCGTGTGAAAATGTTGTAGGCTACACTGAACAATACACGTATTTTCGCAGACAGTATGAACAATATTCCTAAGCCATTAGTCGATGTTATTTATAAACTAAATTTAATTACATGATGCTTTACTATTGTTCGCTTAGATCTTCTGTTAGCGTATGACTGTTAATACACTATGAAAAATTCTTACTATACTCTATTTTTTAATTAGGAGGAATGTTTTTGAATTGAGGCGCCAAAGAGAAGGCTAACTGTTGGTCAATTATCGGCCAAAATTACACTAGCGATATTCGATATATTGCCGGCCGCCATATTGTTACAACAGCTGATTGATGTTTAGATTGAGTATTTTTCTAAGTGTGTTTGTATTCAGTTTTCTCTCTAAATTCGCGTTGTTGTAATAAAAAAAGTTCTTTTGAGAACTATACTCTATTTTTCAATTAGAAGGAGTGTTTTTGAATTGAAGCACCAAAAAGAAGGTTAACTGTTGGTCTGTTTTCAGCCAAAATTACACTAGCCATATTCAATATATTGCCGACCGCCATATTGTTACAACAGCTGATTGATGTTTATATTGAGTATTTTTCTGAGTGTGTTTGTATTCAGTTTTCTCTCTAAATTGGCGTTGTTGTAATAAAAAAAGTTCTTTTGAAAACGAATCGGCTGACATATTCTCCGTGTAAAACATTTTCCCAGCGTTTTTCGTGGATATGGAGAAAGTAGCAACTACTTCTGGAACCTAAATATCTCCGCCGAATGGTACCTTAAAGGAATAGAAGGAGAAAGGACAAATTGCCCCGCGAAAGAATACTTCAAAGGTAAAAAACTACCGATCATCACGAAGAAATGAATGCCGATGTGTTTGAAGGATGGTTTCATCAAATATTCACAGTACTGCCAGACAATGCTGTTATTGTTATGGACAATGCTACGAAGAATTGAAAAAATTCCCACAACATCTACAAAACTCGATAAACAAATTTGGTGGAAATCAAAAAATATTGAATACGACGAAGAGATGGTTCGATGTAAACTTCTTCATTCCATTCGTCTTAATAAAGATCAATATAATACGCTTGTGACAGATGAGATGCCCAGAAGTTGCAACAAAACTGTGTTGAGGTTACCACCTTATCATTGCGAACTCAACTCAATTGAGTTAGTATGGGCACAAATAAAAAATGAGGCGGCAGCTAAGAATATCTTATTCAAATTAGCAAACGTAAGGGTATTTTTACTACAGGTAATCCAGAATGTCACTACAGACAATTGGAAGAAATGGTATAGAACATGTGATTAAATAAGAAAGAAAAATGTGTGAGTTAGATGGATTAATTGATGATACTATCGAGCCATTTATTATATCAGTGGGCAAAGATAGTAGTTCAAGTGAAATGGAAAGTGATATTGAATAATTATTTTAGAAGGTAATGTAATGTATTCACTTGTGTTTAAGGTGAATTTATTATTTAATATGTGTATGCTATTTTGAATATTAATCTAAAATGTTGTTCGCTTGTAAATAAACATATCAAATTAAGAATTATAGTAGAATCTAGCAAAATTTAGAAACTACCATTAAGAAAGGTACGATGTATAAAGTTGAAATCAAGTATGATACGTATTTGATCAATAAATATTATTCTACAGTGTTTTCTATATTTAATTGATTATTTTTGTAATGAGTAGCGAATATAGAATTAATTACGTAACTACAATTAATATAAAATCATAGCTAGTTTTAAAACTGCCGCCAAGAAGTAACTGAAAAATTCCATCGTCTTTTAATTTTACTCCTCCGAATTAAAAAATGAAGTTTAAATACTTTTAATGTAGGCTACTATTATGCCAGTCAACACTGTAATTTGAAACGTAGTATACATAAGCATCGGTCATAATACATACAAAGGACACTAATCGTGAAACGTACTATATACACGGCGTTTGATGTCGAAGCCGTAATATTTAATTATAAATTTTAATACCTGCTTTGTGTTTGTATGGCAGGTGGTGTCACGTTTAAAACTGGTAATTTGATGATTATAATATACCTGATGGAACATATGCGTTCGCGTTATGTGAAGCTGAAGCAATTTGCTTCGCTTCCCTTTTTTTATTATTCGTGTTTGGCCCGTATGCGCTTATTTCACAGAAGCGTACGGTTCTGATCTGAATAAATAAAAGATCCGATAATAAATGTAGACTTAAAGGAAGTAGTAGTTTAGAGCTTCCAGATTAAGTTTGATTACCTTAACAAGTACGTGGTATATATTCTGCTACTATATGGCACTAACGACAGGTAACATTGTATGTACTTAACTGGATTTAAAAAAGAAAGGTAACAAGTGTAATTTTGTAATTTGTTTTTTATATTAACGTGATATTTTTTCTTTCTTTTCTGTGTTGGCAACGTATAAATTAGCACAACGATTGGAAGGACTGTGTTATATAATTCACAAGTATCGTAGTAACTTCTGTTACCGATAATGGGTAACACAGTTGATAATGAGAGTCCATATGCTCTTGAAACGCCGCACTCTGAATAAATTATTAATTCGTCTGGGGTGAAGTTCACTACGATGCATATGAATTATAGATAAGCAAAAACTTGCGTTTTTATTAATGCATCTTCAAAAGATACGAATAATTAAGGGAGATGTAACAGTAACATTAAAATGATTTAAAGGATTTAAAAGATATTGTCCGAATTTAACTTTGCAAAAATGTATTCTATAGCAGTGGTAAGACGAAAATCAAAATGTATCATGCTTTGATCAAATAGACTATGTACATCTTCTTCCAAATAAAAAAGAAGCTGTTAAATACTCTGCAAGTTCGTTTATAGTTCAATTAGTTATTGGGAAATTTATGATTCTAATTTATTACTATATATAAGAATTTCCTAATTATACAGTGTCTTTAAAATAAAATAAAAAAGTACGTAAAATGAAAAGGTGTAATAATATAGTACAAAAGTCCAAAAAAAGTCAATTACTACGCGAATGTCGGAATTAAAAAAAAGAAAATTGTAATATGTGCCGCCTATGGATGCAGAATACATAATACATCCATCCAACCAAACTCGCATACATACACGCTGTCAATCTTATAAAAAGTACTAGATAATACTGTCTAGATTTCAAACGGCATGCTAAGAGTTCAATAACATGCTTACGTACGAATATGGCGGCTCTGAATAATAAAGAAATTTTTATTTGAAATATTTTTGAAATATTTTTTTTCTTAGCGCTTGCAAAAAAATTTTCACAAAATATTTTGGATTTAAGTCTAATAAAATTACATTTTTCCATTCTTCATACTTTTTCGTTTTATTTCATGGACACCCTGTATTTTGTCTATTTCATTTGTTTGTCGTATGACAAACCATATTGGATTATAGTAATAATAACAATAATTTATTACCAAACAGCATACAGCTTATTACAGGATAATCGTACCATGATAACTATTATAAAACAAGAGTAAATATATAATACCGAAAGAAAACAATAGCAAATTAAACTGCAAAAACTTCTTAAGCAACAGAAAATTGCACAAACAAAATTTGCCTCAAAGCAATGTTAAACAAATCAAATCTAGATGCATATACATTAACACTGTTACAGATTGACATAATTGGTGATTATAATTTTATTACCCTATTGTATATTCTTATAGTTGGTAATAGTATGGTTTGTTGAAAGTTAAAATTGTTCCAATATATCCGGCACCAACTTCATAATTACTTCGCCAGTACATTGTTGTACTCCTTTACTAAACATTCTTTGCGTATTATAAAAAAGAACTATAATGCACCAATTGGACATCGTTTAATTGGTCTAAATTTTATACTGCAATACGACAATAATCCCAAACTATCGAGTAAGATCGCGAAAAAATATTTAAGTGAACAAGTAGAAGAGGATTTATTGAAAATTATCCAGTAGCCACCTCAGAGCTGTAACTTATACGAAGTAATTGTGTGGGACTACTTGGACGGAAACAAACCCTACATACAACTTACAAATATTAATGAATGTTTTAAACGTTTACTGACTTACTAGAAATGGCATAATATAATTTTATTAGTAACTTGTATGTTTTATTGTTAAAGCGATGCTAGCCATCATTTAGAGAAAATGAAGCCACTGCAAAAATTAAATTGTGTATTTAGTTATACAATAATATTATTTTATTTTGTTATATATTTTTTATTCCTTTAATACTACTTCGTTTATTTCTTTCTTCTTTAAGTAAAAGACTGTTATCTTTTATAGGTTAAATTGTTAGCAGTTTTCAAAATATTCGTATTACTGTATTTGTTGTACTTAGCTAGGCTATTTAATTCCATAGTTGTGTGGTTTTCCGCCATTTCTTTTAGTTTTTTAACACTTTCCTCTAATCCTCTATTTATTTTTGGGCCCCATTTTCCGGTACAGGCTCCAGTTCTCCTCTTTCTCTCATTTATTCATATCACTCATATAGATATCATTTGCCTTTTTTTTACTCCAAGAATACTCCTGAATATCGTTTTTTCCTTCTGTGTCTTTTTATTCACTACCTGTGACTCACACGCATTAACATTCGCCTTCTTATGGTGTGACCATATATTTTTTTATTTTGGTATAAAATGTGGAGTTCCTACGTATTTATTGATTATATTTCCACTGGATTTTCCTTTTCTATGCAACATATTAAGACACTTACATACAAGCTCTCCTTACACCTTCTAAAAAGTTACTTTCCTTCAATTTTTAATTTTAGCATTAATTTTCTCTATCATTTTCCTTGCCTATTTTTCTCCATCTAGTACGCACTTGTCTCTTGGTTAACCTGCACACCATATCTTTTGGATAACAAAGTTAATGCTGAAAATATTTTAACTAATTCGTCTTTACTTTCGCCATTCGCGACATGTCATCCGCTGCTAGTACTATGCTTGTACTTTTAGCGTTTTCCCCTCTTCTCAAAATTTTGATAAATTTCTTTCCACCTTTCTCTTAATTGTTAATAAACACCATGTGTCCAAGGGACCTTATATGATATGTATGCAGTAATTTAGTACCCATTTTATCATATAAATTTAGTGTATTGGTGATCGAAGCTCTCACCATCAAGATAATATACCATAAAAATCACAAAATCAAATTCAAAATCAAAACAAATCTAAATCTAAATTTTTTCGCATCTCCTTACATATATCTGCTTTTTCCATTTTCATATTTCTGCTATTAACTTTCAAAGTTCATTAATGTATTTCTCCCATATTTCAGGTTTTCTACAATTATTACCTTCAGTTCTGGATTTCCATTACTTTTCAGTAACTATACTACTATTTGCATCTCATTTATTGCCGGCATTAAAATGAGGTTCTCATTTCTTTGTTTGGCATTCTGTTTTCCCATACTTAAACCTTCATACCCACCAGTTAGCATAACTCCGTAGTATTACTTCCTAATAAGTTTTCCGTCTTTCTCTACAAAACAAGTTTTCATTGACTATTCTGATACAAATATTTCACGCGTCTATGGAAATTTCTTTGGTATAAAAAATATCAAGGTGATCTAAGAGCAAAGAAATTTAACTAGTAATAGTAAAACTATTCTCAAAAGTTCCTTGATCAAAATGTTCTTTACTGAGAAAACCACTCATAATAGACTTTTCTTCCACAAGTTATAATTATTATATATATATATGTATATATATATATATATAATTATTGGACCTCTTGGCTTTCATTTTCGTCCACTATCGGTTTAAATGTCTTTAGAAAACGCGTAAGCACCTGCCAACCGCAATCACGCTTAGGTATTCATTTCAATTTATATTCAACTATTGTTCAGCATTTATTCAACCCAGTCACCATTCTTAATGGTATTCGTACATTCAATGTTCTCTACTCTCCGATTCTAAAGTCAATATTACTCCATTTCCGTCGGAAGTCCAGGTGATTTCGGCGATTTTCATTCACCCGAGAGCCGTACATAATGAAAGAAAAAAAAAGAGGACCACCGTCTGATGAATACGCGTACTCATTCTTCCTGTACGGACATCCATACGAACATACATAACAGTTAGGGTAAAACGTAAACACGCTACAGATCGAGAAAAACTGAAAGCAAGGACTCGCAATATTGCGACGAGTAAGACTCGTATACGCCGTTGAAGAGGGGAACAACGACTTCGATTATTGTAATTATGTCTTTGAATTTGCATTGCGCTCTTATTAAGGCCAGGTGTACGCCGATATATGCGAAGATTCCTGCAACGGAGGTGCTTTTTCTGGTAAAAGTACGATCGCTTCTCCATCGGCGTAGTGCGCTGTGTCCGATCTTGCTTCGCGCTGTTCGTTTTTCCAACATCGTCTTTTTCATGTTGCGGCGGTGCCTGTCTTCTGGAGCGGTTGGCTGACCGAATGACCGCCGGGCATCGATGTCTATCTTGTTATTACAAAAATTACACAAATTTGCACGTGAAGAAAGAAGCCAGTCGATCGTTGTTTGGATGTATATTATCCATACGGCATATACCGTGAGTTTTAATGAAAAATAACCAACTTACATATGTATATCTCATTTCTAACCTAATATAAGTGAAGTAGAAATGTTAAATTTTAGTGAAAGTGTATGCTGGATAGTCTATATTTCATCAAACCAAATTATTAAAATATTATTATTTAATTGAAATAAGGTAATAGTATTATGTATATCAGGAAGGTTACAGCCACATGGAAATTAGCAGAAGTCGCACAAACAATTCCAAACATTATTCATGAAATTAAAAAGACATAAATAAGCTGGAGATGAAGAAGACAGCAGGTCTAAAAAGATAGCAGACAGATGTATAGCTATACACAAAAATATATCGAATATACAAAATGTATAACAAATGACTAAAACCCCGAAAATATCAGAATCAAGAAGAATATATACGTATACTAAAATGTTACTGAAGGCTAACTGATTTTTATCAAATTTAATATAGAAAATGTTAACTTGCAATTAAATTTCCCTGTTGTGTGCATGAGTATGTCTCAATATATAATTCAGTATCTACTTTGTGCAGTTTTCTTTCTTAATATTGCTGACAGCAAATTCCTTCTCCTCAGCAAACTTGAATTTCGTAATATTCGACGATTATCTAAATGGCCTTCTTACTTTATAACAGATTCTATCTATTTTTTTTATGGAAAATGGTAAGTTACCGAATTCAAATCAATCGATTGAGAAAAATCTATTTATGTTCTTTAATTCTGTTTAAACGAATCAATAGGCTTCATTCTACGCTGGCTACTTTCATGTTTTCCAACACCGCAGTCGTGTTGATAATTATTTTGATGCTTTATTTTTATATGTTATTTTGCACAATTTTGATAGATTTTCATACAATTTATACTTTGTGAATATAAGTGTATATCCGAAGGAAATATGCGTTTTGACAGAAAAAGATATTCTTAGTAAAAAAGTTATTCCTTGAAAAGCGTAAGCAACTATTATACTTGAATTTAAAATTTAATACGTCGGAACTTCTTGAAATAATTTAGAAAATCTCATTTAAAAAATTTAATTTAATAATTACAGTAACAATAACAATTCATATCTTCGCATCCTGCAACAGATTTCGCCAACTGCAGGGGATATTGGCCGGCGATGAGTTATTATTACGTCTGCGCCTGTAGTACATCTTAAGATATTTATTCTCAGCATTCACCATGGAGTGAGGAAAACCACAAAAACCTCAGGCCTGATAAATAGCCCGAACCCGCGACCTTGAGACTGATGGCCAAATGCGAAAGGCACTAAGCCACCAGCCCCAATAATAATAATAATAATATTCTTAATTCTTTTATATGGATTACACTGGATAAATAATCACTTTTAAGGTAAGAAAACCGATCTGGAATGAACTTGTTGAACACAAATATCACTTGAAAAATTTCATTAGTCTATTGGCTTTAGTTGCAAACATATTATTAGCACTTTGCCCTTGTGTAATAAAATGCAATTTCGCAAGATGATTAGGAAATTTTGCGTCAGATCACATGATCCCTTCATGCAAAGAATTTATTGAATCATATGCACTAAGTTTGTACGGAGGGTGTTACAAAAGTATGACAATGAGTAGTTTTATTTCCACCATATCTTTCGTAGGTGTAGCATACAGAGGTGACTACTTCAGTATAAATTCAACTGCTAGCTGACTATTGTTGAATGTTCAACAGAGATATTCTCATTGTTCATTACAAACAGGCCAAAAGAATGCGAAAGTTCGCAGCAGATTCAGGTATCTTTAACATGTAGTATGATATTTATGTACATATGTATATGTATACATTTTTTAATAAAAATGCGTACACATTACAAATTCATTCCTCTACTCAGTATTTTCAGCATATTCAACTCATTAAAAATAACTATTTTTATCTCAGAAGCGCAAAATTTTTGAAGTTTGGTTGCCGTTTATTACTACGTAACATTCTGTACTATAAACCGAATTATTACGATACATGTACTCAGGACTTATTTCATTTGCTTGGATACATTTTCGACCTCAAAGCAGAAAAGGCTGCTAAGTGCTGCCCTTTCTACATCTATAAATTAGTTTATCTCCGAGTATCATATAGTGAAGATAAAGTAGTGTGTTCAATAATTAGAATAAACGTCTGCCTTCTGTACTGCTTCGTAAGATTAATTTTTTGTGATGGGAGACTTTTCAATTGCTGTTGTTATGGGTAAGAAGACAAGCATAATGGCGAAGAAGAAGACAAAAATTTGTGCCCTCCTATAAACAAAAATATACTCTAAACGTGAAATACCACGAAAGGTCGATAATTGTAACAAGAACTGCCAAATTAAATAAAGAAGATACTCTTGAAAAGAGTACCTCGCTGCAATATAAAACCGTATGCTACCTTGCTGCAACCCTTTGATTGGAGTTTGTGTATTTGTTGGGCAAATAAATAGAAAGTACATTGGGCACATTAAAACAAACTCCTGCAAGTAACAAACTAACAATATTCATGTATTTCATTGCTTCTCACAAAGTACGTTAATAAACGGGTAATAATTACATTGAGAAATAAGTTACAATTAAATAAACGCTATTAATTTTTTGAATATATTTATTAATTAATATAATAATTCCCTTTGTTGCTTTAACAAAATGAAGTCAACTAGCGCGAGTCATTGAATCTATGTTTTTCTGTATATTTGTTCTCTAGGGTTTCCTAAAATCTTTTCGTAGTTATTTGACGAAAAGATAACTCTGTGATCAACTCGAGAAACAATTTTGAGTTTTTTTTCAGTTATTTGAGCATTTGCGAGCTTGACGCTCGCAAAATATGCCGTTAACGTATTTGATTCAAAGTCGTGAAAACTAAGCCAAAGTACTCTTAAAGTCGTTTTCATATTTTCTCATAAACATCTTGGTCATAAAGGGAAATAGAGTGTTACCTACTGTACTTTCTTCAGCTTCTTTAAATAAACTGTTTCATGCAAGATTTTGTCATAGAAATTAAACGATGGCAATTACCATAAAAGAAAGCATATTTCTTTCTGTATTTATGGAGGAAGATACAATTTTGAGCTATTGATTTGTCAAACAACGGTATACAGGTTGTCCAAATTTTATATTCACTACTGCTACTTCTATTACTTTACTATCATGGAACGCATGAAATCGATGAAATTAAAAAATTTGTGTGCGTTTTCCCGGAATAAAATTTCGAAAAACAATTCACTACTTTATTTCCAAGATATACTATAGGTAACATGTACAGCACACATTTTAAATGAACCGCTCTATATATGATTCTATATATTCTGAGTGAAAATATACTCTTGAAGAAAACAATACTTTTAGATCATATTTAAAATGATATTCTTAACAATAGTACATTAAGAACTTGCAGAACTAGTTACTACAACAAAGTACATGCCATTAATTGAGACATTTAATGGAATGGTTCAAATTTAAAACTAAACTTTACGCATGTTATTTTTAAAAATTGGAACGGCGCCAATGAAAATAAAACAAAATTTTACGTTTACTGTGTTAAAATACCTTCGCACATCATTGTATGTCCACTTTACGCGCAATTCGCAGATGTAGACTTACCTTTTGATGATGCTCATATCGCTATTATGTATAATCGCGTTTCTGGTTTGTTCCATGTTTACGTTAAGAATATGCGGAGAGAAAAAAGTTAATTGTGCTGGCAATCCATAATAATAATAACGCAAACATAATATTAAATAGGGCACACTACGTGAATATTAAATGCGATAACCTTTTATTTAAGAAGTCATTGCTTTTTTAACGCTGTCTGTTCCGATGTCTTCTTGTCGTGGATCTTAAGCAAAAGGTGTACTTATTTCAGGTCTTTCTGTAGCTTCCTAGGGATACCTGGATGTTCTACTGAGTAGTATACCAATTTCAATTACAAGAACAAAAAAAATAATAAAATATATACTTATTTACTACCCACAATTCCAGTCATTAAATTATTATTATTAAATTAAATATATAAACAAAAAAATACATGGATGCATCTTTGTAAGTACTATCAATGTATTTTTAAAAGAATATTTATATCGATCAGTGCAATCTATATCACTTAACAGTTAAGCGATATCTTCTTTAATTAAACTTGAAATTAATATGAAATTATGCGTAAATTCATACAAATATCACATAATCATAATCATGTCAATGTTACATAAGCAAACAAGAAAAGTTAATATGAACCTTATAATACTATCTTTTCATCAATCCTAATCTTAATTTTCTTCTGGTTCGATATCTTACGAAGGGAGGTCCAGAAGTTCGTGGAATGAAAGGGTTTTAAATAAAATAAAACAATAAATCTATTTTTCTTTTTCAATATAATCACCCATAAGCACAATACATTTATTAGATCTATGAATTAATTTTTCTAAACCATCATAAAAATATTTTTTATCTTTCGCCTCAAAATGGGCCAAAATTGCCTCCTTTACCTCATTGTCGTCGGAAAACTTTCTTCCACGTAAGTACTTTTTTAAATTGGGGAACAAATAAAAATCGCTAGGTGCCAGGTCTGGATTGTAGGGTGGATGGACTATTGATTGAAAGCCATGCTTGTGCAGAGCAGCCATTGCAACTTTGCTCTTGTGAACCGGCGCATTGTCTTGCAAGAGCAACACAGCCTTTAATTTTTCTAATATCGCTGCGTAATATTCTCCGGTTATGTTCCTACTTTTTTCTTTGTAATCAATCAATAATATCCCCTCACAATCCCAAAAAACAGTAGCCATCAATTTTCCAGCCGATTCTGACACTTTGAATTTCGGTGGTGTCTCCTTTTTGTGCCATTGCATGGACTCCTGTTTGGACTCAGGCTCAAAGTGATGAACCCATGTTTCATCTCCGGTAACAATCCACTCCAAAATCTGTGCAGGTTTGTCTCCACACAGCTCCAAAAATTGTTTGGACGCATAGACGCGCTGCTGCTTCTGCAGCGGCGTGAGTATTCTCGATACCCATCTTGCACTAACCTTTGTCATACCCAGGTGGTCATGTAGGATACGCAAAATGGTGGTATCTGATACTCCCATCGACTCCCGACCATGTTTAAAAAGACCATGCCACTTATAAATCATTGATTTACTAGGGCACTATTCCCCATAAACGGTTTCCATTTCATTCAATATGGTTTCAGCATTCTTTCCTTGCTTTGTAAGGAACTTTACCAGCGCCATCAGCGCAGTTTCAACCGTCCTTCTCTATCTGTACCTCGCCGTCTTACTGTATTCCTTGGCGCTATCTAGTACTGTCCACAACACGACACAAGTGGGTCGCAACCTTTTCCCGAGCAGACTGCCAAAGGCTGCTAAACTAGACAGAGCGCGCTCCAAAAGTGCGTCAGGTAGGTACAAGGAAATATGCATTTGGCTGTTCGTTTAGAAGAACGATGATACACTGTGTTCAACAATAATTAAAAGGTATTTGAATTACCCGCGCTTTTTGTGTCATAAAGTTGAAGACATAGCGATAATAATCAGTAGGGTGCTTTGGTAGCGTCTATCCTATTGTTGTTTTGATTTTCTGTATTTTTGTTTTCATCTGCTTGTTTATTATTGTAATTATTTATTGGTAGAAAGGTTTTTTATTGCCACTTCCTACAGATGCATATTTATGATCGGTAAGCAACGAAATTGTCATAATACATCCATACACACAATTCTCATATTTTTATGTTACGCCTATTACGCGTTTACAGCTTTAGAGGCGTTGACTAACACTTAGCATCAGCTTAAAAGCAAAAATAGAAAACGGGAAATTCAAATCCTTTTTAATCATTTATACACTCCCTGTATAAGCCAAGAGGGAATTTCAATTGGAGGTAGAGAAAGTTAAACTGAAAAACCGCCGCAGAGACACCACACATGATGCGATTAGCATATGAAGATGTTGCGTTGCTATAGGCACAAGGTTTCAGATGGCCGCGAAACCATTGAAGATTACCATCGCAGGCGTGACGAAGATGCGTTCTGTCTTAGCACGAGACAGACAGTTGACACTCAGATTGATTGCACATGAGGTCAGCATGAGTAAGGATATCGTTCATTGAATTCCAACAAACAAACTGGGCATGCGAAAAACATTCATACCCCAAGATTAGACAACGAATCAAACCTTTTGCCGCGAGGTCCTTGAACGTTTGCGAAAAAGAATTTTGCATATTCGACTTGACATCGCCAGTTCGTGGGTTTTGCATCACCATAAGGCTCCTAATTACAGCGTATTCTTGGTTACAGAATTTTTGGGAGAGAAATACAATCCAATACTCCCACACTGTCCTACAGCGCAGACATGGCTCCAGGTGATTACTTTCTTTTTCCAATGCTTAAGCGGAAATTGAAAAGGTCCCATTACAAAACAATAAACAACATCCAAAAACTCCCAATACAGGTTCTAAACAACCTAATGGTACAAGATTTCGAGAATTGCGACCAGAAATCGAAAACTCCCTGGAGGCTCTGTGCGCATTCCAAAGGACATATTGTAGATATATTCAATTAAACACTAATTATGAGACATACTTGGTATATGTATATGTACATATATATAGCATATATACGCAACCTACACTACAAAACACAAATATGCCAATGCAACAATAAAGTGATAAAAAGTATTGTCAATAAAAGTGTCCTAGACTTAACAAGATCTGGCATCTGCTTCATAATTGCCAACTTAATCACCTTCTCTTTATGTTACCAATTAACAAATAATTAAAGTCGATGATTTTCCGTTTTAAAATCTCTAACGTTAGTATACAACGTTTATTTACCTAGAAGTTAACTAACTAATAAACCATCGTTGATATCGCCGTTTCCTACAGATAAACACCTTTGCACGCAATCCTTGGAATCGCTTGGATATCGTAGTCCGAGCGTAGACACCATACACGCACGTCAGGATAGTATCTATACATTATTTTCCCATATAAATTTGCAAATTATCAACGGCGCTAGCATACAGAATGGGGACATAATAATACCTAGCTCTTTATGTATGTACGTACGTCCGGAGCGGACTCTCAAATAATTTCAGCTAAAGGAGACAAAAGAATTTCGAATTGCATATTCAGCGCCTGTAACCGCTTTATTTACATGTGCAGACGATGACGAGGAATTAGAATTCCGCCACAGTTTAGTTGACTACGGCTTGTATCACTGATGGTACAAATAAATACAATTGTTTGGTGCAGGTACGTGTGTAGAAGTTGTACCTTGCCATACGATTGATCGAAAATTTATGCGAAAATATGTCAAATAATATAAAGAAATTGAGTTGGATGACTTAAAATAAAAATGTATTATTTTCAGATTCCAAAATGTATGGGTTGTACATACCAAATTATAAATTTACGCTTAATAGTTGTTATTTTCTCTTGGTTTGAAAAATAGATGCCGCTAGTTGCCTACTCGGGATATTCCCTCTTGTTGCCTTGGCAGGCATATACTATTCTCTCTTGCAGTGGCAATAAAGTGTGAAGTTAATTGTATGAATTTGAATTGTTTTTGTTGAATAAGTTATTAAACAAACCAAAGGGGGAGATGTCAACAGCTGTATACTGATGCATTAATTGTTTGCTGTAGTTGCTTGATTATAATTTTTATAAATTACTTCAGTTGAAAACTCATTTCGTTTTTGTTATGTATGCAAGTTGGTAATAAACATTTAGTAAACAAGTAGATGTCAGGGGGTCTTTCTCTATGAAATAAATAATTAGAGCGATTTACCTTCCATTTTCGCTAAAATATACCAAAGGTCATCAACAACAGACTAAATAATTACTTGCATAGCTACAATTTGATTTCATCTACACACTTCGGTTTTTTAGTCGGAAGATCTATAACCGACGCAGTGTACTCAATCAAATTTATTGCAAATTTAATGCCAAACAAAGCGTAAGATGTTTGTTCTTCGATATGTTTAAGACACTCGATGTCATCTCTCATTCCGTTTTGTTACATAAGCTGTCGAGAATCGGAATCAGGGGCGCGGCATCTGACTCTTTCAAGCAGTATCTGTCAGAACAACGGTGTGCTTGAATAGCGGGGTAACCGATACAATTAGATCCTTTTTTTCAAAGATTATGGACGTTATGGGCGCGGTCCCTCAAGATTCAGTACTGGGTTCAACGACGAAGGCCTCCTCATTTGAGGCTAATCTCTTTCCTCCGAGTGATTTTTCAGGTGTGGAAATAGGAAAAAGTCGCTATCTAGTTTAGGAGGGTGAGGGACTAATTCGTAGCACAACTCATTCACTTTGGGCACGACAATGCGAGATGAATGAGCCGGTGCATTGTCACGGTGGAAAAGTAGTTTTTTCAGCTGTAAACGAGGCCGTTTCTCCTTCAATACTGCATCGAATCGGGTCAATAAATCGCTGTAGTATTGCCCCGTGATCTTCCTTCCCTTCTTTAGATAGTCGATGAGGATCACACCTTAGGAATCTCAAAGAATGGTCGCCGTGACCTTTCCGGCCGATGAAACGGTCGGCTCGTCCGGAAAAGTAAACTGCTTCGACTTGGTCTCCGGTCTGTAGTGGTGGATTCAAGTCTCATCCACAGTTACGAAACGCATGAAGAAATTCCTTAGATTGCATTGGATCCTGGCCAGACACTCTTCGGAAACGGTCACCCGATTTCGTTTTTGCTCCGATGTGAGCAAACGCGGTACCCATCATGCCGATAGCATTTTCATACCCAAAATTTCGTGTAGGGTATGGCCAACGTGTTCTTCTGAGATGCCTGTCGTCTCTGCTATCTCTTTCAGCTTCAATCGACGATCGGTTAACACGATATCATGAATCTTATAGACCATTTGATCGTTGGTAGCGAGTTTTGGGCGTCCAGAGCCGCATGGTTCATCACTTGCGCTTGTGCGGCCACGTTTGAACTCGCTCATCCAGAAGCAAATGGTCGAAAATGATGGAATACATCCCCCATGAACCTCCAGCAAAATACTTCGAATTTCCGTGGCCGTTTAACCAGCCATGCAGAAGTGTTTTATCACTGCACGAAATTCGATCTTATCCATTTATGTGAAACCTCCTGACTTACTACATAAAACACATTCTTAAACAACAACTATTGACAATAGACGTTTGAAATTTTGACAGTTGCCATAAAAGACGTTGCCCTTGCCGACCAATGAATTCACTTCAACCTTCGTGCGTCTTCTCTTGCCGATGCCGGAAACATTTCAGGTCGCCCTCGTATATGAACAGAGAACCTTAGTTTTTAGTCAAAGGGTACTCCCGAATCCTTTACCTTTTCTGTTCTTGTAATGAGTGTAGATTAAACAGTGTAATGGGAAATGATTAGATTAGAGAATTTGGTATAAGAGATCACTAAACATTTGCCAATGTTTAGAGATATGCGATTCAGAGTACACCAATCATTAATTAGGGTAAAATAAGTCTGCAACATAACACAGTCGGCTAGCGAACCGATAACGTTGCATATTTTTAGATTATCCGCGTATGGTAAAGCCTATATTGCAATTTATCGAGCAAATTATTCAGAAAAATATTAAGTAAAATTGGTCTGAGATTAAAATTCCGCGGAACTCCAGATAGTAGTCTATAGCGAACGGACGAATAACCATTATAGAAAACGTAACCGTTCCTTCCAAAGAGGTAAGATGAAATCAATTTCACCAAGCACACTAACTTCACCGATGAACGAAATATAATTTTTATAATATATTGAACTTTATATGCTGTTTTTACTTTGTTTATAATATTGTTATTACATGACCATGACAATGTTCTTCAGGGTTAGTCATAAATATAATATTATTAATATTACAAGATGGCACTAGTAACTAATAGCTCAGTTTACTTAACATTCACACTTTTCAGCCCGTATCTTTCATTAGTGTAGTATTTCTCTTACTAATATTACTACAAGTTCCATTAAAGTTTGGTCGTTGTTATATTTTTCGCGTGACGTTAACAGCATCAACAGCGTCTACATTTTATTTGTACGACGTTCTCTACCTTGTTAGTTTTAGACATTCTTCTATTCTTTGTATTCTCGCGAAATCTAACAACTTCTGAAGATATCTCTATTGCTCCTTTAGTTGTTCGGGCTCGAGGTAGCGTAGAATTTTTGCTAACGTTTCCAGATCACGTCTTACCTTCTATAAGAGAAAACGAGCCGCAACGGAACCGCTAAGGAGAAAAAACATCGTCCGAAACCGCAACGCGGGATCGAAACAGGCGGCGGCGTTCGGTTTTTCGGCGATGATGGAGTGTAGTCAAAGTGATGCACCTGCCGCTTTCCCATTTAGAATTCGGTCCGTGTGTGCGTGTATGTGTGCAAGCGAACGCTCGGCCACCTATTATTATCATTCCTGCCAATTAACCGCTGCCCGCCCGTTCGCTTTATGGATTTATAGGTTGATTGTCCGGTGCTCCTTGTCCACCATAAATAATGGCAATAATAGCGTAAAGAGGGAAGACAGAGAGGCGCTCCCGACAAAAGGAATGGATTATTTGTATTGATCGACGGATACGGAGCGGCGCGGCGGTCACAGATTATGATTGTAAGAGTGTGAAAGGATTGCGGTGGTGATGGCTCTGTTCTTACTTGTTGTTATTGTTGATGTTTGGTCTTTTCTAATGTCGCTCGGAAATTCCGAGAATGGAGGCGTCGTGGTCTGATTGATGTCGGCAACTTTGTCTAGTTTGGATTTTTAATGGAATGGTTTTTGTTGAACGATTTAAAACGCTTCGGCGGCTGATGCCTTTAAATTAGGTACCTACATCACTAATTCCGTTGTATTAAACCTTAACCAAACGTATAAGAACCAGTGGCAGCTCAAAATTCATTTATGTACGTATTTAGTACAATGAAGTTAAATTGAGAATGTTTTCTTAAATCGTAAATATTATATTAACGCTTAGTCGGAAATATTGATAACAATAGTAATAAACTCCATTTGTCCAAACAAACTTAAGAAAAAATTCAATAACAAAATACATTTAAAAAGAAAAAATAGTATAACAATACAAAGAATAAATATCACGTACAGTTAAAAAAAACATTTTACATTTGCTTTCACATTCTCTAAGGTTTAAAGTTGTAAACAAATCTGGTTAATATTGTTGGACGTGCAATATAGAAAAAAGGAAATAGTGTGGCTTGATATGTAATATGAAAAAAAAGAAAAGATACCATTAATGAAAAGAAACGAAACTATTACGAAAAGAAACAGTCACCATATATTTGGTTAACATTTTAGAGCATTTTAAGTGGTGCTTTTAGCAAAATGTTGGTACGTGCATTGGAGCATTAACAATTAATAATTTTCAAGATGGCAATTACTTGCAAAGCCAACTTCATATATCCCACCAGTGATGTATCAACCACAAGCTAACAGTTAATATGATACAAAATCAAAATAGTTACTAATTCTCGGAAGACAATTCCAATAATCTATACTTATCACTTGAAGGGATCTCCTTTACCTATAGATAACTCTATGAGAGCACATATCTGTCATTTGTGCATCGGCGTTGAGTATATTGGCTTTCATCATACAAGCTGCTCGACCATTTTCTTGTACAACAGCCATTCCTCATCTTTATTTTGATTCTGTTCTAATCATCTAGATACATCTATGAGATATGTACATCTTCTGGAACAACGAAGGTGTTTGAAGTTCTTTTCTTCTTCTTGTAATAGTTCCTATCCGTTTCGGATGTTGGCTAACATCCACGATATTTTAAGATTGTTTGTGGCTGCTCGGAATAGTCGTATTCATACCGAACCAGGCTCTGAGTTTTTTGAACTAAGAAATTCGACTTCTATCAATACCTCTCTTGCCAATGACTTTTCCCTGTAGAATATTCTGCATAATTTCTCATTATGTGACCTAAATATTGCAGCTTCCGAATTTTTACCACTTCCTTTTCGTCCTTCTCATAACTTCCATGTTTATTATGTATTCCGATATTATGTATTGCGATGTAACCACATCCCAAATGCCTTCAATTTCCTTGTTGTGGCTTCCCCGTAGAATAAAACGGAGAACAGATAATAGAGCAGGAGTCTTATCTTGGTGTTTAATGTTTTTTCATTTTATTAGAAGTAGACCTCGCCTTTTCGATTCCGCTACGTATTTCTTGTAAGTGAAGTTGTTATACTTTAAAAAATTTAGTACTTACAAGGAAGGTGAGTGTTGCTGATTGTTTGTTGACTTTATGAGAAATTATCCGCTTGCCCCTTCTCTACACTCCGATAGTAAGCTTACATCATGTCTGCGTAGTAAGTTAATATAATCCGTACCTTTAAGAACATGAACGCCGTCAGACTTATGTGGCAGGTATTTAAGGTATCTGAATTCTTTTAATTGATGGCGATGATATATGGATACCAAACTATCGATGCGTATTCAGTCTAGTTTGGAATGAACGAAGGCTATTGAGTAAACCATGTAATAATATGTGTTATCTGCAATAATATATGATCAAAAACTTTTAATACATCGTTGATCTCTCTGAACGTTTATTATTACTAGCTCATTTGGATTGCAATTCATTTAAATAATTGTTTTTACTATTACATTTATTAACATTAACAAAGTTACTAAAACAAATTCTATTTTCCCTTTTGCGTCATAATAAATTATTGGTCTTCGCCGCATTCTAGGTGGGAGAAACATTTGATGAAACAGTGTTTTTTGTTAAATTACCTCTAATTATTGAGGAAGAATTGAAATGTAAAGGAAAAATGTGTGTTTGAGCTTCGACAATATTCCAATTTTTTACTATTTTCAAAAGAAATGATTGGGTTGATTTCATACTGGTAGTATCTGAGCATTAGTATAAAGCTTGTCTATCAATCCAAACTAAAACACGAGACCTAACCATAGTCGCATAAAGTTACCTGTAATATTTACAAAAATAACGTTATGTTCATCTTCTCATTGTTACAGATTAATTTCTGACATTCGATTTAGCACATGGGCTGAAAAGTCTCGGGTCTAACAAAGAAAACACGGTTTTTTGGTTCAAAATTAGCTTTATTCATCAACGTAATCTCCATCAAGAGCAACGCAATCATTCCAGTGCCGCTCTAACATTTCAATACCACTTTTGTAGAACGATTTATCTTTTGCTTCAAAATAGGCCTCAGTTCCAGCGATAACCTCTTCATTCGTGCGAAATTTCTTACTGGCGAGCATTTTTTTGAGGTCTGCGAACAGCCAGTAGTCGCTGGGAGCCAAATCTGGCGAATACGGTGGATGTGGCAGCAATTCGACGTTCAATTCATGTAGTTTTGCCATTGTTTTGATTGACTTGTGACACGGTGTGTTGTCGTGATGAAACAAAATTTTTTTCTTTGCCATATGCGGTCCTTTCTTTGCAATTTCGGTCTTCAAACGCTCCAATAACGCTATATAATATTCACTGTTGATAACCTTTCCAGCCGATTGTCGTGCTTTCGGGCGCTTTGGACGAGGTTCACCAATTGCTGTCCACTCAGATGACGATCGTTTTGATTCCGGAGTGAAGTGATGGATCCATGTTTCATCCATTGTCACAAATCGACGCAAAAATTCCGGTTTGTTACGTTTAAACATGGCCAAACACTGCTCAGAATCATCAACACGTTCTTGTTTTTGGCCAACAGTGAGCAAACGCGGCACCCACTTTGAACAGAGCTTTCTCATAGTCAAATGCTCATGCAATATAAAGCCAATACGTTCTTTTGATATCTTTACGATGTCAGCTAACTCACTTCACTTCACTTTTCGATCATTCAAAACGATTTTGTGGATTTTTTTGATGTTTTCTGGTGTAACCGCCTCATTTGGACGTCCACTGCGTTCTGCCTCATCGGTGTCTCTACGACCACGTTTGAAGTCAGCAAACCAACGTTTTATTGTTGTTTCTGATGGAACGAAGTCCCCATGACACTTTTCAAGCCATTGCTTCGCTTGAACGGTATTTTTTCCCATCAAGAAGCAGTGTAAAATTAAAACACGGAATTGTTTCTGATCCATTGTTTTGAAAATAACAAAAGTAGCGTGACTCTTAGCGCAATAACTCACAAACTAATGAATAGAATATCATGAAATTTTAACAGCTGTCTTTTGAAGGTTAGTACTAACTGAGAGAAAGGTGACTGCAATAGAACTAGCGTCATCTATGTGTTAGGTCCGGGACTTTTCAGCCCATGTGTTAAAAGTTACATTGCAAGTATGTTATATAGATGCCCACGCCAACCAACATAGACTACCTTAGAAGGGGCCGTATTATGCCGCTGCACTACAGAAATTTTATTACAACTGCACCAATAACATTGTTCGACAAAAATTGAATCATTCGAGATTTCACTCGCTCACCTTATTCACTAAACTCAAACTTGTCCTTGCTAGAAACACCAACGAGGCAGTATTTTAGAGATCTCAAGAAAGATACAACAGTGGCGTAATGACACTTCGGTATCATTGGTGAAAGCACTTCGAGTTAAAAAACAGTATGTTGTAAAATAATAAGTCTTAATTCATTCTAAGTCTCACTTCTTACCAAATTCCATTTAAACTTCCTCAAGTGGCGGTGGAATTTGAAAATGGAGATTCTGAAAGAACATTTTCTACTTTATTTAATCGAAGAAGACTTACGAATGTTGAAGAACAAAAACAAAGGATATGTGAGTATCCAAAAATAATATTCACTCTGAGAAAGGAAAATCAGAAAACTACTAAAACGGAAAATAAAAATGGAAACACTAACGTCACCCACACAAGGCACTCGAGGTATACGGTGTACACTTCCCTAATAAATTCAATTTAACACTAGAAGAGTTTTTACTAATAAGTTTTCCAAGAATACGTCCAAATATTTCAAAAACAGAGAAAATAGCAGAACCGTTAAAAGCACGAATTTACTTTATTATGAACGTGCAAGATTTAACTATTTTAGTTAGCGTTAAAACCCAAAATTTACTTGTATTGAAATGAATTCTTTTATATCTACAAGTTATTGAACTTGCCAATGGAATCCCAATCATTTAAAGCAATTTATAATTTACATAGTTATATAGTATAGAATATGGTTATCCGAACATCTGTATTTAAATTTATATTAGTCACGTTTCGTATTTTCTAACCTGCCGTTTTATGGAACCATTCAAGAGATATTTCTATTTGTCTTCGCATTACAAAGGTGGAATCTTTAAACGCAGAAATTACTTTATTATAGGTCCTACGGTTAATCTTTGCACAATTACCATAACTTGCCCCTTGCACGTGTTTTTAACAAGGTAGGGTTCCTTTGGGGTTTTCCAATAGCCCGTCAATAAAATGAAGAAATATTCAAATTACTTTCCTATATCCGCTACTCCGAGGTTTCTTTTAAGTAAGATGATATATTTTAACTTGAATTGATATCAGAGAACTCAGAATAGCTGATAAATAAGTTGAAAATGTGCAATTGGCCAAATTAGTCCTGCGTATTTCTTTTTAGCTTTGTATACAAAAGCTGTGTATTTTTGAAATTTAGAAGAAAATTCAGTAATCAATAATATTTGTAAAACAATCTGTTACGAAAGTATTATATATAAACCCCTATAAAAGCTGATTCGAACCGGAATATGTGGAGCTATTTGTCATTTTCGAAATATGTAGAATTGTTAAAAAAGTCACGTTGCCATGTAAAAATTAAACAACTTTTAACTATTAGCTTTTTGATACTATAACGTAAACATAATGGAAGTTCTTTGGGTCTGACTCCTGTTTTACTTTTTACAAAGGTGAGCTCTACCTATAACATTCTCCATAATTGATTGCAAAGTGACCCCATCTATTATTTGTATTTCCTGGGGAATATTGTCTTTGGAGTCAGTAAGAATTCGGAGTTTATTAACAAGCGCTTGCTGTTCCAAATATCTTCATAAAAATAAATCTGAAGCCGTCAGATTAGAAGAACATGACCCTCAGCGAAACTTCGCACTTTTGGAACTTATTCTACGTGTATGTAGTGTACAGTTACCCCGTTTTGTTACCACCACGCTCCAGGGTTGTCTTTGACACACAAATTTTCTTAATATTTTACGATTTCTTTCGCCTGTAATTGTGACAGTATCTTTTGTCATCCATGAAGAAATACTGACAAAGCACATGCTCTGAGGTATTCCAACACAAAACTGTGACTGTAAGAGAGTGAATGACTGTCAGATTTTCATTTCGCCCAAAATCTGTCATTTTGTCTGCTTATAAAGCCATTTAAATGAAAATGGGGTTTGTCTCCCATAATCAATTCGTTAATAAACTTTTCTATGGATATTGTTTGAATACAAATGCAATAATTTGGCCATGTTTGACCGTCTATGAGTTTTAGCTCCTGTACTAATTAGATCTTTCATAGAAACATCTTAAGATCTCTTTATGCGCGCATCACTCTTGCCATACTCATTGAACATTTTTTCAATCCTTCGGCGATCCTAGACAGAATCTTCTTAAAAACGGCTAACGAGGGCCAATACCTCTGGTTTTGAAACAGGATTTTTTTCATGAAAGTGACACATGTGTGCACGAACCTGTGCAAGAACAATGGAGTGCAGATATTGAAAGTAAAACTCGGTATATTTTATACGTTCTGTGATGGTAAATCTACCTATAACTTATTTGCAAATTTTATATTCTAAAAGTCTAAAACAAAAATCAAATCTAATATAAAAAGTCACTTTACCATTCAGAAATTATTTAATTTTTAATTGGTAATGTGACTTTGGCTCAAATGTACGAAAAATGAAAAGGTGTAATTGTATGGAAGATAAATTCAAAAAATGTGGAACACCAAAATTAAAAAACCTTAGGAAATTGTAATATGTGCCGCCCTTAGATGTAGAATGTGTATACATAATACATCCACCCAACAAAGCTCGCATACATACACATAGACTGCAAACACTGCAATAATAATGTAATCAAAATTAAAAGGTAACGTGCTTACGATCGAAGATTTAAGCTCTGAATAATAAGAATACTTTTATTTTAAATAACTTCATCATTTTTTTCTCATATCTACGAAGAAATTTTCGCCAAATATTTTGGATTTAATGATTTAAAATTAGGTCTTTCCATCTTCATACCCTATTATTTTATTTTTGAAAACAATAGTCATACCTAACGCTATCACCTGTGATCTTCCTCCCACAGTTTTGACGATTTTTAGTTTTAAATTATAAAACAATAATTTCGATAACGAAGAGTAAAATAACTAAAGAATCATTTGAATAATCTAAAATTTACTGTTACTACTACTAAAAATGACTATTGCTAATCACACATTACTAAAATATAAACAATTAAATCGAAGGCTTCAAGCTTTCTAATATAATACCCACAGAATTTTACGAATTAACATAAAAACTATTCAAAAATGCGTAGTAAATTTACTGGCTCAGTTTTCACCTGAACAAAATTCAATATCATTAATATGTATTTATACGAAACAATTTTATTCCATGTCATTTAGAAAGGAACAACCTGTACCTGTGCCCATAAATACATAACATTATGTAGGTTGCTATCAGTCACCCAAACTGATGTATTACAATACAATATTTCGTATTAACATACAACACTGAAAAATGTAAATAACCCGTCCGTGACGCAAAGAAAATCGAGCAGTCGACGCTATAGTTTAAGTTACATCTGGTCGATGATAGAAATCACAAGCCCAGTTAGAATTCCGTGTCTGATTTTGGAATAGTTCTGTATTTGCTATACGCCCTTAACTTATTATTAAATACAATGGATTTTATTGACAAATAAAGCTATATCTTCACACAACAATACCTTTTTTTATGGGAGACTTCAATATATAACTAGCGCTTTGTAAGTAATTAAAGAAATGTTTTTTTGTCGCTTTTCTTCTGTAACTTTACAAGATTCTGATATCATTGTTTAACAATAATATGCAAGAATGCCGATATTTCACTTACTTTGAAAATATTTTTCAATGGTAGATAATCATCAGCGTTATCTTGCTTTGGAAAAACGAAATTCAACGCGTGGCAACCTCTAATAAGTTTAACAATTTCTTCATCTTTTTCTGTTTCCTACAAAGTTTTGTGTCACGTTTTCAAAAGTGTTTCAAATCACTTAAACTCTCTATAAATACTATATCTTGCAACAGATTTCTTTGAGATATTAGGAACATTACCTTCTTAAGTTTTCCAGGTTTAAGTTTGAACATTTTTATTCAAGAAATTGAAATCTATGTCCTTCCCTTCTCATTGCTTTTACAAAGTAGTTCATTAAACCTAATTTAACGTGTACATTGTTCTTATTTAAAGTATTGGGGATCAGAAACCATTTCGCCATATTTCTTAGTAAACAACTTAAAAATATAAAACAACTATTTCAAATACAACACATTCTGTCTATTCGTTTCCGTTTCATATTTACATAGGAAGGAACAGGAAAGATGATGATTTAACAGAAAACAACTAATGGTAAATGAGAACAATCCACATTGGTGAAGAAGGAAATCCAACATCTAGCCTACCCAAATTAGATTATAACTTTTGTGTATTTTATAAATTATCGCGCCGTATAGCATTATGCGAATCTCTACAGTGACATTGGTAGGCGTACCAACTCTAGCACAAATTAATTTTTCTAGAAGCAACTTTCTGAGACGTGCAAAGTTAGAACATTCTATGGAAAGATGATTTGTCTCCTAATGAATCTCCACCGACACAAGAAGGCAAATCAAGTGGAGATGAACTAGGAACTGGCGATTGTTGAATAAAAAAAATGGCTTTATTTACACCAAATATTGTGATGAACATGAGGATGTATTTTGGCGTAATGTGCCATTCGCCTTATGTAGAATACTCTCCAATGATTCTCTCAAAGCGCGTCTCAAAAAGCGATGTTTCATCAAGGAAATAACGTTCGCTGCTGAAAAAGCTATGTCACTAATTTTTCAGTAAATGGATGGATTCTTTTGCTTCACTGTCAGCAACAATACTTAGCTCAAGGTGGCCTTTAATCCAATAAAATTTGATACTTACTTCAGCCTTCCGCAGTTTGTTAAACTCATTGCGCATGTTCAACACACTAGGGTGAGTTTTTGTAGGATATTTTCTATTTTGTAAAGATTCTAATACGCTTCTAGAGTTACCCATAAACTTCTCAGACTTTTTCTTCCAACATACCTAATAGAGGGTGCTTAATAACTGCAGCTTTGGCTGTGAATACAGAAGCTTTATCGTGAATCTTTACCAGCCTCTTATATCTATAGCAAGCATAAACTCCATACCCACAACTTCCTGTATATTTAGATCCATAAACATAAAGACATACTACATCCACAGCTTCAGTCAAGATTTTCCGAAATAATTTGGGAACCATGAAAGTGTTTTCCGTTATGTTCTAGATAAGTTAAATCCAAAAAAGGGTTATGGCGACTATCCTGAAAATCATGGAAAAATTTCAATACAGGTAGTCCTTAAAAATTTTCGGAACAGCAATCGCAAATGTACTAACAGATATCCTTAATAAAACTAGCACCACTATAGACGCTCAACATGAATTCTGCAAAGGGAAACGAACTGTAACTGGCTTAATGGAGGTGATGAATCCGATATTTGAGGCAATAGGGAATGAGAAATACTTGCAACTGATTTGCTGTAATTTAAGCAAAGTATTTGATACAGTGAATTATGAATTATTGGTGCAAAAATTGTCTTACAATGTACGGCTTGCTGGCATCTAATCTATTTGACAGGCTTCAATATTCGATTTTCCTAAGGAATCCGTGCTAGGATTATTGTTATTTGCTATATACATACGCTACACTAGTCTTTCAAGGACTGTATTTGGCATACTGTCCATTCCTCTTGTAAAATACTCCACAGGTGACCTACGGAGGTAGAACATACTTTTCGGACCCTCCTGTTCAATCCATCCCATAACAGGTCGATGGGGTTTAGATCGAGGCCTTACGGCGGCCATGTCATTATTTGTAAAGTGCAATTACCTTGTTCTTCATTTAAGAGATTTTTACATATCACTGCCGAGTGTTTGAGGTCGTTGCCCTGCATAAATACAAAATTTTCACCGATTAGTCGTTGCCCCGATGGTATTGCATTTTCTTGCAGTATTTCTAAGTAACCGTCTTTTCGCAAAATATCTTCAATGCACTTCAAGTCTTCTGTTCCGTCCTAGAAAGAACAACCCCAAACAAGCACAGAACTTCTAACAGCATTCTTTGGTCTTTCACCTTGATTGTTGTTGACTCATCAGTCCATAGCACCCTTTTCCAATCATCCCCTGTCTGATTTTTATGTGTTTCTGCCCACTGTAGCCATTTTTGCATGGTAGTGTACATAAATTACTTTGTAGTAAATGTCTTATATGATACGACACAAAGTTTCGAAACCATGTATTTATCTGGCTAAATTGTATTATATATCGTAATAGCGGATAAAACGTTAATTTCTTTGCAACAAGAGCCAATCAACATTTTTCAAGGCGGTGTTCGCGTTCAACACCCTAAGTACATTCTAGATTGGGTGCCTTCACCTAAGAAGAAATTTAATTGTTGTCGCATGTAATTTATAATTTTAATTGTGAAAATAGTAAATTACATAAATTTTGCACTTACCATAAATCTAGCAAGTCAAACAGTAGTTGGCACCCTGCTACAAATCGATAACAATTTGATGATACACGCAAAAGGAAGTAGTGTTAAATGTTAATCTTTTCAGACTCTTGTATATCATACAAGATCTGTTTTTCTTTTCTTAGTGCATACTTGCCTTTAGTAATTATCTAAAACGATCATTTAGAATTTCTAGGAAATTGCTCACATAAAATATACTTTACATAATATAAAGATCTCTAAATAGCTGTATCGTTTTGTTCTTAGTCAATGATTACCCATTATCTCCTTTAATACATACAGACAGAACATCCGCACTTTTCTAAGTTTTATTAAATACATGACAACACTCTAGCGTGTTTGGTCCAATGAAAAAGCTTGATCTTAACGGTTCTCCATAGATCTCGTAAGAAAATAATTAAGGAAAATTGGATCTTTTCGAACGAAATGAGGAATAATTGTACCGCTTGCGTAGTAGCCAATCGTCGTTAACGAGATATCAAGAGACATATACAGACCTATAAATGTAGCATAAACTGTGCATAAATGCGCCATAATCACCGCTTTTAGTGGGATTGTAACCGGATTGATTACATTTCCGCGTGACGAATTAATTAATCTCAATAAAAATGGTAGGATATGGGTCGTTTTGATTTCGTTATAATTGCATGTTGATTTATTCTTAACTTATTTGCGCATTAAAGAGAGAGCTTAACGAGATATATGGTAACACAAAGTATACAAAAAAATTATTGCCGCTATCTAATGAAGGGTCAAGAACTTACGTACATAATTGTGCAATTAAGTAAGATGTTGGTTGTCCCAGTCTCAATTGCAGTAAAACCCTTGCGCCGACTAAAACCTGACGGACGCTTTTCAAAAGAAACAAAAATAACTGTACAGAATTAAAGCATGATTTCAATTTGTAATAGCGGTTTTAAAATGTTAATTACAAGCAAATCCATAACAAAAACTTAGAACTAACCAATGAGCATTGTACCTCAGTATATTCAAGAGGCTTCAATACTCAAAACATGTAATATTATTATATTATATATATTTATTAACTGCGGACTTTCATCATTTATGATGAAACAACTGCTTTAAATGTACATAAAGCCAGGACACTGCTAACATATTCAATCCTGCATTTTTCGTAGTTTTACAGAGAATAATAGCTATAATAATATAATACTAAAATACTAAAAAATTATATATGAAAAAGATGAGTGCAAGATGGGTGCCCCGAATTTTAACCATTGATTAACAATGAAATCGGGTATTGACTTGTAAGCATCCATCAGGCACCAAGCAAGCAAAAAGAACTTTCTTAGTACGTGACCATGGATGGGTGCACCATTATCATCCCGAGACCAAAGTGCAGAGAGTGGAAACATCATGGTTTTCCTGCTCCTCCACGCAAATTTACGGTCGTGCCGTCTGCTGGAAAGGTTTTGCTATCTGTGTTCTGGGATGCTCAAGAAATCATTCTGACTGACTATTTGCAAAAAGGAAAGAGCATTACAAGGGCTTACTACGCACAACTAATTTCTAAATTGCGAGACGCTATTAAAGAGAAACGCCGAGTAAAGTTAAGGCACAGTGTGCTGTTCTATCAGGATAATGCTCCCAGCCATACATCTGGTATTGCTATGGCTGCTATATACCAAGCAGGCTTTGAATTAGTGGAGCATCCGCCATATTCACCGGTCCTAGCCCCTAGCGATTACAAGATGCTCCTCAAATTAAAAGAAATCTTGCGAGGGGCAAAATTTTCCAGTAATTATGAAGTGGTGCAAGCTGTACAGAGGTAGTTTGCAGAGATCGGACCAAAGTTTTTCCAGATGACTGTTGAGACGCTGAAACACCGATGGACCAAGTGCATTAGTGTAGAGGGTGACTATGTCGAAGAATAAAATATATAACTGTAATTTTACTGTAAGGGGATCATGGGTACAGCCTAGAGTATATGCAGATAGCCTTAATGTAGTGTGCTCTTATTGGACCGACCCTTGTATCAAATCTTTTCCTGTACGACACGAGATCTAATTCTGATATGAAGTGCAATGTAGTTGAAAATTGGTAAATTTAGGTACCGCATAAGCTTAACATATTTGTTTCGCGAAATTGAAATTTTATGAAGTTAATTGTCTATCTATATCTTACGAACTGTTCACTTTACCTTTCAATATGTGGCAAGAAACAATCCTCTGAAACACTTTTGTATTGGTTTTAGTTGATGGTCTTCTTCACACAATACAGTAGCCTTGGACCCAGTATTCTAATCCATAACCGAGATAAGGTATTACTTGACGCAATATAAAAATTGCAAGAAATGTTTGTTGGTATAGTTGTAACGGTTGTCTGGTTCCGCCGTGTCACTAGGTTTCTGTCCCTGACGTTTCGCGAACAACTGCGGTTCGCATTTTCAAATGCGAACCTAGTGACACGGCGGAACCCGACAACCGTTACAACTATGTCAAACGGCCGTTAACGTCTAAGATACTATTTAATGTTTGTTGGTACTTACTAAACCTGCAGAAACGAATACGCACTGATTGGCGGCATGATATATTTCGAAAGCGGTCAGAAATATATCATCGTCGCCAATGAGCGTGCACTCATTTCTGCAAGTTTATTGTTTATGCAAATATCAATCTAATTGAACATATATTATTACATTGTTCCAACATATGTAAATGAAACAAAATTATTCTTGAAAATATTAAAGTATGAGTATATTTAAAATGAATGGAAAGATAGTAAGTGTGTACTATAGTTAGGTTAAGATTTAAAAAAGTTATTTTTTTCGTAATAACTTGTATTTATACTATTGCCATTTATGGGTCATAATTACGTCATTGAATATATATCGGGTATCTCGATCTCTGCTAACTAGTTTCTTCATAAAATAATTATACACATAATGAAACCAATTACGTTTCCGTCATTTTCTCCTAGTTTCTAACATATTAGTCCCTTTGTTTCCGCCATATCAAGTCTTCGACATTCAAGAAAAAGTTGCGGATTGACTATTTGATGAAATCCGCGTAGAGAAAAACCTGAACGTTCAACACTCGGTACGTGATACCTATACTGAAGCAATTTACCCTATGCGAACGACTCGACTTCGAAATAAGATAATCAGTCTTCCTTCGAACGGTACGAATACCGACGCGAAGAGCAGATGAGTTACGCATGGTGGTCCTGGCAGGTGCACGCGCTTACCAGACCCGCCCGAGGCGCTTTTTATCCATCACTTTGCAGTTCTTATCCGTCTGATTGACGTTTAATCATATGCGAGAGAGTCTCCGATACCGTCGGACCGTCAGCAGACGGGCTATGATGAATAAGCGCGTTGAAATGACCGGCTATATGGAAAACGTATAGCGTGAACGCGGACGATCTCGAACGATTCCGAACACTTCGAACAGGGTACAGGAGGATAATTTGTTGGAACTTATCTTAAATGTCGTCATTCGAAAAGGGAATAATATATGGAAGTAAACTAAATATTTGGAAGTTAACTTTCGTGTAAAGGAAGCAGGTCTTTCGAAAGAGTGCCTAAATTGTCGGCAAACATGCGCCGGTATTTGTAACAATTTAATGACCAGGTTATTATCTTCCTTCCAGATAATTAAGGGTCGGCTAGTTTTCATCTAAACGGAAGGTTAACGGGGTCTGGCAGACTCAAATGTTTCTATACAGTACGAGCCTAATATTCACGTAACATTTACGTCCTTCGTTAGTTACAATCGTTTAGAAATGTTGATAAGTATTGACCGAGAAAAACAAAACTTCTACATATATGTTGGTGATGTTCGTGTCTTGGTTTGACGTGTGGTACGAGGTAGGCACCATAAATTCTCGGCCTGATATAGAAAAGAGAAACTTGGAACAATATCAGATATTTTAGATTTTTTTTTAACTCCCCTAACTTCTATACATTTATTACAACGATTAATTAGTAATTCGATATCCTTACAAAAATAATCTGAAGTTTTTCCGTCAAAATATTGGTTACAACTCACGGTCGTCCTTCAAACTACGTCTTCTAAGGTCTTCTTTAAATTAGAAAACAAATAAAAATCACAAGAAGCCATATCCAGACTATACAGTGATTGTTCCAATTTTTGAAAGCCTCATTCGCGGATGGCAGCTTGTGAAACGGCGGCAGATGGGAGCATTGTATTGAAATAATCGCATAACTTTTGTCAATTTTCCACGTCGTTTTGCACGAATAGTGTCCCTTAATTTATGCAATAAAGAAGCATAATATATGCCGTTCATAATCGTATTGCACTCTTTAAAGTCAATTAGCAAAATGCCCTCACAATCGCAGAATATTGTGGTAATTACCTTCTTCCTTGATTGAACGACTTTCGCCTTTCTGGGACGAGGTTTATCAGGTCACCGCCATTCCATGCACTCCCTTTTCGATGAAAGATCGTAAAATATAACCATTGTTTTATTCCCTGTAGCAATGGACTCCGAAATCGGTTTTAGGCGGTCTCCACACATGTTTAAAGACGACCGCGTACATTCGACTCGACATTCATGTTGGAGAGCAGAAAGCAGCCGCGATGCCCATCTTGCACTAATTTTATTTACACCCAAATGGTCATGGAGAATTCGACGAATACTTATTTCAAATATATTTGTTATTACTGCTAATTGCGAGAAAATCAAGTTTAATCCCAACGGATTTCTTTCTATTGAAACGCTTAAGAAAACTGGTGTCACCTTTATATCTAAGAATAAAGATGAACTAAGTCGTAGAATATTACAAGTAGTTGCAATTGACGATGAGCAAAATGATAAATAGTGTAAAGCAGACGGTTACTTTACGCTATTCTGCGACATTGAAATGCATTTTCTATTTGACGAGAAACACCAACAACAGCAGGATATGGGGTGAATCAAAAACTAATGTATGACAGAAAGCACGCCATTGACGGCCTCCTCACCTTTAAAGTGAATGAGCTTGTTTTAGCGGCCCGAAAAGATCGAAATCTGATGGTGGCAGGTCAGGGCTGCACGGGGGATGAGGCAAGACTTTTCATCCAACTTTCACGATTCCTTCGGTGGTGTGACGATTGGTGAGTCCTTTGAATGCCCCAGGTGTGAAATAATCCTCATCACACCGCCTTTACTGACCGAAAAGATGTAACACAATTCATCCAGAGCTATCCAGCGGTCACAGGAATGATGTCTAGCTAAATGTTGCATGGAGTCACTGTAATCAACAGCCTGCCGCTACGCTTTTAATAAGCCAGCGGTATTTGTCCTTCGACTTCGTTTCAGAGATGAACGTATCATCTAACAATACTGACATCTACTACTGCGTCACGGCACTCATTTTTCAGTCCTTCATGGATGCGAATGGGCATATCACGTTCTGCATTCAAGAACTCAATCACAGAACGGTGTCTAATACAAACAACGATGTCGACCATTTTGTGGGTGACTGCTGCTGCTACTTATCGACACAGAAAGTTACTAGTGCAATGAATTGTAGAAAATGGTTTAAGGAATAGCACCAAATTCAAATTTTTCACTGAGCTAACTTTATTTAAGCAAAAAAGGTAGCCATTAGATATTGACTGATCCACGTACATTACAAATTTATCAATGGAATTGCTTATTAAATTTAAATTGAGAAATAATAATTCTTCTTGAATTATGTTCTTTCATGACTTGACACTTGGACTGCTTCGATTTACACAAAAAAATTATCTGCTGTTCCCTAACTCTTGCCCGCGAGTGTATCTTTGAGCAGCCGCGCGGCTAATATCTCGGTAAGTGGGCCGTAATCAAGCGGCGTATTGGTGCGTTGAGCACGAGTTCTACTTCAAGCCCTGACTCAGACGGGCGAAATTTCCCTCTTCTACTGCGTGCGGTAGTTGAACCATACCTTGCGGCTACGGCCGTCGTTATATGTGCTGCGCGAAAGAAGGCGAAAAAACCGATGCTACGCAAATAATATAATTGGAAATGACGGTAGGTAAATCGATGGATAAATACGCCGCCGAACTGGATCTGGAGCTGTTGCTTGTTTGCGATTCGTTTTCTTTTGTTTTGGAAACAAAAACTGCCTGAAGCGCTAAATCGTAGAAGACTCGATAATTTGCTCAATTTTGTATTAAATATTCGGAAAACAATAGAGTCAATCATATTGACAAAGTAACAGTGTGCTAAGTGTGCATTGCTAAGAATAATTAAGAAGAAATATTAAATAATTGAAGAACTTATTACCCTCTCACCCACTCAACATGGTCCTTTTTAGTGACGACTGTACTAGACACTGAGATACGAAGTGCTCTGTTATTTCTTCTACGACACGAGACGAGCTGTCAGTGCCCGGCCAAAATAATCGTGCGAAGGTCCTTTCTGAATAGTCTTAAGTATCTTACCGCTGTCCATATATTTGGATAAATCAAGATAACATGAATTTATTCCATCCCAATTTTCCAAAAAAATTTCATGGGTTCTGATTAGAACAGGTTCAGATCATGAAAATTCAATCACGAAATTTGGTAGAATGCTTTAAACCTATCAGGCTTCTCCCTGATCCCTCCAAAATAGCTAAACACTGGGTTCAGGTCTAGACTCATACTTGATTGATCAGTAATATTCCCAAAGGGTGCTGTATGGGCACAATAACATTGACGATGTTTCTTTATGTTGGAAAAGCTTTCGACTCCGCATTAACAAGCTTTTTGCTCGGGTATTAGCACGTATCTAATACTGCCACCTCTCACACAGATTTTTCTTGAATGTTTGGTGCCATTGGAGAATCCCTTAGTAAAAAGTATCCCTTCGTGCTGGGTCTAACGTTGCATAATTCTTTTAGTCAGGACCTCCAGATCCGCACTATGTAAACATGGCAAGATACGTGGATGTCATGATGTACACAACAGATCACAATTAGAGGTATAGAATGTTAAATATCCAAAGAGGTGTGGACGGAATATCCTAGAGATGCAAACAATGGCGACTCACACTCAATAGATTTAGAACTCGTGCTAGCCGTTTCACTCAAAATACTATCTTGTTGAACGGTGACAATATCCAATGGTCCGATCAAACAAAATTATTTGCCCTGGATGGAATAAAGACCTTTGTGGCGTAGTTACCTTCAATAAGTGCTCCAAAATCTGCACATAATATTTGCTTGTATGCCGAAGTAGTAATGATACTTTGCGCTTGAGTGCATCGAAACTTGAATTATTAAGATAATAACTAAAGAATCGTAATATATATATCAGAAATTAAACAGTAAGATAGGGTTTTGACTTTTTTTACATTCAATAAAAAAGTTTCTCAACTAGTTTCAATCAATTTATACTGCTTGCACACGCTTTTGTTTTGTTCAATATTGATTACAGTCTTTTCTTAACTAATTTATTGTTGGAGAGGAAGTATCATAGCTCTTCCATTTTGCTTGATTTTTGCCAAGATTCCCGACAGTTCTCTTCATATGTTCTACATTGCAGTTTCTTTCCTATAGCTATAGTACTATAATACATTTACTAAGTTAATTTTGGGTGCAAAATGATCTAAAATTTAACGAAAACGAAAGGGTTCCTTAATTAACAATTAAATGCCTCTGATATAAAGGTCACATTACAAAGTCTCGAAATCTAAGAAGTGTCGAATTTAAGTATGACATATGCACATCTACACAGTAATTTGAAAATTTCAAATTCATGAATCAATTATGGATGCAAATATTGGTTAATGGCATGCTGACTACGTTGTGAATGCTTACTTGTCTAACAACTAGGCAGAAAAGAAAAATTGGCTTTGATTAAGCAACATTTGGGATATAGCCAGTCTGAACAGTAAATAACTCCAAAATGAAATCCGAAAAATCTAATACAAGTTCAAAAAACTGATTTTTCTTTCTTGCAATCGGTATGACATCTTTGGATTGAAGAAAATTTACAATTGTGCTTTTGAGAAGCACTCATAGCATAGTCTGAAGCGCACAATTGACATAATATCTGGATCATGAACGATACGAACCTATAAGCTGTAAAATTGCGCCTGTAAATAGAATCAAACCTGTTAAAAGTATAATATTTACAAAATTCAAATCATTTTAGGTGGATTAGGGATTGATGTAAGTAATTGTCTAAACTTACCGTTCTAAAATAATATAATCTTTTTTATAATATACATTCGAAATTTTAAAGCCTTATTTTTTTTTTTTTTTTCAAAGCAATATTCAAGAGTCCAGTTCTATTCTAAATAAACCCTGAGAAATTCCGCTATGATACGTTTTGTGGAAACTCGGTACACACCATAGGCGTCACTTCGTTTGAATAAGCGACAAGTTTTTCATTTTCATATCCAATCTTGCCCATATACACGCAGAAAAACGTTTGTTTGTACTGTCCGCCTTCTTTCAAGATAATAATCGTTTCAGTTATCCACAACAAATCAATAGAAATATTTTCTCCGCATTTTTTTCTCCGCTAAAGAGAATTATATATTTGTAATGAAACAATAGTATTTCTTTGCTTAAGAAATTCGTTAACTTGATTCAAGAAAATCTTGCAGACAATTTTAAAATATTTATTAATTGTTTTTGTTGTTTGGGCTATTTTCCTTCATCGTTTGTGAATCATCCACTTATGTCCGACGTTTCGGCGTTTGCGGGGTATAGCCCGAGAAGGGCTGGGTGTTTATTTGCCAGATTAAATCCATGCGTTCGGGATGATTTGTATGTGCTGGACGTATTGCCTATGTTTTTTATTTATTAGAGAAACTGTCGTATCGACACGTATTCTAGCTCTCGATTTTCGTATTCCACCTGACTACCACTAAGCCAATAGGGGAGATAATAACTACTGTATTAAACCTTCCTTTAAACTACAATTTCAGTAACATTTTCTTAACTAAGCATTTTTCTGTCTTGCATTTATTTGATTTTCTAACCCCAAGGAAATACTCATTTGATGTAAGTATAATTTCAAGAATATTATTTTCTTATATTAAATATTTTTTTAGTCTTTCACGAAAAATTATTTACTTGAATAGAGACAGATTTTTATGAGAAAATCTGTTTTCTTGGTCCAAGAAAACACTTTTCTGAGTATAATTAAAGTAGTACCCTCTGGCGCTAGCCCGTATCACTTAAATTATTTTCACAACGACATGGTCTTTTTATAAAATGGCTTATCAGTTTCATAATGATTACTTGGGTTATGTTATTTCACTAATTTTAATCATTACAGTTTGAAGAACTGTAGATCACAAGGCATATCTTTATCCTTGAAGTATTGGAGTATCTGTTTCTTCGATTAAGATGATATATATGTGGTTTCCTAGAAGCACGTAGTGATACAGGGCATTATCTAATACTATCAAGGATGAACTCCCCAAATTTTCAAGCAATTTCTGGAATATTCATTTTAAAAATATTTCACCAAAGAGAAGGTTTTCGTGATGAAAAAGCAAATACTGACGAAGTATTAGGCACAAAATCAGAGGTTGACCTTTTTCTTTTATAACCTTTTTACGCACGTTTTTATGTTGCTGTCCTGACAAGATTTACCAGGATTACATTTCTTATTGAAAAATAAATGTCTAGCAAAAAAACTCATTAAATTTCCTGCATTTCCTTTTAGTAATGTTAAAGTAGATTTGATACAAAAATGAAACTTGTACTGACTGAAAAATTATCATCGGTTCGGCTGCTGTTGTTGATATTATGAAAGAGTGGTAAGTCTTTTTTCTCAAACTTCTCCATAAATTGTACTAACTCACATGTAATTAATATCTAACAAGCATGAATTTCTCTAAAAACTTACTTTGAGGATACATTATGTAGTAACTTTTGCATACTGAGATATAGAGAGCACCACTAATTAAATATCAATACCAAAAATTAACCTTTATTTTTATTTTTTTTATTTAGCTACAGCGAACTATCAAAGTTGATAGGTTGGTTGGAAAATGGAATTAAACCGAGTACATTTTCGCGCAATAATTTTTCATAATTTCCAAAGACGGGGTTGGTTTCTGTTTTTGCAATGAAGCACCACATCAGTCAAGAATTTCTCATTGGTATTGAGAAATAAAACGTGGTTAGATTAGTCTTAGCAACGATTCAAGGTCAGATGCACCAAAAACGGCAGTCACTCAGGAAGACTCCAATCTGTGCTCAAGATCATCAACGAAGATCGACATGTGACATATCGCGGCATTGGGGCATCATTGGGGATTTCAAAAAGCTCAATTCAAAAACTTTTGCAGGAAGAATTGTGTATAAAAAAATAATTTCCCGTTGGATACCACATCTGCTGATCGAAGAACAGAAAGCAAATAGGATGAATTAGGTCCAAACCGCTTCGACGCCGGAGATTCTAAAGATATGTACGACATCGTAAGTGGTAACGAATTTTGGATTTACTCATTCGAGCCAGAAAATAAACGACAGTCGTCTGTTTAAACGCTTCAAGGTGAAGAAAAGCCGACAAAGACATTCGTTCTCGAAGTGTCTCCAAAAAGATGGTGGCGACGCTTGTCTCAAAAACACGCTGAATTTCAAAAAATCAAGCTTGAACGACGAATCGTCCTCCACCAAGATGCAAGTTCGCACACAGGACGTAACACAAATGATTTTTTAATGCAGCAAAACGTTAAATTATTACGTCATGCTCCATACAGTCCGGATCTAAGTTCCGACGACTTCTTTATCTTTCCAAAAATCAAGAACAAACTGCGTGATCAAGAATTCCAGTCGTCAGAAGAAGCAGTCGATGCCTTCAAAAACGCAATTTTGACTGTACCAACAAACGAGTGGAATAACTGCTTCCAGAGTTGGCACGAGCATATGCTAAAGTGTATTAATCTTAATAGACAATACTTCGAAGAACAATAAAGTTTTTAAAATCTATCAACTGTTTTATTCCAGCTGTATATGCATAATTTAAAGGACAACCCTCGTATACGTTTCTTCCCATTTAGCCAATATTGATTTAATTAATAAATATTGTTTACCAACTGCATAATGCATGCAGAGATTAACGATTCATTAATGTCAAAATCTGTTCAAAAAAACGAGTCACTGAAACAAGATACAAAGGTAAATAATTTCTAAAATCAGGTTCGTAATATCTTGAGATTGTAAAAAAAGAAATTCCTTGTACCAAAATGATTATTTGTATAAATCTGAGATTATTTTTGCTTAAACGTATGTATGTTTTAAATTCTCACTTAGTATTGCAGAAATGTTGCTTTAGCAGATCTTTAATCATTTACTGCTACCGATTTTTACCCCGTATCTTACTTGTCTTATATCTTTAAACATTAGCTCACAACGCACAACTATATTTATATCCCACTGTCGAATTCCTAGCACGTATCGCTCTTGTTTTTACCCTCCGTCGTATAACACAAACCGCTCTCGCAACAAAACAACCGAAGCCCCGGTTATTACTTCTTCGCTCTTCGCACGTGTTCCCGCTGTCAGCGAGCGGAGAAGGAACACGGCTCGCTTTCGATGCGATGACGACCGTCAAGAGGAGACCGCCGTGCGCTGGATACACCCGGAATCTTAAAGAAACTGCCGGCTCTCTCGTCGGTCGCGGTTTAACTTGCCCGCTTACGTCTCGGATCTCACTCCGAGATGTTATTATTTCATATTTTCTCTCCTTCAGCGCACCATAGCTGTGGATGCATGTTTATAAGTATTTTGTATCATCGGTTATACGTACAACGTATACGTACGCACGCCGCCGGTCGGGGCGTGGGTCTTTCGTCGAGGTCGACGTGTCCAAAAGGACAGAGACGAATAGTATTTTGTATTCATATAACAGGGGATCGTTGGGTGCAGCGCGTTTGTCACTTGTTATCGCCAGATCGGCGCCCGTGTCCAGACGACACCACCGAGACCCTACCCTTCTTCCTTCGCTTCTTCAACTCGCACTATTTCTTCTTCATCTTCTATATACCATCGTGGTCATCATCGACTTCATCACCACACACTTATCAGTGAAATACATATAATAGATGAGATAGATCAAATAATAACACTATATCATCATCACGCGGTTAGATCTATGTAACTCTAAATTCTAGTGTACTGCACTCAGCGCAATTTCTGTAGTTCCATATAATTTTGTAGTTCTCCTATAAACACTTAGCAACAGTGTCAGTTGGAAATTACCTAGAATTGCATTTCTAAACGTAAAGAAATAGTAGAGACATTATTTTATCAATATCAAAACTGTTAGATATGTAGTAGAAGTACCTGCCGCATAAATGTATAAAAACTTCTATAATTCCACAGAGTTAGACAGAGATCCTACGAAATCAGGCATTACCTTGCAGTGTAAAAAAGGCCTCTAAACTAATCTTCAAAAGTTTACTTATTGTATATATATATATATCTATATATATATATATATATATATACTATTTCTTTATGTTTAGAAATGCAGGTCTAAGTAATTCCCAACTATAATATATATATATATATATATATATATATATATATATATATACATATATATTATAGTTACACATACACGTATACACATCAGTTAATAAAAATGCCAAGAGGTAAATTGCTATCCGATGAAGAAAAAACAAAGATAAATTGTTATAAAGAGGTAAGGTATTCAAACCGAGCCATGGCTAAGAAAATAAGACGATCTCGTCAGATGATGAGATCATTAGCAATTTTATAAAGTTGGGCAATTCCCACGACAAATATCGCGCTAAAGAGAGTAATCCAAAACTAACTCGAAGGCAGTACCCATCGATATTTCGGTTAGCCTCTTCTGGTAATGTAACCGCGCAACACCTAAAATGTAATTTGAATTTATCAGGAACAAATAGATAGTGTGCAACAAATTTTATTCGACAGTAAACATTTTCAGTGACTGCAAAAGGTTTCAAAACCACCCTTAAAAGGGACACATATACAGGCAAGACTGAAATTTATGCAAGATGATATGAGATGGGACGAGTGGAATGGCGTTATATTTTCTGACGAGAAGAAATTTAACTTGGACGGAGCTTATGGTTTGGCACGATTTGTGTAAGAACACTTAAGTTGCGATAAGCCGAAATTTTGATGGCGGTAATGTATATATATTTTATTTCTACGCGAATGAATTCTAATTCTTATATATAACTTTTGAAATAGTTCTGATAGAGTTTGGTGAACAACTGCCGGTGCTAGACTGCATATGTCAGCAAGTCAATGCGGCTATCTATAATTCCAGACAAACAAAAGACTAGCTTCGTTAAAAGGACATTAATTTATTACAATGGCCTGCTCGCTTGCCCGATCTGAGCCCTATCGAAAAGCTTTAGGAAATATTGACGAGAGACGTGTATGCCAATAATAAAGAATACCATAGCGCCAAGGAACTAAAATCTGCGAAGAGGTATTGGTATCTCTCTTTGAACATTGACCAAATTTATGGACAGTATGAAGACCCGGATGTTTGAAATTATTTTGAATAGAGGATCTAACACTTACTACTAAGTTTAGAAAGAATTATAAATTTTTATGTATTTATTTTGTTTAGTAATTTTGTGTTAATATCACTTATACAAATTTTGCTGTTTCCTGTTACTATTATTGTAAATATTCTCTGTATAAAATGTAATAATTTCTTTAATGTTATTTTCTCTTGCCTTCGATGCATAATCTGACGAAGAAAAGCATATATTCCGTTCAAAAGTTCATCTGAAACTATAGAAACTACGCTGCGTGAAGATAATGTTCCAATTTGTCTGCTTTTTGACAGATGATAAATAGAAACAATGCAGTTAATAAAAATTGAAAGATATGCTATTCAACAGTATGCTTATTACTAAAAATGATCTTAAATTTTATGAAAGCTATGCCGAAGTTGCATGAAAATTTCGTATAGAGTATGGAAATGAAAGTTGTCCATTGCAAGTAACTCTTATTAAATTTAAAGAGACCCCTACGGTAAAAGATGAAAAAACAAAACATTTAGGCAAAAATTTTGCAGTTGTAATCACTAATATGTCTACAGCCAAATCGTTGTTGTTTTCAGCATTTTGACAAAACACTTTATTCAGAAGTTTCCATGAAAGCCCTTCTTTAAAGGTTTGCAAAGCGTTATCCAGTGGCATTGCCAAATTCATTATGCTTCTAGAGAGTTTTTTACCATTTTCAATCAGACACTGTTCGGTTTCATCCGTATTGCAGTTTCAGACTCTCCGCTCTGCTCTTGCTCTTTGAAAGGTGATATCAATTACATTTTTTGACAGTCCTTCCTCGATAAATCATTTATTAGTACGAGCATTGATTGAAACTGAGCTTTCAGCTCTTGATAGCATCTCAAATTTGTTGATGTCTGATCCTGGAGAATTACACGAATTTTGTCAAGTTTACTAGAAAGGATGATATTAGCTCATAGTTGTATGTAAGTTTAGACTTACATCAATGAACTATTACAGCGTAATACAATAAAATTGTGTTTACCTAGTGATAAGTTTTACAGTTTAGAAATTATTTCATAATTAATGTAATCGGTCTTTGGCAATGAGCCGTTTTGTCGCTGTTTATTAACGATAGAGTAACGTTTTTGAATATTTATAATCTTATCATCTACGTCGATGACACGACCTTTGATGTCGGTAGTAGTAAGGAAAATATCGAAGATAAAACCAGTTCACTATTAGAGGATTTGAATGCATGGTTTACAATGAATAAAGTTGGTTTAAATCAGATTAAAACAAGCTGTGACATTTAAAATGGAAAATGTCAGATTGCCACGAAAATGTAACTATCTGTTATTAATATTACTCCCATCCAAACAAAACCAATGCAATCACAAAACAGCTCACATAAATGTGTTATAGTTCATTACAGAGCGATCCCACCGGTCAAGAACAAGCCGAACCCAACGGCACGCAAAACCTATTGCTTTTCATAAACATACAATGTGCAAAGCATAAGCAAGGTTTAAGCTTACAACCATTTCGCATAAAAATATCTCAATTTGATTTATGTTACTATATCGTCATCATACATCAAGCTTCAAGAAAATAATCCAGTTACACGCTACCCCGCAAAGCCACTCAACACTCTGACACTAAGTGATCGTAAAATTAACGTTTCTAAACCGAAATTCAAATTTTATGCCCCCTAAGTAACTGATGTATGTACATAAGACTTAAAAGCAACTAGATGCAAATATGCATGAGTATTAGAATATACGATAATATCTTTTTTGAGATAATAGAACAACCATAATACTCTTTTAATAAGTATTTGCAAGAATATCTTTTAAGTAGACCATACTATAATTTATATGAATTTCTGAATATGAATGTGTAGATTAGTCTTTAGCTTTTGCTATTATTATTTGCTTCATCTGACTTTCCCTATTTAGTGTATCTCTTATTTTCTTATTATTATATTCGGCTTTTGACGGCGTGTATGTCCACTTTTGGTCTTACGACTAAGGATTATTATTATTATTAAATGTACAGATTTTTTGCGTACTTCAAAAAATTCTATTTGAATCATCACAACATGTATATTCGTTTCATTCATCATATAACTTCATCAGCAAAAACCCCTATTTCTTACTTTTTCACGTCCTTTTAAGAGACGAAATTGAACTCTTAACAACAAAAGCCACTTTAAATAACTCAAACGTCCGTAACATTCGAAAAAAGGAACCCATAGAAGAACTCTATTATAGACTTCTATTAACGCAATCGCGTCCCATTTACGTACATTTACGTTAACATTTCCCTATCCGAGGAACGAGAGTCCTATGCAAATCGTCATGTTATAGATGTGCTAGGAATTCCAGTTCTTCTCGGCGGCGTTATTTATGGAACGCGGTCGCCGCTTGACCCATCGGAGGACGACTGTTTAATATTAATGCGAATGGCAGACGGTTTGTCGGAGGAACGAAGGAGAATTACATAGGAAAATTGAATTAAACGAGGAACTGTGTCAGAATCGACGATGACTTTGAATTATTGAGACAGAACGTTACCTATATCTAAGATAATACCTATTCGGATGACTGGCAATCGATACTAAACTGAACTCTTCCTATAAAACAACGAATATATTCTTTCAAAATTGTCCATTACTTTTCTCATTATCTGTTTTAAATATTAAAGCTACGTAAGTATTTTATTTTTCTATTTTCCGCCAATAAACCTTAGCAGATACATGAGAAATGACCCTAACAAATGCATGAGAAATGACCCTAACAAATGCATGAGAAATAAGCCAACTGTTTTGAAACTCTTCAAACACCAATAGGCTTTACAAACTCTTCTCTCCACTTTCGGTTAGTGTACAGGATGTTCCTTGTAACACTGGCCAAACTCGAGCCTGTATCCGGATTTCGCTAAAATTGCGGGATATCTTAGTTGTTACTGCATTGGGGCTTTTACCACTTTCTTTAAAAAACTTAAAATACAACAAACACAATTTTTCTGTATCTTTGCTTTCCAGACCTTCTTAACCATTCTTGTCCATTGTATTGTCCATTCTTCTTCCATGTCCCATCGCGCTAATTGTCTTTATTGTACATAACTTCCTATTGATTCCGTTTGTAGCTCTCTTCTGATTTATTAATTTTTTGTCCCATCTCTTTAAGTTACATTTTCCACTCTTATTAGATATTTCATCTCTAGGGCTTGGACCTTACTTTTTTTCCTGACGATTGAGCACCCAGGTTTCACATCCAAATGTGAGAATTGGTCTGAATATTGTTTTGTAGATCCTCATTACATCGTCGTTTATAAATCCTGAGTTCATAGCATAGTATACCTTGTTGCCATCCTATATTCTGTTATTAAATTCTTCTTCTTGTCTTCCTTTCTCGTGTATTGTAATACCTAAGTACTGGTAATCTCTAACTTGTTGTATTTCTGTTCCTTCAAGTTGTATGTGTATTTCTTTTTCCTCTTGTGATATAACCTAAAGAGGAAAAAGGAATACAATTTTTATACATATTTAAATACATATTTCACCTCCTTTTTCAAATTAATAACAAAAAAAATTGATTACAAAATTATTAAACATTTTTTTTGTTATTAAATTACAAAACTGTATATTTCACCAATTATTTCTGTAAATTCTTCTGTAAAATTGATTGAATTATCTAAATAAATGACCGTTTACCCTAAAACATGCATCGAAAACGTTCTGCGTTGATTTTAAAGAATTGAGGGTTATTGAAGTTTGCCTTCGTATTTCTATTCAAATATATGAAGTAAAGCCATATAAGAAAGTTTAGTGTCGCTAAGTGCGATTTTCTTCAAAGTCATGTGATAGACCACGCTAAAATAGTCGGCTAGGACTTCATTTTGTTGAAAATATATTGAATTTAAGTACGACAGAGGCTTCTTTCATTAATTCGGATAATATTTGTTTGAATATGAAGGTATCTCCTTGATGTCTTGTTTCTCATGCTTTCTATGTAGACCGGTCTTTTCTTGCGATGAAACAGAGGTTTTCTCTGGTAGAAGCTCCCAATACAGAGCTGATTCATCAGGATTATATATATATATATATTGATTAAGTATAATTCCCAATTGCTCTATTCTAAAATAGAGTTAAAAATAACTGGACCTTAAATGGATCAATTAGTTCTAGCTGCGACAAGAATTTTTTCCCGGAAATTTTTAAATATTATAATTTTCGAATTCCGCAACTAACTATTACTAACAGTAAATTCTTTAACAAAATTCTCTTTCATCTCCAAATTCAATGCTTTTGCCTTTTCTTTGGTCATATCACCACTGATCTACCGCTGAACTATTTATTTGGCTCAAGAATCATTTCTACAATATTTTCTCCATTTCAAAATGTTTAGATCCTTTTAAAGTCCTTTTTCGTCCTGATCTTGAATAAGTACAAGTCACCGCATGTAATATTAGTTCTTTTTTCGTTTTTATTTTACAAATCATGGATTTACCAATGCCATCTTTTTTTTTGATAAATTTGTTACACTTGCACCGTTTTTTAATTCTTCAATCATACTCGCTTTTTCACGAAGTGTTAAACGCTTCGGATTTATTTGCAACGACATAACCTAATAAATCGCAATCGAACGCTTATCAAGTCGTATAGATACTGAAAGGAGTATTAAGACATCAAGCTGTATTGCGTAAACAACGCGTATAATAAAAGCTGGGGAAGTACAGCAGCATTAATGCATACGATGCGTACCGATCGGTCTAGGAAACTCTCACCGCACGAACTGCATGTATTGACGTTAGTGAATGCGAATCTGTTCACGTTATCCTGAATTTCTATTACCCGGTGTTCACATTATCGAGCGTCTGCTGTATATACACTACCGCTCAAAAGTGTTTAGGCACCCCGGTTTTCATGGATTATTCATATAGTATTACGTTTAAGAAAAAAACATTATAATAAGATGAAATACGTATTTAAAATGTAGTTCAGTAAGATAAACACCCATTATATCGCATAAGGTATACTATCATTTACCTGCACTCGGTCGGATTACCATAAACTGTTTATTGCGGTGCAATTACAATAACAATCCCTCTGAATTTACTGGGTAAATTTAGTCATCTGTTAGATGGTAGGTAATAATGTTTAAATTACCTTCCTAGAAGATTATAGTGAAATCTGTAACCTATGGTCAGTTGCAGTGTGGTATTTACTCTATTCACGTCGTGAGCGAAATATCGTGTGACAATTTTTTAAAATGCCTCCGCAAAGAGAAATTAGTACGGAAACACGTGCGCTTATAATAGCTTACCATAAAAGTGGCATAAGTAATCGACAAATTGCCAAAGAAATGAAAATACACCACGCTACGGTTGACTATAACGTAAAAAAATATTGGGAAACTGGCAGTTTTCTTAATAAAAGACGGAGTGGAAGGCTAAAAGCGACAACATCTGCAGACGATCGCAGAATAGTGGTTACCAGCAAGTTAAATAGACGCAAAACAACCCCGGAAATCACCGCAGAATTAAATGTTGGTCGCCAAAAGCTAGTCAGTGTTTCTACAATCAAACGCCGCCTACAGAAAGCCGGGCTCCGTGGACGTATACGATGAAAAAGCCATTACTACGCAAACAAAACAAGCAAAAGCGACTTAAATGAGCTCGTGAACACCAACACTGGACCATAGAACAGTGGAACAACGTCCTATGGACGGATGAGTCCAAATTTGAGCTGTTCGGAACCCGAAGACGCATATTCGTAAGAAGATCTGTGGGTGAACGTGCCAGAGAAGAGTGTATTGCTGCTACCGTGAAGCATGGTGGAGGTTCTATCATCATTTGGAGCTGTTTTGCTGGCACTAGTGTAGGGGACATTGTGAAAATTGACGGGCAACCACGCAATAATTTGACTTTTGGGTCAAAATTTTATCTTCCAGCAAGATAATGACCCAACACATTCCTCTAAATTATGTAAAGACTATCTACGCCATTTAAAAGAGGAAGGAACTCTCAAAATTATGGAATGGCCTCCCCAGAGCCCCAACTTAAATCTAATCGAGTTACTATGGGAAGAACTAGATCGGGAAGTACGGAAATCGGCTCTGACATCAGCTACTGACGTGTGGAACAAATTGCAATCGAGTTGGACCTCAATAACACAAGAAACTCTGGCAAAATTTAAATTAAACGTTTTAATTTTCACATTTATTTAATATGTTTTTATTGATGTACGTGTATCTGTACATAAAACATAAATATTATTAACATTTTTGCTGTCAGTGAGAGTGCCTAAACACTTTTGACCGATAGTGTATGTATCTTTACTCGATTATCGCTATTGCAACTTTATTTCCTTATACATAAGAAAAAGTTCCCATAAAACTTTTTCAAAATTTGAAACCAAACATTTAAAACATTTAACATAACTTATCAGCCCTTATAAACTATTTACGCAAAACAGATTCCTACAGGTAAGGATTCAAACTCATATTTGGTTTAATTTTTTTTTAATGAATAAAAGTACAAAACTTAGCCAGAAATAATTTTGCAGTAATTACTTTCTCTCGTACGAAATCTCCATTGTGGGGAACTAAAATATTCCAGTACGTGATCCCGCATGATCAAGGGAAAAAAGCCTGAACGAGCGCAATTCGTATATGTATATGCACGTATTAGGTACCACCGATTGTATAAGCGTTCGGTCATGGATCGCTGGCCACCCCATGCGTTCGCAGCAACGGCGCGACCATGCGGTCATTAATTTTAATATAATCCCGGAATATTCGTACTGTTGTGTATATACAGAATGCGCAACTTAAAATGATACAATCAAATTGTAGATAAATTGGGTGAATATTTAAAATTCGAATCAGATAAAGGTAGTCTGTATTAAGGTGGACACATTTATAGTAACATTAATCTTCTCACGCATACCTCATGACATCGCACTTTAGCGAACCTCATTTTCCTAATTTAATGTGTATACACTTTTAGTTCAGGTTTACTTTAAAGGGGCTTATGGTTTTCAGTCATATGACAATACCTTAATCAAAGGAAATCATAAAAGGTATCTGCATAGACGTTAAATATATATATATATATATATACATAATCGATGTTTCTTGATATGCATATATATATAATGGAATTCTTGAACCCTCTGTTTTCTTAAAGAACATGCCGCCTTTTTACCGTATTTGTAAATCTTTCTGAGCTTTTCTTTGTTTATAGTTTCCTTTAATTTAATTGCTAGCACCTTAATATCAGACTAAATTATTAGATACCTTAATATAATTTTAGATTAAAGTTTTCTTGTGATATACTTTACATTTAAATTCAATTCCCAATATTCCTTATTATCTAAAAAACTTCCTTTCTTAAGAAAAAAAACAAAGAAAAAGGAGTCCCTTAAACAACAGGAAAAGAGGATATTGAAATTCTTCCATCAAAAGTTTATATCACAAAATTCAAAATATATATAAATATATACGCATATATACACTGCAAATAACATATCCAAGCCCTGCATCTCCATCTCCCAAAATGCATAAGAAATGTTTTCGTTGACATGATGACCTTACCGTAGTCATTTGTCACCTAATATCAGGATGTAGTAACGGTTTACGACCGTGATCGACAAACGACGCGCGAAACAATTGACGGTGAACGTCGGTAGCTAATACAGACCATAAACAGAGTTTATGCATTTCCTATTTATACAAATTCTGCAAGTTACCGGGTGAACCACCTCTGATCTACACGGGGACTTTACACGGTGCGTGTTGGATACCGCATAATTTGACAATCACCCGAAAAAAGGTTCATATCGATTGGTGCAAAGAAATGCTCAAAAAATGCAATCGTGGTGCGTTAAAAGCTATGTATAACGTTTGAACGGGAAACGAATCTTGGATCTATGCGTATGAGCCCGAAAGTAAACATCAATCGACTGTATGGGTCTTCAAAGTGAGCCAAAGCCAACAAAAGTTGTTCGAGCCAGACGCACCTAGAATCGTAGAATGGTCAATTCTGAATGGTACACAACCATTTGTTTGCTAGAAGTATTTGAAGAAATAAGAAGCAACAACCAGCAACGTAGAATCATTCTTTACCATGACAACGCTAACTCTCACTCATCGACCCAAACAACTCAATATTTAACCGGTTAAAACATCGAATTATTGAGTAGTCTGTTATACAGTCCTGACTTAGCACCCAATGATTTCCATCCGTGAAGAATAAACTACGTGGTCACCAGAAGAAGCGGTTGATGCGTTCAAAATCATCTTCAATCGAAATGTGAAAAATCCTGTGAAAATTGGTTCTAACGTATGCAGAAATGTATCCATCATCGCAGAGAATATTTTGAAAAACAATAAGACCATTTTCAATTACCTATATTTACTTTTATTTATTATTCCGGATACATAAATAGCAGCCCTCGAATAAATGTAAGTGGTGAATGTGACTACTGATGATTCAAGATATTATTGCGACATAGTAGAGTACAATCAAGTTAGCTACGACTACGTAGCGTGAGTGCAGCAAAAGCATAACAGCAAACAAAACTATTTTCCTTTTCAATTTCACTGAAAACTGTAACTGGAAGAAAATGCATACAGTGAATTCCAAAATATTAGTTATTTTATGCAAGTTATGTTTCATTTGACGTCAATACAAATTATAGAAAATCGTCCTCTTTGATAATTACTTTACCTTATCTAATTCGAATTCTATGTATTTACCAAACTTTTCCGCAATTTTACTGCACCACTTTAAACCACACACTCTGTATATTATGTCGCCGAAGCTGTTTGCGTGTGTGCCTGTGTGTATGGGAAAACTGGCGAACGGCGGCCGACATTGAACGGATGTCCGCGGTATTTGTTCCGGTTACTTGGGCCCAGAACTTGAAAATAATAAAAAAAACACGGTCGTAATAAGCGCACCATTATTATACAACGCGAATTGGCGCGCCGTTGATGTGTAGTTGTCAGAATTCACATCTGATAGCGATGAATCGAATCCTGACCGGGGGGGGGGGGGGGATAACTAATCGCATGGGCCTCTAAACGGACAAGGACGTACGTACATGTACATACATACCATATAAAACACAGGTACGATTTCGATGTACGGAAGCGCGTCGACATTGTTATTGCTGTTGTTTTAATAGCCGCTTGTCGTTTATTTGTGTAAGTGTTTTGAAGAACGTGTTCATCGAGCGATTAAACACAGAAGCGTAGAAATTGCAATAATAACGATCATTATACGTGAAATATCAAAGCTATGTACTATTGTTAGCGCCAAGTATCTCTGAAATGTTACGTGTCATGCAAATTCTCATCAAAACATGATAATTTACTTGTGTCTGTATGCAATATTATTATGTTCTTGTGTCACGCATACACAAACTTTGTCATAATTATACGTGAGGTATTGAAATTTGAGGTCGCCTGAATTATTTATCATATTTTCTCTGAACTCCTAAGTAATCGATACCTATGATTTCAACTAGAGCTCTACTTTTGAGACATATTTTGCACTGTGGATGTATGTATTCTGATGTTCGAATTATTCATAATCCGTCTATAAAAACTCGAATTTGAACTACACCAATACTACAAGATACGGACTTTACGTGTTTTTGTAATACTCGTGTAATTGGTTCATACGCAAGTCCTTTCTTAATATCCACGTAAACGGAATGCGATGTGATTAATGTTGAACAAATTTTAGTTTGATTTCTTCCTTTTTTTCTATCACCAAAAATACAAAAAAAATCAATAGAGAGCTGTGTAGAACAATAAAATCTGAGTCGTCTGTACTGTATAGAAAGTGCATGCTCAATGTACAAAATAATATTAAAAGGACCCTAAGTAATTTTCGACATTTATTAATTCCAAAAAGAGGTCTTCCGGATTTCCTAACGCTGTCAAAACCGAAAATGGAGACTGGTTTATAACACCATCTTCAATTCTGGATGCCTTCCAACATTTCTTTCAATTAGTTTATACACATTCTTCTAATTCTGACCAATAAAGTTCTGCAACATTCAACTGCAATCAATTGATCAGCGTGATGTCAGTTCAAGAATCAGATGTTTATCGTGCACTGAGGCAGTTAAAAAATAAACACACGATGGGATATGACAACTTAGCTAGCTTTATAGTTAGAGATTGCGCAAATGTTTTTGCTAATCTTTAACCTTTCTCTAACAACTTGTATTTTTCGAAATTGCTGAAAGACAACTGAAATCGTTCCTCTTCATAAAAAGGAAGTGTTAGTTCCATTGAAAATTATCGCCCAATAGCGATCGGTAGTAACTTTGCTAAAGCATTTGAAATATATCTTTAGCATTGTATATATCCACATCCAACTAACCCTATCACAATATCAGCATGGTTTTATGAAGAACCGATACGATTACCAACTTATTCATACCGAGCCAGTATTCTGTCATTGTCATTCGCAATGTTTGGATGCTAACGAACAAATCGATGTCATATATACGGACTTCTCTAAGATTTTTGATTATATTGATCATGGGCTATTGCTGGATAAACTTGCACCCGTTGGGTTTGCTCCACGTCTGACATCAATGTTCCAGACATATCTGTTAAATAGAAAACAGTATGTGTGTTGTAAGGACTACCAATCATACCAACCTCAGGAGTTTCTTAGGAAAGCAATTTAGGCCCTTTGCTCTTCCTATTGTACATTAACAATCTTTGTGATATCTTGAAATGTGAAAAGTTGTTATTTACAAATGATCTGAAACTATATTATCGAATTCAGACAAATGAAAACTGTACGTTTCTGCAACAACAAATCACTGCTCTCTCCTTGTGGTGTTCTTCAAACAAATTAGACGTGAATGTGTCCAAGTGTGACATCCTCACTTACACTCGTAAAACTAACCAAATTATAACAGATCACACAACAACATCCCTATAAATCGCTACATGACTTTTAAGGAATTGAGTGTCACATTCGATACCAAATTATCTTTTCTAGATCATATTTTAAATATCGTCAAATCCTCTGGAGGCCTTAGGATTCATTATAAGAAATAGCCGGTCAACTCTTTGTAACCAGTAATTATGCTCTATCTTGCACTTGTTCACTCTAAGCTGGAATACGGGTCACTAATATGGTCACCCATTTATGTGACACATGCTAATACGTCGGACGCTGTTCACGGAAATTTTTTAAAATACTTGCATTTCAGATAATCTGGTTTGCATCCTCCCCAAGGATATATTCATACAGTATTAGCGCAAATATTTGGTCGCATATCACTACGTAGTCGGCGAAATCAAGTTGATATTAAGTTTCTCCACAATTTACGTCATTCTAATATCCATGCATCTCAACTAGATAGGGTTCAGTTTACAGTTCCCCAATACGCAAACCGTTTTTGTAACACGTTTTATTGTCCGCAAGTGAAACCCAATACTCTTTTAAAACCTCCAATCCACCGAATATGTACCGCGATTAATACTATACTCTTAACTGACATGAACCTCGATATTAATTTTAGTGCCCTTTCTCGCTAATTGCAGAGAATTTAACCATTAAATTACTTCTACAATTAAGTTTTATGTATATTCATACTTTTCTTTTTGATTTTTCGTAAGTATCTCAATAAATTAGTTTTCTCTTTGCTTTTGTCTTATAATTAGATATGTTTCTGTTGGGCAAATAAATATTACTATTTTTACTCTTTTTGTAGATTTTTGTTTTCCTTCGACATCTTTTCCATACTGTTCTTTCATTTGTTTTCTTTTTCTGTTGCGCTTCTTAGAAAACACATTCTAACATAAAAATTGAACCTTAAAGAGATATCAAGTGATTCAGCAAATAATAAGCTTCCCAATTTTCTATTCTGTCGCATTAAATTTCGACGGTTGCAAATCATTTTATATATTTTTTTACGTTTAAAAAAGAGAATTTTAAACAGTTTCACCTTATTAATACTTAATGGTGACATTGATTTCTCCGTAAGTCATACATTTAAACATGGACATTGGGTTCTGTTTCATATCAATAAATAGTTAGTTAGAAATAAATATTTTTTTCAAAATTTGAGTTAGGTTCTGTTTCTCTAAAAAAATTAAATAAATAGGACATTTTTCTTCCATAAAATATTTTGCTACTGACGGAAAATGTGGATGCACTTAGTGAATACTTTTATAGCGTCTACACCTTACCTGGTATGGAAAACGATAATGAAATCAATGGTAATAAGCTTCCAGATTACATTGGTACATAATGATTTTGTTGGAGGAACTGTTTTCGCTAATCCATACATAATCCGTGTATGCTATCAGAATTTCTCCATCATCCAACATTTTTGGTAATTGTATGATTTACTTCCAAACTGGACTACTTAATTCTTCGTAAATCTAATTTTAGAAGCTGCTTTAAAATAATCTTCCTTTAACCATGACTTTTTGTTTACCTAATCGCCTTATTATTAGCGTATTAGCCTCGATAAGTCCGATTTAGGGGAAAGTAAGACAGCTTAGGTTTTCTGGCAATGAACAATTGCAGGGTATTACACGTACTAGCATCTCAGTGCCTAACGCACACGGCACTATTGAAGAAGATGAAGTGCTTTGCGTTTTAAAGAAATCTGCAAAGAATATTATTTCTGGTAGCAATGGTATAAAAGCTCTTCTCCATTTCCCAAATTCTGACTGAAACTATGCAAATTTTCAGTATTTAAAACCGGTGTAGTTTATGATGTGACTCTAAACCAATCTACATTCTGTGTAATTTCTTTAAAGTATTTGGATCGATAATGAACATTTACAATCTCTCAAAAAGTTAAATGTCTCATAGATTTGTGAGATCCACGATGACCATTTTTCGCATATTTTGAATGGTCAGGAACAAGCTTATGTAACCTACTCTGGTCTTCAACAGGTCTGCTATCAAATAGGTTACCATATTTTGGTAAACGAGACGACTTAAAGTTAGTTTTTTCACCGCACTTTTGCGAACTCATTGAGTCTTATTTCTTTGACCATCACCAAAGCTACGTCAAATACCTCTCAAAGATCAAATTTAAGGCCGATTCTCAATTTTTTATAAATGATATCGTCGGTTCACTATAACGTGAAAATCGCCGATGATATGAGGATCCTCCACAGTATTGTTTCTTTGGAAAAGTGTCTGTTGCTTCAGAATTGTCTATGTAGAATTGGTTTATGATGCAAATAACTTAAACTTGAACATCTTCAAGTGTAGTATTACGATAAATACGAATAGAAACGTTTTAACTCTTGAAGGAGGCTTACAGTGATAATGTTCTGGGTCATGCAAATAGTTTACATGATTCAAAAGCGATAGTCAATCAATTGAATATGGTCCTCCACCAGAAATGCTCTTGACTACAACTAATTACGTTCAGAAAATTAAGTATCCAGTGTGTTCAAACCGTTGTTTCGTTGCCGGAGTACTTATAGAAGAGGTTAGCACCTAAGTAAGGTCAAGCTATGATATCATAGCCGAGAAACTGAACATGCCTCTAGTTATAGCAAAGTATGTTCTTCGTTTGGTGACCAAATAACAGAACAAAAATCAAGTGGGCGAATCATTTATACAAAAGGTAATAAAGAAAGCTGGGTTTATGACTACACCGAAAAAAGGCGCGCCAGTCTCGATCCCATGTTACAGTAATGTTCACTATATTTTTTTCAATTTTAATGGAATTATACATTTTCAAGTTTTACCTCAAGTTCAAATAGTTAACCATAAGTACTATAAAGACATTTTACAACAGTTACGCGCAAAAATTCATAAACAGATACCAGAGTTGTGATGAGACATCTCATGGCCCCTTCACCATTGCAATGCGCCCGTTGGCTCTGTTTTGTCTATTCGTCAGTTTTTTGTCACAAGTTCGATGACTGTCCTAGCCTGCGTACTCGTTAATCTTAGTCCTCTGCGATTTTTCTTTTTACCGAAACTCCTGAAAGCACTGAAAGGACACCGTTTTGAGACAATTGAGGATATTAAAACAAATTCGTCACAGACAGTGAGAACATCTCAAAAGAAACTTTCCAGAACTGCCTTGTAAAGTGAGATAAAAGCCAATAATCTGTAACATTAATCATAAAAGTTAAAAGAAATAAAGCTCGATCATTTTCCGAATAAACCTCATATTTTAGTCAAGGTTTGTAATATTTCATGTGTTATTGTCATGACAAACTATTTTTAGTCAATGCCTCAAAATTAGTATCGTCTTTTATTTGACACTACATTGTTTGGATGCTAGTTTTAATTCGTTATTGAAATGATTTCTTCTTAACAAAAACAACTGTAGTAATGAATTATAGTTTAATATACCTAGTAATATCAAAACATACAAATTAGAGGCAATTTTCTTTCAAATAATCCCAAAATTCATTGAAAAACAGGCGCCGCCACCAAAATGTCTGCAAACCATTCTGTATTAATTAACAAAATTATATTTTTAAATTTTGAATAATTTCTTTGAAATCGGTAAAGAAAAGATCACTTCATTAATCGAGGTCGAAACCTAATACAAGCATTCGGCCTTCAGAAATATCGATCCAATTTACTAACCGTTTCCGTCCCATTTAAAACGATAACTGGATACGTTGATGGTGTTGCGGCACTCCTGTCACGCAAATACACTATACACGTGCATTCCGTGCCCTAGAAACGTCGTTTATATCAACATCAAACGACGCATCAATGTCATCATATTCGAACAAATAAACATCGCCTGAACCGCTTTCGAAGAGTATATCGCATTTTATTTACTCGCCTTAACTCGCGTATTCTATTGCACGATATGTCGACGAAAGCGACAAAAACGAATCGCGCGCGTTACAAGGAAACGGCATTGCGTTGACGTTGACGAGAATATCTGCATGACGTCATACGCGCGAACAGCCTGCATCGACCAGGCCGACAGCTTCGGGCGTGCAGACCTACGTTCTTCTATTCCAAAAAAAATCGGTCGCGTCTAACCGTGAAGATGTACACTTGTTGACATGAATACCTAGTTACCTTGGGATTCTTTAGGGCAAATATCTAATCCTTTCCGGATAATAGGAAATAACGTGCAATAAACTGGATAAGTTGATTTGGTATTGTTTACATATTGAGTAATTGGGAAAGTTTCAATACTTAGGCTACTAACTAGGCAAATTAGATTGATAACTACGATCGTTAACGCAACCCTACTAGAATTTTGAAGAATCCAGAGAAGTTCCAACTGCCGGATTAGATTCTTTACATGCCAAACATGGAGGACTACTGTTTCACCTCATTATTCAAGAAGGAGCTTTGTCCTTGTTTCTGAAAAAATACTGATCTCTTCCTAATTCAACTGTTTCTTCTGGGTAACGATTATTCAAACAATCATGTAATATAATATATGCCACGTTACATAATTTGGCAGCTTTTCTTAGTGAGCATTTCTTTCTTTTATAGCTCTCAAAGCGAAAATCGATATTTCTTCTGCGCATCTTTACTTTTCCCATATTTTTTTGGTATCTAGCAAAATAAATAAATTGTTCAGGAAAAGTTTCAAAAAGTGGATAATTTTGGCCAACGAAATATATGGATATTACCCCTCAACACAAAACGAACCATTCTATAAATGAAATCACAAAACCTCAACATTTTAAATGCCCAATATCTTATGGATATATTCACCTACTATATGCTATGTCACCAAGACTTCGAAGTATTAGGTCTTATGAAGTATAGCCCTTCTTTATTAGCTTATATGGAATCGCACATAACTATCCTTTCTTGAAACTAGGAGTATTGCCAAGTTATTTGGCGTGCTTTATATCAAAGATTGTTTTGTGTATTGTTTTTGTTACTGGTCAAACTCGATTCAGCGTGTATCGTATTATTTCCCTTGAGTAAAAAAACGAACACAAAGGAAATAATTTCTTCGTGATTTTACCTTGATTTGCATTTATTTTTGGGTAAAAATAGGAATAAATTCTCCGGGTAGGATGGTACGACCCTGCTTGGTAAATGGACCATAATTGTTCATTTACACACAAATGTCTTTTCTCAGTCGATTGAGAATTATCGTGGTGTGTGGTTATTTTATAGAATCAGATATATGTTCATATGATGAAGCTGAATTGTAAAGCTTAAATCACTGTTTGTAATACGATTATTATAATTTTGTTATATAGTTTGTTTCGTTTAATGAGAGCGTTGAATAGAATAAAAGTAAGAGTAAATGTTATGAATACAAGTTCATAATTTGGAATCAAATTGCAATAGATGTCGAAAGTATCTAGAGAAAATAGGTACAACGTTGCCTTTTTTACACGAGCAAGGCAAAAGTCAGTGATAAGTAAGAGTAACTAAACCTTCGGCGCGCCAGGTCCGGACTCGCCTCTTGTGTACATGAATCCTGTTTCTTGGTTGTTGTCCATGTTTCATTACCGTATAATTTTTGTGGCATTTCGGATTTTTGAAGATGTAACACAAGGTCACTATCGCATATGAGAGGATTGGCACTCCTATCGTCTTGTAAAATCGTAGTTAATTTCTCTTACTGTTATAAAATCGGAATCTTTATCAAAACACTTTTCAACAGTTTTATAACGTGCTTGTTTTTCTCGTCTATTATAGCGTGCAGTAACGTAATAACTTCGTCCACTATTTACGTTGATTCCACTAACGACAACCCTGTATTTTGTAATTTCTTAATTGCATCCACTAATCCTTTATAATCTGGCGCGCCGAAGATTTGGCTAACTTTACATGTTACTATTCTTCATAAAATATATCCAAATAAAGTGTTAAATGTTCTTCCATATAATGCAGTGTAATTACATTATAACGCATAATACGATGTACCATACGTGTATACATAGCTGGAAAACGGAAACAGACTGCTTCAACGCACTCAGCCAATCTTCATACCGGTCGTGTGTGCGCGTGAGTGCGGATCTAGCAAGTTGATTTGGCCAATCGTAATGATAAGAAACAAAATTGAATAGGTTCGAAAGTAGTGTTCGTAAGATAATGAAAGAGAAAGTAATAACTAGAACTGTAATAAACAAACCAAGACAAGGACCTCCAAAAAAAATAAATAAATAAAAAAAGGGAGGGCACAATATTTGCAGGTTTCTTCCTTAGACGCCGAATAGGGTGATTTACAAGAAACATTGGACATCTGGCCACAGTACGGCGATACAGTGATTATGCAAGATACAGAGTACTCAGTTACCAAAAGATAACCTCTTCTTAGGTAGGAAATAAGCAGAAGAGATTACCTTACAAGAATGGACCACTGAGAGCTGAAGTTACGTACTATGAACTGATGAATTATGAGATCTTCGGAAATATAATGCGGTAGTATGTCAGACGGTATAACCTGGAAGTAGCCTTTGAAATTATAATTACATATGTCTTAGCTTGTTACTGTAACTTTTAATACGAATTTTGGTTGGTATAAGCTATTTGAATGACATAACAAATTCTCTGTCACACTGATAACTAATGCAACTGCAAATAGTACAAGTTACGACAAAAGTTTTTATTGGAATGGACTACTAAAAGTAAAATTTATTTGAACGCTTTTTATATTGGAATCCATCGCATGTCGAAGCAATAGTAAAATACGTAGACTCCGTGCGAGTTTGAAGTCACACAACGGCTATTAGAATGGGCTTCCTTAGAAAAGTAGATGGCTATCTCACTGCATACTTGCAGATCCTATAAGACCACGCAATACCCAGTGCCTTAGTGACGACTGTTTTCCATAAGATTCGAAACATACTATTGGGATCGTAAAAAGGCAGCTTCCTAAATGCTGCAGGAACAAAATGTCTTCAAAACTTTGGTTCGATCGCCTTTAAGCCTATACTTAAGTGTAGTCGAAAACATATGGGATCTTTTGGATAAGGCGAAGTTCCCCATGGGAGTAACTTGGGTTCACTTTTGTTCCTGATATATATAAATGATTTGTGTTTGAGCCGCAGATGACTTATATCCAGCAAAGTTATCACCTACACTCATAACACAATTCCAATTAGCTATACTTATCACTTGGTTGGTCTCATCTCCTTTATCTAGAGCGAACTTTGTGAAAGACTTCGGTGTCGTCTTAGTCTCAAAACTGACCTATACTGAGCATATATCCAGTATTTGTGCATCGGCTTTGAGCATGTTGGGATTCATTGTACGTGTTGCACCACCAATTCCACAGCGATTCTTCCTCTTTATTTTGCTTTTGTTCAGTTTCGACTGAAGTATGCGTCCTTGGTCTGGTCACATATATATGTACATTTATCAGATACATCTTCTGCAACAGATTCAAAGAAGTTGTTTAAACGCCAAGATAAGAAGACGCTGTAAAAACAACTTTCTCATGATATTGGTGTTTTTACAGGGTTTTCTTATCTTGGTGTTATTTTTTAGGCATTATTTTAGATGTGTTTTTAAAGTTGTTTACAGTTCTTATACTTTAAAACATTTAATATTTACCCGATACAAGGATTTAGTCACAATACCCTGCTAGGGACATTTAACATTGTTTCCTTAGAACTACGTCGAAAACAAACTAAGTACAAATTCCTATTTACTTTACTTAATAATGGTCTTGGTGTCCCTGAATTGTTGAGTCAAATCAATTTCGTTGTACCACGTTCAGGAAGTAGGCCAATAAATATATTTTACTATTTCGCACCTAGAACAAATATCGCCCTCAGGCCTCCAATATATAGAATGTGTAGTAGTTTCAATGCTATAGAGTTTGGTGAGTTAGATATACATACCTGCTGCTTACCATCAATTTTGGCAATATGTAGCAGTATTCTCTTTTCTTTCTTCTTTTCTCTTCTGTTTTTAACTACCGGGGTGTAGATAGTCAAAGTACCATGTAGTTAATTATAAGTTTATTGTTTGTTTACTTGTAGATAGCTTGTTTTACATGTGTATATTAATTATTAAATTTTGCCTTCTAAGTGGATATTATTTTATCTATTGGGCAATAAGGTATTATTAATATTATTATACAATAGTTAATGAATACAGATAAATAATTGTAATAATGTATATCGCCAATTGATGATATTGATAATTGCCAATTCCGCAAGATGCGCAAATACTTACATGAGCAACTTCTACCATTTAATGCACGTTGTATTATATGCATAACAATCATTTTTATTGTGAACAGCTTTTCTCACATGTGTTCCTCTAACTTAATTAGACAGTTTACGATTAGCGCTGCGGGGTCGCGTATTTAATCGTCGTGGTTACTCTCCGCCGTGGGTTGAACGTGTGGTTGTATTTTTAGTACGTTTAATTGTTTTACAACGTACAACAGTCTTCCTCATTAGAGGAACGCATATTCTGAACGAAGAAATTAATTAACTTAAAAATGTTAATATTTCCTAATTAGATTACGTAGCTGACATATGAATTCCAAAATTTGAAATTGGTGTACTGTCGACGTTACGATTGTTCTGATGTTGTTAATTATTGTGAAATTTTGTCAGTTAATTTTTTCGTTCTGTTCTCTTATATTTAAATTCTAATAAAGGCAATTTTTGCTATAAGTCATCATATACTAAAGTTAGTGATTAGTTTGTCAGTCACATCGAATATACACTAAATAATAGCAAGTTCTAAGTGCAGCAATCTAAAGATGAATTTCAGTTGCTGTTACGGTAAAAAATGAGAATAACAAAACATAATTGTAGTAGTCGTTTAGGAGAAAGTATTGCAGCTGTAAGCACTAGTGCTAATAGGATCAATTCACGGTCGTTCTCGCCAATTAAACATTCGAAAAACCATCTTGCACAAAGATCTTCATTTACAGGATTCAGACAACTCAACAAATAAAGCGGTGAACTTTGAATTACATCGTTAATTTGTAAATTGAGTCGTACAGCAAAAATTGACGATGACATTTTTCTTGAACAAAAATCATCTTTGGTAACGGTAGATTTGTTGCCGAATCTGGGGCGAAGAAAATCCACGTGAAGTACTGGAAAAATCATTACATTTGCCGAAAGTAATTGTCTGTTGTGGTTTCTGGGTTGGTGGAGTATATGAATTGTTACGGTAACATCTTACTTAAACTTTTGTCGTTTCTTAATATGAATAAGTACATATATCCTAAAACTTGCAATTCTCAGTAAAAATTGCCATTGAAAAGTGCAATTAAGGAAAAACCTTAGATAATGCGTTTCTTATCGAATCGCTTAAAGAATACTTAAGCAAGAAGCTCAATATCTGGTAAAATTGAATACCTCTTCCAAAAAGAAGGAATGCTTACACAGTATATCCACTTACTACATGTCTGAATAACTGCGGGAAAAAGGAGCATAACAGAACTCTATGTAGGATTCTTCGTTTTCGCTGTATATATGATGCAAATTTGCTTGTTGTGTTTAAATAAAACATCTATATAATACTGCACTTCTAGATCTGCATCCTCATACTGGCTTCCTTTAACATACTCTCTACATATCTGAAGATAATTTTAGATTGTTTAAGATTTTTCCGAAACATCAATGTTTTTTAGCACGTAATAAAATAAATGCTTTAAATGGTAAAGTAGTTTAAATAATTCTTTCTATATCTAGTTTCTAGAAGATGGTGATCAATATCTTTGCAAAATTTAGTGCAAAATAATTGTGCTTTATACGGCTTATTTATATTCAACTAATGTTGACGTTTTTGGTGGCAGCTACCTTCTTCTTGAAGGTGTTACGATCGGTGATCGAGTACTATCGTACCAATCGTAACACGTTCGAGAATAAGGTAACTTCGATGCCACCGAAACGTCAATAAGGCCCTGTCCAGGACAGTCAACAAACGCGAAGAATTCGAGAAAGAAGAAACAAAAATACTATACCTGCAAGAACCTTAATTACATCATATATATATATATATATATATATATCCAATAGTGTATCATCAAATTATTAATTATTAATTAAATAAACTTTTTCATATAACACAAAGGCAACTTCCTATTGTAATCCTCGACTAACTAAATAATTTTTAAATAATTAGAATGAGTTCTCGTTCAGTTTCTGCATGTAAAAGTACTAACACACTGCTCTTCAGCTATCTCTGGATCTTCGGAAGGATTTCTTCAATCTGGAAAACGGATGTTCAAAATGTGGAATAATGCTTCCTGATCCACTCTTTGAAGTTTAAATTTTAACTTATTTGTAACAATTCTTTTAAGTACGTTTTTTCAATGATCTACTTTCTTTTTATATTGAAATAACAAGTCTCTATCTACTTTACCAACAGTTTTACTTCCTACGAGATAAGTCATCACATCATTGATTGTCTATGTGCTGAGCTTTTTTCATGTTTTAAAATGATGTAAATAACAATCTTCTAGACATTCCATCCATTCGACGAACATAAACATATTTTAGAAGATTTGAATAAACAGCATAAAAAGCAAAATATAAAATCTTCAACGCATGAAGTTTTTAAACTGGTTTCAATACATTTACCATATAGCATACACCACAATGGTGAAAGGTCACATTCTTTTAGTGCGAATATAAAAAACCAATCAATTGCCCTTTAATTTCTTGTTATTGATCCACTATGCGCTCTTTTATATGTACTGCAAGCTTCGAAGGAGTCACAATTTTCGTTGTTTTGGGAAACTTCAAAATTCACATATTTTTCTCTGGGGTAAATAATTCGTATTGGACTATCATACGTAGTTACTAATAATTTAATAACTTTCGAATTTTGATACAACCAAACGGCTTTCTATTTTATATTTATAAAGTTACAACTCATTTATTTATACTTTGCATTTACTTCTTCTTTTCATTTGTTTTGTACAGATATATTTTAGTATACCGTTCGTTATTGCAACTAAATCTTTGTGTAATTAGCATCGCTTAAATTTAGGTAGAAAACGTAATGGAAATCCCAGGAAAAACCCTCATCTTCTTAATTAAAGTTTTATTTAATACCAATTCATTATGCTACTTACTTTCTCTATCTTACATTTCGGGTGGTATTGCTGTGTTTTCCAACTATCATCGCCAGATGCCTGGAACTTTCATTTACAAGAACAATCAGGTAGTTGTAGGATTTCCCAATAATCCATAACGGAGGTTTCTTTTGACCAGTTCAACTTTTCTACAACTGGAACACTACATGACGTCACCAGAACATAGCATAACATCTTTAGAACACCGCATAACATTAACTTCAATAGAACACTACCGAACTTCAATTAGAACAACATAACACTAACAGAATAATAAAACAGAAGACTACATAACGTTAATCAGAACACAGAATAAGTTCAACATAACACAACATAGCTTCAACAGAGTAAGATCTCAAGCTCCCAGACATTTAAAGCATTGCTCATATAGTTCACGAGTTTTCTAAATTAAAAGTATTTCGTAAGCAACTGTAAGATAACAGCGAATTTGTAAAGCAAAGATTGTAGCAAGTAAATTGTTTAAATGATTAAGCGTGTCAATAATTTGGGTGCACACCCGACAGTGTACTGATAATTCGGAACAGTACAGATCATTAGATCTAGACAGAATTATTTAATACTAAAAAATAAATACATAAAATAAATAAATATGAAGTAGGCGAGTTGCGCTCATTATTTGCTTTTACTTGGTAATCTAAACCATTTCCAAACTAACACTTCACGACTTAACAACATCATTGACCAATAAATACGAGATTTACTTTACTAAAACATGCGTCCATGCATAAAGATAGCCCTGCATAATAGAATTCTCTATACTGATTAGCTAATGGTTGATGCCGGTACTACCCGATAGCTAAATACGGTGTTGAATCGTACAGAGCAATGTTTGAATGAAATGCTAGGTATTTATTTTCTTAAGCTTCATTCAATCATAATACTGAGAAGTAGAACATTTCGTGCTAAAAATCATGTGTAAAAAAGTTCATAGTACGACCAAAAAAAAAAGATGATTTTTATTTCATTGATGGAAGCTGCGGTACTTGTCATGCTTTGGTTCCGTAAACACCAAGCAATAGTCCATTTTCATTACGATGACAAGATAATAAATGCTTCTGCTATAACAAAGGAATCTTGTTACCAAGTGGCACAGCTGGCACTTGGCGCAAATGCATCACCAATTTGGGCTTATGCCACTGAAGACTAAAAGACCCAAAAATAACTTAAAAGAACTTAATATGATTCATGGCACCATTACTGTTGAATCAAAAGAATTAGAGCATGTTCTTTCAAGTTAAGGAATTTCTAAAGAATACAGTCATGCCGATGAAAAATCTGATGCAGTTTTAGAAAAAGTATTTTCGCTCATGCAACATCATACATACTTTAGGACATTGTCATCAACTCAACTCAAAGAAAATCACTTTTATATAAAAAGATGATTTGGCTAAAGTGTACGAAAATAAATCATGTATAGAATTTTGATATTGTGTAATAATTACTTACATATCCAATATACTTTCAAATTATATTTAGGAAAAATTGTAATACTTCTGCTAGTATGGAACAAAAACCGAAAGATACATACATTTCGTCTATTTTCAGTTTTTGCCTGCGTTATTGTTTTATCGTATAAGATGAGACAATCTATTCATTTAACGATCTTTCTCAAGTACTGTTGCTGAAAAAGGAAGCAAGATTTGCGCTTGTCTCAGATAAAGATCTACTTGGTTTGATTTTATTAGAGTGACAGACAAGGATAGTGGTACACTAGGGTGACAGAATAAAATAGACACCTACTAATTAAAAAAAAGATTTTATTCTCGTTATATATACAAAATATTTTAAAATTTTTAAATTAGACTAATATTTTGTCGATCCACCTTTACTTGCGTGAAGTGCTGCGAGTCGTCGTGGCATAGAATCTATTAAATGATTAATGGTGTCTTCTGGAATATTTAACCACTCTTCTGTAACAGCTGCCACGAGTTCTTCCTTATTGCTGGGTTTTCGGGCTCGTTTCGTCATATTTGTCTGGATTATGTGCCAAACATTCTCTATCGGATTCATGTCTGGTGATTGGCCTGGCCATGGTAAAATCCGAATCCCCTGTTCCTCTTTCCATGTGGTTGTTGTTCTTGCTTTGTGGTAGGGTGCGCCATACTCCATAAAAGTGGCGTCTTCTTTAGATAAAATGGCGCTGTCGAATATCGGTAGTAGTCCTTCTGTTAATATTTGGATATATTTTGCCGCATTTATATTTCCGTCGCAGATTACTAATTGGGATCTTCCACCATACCATATCGCGGCCCACACCATGATGTTCACACCGCCGTATTTCATTGTCTGATGCAAAAATTTGTCGTCCAGTTGCTGTGACGAACGTCTCCATACCCACGTACGACCACTATCACTGAATTGGCAGTATCTGTTTTCGTCTGAAAAAATGACAGACCGCCAAAGCTCTTCGGGCTTCGTTCGCATTTCGATTGCCCAATCCATTCGGCGCCGTTTTTGAAACGCCGTAAGGAGAGGTTTTTCCTTTGCCACCCTTCTATACATCCCTACACTGTGGAAGTATCGTAGAACGGTGCTCTGACTTTTCTGTGAAGTCGCCGCACGCTCAGCTGTACTTTTTCGCGGTTCTGTTAACACTTCGCGCACAAGCACCCTTTTACTTCTTTCAGAAGGTCCGGCACGACCTAGTCTCGGCTCCACTGTTGTTTTTTCCTTGCGTTTAAATTGTGTAATCACACGGTTAAGTCTGGACAACGGAATATTAAAAAATTTACTTATTTCACGTTGTGAAGCGCCGCGTTCACTCTGGCCAACGATGCGACCCCGGGTGAAGTCGCTAATATCACTCGAACCTTGTAAGCGAGGCATATGTAGTTGTAACGATACTAAACTATGACGAATTCCATCCGATACATCTACCCCTACCCTAATGACAAGAGAAAGTTCTTAATTCGTTCTTAGAATTTAGCTGTTTACATATTTATACCGCTTTACCTGGTGTCTATTTTATTCTGCCACCCTAGTGTATATACATACTACCGTATCACTCAAGTTACGTGAATCGTTTATCTTCTAGCGTTTGTGGTCGGTTATCAAACGTAGGTTAGCCTCCTTTTCGAATTCAGTTTAATATTTATAGTTACGTTTCACCCTTTTCTTATTTTCTCTCTGCATGTTACGAGTAATTATTCTTTTCAAAACACAGACTACGACTACAAAGTCTTTAGTAAGTTATTTTGAATAAAGACAATGTATCGAACAGAGGTTATTGTTTTTATTATCGTTGTAGAGAATGTCTGGAAAGCGGTTGAATTTCAAGGCGTGGGAGCTTGTGCTTAACCTTTTAGCATATTTTGAGAAGGAAAAAGAGAACGGGAGCCTTCTGTTATGTTTGAATGCGGTTTGTGAGGTAGATATCGTAACACATTCACAATTTTATTTACAACAAGTGTATTGTTGTAGAGAGTAAGCGACGCACTTGGTGTGACTCGACAAAGTATTTGTGCTGTCAAGAAGAGGAAATTTCAAGTTCCTGTTCTGTCATCTCTTAGGTCTAAAAACAAGTGATCTGCGAATGATAACAAAAATGGAAGCGCGAAATGCTGTTTACAACTTGTATCAACAAAGTAACAACAGTTATATAATTGGTTTATGATTTTGTTATGAAAATATTGTTTTAGGGAAATGTGTTACTTTACAAACCCCTAAGAATGAACTCAAAACCAAACCCATTGTTGAAATGTGTAAACAATCATTGAATACATTGTTGAAGGCAGTTGGTTTCGAATATGGAAAAGAATTGCGAAGTATTTTTCTGAAAAAATATATAGCTAATTTCATGTCGAGTTCTGCGAAACTAGTGGTATTCTTGGATGAGACGTGGATTTATTCTAAGGGAAATAAGATTAGGTCTTGGCAAGATGACTCCATTAAAAGTGTTCGTAAACCTAAGGGTTATGATGGCAAACGTGAAAATCTAATAAGAAATTGGTATGGACGAGAAAGAAATATAGTGGAGATGGACATCGCTCCCATAATAATTGCCAATCCCAACGAATCTGCAAGTTCTGAAGAAGAAATAGATGATTGAAGTCTCCGATAACATCTTTTATATTATAAATTCATAAATGAGTGTTTATTTAATGTTTACTTGGTTATTATGAATATTATTTCAAATTTGTTCTCTTGATACCTTAAAATATTATTAAATAATAAAAGCAATGTATGTTGTTTTATTAATGAGAATGGTTGTTTGTTACATAAAATGTGGAGGCAGTGGTTAGATAACTTAATTGGAATATAAATGTCATTTATTAAAAATAGAAATTTGACTCAAATATACTTTAATATTAGTCCATATTTGTTATTTAAAATTCCTAAGTTATAGGTTATATGTTAGACATTCAAAAAATATATTCTTAATTAAATAGTTCTTGTAAAACATTAATAAATCAACAGATAATTTTGTTAAAATAAAATAATTTACGCTATAATGCATTAAATTTATTTTCAAATGAACTGTTTATACAGTATTTAATTTGACCCAGATCGATTTGTTTCATACGGATAAAAAACAATGACGTAGGTAAAAACTGAAAGTAGACGAAGTGGACATCCTCCAATATCCTATTAGAACCTAATTTTCTTTTTTTCTTTTTGGAGATTAATAACAATAAAGGTTACATTTCCATATATCCTTGTTTGTTTGATGAGTGTTTATTGGTATTTTAATTAAATATATGTACAACTGCCACAAATGACATTGACAAAATCCATAAACGATATGTGAAACACATTGTTCTCCTCTACATATTGCAAAATTTTGCGTATATTTTGATATACAGCTAAATTAATTTATATGCTATAAGGTATTACAAAGATAACTATGAAATGTAGAACAAGGAATCTACATACGTATGTAGGAATATGTCACGGGCGATGAATATATTGGTAGCTGCCTAATAGTGAATTACTTTTATTTTGTTAAAAGCTAGGAATAAAAGAAACATATAATTATATTACATTGGAATATTAAAAAAATCCCACCATAATAATTTTACATTATAACATTAAAATAATGCATTTTTCAGTTATTATATTACTACCAAATTAATCGTATTTAAGAAGCTGATACTTACACAGTATTTTCAATAATGTGTTGGCACTAATGCTTTATTGTTGAAACTATAAAGTTAGTTAAATTGATAAAGTGATACCATTTTTTTTTTGTATTACTTTACCAATTTAACCAAATTTCTAGTTTTAATAATAATAATCAAGTATGTAACAACGTCGACCTGAATTTGAACGTAGTAGTAGTTTAAGTTACTTAAAAAAAATAGCCTTTACAAAACCTTTATTTAAACATATTCTTTACACACAATCGCTCATTATTCAGGAAAACAAGAATAATTATTACATATGATACTGTGAGAAGGAGAATCCGTGTAATAATTAACTAAATTCACACATATTATGCAAGCCAGCTTGAGTATAATACAAACTTTCCCATAATGTTTAAAACATAAGCTCCGTGTGAGAAGATATTCTACTGAGCAAGTGTCGTTCTACAAACGTAATTCTACTTATTTTCCATCCATTAAAGCTTGTTGAAATTCAAATCATACGTCAATAAATTAAATTGGATTAAGTGCTAATTATAATACGTCGGATATCGTCCAGACAAAATGGATACAAAAAAGACATATACATCCTCTCATGCTGTCTTGTTAATTTTCAATGAGAATGAAGGAATTCCATACTGCTGAGAAATTTTGATTCGAATACAAAACAAAATCCATTCTTCCCTATTTTGCATTCCCAAAAAAAAAAGGAATTCAAAAAACTAACCCAAACAAAATCAATGATCGAAATTAAACCCTCTTATAAGTTATCTAAGCTCCTCCCCTCCAGCTACCCCACTCTCGCGTTTCGAATTCTCATTGGTCGTTGCTAGCGCGATCCACCATCGTCGGTGCGGCAAACGCGAGCGCCTCAAAGATACCGCTGCGTTTGTCGGTAAGTTAAGCTCTACGATCCTGCTTTCCGCTTCTACCGGCAGCTGCTACGATCGCTTTAGTGGGGCGAACTAAAAGAAGGCGGCGATCAAGTCCGCTCTTCAGTTGCCGACAAAACTCGATATAAGAGGGAGGTTATGACAATCGCCGATTTCGAATGTTTTGAATCTAGTGTTTACGATAGTCGCCGAACTTTAAGATTTTCCGTGTTGTTTTTCGGGTTTTTCTAAAAAAAATTGTTTGTGTGTGCTTAGATTTTTTGTCTCTTTGCTACGAAATTGTGCTGCTTTATCGAGGAAACATACAATTACAAAATGGGTATGTCGATTTTATTTATGTTCTATTTACTTTTGAGATCTAGTGAGCCTATAGAAAAAGCGAAAAAAAGTGAATAACTGAATTAATTCGAATTTGACAGCTGTCTTATTAGAATTATTATATTTTCTTTAGATTTATTTGTATTTTATGACCCAAGAGCGGCTTAGTTTTACTATTGAAATTTAACAAATATTAGTGCAATTTTAATACAAACTCTGAAATCAAAAGTAATGTTTTAGTGTAAATAAAACGTTATTATGAATAATAAATAAAATGTATTAGATAACAAACCACATTTTATAAAATTACGCAAGACATAAAGTAATATTCCTGCGCTTGATCTATTAAAATTGTTTATTATTGTAATAGTACCTGCTTCACGAGGCACAATATATTTTATATTGAAAATTCTTGACCTTGTCCGCGCGTGAACTTGTTGTATCTTGCTCGGTGAACATACTTATTAGATATTCGCTAATACTTACACACCATTAAAAAAATACGTAGAAAATCACTCGAGTATATTAAACATTAATTCCAATAATGAATATGAGCGTATTATAGTTTGTATACCTAGAATATTAGTGAACAGCCTCTGTAGATTGGATGAGTATATTTATATATTTATTGATGAATGAGTCAAAGTTACAATTGACATTGTAACCTTGCATTCCAGGTTCACTAGTAGCAAAACGGTATCGTAAAAAGGCGTAACACGATTGCCCAATGCAGTTAATACTAGTGAAAGTGACAATCTGTAAAAACGGATTTGTGTTCACGGTTTACTTTCTTTCTAATCAGGTTAGTTTTAATTCGGAAGATTACGTTTAATTGGGCAATATGCCTAGATATTATGAGTAATATGAGTTTTTTTTTCCAATTGGTATAATTATAGAAATATAGTAAGTAAATGATTAATTACGCAATCTAATCTGTAAAGTACCTACATTTCCTATATGTGTAACATATTTATTTACGTATGTCTGTATGTATACAGTAAAATTTCGTAAATATATGCAAAAATAAATTACGAAGAAATCGATAAAAAGGAATTAGTAATGGCCAAATTTATCCATATTTGAGCAAAATTGCTAAGGTTCGCATTGCATTTCATTTCTGCCATCTAATTATTTTATGAGGCAATTTCCGCATTAGACTTTGCTACGTTGTTCCATCTTACTTTTCATTATCTATTAATATGATGTAAGTGTATATAACCGTAATTTTATTGACGTTTCAATTGAAGTCGCTTATCGGCAAGAATATGTATTTTCGTGGGAAGAATAATTTTTGCCTGCTTATTTATTTATAATTAGTAGCACGAAAGTTATTTCATTACTGTATAGCATATTTCCTTAGAACAAAATGTAGACAAATAATGACTGTTACCCAAAAAACCTCAATACGAACTCTCGCTCAATAAAGCCAGCTGACAGTTGGTTCCTGTCATACAATTAAAAAAAGGTTTCCCATTGTTTCCTTATGTTGTTTAATTACTCGCAACGAGTAGTATTTTGTGAATGATTTTCAAATAATTTTAATGATAAACTCCGAAATAAAATTAGTTTTCGTTAATTAATATGGCATTTTACTGATATTTCAGTTGGTATCAACTTGTAAATAGGAAATACAGCGTGAATTTATTAAGTGGCTGGCGATAGTTTGAACTTTTCTCTCTTTGTTAAATTTTTGTCAGATTGGCGATTTGGTACGATTTTGTACGGATAAGAAAATATTGATGATAAATCTGCAAAAAATCAACTTTATATAGATTTTCTATATACACATATGAGAAGACAAATAGAATGAGATGTTGATTATCATAAAGTGAAACAATTCCATTTTTTTGTAACATTCTTTATTCTTATTATAATGTTCAAAGTGACCATATTATCATAAATATTGTCAAATAGTAACTGTAATTGATATTCTGGATTTCTTTAACTATGGTTGCTTGCAGTTTTTCTAAAGTGTGAAGTCGATTTTGATGAATTTTATTTTTGAAATACCCAAATAGATAGAAATCTAAAAGGCCAGGTGACCGTAACAGACAACGATTTTAAGTCTGTCAACAAAATATTGTTCTAGTGTGGTGCTTCATCTTTTGAAAAATCCTCCTTTCTAATTCATCATCATGGAACTTTATAAGCACTTCCTAAATCTGAGGGGCGCATTGCTAATTTCATGAAAAAATATTGGACCAATCATACGATATCTAGATATTGCTACCTGGCCTCCAATTTTTTTGTGCAGTTTCATCAAAATTATGTTGGTTTTCTATATGCCATGTCTTATAACTTTGACTGTCACTATAATCTCAAATAATTCCCAAGATTTTCGTTAAACCATTGATACTATTGAATTCTTTGTGGAATATCAATTGAAAGTTATTACTGTGTTACAGTTACTTTATGCGGATGCATGCTTAACCAATGGTTTTCTAGCACTACTTGCATAAACTCAAAATATTAAAAACAAAAAAGCATCATACCAGATTGAGCTACTAATTTGTGAATCAATTTTAGGACTTGCTTCCATTCGTTGCCTAACGTCATCAACAGTCACTTCTGTTAAAATTGTCGGCCGTCCAGACTTTCCCTTTAAAATGTATTGTTTACCTTGGGAATCGTTTAATAACCTTATCTCTGTGTTTAGCAAAAATTTTGTGCGGTATGAGAATATCAGGATAATTTTCATGAAATTGTTGCATGTATGATTGCAATGATCCATCTTCATGGTGAATACTACTGCGGCAATACGTTTACTTCGTAAGTTAAGTTAATTTTTATTAAAAAAAAAAACACGAATAAATAAGGTTCTTACATCCCTTAAATCAAATCTTCAACTTCAATATAAATTCAATCCTATTTTTTCCATACTATATAAATTCATCACAAGAAAAAATATACTAACTTTTAAAACTCTTAGATTTTAAAACTTTAAAAATAAACGAAAAATTACGCCTTAATTCATTTACCAATCAACCTTTTTGAGATATCAATTTTTCTAATTTCAAACTAAAGATTTTTGAACAAAAAAGTTAACTATCCAAAGAGGTATTTCTATTAATTTCCAATCTTTCTAAAAATCAATATGAGAGTATTTTAATTAGAAAAGTCTTATTCAGCCAGAAAGGACATCCTAAAAAACTTTCGTTCACTTAATTTATATGACAAATTCAAAGACGTACCTGGACAACTAAACAGTAAACACTAAACAGTAGCTTTGCTTTTGATATTTCAAATAAAAATAAAGCAAACTCCAATGAATAAAATGAATAAATATAAGTAGTAAATAACGTGTCGCGCAGGGCGTTGGAAAATTGTAGCAATGCCACTCTCAACATGTAAAATGCCCAGAAATCCACGGCTGTATCAGTCTTTTAAGATCACTCTGTATATGTTGACAATATTCCTGCGACATTCAGTGTATAGTTACTATAACTGTATAAGCTGCATGTATTATTATTATTATTATTATTATTATTATTATTATTATTAGAATGAACTTGAGAATTTGTCGCGATCTTCAACGCAAATATAGTTTTATATTAGTTTTGCAGAATTTGTGATTGTAATGTTTCGTACTTCAACATACACATTCGCGCCTATTTTTTTTTATCTTGACTTCAAATTTTTCTGAGCACCCCTTGTATCAAAATTTATAAAGAACAAGAAAAAGGTATACTTACATGCCGTAGTTTAACATATCAAACGCTTTTGAATAATTGAGCAGTAGAAGTGGGTGGCTTTCTTGCCATCACCTCCAAAGATATCAACAGCATGTAGTAATATTGTCTTACGACTATAATGTTTTCAAAAGCCAAACTACAATGGGGCTAAAATATTGTAGGTAACTAGATGTCTTCTTAACTGAATTTCAACAATTTTCCCAAACACCTTAGGTACTACGGGCAAAATACTAATTGGATGGAGATCGCTGTACTCTTCTGGACATGAGTTTTTAGATAAAGACTTTACTAATGACCTGCATAGCATGATCTAATGAGACACTGGTTGACGATATGAGTTATCTACGGCGGAAGAAATGGTAAACAATGTCTAATTTATGCTTATTAAATCAGATCTCACTGCATACAATATATTCACCTTATTCTATACTAAACGACATTGAAATGAACGGAATTAATTTTAAATGTATATTGTAAAGAATTATTCTATTAATATTAATCAATACCAGACTGCAAACTAAAAGTGATGGTGGTAGAAAAAAAGAAGCTTCCATTTTATACGTTTTATAAAACTATTCAGAAAAAAGTGTATCGTAATTATTAAAAGATATGTCGACTGAAACAGTCGTATTCTTCGTTCATATTATTGCGAAATCTTGGTTGTTATATGAAGCTACAAACAGCTTCTATAATTTCTAGATTCTAATCCCATTCACCGTGGAGAAAAATCGATATTCAGTTATACACTTCAAAACGAATTAATCGACAAGATGATATTAACAAGAAATCTAGGAATGTTTATAAATTTATAGCGCGAAAGATTAGTATTGATTCGTATTTGACACTATTCAGCAACCCAAACAGTAATGAAATAAATGATATCTAGTTTTATTGGTTTCGTACTTACAGTATTCTAAAAGTAGCTAAAACATTCTCAACGGATAAATAATTAAAAATATACTGTACAAATGACGTACAAACTAAATGCTCTAGAAGAAGCCATATTCCATATGCACCTTGACTGACCACAGCAACTATACCTCTGTCATATTACCAGCCGTACCAATCCAAAAAGAAAATTAAACAGATTAGAAAAAAATATGAACAACTTCACACGTAAGCTAGTAGAGATATTAAAGGATCATTAGGATCTTCCAGTATTAGGTCATTAACATCTATAACAATTGTGGATGTATTGCAGACTTGTCAGCTTATCGTATGTACTACATATGAAGTTAAGTATAATTACATTACTTTGTTCATCAAACGAACTTCAGGTTAGCTAATATAACAAAAATTCTCACCGCAAATTCACTTAAAAAGACCGCAGACGACGTTTTCAGCGGCATTAATAGTTTTAAATTGCCCTTAAATGCTTTCTTTCTGGCGAGGCTTCTCGTTTTCCTCTCGTTGGGCGTACATGCGTGCATTTTCTTTTGTTTTCGTGATCCGCAAGAAACTAAGAAGTGTATCATAAAGGTCGTTTGCCAGAAAAAGTCCAATACCAAACCTACACTCAACAAACAGCAATAACAATAACTATAAAAGCGATCCTGATGTTATTTACTCGCGTTCGAATGTCTCCTCGTTGCGTGTCCTATTTTTTATTCGTCGTTTTCTTTTGCATCTGTCGGTATTATATTGGATACGACGCGCCACGCCGTCGTTAACACGAAAAACATCTGTTGTGCCACAAGGCTAACAGGTAGATACACTAATTTTCAATATGATTGAAATTGAATTTTTTCTCGATAGGGTTTCAACACGATATCATTGAGTATATGTCTTTTTTGTAAACTGTTTCATATAATTTATATTGTAAGAAATAGCAAAATATTTTCTAAATTAAAGTTTGCTGATATTCTTTTTTGCAAGAAATTTCAGGTAAGTGTTCTCTCAGATCTATTGCCAACTTTAAATGTTGTATCTAGGGAGAAATACTAAGAATGACAACTTATAGTTATTCTGTATGATTCTATAAAAGCAATCAATTAAAAGTGTTCGAGGTTGGCAACATTGTGCAATGGGAGAACCTGTAATTCTTATTTTGTTTGCAATTTTGTTTCAAGATTCAAAGTTAATTAAAGGTAACCTTTCACATCGTCTACAAAGTTAATGGAATAGGACTTTTGATCTCTAGAAATCTTTTCATCAATCTACTTCTGTACCGTATAAATGTATTGAGCATAATATTGACACAATTATGATTGCAACGAGTATTAGATTAGATTAATTAAGGATGTTGCACTGCGACGTATTGATCTATTGTGTCACCTTATGAGCTGCAAACTCTTAGGGTTTACCCGCACTTATAACTTCCCATCCAGTCTAACAGCTTTAATACATTGCAATAGCTGTGATGGTTTCACAGAAAAACGAATAAATTTATTACTTGATATTTAGTCTACTTTATACCTACATATACGTTATTTTTTGCCCCCAAATAATAAAATTCACGAATATATAAACTATCATCACAAATTTAATTGTCTATACTAATACTGTCCATAATATACTTTAAGAGAATTGAAATGTGTTTTATTAGTGCAATATTAGGACACTAGTTAGAAGAAAATATGTATAGCTTCGCTATTTATCAGAATACATACATAATTACAATATGTATTGAATTTGTTTCATTGTTTATTTTTAGTGTCTAGTATTTTTCCAACGCAACTGCCTCTATTAAATCATTTATTCTGCTGGTATCTAATCCCTTTAGTATTCTGTTAATGTTTTTAACACATTGGTTAATTATACATATTAGCTTCTGTTTAATGTAGTCTTGTTTACGTACATAAGGCAAATAAACGTCCGCAACGTCATTATGTTTTTGAAACATTCTCAAAAATCTCGTGTTAAATTTATATAAATATTATTTTCATATGTTGGAAGTGAACTATTATTGCAAAGACTACTTTTCTACAATGCGTACAATTATTTCTGTGGATAGAGGTGTTGGGTATGTCCCTCAGATTATTAATTATCTCTATAAAATTGCTGTCCATTATCTCTATAAAATTGCTGTCCAAGCTTTCTCTTACTGGTTCTAATATTTTTTCTACTGAAAAATAAATTGGGATTTAGAACGGATTATTCCTGAGTTTCAATATACACGTAAATTAAAGAAATCTTTTAATGCTATTTATTTGGTAAAAGATATTAATAACACTCACCATCATGCAATGTCCAATTTTAAGCAATTTTGGGATTTTTGGATGTATAGGAGATTCTAAACATGTGTACATACATCAATATTCGTAACGGTTGTCAGGTTCCGCCGTGTCCCTGGCATTTCGCGAACAACTGCGGTTCGCGAAACGTCAGGGAGAAAAACCTAGTGACACGGCGGAACCCGACAACCGTTACAACTATGTCAAACGGCCGTGAAAGTCTGAAATACTATTTATGTATACATCAATGTTATTCACAAATGATAATTATAATTTTCTTGTAATTACTAACTTTAAAATTTTTCGAAAAGATGTCTCGTAGAATTTGAACCGAGCTGAAAGTGACAATTTTAACGTTGGTAATTACAAAGATATTATAACTTATCATTATAAAAACCAACGGAAACTTCATATTAATTTAGTTAATTACAAATTTTTAATAGAAAAATTTCAATTACATAATTTGTTAGTTGAACTAGCCCCCATTTCTAGCGGCACGAATAATGTTGAAATTGCTTTTTGAAGTTACTTTGGTTGTAGAATACCTTAGATTTTGCATGTTGCATTCCATAAAAATACAGCGTTTTTGGTATTCCCAATAAATGTTGCCATTTAATAGTTTCACACCGCTTTAGGAAAAATTACAATAATGATTAAAACGGAAATAAATGTATTTTATTAAATATGTAAACACCAGACACATAACAATTCATTTTTGTATATAATTATCGATGAAATTATAATGAAAACAATAATACTCTATTCTCACATCCAATCTCTATACTCTAACCAATTTTAAAAACGTAAACCTAACGTAAATCGCATCACGGTTCAACACCAACGATTAAGCTTCAGCGCCCATGCAAACTGAAGAGGTACTATTTTTTCACTCAATTCATGATATGAACCAAAATATTACTGATCTAGAAAATTCCTTACTACCAACTTTGGACATGGTGTAGATTTAGATGTAAATCTTTCATCAACTCAAAAGCAAATAGATATGGAGTAATACTAAAAAAAACACTAACCTATGAATTATTCGTTCACTGTGAGTATATTTTTCGGTTAAATATTAAAATTTAAAAGCTTTAAACGCTGTCAAAGTATCTTAAAAATTTACCTTCGCATTTAACTTTATTGCCAACATAAAAGCAAAAAATAATGAAAATATGTCAATTTAAATATGACTGCTTTTCAATGCGAAAAATATGTACTGTAATTTGTTACGAGTACATTGAAAATATGCTTACAATATTATTTACAGTCGTACAATTTGTGGATAACAAGTAGGTGACCAATATCCTCTGTAATATATACACATACCTATAGGTAAATATACTGTTTTACTGCTGGAGTCATATATAATAAAATATAAGTAAAACGAATGTACTGTGATAAATAGATGAAGGAACATTAGCAAATATACAAATAACTAATTCACCTTAGTTAAATATAAGGTGAGAAATTGAAATGACCATATTTGTTTGTTATTGCTCCTAGTTGAAAATTATGTTTCCTTTAGCCTTTGAAGTTTAATTAGAGGATATTTAGAATTTTAAAATTATCTTCTATTCAAAATACAAAAATATAGTATTAAACCAAAATGGCATTTCCTTTTCTTTGATGTTCTTGATTACTCAACATTACTAGTTAAATCACGTCGTACGAACATTTTATTGTTAGAGAACCGTGCAACTAATTATATTTAAGTAGACTAACATTAAATTAACGCAATTGCAGATATTTAACATTTGCGACCGTGTGCCACAGTATTTTACAAAAGTAATTTTTTAATCAATAGACTATGTTACATGGAATTGGTTCATTACACTTTGTTCCAATATGTGTGGTAATTACTGTACAAAATACCAAATATACTGAGCTCCAGTAGGAGATGCAGCATTTACAATGTGAAATAAGTGATTAAAGCGCAAATTTAAAAGGTCATCTGTACCGAATGAATATCTAACCTAATCTAGAACACCTAAAATGTATTACAACTTGTTTGCAATCATTATTAATACAATACTTTCGTAAAAGAAAACGTAAGCGAGAAGTCTATATTTCTTTCTACAAGTATTTTTTATGATACTTGTAACGACATCCGGCAGCTAAGTCCAAAATTAATACTTTAAATTACATGGACATTTATAGGCAAGTTTGACAATTTAAATTACATTTAATGTTTTTCGACAAAAACTTATTTTGCATCATTACTCAATTACGTCAAAGCAATATGAAGTTTTAATCTTGATACGATTTAAGCAAGTTTGAATTAAAAAAAAAAACATGAAAAGACATTATGAAAACAACACTAAACGTTGCTAAATTTTCAATGCAAGGGTTATTTCAAATAATAGGTTGGTATTCCGCTTGGTAGTGACAGATTCTATCAGTAAAAGTTTCCATTTAAGTTATTGATGTTAATGATAAACGGACAAATACATCTTTTTAATTTTGATTGAAACATAATTTGAAACAATTTTATTCTCATGGTATTAGTGAAATCAATTCACGAGAAAGACATGTGAGATATAAAACGCTAACACACGGATGTTTCTGCCTTCCCGGCGTCATCAGCGTGGTTTCGAGAAGTTTTATGCTAACACATGTAATTCTCTCACTAATACCATGAGATAGGTGTATTCACACCGTTTTCTTATCTGGGTGTTATTTTCTAGGCATTCTTTTAGATGAATTTTGTTCTATTAAGTGTAAGAAAAGCAAACTTGTTTATAACTTCCAATCACCATCATCTTGCAGTTTATCTAGGTTCCATGTATCTTCTTCGACTAAAATAAACAAATTATAAGAAAAGATATTAAAATAAAGCAATATACTGCACTTTTGATCACATAGGCTGTGGAAATGCAAATGCTTTTGCAATGTATATATATGTTTATCCTACAATTGCAATCAAGTATATCTGTTGAAAACACTTTTATTTTCTCTTTTCCCTGCAACAGTAGTTATGCGATTCTCCTTATGTTTTTCTTTTGGAATATAATACACAATTCCTTTACCACACCTTAGTGTGTTTTGCTTGTTTCTTCAACTGCCTTAGACAGTTCAAGATATTTTCAATTGTCAAATGAACAGCAACTTTTGAAACTTTTAATTTATTTGAAACACAAAGCTTTTCCATTTCAAATAAACGCAAGAGGCGTAACTGTTGTCGTGAGTTTTTAATGTTCAACGCTTTATTGTTACCCATATTATGCAAATAAGCTGAATACCTTCTTCGATTCAAAAGGTCATGATATCAATCCAGTAATTTAAAAGTGATTTTTATTGAGGAATCTCTTTCTATTAATTCTTTTTTTCGGCGAAAAATAGTTGTTATTGCACCAAAAGAAAATTTTCCCATCATGCAGTCGAAACACGAATAATTTCTATTGCAAAACATGATTCCATTATCTACCTACGCATATCTATTGCGCTAATATATGCAACCGCAGATTTGATAAAGCCAAATCTGATCGACCACTAAAATATGTTTAACAAACCATCGCATTTGCATATGTATACGTACGCAATTCAAAGAATTTCTTTTATTATTTCGAACACCTGCTGACTAACACTTACACAAAATCAATGCGCAATATATTAAGGTGTTGGTACGATAAAGAAAGAAAGTGCTACCCAAATATTTCAATTGAATCATAGCGTTAGGCCATTCATTCATTCATTCGGTGGGGAAACTTGATGTTACGTGCGATACATACATAAATTTTTACGAAATACTTTCAAGGAGACCTGCATAGTTTAAAAATATTTCTATGGGCAAATCCAATGCGATGTATTACAAGAAGTACCTAACAGTACTTAAAAAATGTCTATAGATCCGTAGAAAATGAGATGTAAATTTTACGTGAAAGGTAGATAGGCATTGCTAATTTCGTTTCAAAGTTGTCAGTTACTAAAATAGTGAGAAACCGCATTGCCAGCTTACCAAGGTAAGTCATCGAGACGCCAACAGAATGAAACCACATATAAATAATGACCGGCGTTTGTAAGTAGTGTTAATTGTGTTTGAATGTTAGTTATCTTAAGCAAGAAAGTGTGAAAATTGCCTTTTGAAATACTTTCTTGAATCTTTTGTGGCCTCCGTTTGAATATAGAATGATGTCATGTCGATGTGAGAATTACTGTAAGGTTACATTAGAGAGCATATACATCCAATTATTCAGCGAAAACATAAAAGAATGGAGTGAAAATTATTGCTAATTATCGCAATATAATCTTTTAAATACTTTTGTGTTTATACGTTTATATTCTGTTTCAATTAAAAGAAAATGTTTACCAATAACGAAAAAAATATACTTTACGCACAATGTTTTATGTTCTGCAATTTTAAGAAGTGCCCACCCTACCTGCTTTGATAACCTATTCGATTCTGTCATTGATTCCTCAAAGCCAAATTCGTCGTTTTGATAAATCCCCTAAATGTTGCCGGTTACAAATGAAAATCGCCGTATATTTCTAAAGCTATAACCGAATAACGAACAAAATATGTATCATACATTTCTGAAATAGTCTCTTCACTACACCTACGTATTAACATCTATTAAATGCCTGCGAATCCAGGGAGTACAGAATTTAGCTTATCTGAGAGCGAATAAATTCTGACATGCAAACGAAATGTCATTCTCATAGTGTTTATTTATCATTCCCTTCAGTAAAGCAAAGCTTACTTTGTCCAGTTAGCTACGTAGTATCGTTAGTAAATAGTGAATTTAATTATTTTGTTAAGTTAAAATAAAAAAGTCTCATAATATATTCAATGTTCTATTTGAAATAAGATAGTTCATATCCGTTTGCCGTTTAATCGAGGATGCCATGAAATCAAAAAAAAAACTGTTTTTGAAAATGTTCCATTGTTTTTAGATACATCTCCTCCACTCAGCGAAATTTCTATAGCTGCGTATATGAATTTTTGAACAGATACACAAAATTAATAAATAAACACATCAAAAATTTATAATTCTTCTAAACTTAGTAGTGAGTGTTATATCATTTACTACACGTTTACTGCCGTATTTGTTACTGACAAATTTAAATACATTTTATTTGTTGCGCGGTTACATTACCAGTATAGACTATAGTGTACATTGCACAACAGCGCTATGGAATTAGTTCGGGAGTTGTTAAGAATGTATAGCATACTTGCCAAAAACCTAAAATTGTTGGATTTTTAGATAATTGTAATCTTATCTACTTATTCGCATAGGTACTAAATATCTGCATGTCTTTTTTTAAATTGTGTCAAGCATTAATTTCAAATGTGAAGCAATGTTATTGTTTAGTTTTATTTATAAGGTTCTTTTTCTAAATTCTGACTAAATAAATACCGAAAACGTTTTAAACAAATTCCACAAGTTTGTTTAATTTAGTAGGGAAATCTTACACACTATTGTTGAAAATTATTTTAAAAATGAAAACATTTATGAAAAAGTACTGGTTGCAAAACTTCAGAATCAAAAGATTTACTAGGAAATGCAGTTAAACTTGAAACGGAAGGGACTTAATAAAACTTTTAAAGTACTGTAAACTTCCGAACTTAATTTTTTAATTCTTCTTCAAAGAGAAATATTTATAAGAATTATAAATGTAAAGAAGCCGTGCCAATAAACCGTTATAGATTAATAAAGTACTGCTAAGTTGCAATTTAAGACGACTTTTAAGTGCAAACTCTTAAACATACACTTGTATGTTTACAACTAAGTTCGTTCTTCCGGTCGTTACATTTGTTTTACACTATTTCATTTTAATATGCAGACGAAAATTTGTAATTATTAACTTTGTTCTGTAAACTCTATTCAAATTATAACTTTATCAATCTGTAACCTAGTAGTTTCCAATTCAATGATGAAGAAAAATTTTTGAAGGACGTCTAATGCTTTATTGACACGGCCTTACTCTCATATATGTAGAAGAAGAGTTAAAAAGTGAAATTAGAAAGCCTAGAGTACTGTAAAAGAGAGTTTTTACTGCACTTCCCAATATATCCTTTGATCCCTTATGAACACGTTTCAACCATGTTTTATGATTCATAAGAACGCGGAATTTGGCACAGCTCACGCTAACGTTTAACACCGTAAATATGTAGTATAAAAAATACGAAAAACTAAGAAAAACTTTATCGCCTATAAACTTTAGGGAATTTAACACCAATTACAAAGTTAACATCTATTATGAAAGCAAATAATATGCTCTATATATCCACCGCTCTGATAAAGGCACAACTCTACGCGGTCTTGAAGATTTCACACCATATTTTAAAAAAGTGAGTTGCTATAAAGTTCGACAGTAGCGAAATTACCATTCTTAAATCTCGAACGACTGTTTTTTTTGCATTGTTTCAAATACGCGCATCGGAATGAGCAAGGTCTGGGTTAAGTGAAGTATAGTCAAACTCTGTTCTATAGGAAATGCATATCACCAAAAATGTTTCGTAATTTCTTAACGTTTGACCAACGGGGTCAGTTGTAGCACCATCTTTCTGGAACCATTATCTATATTAGAAGAAATTTCATACTGTGTAGAAGTGCATGTGCTTCCATACACATGGTATCAGAATCTACTGCTGACATCTTTCACAATTGACGATGGAAGTAAGGCGTGGTTACTCAGTAATAGGATAAAGGCTTATAATCGCATGTATAGAAGCAACGAACCATAAAGACACACGTTATAAGGAGGTGTTTCAGTTTCCCGCGAGGAGCAAACCCAATAAATCTAAAATACTGCTTATTAATATAGCGAGAAAGCAATACATCGAATTTATCTCTAAACCAGATGCGCAATTTGTTATTTTAATTTAATTTATGGTACACTAGAATTTTGTAAGTTTCCCGATGTCATTGAATGAATTTTGTAAGATTCTCCTTATGTTCTCGGTCATCAAACGCATATACTTCGATTTTTACCTAATTTTATGGCAGTTTTTCGCTTACTTTCTTATTGGTAACTATATGGTTTGCAATATTACGCATTTGTGATTATTTTATTTACTCGGATACTTTTTCTTTATTTTTATTTGCCTTCCCGTTCTATACCAACATTACCCAGTTTTCAAAAAATCTCTAACGCACAAAAAAACTTTGTTTGATGCTTCAAACTTTTGAAGCTTTTACGGAAATTGAGATCGACGCCTTTTAATGTTGGGATCATGCTAAACTCATAGGGGCATTAGGTGCCGCGCTCACTCATTTAAACCTAAAAACGCATTCGAATGAACATTTCCTAGTCCTGTTGAAGCGAACTCTGGATAAAACTTGAATCGTCGCTGCACCACTGTCGAACAAATGGACTGCGAAGGATAAATCAACTTCAAAAAAAGGCGAAGGCTTTTTGTGGGATAGTCATGAAGTTGTGTTAATCGACTAATTTGAAAAAGGGAAAACAATAACAGGGGCCATTGTTAAGACTTTATATTTAGAATTTCATTTCACAAATTACTGTAGTTAGTGATTGTATATATTTAAACTGCACGCTTCATAGAGGACGTGGAGTTGGGTACCTGACCGGTACTACAGCTATAATGTAATAGTAATAGACATTACAAGACAGACAGTCGAGGTAACACGTGGTTAGTTGTAAAACATTATTTGTTAAATATTAAAATATAGTCCGCTTAAAAGTAAAAAAAAACTTTCATTTAACAGGATTCTAAGGCATATTGCGAATTATTACTCGGTAAGTTGAAGGCCAAAATTGCGGCAAAACGACAACGTTTGGGGAAAAAGAAAGTTCTGTTCCACAAGACAAATCTGATGCTTCCGTGGTTGATAAGGCAAATATTCACGGATTGGGGTTTGAATTAATTGTTGTGGTCCCCAATTTCTATTTTTCTGGGCCCAAAATTTCACTCGGAAGACAGTGGTTCTTTATCTAATTAGGAGGTCATCACATTTATAAACTCCATAAGACGCTGCCAATTACTGTTTGGAAAATGTATGTACTTACAAGGAGACCATGTTGCGAAATAAAACTGAATTTCGTCAAAAATAAACTTTTTCTCGTATGTGTGATAGAGTATATTTTTGTCTTTTGTATAATGAATTTAATTATACCTCGTACACTGCGTGATTACAATGCTCTTATATTTTTTGTTGTTGTGATCTGAAGCTGGTTACACAAACTCTAAAAAATGCTTTCACCCTGCCCCCAATAGAGAAAAGGCGCGTAATACAAAAATTATAATCATTGTACGCAACACCGTGTTATGCTGTAAACTATTCACACTACCCTCGTACAAAGCAGTTTATTTCTGCGTCGACCCTATTTACGAACAGCGGGGGTTAATTGATGGTTTCACGTTTAAAAATAGCCCAAAAAGCAGACTTAATGACACATGAATTTATTTTACAATCGATTTCCTACTAAAAAAGTGACTAACTCTATTAGTTTCCATACACTCGCACACTTTCTAACGTTCTAAATATACCAACACACATCGGTTTTACCGTGTTTGTTCACGTATATAAATGTAATAAGTTCCGGTTTTTCATGCACTCGCGGACTTAAAAGAACCGGTACCTGGTATTGTGCTACGTTACACGGCTTTATCCTAATGTAATGTATGCAAATAGAGGCACGATTTTCTATAATGTCTATCCTAGAAAATTAAAATGATACCATAGAATGTTATTCTTAATAATAAACTATGATCACGGAAAACCACTTTTTCCAATGTAATTTTAATACTAGGAGTAGGTTTGACTTTGAAATTGTTCAAAATTACATTGTTTTAAAGACCTTAAAAGTACATAGTCATTTTAAAATATTTTCCAATATATTTTTTCCGTTTTTACCACCTTAATAATTCATAAAGAGAATTATGCAAACTATAATTCGATCAACGTCTACTTTGTAAAATGTGAGGAAATAACTTTACCCAACCCTGTATATAGAATTCTATTCATAGAAACGATATGCAGGAGTAAATAACACAAACAGAAACCATTCCCCGTGTACACTGACGAGAAGTACTAAAAACCTGACGCGTTGTATTGCGTTATGTATGTATTTTTATTGTGAAGTTCATGTGACTCACTGGTTCTTAGAAGGAATCTTCACACACGCTTTTCTCGGAATTACCGGCATACTTGCACGAACTTATCGTCACCGTTGGACGAATTGAGCGCTGCTTAATCCAACATCGAAAGCGTCTACCTGTGCAATATGCTCTTCAGATCAAACAGCTTTCGTGAGGTAGTTTGTGATAGAGACTTGTACTAGGAGACTACTGTCAAAATGACAGATTAGTATTCGGCTTTAATGTACGTGGTGCTATCTGCGTGTTGATGTTGCCAATTAGATAAACCGAAAAGTTTATAAAGTCGAAACTGGGAATAAGGATTTTTGGGTGAGTCCTTTGTTTTTTTTTGTATTCCTACTTTTTATATTTCTTTTGGATTAATTTCATATTAAAGTTTTGTATCTAATTTATATTAAAATTTCAGTTGTTCATAATATAGCAATCACTAGAAAATTGTTGTTTATGTGCAATAAAGAAAGAGTGTAGGTCTTTGTGAACATTTTCATATTATTTTTCCTAGACAGACATTGGAGGTTATGCTCTTGTAGATCTAATAATGTAAACAAATTATTTGTTGTTGATAGGCTAAAAAGAATCTTAATTTGCTTAAATATCGCAAAAATATTGTTGCAACTACCGTCATTCACCAAACATGCAGTAATCACTAGGAATCGCAGGGATACATTCCAGGACCGGACTTAGATGAAAAATGTAATTCAGGATTGGACACAGTAATACAATAATACGTAACAAGCTGAACATTATGTATATAATTCAATAACAAAGTGTACAAGTTACGATATGTATGTATAAAAGTAGTTGCATCTGTCACGGCGAATGTGGATAACGTTGAAAAGCGGAAGACGTCAATAGTATTTTAGTTATATTTATTTTATATTTACTTCTGTTTTATCGTGTAAATATGTCGCGTCCACATCCGCCGCGCGATACTATTAAAACGTGAATAAGATATGTGTCTACGCTAGAATTCGGTAAATACGGTATTCGACTCCGATGCAATATTTTCAATGTGATACCGACGCGGCGAATGAAATTCCACGTAGTAAAACATATGTCGTGGGCTACACATAATGTACTGCACTTTATGAATGGCATAAACCATTTTATTCGGATCTACTTAAAATGTTATTAGCGTGGCAACATCTCATGGAATACGGTGAATCATCCTGAATGTAGTGTGTAAGTTTTCACAAAATTGTCTTAACTGGGAATATGGTGATGTGCAAATGCCAGTAGAAACCACATTGAGAAAAAATTATTTGTACCCCATGCACGATAAAATAGCTTCAATTGTCAATAGCATAAACGACAAGCATATTTAGATCTCGGTGGATGAAATTATTGTAATGTAACATACCGTACATAATATTCAGCTTATTGCGTATTATTATATTACATTTTTCAAGTCCGGCCCTGGAATTTACCCCTGAATATCAATCCCTAATAACTAATTCAATTTTCCATCACATAAAGGTCGGAAATTATTCAATAAACTGACTTTGAGGTTAGGTTATTGTTGACACTATTTTACTATAAATCTTTCGCTGGGCATAGGTTCAAAACCTACTGAGACCGATACTTTTTCGAAAAAATTAACGTTGGTAGTTGCTAGAAAAAACTATAATTTATCATCTAGAAAAATAGTAGAAAGTGGTGGCAGCGTTACATTTTCTAATATTTACTTGCAATGCAACCCGAAAGTCTATCACAAAAATTCTCTAACAAACATCAACGATATAACCACTTATATACCACTTTTACCACAGTTTACAAAAAAAACCCACTGCAGTTGATATAAGCGGTGGTAAAATGTAGTTTTCCTAATTTATTTTGTTCTGTCAACTTCGGTTTATTAGCAGTTACGCTAAGCAGGGAAATTTGTTGCTTCAATTACGGAAATAATATGATCAAAAGGATATTCGCAATAGTGATTGATATGTTCATTAGAAACTCGTTATCTTCCAGATCCTGATAGTCTATTTATTGCATGTTGATCATTCCATTTACATTTTCATTTAACAATGATCGACTTGTTTGCATTTATATCTTACGTTATTATTTTTAAGAAACAACCAAGGATCAGTTTTGCTCCTATTTTAGAATCATTTTCTAAATGTATGTTGAATGATTTGGCATGTTTTGAAAAATATAGAGAAATGTGAGATGATTTTTTAACTTCTGACTTCTCATATAACAGTTGTTTGACAATATTAATAATAATAAGTATGGAGATATAGCAGGTAAACTGCAAATTTAAGCTAGAAAATTAAAATCGTATAGATAGTATGTATATATGTGTGCTCTAACGCGAGAAGCTTTTTCACTACCTATATTGTGTAGACATTTATTGCGTGTATTGGTAAATCTACGTTTGCAAGAATTGTGTGGTTGTACAATTTACAGATATCCCGGTAAACTCCATACAAATTCATAATTTGTTCGAAACGCAGCATTTTAAAAGCATATGGACTCTCATTGTTACCGAATGTTAATCGGTAACTCGGTTGACAATGAGAATTCATGTGCTATGTTCCGAATAAGTTATTAATTTGTATGGTGTGTGTATATATATATATGTTAATTTTTGAAAACGCTAAAATATTTCTAAGATTCACAAAATTTATTTAGAAAGATAATAAGATTGTGTGATTAATTTTTTTTTGCTGAGAATATACTGTTTAATTTTCTTAAAACTACCACATCAGTAATATCCGCTTTGTTCAACTCATTCTAGAAACTTAAACTACCTTATTGGAGTACTTATTAAAGTGTTATCTTCCTCTGCAGTTTTGTTGTCTTCTTCATCATCTTCGTAATTATTTTGGGGCTTGCCTTCATTTCGTATAATAATATCTTTTGACGTACATCGACTTCCTTCATTAAAAAGACACTTGGTTGCATCACTTTAGACACGCATTACTCAATCTTTTCGCAGTATTACGTCTACGTATATGCAGTATTTAATAGAATGAAGCGCGACTCTACAAAAGTTACCTTTTTTTTATAAATTTTAATTTCTGTAAATATACAATATTTCGGGAAAGCAATTGGATATAAATACAGCGTGGGAATGGATAATTACACACGTGAGCAGATAATCCTTCTACTAATTGCTGCGTTGGTGAAACAATGCATCAGCAGTTCTAGATGGGGTTTCCAGGCACAAAGATATAATATCTCTTTCTTTTAAATATTTTTTTACATAGCACGATATATTAAGCGCTAGTGACATAAAATTGACTGTACACTAGGGTGACAGAATAAAATAGACGCCTACTAATTAAAAAAAAAGATTCTATTCTAATATTTTGTCGATCCACCTTTACTTGCGTGAAGTGCTGCGAGTCGTCGTGGCATACAATCTATTAAATGATTAATGATGTCTTCTGGAATATTTAACCACTCTTCTGTAACAACTGCCACGAGTTCTTCCTCATTGCTGGGTTTTCGGGGTCGTTTCGCCATATTTGTCTGGATTATGTGCCAAACATTCTCTATCGGATCCATGTCTGGTGATTGGCCTGGCCATGATAAAATCCGAATCCCCTGTTCCTCTTTCCATGTGGTTGTTGTTCTTGCTTTGTGGCAGGGTGCACCATCCTCCATAAAAGTGGCGTCTTCTTTAGATAAAATGGCGTTGTCGAATATCGGTAGTAGTCCTTCTGTTAATATTTGGATATATTTTGCCGCATTTATATTTCCGTCGCAGATTACTAATTGCGATCTTCCACCATACCATATCGCGCCCCACACCATGATGTTCACACCGCCGTATTTCACCGTCTGATGCAAAAATTTGTCGTCCAGTTGCCGTGACAAACGTCTCCATACCCACGTACGACCACCATCACTGAATTGGCAGTATCTGCTTTCGTCTGAAAAAATGACAGACCGCCAAAACTCTTCGGGCTTCGTTCGCATTTCGATTGCCCAAGCCATTCGGCGCCGTTTTTGAAACGCCGTAAGGAGAGGTTTTTTCTTTGCAACCCTTTTATACATCCCCACACTGTGGAGGTATCGCAGAACGGTGCGCTGACTTTTCTGTGAAGTTGCCGCAAGCTCAGCTGTACTTTTTCGCGGTTCTCTAAACACTTCGCGCACAAGCACCCTTTTACTTCTTTCAGAAGGTCCGACACGACCTGGTCTCGGCTCCACTGTTGTTTTTTCCTTGCGTTTAAATTGTGTAATCACCCGGTTAACTGTGGACAACGGAAGTCATCCAAGAACTTCTCTCCTCTATAACGATATGTACAAATTAAGTTTTCATTCAGAGAAAATGGTAAACATTGGGACTACATGGCCACTACCTATGTAATACCATTGGTCTTGAAGTGCTTCTTAGAATTGGAGCACTTGCTGTCACTCCTGTGGCTTCCCTCAAATCTCTGGCTAATTGTGCCAAAATTGAGGTACTATGTTGCAAACTACCGTCGCAAATGAAGTAACATTTGAATTTAGTTTACTGAGATATCGTTATTTAGGTATATTTAGGTTTTAAATTACCTGAATTCAGATAACGGCCTCTCTGAATTTCATAAAAATGTTGTAGTTCATTCTGAAGACCGTGGAAGGTAATTTAAAGTATACTGTTTTAAGAAGTGTTGGACAATCAATTTTGCTATTTCTTTTATTTTATCGAATGCAATTAAATCACTTACATTCCATCAATTTTTTAATAACAATCAGAGCTCCGGCCCCAGATTTCATTGAAATTTCACAAATACACACAAATCACTCTAAATTAACGAAATATGAAGAAATTTTGCGTTGGAAATCACTCTCTTACTAAAATTTGCAATTTTCAACTTCTTATTCTTAACCACTATTGCGCTGTCAATACCAAGTAATTACTAGTTCGGCCGTAGTATGAAGGTGCCGCAGGTGTCATTCATCTACTTTCTAACAAATAGCTTTCAGGTTAGAATCAAATAATTTATGTGTGTTTATGAATTTTCAGCGAAATCTAGGACCTGCAGCTATTCTGCTGTTTAGTAATCAGTAACATTTAGAAGCTTCCATGACACTCTTCAATTCTATCGACATGAGTGTTATACTGAGGACTCCAGATGTCGCAGTCATAGTTTGCTTTACTGACCATTAATATTATTTATAAATTTATAAATCTTAGGATCTTAAAAGCATTTTTGCTACAATTTCCATGTGATGTTGAAATGATGATTTTTGGTCAAAGGTTATACTTAAGTCTTCAATTTGTGGTACCTCATTCAGTAGATTCTAATTTATAATAATAATAATTTATACCTTCACATCCCCCAACAGCTTGTCACCAATTATAGGGGGCATTGGCAGGCCATGAGTTATTATTACGCCTGCACCAGTGAAGCGTCATAATATGATAGTCGTTCTCAGCATTCGCTATGGAGTGAGGAAAACCACAGAAAAACCTCAACCTTGAGAAACAACCGCGTAACAAAGTTATGCAGGACTATACGTTTCTTCCTAATGAATCTAACTAATTCCCACTTTTAAATATTGAAGCAAAGTTTATTTTTTACAGTAATCTTTGAACAGGCTAAATTCACACTGGAACACTTGGCAGTCCCAAACACAATCAATCATGGAACATACTAATCTTTGTCGTTCGCATACAAAAAGAAGCAAGAAAATTTGGATATAGTATTAATATAGTTAATAAAAAATATGAATAACATTGGACCCAAATGTGAACCCTACAGAACCTCAAGCATTAGCCATATTAACATTGTCTGATGAATCAATTAAAAGAGGCCACTACTCTTTTTCAATGCATCAGCATCATCGTAGCCATCATGTTTTGTTTTATTCTTTCGATTATCTGAGAAGAATAGTTCTTTATTCTGTGAGTGATGTATGATTGAATTGCATAACATTTTAGCTGTGGTTTATAATTGAAGCATATATTGGGCCGTCCACTATTCTCATTAGTGAGATTACCATTTTTCAGTAACCAAGGCCAATTAGTTTTTAATAGACGAATTAATTAATTAATGTCTATTCAAAATAATGTTGAACCAGAAACCTCCTTGTAGCGTGTTTACTCTACCAACTTTGCATGGAAACGGAAATATTAAACTATCGTTTGAATTTTTTCCACACACGTTCACATGTAGCAATGTTTATTATTTCTGACGTCGAAACAAAAATAATAACATTTTTAAGGACTATTATCACTCGATTTCTCTGACATCATCCTCGTTTAACCTTCTAAATATTATTCCTGTTTATAATAAGATATAAAAAGTAGGGCAATTCTATAATGTAAACTCGCTATATTTCGCTTGTTTTCTTGTAGGAGACGCTACGAGAATAATTTATTTAAAGCTCTCTGGACTTAAGTTTCTCGTATCAACAAAACGCTTTAATAGTGTTAGTCATCGTGTAGACTTTTGAAAAATGGTAGATTATTTAGCATTAGTACTTCCTATGCCAGTAACTACATTTTTTTTTATTATCGCTTGTGTTTGAACTTTATTAAAATAAATAAATTTACTGAATAATTACAGTATTTTTTGCGTTCAATATGAGCTGGTGGAAATATAAAAACAGGCACGAGATATCTTCGACAAAGGAATGTTTAAATTTTTTTACGTTGTTTTCATTTCCTTGAGTAATTGTAGAAGTATTGAGATGTCATTTTATACTGAAACTTCTGGAAGTTTCACTAGTGATTCGATAAATATCAAACACTATTGACTTAGGATACCTGCTTATCTAGATAAATATGTACTCATACTATACTTTTAAAAATGTATTGATTAAACCAACAATAGCCACACGTGTATAATTAATATCCGGTTACAAAATTTACATGGATAAATATATTCACTTCTAAATTATGGAATTAGCACGTGAATTATACGTCGTTATTCAAGCATGACTAAATTCGCGTTATTCATTATCTACAAGACATCCGATAACTATAAACGTTTCGGCGTTATCTGTCTTACAACTTCGCAAGTATCTATTGTTTCTTAATTTTTTCTTTGAAAGCAAATTACGCTTCGGTATTTCAAGAATGCGTTGCTGTGGCACATATACGTTTAGGTATGTTCCCGAATATCATTAGTTGAACACGTTTACAGGAAGCGCATATTTGCTTACAAACCATAACGCAGTATTTGAAATTATTCAAACATATGAACATTTTTTATCTATATTGAAGTATTGAATTCTGTGAATTGTGTGAATATGTTAAGGACTACAAAGAGTTTTAGTTGTGGTGTTGTTAGTCCTTAGTATCTCTACAAAAAAAACAAAAAAAACATTAATATTAAGAACAGCTCGATAATTATAGAAGCAGCATCTACTGGATTTTGTGTATATTTCCTGAGCGTAGTGCGAACTTCGGGGTTTTCTAAAGTTTTTAAATTAAAAGTATCCATTGTATATTACCTTTGTTAAGCAATTACTCATTTTCGAGGTTATTTTTTTTGTCTATTCGGAACTTGCACGATTCCAAACAAAAGCTTTTATGGCTGTTTTTTCCGTTTCGTCGTTGCTGTTGTACATACTTATAAATTGAGGAGCTAGTGAAGCTAACCTTTTGACTATCCTACGTGCCAGGTGCGTTTGAGATTCCAACAAAATTATCTACGGAGATTAGCATACTTCCAACAGCAAGAAATATTAAATGTTAACATCAGTTAAATTATTGCAAGTAACAATTCAGTGGTCCAGTGGTAAGAGGGCCAACAGTTGAATTTGGCAACTCCGTCAAGTACAGCGGCGGTACTTTTTTGGGCTGGTCCGGTATGCTCCCATGTCACCATTCACCGTTGGAAAAATAATTAACGGCGCTTCAAACTTTATGACGAGGGGGTGCAGTAACAAGCCTATGGAACATTATACACCTAAGGCTCCTGCGGTTAAAATAGCTTATAACTCCGTTGGGCCGCTTACCACCGAACAAAAGATATGTATATACAAATAAAAATAGTTTGTAATTAAGTACAAGTACTACCATTCAGCTTACCTACTTGTAGTTCATGGTCTTCAACTTGTTCTAATAATGAAAGAACAGCTGGTTGTTGATCCGAATCTTCCAAAAGATTCATTATCATTATACTCTACAAAACAATCCTATCTTTTTCTATACACTTCCTCTTTTTACTACCACTTTTAATTCATCTTCCGACAAACTTGACTTTATACTCATAGTAGAATTCATTTGGTACAAATCCAAATTAATCCAACAAGTATATCATACATCAAGTCGCTGTGCCGGACACTGCCAGAGATCTGCTCGATATGCTAAATCACTACGGCAAGTTATTTTAACTTTTAAGGTTTTAAAATTCTGCAAACTTTTTAATAAATATAGGGACGTATATTTTATGGTAATTTTTAAAAGAAATAAATTTGGCAACGGGAGGTGTCACTATCTTATTTGTTGTAATGGAATACAACTTTTCATTCGATCTTTGAAATTTGCAACATACTTGCGATAACTATCCTTATAACTGCTACCGAACTTTGTGTTGCACTTTTGGAATTTCTAAGAAATATTAATTTTGTCAAAAATTTAAAAAAAGACAGACGAAAACTTCAAGGTTAAATTGAACATTACATTAAACGCTGAAAACTTAAAAAACAAGTATAAAAACGGAATACATTATGGTAAAAGTGAAATTAATTCAGGTGTTCAAAATTTCCTGTATCACATTCTGGGCATTTTTGATAACGCCCTAAATAAGCTTGTACTACTTACATTTCGTAAAGTTCCTGGCGCTACGCTGGCACAAGCGATTCTAATAAGCTTTCTTCAACACTACGACAATTCTGGAAGACGTATCATGGATTACATTTTTTTAAAGGTCCCCAAAGAAAGTAGCCCAAAGGAGTTAAATCAGAAGGACGAGCTGGCCATCTTATAATGAGACCATTCTCTCAGAAATGTTCTATTCGGATGGTCGCTTGTTATATTATTCTTATGAGCATATCTTCTTGAAAATACATTCTTTGCCGAAAATTTAAATTAACTTTTCAAGCAAAAGTGTACAAAATTCAAGTATTGCGGCCTGTTAAAAATATGTATTGATTGATATATACCTCACCAGACATCTATGGTTCACCTTCTTTGACAATTATTTTGTCTTATCCAGTGTGTATTTTCAGATGACTAATAATGCGAGTTATAAGGATTGACTATTCTGTTGTGCGAAAATGTGTTGTCATCGCATCATAGAATACGAGTTGAAAATTGGAATTTGTTTAACTTCACGCTAATACCTGCACTTGAAGACGCAACCATAGTTTTAATTAATAGTCACAGGTCAGAAACATCATCGGTTTGCAACTTTAATGTGTTTTACTTTCATGTGCAGTTGTAGATAAAATTTTGGATAAATTATTTGTCGTGACAGTGAATGAACTTTTCTCAATAAGTATAAGGTAGATAAGAAAAGTTATCACAAATATATTTGAGTTTCCAAAAGTCGAGTAGAAAGTGAAATATCCCGCTGTGCCATTCCTCCATGAACACGCTGTATAATCGATTTTAGAGCTTAAAGCGACAAATAATTGAGAGACTTTCAAAGGTAATTATAAAACGCATTGAGACACTTAAGGTAGAGTTTAAACTTTGAAAGTCCTTTAAATATAGGATGAAACCTGGCCTGAATTTTTATTTCTAATCACAGTTTGTAATAGACACACATGTAGAGTTTTTTAAACTGCAAATTAAGTATTAAACAATGTTAGGTTTATAAAAGTGATCTTCATGCTATTTAAAATTCTGTAACATCTAAATGTATACTTTATTTTGTTTAGATAAATCTTTATATCACTTGCAAATGTTACTATTAGTTGTATTATAACGGAACAAAAACTATTTATATCACTTTATAATTGTAGGTCAATTATACGATCTGTGTGTACATACATATCTAGTTTATAGTAGTAAATACGCACTCAAACGGATAAAAGCTATTTTTAAACTGGCAACCGTTTCTAGAGCTGGTAATTCGAGATAATTATTGAACAATCAACGAGATTTTTCTTAGGTATATTTTTCCTTTTATCCTGGTTCACTAGCGTTCGCTACCTTGAGTCGACGAAACGACCTTCGCAAATATGCGGTTACCATAGCGTTAAAGTAGTTAACTTTCTTGTAGAATGGCGGAAAAAAATGTCTATCCATATTGTAACACGGATATAGTTCAATGTGGGGAAATAAAAAATAATACGTATAATGTGAAAAGTACTTTCCATTACAATATTGTTATTAATTTCGAAATGTTTATTGTATGCAATATTATAAACGTATTAACACTTTATGTCGAAATAAAATATAACGCAGTATTATTGAAATGTCATTGTACACCTTTGGGGACGTACATATTTCAACCGTGATAAACTAATTCTAATTTAAATGTGCAATAAAAAATACATAAAGACAAGATTGAAATGTGGATCCATTTTATATGGTCCTTCTTGCGTTGGCGTGTCAAATAGAATGCAAATTCTGTTTGTGTAATAACCAAAATCATTATACATACCTGACATCATCCAATCTCGGAAAAGTTCACTGACTTCCATGGCATATGTGAAAAGATGCATTTACACCAATTTGCTATTCGAGCTCTGACACCTTCTCAAGATTCAATTTTGATTCTTTTACGACTCTTCAAACCTACGATTGTTTGTCTGACGTAAATGAACTTTGTAGATGTTTGTCGTGTTAGGTCATCGTCGAAAATCAAAATGATGTATATTGCTTATTACTATATTCTAGATGGTGCTTTAATATCGCTTTCAAAATTACAGGTAAAAGGTATCATAACAAATTACATCTTGTTGTACTTAATAGCCAGGGTATAGTTAAGGAACTACAACTTTTATTTCTGTTATTTATTTTACAACCTTCACACGTTTAAACCTTAACTTCCTGCGGATTAATGTTTTAAGTTCTAAGCTCCTTATAGTAAAATTTAGGATTGCATTCAGTAATATGGTATAAACGACCAAGTAGTTTAAATAGACAACATCTGGTGTCCAAATTTAGCACGAACTTTCATAGTACTGTTGCTATATTCTTTCTTTTATAGACTTATAAAACATTTAAATGTGGAAAAGTTTGAACGGAATTTCCAAGAGTTTACACCATAAAACTGGGTTCCGAACCGTAATCAAGAGGATTACAAATGCTAAATTTGAGTTAGTCGTAAAACTATACCTACCATTATTGACATTGCGGGATCTTACAGATGTTCTAAATTAAAATTCATGTTTCGAAGAATGAAGCGAAAGAAATAGAGAGGATGTTACCTATTTTGAATTGAAATAATTATCGTTAAGAGCGTATTACTTGATTTACATCTTATTTCCTCTCGTAAATAAGCTTATGATTTACGACTATTTCTAGATACAATTTGTATGGAAGAAGTAAGTGGTCAAATACCTAACCTAACGTCCTTGCTGGATTTAAAACAAAGAGACTAGTTTTGACCATCCTAATATCGGCAGATCTTTGAATCGTTTTGTACTTGTTCTAACGACTTGTGTCTTTATAAAATGAATTTGTTTACTTTCAGGCTCAGAAATGAGTCACTAGAAAATAGAATTAACTAAAATAATAGTCACGGCTATATCAGCTGTATTTTACATATTCAGTCACTGTTTGAACTCCGCTTGATTTGAAGGAGTTGTATTCTTCTTTCCAATCCGGCTCGAAGGACCAATGTCAAGTTATAAAGTATACTTAGTGCACTGATTGGTGAGTTAACCCGTTCATCGACGAATTGAAACTCTATTCACATCTAAATATTGTATATAAAACTATATCTTGATTTAGTGGAGATACGCGTGACACTCCGTTTTTAATGTATATATAAAACTGTGACTTGATTGTTTCTATAACTATGACTTGATTTGTGTACTCGTATACTCTGTTTTTATTGTATCTAACACTATAACTTTCTTTGATGCAGCTTGACGTTGTACTCTGTTTCTTAATATTGCATGTAACACTATAACTTTCTTTGAAGCAGCTTCGCGATGTACTCAATTCAAAATGTCTTGTGTTTGGCTTAAATAAGCCTTGGTTTCTCTTATCGGTAATTACAGAACTACTTGAGTGCCCTTGTAATATGAACATTCTAAATAATTACCGATAATATCATAATCGTATTTTGAAACCCCAGCAATAATACCCTAAAATGAGAATGAGGAAGTTGCTAATGAATACTAAGAAGATAAAATAAATAGGGATATTGCCGGGATTTCTACTAATTCTAAAATTTAAATATCCTTAATCATACTAATCCTACGAATATTTGAGTGCAACAGACTACTTGTCTACAATAATCCTAAACACCTTAAATATACATGAGTTGGAATCCGATTAAATAGGAATACAATAATCGTTCAGTTTTGCCTGAACAGTCACTTTATTAAGTATTTCTTTGATCGTTAGCCTTTTTGCCTTTCGCTAACATGGTCAATCATCATTGTGATGTTTAAATTTTGACAATCGTTCTTTTGCAATAAAAAATGAAGGATTAGAGTCTGTTGTCAGAGTCGGGGAATGGAAATCTTGAGCATCTGAATTTTAGTCCTCAGTAGGTCCTCTCGGAGTTCGTTAGTCGTAGATTGTACCTGATGTTCAAATTGTCAACTTTTCAGCTGTACCTTTAACTAATTCTGATAGTTCTGATGCAGTGGTGATAAATAAGTTTAATATTAACATTAACGTTTGATGATAGTTGTATATATACAGGCGATTAAAAATCCTAAAGAACATTTCTTAGAACCATGGAGAAGTAGATATGGACGTGCAGAAATGCAGTTGTCAAATTGGGATATTCTAGGATTCGTATATTTAAGTTAAAAAAGGCTTATATCAGCTAGTAGTGTATTTACAGTTTTTATAATCTTAAAAATATTACGACATACATTAAAATATTTTGTTGTTTTTATAAGTAGTTTTAAACTTGCGAGTGAGAGTGTACACATTATATATTGGAGCAACGAATATCCTTAAAATATTATATCTAATAACTCCTAACCATTTAAAAGCTTCCAATATATATTTTTTAATATTCAAGTATTACCCCCAATTTCCTCATAAACGATTTATATTACAATTCTGTATTATTTACGTAATAAATAAAAGATGAAGGCCATTACTGTATGTATCTCTATGTTAATAGTAAATTTAATTCATTTTGGCACCAATCCAACAGTACTCAGATCATTTTGTAATAAATATTTTGCAAAATGGATTCATGCTATAAATTTTGCAATCATCTACGTTTAGCAGATATTTAGAAGTTCAAAAAGCGTCAGGAAGATTAAATATAAATGTAATATTGGAAAGAATAAAGATCCTAAATTACAATCATGCGATATGTTGAACTAAGATGGTTCTCAATGATTCTTATATAAAAAGAAACTGTTTATCTTTTGTTGTTGAAATATGACTCGAAAAATTTGATTAATTGAACAGAGATGCCAAAGTTTTGTAATTTATAATTGATGTCATAATTCAACTTGTTAATTTTCTCTGTCGGAAGTCTTCAAAAAGCCCATATGCATGAATGACTACATCTTTTCCAAACAAATAGAATAACATGTCAAGTCGTATTCTATAATAATATAGGCGTAATGTACCTCAAAAGGTACATTGAAATATTTTTTGACGGCTGCTATTTTTTTTATCCACCGATACTTTAGAGTAGCATTTGCTTTAACGATAACAGTCCAAGTAGACATTTTTAAATTTTGCAGGCCAAATATTGTCTTCATTGTCCGAACTACCAGTGTAAATCTCCCGCGAAATTTAAAAATATCTTATTGAGAGTATCTTATAGAAATCTATAGAAAGCTAAGTCAAACAAATATGTACTCTATTAGTACGCTCGTATGTCAAGGATGTCAGTAGCTCCACCCATAATCCCCATTAGTAGTAGAGTTGTTTTATGATTTCAACTTACCACCTGCTAAAAAATATATGCACTCATGAGTGATGACTCTTTGTGTCAGAGACCATTATACAACCACACTGACGGAAAATGATTTTATTCCAGATAAATTTGTATTGAACCAAGAACATGTCGGTTTTCAATAACGATACCACAGTTATGGTTTTCGAACAAAACAAATACCCTCTTTGACAAAAGAAAATATATTCAACGCCCGTCCTTATCAAATTACTAAAAACTGCAATCCAACCCCATTGGTAATATCTACTATGTCTAGATTATCTTTGTTCTACCTTTATTTTCAAAGAAAGAAACATTACCCAAATCTTTTTATAAATAATGCATTTAAATAGATTTTTGTAAGTTTAGCCGAGTTCCAAAATTGTTTTATTTCTCTGAAAGAAACATTCTGCTACATCTAAAAACCATTATCCTCTTGAACGAAACAAATAATTGTTTTAGAGCAAAATAAATCCCAAAAAATTACATTTTTTTACAGAGCAACTTATAAAGTCAAACCCATTTTCTTTGTATCAACACATTTTTATTTGTGAAATGTTCTTAATGTATAAAAAACTACTTCCACCACTACAGATTTTTAATGGCGCAGGACTTTATCGTAGTCCCATCCTACGGTTTAATTTAATAGTTTTCTGTAATTGGGGAAAGTGGGTTGCATTGTAGTTTTTTTTTATGGATTTGTCGAGTTATTTTTTAACCTCCTGGGTGGGTATGTCCTTCCTTTCCTCTTCCTTCAATTCTTGTTCGTATGAACCAATTTCGGCGACGTGCTCTAAATTTGGCCAGGCGATTTTCCAAATCGGTTTATGTATATAAGTCGTCCATCCATACAGTGTGCTGTTGCGTCTTTCTCTTCTTGGAGTGCCATTCTTTTCTCTCCTGTCCCGTGTTCTCTTTAGGTAGGGTCCCGTGAGCTCGTGTCCACCGTAGGTAGACGTTACAGGGTCAACGCTTGGAGCGAACCTAATACGGCTCGATGGTCGTCCTCCGCTTCTTGCCTCACCATCCGGACCCTCTCGCGGCCGCACGCCGTTGTTAAAGAAACACCTCTCGCGAATATATCACCGGTTTCCGTTTTGCGTGGTCCCCCGATTTAGTTTATGGTGTGCCCGGTGCGCAAGTATGGTAACGCTACCAGGTTACGGCGTGGATTTTGGGCGAGGTGTCACCTTATCCGTAAAGTTGTTGTAAATGTACCGTTTATCGGACGTCTGTCTTTTTTTTTGTAGAATTCAGATTGAATTTGATGGATAAGGCCAAACGTTAGCTTCAAATAGAAATGGTTTGGAAGCTTTTGTAATATTATTTACGCATTAACTAGATGATACAGTGGTTATCGCCTTACTCGATTAAAAGATTTCAGTTTTATGACATACAATCCTCGTTTAAATATTCTTGATATACAGTACTTGTTTACGTCAATGACCAGTTGCTGCAGAGTTTTCAAAAAAAATACAATCAAATAGAGTATTGCCAGATGGCATAAAGATCGCTGGTTAATCTAACTATCCTTATTTAATATCGGTATCATATATACACCCGCGGAAGATACGTATGTCTAATAACGTGCGTATAAAGATCCATTTGACGAATAGTATACAACATTATTGAGCCTGGAATACTGTCACGTACGGAAAAAGGATTTCTACATTTGAGAATCTACTTATCCCAAGTAGCTTCTTAATTATCAATGGATTTCTAGAAAAAGGGTTTATATACGTGATACAAATGTTCAATAGGTGCTGTTAATAAAGCACATAATACTGTACGCTATAGTCTTTATGTATGAAACGTGATCTTATACGTTACTACATCAGGTTAGATATGAGCATCAAGCATAGCCGTTTTCTAAACCAAGGAAGAGATAGAGTTATATATGTAACTTAACAGCCGAAAATTCTGTTTTTTCGCGGATAGTGTCTGACAAAGATGTTGCTACCCTCTTTATTCCACTTATATTTCATTCAAATTATTACCGTTATCGGCACAGACGGAAACGATCAAACAGTCCCAATAACATATTAATTCTTCTCGATTGGCGGTAATTAAAGCGCTAATATCTAGTTTCGGTTCGTGCAGGGATCAGAGACTGGATTATACTTACCAGGTGGACGCATACATTTTGCTAAAAGGAAACACGTAATTTTCAAGGTAAATTATTATTTTTTTTTTATTGAAAATATTGGCCATCGGCTTCTACATATTTCACCCATCCTTCAGGTGTGTCCCATTGATGCGAAGAGGTGATAGTCAGATGGCGCTAGGTTTGGGAAGTACGACAGGTACGGAAGGATATCCCATCCAAGCGATTTCAAGGTGTGTTTCACTCGTTTTGCTGTGTGGGACGGCGCATTGTTGTGTGTCAAAATCGCCTTCCCATGTCCTCTGGCCTATTCCAGCCGTCTTTCAATTAATGCGTGGTTTACATTAATTATTTATTGACGTTGTGTATTAACAATTTTGATGGTCTTTAAGAGTTCATAATATACAATAGCGCTCTGGTCCCACCAGACACAGCAGAAGCAGAAGCGATTTGGCCTTGGTGTTGAAGGAACAGCTTCGGTAGGTAACAGCTTTGGGTTTTCAAAGTAAATCCATTTTTCGTCAGCCGTCACAGTTCGACACAAAAATGATTTCCTTTTGTGGCATTGAAGCAGCGGGTGACTGCGATTTTCTATTTGGCGTTCATTCAATCGTCCCCACTGCTCGTAAACGTCTGCTAATTGTTTCTTGTGACACATGTAATGCTTCTGCTAATTGCAGATTAGTTTGAATTGGGTCATCCTCCAATAACTCCTTCAATTGCTCGTGTTCGCATTTTTGTTATCTACCAAAGCGCTCACTGTCTTTCAAATTGTTGAAACCATGTCTTACATGTTCTAATCGATGGAGCGTGTTCACCATATCTTCCTACCAGCAAACGATGACTTTCAACGTCCTTTATTTATTGATTAAATAAGAAAAATAATGCGTGCCGCAAATGTTCTTTTTCAGGCACAAAATTCGACATGATCACTGAACAATAAAACAAAGACGCTAGTTTTTGGCGGACTTATATGTGTTTGTGGTGTAAATGTCAGACGAACAACATTATGTATGTATCGAATTAATACGCTCCGTAATTTTCCCTGACGCCATCTCTTAGTTAAACCGGAGAAAACTTACGCATACTCCTGGTAAAGGGTTTATGATAGCCCACTTAAGGAAAACTGACGACACGTATTCAAAATTTACAATTTCAACATAATTATTGGAACGGATAAAATTCTATTGTAATTTTACGTTCTATGAAGTGCTATTACTTGCTAACTTTTGTGAGGATATTCCTTACTTTAACATTCATGATTTTAAATGATTTTTCAACGTTGTGTTACTGTGGATGTACTTCTTGCGACGTATACGTTCATTTACTCAACGTTTGCTATGAAAAACAATCATACAACAAAAAGTTGAAGTTGCTAATTTCTTCAACAAAACAACCTTTAGCAACGAACCACATTCTTAATTAAGTGGATTTGTAAACAAGCAAAATTGCCCAATTTGAACCGAAAAAATCTATGAGAAATACGGTAACGATCCAAAAATAATTGATGGCCGTGAGGGTGTTATGCCAAAATGTCACTGAAAATTATAAGATACGCCTACAGTACAGCAGCAAGAGGCCACTTACTAACAAGACATTACTATTCATTACCAAACCGCAACTTTATATCAGCATTTAAAATAAAAATATTGTTACAATTTATATAATTTGTGTGTTCCATTATAAATTCAAAAAGTAACCTCCTCAAATTGGAACACCTTATAAACGTTTCGAGTTGAAAAGAAGACATCTTCTAACAACTACGTCAATATACATGTGCATGTAAATCTAATCCAACAGCATCCAACTACCATCCGTCGAACAAAAGAGCCGTCAACGCCGTACGATAGGAGAAGATCACCAGCGTGCTTGAATGAACCGAGAAATCAGCCCGGCGGATGCACCTAACGCAATCTCTCCTCCTCATCCGCAGACGAGAAACCCACACACCTACACCAAATTAGACAACTTCACGCGGGCGGTCTGGTGCCGGTCCATATACGGTACAGCAAACAGGGAAAGTATTCGGGTATGATCAAAACTTAAATCGTGTAACGTAGCAAGCGTTTATTAACTGCTTCGAAAATGTAAAATTTAACTTCTACATGATTGCATAAAAATATCTGCTTTTTAGAGGAATATCTGCGAAGGTATTTGAATGTTTTTTCTTTTTCGAATATTTCTTTTCACTACTGTACAAACGGGTACATTCATAGGTTCGCTAACGACTCGACTTTTCCTTGTATTGTAGCGCCACTCCGGAGCGCTGGAAGCAAGTATGCATTTCGATCTATAAATATAACGTGCATATTTAAGAAGACTTATGTCTTACAGTCTACAATCGCAAATGTGTCTGAATAGCTTTAGACAAGATGTAGATAGCAAATGTCGTACGTGGATACATACCTGGATGCATGATATCATCTTAGGCATTCTTATGCATACAAAAAGGAGAATGCTCCTAAAAATTAAATTTTTAGAATAAATAGTGGCTTAATCCTGAGAAGGAGATACCGTCAAGGAAAAAGGAAAAAGATGGAGATTGCAGTCAAAATTGAATACAGAAAAACCAATAAAACTTTGCTTTACAATACTTTAAGCTTTCGCACTTTTTTAATTCAGTAATTTAATTCCTCATCAAAGAGGAACAGTTATCAGAGTACTGAAGCCGTGTTAATAAGTTCCAAAGCATTCCTTTTAATATATTTTTTAACTATACAAACATTATATAGAGATTGAATAAAAATCTTTGTTATCTTAGAGAAATACTGAAATTTAAAGTTTGAACTGATACACTCAGAGAAGTAAACTATTTTTAACCATGAGTGTACAATGCGTAGTGTATATGTCTCCCCGGTAAATATCGCGTTGTACGACCTCTTCACTTATTTTATATTAGTGATAAAATACATCCATGTAAAAGAAGACTCATATTTGCAGACACCATTTTAGTTCCATCAACATTGCCGTGATCACCCGCGTTTCTACATATCCGTGAGTCTGGCACCAGCAATGTGAACCTTACTAATAAGTAGATTTTCCAAGTCGTATAGGCAAATTAGAGTAGAATACAAAGTGTAGTGTTAGTATATTATAGCAGCTGGGCGTTATGTTTTAGCAATTTTTGTGTATAACGTAATCATGACAGAAGGAGGTTATATTTGTGCTAGAGTTACTAGAAAACCTCCGTTTGCTAACGATGTGGACAAGTTTGTAATTTATAATTTCCCTACTTTATAATCACCATCCCAATCAACCTTACAAAATCATGTAGCTCTTGCTCGCAATAACATTGAAAACAATATTAAATCTGATTTAGATGATAAAAAGGTTATCTGTGAACTAGATTACAGAACTCTGTTATCAGTGTCATACTGTGAACTGTATTGTTTGCCTAACATTTTTTGACTTGTAATATGTTTTATTTTTGAATGTAATCTCTTGCAGGTTCATTTATTCGAACGCTTTTCTTATAATTTAATACTATTATTAAAGTGTGATGCCGGAAGGCCTGCAAAATACCCACAGCTGCAATAGCTTTGTCATTTTATATAAAACGCTTTCCAGTCCGGAATTTTTTCAGGTAAGGAAAGCTGCCGAAAGCTTTCTTGATGATGGAACCATCTTTGCATTTCCGCCAGCTGCGATCCATTGCTTCGACCGTTCTTTTCGCTGTGGTGTATAGCGGCGGACCTAAGTTTCATTGACAGTAATGAAACGATGTTTGAAAGCCATTCTATTTTGCTTAAAACGAGAAATTCGCATTCGAACACATTTTTGGTCAATTTGTCACCCATCTTGCACAGAGTTCTTTGATATGTAATTCTTCATGCAAAATATTTTCTCGCACTTTCACTTGTCCATTATCTTAATACCATATCATGGACTTGTCGAATGATTTGTGATATTATAGCAGTTTTTGGACGACCTTCGCGTGGATTATCTTCGAGGCTTGTACGACCAAATTTAAAAATACCGCTTCATTTTTTCGCAGTGAAAAGTGAAGGTGATACATCCTTATACACTTTTAATAAATCTGGATGATTTTTTGTTGGTGTTAGACCATCCAAAACAAAAAATCACTGCACTCTATTCAATTTTTTCCATTTCAATAAAATTAATAATACTTCAATACTAACCAGCTGCTAATACTCGAATGAATTAAATGATAGAAATAAAATTATACATTACGGTTTCACAGTTTCTAACGCTTTCTATGCATTAGGCCGAAAACGTTTCAGACTACGTACATAATACGAACACTGAAGCTTTTATACCGGTCATTATCATAATAATTGTATATTAAAAGATTAAAAATGTACTAGCGAAGCAACTTCAGCGTAATGCTAAAAACTCAGCTCTCAACAGAGCAAGTGTTAATGTTTCTCAAATCTTTTACGTAACTTCGAAGGAGGTCATGTAGTTTGAGGTCATTTGCAGAAGGGTGTTTGGAAATATTTTATAAGGTATTATGTGTAACGTGTTACTTATTGATTATTTGCATTAACAAGGCATCTAATTCCACGAAACCAAATGAACTTGTGAAATTCATCCTTGCCCGCTTTTTACCTTCACTCATCATTGTCGGTATCGTTAAACTACAATTTTTCATCTCCATCACCTGTATATAAAAAACGCAAACGGCGAATATTAATTCTCCTTCCGTTTTCGTTTTATTGATGTAATCGTCGTTATCATTACCTCATAGTTGGCTATTTGAACTTACCTGAAAGTGACAATAACCTCGTCCGAGCTGCTGTCCGCAAATACAACGGTGTATGGTATAAGAGAATTCTTCAGGTACACACATATACATGCATACATATATCTCGCTGTATTGCACGGCACTCGAATCGAAGAGATGCGGCGTCCGGTCGTGGGAACCGCGGCATTTCGCCCGCGTGGGCCACATCTTCTTCCTACGGACGCCTACGGACCCGCGCCCTAAGTCGTAACTCACCGGCACATGCATGCACCTATGTGTGTAACTTAAAATGAGTTCACGTACTCGTATGTACATTGATTGGTGCCTATAAGTGCGTGCAAGATACACAAAGTCATTTATATTATACATATATATATGCATGAAGAACATATGCGCTTGAATCGGTAATTTTTTTGTTTACATTCCACGAAAGTGTAAACACTTGTTTCGTGAATGAGTGTGCGAAGTACTTAAAAATGGTTCCTTAAAAAAATTTTTCGAAGTATTTACGTTAAAAATCAAGAAGTGAACACACAGAGCATGATTCATCTATGTGAGGGTAGATGTTTGCGTGTGACTCGATGGATATTATTATTATTTCACCACTTAATACTGACATCGTAAAATTGTAGATATTTTCAAACAGAACGTTTCTATTTTGTTCGTTGGATTTTTACTGTTGCATCATTCATAATTGAGAATTGTTGAAAATTATTATAACTTTTATTACGTTTAATACATTAAGTATATTTTGAAGTTTACAGTAGAGGTATTTAGCACACAAGTCGCTTCTCCGAAAGGAAACCTTCGCTATATGTGCATGTGTTATTGCTGTTCACAGAAACATGAACTTTTGGATTATTTTTAGAAAGAAAGTCACACGGCACTGTACAATATTTCTACGCAACACTGATAAATCTGGATGCTGCTCTTTTCTTAAAATATCATAAATTTTCAGTAAATTTCCAGTATCTGTATATGTAAGACAACCTCGACCAGAATAAAACCATACTCTTATTAAAACTGTTGATATAATACAGCCATGCACTGTTTTTTTTTGCGCTGTAAATAAGATTTTATACCTACAATAACCGATAGAAGCCGAACTGTCTGCGGCATAACGGCGAAAGTGCACTGAAAACCACGAGTGACGTCATAGTTGGTTATGACGCATGCTTAAGTAGCTTTGACTATTATATACTTTTGTCTCACTTGTGTATGAGTGTAAGTGTGTATGACAGCTTCTGACTTTTATATATAGCGCTTGTCTTCACTTTATCGATGAAACAAAGATATAACTACAAACTTTTGTGATATCATCTGTAGTTTTGATATTCTCTCCTTCATAAGGAGAGACATTAATTAAGACCACCACTGTACGTTTCGCACTAAAAATGTGTGCGTCTATTGAGGTATTGCTAAAATTGTAAGATGTAATCGCTTAAAGTATGCCGTTAAGCTTCCAAGACGTAGTACTTTGATGTCTGCCTGCAAAATAAAGGTCAGTAGATTCGAATTGTAGCAATAGAAGCGAAGGGAAGCAGATATGTATTATGTATATTTAATGAATGTGTTTTACAATATTTTATCAAGTGTCCAAACTTCGATGAACGAAAGTGTATGTATCTAATATTATTGATTCATTGACTTAATTCAAATTATCTAAGAAGTACTATATAGTCTCGTTTCTTAGATAAAAGATATCATTATGTTTCATAGTATAGCTATATACAATTTTTATTTCCTTGAATACGGATATGTATGCGAGACAAGAATTCCGGGTTCTACAAATTACTGCAGCTTTACAGATTTCTTTTTGGTATGATACCTTACTCTCATTCTTTCTCCAATTGATTATGTTTTAGATTTGAAGATTTATGAAATGTTTTAACTTAAATTCAATACTTTAACGGAAATATCAACAGTCTTAATTATAGCACGAACTGTTTTACATACTCTTAATAGAGTGGCTTTCGCTTTCTAAATTTTTGTCATTTATTATAAATATTTATAGAAAAATTCTAAATATTTGGCATCCATTCAGTCTAATTTTGTAATCAAATTCCTATTTATACTGTTGTGAAAGCATAAAACGTTAAAAACGCATTTAGATTTATTTTTAATGTCTCCGGATTAAAGAATACAAACAAATAAAAAAGCGCCCTAGTTTATAAAAAAAAACTTTACACCGATGTTTTTACAATTCATTAACGTAGTTGTAAATTCGGTAGACGTAAATATAGCACTTTAGAGTTTGAATTTCACTATTTCTTGTTTTTTTTTTTCCCGGTTAAATAGTGTTAGAATTTATAACGAACATATTTCTAAAAAGACCCCGGATTTCACAATCTTCGATCTCCCCATGTATTGTTTGAAAGCTGTTTAAAAATTCCTCGATCTATATCCCCTTGCGTACGAATTTATTTAACCAATTCTGTCAAATCTGTAGTCAAAATAAACGGGAGTTTGAAGCGCGTATGAAAGTACAATAAGCAAACAGACATTTTCCTGTCGGAACTGTTTGGAATTCTCTCGTACGTCGGAGCGCTAACTCGTTAGGACGCCGTGGGCAACGCAACGAAAGTGAAAATGCACACCAGCGCAGAGCATAACAGCGACACACAGACAAAGTCCCTCCCGGTTATGCGGTCAAGATCAAATAATTGACGTGTATTCGACGAATAGCGACGGACGGCAAATATTTTGCGCTCAAATCGTATCGTCTAAGATCCGATTGAAAGTGACGGAGCCACGCCGGAGGTGAAAATAGCAAACGAACGAAGAAGGATACGCCAAAGCTCCCATGGCCTACTTTGCCGCATATGTATGTATATGTATAATACGTGTTCTTTTGCGATCGATCGATTGGTACGCCGGCCTGTTACGTAAACGCCATTGGAAAGTGAGGTAATAGGTCTGAGATCTACAATCTAGATATTCCGCATTTGAAAAGTAGAATACAAGTAAACTAATATAGTGGTCGAAGTTATTTGGTTGAGTGTCTTTTCTGGCCGACTTGCATAACTTTGAACTTCCAATCAGATTATACATAAGTAAAACGTTGATCAACTTAGAATAAAATACTGGGAATCAGCTTAGAAGTCCCATTAAATTAAAAGTTACATGTGCAAGTATACACATTTAGTACTTTTAATAGATTCGATACCCAAATAAATACTACACTGAAAACCATGAAAGTTTGTAGTTACGTCATAGTTGGTTATGCCGTATGCAGCATCTGAAACAAATTCCGGTACATCAACCATGTTTGCAATGAATTGTACGAAAATAACAATTGCCAAATTTTGAGGTTATCATCTTTAATACATTTTCTTGATTATATAACATTTTAATCAACGATACATTTAAAAATCAAATCATGGGCGATTGCAACTAACAGGATTATAATAGTGAGCTCTTCTATTGACAATGCTTTCATTATAGTATATCAATACATTTATACTTACGGAAAGGAGCTCAATGGGCTAAACTAATTAAATTTTTTACTTAACAAAAGTCTGTATCGTTCTTATAATGTAGATCCCATATGAAAAGACCCATCTCTAAATCAAAATGTAGAAAAGCATGAAACATAAAAGTGTTTAGTCCAATGTGTGTTACCAATGATTCATTAAACGAAATATAACTTTATTTTATTTATATAACAAGCATATTTCTACACAATACGGTATACAAAACATAACATGAAGTAAATTAAATTAGATTATGCCAGTATCAAAAGAAATAATCGGCTAGGAGAATTAAAAATATATTTAATCTGTGTCTTCACTCTCGTCTTCTGATCCACAACTAACCGCCAGAATAAAGTCTTCTACAATTGCTTCACGTTCGTACCACGCTTTAATTATTTTGTGAGTCTGGTTTATCCAATTTTGCCAGGTGTCTGGTGTATAGCTGTCCAAACTTTGTTGCTACATATCTAACACTTGTCTATCGCCATAACCATCTCGACCAATAAACATATTGTAGTACCCTTTCGCATGTGCCCATATCAGTTCGATAGATTCTTAAAACTTCATGTCCATGTGCCCGAAGTAATTCGTCAATAACATAAACCTTCACTTTTTTATGTCTCTTGATTATCTCTTAAAAGTTCACCCTTATTCGTTGTATTTTCATAGCTAATGTTATTAATATATAGCCACGCAATAATGCTTCCTTTGGACCAACTAGATTTGGCGACCTCTCAAGTAAAAGAATTTGATACGGTGTATTGTCCATTAGAATTACTGTTGGTTCATCTGAATTAGTTGAGTTTCAACCCACTTTGTAAATAAATCGCTATTCACCATGGTAATCGCATATATTTGATTTTGTGGCAAATATCAAGTTTGTATTTTGTACAAAGCCACTTCTGGTTCCTGCATGCAACACAATAAACTGTTTACCATTCGGGTTTGCTGACACTTTTTACATTGTCATCCTGCCATGATTTCTTTCCGCTTCCCTTTGAAAATATCCAGGTTTCGTCTAGGTACACCATATTTATTTTTAAAGGTGATGTGAACACTTCATTGTACTTCCTTAAGAAGGAAAATCGTAATATTGCAATATCATTCTTCTCCATAAGAGCTATACGGTTATCATCTTTTTTAAACTTAAATTCCAAAAGATGGCGTAAACGTCGCAGTGAGCTAATGCTAGTATGCATAATATTTCTATGTTCAAGCACTTCTTTAAACATTTTTACTGTTACATATCTTTCTATAAAAATATATTAAATTAGAATTGAAATTTAATTGTGTAGATGAACTGACTATCTCATAAATTACTTTAGGAACATCCATTTTAATTCTCTCTGACACATTATGTGTTTTGGGCAATCTTGGTATGGTTTTTCTTCTGTTTTACGTTGTAGACGGTACCCATCGAAATACTCAAAATATGGTACTATTTTCAATGTTTATAACAGTCCCATGGGAAAATAAGAGCAACCAAAGAATGAAATGAATACATAGGCTTCCACGGCCATAGTTAGTAATAAACGAAGTACTTCTGGAATTGGACCGTGTCATGATGAGATATATATAAAAAGAAATAAGACTAAGAGGCGTAAGAAAAATAAGAAAGAGAGATAAAAAGGAAAGAGAAAAAAAGGTGAAAAGAATAAGAGAAAGAAATAGAGGCAGATGACGTTTCGCCTCCTTCGTAGGAGGCTTCTGCAGGAGAATAGGCGAAACCAAAGTGGCACGGTAACTGTACGTGTAAACCACGCTAGAGGCGAAACCACTTTGGCGAAGGTTTCGGTGACTCTGCGTGTTGACCGCGCTAGAGGCGAGAACCTTCTGTCTATATTTCTTTCTCTTATTCTTTTCACCTTTCTTTCTATTTCACGTTCTCCCACCCTTTATCATTTTTCTTTTTCTTTTTTATCTCATTTTCTTATTTTTCTTTCTCGTCTTACTCTTATTTCTTTTTATATATATCTCATCATGACACGCTCCAATTCCGGAAATAGTTCGTTTATTACAACCAAAGAATATTGGACGAACGTGCCAACTGACAAAAGTACCCATTAAAGGAATATCCAAGGCAACTAAAAATGGTATAGCACTTCGAAAAGAAGGAGGTAACAAGGAAATATTGAGAAAGGTCAACTTCTACGATATCGATACTATCCGACAAAATATGCTATATCAAGAAAGTGTTGCAGGATCATTTGAATGTTTTGACTAAAACAACTAGTATCAACATGCAGTGTTCTTAAATAAGCTTTTGACGGATTTTAAAAGAAAGAAGAAAAATGTTTAAATAGTATCTCAGACTTTCACGGCCGTTTGACATAGTCGTAACTGTTGTCGGGTTCCGCCGTGTCACTAAGGTTTTTGTCTCTGACGTTTCGCGAACAATTTTTCAAAGGTACCTTTGAAAATGCGAACCGCAGTTGTTCGCGAAACGTCAGGGACAGAAACCTTAGTGACACAGCGGAACCCGACAAACGTTACGACTAAGAAAAATGTTTTCATTTAAAGTTCCTTTTTTAATTTTTTTTAGATGGTTAAACGCGTCCTCACAAAATTCCCTGCTCTATCTCGCATATAACACCCTGGTTTCCCTTTATATCAAATTTTTTCGTCAGCATGTCCTGACTTTGTTCCAAACTTGTTGTATACTTCATTTAAACTTTCCAGATCTTGTTTTTTTCAGTACGATTTCATTAGTATATAATTGCCAACCTATTTGTATTCATAAAGAATATATAGTTAATCATCGGTTACATCAGCAACATCTTTAAATGTTTTGCACAAGTACACAAACCATGGTGTATTATATCAAGCGGCTCCTTCGTATTATTACCTTTCTTTCTTTCCATTACTGTTACCTATGTATGTGTGTATATATTTATTTTACTCAATACATATATATAAATTATACGGCGAAACGATCAATATACCGCACAAACTCCAGGCACGAACCATGTATTTCATACATTATTATTTCCATGTAAGTTAATTACAGCAGTGCACGGTCAATTTCTTACGTACGCCGTGGTAAATTTTCCACGCGAGTTTTAATCAATAATGAATATCACCTAGGTAGAAGTACCCATAACATCAAGCGCGGGCGCTCTTTTTCTTCGTTTATAATTATCGAGCCTCGTACATAAGTTGTTTAACGCTTGATCGATCTGTCTGGCAGTTGTTCTAAACGTTATTTTCTATTATTTTCGGTATTAATTTCAAACTGTTTCGCGGCAAACGAAATTGGTTTAACTGGAGAGAGCTGATCTGTGTGCTTAGTTTTTGCCGTCCTGATGATGGAGTAACTAGAACGTGTTTCTCATTTCCTTCTGCTTTAAAACGGTTTGGTATACGGAAAATGGTATTAGATAATAATAAAACGCTGGATAAGAGTTGAAATTATAGATTTCGCGGTGATCCTAATTGCAGCCATTTGAAGACAAAAAGAAAAAAATGTGCCATAAAAGGAACAGCAGCCTTAGAAAAATATTGCTTTATTAAAAGAAAGAGTACTAACAATTAGTATTTCTGCCAAATAGATGTCACGTACAGGGTGACATTTTTATTAGTAATGCACGTTAAAAAGTTCATAGATTGAAATGGCCATAACTGCCAAATTTTTAGATTAGAAAAATGAAAAATTGTTCGTGGAAAAATGGGGCTCTATTTTTAAATGGAGAAAGAAAGAAAACTTTCCCGAAAATGTTCTGGATGAGGTGATATCGATCGCATTAATCCCTCACTAGTAGTAGGTCTACTAAGAAATTTCTCATTTTCTGACGTAACCTCATCACATCAGTAGTCACTCGGATTCATACTTTGTCCGCTAAAAGGCCAGCTGCTGAAAAATCATTACGATGGGTTGGCCCGCCCAACCCCCTGATGCTAACCTCATTGAAAATATGGGGCCATCATGAAGAGCAAGCTTGTTGTAATGGTTCTTGGAACAGCTTTCAAATGCTCTCCGACAGATGTGGCGTTCTCTTTTCACTGATTATGCCGAAAAACTACTTGGAAATATATCCAAAACGTGCAAAGAGGTTTTTGATAAGGGTAGCGATTTTATTGTTTATTAATTAAAAGCGCTGTCGCATCTTCAATCCAAAAGGAATATATAAGTAAATATTTGTTGTACTTTTCAAACAATTGCGATTTCTTCTTCTTTTAAACAGACTAAATATGTCAATTTTTTCAAGTCGTCAATAAATTTTTCATTTTTTTTCTTTATTTAAATTACTGATCGGCCGAATTTTAAACCGCACCCTGTATTTACCAAAAATGTAAGCTACTATGAGTGAACTTAGAACCAGTAAATTACCTTTTGAATATCCGAGCTATAAATTATCGAAATTTCTTTAAAAAAACGTAATATCAAAGTAACATTTAGAACTATCCCTCTGGGAAGTATGCCAAAAACAATAAAATAACTCAAGGAAAAATGTTGAAGTGTGGTATTTGCCAGGGAGTTAGATAAACAGGTAGAATATTTTTCAAAGAAATTCCAGAAGGAAGTTATTCTATTCGACGCGAAATTTGTTAGTAAGTTTAGAAATTAATAAACTAAAACGATCTAATTTCATAATAAACTATCAAATACAACAGTTTTTTGCCTTTAAATTTATTTGATATAAAATTTTCTTTTATTTTGATTATTTTGATTCCATAAACCTTCTTCAAACATTCCTACAGTTTGCAAGCTCTAAATATCTAAGTATGTATTTGGATATACCTGGGTAAACTTGAAAGAGCCAATCTCCATCATACAAGTCAGTGTGCAGTAAAACAATTACATGTGTACCTGACTTTATAGAATAACAGCATAATATATCGGTGTCGTTATAAAAGGACTGTTTCGAAATTTCATATGTACATTTATCCCAAGTAAAATGTTATCGATGCACACATTTTCGGAAAACAATGTATACAATTTTGCTTGAAAGAGTGTATAAATAAAACCAATTATCCTAAACTGAGAAGAAAAAAGTTTCAGGCTGTATACTCACCACAGACATCACTTTTTTACAAGGAAAATGACCAAAGAAAAATGGTGAAATCTTTATGGCTTGGACCGAACGTAAAATCAGAATAAAACATGTTCTCCTGAACATTGTAATATGCACTAAATGATTTATTAAAAGATCTAAAGAAGAAGCTGTATTTATAAATCTTAAATTTTACTATTTAACAAAAAAATGAATTTCAAATGAATCCTAAGGATAACAATAAACGCAGTTTTTGAACCTTGTTCTAATTTATAAATACTCTCGTTTTTTTCTCTGCCGACCACACGAAAGAGGTCGTTTATTTTAACATTAACTAGACAAGCATTACAACGTCCTAGTTTTGTCTTTTTTATGTAGCATTTTCTAGCTAGAACTAGACACGTTGTTCTACATCACTGTTCTAACAAGATTATCACCTATTCAAACAGCCTACATTACCTTACTTTTCGTTAATACAGCAATTTACTATTATTACAAACTAGGTTAAAGTGTGCATTTTTTGCATAGAATTAGTCCAGTTACCGGTATCTATTTGTCTTCGAAATTTTGACTAATTGCCTTAACCCAAACAATGCAATTTGAGTGACGTGATATGTAACGAAGAAACAAGAAAATGAAGACATTACAAAAAATGTAAATCTATTCCCATCGAAGATTTGCAATAATTCAACAGGTTTCAACGACATGACGGATTAATTCGAAAAACAGGACTCGAAAGTTGGCAAAGTTAGAGAAGATACAACTAGAAACATATTTTAGCGTACGCTATAACCGTGGTTAATACAGCCCAGCGGCAAAAAAATCTTAAAGCATATTTGTGATGGGTATAAATACAAACAAAATTTATCAAGTATTTGCCAAACCAATCTGTAAAGAGAACCTCAATTTTTACTAATTTCGTTCTCTTTGCGCTAGATGATTAGCTGCGAATCGCAGCTTCTAACGATGCTAGAAGATAGTCAGTTTCTTAAACAAATACTGAAAAAACAGAGCTGCTGTACACATTCTCTAATCTAATACTTGGATACCCGTAGATATTTGAAGGGGAACCCAAAACTTCAAGAAGTGGTAAAAGGATGGAATTATAACACGCCAGAAAGGATTAAAGCAAACTGCGTAATGATTAATTTATTGACACACCTGTATTTTTGATCTCCAACAAATTTAGAACAATTGTAAAATCACAAATGGTTTCAATTTAATTGCGAGGGTCTGTGTTATTTCTTCTTCTTGCTAAGATAACTCCTATATGCTCGTTGCTTGCAATTTGATTGTTTGCCCCAAACGGATTGTTTTCCTTGCCATGTATCTTCTAAATCGTGCGTTGCAATTTTCGCTGCTTTAATGCACTATCTACTCTGTCTCGAACCAAAGCTAATTCTTCTAGAATGTCGGAAAATTGTTTGATATTTATTCATAGAAATGGAAATAGAGTTACACATTATACACTAGCCTTACGGAATAATTTTGCAAAGGTCATCAAGTATACAAATATGATAGAAGCATATACTGCCTGACGATGAACTTGGCTTAACTACCGCTCCACAGTACCTAATTTTAGCATCACTACTCAGTTTATTGCTGAAATATTGGATGACAAAATACATAAATGTTATTCATACTCATTTTTCAAAAGCGTTTGACAAATTAGACCATCGATTACATTTACTAAAACTACAAATCTAACGGATTCAGTTATATGCTAATATTTTTCTTATCATATCTAACAAACGAAAGCGCAATATACATATGCTGAATTTCCTCTAGTAATTCAGGTAATCTTTGTGAGAGTAATGCTCTTTGCTAACGATCTGCATTCTTACAGAAATGTAGATAACTAAATGTTGCAAAGTCTGTTATATTTACCTCTATCCTCAAAGCCAACCTGACTGTCTATTATTATCAGTACTGTAGTAACTTTATCCATCTTTCAAATTCTTTCAAAGACTTAAGATGTTGTTTTTAATTCAAAGCTGGCATTTTATAAACACATGGTATCTGCAGAAACGTCTACACTTAAATTTCTTGGTTTCATAACAAGAAACACTAAACGCTTTTCACAAATTTATGCAACAATGTCACTCTACTTCACGTTACATAAAAAAGGAAGACAAGAAAAAATGTATGAAGTACGTAGAAGTATGTTCAGACTAACTGACTATCAGAATAGCTCCGGGGTAGGCAAACCGACTACTGATGCTGCACATACACACACTGGAACAGATATTTTTAAACAACATGGTAGTACAACATGTAGTCTTCATCGATTTCAAAAATACTTTTGATACAGTCAATAGGAAAGATATACTTAAAGATGAGTGATAAAACGTATAGATGGAGTGGCACCAAAAATTGGCATGCGAATAAATGAAGACAAAATATCTAAACATGCATAAAGAAGAATATAAAATTTTTTGAAAACTGCGAGGTACAATGTTACTTATTTCGACTATTTAATAAATCTACATCTATCACATAGATTGAGAATGAATTTTACGAGAAAACGAGCTGTACAGCAGTAGTAAATCATATTGGAAAGCAAACCACTAAGCGCAAGACAAGTAACAAAATATATGTATATAAAACAGTGAAGAGAAGAGTAAAGAAAAATAGTGCAAACAATACTGGGATCAAATATAGCACAGGATGAAGTGATAGCAATGAAGAGAAATGGAGAGGTAAGAGAAAACATCATCAGCAATATTGAAGTGCAAAAATTACAATGCACAGGGCATATATATATATATATATATATATATAGATATATATATAGATATATATATAGAAGAAAACGATTGGTAATGATCAGGAAGATACAGTGCAGAGGAAGACCGAGGATAAGATAAAGAGAGGCTGTGAACGAGAACACAAAGGTGGTAGGAGTGGTGGGTTGGAAGTTAAGAAACAAGGTTAGGAAGAGACGAAATGAAATAATACAGGTGGTCACGATCCACAGCTGAAAAGAAAAACAGAATTAATCCATGTATGAGTAAAGAATATCTTCGCCTTAGGCATAATTCACGCGGATTGAGCGGCTTACGCTAATGATGAGAGCTGAGCTATTTTACAAATCGTAGTTTTTACAAAGTGGAACTATGCCGAAAGGTTAACAAAAATATTGCTTCCTAAGTTGTACCAGTAGTAAGCAGTAAATTATACGACAGGTTTGCATGCAATTCATAATATGATATCGTAATCGATGATAGAGAGCTCCGCAAAGGTATTTTGCTCCTATATCAATAAACTGTCTCTTTCTGCGGTTTAACAAATCGTCGTTAAAGTTGAAAATGTATCACTCGAATAACATTTTACGGGTTTACCGATCGAAAATCGAAGTCGTAAAGTGGCCGTGGATTACATAACTCTACCGCTTTTATATTAATCAATAAATAACGCGCGCCATTAAAGTTTTAGAATAATATTGACCTTATCCAAAGGACGCGTATTTTACATCTAATGAATCATCCGACCTACGCGAAACGGCTTACCACCGCATCGTTTATACCGGTCGAAGAAACCGCACGGAACTGCTACGCCAGTTTAATCCATGGTTAACCGAGCCATACGTACCTCCAATCGCTCGCTTATCGGTGAACGGTCATTACATGTAAACTATGCGCGCAATTATAACCACTTAATAATTTTCTCACAATAAATAACGGTTGATCCTTTTTCTCCTCCTTCGTTTATGGCTCAAGCGCGGCATTCCATTTGCCGGGTAAATGCTAGAACTGCGGCGTTGAACTGGATTACATTTTATTGATATAATACGCATGAACCGATATGTCTTATATGTTTTACTCCGTTTTATTCCTACTCTTTTTTTTCTTTTTTCATCACGTAATAATCGCCGTCGGTTTACTAGTTCAACTGGTTAGTTTCCCACTACTCTTGTACGAAGGATTGAAAAGGATAGAGCCAGAGGACGTGTACTACCCGAGAATCGTCTATCACCTTTTGTATATGTATCTATTTTCAAACTTTCACATGGAGATATATTTATGTACAACAGTAATTAGTACAAGGCATTGTTCCATGACGTAGAGCCGTAGCCCCACTATATGGAAGGAGTAGTAGTAGTAGTGGATTGTATAATTGTCATGAGTACACTATGCGGAGATTTCAATCTTTTAATTTTATTCAGGTTCGACGACTCCTTAGTTTAAAGGCTCTTGCTTTTAAGATTTTTCCCTGATTTTAATATTAAGGTAATTAGTTCTTTATTATTAAGTTTATAATTAACATTCGTTTTTTATGACTAAAATAATATGCAAAATAAACTGCATTGAAGGTGGTGTAAGACAATAATTTTCTGCCATGTTTACTATTCAACAATATAAAATAGTTATAGTAATAGTGGCAATAATTTATAACAGTGAATGTAGAATTAAGCATAATGAATAGATTTTTTCCACAGAATACCTACATTAAACTCAGCTACGTTTAACGTTGTGTTTTAAAGTATATTTTGAACGTACTGAAAGTTTATTTAGGATACATTTTTCAAATTGAAATTCTGAAATTGTTTAAAATGATATATTCTTTTGTGATTTTAAAAGCCCTAAACAGTGCACTACTAAATGAAAGTAGCATTGAGTATATACCGAACGTAATCGTAGAAATTCTCCATAGGGTAAAGAGCATGCATTGGAATTAAATAGCGGGTTACAGGTTGGATGCGGATTAGCTGCGGGTAGGATGTTTATATAACTACGAAATATGATACAATGCAATCTAAACCGGAAAGTGTGGAGTGGCAAAAACGTGAAGAAGCAGTACCGCGGAAAGTCACCCGTCTTTCTGCTAGAAAAGTTCTTGCAACTGTTTTTTTTTGGATTCTAGAGGCATACTACTCACTGATTTTCTCTACGAACGCCCTTACAGCAGCGCTACAACATGCAACAGCCCTGAAGGAGCTCCATACAACTGAAAGCGAAACGTCGGCAGGCTCATGCAACTATGACGCGGTTTCAACCCTTAAAAAGTAACCATAACAAGCGGATATACAAGAAAAGAATACGATTTTTTGATAAATTCTCACAAACTGAATACGAAAGCTTGTTTTATGTCATCTTTAAACAGCTCCAAAGTTAGTTGGGTTTTGATTTCTTTAAAGGTGATTTTAGTTTCTGTACTCACATCTCTGTCTTATAGTAGAAAAATTATAGTAGATCTTCATGCCAACAACGTTGCATTAACTAATTGGATCTCATCTATTTTCGGAAAGATTTAAACGATTTTGAATTTAATTTGGAAGATTGAAACGAATGAGTCTTATTCTTCAACTCATTTGGTCGATTAAACAAATATGTCTAAAACATCTTATTGTCAATATTCCTATATGAATTCGCAATGTGCAGAAAATTACACTTCAATAAAGGAATTCTCAACCGAACCACTTACGCTGCTATAATATAAAAATTACAATACAAAAAGAGGACACTTTAAACGCCAACAAATACACCAGATAGGTTAATCAATAAAACCAAGACGGTTTTTGCGACTGCAGCCAGATTCTCTCTAACCGATTACAATCGTAACCGCAAGATTGAACTTCGCAGAGGCGCGATATATATTGTCTCCCTCTCGGAGGGTCTTCTACTAAAATAATGCTCCTTCTTCTATACTGTTATAAGTCTTCGGCCTTTACTATTCCGCTTTTTTCAAATCGGAATTCACCGTTTTCTTCTTCGATCGTCTGTTGTATAGACGCCAATAATACAACAGTACAATAGCAACAAAAGGTAGATATCGATGGATTGGAGACTTTATAACAAAAAGGCGTACTGTGGCGGTACCTCTCTGTCCTGTCGGATGGCTCCTCTCTCGGTCTCGACGAAGGACGACGACGGTGTGAGAGTGGACAAAAAAAAAGGAAACTGCACGTAAACTCGACATTAATTTGTTTAATTTGAATCGTACGGTTCATTTACTTTTATTTGATCACCGGCGATTGGATACGGTCAGCCGCAGAGAGCCGGAGCAGTCTGAAAGTCCATGGGAAAGTTGGTCGATCGTAGACCGTCATCTTTTCAATGTTATGCGCCTCACCGCTGTTGGTGTGTGTTTGTGTTCGTTTGTTGTTCGTTCGGCAGTCCGTTTCTCAGCCTTTCGCATGCCTATTATCAACTGTTACCATTATCCGCCCTATTACGGCACAGTTTAACATCGTTTTTTGTTTGTCGAGAGGGAACTTTAGATGTTACAACTAAATACCTAGATTTTGCGGTCATACAATTCTGATGGAGTGGTTAGAGCTGCATACTATTAGTGGCAAGCGGTTAGATTCCTTCTTGTATATTAAAACTACCGTCCCATTTAAGAAAGGAATAAATCTCAGGTATGGTAACGCTGTAGCAACTTAAAATTTTGTTTGATATCGAAAATGAATTTTGAAACTAAATACATCTTAAAAAGAAGTAAACAATCGTTTAGTAGTGCCATCTTTGATCTTTTTAGTGGCAGTATGGATCTTGCAACAGCGCAATCGAGACAAGGTTTACTCTTTCTAAAAATGTTGCAAATGCATTTTTGTATCCCATATACCCCAGAATTGAGTTTTTTGTTCTATACTTGTACTTGGTAATATTCTTAATGTTTTGCGTAAAAGCTGGATAGTAGAATCCCATCATAATAAAGTAATTGTTTTTAAGTATTCTAAAAGGACCTGAGGATCCACTTCCGTAATCACACCTAGATCTTAGTTAATTCGTGGATGGATAAATGTTTTATTTTTCTACTTTCGCAGTCTACTGAAGCCAGCCATCTATCTCAAATATTGATATCGAAAAAGAAAGCAAGATTTACGTGTGTCTCATAGAAAGGAACCTGCAGCATTAGCTATTCATTAATATGACAGAAAAGGATGGTTATGCTACTACTCACTGATTAGCAACTTTTGTTTTGAATCCAAGATATATTAAATTTGGAATTTTATTTTATTTATATAACTTTAGAATATAAATCTAAATTATAAATTCTAACAGTTAAAAATCTATTTGATAGTTTATATACCATCGTCTGTTTTATGTTATATGTCAATTGAGAAATCTTGTTTACATTCAACTAAATTTGTACTTTAATTGAATAAGAGCTGTCAGGTATTAATAAATAAACTCAAAAGCAAGTTATACAGTGCATTTGTTTTCAACATAAATGTTTACACGCTTGATTCAGAACTAACAAGAATAAAAATTGACGTACTTTTAAAGACTCGAAAAACAACTATACAGTTTTGGTGAAATTGAGAGTATGATTTGTATATTAGGATGCTAAATGAATCTGGAAGGTTTTAAATTCATACAAATATTACCCCAAAATTAAACTATTTGCTGGATTATTACCTATGAATAGATACAAAATTACTGGACGATTAATCCAGGAAATGGTCACCTAAACAACATCTAACATCCAATATAGAATATAACCATTTCTTATAACGACTCCTTGTTTGAGCCAAGGAAGAAACTTATTTGCAGCTATCTAGAAAAGACAGTGCAGGAGACCGCCCAAAAATCTCAACTGGAACACACTTCATTGCTCTAAAGGAAAAAATACTTTATTGTTATTGCAAATTAACAAGAAAAAAATAAACGAATTAAAAGATGCGAAAGATCATCAGATATTACAATTTATATGGGATATGAACGTTTGTATTCTTTCCCAAAATACATTGTAATTGTTGGCAAATTTATAGGATCCATAATTCGTCGATACACCTCTGTAGGTATAAAACTCATTAATGCTGGAAATTTTCGTTTCCATAGTCAGAAACTACACCAAATTAGGTCAAAGGATTTTGTGTGCCAAGATAATGATCCATATTTATCGTCCAAGTACCTTCAAAATTGTATAGCAAAATGTGCGGGTGCACTATCTTACTGTGAATAATTATTTTCCTTCCATATCGCCTTTCAAAAAAATCTATAACAGCCAAATAAAAAGTACTCATCATAGTAAAATGATTAGAAACGTAAGGACATTTTCTTCCGCATTTAGATAGAATACGATACGTTAACGTTAAGGAGAATCTTTAACATGCTCCTTCAGTACATGGGGCCCAAATGACAGAATTATGAGGTTAAACTTTTTCACTTACATGAAATATGGTTCCATTAGACATAAAAATCATTAGGGAAAGTCTATTCGCACTATTTACAACTTTATGTAACTTGTTTGCTGGCAACTTTACCAGCAGCACGAAGTGATTGCATGATTTAAATGCGATATGGCTTCACAATGGAGAATTTTGTGAACGTTTGGCTCAGAAATGTGTGCAATCCTCCTTTAATGAATTTGTGCAAAATTCTTTCATGAATTCAATGGATTGTTAAACTATTTGAAGCATCCTTTTTCTAAAATTCATTTCTGACTATAGATGGTGAAGAGAAAGCTTCAATCCACGTTGTAATCTTTCTTTCTTTAAGAGTAAGCTACGTCGCCGTATTTAATATGGAACCAAGTAATATTTTGATTTCTGTTATGTCTATCGTTAGAATTTCTTTTAAGAAAGTTTTAGATACGAAAGCATCGATATTTTTGATTGGTCTACACTATCCCTAGATCTAAATACGATAAACTATTTAAAACACTTTACAAAATTAAATTAGAAACGAAAATAAAAGAACATTTCTTAGCAGAAACCGTACAACTTTTATTTTAACAAAATAATTAACACTACTATTAGAGTATAATTGTTCTATTAACTAAGGAAAGAGCATGGTAAAGTTTTTTTTCTATATGTAAACCTTTCTGAATTTACCATCATCTATTTATAGTAAAAAATAAACTCATTTGTTACGTTGATACTAACATAGAGTAAACCACTGTTTAGCTGTTAAACTTTGTTACATCATACTTGTTCCAGAAACCGGGATTAGATTGAAACAAGCTCATGCTCATTTAAAACTAATCGAGTAAAAACGTTTTTCCTGTCATTTTTTATAAAAGCTTCACGCTATGTTACCACTTGTTAGATTGTATTAATAACCTGTAACGCATAATATAAGCAACGATTTTTTTTTGTTCACCTTGACTCTTCCTCATTACAGTACGTTTTTCCACAGGTTTTAAAATACATACACAGATGCATCAAGCGCCACATGTGCTACGTATATACCTATGTCTGTTGAAAAAAAGAAAAGAAAAAATAGGTTTTATTTTAGGAGCCACGCGCCCAAAGATTACCCACACCTCTTCGTACATAGAAGCAGAGATATATCATCCGAATAAACGATAACCACTACTACATTCTTCTCGTAGTGGCAGAGCAGTTCATTTGGATTTATTAGGTCTACGTTTGGCTCCCTTCCTGAAAAGAAGTATATATAAATACTTAAAAGAAAGAACTATGTAGGAAATGGAAGGAGGCCAAAGTCTTTAAAAACGAAAATAAAGGAGGTAAGGTAAAGGAGGAGCTAAAGGAAGATTTTCCATCGAAACGAGAGACATTGACTCGAGTGAAATGGAAAGTAGTCGACTGGAGATGTTTATTTTAAAACGTTATATCGTAAACTACATATGAATAATCGCGCTTAGCGTCTTATAAATCTAACCTCTGTTAATTCTCCAGTTTACTATCGATTGCCGGTATACCTGTTTATTTTCTTGGCCTTTTTTTTTAAGACGCGATCGATTAAAAGAAAAAAGAGCGTCCTGGCTTTAAAGAAATAGAGCGATGAAAACTTAGTGACATTGCAACGTCACAGACGTTAATCTTATTCGACGTTAATATATCAAAGGAACCGGATCTTGAACCGCCACTTGAAGCGCTAGCTAATTCAATAGGCATCTATTTATTTAAACTTGTATATCTCTACATATTAACACTTTCTTTCTTCGATATAATACCTGTTTAAACTTCGGAAAGTGCAACTGAAATTGACGTAAACACCTTAGGACGATTGAAATTCGTTAAGAACACTATTAATCAACAATAAAAAAGAAAAAAATAAATAAATAAGCCCGATCGTTTTACGTAATATCTGGCTCGTGTTCATAGTACTCTTTATACTATGATGTTTTGCTTGAAATTAAAGAAAACCGTAAACAATAAAGTTTTGCCCGGTTCTTCAAACTAGTTTTACCTCATCACGCTCTTTTACTGTTAGAGTTTAGTAACTGTTTATCTGGTTCACGTGATTTGTAATTTGTGCATTTTTTATGGTTTCTGTGCTGTGATTTTTTACAGTTGTATTACGAAAAAATATAAGCTCTATATTATAGTAAAAATCACAAAATTCTCTCTAATACACATACTAGTTTTCTTTGATTTGAATTGAAATATAGGCTTGGTTTATAGTCATATTTATTAATAATTATTAGACATCGCGAAAAGAATTTTTAGCAACGGAAAAGAAGCAGAAAATGTGACAAATCATTTCTCGTCAATATGCCTATCTCAAGTGGCGGTACATACTGTTTCTATTGGCGACAAATCTGAAGATTGTAGTTGCCAAATTATCTGTATCAACTTCTTCCTGAAGTGACATCAAATAAGTTCTACATAAACGAGATTAATGCTTAGGAAGGCTATCTTCTTGAAAGTTTTGGTCTTCTGGTTTTTGGCACATACCTAGCACAGCATTTTCCTGTAAGATTCGCAGATAATCCTCCTGACGCAGGATCTCATCTATGTTTATCAAATCGCCTACAACTGTACCACTAAAACAACTCCAAACTTACACCATGTTTCACAGCAGGAACCACACGTTGATCACTTATTCTTTCTAAAGTCTCTCGCTTTTTGTTACATTTTGAACCAAAAGTTTGGAATTTGGTTTCGTGTCTCTATGATACTTATACCATCCCTGCAGGATCCAATCCTTGTGTTAAATGGCCCATTCCAGTCTCTTTTTCTTATTTTGTTGTATCAGCAATGGCTTCTTCACAGCTATTCTTCCCCTTAGCCCTTCTGTGAGAAGTCTCCGCTTAGCTGTTGTGTGGGATATCGGTGTTCTACTTGAAATATTGACTTGTTAAGTGATTTCTGTGGTGGCGTTTCGATGATATTATAATGAACTGATCCTTAGCAGATGCTGTTACAAACTCTTCAAATTAGAAAATCACGCCTGACCACTGCAATACGTTGGGATGTTCATGCAAAAATATTTTTTAAAAATTACAAAAACTGGTACTTACTTAAATAAGTTAAAGGAATTAAAAATGTATTATTTGTCACATAAAACTTGTTGCTTAAAGTTTGTCGAATAATGATTTCAATAAAAAAAAACTCATCTAGGTCCAATCCTTCAAAATGACTACATTTATTACTTCGTACCTAATCGTATATCAAACTTTTGCTCATCATTTAGATTCGTCAAACAGTAAAGAGGTATTTTTCCCAGTTGTCAACATAAATAAAGTATTATTTTTTAAGCAAAGAAATTAAATTAATAATAATTAAAATCAAATAAAATAAACTTCACCCCGAAATATTATACCAATAAGTAGTTTCAATGAAAATGAGTAACAATGCCACTTTCAATATCGACCCTTTCAATTTTTACAGAAAATAACCTAGCAAAGGAAACATTCCAAACAACACCAAACAGTTGTACCACTTGACTGATTTATTGGTATGAAACTAACTAATTCAGCACTTAGTGTACACGTCAGTGACTAAGCGTTTCTGTGATAAGCTAAAGGCAGTAAGCAAAACTTCTTTTACATTCTGACATGTATCCACAGTAGCCGTAAATTCTTAAGCGGTTGGTCATGGGCTTTTCAAGACTAAGTAAAGACGATATATGTATGTACAATAACGAACGAAATTATCCGCATAAGACAGAAAATTCCGAAAAGCACAACTTTCAATTAGAGAATATCCTGGAATTGAAACCTTTGTGTGGCTTTTAGAGTGCCGGAGTACGGGAATGATAGAATTACAAGGATAAGTCATTTTATAATTGTACGTTATTTTGTTTTTGTTTTAAGAAAACTTTTTGCACTTAAATGTAATTGCATATATATATATATATATATGTGTCTGTGTATTTATATACAGATGAAATCAAGAAAGTTTGTAGTTACCACATTGTTTCATCGATGTATAGCATCAGTATACAAAAGCGAGATAGAAGTATATAACATAAGTCGTAGCTACTTAAGCATACGTCATAGTCAACTATGATGTAACTATACAGTTTGGTAGTTGTTAATAAATGTATTGGGTGAAGGGACATTTGTATTATTTACGTTGCCTAATTTATTACAAGAAACTATGTTCATACTCTATGCGATTGAAACAATTTATACTATGTGATATATATATATATATATATATATATATATATATATATACAATTTATAAATTACCTAAAGCAGAGCGCGGTATTCATAGCAATCTATGATTAGTGTTAATATTTATAGATCAACTGCTAGATACAAATTGTAGAAAAGGGTACGAACTACACATACTTTATATCGACTTCAGACAGGCCTTTCATAACGTTGATTGATACGCATCAATTATCGGATAAGAGAAACGTGAATATCCCAGTCAAGTTAATGGGGTTGATAAGGATGATATTGCAGAAGTCAACAGAATGTGTAACAACCAAATATAGCGATACAAAATATATCGATATAAAGGTCAAAGTCGGACTAAAAGAAATCTGGCAATAACACTATTTAATATTGAATATCAAAAATACAGATTGAAAAAACTATTAACATAATGCGCGTGGGAACAGAAGTCAGGGGAAATCAAAAATGATTGAAGGCAAAATTAAGTACCTCATAAATTCCACAACAGCACATGTAATAATAAATCTTAAGGTAAACAACATTTAGAATATGACAGTATCTAGAAATAATGGTCATCGGAAAAAAACATGGTGGCAACCACTCAAAGCGGAAAACAGAATGTCCAAGAAGTATCAACGACTGCTAAAAGATAAAATCTCAGTAAAACAATCAAAATCAAAAATACATAAAGTAGCGGCGATCAGGTCACTAATAAGCAGGAGAAGGTAATGGTCTACAGATAAAAACGAACTATTTTAGCGAGATACTAAAAAGTCTTGCGGCACTAAAAAAGATACCTAAAGAATTTAAAGCACTAAAGAATCTGTAAATAAGCCACCTACTGGACGATAGACTTAATTAAGCACACAAGACCTCAAAAACTGGAAATTCTAAAGATGTTCATATTCGAATCGAATTAGAACACGTGTTTGCGGTTTCCTGGAAATTCATAATGCACCTAACTAAAAAGAAAGGAATGCTTATAATTATTTTGAAGGTTTCTTTTGATAAAATTTTATATTTTGAAAAAAGTTCACTTCTTTCTTAGAGAAAAAGCATCATATTTGACAGATTCAAGAACTTATGGCAAGTTGTGTTTATCTCATCTAGAATATATTTTGAATTGCTAATGGTTGCCACAAGCTTTTACTTTACCACTTGATATCAACTTTATAGTAATTACGTGTATAGCAAAATAGAACCTCATATTGGGTTTAACGTATTCAATTAGGTCATAAGTATTGGCGCATAAACCATTACCTAGCTGGATATTATTTCATCAGTTACTTAAGGCTCTTCTTATCTTCGCGTACACACATTCCCGTGCAGCGATCGTGCGCTTCCCCAAATCAATTAGCCCCGGCCGCCGTCAGAGGCTCGGCACGTTTGAAACATTAAAATTATCTAGATCTCGCCGGTCGCCGGAACATCACACGCTCGTAAATCGGACATTACGATAAAAGAATTCGAAAATTATCTGCGCCACGAACGACCTCCTTTCGGCCACGGACTAATTAATAAAATCGACAGTGCCGCGGATCAAGTATGCATGTACGCGTATACCTACGGTAAGCAGGTATGGATAGTACCGTACCAGCTCTCGTACTCTCCGGTTGAACGCGCCACCACCAGGATTTTCACGATTAATAACATCGTAGCGGTATGCGGGCTTATAACAGGACGAAAACGACGGTATGCATACAACTAAAAGTATAGGAACAGGTTTTTAGGTGCCTATAATTGCCGGTAATTTTTGTAAACGTTCTGCATGCTCGATTTTTGCGGATAGGGATTTCGTTTTCGCATTTCGTTAACGTTATCGTCAGATGACTGGGACCAATGGAATGCGCAGAGCAGTGCATATTATAGCAGCACGTATTTTAACCCTTAAGTGCTGGTGACAAATCACATGCCAATTTTCCAGTCTGATTTGATTTGATGGTAGGCCATATGTTAGTGATATCTCGATGGATATGTTTGACAGTAAAATACACTAATGGAAAAACAAAACTGACACCTGAAAGAACACTTCTTAGCAGTAGATAATTTTGATTTGAAAGAGTATTTTCGTTCCCACAATTAAAAAAACTGATCGAAATATTATTCAACAAACATATTTATAGCAAAATCCTTGTTGCAAATACACAACTTACAATCTTAGTCAAAATTAAATAAATTTAATGGAGTGGCATGAAACAATTATTATTTATGTTTAGGCAGAAATAAAACAATTTCAAACAAATAAACGTCAATAGAGTCATCGAATTACGTAGAACAAACAGGCAGACTTCAGAACAATCAAAAGAAATGCGACAACAGACATGAAAAGATAGCATAGTATCTAGCACAAGTTATTCCAACAACCACACACTGGATGCCCAAAACTCGCTACCAACGATGAAATGATCAACAAGATTCATGATGCCGACAGAGACAACAGGCATCTCAGAAGAACACGTTAGTCATATCTTCCACGAAATTTTGGGTATGAAAAACCTTTCGGGGCGATGGGTACCGCGTTTGCTCACACCAGAGCAAAAACGAAATCGGGTGACCGTTTCGGAAGAGTGTCTGACCAGGTTCCAACGCAATCCAAGGGATTTTTTTTATGCGTTTCGTAACCGTGGATGAGACTTAGATCCACCACTGCATACCGGAGACCAAGAGACAGTCGAAGCAGTGGACTTTTCCGGGCTATTCGGCGATCTAATAAAACCCGTACAACAGTACCAACTTTAATTAGATTTGCCGTATAACTATCAAAGTATAATTATGATTTATACTTTACTTTTCTCAACATTGACACATTACACATGTTAGGAAGAAGGGGGCGGAGAGTTTAGACGGTTCTAAGTGATCATATTCAGAGCACTACTTATAACAGGTTTGTTTCAACCATTTTTTTTTTCTGAAGAATGAAATAACATTAGGACTTCAGCAAACTGCTTGCTGCACTAGCAAAATGTAGTTATAATACTTTGTTCGTATTGTGCAACCAACCCTTGCCTTCGTTAGAAGCAAAACTTCTTTCGCCTTTTCTATTGAAGGATTATCGATTTATTTAGCTCCTTTTTTCTCCTCTCAATGATTGCAAATATGCAATTTCAAGGGTTTGACATAATATTCAAAAGAATGTTTTTAAAAATCTTTCGTTGCAATAATAATATTGACAGTCACTGACAGATTTTTTCCGAAATATTTAAAAAGAAATTTAACTTTTATCTAGTTAGATCCCGAGTTAATCGTAACATTTGTAAAGAAGTAATCCTACTGAAAGAAATATAATAGCGCTTTTTACTCGAATCCTTCCTTCTCTTCTCCTTCTTCGGCATTTTCCCATTACGAGTTCGCCGTTCTTTCCCTCCACAAGTCTCTCACATCGCAGTCACCCACTCTCAAATCTATTCGCCATCGCCTATCCAATATATGTTTGTTTCCCATCGCACAGCCGACCTTCCTCTTCTTCTTCCTCCTCTTCCCGGAGGTTCCCATTAGAGAACCTTTTGGCCATCTGTATTCTGGCATTCTTTGTACGTGATCGTACCAGCGTAGTGCTTTGTTTTCTAATTTATTCGTCATTTAACAGTCTACTCCCATCCGTTGCCATATTTCGTCAATTCGCATTCTGTCCAATCTTGTGACTTGTAAGCATCTTCTCAAATCGTCTAGTCATACCATTCTTATCCTATCTCTTGTTGTTGTTGTTATTGGCCATACTTGTGCTCCATATAGGACGATATTCTATACTATGCTTTCTAAGATTCTTTGTTTTGCTCTCTTTAGTAAAAGTGTTGGTTCATATCAATCCGTGGAGTGTTTTTGCAGCTTTCGTTCCCCGTAGTATTTTCGTTTCTATATTTCTTGAGCATGTACCATCTCGGTATATAATTGACCCCTAATACTTAAATATTTTATAGCGTTTAATAGTCTTCCAAATATAGATCCGCAACCTCCTTTTCAATACACAGGTATTCCGTTTTAAACATATTTATCCCCAAAGTTTTGTATTCTTCTTTCAACTTTCTCGCCATGCATTCCATGTTTTTTCCTTGCGCAAAAATAACTTAGTCAACCGCGAATACTAGTGAATGCAATGTGCTTCTTTGTATTGGTATGCCCATCCTACCGCATTTTCTGTACCAGTTTCTTTAGAGCTTGTTCTATATATATTAAAAACTAGTGGCAGACACGAATCCTACTATAGAAAATTATAATTTTTTGTTTTTAAGTCAAGATATGAAAACAAGAAGCAGAATTGTTGTAAAATTATTATGTTTAACTTACTATGTACTACAGTTTTACTATTTTCTTAACTGTATATGCATACTTTTCGACTTTTTCAGTCGTCGCATTTGAACCGTGTAAACCAGTTTACACATGTATGTATACTGACGATGAGATTGTTTTCATTCAGGAACGATAAAAATAGATCTGAAACTACACGCATAGGTGTTTAAGATACTCTGTTTATTTTTAGTTAGCGAGTTTCGTCGAATGTTATTGAGGGAAATCATTGACCAATTTAGCTGGTTCTCCCTATGTTTCCTCGCCTAATCGATTACAGGAATGTTTAAAGAAAAGCGTATCGTGATAGTGTAGAAACGATGTACAAAATATATAATTTTCATATAAACATGGTTTGCAAGCAATTTTTGGTCAAATAAATATGTACGATTAAAGTTGTATACATTATGTAATTTGTTTAGATTTTTAATCATTACTAATGGATAGAAATTATCATTACCTAGGATATACATCACTGCGCAATCAAAACAAGATCCTGTTTATTTTAAATAAAGGATTGATAAAAGATTTATGAGTAAGGAATATGCTTTTGGATAGATCTGATGTTTGTCTATGAGATTATTCGAAAAGCAAACTTACCAGAATAACAAAAGCAAACTGAATTCCAGAAAATGATACATTTCAAACAAAAAAGAAATTTGGAATTTATTAAGCAGTAAAATTTCAGCAAAGTTAGTTACATATAACGCTTTAAGCCAAAATTGAAACGAATTTAGTGCAATTACTCGCAGTAATTACAAAATGAAGTAAGCTTCTTTAAGAAATTGATTGTAGAACACGAAAATGTATACGCTTTGCTGTAGAAGCTCTTAACAATAAAAAAACGTAAAATAGAGTTTTTTTAATAGCAACACAGAAATAATTTGGTTTTCATAAACGAAATCATTTTTTTAAAATCTCATTAGCATTCATTACATCTGGCCGCTGGACATTTTTTAAGTAAAGAATTAGTTGGTGGGGTCACCATTATTTCAAATACCTGCATGATAATTTAACTTTCAGCATTCAGATATTACGATGAACGAATGAGTCATTTCGTAAGTTTTGATGTTGGTTCCTCTCGCTAATTTGTCATACGATGAGCACCCTTTTGAAAATTATGAGAATAGGGAGTTAGAAATTTTGCATTTAGAAGAATTGTCAGGGGAGCTAGATGAAGAAATAGTAAGGAACAAAATGAAATACACGTGCTTGTATATTGAAAAGAAATGTTCCAAAAATGTATATACATACATGTATATTGTTGTATGTTAAATGGTGTTGCTTAAGTTACAAATTTAAAGTGCTCGTATAAATATAAAGGCAACTTTAAATTGGTGGTCGGTCTCCTTGCTCGAGTATCAATTTGTGCCAAAGAAAGGTTAATGAAATACTTCCCGCCTACTTCTACAGCTGATATCCAGTTGCTGATGTCTGCTTTTGGATAGCCCAGATACTTTAATCTCTAAATTACCATTGTACCAATAATTAAGCGGAAAAAGGAATTAATTGATATCCAATCTTAAAACATTTTAGGAGATTCAATAAAACGGATGTAATTTCGTTTTGGATATCTCAAAACTTAGAAAAACATTACCCTTCCACTACAAACAGGGCCCTGAATCTTTCACTTCCATTTGTGACATCCTAGTTATGCCAATTTACGTTTTGTAAAATGAAAATGATATCCAAGAGCAGGATAACACTTTTAGTGGTGAGCGGACCAACGGGGTTACAAGCTATTTTAGCTTGTTATAACGGTAGGAGCCTTAAGGTGTAGGAAAGTGGGTATAAAATGTTCTATGGTCTTGCTGCTACTTGACGGACGCAAGGCACCAAATTCAAGTGCTGTCCCTCTTACCACTGGACCACTGAGCCGTTATAGACATTGATAGTGAAGTGCGTGTGGTTTTGCCCCATATTAGGTCACGTTTCTAAATGCTGTGTGCAAAACGACAGCCACAAGATTTTCGTCGACTTTTTAATTACACCCTTTATGTTCTCATTCAAGTAACACATTTTTGACTTTTATCTCTACATTTATTTAAATTACAAGTATGTAGGTGGACTTAAGAAAATAAATTAATGTACTAAGAGACAGGAGACCTGACAGAAGAAATTTGGTTGGGGCGTTGTGAAAAAATAACTTGTTCTCAGTTATGTCGCAGATAAAAAAATTGATAACCGCTGGTTTAAACTATTATACAGAATCGGTATTACATTAAAAACTGTAGATTGTTACCCACGCATGCGATTATTTGTACCTAGATGGCCCAAAGTTCCAACCCAGATTTCTTGTATTCCTATAAACTAGCAGCAAAAGTTATGTACTATCAAATGAAAATTATGCATATTACAATAATTGTTTATACTTTTCCAAAAGTACCTCAGACCTCTACTTGGTCGTCCATCCAAACCAGAAAATGATTACGTATAAATAAAATACTAAATATATTTTGCACCATAGGACTTAAAATTGCTAATAAAACTACGATAATATTTTAAAAAAGGGGGCAATTGAAGTAATTTAGATCAAGTGTAGCCACAAATAATACATATTACGTCAACACTAAATAAATATAAGGATGTCGAATATTTACTAACGTTTCTAACATTTAACTCTTCGAACAGAATAATCTAATTTTAGAAATAAAAACAATTTAATGTTATCGTTAGTGGTCAGGTTGTTGACTTCGCAGACGTCCGTACTTAACCGCCCACAAGTAAAACGCGTTTCGTTTTTTCTCGTGCTCCAAACTATCAACAAATTTGTCTTTTTTTCCTCTGTTTTTTGCCCAAACGTCTACGCATCCGTATGTAAAAACATTTGGACATACATTATATATACATATATTTGTACGTAGATTTATATACACATACCGATCTCAGTCCTACATACTACATACATACATACATTAATATCGTTACTATTATCGTCGCCGTATTTCGAGGTAGGCCGTGGCGGGAATGTAAGCCGACGCGTCGCTTTCCATTCTCCTGATTCAGCGCGTCTATTTCGAGCGCGACGAACGTCGAGTTTTTAGACCCCCAGCGAACGGCTTTCGGCCTAACGCCGGGCGTACATTGAACGCAACGAAAAGTTTCGTTCAGACACGCATTTCATGGGAGTTATGCGAAGAGTTTGACGCACACTGAACGTTTTGTTACATACTGTGTTTATTCTATTATTGTGATTTTTGATAGGAAGATATGATTTGACATTTGAAGAAATATTTTATCAAAAGATGCTTATTTCAAACCGTTTTGTCTTAATGAGAAGTTTCATGGTAACATTTTTGAAAAGATTTTCAATTTATTCCATTTCGCGCAGTACAACTTTCGCAAATTCTACCCTATGAGGGAAGTCATATGTTGACTGCCCTTTGTGTGGTTAAATCTATACTTTTTTTACTACTCATGGTTTTCACATAATAATCAATAGAAAAAATGTTATGTAATTTAACAGTAGCATCCATTAAAATGTTTAATGCGATATCACCACCAGTCAATATCCCACTGAACTGCGAATTGTTGACTTACTGTTGATTGGAAGTTTGCTATGAGTCATGCAAGTCAAGCAAGGTTTTGTTGCGCTATACAATTGTTACGAGACTTGTCTTTTAAGTTTTGCATATAGAACTGGAACAAAACAGTAGATAGCATCTACATTTGGATCCTCGTTAAGACTAATCCGTCCACGTTTGAATTCTTGGTGCTTCATTACCAAAACCAACTCAGCAAGGCATTCTTGTTGGGATAATTATTTTCGAAAATTACAAAAATTATTCCATATTTCAACTAACTTGTCAACTTTGACAGTTCGTTGTAGCACTACGTATGGATTGAGGTTAACTAAAGATGGAGGTTAATTTTTAGTACTGACATTTGATTAGTGGCGCCCTCTGTATGACAGTATGCAAAACTTCGTAAAAGCTGTTCCAATTTGAGATTATTCTTTAAATTTATCGTCGTTTATACTTCTTTTACTAGAAAACTAGGAAACTGGTATGATAGAAGATGAAAAAACTAGTTGATTCAGAAATTTGCGTAAAGATCTTCATTTAAAGACTTCAGGCAAGTCAAAAACCAGTGAGCTTTCTATTGCGTTATCTATTCCTAAATTGACACACACAGCAAATATGGTTGAGATTAATCTTTTCGACGGTCATTTTTAGCAAGGAGATACATTTCCAACTGGAAGGATTTGCATACAAAATGTCCTAATTTAGAACGAAGGAAATCAACGAGAACTACTGGAAATATAAATATTCCATGGCTTTTGGGCTGAAAACGAAATCGTATTTCTTTGAAAATGATTATGGTAATGCTACTATTATAGCTCAATATCAAAACATGATTATAAGCTTCTTGTTTAGTGGATTGTAAAGTAGGTTTCAGCAGGACAGTGCCACATAACATGCATCAACTGAAACAATAAACGTTTTATGCCAACTATTTGGTGAATAATTTTTCGAAAAAAAGAATGTAAATTGACAGGCTTGATCATGCTAATTAACGCCTCTGGATTTTTTCATTTGGGATTATTTAAAGCAACAATTTTACGCTAACAATTCAAAAACAATTGCTAATGTTAAGGAGATTAGATTACATTAATTACGGGTGACGTTGCACTGCGACCTATTCCTCCATCGTGCCTCCTTATACATATAAGCTGTAAGCTGCTAGAGTTTGCCCGCCTTATAGCTCCCAATCTAGACGAAGAGCTTTAATAAAGTTATTTCCCCCTCGTCTTTAACGTCCTTGCGGAGATGATTGACACGGGTCTCTATGATAGCAGTGCAGTTAGATGGTAGATCTTAAGAAGAACATTGTTGATAATTTCGTGTGATTGAGTAACAATCATACCAAAACGTTATTGAGCATTTTGGTCAGAGTCGATGTCTGTATAAATTTAAAAAGTGACCTCAAGCTGGAATACTTTTTAATACTTTACGGCTCTAGAGGTTATGACTTCTTCTTCTTCTTCTTCCTTTCTACACCCCTACAAAAAGATCAAAGATGGCTATTATCTGTTTTCTTCCTATGCCTCTTCGGATGTAGATGTCGCGCATTAGATTCTTCCAGCTTCGAGGCATGTCTTTAATTCTGTAAGCAAGTTACCTTTTTCCTCCTCCTTTATCCGGGCATGGGACCGTGAATGGTGGTTACTAAGCTAGTCAATCCGCCCAGACCTTATCACAGACAGAGTTAGGTTATGACTTAAAATAGCTTATAATTCCGATGGACCGTTCACCACAAAAAAAAAAATAAATCGAAGGAAAATAATTTGAAGTTGTTTGACATCAACTAAATTCAATTCGTTGACAAAATTAATAACCGCGTTACCAAAGAAACTATTTTCTAGTTTGTGTTTAAAAAAGTCCAAAGTTACGTAGGTGTTGGACAAAAAATCCTATGTCTATAGTTTGCATTAAATGTTAAGTGCTAAATGTTGCCTGTAAATAATTGTCAGAACCTAATACCAGCAATGCTATTGTATATTTTTGCATTTAAAATTTGATAAAGTACACAAAATATTCATAGCTTTAGGAGTACTTTATTCAAGATCGTTTAGAATTTCGAAACTTCGAGATACTTTTTACAATACGCTCAACAGTAGTGTTCAAGTTTCTCGGCAAACCAGTAGTACATATAGGAGGAGAAGGGCAACCAAAAGTCTGAACATAACCGATTTATATTGTTAGATATACAGAAAATTGTTAGAATTGGAAATAGTGCCATGCTGTAAAATATATTTGGTAACGGTTGTAGACAATCTCAACATCTTCTATAATTTATCATTGTCATTGTTATAGTTATACAATTAACTCATTATATGTACTTTAAATATATATTTAAGGACTACACGAAAAGCCAATTTGTTTCAAAGCTATTTTAAGTGCTATTTCACATCTATTTCCAGTAATTCCGCATTTTCTTTTTACGCATCATCAAAAGATGAACCACATGCCAATAGTATCGTGTAATTTCTTCCACGGTGAGTTATCTGATGAAGAGGTGTTATTGTTTGACTAGAATTCTCTAAATTAGGAAGACGCTTAACTTGAAATTTGCAAAATAATTATCCTTATCTTCTAAGACCATTCGATGCCTAACTTCTGTTAATTAGTATGGCATTTTAATGAAATTTCAAATCATGTTATTGCTTGCAAACAGAAATATCTTTTGTCAAATTGACTTGCATATGTACGACGACTCAAAACGTAAAATTGTATTTAAGTAAATGTATCATTCTATCGTCCTCTATATTATGCATGACTGCAAAACTCCACGAATTACTTTAACTCGGAGAACGCGTTATATAATAAATACTATTTGCAATTAACTCATAATAACAGGTAATAAGGATATTTCGTGGCTAACCTTCTATCGGAATTAGCGTACGCCCGGCCTAGTCCATCGCGATCGCTACTAAACTATCGGGCTAGAGTACCGAACGACGATACAGTCGGACGGTCGGCGAGTGCAGTGCACTGACTCGCTCGCATTTTTAGATCAAGCTGCCAAGAAAATCAGCTGATTTAGACGGAACGCTGCAGAGCGCGCGAGGACCAGCTTAAGTCGCACAACGAACCGCATTAACGCCGGCGACGCGGTCGGGCATGTATGTACGTACGCGCTTTTTCGTGTATCTATCCGTCAGAACAAATTGCTCGCGAATCTTGGGCTGGTATCGGTGAAGTAGATTGATGAAATAATGCGCACGACGAATAAAACGAAATTTTACACGTACATAGGTGCAGATGTAGATTGTTTTAAACTGATGTATGTATTTGCGTAAAATTACTGTAATTATGCGCATCCGTTGTAATTTGACATTCGTTTATAAATTTAGTTTTAACATTATAATTGTAAATTTACAAATGTAAGGTTTAGAAGCTTCGAATTTTTAAAATTTCATATTTCGATATTTTCATGTTAGGGAGTAAGACTTAATGGCCTTGTATCTGGACCATTATATCTGGGGAGGGGAGTGGCACACGGGAGTATTACTCCTTTACTTACAGTTTCAAAATCAATGATGACTTACAAAATGTAATCGTCTTTTGTCAGTCACTGTCTAATTGATACAGGAAAATCGAAAGCTATAGTTTCTTGTAAACGCAAATTTCGTTAGACAGTAGTTAGTCGGATTAATTTGACAATAAGTGGAAAAGTTATTCAAAAATGCGAAAAATCTTGAGTTGATGATTGATTCCAAATTGCGTTTCAGTAGCTTCTACGATACGTGGCAGCTTTGCTGAATTAAGAGTTCTGTATAGATCCAGAAATGGCTGTGTTGTGTCTACGAAGGCTGTTTTTGCAGGGTGCTAAGTTGCAGGCACATAAACATGGCTGTTACATTTGATTTTCCCGCATAGTGCAGCTGAAATTCATCGAGAATGAGCCGTGTATACGACGAAAGCTTTATGGCAGACGGTTTACCATCAGTGAGTTAAGTGTGACCTTTCAATATCAACTGTACGCAGCATCCAAGAGTACAGAGGAACTTCAAAGCAACGTCACGGACCACCTCAACTCACTGGCGGCAACATTCTACGCAGAGGGGTTTGGAAGGCTCGTCCATAGATATTACAAATGCATCAATCTTCACGGCGATTATGTAGAAAAATAACTGTGTTTGTGTATGACTTTTAGTAATAAATTCATTTTGTTATTTATATTTGTCTTGTTTTTATGAGCTATGTTGAAAAAAAAAGCTCTCGTTAATTATGCTAATATAATACAAGGCAGTTGTCTTGATATCGTTGATATTTAGCAGATTTGCGTTTGATTTGTGGAACGAGAAAATATGATAATATATTCCATACTTTGTCTTGAGCAAGATAATTGAGAATGGGAATGCGAAAAGAAATACTCTTCTCTGTTCTACTGTCAAAGAATTATTGTATCTCCCACGTATTTGTATCATTGTATTGTGTTCAAGACTGACATTCAAGCCTTCAATTTGAGATTGAGGGTTTACTTACACTACCGTCACATAAGACTGTACTTTACGAACATTCCTATAACTATAATTCCGCAAAGGAGATGACTCAATGCCCGTCAGATTCAAACACCCATCGCTGAATTTAGAGGTCAGCTTCGCTTTCACCTAGAGATACAACAATGAATGTTAGCCTGCTGCGGAAAACATACTTTTTTTGGCATAAGACTACACCTTTTTTATTGGCTGTTGCATTTAGTCACTTTTGCTTTTTCCTTTTTTTTTTCTTCGCCCAGTATTATTTTTGTATTGACCATTAGTATCACGGACATATTTTAGATTATTCTTAGCTCTAGTTTTCTTTTTGTACCCTTTACTTTTGATAATTTTAAAGTTAATTAATTGAGTTTAAAAACAGAAGCATGTCTTTATTACTGATTCCGAATTTTTTGATCACATCAATTTGGTTTATTTTTCCTTGGAATGCGATTAATAAACCCTATTCTTTGGGAAAAAGATTTAGTGCAGTTTACCATTCCACTGTAACTTCCAAAGAAGAGTAGATTACGCTAGCGGAAGAAAAATAAAGCCATTAGTGGAGAGCCAAGCATCTATTGAATAGAACGTTTCGAGTTAGCCGATAGCTAGGTATCGAGTGGCTCTTACATAATCCCGAAACTTTCGAGTTCGACAGTATCGAACTTACGAAATCCGGCCTCAGTTCTTGCCAGCCTTCTTCCTTATGTCGTCCACCCATCTCATACGTGGCCTTCTGATGTTTCATTTGTGTAGTTTTGGCCTCCGTTTGAGAATATGATTTGTGCATTTTACTCCTTTCTGTCTTTCGATGTGTCTTGCCCATCTCCATTTACTCCTTGCTACTCTTTCCGTGAGAACTTCCACTCCAGTCAGTTTTCTAATCTCGCGCTTTGTTATTTTATCTCTTAAGCTTACCTCAGCATAACTCGTTCGATAGCCTCATTAAAATTATATCTTGCAAATGAACGTTGCTCCCACAGGTCATTAAAAAAGTGTTACTAGCACTTTTTTCGGTGACAGGATCATTTCTTTTCTGATATTTTTGGTCACAGAGTGGAAGTTGATATTATGTAAGAATTTTAATTTAACACTTTAAAATAAAAATAGGACAACCAAACCTCATTGAATTCATTTAAATTGATAGTATCTAAAGTTTTAACTTTTTTCATCATGAAAATATAGTTAGAAGAAGCTGATGGTTTGTAAACCGTACAACGAACTATCAGGGACACAGTTTTCTATCTCTGTTCCCTTATTTTTGATGAAATTTTATCTCCAACCATACAATCACCAAAAAACGATAATCACAACTTTAATTCCTTTAGTTTTACGAACATACATATATAACCGCAACATTAAAATTTAAATTCGAACCGCGATCTTCCGCAATAATATTTACTTCTGCGCGAGCTTCTCACGTTTTAACATATTGCTAATAGCGCAAAATCTAATGAAACTATTACGGAATTACGTTCCCCATCTGTGTACGTAGTTAGTGCTGTTTCGCAGATAATGTAACATTCCGCATGTCCAGTTTCGAATCTTTTATTTTGCCCGTCTAACAGTTACGCGGTGTTCCCTTGAGAACTCGACTACACGCGAAAGGCGCTCTTAATAATTCATGAAACACAACTTCTCTCGACGGTGCCGGTGCCCGGACTCCGATATCTTCGTCGGGCGTCGGAGAGCTATGAGTTTCTCATAAACGTCTCGGATTTGCTTAAAGATTTAATAAAAACGAGTCCCGGTCGCGTCAACTTGCCGTCATGTTCCGCAAGCAGACGTTTTTTCCGATCCAGAAATAAGAATTATTCACGGTATTCGATTGATCTATACAACTCTTCGATGGCCAACATAAGGAAATTCCTATGCAAATTGGAACGATAGGGCTCCTCTATACGTTACATATGCCTTGAAACTCTCGCTGAAACGAACTGGCTACACGTTGACTCATATGTGCGTTTGTATGAGGCAATTAAGGTAAATATTTTCTCATAGCGCCGCAGGTCTGCACATTTTCATAATGTAGGGAATTATTGATTACGATACGTACATGTATTTTGCTTATTTAGTTTATTTAGAATGATTAATAGATTACTAGCGGGATTTTAAAATCAATTAGTAGTTGCTTTATAGCACCACATTTATGGACATACCCACATAATTATATGAAATATAATCATGTGAACCTCAGTGTATTGATATTTACTAGTGACTTCTCAGGTATCAAGGTAGAACTCTAGAATAAAGCAGTTATAATAAAAAAAGAAACGCAAAAGTGGAAATAGAAATTAATTTTCGTATTTCTTTCGGTTCTCCGTTATCTTGTGGTGAGCTTAGGTCGTTTTAATTGTGACGTTGTTATTTTTGACTATTTATGCGGCGAAATGACGTCAACGAAAAAGGTGAAAATACCTTATTTTAACCTTAATAATGCGTTTTGTCCACAAACGTTCAGCATTTCGTTGGGTTCTTCCAGTTAATCATATTTTGACTCTGATTGACATTCCCAGTCTCCCATCAATAAATTCCTAGATCACTTCGTTTCCTCTGTGCTCAAGAAATATCATTCAAAGTACTTTAGATATATTAAGTTCCCACCAGTACAATATGCAGTTGCAAAATTATTAAGTGCTGCGTTGGATCAGATTCTATTTTCAAAACCCTAGATGCTGTAAAACAATTAGAACTTATCAATTTTAAAGCTTCAAATGGATGGTTGTATAAGTTTTGCAAAAGATTACAAATAATTTTTAAATCCATTGTATATATTGTGAGGTTGCAGCTCAGGTAAACGAAGAAAATGTTGCAAATTGGAAAAGGAGGTTGAGTGAGATCATCGAACAATTCACACGTGGCAATATTTTTAACATCAATGAAACCGCTTTATTTTTCCGCGCTTTACCTACAAAGACTTCCGGTTTAAAAAAAGAAAAGTGTGCAGGCGGTAAAGCTTCAAAAGATCATTACAATTATATTTTGTGCAAGTATTACTGGAAAAAAGGAAAGCCCTTTGAAGACTGGAATATCTAAGAACCTACGGTTATTCAACGGAGCAAACGTAAATTACCTGTATACTAAAAATTCAATAAAGAAGCATGGATGGCATGCTATAAATGGTCCGAATGATTGATGAAATATGAAATATGAAAAAATAATGTGCTTCTATTTTTGGATAATGCCACGTCGTACTCAAATTTCATTAAAAAGTGTGAAATTACTATTCATCAAATGGATCTTTGGAGACGCATGTCATCAGACATCTGTCGCGCGTGAATATCCGATATCGATATTAAATAAGAATACTTAGATTAACCACCGATTATTGCTTATGCCATCAAATAATGACATGCGTCTAAAGATCTATTTAGCGAACTATAGTCCTTCTTCCTTCAAATATGACATCTTATTTCCACCCACTTGATCAGGAGATAATAAAAGCGTTCAAGTCCTACAACTGAAAATATACTGTGAAAGAGCTGGAAAGGTCTTATGAATATAGTGAGTGGTTTGATTTGGATATCAACAGCAAGGAAAAATGTCAAGACAGTAATAATAAACTGCTTCTTAAATCAGGATTTGAACAAAATTTAAAGCGAAAGTTTACCTCAGGAATACGACGGAGAAGGCGAAATTCCATTGTCGGAACTAATTTTGATAAATTCGAACATTTCCTTTTCGAATTATGTTGTAATTGACAAAGATCCTTGCACAGAAAGAAATATTCAAAGAAAAGTGTGCAGAAGAGTTTCTCGAAGAATCTGTAAGTGCGTACACCTAGGATAACAATTAAAAACTTGTACAGATCTGGTTCTTTAATTAACAACTAAGTTTAATGTTACAAAGTGTAATGTGGTTAGCTTTTCCGCAAAGTTATTCCGATTATCTATGATTTTTTGTACGATGGCAGCTCCATTAAAGACTAAAGATATTGTTTTTAATATAAAACTAACCTTGCACAGTCACAGGGAATTTATAACTAACATCGTCTACGCTTAGTTGGCGCCTGCTTGGTTTTGACACAAGACACATTAAATACTTCTCACAAATTTACGTAGTAATGCTACTCTATTCGAACTAGAGTACGCTTCTACCATTGAAAATGTTCAATAGAAATTACTACTATTTGCTTTTCTTCCACAAAAATATAATCATACTACATTCCTCTCAATCTTCAATCACTGTAACGTAGTCAAGCTGATTTTTAATTTCTGTTCAGTTTAGTCAATATTGATTCCCCGTAACGTCCAGCAATTCTCTATTTTCTATAACAAAGTAGCCACCAATCTTGTAATTGACATCAATTTTTCACGACTGACTATTTTATTATATAAATTGTATTTCGTCTCATAGTATTATCTTTAATTCATGAGTATTGCGTTTTATCAAATATATTTTTGTCCCATTGTTAGTACTGCTACATTTATCAAGTGTGTTCCTTTAATTATAAGTGTGCAAAACTTATTAGATCTGTTGATGTTTTGGCAAAGTTTTGCGGCAAGGCAAAAAAAGTGACCGAGTTTTCAGCTTTCATAACTTACGATTTTGTAGCATTTGTTTATATTTTATTATTTATTTCTACAAGAATTAAGAAAATTGATGTCGGTTTTAGTTGCCACAAAATAATTCAAATAATTTATATTGGACCTTTATTTTCTTATTTGTACATTTCCAATCCACATCTTTTGACATCACGTTACATAACCTTGTTTAGTAAACACTGCTTTGCGACTTTTTTACTGCAACAAAACAAACTGTACGTCCAAGTTTCCTCGGTCGATCGTCGCAGTAGGCTAAGGTTGCGTGTGATGTCACCGCACGTTTCGACTCGCATGAACTATTGATTTTTCGCCCTGCTTGCGAACGAAGGGGGATCAGCGCTGTGGTCAACCATGCGAAGTGAACATGCAACGCTTTATAACCGTTATTGGACGGTGATCATCCAGAGGGCACACCAGTCGGCGATTACGTGTCCCGCAAAACCCCTTTCAAATATTTACTTTGATTACTGGCGAGGGATGCCAATCGATCGTAAATAACGATTAAAAACCGTAACTAGTAAGCGAATTATAAACTCGGAGAAGAGACGCTATAATACGTCCTTGAAGTTTGCATAAGGTTAAGTGATTCCAAACAATTTTTCGTCAATGATTTCACGGTGTTCTCGGTAAATGAATTAGTAAAAAATGTTTATGAATTATATGGAAATTCACCGCAACTGTTAGGTGGGCATTGCATGCATTTTTATGGAATTACTTTCACCGTTCCGTTATTTTATGCGTAATTGTCTTGGCTTGCATAGAAACACGCGACAGTTTTTTATTTTTAATACCGTGACATAATGAATTTTCCATAAAATAAGCAGCAAGCTGGATACACGTCCTCAATAGAAATTCCTAAAGCTATTAGTAATTTATGCGTTCATAAAAATTCATTTCCTCCACGAGACCCGAACGTATTGTGGAAATAAGTGTATGTAATTTATTTGAATAAAAATATTTAGGAGTACAATAAAAACGAAATATACCATGATACCTACGCCAAACTCAAAATACACATATCACATATTATGTTATAACTTGTAATATTTTCAAATTCTTTTGTACAATCACAAAATATACGAGTCAAATTCTTTAAAACCCAATTTATCTCGTAACGACATTTCATGTTAGCACCATATGATTTTCTACAAAGAAAAATAGTATTAAAACAAATTACAAAAACGGAAGACATTCTTTTCGTGTGCAATTTAAAAAAAGTTGAACAAGAGATGCGATTGAAGTTATGTGAAATACAATACTCCAAAGAACATACTTTAAAAAATAGTATTTGTTTTTAGATTTGTATTTTAAATTAGCACCAAAAAATGTTTTTTGTCAACCTAAATGTTAAGCAGTTTTTAATGATTCTGACCAATACATACTTTGGTGCCTGCAAATTCTTAAGTACTCCTAACTTACTTTAAGCTGTAAATCCAAAAGTACGTCCAGATTTCGTTCAGTTTCGATCAGTTGGATGTCTTTCCCTGCAGTTTGCAATTAAGGTCTCTTTAAAGACTTGCAAACTGCAGCCATTATATAGATAAATCCCAACTTGGAAACTTTATATAGACCGGGCATACATCAAACAAACAAATTTCATTCAATTTAAACAAGAAAAGGGTGCCCTGGTTCGTCGACGGCTTAAATTATGCTGAAATTGTTATTTTAATGTATCTTAATCTATTTTAACGACCTTTTACACTGGTTTTAATAAATATTTTCCTTCAATTTTTCAGATGACCGGCAAACGTTCAAGAAGCTTTAAATGTGCCGTCCACCACAGAGACAGAGAAGTCTCTTCAGAAAACGATTTTCATCTACTGCTGATTGAGCCGTCTCTATTCCGCAGGTGAGTGCTATTCGCATGATAAGCTAAATCTTCTCGCAGACTCGATCTTTCCGCTTCATTATCGTCGCGAATCCGCTTTTTCCACTCGTTACATTTACATTTGCGCTCGTCCCTGCCGCCGTCAGCGCGCCGTCCACGTGTGTGGTGTGAATTCCGCAGATCTCTTGGCAGGAAATGCTCGATTGCTTAGAGGAAATCATCAGAACAATTCGACAAAAAAGAGAAACGAGTAAGTGACGAACCTCGGCTAGATCTTAAAACGGTTGACACCGCGCTAGAAATAGAATCTTATATATGTCTGGACGTCTCCCGACGACGGCGTTCCATGCTGTTTCTTTGGTAATAAAATGAATAGCGCTGAGGATAAGGCTACGACGTGAGATACAATTTGATACCGGACTATTTATATTTTAAATCTTACGATTCCACATGGATCAAATGTAAGACATACTTTTGCTAACAAATAGAACTAATAAACTAATACTGTATTACAATGTATGCATGTCTTTCATTTACCTATTACGAACATAAACACTATTACAATAATGAATATACCCATTTATTACCAGCTATACAAGAATTAAATGCGGATTTTTTTTTTCTGAAGAAACATGTTAAATTCGGAAAATTATAAATAGCGCTTTATTCAAAGTATGTTCCATCGCTTGTTATACATTTTTTTTCCATCTTTTGGGCAACTTGTGAATTCTATGCCGGTAAAGATCTTCCCATTTTGCTGCGAACCATTCATCGAGCCATTTTTTCACATCTTCGTACGAACCAAAGCGCTGCTAAGCAAGTGCGTGACCCATATGATGCAAACAAGTGGTAATCGGTAGGAGCCAAATATGGTGAGTAAGCCGCATGGGGTAGAACTATCCAGCTGAATTACCCCACTAGTTTTGCCATATGTGATGGAGCATTGTCATGAAGAAAAATGATTTTGCGTTACCTCTTTCGGTATTCTGGTCTTTTTTCCACTAGCGAACGGTTCAAATCGGTTAATTGTTGTTGGCAACGTTCAGTATTAATCGTTTCCCCAGATTTTAACAGCTCATATTAGATCACGCCTCTCTGGTCCCACCAAACACAGAGCATTGTCTTTCTACCAAAGCGATTCGGTTTTGCGGTCGATGTGGACGACGTGCCTGGGTCTACCCTTTTTTTTTGTGCTTGTAACAAAAAACGATTTGCTTTTGTACCGAGCGAGCAAAATGTCACATGTGTTTTTGCATTTTTCATTTTCCTGTCATTCAACTCATGTTGTATCCATTTACCGGTCTTCTGAATCTTTCCCACCTCTCGTAGCCGATTGCTTGGCGAGTTATTGTGTGTTGCGAATCATCTTCGTCCAACTATGGTTGCAATTCCTTCTTCCGTTTTCGTATTTTTCTGGCGGTTTTCCACATTCCTTGTCTGCAGCATCGAAATTACCACCTTTGAAACGCCGAAACCATCGTTCAAACGTATCTTGCGATAGAGCATGTTCATCGCAAGCTTCTTGATGAAATCTGTATGATTCAGCGGCAGATTTCTTCAAATGAAAACAAAAAATGAATGCTGTCCGTGAATGTTTCGTGTTTCGGTATAAATTTCGACATATTGAACACAGCAACAGAATACTATGCACACACTTTTCCAATGTATCACTTGTACATCTGTGTCATCTGACACTTGTTGATAACATAACAAAATGGCGCAGTGTCAAATCTTTAGATCACAAACTGCATTGGTGCACTATTTGTTGTCTGAAATCCGCATTTCGTACTTGTACACCTGCTAATAGTAGAATTCAAGGCGTTCTAAGTTTTACAGATGGGTTTTGACAATTAACCTCAATACTATCCAAGTGGAGCAAACGCTTTCGTTTTTCAGATGAGTGGACTTTGGATTTATAAAACTGCCACAAATCAAAGGAAAACTTTTGTCATTGTGCAAACGAGTGTAATTAAGTTACCTTGGGCCTTTATTGCTACATTGTGCAGTTTTTGTAAACCCAAAATGTCCAATAAAAATAAATAAATTATGTCAGTTTTGCGTTATTATTAGAAATTGGCATAAGCTCTGTTGATGCCGCTCGTATATTCCGTGAAATTAAAGATTGAGCTCTTATCTTATCAGGAATGGCTAAACAGATCTTTGAGACGAACAACGTTCCAGAAAACCTGTCATAGGAGGTTGGTTCTTCGCGGTGGAAAATATGCGCCATTTTTATTCATCCAAATCGATCATCAAAATCTGTCGAATAGTTTCTCTATTGGTATTTAATTCTTCAATCAACATTGTAACAGTGAAATTTCAATCGATAACAATGATTTCTCGGATTTTTTGTACCAACTCAGCCCGATTTTCACTTTGTGGACGTCTCGGTCTTACATCATCATTTAAATCTTCACAACCACTTTTAAATCACGTAAACCACTCATATACTCTTATATGAGACCTGAACTCATCACCATACACTTTTTTCAACATTTCGTACGTTTTGGCAGTTTTTTTTTCCTATTTTAACAAAATTTAGTTTTTACTCTTTGTTCCATTGCGATTTCACGACATGAGCAACTAACCTACGCTCATTAAAATACATGCAACTTTATAAGCTATCATCAGATTTGCTCAAACTTTAGTGCGTTTAAAGGAGGAAACCTGTGTGTTTTCTAATGTTACTATTGTTTAATACAAGGCGCTAAGTGTTCTATGGTTCAAATGAAAATTCTGTTATTTAATTGTTAGACTGTGTAGATATGATTGGTACACATGGTACTTGACATGTCAGCTAGTGTTTGAACTCCTCCTAGTTTAAAGGAGTTGTATTTTTCGTTGTAACACGTTGTTAATGAAACTAGTAAATACAATGTACACTATATTTACAATTTAGTTACAAGATACACTTATTACACTGAATGATGAGTTAACCCGCTCAACGACGCATTGAAACCCTATTCACATCTAAATATTATACATAAAACTATATCTTTATTTGGTGGAGATACACGTGACAGTCTGCTTTTAATGTATGTATCAAACTGTGACTTGTTTCTATGACTATGACTTGATTTGTGTAGATACACGTATACTCTGTTTCTTAATATTGTATCTAGCACTATAACCTTCTTTGATTCAGCTTCACGTTGTACTCTGGTTCTTAACATTGTATCTAACACTATAACCTTCTTTGATGCAGCTTCACGATGTACTCTCTTCAAATTGTGTTGCGCTTAGTTTAAATCAGCCCCGGTTTGTCTGATCGGTAATTACAGAACTACCTGTGTGTCCTTGCAATAGTGAACATTGTAGATAATTACCGATAATATCACAATCGTATTTAGAAACCCCAGCAATAATACCCTAAATGAGAATGAGGGAATTTCTAATAAATACTAAGAAGATAAAATAAATAGCAACATTACCGGGATTTCCAATAATTCTAAGATTTAAATATACTTAATGATATTAACCCTGCGAATATTTGAATGACGACGGACTATCTGTCTACAGTAATACTAAACACCTTAAATATACATGAGGATGAAATCCGATTAAATAGGAATACAATAATCGTTCAGTTTTGCCTGAACAGCATTACACTGCTTGACTTTTGCACTTCATTTCATTACATTCTTTATAGTGCGACCGCAAGTAAATATTTGATACTATTTGATCAACATGGAACAGTGTCGAAGTGGACGTCGTGTTTTCTGCATAAATGTAATAATGTTATTAATGTGGTGACTCTGCCAAAACTATACGAAGGTTATTACACAACCAGTTCAATATTCCGCCCCACATACTAGCAGCATCTGCATGCAATTGAATTACATTCCGTCAATCTGGTATTACCGGAAACTTTTTTTCAAGACCATCGAGGAAATGCTACAATCGTTACTAGAGAGCACTGCGCAACATGGTTACAACATTTTCGAAGCAAGAATTGTTTCTGTATTCACAAACTAAACTTTTCGAACCCTGCTATATCCTAAAATGGAGATGATATTTATCCGACTAGATCTCCTGATTTATCTGCATGCGAATTTTTTCTTTGGGATATGCTTAAGCGTAAGGTGTTTGTCGAGCGACCGCAAACGTTAGCGGAACTAAAAACTCAGAAAGAAGTTACACACATTATACTGGATATATTACAGCAAATATTGGAGCATTAGACTTCAAAGTAGATCATAATAGTGTATATCAGTATAATAATAACAAAATTGCATGTCCCATTTAATAGAAAATTATAAAAATATTTATGTGAAAAGAAATATTTGATTTAAATATAGGAGTGTTAAATTTCTCCGTTCCCCTAACAATTCCTGTATATATTCAGAAAACCTTTCGAAATTTTCTAATTATAGATAGCTAAAGAAACAATGTATTCCTACTAGACAACAGTCTCACAGTCATAACTCCTGCATGGATGAGAAAAAAAAAACATTTTTCTAACAAGTGAACGTTTCCTTAACAATGCAATTAATAATCTAATAACACAGCACAATAGAACGCAAACAAAATAATTATTTCCCATAAAGAAAATAAAATAATTTTCACTCTAAACCATCATAAATTCCGAACGTATCGAGAAAATTATTCATACTAACTGTACACCTTATAAGGCAACGCTGAGATTATTATAAATACATAATTTCGTTTATTATCCGAACAAATTTCCCTTCTCACGCGGATTTTGTTTTATTCAAATGCGAGGAAGAGCGTACCGTTAAAATAAAGCAAAATTAACGATGAGAGGAATCCGTATCAACGTAATCTGTATGCAAATGTAACCGTTCATCAGTAAAACAAACTACTTACATACGTACTAACGTGGATATATGGTATGTTGAATATATTGTCTTGATATATAGAAGAGAATTTTCTTTTTCCACGGTATTAGAGTTGAGGAAACCCGCTTTAGCGGAACAATCGTCCATTGTTTTATGGCATTGTTTATTTTTTTCTGATGAGAGTTTCGTATATATACTTACGTCGGAGAAAAAAAAGGAAGTCACGGTAACACAGCTTCTCGTGTGCAGGGTCTAGGAACTGAATTATCGTCGTTCCAGAGTTTTTCTAAAATATAAACTGCGTAGTTACTGAGCTGATGAATAAATTATTTAAATATGTTTAGTCTTAATAGTAGATACATCAACACATTTCCGAGGAAAATGTTGTTTTCAATTACACAGGTCTACAAATTAAAAGTTGTGGAGAACTGTTTTTAAAAAGTGATGGTTTCAAAAATGACTTCTGTCTTTCTCCACCACATCAGAATTTTTCCAAATCAAAAATGGACAGTTCACATATTTTGGTCGAAAAGCGTACACTACCGGCCATAAGTGTCTACCCTCCTGTATAACTCGAGATCATTCAAAGAAATTATGAGCTGACGGACATTAAGATATTGAAAATGACCATATTTTTGCGGATCCTGGTATATTATACACACATACACATCACGGCATTTTAATCTGAAAAATTTAATTTACATTCACCTTTCGTATTGGAAGCAGTGAATAGTGAAGAATTTGTGTAACGTATTTTAAAACAGTGACTAACATTAATGTAATGTTAGCAAAAAAAAGATTATCTACTGAAGAGTATGCTCAAATAGTGACATCACAACATTGGCAAAAGTAACCGAGAAATTGCTAAATTACTGAAATTAAACCATAGAACCCCGTGGATTATAGTGTTAAAAAGTATTAAAGAAGTGGCGGTGTATCAGCGACCCTGATGGCCAAACATAACATCAGTAGATGATCGCGCAATTGTAATCTCGAGCAAACAAAATAGACGAAAATTAGCGCAAAAAATTGTTAAAACTAGTCACCACGGTAAAGAGGAGTTTGCGCGAAGCTAGTTTGTATGGAAGAATTGCTATGCGGAAACCGTAATTACCCAAAGTAAACGTAACTAAGCGGCTAGCATGAGCGAAAAGAACACAAAAACTGGATGTTGGAAGATTGGATGAAAGTGGTCCGAACCGACGTATCTAAATATTTCACAATTGGTTCAAACAGAAAAAAATTTGATCTTAGATCGAAAAAGGAACGAGCACTTGAATTCCGTATTACATCAACAATAAAATGTGGACGAGGATCAATCAAGATTTGGAGTTGATTTGGCGATACCTCTGTGAGCGATTTGGTCAAAATAGATAGTATCCTTAGAAATGATGGGTACAAGGAGATTTTGGAGGACGATTTAGCAGTGAAACCTCGTGTTCCAGCACGATAATGATCCACAACACACGGCAAAGATGTGCTGTAAGTATTTGGAACAATTGGAGCACAGTGAGAAAATTGTTTTCATGAAATGGTCGTCCCCAAGGATCATAGTTCAATCTAATCGGCCTTTTGTGGGAGGAACTCAACCGACAGGTTCGAAAATCTTCTCCAAATTCGACAACAGTACTTTGGACGCAACTACAAAATACGTAAAAGAAAATAGAGCCGTTAACACCGGCAAAGCTGCTAGAAAGAATGCCAAGGTTATGTACGACAGTAATAAAGAAATTGGTGGACACAAACGAATCGCAAATTTAGGTTACTTTCTAATTATCTTTGTTAGCAAATTGATAAGCCGGTTGTTTTTATAACTGTTACAGTTTTTTTTTAGATAAGTACAGGATAAAGCTATATTGTATAATTAGTTTTTGACTTGTTCTTATATTTTATGGCCGGTAGTGCATATGGCTGAAGATTTGTATAATCACAAATGAACTTGAGAAATGAGTTTTTTATTGCCAAATTTCACATTTCAGTTTAGTTTATATACAGTGTAACAGTAAAATAGGATTCGTTTGATTTGGAATGTTCTTCTCTTTGATTTTCTTTTGCGTATATCCGTAGAATTCTTACATAACATCCGGCAGTGATCTGCAACCAATTGATATTCCATCAATCATTTTTCTTATATCCCGATGAAATCCCTCTCCTTGCTTTCCATTGGCTGCCCCTAGGGTGTCAAGTACTAAGTCTAAATATGAAAATAGAAAGTGTAATTTGAGTTTCATTTTGTATTCTAAAGTTCTCATTTTTTATAGCGTGTTGTTCATAATTTTAATTTTAATCAGTATCTTTATTGTTTCATAAAAAAACCTTTAATAGCTTTTTAAATGCATTCCAAGCATCTTGCTTTTATAGCAATCACAGTAGCTTCAAATTGCCTGTCCTTAATTAAGCTTTAATTTGCAGGCCATCTTTATCAAATGTGAATAGTTGCATTATACTAAGTTTTATATGTATATAATTACTGACATATGTTTTACCAAATTTTACCTCACTTATGCATCGATGTAATTCCTTAAAATGAAACTATTAGTCATCAAGGTATCCAGGAAGGCAGGATTTTATTTTATACTGTTACTTACGCAATTGCGATAAAATCTTCGTATGTCTATCTTTACATTTTTCACTGATAATATCTCGAATTACTTTTGTACATTGACAGGCAGCTCCCAGGGACTTGCGAATTGCAAATAAAAAGGTATAGTACTAAGATGCAATAACAAGAAAAACCTTGAAGGTATATAATTTTCGTAATTTCAGAAAATCTGAAGCTTTTTTTTAGTGTAATTTGTTATGTTGCTCTTACAGATATTTGATAAACTCGTTTTTATTAATTTTGATACGAAACTTCTGCACAACTTTAATTTGCAAATTGTATTTTCGAAAAAAATCAAGTTTGTAAGGACACCTCTATCTTCCTTACCTATCGCCACGCCACGTTCATAGTTCCAAATTTCAAGCACTAGCTTCTAAGGAAGGCTAATTCATTTACAAAGCACTGCACATACATTTTTACGTTATTTGGTCGTAATTAGTTCCGTGTATGTACACCCGTATACGAAAGTATCTGCATTATTATTCGGTTACCATCGCATTTTTTGATTCGTCACTCGTTTATTTCTCATTTCGTTGTTTCCTGTGCTAAAACCGTTAAATTGCTTTTTGTCTTCGGAAACAATCGCTTACCGTTTTAGACAACAAATATTTCCAAGATTATATCATCGATTGTTTCATTTTTGTGAAATTTTTCGAACAATCACTGCTGCTACATTATTACGTTATGCATTCATAGGTGTACAATTACTATGCAAACACCTTACAGCACTAACACTCATACAGATTGCATCATTGCTGATTTATGATTTGAGAGTGAGTCTTACAATACCATGGATGGCAGCAATAAGAATCGCAGCAGTTAACTTTGATATGATCTAAATTAAATAAAAGATATTAAGTTAAGGTGAGATTTTCAAGTGTTTTTCAGATATTTAGTTTCGGAAATTTTATAATATTACTTCCGATATAAGGTAATGCAAATCAGATATTTTTATTGTCTATAAGGTGTGCTGGTAAGAATTTTTACTGTAACTTTCCGAAAGCTGAAACTTTCAAATGGAAGCCCCCAATTTTTTTATTGATATTCTACATTCTAAACTAATAAAGTGAAATATATGGTTAGATTTCCACTGCTCCATAAGTAACTGCATGCAATGAGAAGGTAGGCAACAAAACACATAAAATTTTTTGAATTTTAGAATAAATTCTTTTGACGTAAAAATACAATTGACGTTATCATAACCCCAACACTTTTCTCTAGTGTTTGATAGCCTTTGAATAAATAATATGTGTAGGTATCTCAAACAATAATCTTTTTTTAGAAATGATAAAAAAATTCGTCTGTATGGTTTCATAAAAATCTGAACAAGTTAAATTTAGATAAGTGAAAAATTATTATCATTTCAAACATTATCTTTTTACTTTTACATCATGGAAACTAAATCATTAGGTAATTATTATTGGGTACAAGAATTTCACATTTTAATCATAGTTGTCGTTACATTACCTAATTACTTGGTGGATAAATTACAATAAAATTAATCACGAATTTAGTTGTGATAATGGAAACTTTGATCTTATGTAACTTGTGAATCTTTGTGAAGTGTACATTTTTTTTGTTATTCGTTCTACTTATTTTGTTATTCATCCATTTTTTGTATTTTATGTTTTGCACCTTCGTTTTAGAACTTTTCTTTTTTAACTAAATACATGCCGCTTATTATGTGTTATATAATACAAAAATTTAGTTCATTCCAAAATGTGTACTCATATTCTTACAAAAATATAATACAGCAAAGAAAAACAAACTTTACTTAAAATGACTTTCTTTGTCTTTAATAAAGAACACCTTCAATCTTTATGACCAGTCATCAATAGGTGCACGTATGTTATCCAATAGGGAACTAACTGGTATTTTCACTATACTTCTTTACATATCCAATGTTAAAGCACCTTATAGAGTAAACAATCTCTGCTAAACAGACCATATTTTATAATAAAACCTTGACAAAGGCCGCACTAATAAGATCAGGAATATTTTTTCAACCCATTTCTGAGTAAACTTTGCTTGGTACCGAATCCTGCTGAAACTTCTAGTGCTGTTTTTGAAATCTATTTAATTTTATCACTCTTTCTGAAATGGTTTCTTGGAAGATTTTAGCGGAAGTTTTACCGGTTTCTTCACAAAATTGTTACCCCTAGTTGGGTGGTAGTCTCTCTAAACATTTCCAATGAGTTTTTTCCTTCTTTTGAGCTCGAAGCATAAACTTGAATTTTTGAAATTTTATTGAATATTAATTGAATTTCTCTTCCATTGTAAAAATTTCTTTGGTGGTCATGGGCGTACTAGATGGGGAGGAAGGATACTACTGCGACAAACGACTCCAAGATTCACCAGCTTTGTATCTGATCTTTGCCATTTATGTCCAGAAAGATAGATCTTCCCAGTACAAAAGAAACTATAAGATTCCAAACGGATTTAACTTATGTTTCACGAAGGTTGCATTTACTCCACTAAAAACTCATCCATTTTACCCTACATAGAAAAGAAGAAGCGGCCACTGGCTACCAAAATAAACAAGTTTATAACCGAATATCCTGATTTAGTGCGATGGTTGTAAAATATATTGTAATGTTTGCGAAACCTCTTTGATGTGCGGGTAGAAAAGCGATTGCGAGAAACGTATACATAATACAACTCACACAAATAAAAAAACGGCATCGAAAAATTTATTTTAGATTTACTTTTGATGTTTATTACTTGTACTTTGCCCCTTAACTTCCTCGATAAACATGAGTTTCAACACTTTTGGCATACATACGACCCCAAGCGGAAGCTACCATCTCAGACAGCATTACGTAGATATTTACCAACGATACGTGAAAATGTAGAAAACAGGATTAAAGTTGAATTACAAGACAAACAATTGTAGTTATATGTAGACGAGACCACAGATCGTGAAAAGAAATCCATCGTAAATGTTATAGTGTGTGTACTACAACTTTTGAAACCGATGTTTGCAATCTTATTAGGTAACAAGAGACTACAAAATTGTATTGGTGAAATAATTACCAGTGTAGTGGTAGATACGTTAAAAAATGTCAAGTTTCAGCTGGCCAACTGTTGTTCATGTTGTTCATGAATGATGGTGCTTGGACATTGCGCTTAATACGCCGTTCTCTTGAAGAACAGTGTATTAGACTTTTATATATTACGTGTAAAATAGATACTTTACTTCTAGTGGCAGAAAATATTCGACTATATTATCCACAGATAAATGGATTGATAGCAAGTATTGAAAAAAGTGTATCCAATGATTCTTGTACATTGAGAAACATGGTTGAAAGCGGCATTTTATTACTGTATGCATCTTCATCAAATAAAATCTAGTATGTCAACAATCCCATTCTACGTAAGACAAGATTTTTTAGTAGGCATTTTGCTTTTGTTCCCCTACATCCTTTAAATTTATCATTTTAGAAACCCTTAGTCCCAAGTCACTTTTGATTATATGATAAATAAATATTTCTTGTTCAAACTTATTCGCTTTAATAGCAGCTTTTGTATGAGAAAACTGTGGAGGATCACGTTTTTGAGGATGAGAAACATTTGAAGTTTCAGTAAATGGATTGATGGTACGATGGACAAACATTCGGTTAATAACAAGTGACTGCGGGAGCTTGAATGTTCTACTATGCTGTATTTCCACTTTATGAACTGCAATCGCAGTCAATTCGATTTTCTTTTTCACACAAGACCATAAGAATATTGAATTCGTTTACTAAATTTGAAGAATGTAAAAGACTATAAAATACTTCAAAATAAAAGTAGTTATGGGAGAGAAGTAGCTAGTGCGTTCTTTGAATATGAAACCGCTAGATCTTTATCTGCGGAATTATTTAAAATCAAACATTTAAACAAACCTGATGTATTAAGAAGACACATATTAATAACATAAAGTAATATACGACTATAATAATTTATTTTATAACCAGCAATTCGTTAGATAAATAACAGGAGTCTATATCGATTAATTACGATAAAATAAAATACATGCCTGCTCTAGAAATACAACCGCATAAAAGCTCTAATCGATAAAATCGAAATTTAGACACTTACGGTGTGTATGCGTCGTGACCCCCTACATAAAACATATATACTTAAAAACCAATAAAATTATCGCGGAATTTGAGTAGTATATTGGCCCAAATCGCTCGTAATGCTATAAATTTTCCCCGGTAAAACGGAGTAATATTCGTTTTTTTTTTCTGCAAATAAACCGAGACAAGTCCGCGCTTCTGCTCAGCATTTCGTAGATTTAGTTCAATTACGTTCGCATTGGATGTTTGAACGAAAAAAGATGTTTATTGACCCACATGTAATGGTTGATTTTAATTTTATATAGGTTCTCATAAGGTTATTTTAAATAAACAGAATGTCTTATAGTTGCGTCTACATTAATTTATTAAGTTCATTTGTGCGTTATAGTAGAAAAACAAACAACGACTCGCATCAATGTAAGCAGGATATAGTACGAAAATAATGTGAATTGTGTTTATGTAATTCTTTATGTAACAGGTGGGTTGTTAAGAGAGTTTGTCTAAATGAATTTGCTATATACGAATAGTGATTACAATTTTACGTGATGACCAATCCACTGATTTAAGCTTGAATCATTCAGCATCAATCACTACATAATTCAGCCATTAGCTTCAGCATTAACAAAGAATAAATGAGTCATTTGCGGAAACGTTAAGGCGGCAACATTATTAACTTGGCAATAACTTCTTAACAAATATTTAACAGATAAAAGTTCCTTTTTGAATTTATTTTAGAACATATAAATTATTGAAGATGTAACAGTATTTTTATTTCAACTGTTAGTACAATTTATTTCAACTGCTAGTGGAAAATAAAATTGACATTAATATGAAACTACCGTTGGTATTAGTAAAGATAAGATTAGGGTTTCCTTGCAATTAATCAACGTTCTTAAATTCCTGAAAAATGTCAGTCGCAGTAGGATTTGAACCCACTACCTCTGTCTTACTGGCGCATTGTGCTACCAACTCTACCACGAGACTGAATGTGAGTTCAAATCGCTTTTTAATACTTAAATATCACAGTGTCTGTCGATATATCGTAATGTCTGAGTAGATACAATATTATTAAAGACAAGTTCTTACCAATTAAATTAATATTATGAAACTATCGTTGGTATTAGTGATAAAATCACGATATTTCTACAGACACTGTGGCAACTAGGTCTTAAAAAACGATTTGAACTCACATCCAGTCTCGTGATGCAGTTGGTAGTACAATGCGTCAGTAACGCAGAGGTGGCGCGTTCAAATCCTACCGTGACTGATATTTTCCGGAAATTCAAAAACGTTGGACAATTGCAAGGGAATCCTAATTTTATTATTGCTAATAAAAAAATTGTGATTTATGAAACAGCATTTTTAAGTGATCATCTGCTGCTGCATCGCCAATAACATAGTTATGACAGAAACAAGTAAAAAAGCAATCATTGCGTGTAAAAAATAAACTAATAGTGTACGTATCAGAAGACATTTTTTTAATAGCAGCAATCATAAGCATCAGAACCCTCAGCAAGTCATAACGCATAAAAGCCTAGGGTTATCTACAAACAGGTTCTACCAAAATTTATAAAATCATCGATATTCTAACAATGAATTTGCATCAAGTACCTGTTTACTTCTTTTTTAAATGGATTATATAAAGACCTATGCACATTATTAAAGAAGATGCTGCCCTAATAATCGGGGTTGGTTTAATAGATGATTAATTTTATGCTGTAAACCTTTACAATATTTTCGACGCCTAGTATTAAAATTATGTTTAACATTGTGTCTACCACAATTGTTGTAATATCTGTACACAAAGCAGGTAACTTGTAGTATGTAAATATCAAATATCGTAAAATATTAGATACCAACTTCTCTGTCAAGTAATCAGTATGACGCTTCCACATGAGATTTTGTCAATCGCTATACTTTAGCTATAGTTTGGTAAAATTTACAATAGCGACATTATGATAGCTAAAAATAATATAATAAGAGCAATTGGAATACGATTACCTCTTAACTAATTACAAATCCCCTCGTACACAAGACTCGTCCTTTGAAAAAAACAAAAGAAAGGCATAAGTTTGGGCGTTTATAAAAACATTATCAGCAACGCAATTAACATTACTGCAGTAATGAAAATAGTATCTACCGCTATCAATTAAATCGTTAACATAGATTACAAGTAAAATTGAACGCCAGAACAGAGCCTTGAGGAACACCAATAACAATACTCAACGTCTCAGAGCACAATAACTGTCACTACGTACTCTTCGCACACCCAAATAGGAAATGACAATAGCAGTGTTGAATGCCATTATTTACGAATCTAACAAAGAAATAATGTGTTAATGGCATGAGCTCCTGAAACTTCGATCTCATCCCTTTTAAGCTGTTGTAGGGCGAACTCGGTAAGCGAATAAAAGAAACTCACTAGTCCTACAGCATTCTTCAAAGAGAATGAAGAAACGTTATTCATAAACCAATTACGAAATTAATTGCCAGTATACCACGTATTGTATGAGCGGTATTAGCTGCTAAAAGATGATTACTTTTACGAAAAGAAAAAAAGTTTGCTCTTCTTTCTCACTTTGCTCTCTTCAAAATGCGAGGTAAAATCTTCGAGAACTGTATTGTACATATTCCCTGTAATAGCCGCCATTTCTTTTAGAATATTCTCTTTTAATTCATTCAGAGAGTGAGGAGCGCTCCTGTATACCTCTGATTTAAGATAGCCCCATAGAAAAAATCCATTGGTGTCAAGTCGGGGCTACGTGCCATCCAGTTTATATCACCGCGTCTGAATAACAATTTTCCAGGGAAAATTTCACGAACAATTGGTAAGGATACGGTATACGTGTGAGATGTCGCTGCGTCTTGTTGGAACCAAGTGTTCCGGTTAAAACCATTAAATTCTTGCAAAACTGGCGTAAAAAGTTCGCATAACCTTTGGCTTCTGTCTTGGATTGTTGAACTTCAACAACAGTGGTTTTGCTTGTCTACATTGCCATTAAGGTAAAAATACGCCCCAGCTAAGAAGTTTTTGTAAAACTCGCGCGCCCAGCCCGCATGCTCCGCTCCCGTAATATATTCCATGGCACCTAAATTCATAAGGACGAGGCAACGACGATTGACATACCCCCCACTCTCCACACATTCACGCGATCAACAAAAAAAATTTTTATTTTTCTACATGCTGTTAATTTTTGTGTTCTCTTAAGCGAATAAATTTTATACTATATTCTAGTTTTTTTGTATCTTTTTTTATATTCAAAGTTGCCTTTTTGAGTGTACAAGCTTCCATGAACGTTAGTACTTAACCGATAGCAATTACCAATTCCACTAATTACAAATATATTTTATTAGTTGGTAGGAACTTTATCCTTAATTTGATATTGCAAAAATGTAATAGAGTTTTGGTGTAGGTATTATATGGTTGGATGTAAAGCAAAAATATCACAGTAAATCCATTGTAATCAGACAAAATTTTATTCTAAACTAACTTTTTAGAAAACTACCAAACCAATCAATTCATGTTTACTAGAATAGAGTTGTCCAGACCATTTAATCAGCCCACCTAAATTATTTAATCAATAATATGAGATTCCAAGAATCTTTATATCAACTATTTTTTACAAATATTGAACTGGTGAAAATCATTTAAGGCAACGCATTTTACATCCTTACTCAGCTGTTGTAGACAACTGATGTAACTATCTATGCAAATACAAAAAATTCCAAATAGAGCCATGAGAATAATTTCAAATGTAACAGATATACCCCAGTTAGAGATGTATTACTTACAGTTAATTTAATGAATGTCCGTCAAAGAATTTTATTTAGGAGTCTATTGTTTGTTTATACACAAAATGAAAAATAATTTACTATTATTTAGTTACCTTAGCGCAAGTTTGAAAACGGTTCATGATACTTCTCATTACAACACTAGAAACTACAATGATTTTTATATTACTCCCTTCTATAGAACCCAGACTTCCAAAAAGATATTTATAAGAGGTCTCATGTTATATAATGCTTTAGCATATGAAATTAAAATTAATAATAATAATAATATTAGTACCTTTAAGAAGTATTTGTACATGCATATTGTAGAGCACTGTAATTGATTGTATATTGAATTCTCTGTCTTATTGTATGGCTTGTTAGCTAAATAAATTATCAGAGGTCGAAATATGAAAATCCTTCTCCTTTCCATCCATACGGCGTCCATCCTAAGAACCTGACGCAACTGCAAATCCAATAATTATCTAATTGCAAAGTGCAACACGCGAATAACAATACCATTATCGAATTCCTTTCGGGACAGCTCAACGCAAGCTAATTTCACTTTTGCCGTAATTCAAATCAAACATCCAGCCAAGCGCGTATGGCGAGACATTAAATTTCAATCAGCGATTTCCCTCGTCGATGACAATCGGCCATCGGCAACCAAGAGACTTAATTTCGAGCGGCCTTTTCAACCAGAGCTTGTGCCTCTTCCTTCTATTTATATTTTCTTCTTCTCATTACACGTTTCTCTTTCATGCAGAATGGTGAGAATAATCGCGGAAGAATTCCTAACGGATGAAAGAGACCGGAAATACTATGCAGACCATTACACCTGCTGCCCCCCGCCACTTTTTATCATCATTATCACGCTAGTCGAGGTAAGTCGTTGTATAAATTTATTATACTTTTAGACGTACATATAATATACGCGGTGGAAGTTGGAATTGAAGTGTACGGCTTGCAAGGATTTTATATGCACAGGAAATGATTTTGTGGTAATATAGTAGATAGACAGATTTTGTTCATTACATGAAGTAAATTAGTTTGTTAGGGGATTGTTAAGGGATCAAAGAAGTAACATCAAATTTGAATAAATCTTCATTTCATAGTAGTAGAGTTAAGTCAATTATATTTTGATGTTTTATTTTGACAAGTTATTTTAACTTGTTAACGTTCTTTCCTATTGTATTTTGGTTTGTTATTGCAAAATTTTCATGCACGTGAGTAAATATTATTAAGGCTCGTAAAAACCTGCATCTTACTAAATTTTCTTACTTTGTACTCATTACTCATAATTTTCAGTAATCGGGATAACCATTGAATGAAAAATCTTGTCTTAAAACTTTAATGTGGTATATTTTAGATAATTGTAACGCGTATTTAAATGAATTAATGATTTTCTAATAGACTAGTCTTACAAACTAAAATTACCAATTAAATCGCAATTTCAAATCATACCATTTTTTTGGAGATGATTGGATTAAAGAAAGATATTTGCGAGAAATTGAGATGATAGTATACCTAAAATTCTGGTGTGCCATCTCCAGCGTAAAATGTTTCCTAACTCCCTCTCTGCCCACATCTTCTTTTTCAAGTTTTATAGTTTTTTTTTTCATAAATTTAGACTTTTAAATACAATCGTATGTAATAAATTAAAATATTCTCGAAAATTATAATTTATCGTTATTATTTTGTATTGATATTTCACACTATTCATAGTAATATGCGTTTTAATGTTATCTTGTTGGAAAAACAAAATGCTTAATGTAAGAAAAACACAGAAACATTCAATTTTACAGAAGCTGTATTAGAATAATCCTAATAAAAATAATTTTTACAAAAAAAATAGAGATTAAGAAGACACGCATCTAACCTACATTTCGTGGCCGTATGGTCTCCACGAGCAGTTACAAATGCCTGGCTGGATCCCATAGACTACGTCAGAATGTTCTCCAATTCTTGGAAAATCATATCCTATTCCTCCTGGACAGCAATTTCTAATTCTTGAAGCGTTTACAGAAGCATATTTCGTTTAACAACGCATCTTCGCATAGTATCCCAAGCGTGTTCCATTGGATTTTCTGATGAATTGGCTAGCCACTTCATTCCTTCTATATAGGCTTCATAAAACCCATTGTTCAAGATATTTGCTTCATGATGTGTACGAGCATAGTGAATTGTACGCCCACTACTATTGCTTACGGAAAAAAATAGAACTACATTTTCTTTCGGTGTGCCCTTTAGTTCTTATCCTAGCCCATGCCATTACATCACCTCCTTCATATTGAGGCCTGGAACAGTTTCCTAGGATCGGTGTTACAGGAGGTGGGATGCACCCAACTTTTTTAATTTTATTATCCATTAATATTCAAAAGACGTTATTCTTGCCAAATAAGCTATCAATGATCGTTTTCTATAACTAAGATCCTATTGCTGTATAGATAAATATTTATACCAGTGTTTTAGTAATAAGAACTATGGTTTATTTGATATCAACAAGTATTTAATTGGTATGATACTACAAAACACGGCAAACAAAGTGGAAAATTACATTTCTGGCATATGATATTTGAACGCTTTGGAAGCTCGCTAATTACACATTTTGTGCATCTTCTGTATGTTCCTTTTGCATTTACCCTACGTTTTCTAATCGAATTCTGATTTGTGGTCCTAACCTTTTTCTATTACTAAACGACGACGTGAGTTCATCCGCAAGTTTACTTCAAATCTGTAGATGATAATAATATTCTATATCTGCAGTAGAAAGAGGTCGACGATATTTGCAAGTTATCTGCAACAAAAATTTATGCTCAGTTTTCTAATGTGTACATTATTGTTTACTTTATTAAAACAATTAAATCAGCTGTATCTCGTGGAATTGGCATGAAATATGTTCATATCGAAAAAGTTGTGGATTGTATTTACTGTTCAGTTTATTTTGATTTCTTATATTTCCCAAACAGCACGATAAATTTGCAAAAAAAGGTTATAGGTATAGTACCAAACATATTATACTTGCACAATACAACTTCATTTGACACCATATCTATTTTTAAAAATTAAAAATAATACCCCACAAATTTAGGATACTAACAGTTACGGCAACTACAGAGTGCTCAAGATAAATTAACTTTTTAAACATTTTTAGAAATTTATGTTTCACAACATCGTTTTGGTAAACCTTATCACAATTTACAGTGAAAACACTGCTGTCTGAAGCTTTAGTGAATATTTTGAAACACTCTATATACTAGATCCATTTAAAAGTCACTGATAAACTTTTGGGGACGGTAAGGAAATATAAAATAAGGATAGTTTCTTAATATCTTTGTTAAGAAATTCGTCAGAATTAAAAGGTATCAAGCTTCTTTTAAAAATGTAGTAAAATAAATAGTATTGAATTTAAAAAATTGAAACTTAAGTGAAAAGAAGAAGAAGCAATTAGAAGATTTCTAAAACTTGGGCTAGGATATACTGTTTAAGGCAGTAAAATTATATTAAACCTTAATCTTTATAGAATACAAAAGCACTACATTTTAAGAGGACTTATGAAAGATACCAAAAGTCTATGAATTAAGCATCAGATTCACAAATAATATCAGTAAATAAATAAGTCATTTGCTTTCGCCATTGTAACAATTACAAAGTTGTCCGTCCAACAAATGTAACTAATCTTAGACATCCTTTAAGATATTGTAGCATGTAATCTAAGAAGGTATTCGACCGTCCGCAGCGAGAGTTTCTTATTAGAGTAATAGATACCGTTAAACGCGCCAGTGTGCACTAAATTAAATCGCCATCATATTAGAATTTTTACGCCAATTTCCCATTATATATTTATGTCGCTGTTAGAGATGCCAATTTACGGGCGAATTGCACGTCGGCATCTATCCTTTATCGACTGCTGTCTCCTAAACCGCTCCGAATAGAGGGCGAATGAATTGAATCCGCACGGTTGTTAATCGAAATGATATTTATTCCTATACAGCCAGTTCGTACTTACATTAAGCGTTGGTGCATGATACTATAGGAAATGGTCGAATGAATTCCGTATTTGTAGCGATGAAATGTATCTACTTGTGCCAATAGAGCAATGGAAAAGTCAAAATTGATGTATACAGAAAGAGGCTATATACACTGGCAGCAAAATTAACTTTACGCGGCAACCGTTTAAAGGTAATCTAATTTAGGAAACAATAATGTAGTGAAATGCGATATATATTTCGAAAACTAATTTTGTCGTTAAATTGCCATTGTTCATAAATGGAATATATTTCTTTGAAGTTGTAACAAATCCTAGTAATTGCGAGGGCCATAGGCACGTCCTACAGATGCACTCAGAGAAACTCTGGCGGGGTCTTCAAAAAGAACGCCCAAAACACTTATCTTGTGTTTTCTAGCAAGTGATTTTTGAAGTACTGAAACGTGATACGATCATATGATGTAGTGGATGACACAACCAAGGACTTGTTTATGTTCAAAAAAGAAACCACACGTTGTTGACATTAGTCTACAAATTGAAGCAATTAGTGACTATGCTATGTATACCCTTAAGCTCATAACGCAATTTGTCAAGCAAGTCATTGGCAAGCATATTAAAATGCAGCGGCACACTAGAACAGGATACATTCAAGATACTAAAAATAGACCATTCTATTAGTAAAATAGGAAGAAATTATTTCAACAAATGCTCGGCAGAAACTTATTTAGTTAGAAGAAGATTATGATGGATTATTGTATGCAAAACTTTAGCAAAATCTATATCAATGAAATCCAACTAATTTACGATGGTCTAATTCTATCTGCTCTAGAGACTGATACTTTTTTAAAAATTGAAAAACGTTGGTAAAGTGCAATTAATGAAAAGCACGAATATGCGTGTAGTTTGAAATACGTCCCAAAACAAAAACTAGTGCAACACATCAGTTGCAGCAATTATTTTGATATGCCCCACAATTAGTTAAATACTTCAGGTTCCTAACTCTTCTACCAGATTAGAATGATTGATTCACAGGTATAGCGAAACGCTGCGTTCCGTATACTTAATTAATTTGTGTGAGTGGAGTTTACTGCTATACCTGTGAATTGTACATCCACACAGTCCTTGCAATCGTCATTTTATAATGATTGACCTGAACTGATGATATAAAATCCAAGTTACTTCTTCGCCGACCATGTTTGCGATCCTGTCTGTAATAATTACATTTCTCTCCATGTAGTTACGTATTTTATTGTACTCCATTAATCAATCATTATATCCAAAAATGCATGAACGAAAATCTATCTATCATTAGAAGAAAATTTCCCGTGTATAATAAATCCAATGAAACGGATGCTCTTCTAAATGAATACCAACAGCAACATTGAAATTACAAATTACTATTTTTAAATCATTAACTTACGGATTTTTCTTAATGCATTTTCTTTTCAGCAACAAAAATGATTCACTGCACATTCAATCCCAAAAGTATAAATCATTTGTTTATTATTACTATTACAGTGTGTTGTAAAAATGTCAATATTACTAACGCAAAAATTACAACTGAACTCTCAAAAAGAACGGAATTTCCTTTGCTCGGCTCCAATTTCCCTTCTAAACAAAAAAAAGTTCTCAATATTTTTCTTTGATTTCAAACGAGATCGAAAGATCAAACGATCTCATCGACGCGGCGTATTGATTTTGCGAAATGAGTTTTAAGTCCCGTTGCGAAAAAGCAATTTCAAAGTTCAATACGCGCATAATCTGAAGCTCTAAACTCTCCCGCTTATTTGTTTACATACTTTCTCCTTAGAACATCATCGACTTCCCAACAAGTAGTAAATTGAATGCGTATGTTTACGTCCACAATACGCTTACTCTTCGAAATCAATTTGGGTGTGTATTTGCGTATGTATGTGTGTATAATTGATAGAATTTTCGTGTTCACAGGTGTGAATAATGTGTTATTTTCACTGGTAATCTCTTTATATACATGTAAACTGTTTCTATTTTTTCTTGTGGCTGCTGCGATGATCATATTGTCTCTTTTATGAGATGTTCTTTAAAATTTTAGCGTTCTATATTTTATTCCGTACTTTTAAAATATTGTGATATTCTACTTCAAATATTAATATTTAATATAGCATCTATTTAAATTTTCGTAATATTGCTGTTGAAATCCTTCAATTTTTCTCTTCACTGGTTCTCTCTAACTTAATATTAACTATTACTTCATTAGTAGATTTGATCAACAAGCTAGATACTAGTTAGTATCAACAAAATAGTATTAGTATGCTCTGAACATCTCCTTTAGTTTTGTATGGTGCGTAAGACATGCACAGTATTTGCCATCCAAGTAGTAGACACACACTCAGGAATTAATCTAATCGCCTGATGGAATTTGAACTTAAGTTATCGGTAGGTAAAACACAAACTTTTCAGTGGGTAGCAATATAATTGCAAAGATTATTATATTTATGGATACCAAGCACCTTCTCAGAAGTAGTCAATGAATTTCATGTCAGTATGGCAGAGAGTTTTGTTTTGACAACTTTTGAAGGTGAATAATATAAACATTTTTGCAGTAATGGAGAAAAATAAATTCTGTATGTTAATGAAACATTATTTTTTTTGAAAGAACCATCACCTAAACCGAAAAGAAGAAGAGACTCTGCTCCTTTGCATTTTATGATCTTTAAGTGGTTTGCGCAGTTTCGGTGTAGAAGTAAGTAGGAAGGAAATGGTTAATACAATTTACAACATCGTGTTTGCCAAACGCACAGTGAAGATTGGAAATTCGTTGAAAACTGATACAACTTCTTAGACGAAATTTAGATATGAAAAAATTTCAGCACAATGAATGCCGCGTTTGCTCAGTACAGAACAAAAACAGAATCGAGTAACCTCAACGCAATCCAAAAGAGTTACTATGGCGACATGCAAAACTTAGATTTATCACTACGCGCCAGAACCGAGAAAATAGCGAATTTTACCTGGCAGTACCCCGAAAAGGACATAGAAGAAAACTCATGGACACTATTTTTGGTATCGCAAAATATCCCTTTACCAAATACTTAAAAGACGACACCATTTGGCGAAAAGAAAAATGCTGTCATCACGACCATACCAATCCCTTCGTCATTACAACAACAAAGTTGATCAATTTGCTTTACGAATTGGTGCCGCATCTTTGAAATTGGAATCCGTTTCTTCACAAACATGCAAAGATAACTGTCTGGGAAGAAATTCTCGTCAAAAGGAGAAATCATCGCTAAAGCAGGAAGCTATTTTGCCGCCTTGGGAAGATCTTACTTTTTGGAGAGGTGTATCGAGCTAGAAGGAAATTAAGCTGAGAAATAAAAAAATATAGATATCAAAAAAAAGTTAAATCTGTAAAAGGTAATGCTCTAGTGAAAAATTAAGCTGTCATCAAAATCTTAGGGTAATAGATGAAGGGTTATGAAATCAAATAAATGAAGTTATAAATAAGATGTAAAATTTACAAATTTTTACATGGAGAATTATATTGCCTTAAACAGTTTTTAGAATTTTGTAGAATAGACTAAACTAATCCCAAATGTTAAAACTACAGTAACTATTCAAAACATATTTTATCCTTGTGTTTTACAATTGTATGCTAAACCACATGAAATTAACTATCAACTTTATTGTACGTGTCTAAGGTGATGTCTTTAACGACAATGGTTGACATCGATTTATAAAAACAATGAGTGCGCGAAATTTATTCCTGTATTTGACTTGTAACATTTCTTATACATACAATAATTAACACACAACTATCAACACCTTCTTATACCGACAAATTTTATTGCATATCACCTGCTGCACTTATGTTACTGTGAAAGCTTACATTCCACGATATATTTTGAAACGAAATATACAATTCAACAACTGTCTATCTGATAAGTAGGTTGTAAAAGGTATAGTTCAAATATTAATGTATGCTTTGAGATATTGTGCTTGCGCAATTCTTTGGCTTTCCTTATTTATAAAAAAAAAACAAAATAGGTAATCGGTTATGCGCTTATTGGTGTCTCTTATTTTATTGATATTTTCTATGCAATTTCAAATATCAAAGTAACATATTTGTTGTTAAAAAAGTTAACGTATTTGTTGCTAAAAAATCTATGATTAGATAAGTGAAAATAAGACTTCTGGTTACACTAAATTCTAGAACAGCTTGTGTAGAGTATCTTTACGAGTTAGTATTCGCACAATAGCTTGTATTTAAAATATATTTGGAATGACGCACTCCAGAAAAGGACTACAGAATCAAAACAGATGCAAAAACATTAGCAACATCACCACAGTAAAACTAAGCTTAAAATTCTATAAGGACGTACACAACAAATTATTTTTTCTTTACTTTAAATGTATACATATGTATATATTGATTCAGCATATGGACTTTTACTAAATCTCCCCCTTTTTTCTCTTTTCTTTCTTTGTTCAATCTTTTGTCTCAATATTTCAAATGGTATCTTATCTATCTACGGATATCACTAAATCATCTACGATGTTACATTTCCTGGCACTGGTTTCCCATTAATATCCTTTTCTAATTTAGTTCTTCATTTATAGAAGTCCCCACATTCCATACACATTATTTTCCTTAATATCATTTATTTTTTATTATGCAATAATGATTAGGTTATTTTGCCGATAATTCCGTTAAATCTTGTTCCTACGGAATCAATATTTCTTCTTCTTTACTTAGGTCAACTTGTACGAGGTTATAACTTACTTCGTTGCTCGATATTGTCGCGTGTTACGAGCTCTTTAATTTTTCACTCGTTCGATAGCGCTTTTTTCTTATTTCGTTTCAACGAACGCCGTGCCGTGTGTATCATTTCATTCGCACGAAGGCGCAGCAATTAATTCATAACCGCTTAGAGTCAGTGCGCCTGTGATCTTTAGCGAAACACTCGAAATTCCTGCATAAATTTAGAATTAAACGTGTAATTAGAGGAGGAGATAATGAAAACAGAGCCTTCGTAGTCCGCTCGCTTCAATTTATTTGGAGTAGAATTGTAATTTATACCTGCAGATGGTGCGCGTACTCTTCATGTTTTTACTCTTACGTCTATTAGTGCGATCTTGAAATCTTAGAAACGATCGCGAACCGTGTAAGATGACGTCTTGAAGATATCTAGTTCGGAAATGTAGATTTCATTGAGAAAGAAAATGGTAATGGAGGAATACTGTGCTGTCTTCCGATATCAGCCAAAATTTTGAAATTAGTTTGTTTGTCTTACTCGACGTCATTCGCTAACAAGTAGTGAGAACATTTTTAAAAATAAATGTAACATAGTTTTTTGTATTAATTTTTAATAAGAATTTGACGAAATAAATGCACGAGGAACTACAACAATGGATGACCAGAAAAAGAAAGAAGCAAGCAAAGAAGAAAAAAGAAAAGTATGAATAGTACCTTTTGGCCGAAAAAGAGAACCAACAAAAGGAATTATCATAAGCATAAATTAAAAGCTTCATTAGATTAGAAAATCATGTACTAGACATGCTTGAAAAGGTTGTCTCTCACACCAACAAAACGTTGCACAAAATTGAATCAATAGAAAAACTATCGTTTTTCTTCTTTTTTTCTAACGACCAAAATTTCCCATACAGAAAAGTCGAAGTTAAGAAATTACGAAATGTTTCAATGCTTATTTTACAGTTATATTGCATGAAATCAAAAAAAAAAATAGATTATTTTCATCTAACATAACCGCATATGTTTAGCTCTGTGGTCGGATAATGTTGATATTAAATGGAACCCAAAATCTAGATTCCAGTGACTTCAAATATATAGCCAAGAAATTAGTCCTAGATAGCATAGTATAATTTTAGAAAAAACTTATAAAATCATTTTATCCAAAACAAAATTTATTTCTACATGAAAGAACATTTCTCAAATTATTTTTTATTGCCACCATTGCTCAGACGTTTGTCATAGCAAAAAACCGATTGTTCTATACCCTCTTCATAGAAAGATGCCGCCAGTGAAAACAGCCACCGCAGAACACCATTTTCTATATCGTAATCGCTATTAAAATTGTAGAAACTTATCACTAAACATTCTTATTGGAAACGCCAAGACTTCCAACCAGAGAGATACATGCGCATGCGCGGAACTACGACAATAACGCCGCGGTGGCGGTAAAACAAAACAGTACTTAACTTCCGCACAAGCCTTTACAAACCACAACCAAACTAAAAAAGAACAAACTCAGGAGAAGAAAATATCAAATCAAGGTGCATTTAGTTCAGTGCTAATAGAAACAAATATAAATTTTAAAATTTTGGTAAGATGATAAAAAGTTAATTGGAAATGTGAAAACAGAAACAAGAACGTCATTATTTTCATAAGATCTCTGTTAAAACAACTAACTAAAGAACACTTTATTAAGACAAATAAAGATATTGGGAAAGAATGCCATACGTATACTGCAGTCAGGAAATGCTAAAAACGAGCAGCTTTGAGAGAAGCAATATTAAAAACCAAGAATCTTAGGAAATATTCTTCTGAATCTGAATATTATTTTCTTTAGATAGAAAAGGATTCTGTCTAGGATTTGTAGAAAGATGTACACTATAGAAAACAATTATAAAGCAAACTTTCTTAAGGTATGCCACTTAAAAAAACATAAAAGAACATAAAAGAAAACTCCTAAAATAAAACACAAAAAATTAGTTATAATAGATCATATAGAATATACCAACATCTTGCCTTAATTCGCATATAAATTTTCTAAGCAAAATAAAAGACAATTATTGCTCGTTAATAACAAGACGTAAGAGCTTACCTATGTACATGAAATATTCATAAATAATCAATACCGTTCTAAATACCTGCCCGTCTACTACACAAAAATCAGGTTAAACCTCTTTGGATGACGTTGCTCCTAAGTTTATTTTCCTTCGCAAATAAATTTTCGCAAAACAACAAGAAGACCTTCTGTACCTTACATAACGAACAAAGAAAATAATCAGTCCTACGCGAAATTTAGTTTCTAGCTTACGTAGAGTAGTACCATCAACCGAAACGAGTCACGAAAATAGAATTTTAAGGTAAATAAGCGCATTCGGGGCATCATCCCGTCTAGGCTCGAAACAACCATCTATCCATCCATCCATCTCTTCCGAGGGGTGGTAAGCTGCTGCATCTGTACGCATCGACCTTAATTTAAGAGGGTGCAACTTTATAACGTCGAGGGGGTGTAGATGTGCGTAAGCGTGCGCCCCCTCGCCTGGTTCCAAACGGGAAGTTATTAGGCGAAGCGGCCCGGTGTTTCCACAATTCTGGAAACACATGTCTAGAGCGTATTATAGATTAGATGGGGAGAGAGAGGCACGTGCTTTACTCGCACTGAGAAATTTCTATCAACTGCGCCTGCTGGCTGTACAGGACCGCAATGAGGACATAAAAAAGCTTTAAGTTGTCATGAAATACTAGTATATGTATCGATTTCACTGTACTGGCTCGTTATCTTGAAATAGCATCTGTAGAAATTAAAATTTTATTGCGGATTAAGCCAGAACACAGGGAATATTTCTATGTCAAAGAATTCTGGTGATTTTGAACAAAAATCATGCTGTTTTGGTATGAGAAAATAGCTGTAAGAAAATTTATCAAAAGCAACTAGTTTGTCATTTTTTAACTGCTCTCTGTCTGTTATCTAACAATAGTGTATACGAGGTGTGGCTATAAAAGCACCAGACTAACGATTTTGCGGTGTCATGAGATATCCCCCCATCTTTATTGATGTCGAGGTCAAGGATGCGTTCGAAGTGGATCTTGCTTCGACGAAAAACTGTTATGTGTTGAAATAGAGCATCAATGTGGGATTCTTTGTGAAACTTGGAAAAGCCACCACCGAAGCTTATATTTCAATGAATGAAGAATATGAAGAGCATTGTTTATCGCCCACTCAGGTTTCTGAGTGCTTCAAACGATTCAAGGAGGGACAGAAGATGATCGCGGGCGACCCACACCTCGCATGACCTCGTCCGGCTAAAGTTGACACAAATATTGAAAAGTTCGATGAGTTAATCCGAATAAACCAGCGATTAAGCAGTCGCGCTATTGCTGAATTCATAAGAACCAACAAAAGAAAGCGTTCGACAGTTTTTGCACAAAAGTCTCGACGTGAAGAATGTAAACTTCCACGGTCATTGTGTTCTTTTAAATGAAGAAGGTATGTTCGAACATGCATCTTTCCACTTTAGCACAATTTTGGCATTTTTTTTGTAATTCTAAGATTCAAAATGAAGGAATGACTCCCACAAATGCTTTGCTGGACTTAAATTCCGATGGTACATCTTTCAGTCTAGCTCATACTCTATAGGATTAAGGTGCTGTGATTGTGGTGGTCAAATCATATTCCCTCTTCTTTCGGCTGAAAAAAGATTTCCGATTTTCGAAGAGTTTAGGAACCGTTATCGTACTGAAAAACGAATTAACCTCTGACCAGTTGGAATCATATAGTGCTCAAAATTTCTTTATTCTGTTCTTTTCTCGATATTGCTTCATTTCATATCAAATTTGCCACTCTATTCTGAGAAAAAATTACCATCATCGAACCTCGTCCATGTGTTTTAAATTACATCACAACTTGTAACAGTTTTCCTTCGAATAAAAATTCGCCGTTTATTGCTAGTTTGGATTTGAATGTTCTCACGTCCAATTTCTGTGCTCCATAGCACAATTAAACAGTTTTGTTTCACTTTTCTTACGAAGTTTTTCTAGTAGCAATGCGCATTTTTAATTCCGCTGGATTTAATCAATCGCGTATGTATGCACATAATGTGAGATATACACACACTTATGTACTCCACTAACATTAAAAACGTATTAAATTAAGATTTATTAGTCGTTGGTAATTTGAAGTATAAAATGTCATATTGTAACCTTTATTAAAATTTTTCAAAATAGCTGTAAACTCTTAATGACTAAATGTAAATTTCAAATGGGAAAAGAAACTTTGTTCTTTGTCTATTGTTCTACCATAAGGAACTAGCCAACAGAGCAAACATGTAAAACGTAAATCTATTTTTACCCAATGCTTTTAAAGTGTATAGACTATAGTATAGTTGGCTTTGTATGTTTTTCGATATTAGAAATTGAAACATTACGTTCAAATGAAAAGCAATATTTTATGTAAGTGATGTTAAAATTTCTACTACTCGTAACATATTTAATCATTCGATGTCTACAAGGCCGTAGGAGATATTAAATTTATTTATGTCATAAATATATTGTAGACATGCATTTTGTAGTTTTGAATACTGGCTGTAACAGAGTGTAAACAAGAGTGATGAATATATGATGCTGCATCAAAACATATTAACTGCATTGATTCCACAAATATAATGAGCGAGCTTTTTTCATGCATTCCGCTAGTTTCGGTTTCTCTACTGGAACTCTTCATTGATATGTTCACACTCTGTTCCCTCTGGATTTAGTGAGTAGCTTTTTTCTTGTCGCAAGGCACGCGTTCTAGAAATATATTTTTCAGCAATTTCGTTAATTCTTTTTTAACCCCAACAACAGTGATTACAATTATCTTACAAAATAAAATTAAATTCATGACGCAGCATGCGAGAAATATGTTCATTTTAATTTTCGAACACAGTAAATACGTTAACTCCACTGCGCAATGCTCGAGGTAATAATAAAATAATAATAATAATAGTAAAAGCAATAAAATAATTTCCGAACATATATCGTCTTCATTAGATTCTTTAAATTATTTCGATTTTTCTTCAACGTCCGATAGCTCATAAGAACAAGACAGATGTAAATAACAAAAATAATTTATTACCAAAAGTTATGTAAAAAAAAACATGGTTACTTCTCTACATAATCACCGTGAAGATTGATATATTTGTCATATCTACGGACAAGCCTTCTAACCCACTCTGCATAGAATCTTGCCGCCAGTGGGTTGAGATGGTCTGTGACGTTGTTTTGAAGCACCGCTATACACTGGAAGCTCTATACTCCTAACCACTTTTTCAGTTCGCAACCTCCGTTTTTCTCGAACCATTTTGTCAACTCGTTGAACAATATCTTCTGCTGCAGCTTAACATCAAACATTAACGTGTAATACGGTCCTGAATGAACCTATACCGAAAGACCCGAATTCCTAACTAGATGGATGCAGATAGGGAAACAGTCAAAACAAACGCCGCAGCGCCTGCACTAGTCTCCAATTCTCTCTTCTACATGTTCCGGCCATCCAAATCGCCCGTTAAAATCTAAATATCGCCTCACGTTTTAAAAATAGAGCCTGTAGAAACTCAATTTTGAACTTGTACTTGTGTGTTTTCCATCCGACGAGGTTCGATCGAAACTCCCCGTCCGAACATCGCGTACATCGGCTAATTAAAAGTTCGAACGTACAATCCGATAGTATATGAATCGGCCCGACTCTCATCCATTCCTCCAGCACGAGGAAAGACGGCCGATGAAAGGAGTAAATGTTATTTATGAATCGGCTCAAACGCCCTATAACGAGGACTTAATTTTCGGAAGGATAAACAATTTTGATTAACGGCCTGGTGAAGCGCTTGTAAAGCCAACACGTGACTTTAGCGTCTAATAATATTTTTATTGGAACCAAGCGGAACGTCAAATATTTTCGAATTATGATTGTTGATTTTCCGATTTAGCTCGGTCTTCCGTAGCTGTCATAACCGATTTTAAATTTCAAAACTGGATCACTTACTTTTAGAATTTAGAATTTCGATTTGTGCGTGTGTAATAAATGTGAGTCATAATTTAACAAATTGTATTGTACTCTTTCGCGCGATTATTCCATATTTTGAATACGTAATTATTATTTCAATAAAATAAACATTCAGAAGTGTATATGTAAATATCTAAACTCATTCTATAAAGTATTAAATTTCTATCAATTATATTCACTACAGTTATAATCACTCTGAATACATTCAGGAAAGAAATTAATACACAATTTGTATAGTGAGAAGGTTCTTAAAATAACTTCCACGATGAACCATCAAAAATATAAATATGTTTTATCAATTCAATATCATATTAAATTAAAAGGAAAAAACGATATTCATATAAATAGCAATTTACAGCTATGAATTGAAAATGAAAAAGTAATAATCTTGCACACGGAAGCAGTGTGGAAATCTACACAGTATGTCGGAAAAATAACGCAACTTATCGAATAAAACAATATTTTTTTTAATGTTAGCATAGATTCCTTTCTCGGAATCGCCTCACAGATCCTCATTACTGCTTACGATTCTCTTCCGCGAACGCTCCATAACCCCCACATAATATTCGGCAGTGACATTCTGTCCCTGTTGCACGAATGTCTGATGTAAAATAACTTTAGAGCCGTGAAAACAAATCGGCATTGCCTTCTCTCGTGACTTCGTCTGGCTGTTTTAACAAAATCCTTGCAATGTTCAACGCGAGCAATTTTTTGGTCCTCAGTTAAAGTATGAGTAACAAATCGAGCACGGACTTTCCGTTTATTCAAATCTTTCGTCAAAATTTCGTGCATCGTTAATCGGTTAAAAAATCTATTAACATTCGTCGAACATAACAAAGAACGCCGTCGATTCGCCATCATCAATCTAATCCGGCATTCATACACATATTAACCAGATGCGTATGAATCCCGACTTTCGGAACGTCCGGCCACTTTCGAGATATATCACCGCAACCAATAAGTGCGCACTCGATTCTGCAGGCTTATTCTTCAGTAACTGTTAAACATAAAATCCCCCAACTTAGAAACCCTTATTGCTAACATTGATTAGTTGAAATTAAATTTCTTAATACCAACATTTCCTTAATTTTACTTTAAATAATTAAATATAATAAGTACTATTAACGTGATTGATATTAGTTGTAATCCTTAATTTGATTGCGATTTCATTTGTTTCAGTTTCAGATTTCTACTATGCGTAATAAATTTATTACGCAAAATAAGGTTTCAATAATAATAACTTTTACGTTTACAGGTCGCAATTAGGCTAATTGTAAGATATTCAGCGAAAACACGTTATATTTAGCTGTTAATTCATTCGGTCTTCTCATTTCCTTTCCAATTAATTCAGTACTCCGGCACCTAGGACCATTAACTCTCGAGAAACGTAATGACACATCATATCATTAACTATTCCTGTACCACTTAGAAATTTAGTTGAACATGCAAATATGGCGTCTAGAGTCTGAATGAAATAGTCTTAGTTATTTAGTTTATTTAAGAATAGAAGGAAAATGCATGTAGATAGTTAAGTTGATTTTAGTTCGTAAGATTAGTAATACTATTAAAGCATTGTTAGTTGAACATTTTAAGTTGGTAATTGTGAAGCGTTGGCAAATTACTCACGGATGTTTCAGTACTAGTAGATTGTGTTAGTAATATAAAATGAAGGGAGAAGAAATTTTGTTCATGCTAATTTTATAACGTCATCAATTTAAAATTCAAGCATTCTACCGTTATCAGCATAAAATGTCTAAATCTTTCAACTATCAACAAGTTTATGCTGGTGTACGGGAAGGTTCACTCAAAAACTCATCTAATAAATAATCGCTTAAATGAACAATAGCATAAAGTACTTGAAAGTACGTGACAAAATTATTAACGTGTCTAAGGCCGCAACTTCAAAGGTGCAATGAAGCGAAATAAATGTAGTTTGCGAACATAAATTCCCGTCGAAGTTCTCGAAATTATACATTACTACAACAGCAATGCGTCCAAACTATCGTAATGTATTATCTCCTAGCATTTATTACGCGAATATTGCACATAGCTGTGTAAATCTCTATTAATAGTTAATATACACTGCTGTAGAAGTCGTAAAGAACAGCTACAATAACGAATCATCATATCCATAGTAATCTTTAATAATAGTAATGAAGAGTAGATGAAACGACTCTGTTCTTTTATTGTCCACAGTGCTGAAGAGTAAATAATTAACAGAAATATTATGCACTTCTATCGCTGTGCATAAGTACATGTGCTTAATCTACCACATAGTAATTAAAGAAATATAAAAAATCTTTAAACGCACGTCAGATTTTTGTGCAAATGAATCGAGTTCGGAATCCCTAGTCAAATAAAAGGCTGTATAAACATGTATATGGAAATTAACGTAAAAAATTCAATGCTGGAGTGTTTCCAAACAAATCACTAGAACATAACCTCCTCCTATGTCTCTAACTTCCCTTGTAAAGTTGAAATTCTCTTTAAATTCAACTAATGTAATATGCTATATACGCAATCATCACAGCAAACAGAAAAATGCATATATATATATATATATGTTCGTCTTTTAAAATATATGAATGAGTGTAAATGGGTGGAAGACGCATTTATATGAAACAGACAATTGGGAAGCTTCTTTTTCGAAAGGCACATCTCCAAAATTTAATTTTTCCGAATATAGGTGTCATAGTTTATTTAAATCTTCATGTAAATTGTTTTGCTCCAATATGCAATAAATTGTATTACAAATGGCGATAATATTTGGATATTTGATTCAATACGCAAGTTACACAAGGGTTCATATTTTTGCATCCTCCCCGCGTGAAGTTATAAGGAAACCTCATACTTGTCACATAAATTATAAGGTTCACTCGCTGGATTTTTCTCCTGTCGATTTATAGAAAATTATGTTTATCTTGTAAAATGTTACATGAATTCACATTTATCGGATTTGTAAGAAATTTCTTTAGAGGCTTTTTGAATTTGGGTTTGAAAAAATATTACGGATTGCATAACCGCATAAAAATTATAAACCAGAAACAAAGTCATTGTAAGCATTTTCACTACTTTTTTATAGCTATGTATATTGTGCATTTTTCATATCAAATTTATCGAACCAGAAAGTATTATGGCACTGAGCATATTATTCTTGCGCCATTGTATATTAAGCAGAGTAATTGTTTAATAGACCTGTATATGTCTTCAGCAAAGTGACATTTTATAGTAACTCTAGCGCTAACACATCATATGGTATATTACACGTGTACGTCTAGAAGCACTGATTTGCCGACATAATCTGGCATCTTTAATCCCAACGATATTAATATATAATATAATTATATACCTTGAAACCATTGGATCTTTTAATACATTTATAAATTATTGATACCAAAAATAAATTGCATGATGCATCTATAATGTGGAAATGACTAAATACAAACACTACACTACTCGCTATATATATATATATATATATATATATATATATATATATATATATATATATATATATATATATATATATATATATATATATGAAAACCCTTTTACCCATAGTAGCGTGAGTAAATATCTACTCTTAACTATAAACAAACTTCTTCCTTAATTTTCTGTTACGGTCCCAAATTTTTGCTTCTCCCCAGTTTTTCTCTTTCTTCTGGATGCTGTGTCCAATGGTGTGGTCCCATACTTTTCGCGGTCTTTCTCCTTTTTTTTATTCTGTACTTTCACTTTTAATTTCACATCGCATTTCTGCATCTTGAATTTTTCTTTTTTGTTTATTATTAAGTAGCCATGATTCGCATCTGTATGTCAACAGATCTGTAAACTGCTTTATATACTTTTATCTTCGTGCTTCGTGATATTTCTTTTTTCGCAATGGAGCTCTTATTCAGTGCATAGTATAGTTTGGTTGCTTTTTCAATTCTTTCATTAATTTCTGACTCATTTTTGTCAGTGTTTTCTGTCGGTACGCCTAAATAATGAAACTCATTTACTTGTTGTAGGCTTATTCCTTCAATCTGTATATTTCGTCATTCTTCACTTGTGGTTATAACTTTTGTTTTATTTTTATTTATGGTCATACCTTTTTTCTTAAGTGTCTTATTCGATATATGTATACTATCTTGTAGGTTCTTTTCGTTCTCTGCTATCAGCGCAACGTCATTTACAAACACTGCCTTAGCTATTTGTATCCTCTGTAGATTCCTGTTTCCAATTCGTTTTTTGTTTTTCGTCTGCATTAGGCATTGTTTTACTATATTGTCCATGAATACAGTAAACAGTACGGGAGTTAATCCAGCACCCTGTCTCTTAAGTTACAAATCGTTCGGATCTCATATTATCTCTGATTACATAATTTATGTTGCTCTTATATAGCCTTTGAATATTTCGAATAATTTTTTCCGACTTCTCTTTCTTCGAGACCTTTCTATATTTCATATCTTGACACCCTATCTTTTTCCAAATAAATAAATGCGAAATATGCGTTTTTCTCTTGTTGTAATCTTTTGTCAACTATTTGTTTTAACGTAAATATATGATTTTGCGTACTTTCAATTAGCGGTTTTAGCCTGTTCTTGATTAGCTGTTAATATATCTTTACAATTGTGCTCAATAACGTTATACCTCTATAGTTATTACAGTCTTTATGATTTCCTACTGAGAGTATTTATATTTTTTAATACTTAGTACATCGTTACGGTGAAGATTTTTTTTCTGGCAAAGGTTTTATAACAACCTCGAGTTTCTGTATTTTACTGTCTAACATTCTGCTTTGTACGGAGACAATGTTGCCAAATCTCCCTTTACTTAATTACGTCACTTTGTAGATAATATCTTTGTTTGAAAAATTCATACGACACTGCACATTCGAAATATCAAAATACATATAACGCGTCATTTTTGTCTGCATCGATGCTTACCAGATTAATAATATCCATTCTTATTTTCAGCTAGGCTTCTTCATATACTACACCGTCACGACGGGCGAAGTAAATCCCGCAGGACCCGTACCAATAGATTCGATTTTCATTTACAGACCAGATAAGCGGATAGAAATATGGAGGTTCGTGTTGTACATGATGCTACACGCCGGGTAAGCATTAAGCGAGCTTTAGCGAAATTAATTCCATAACCCGAATAACAAACGTATAAAGGCAATTCTAATAGCAGTGCGCCGTAGAAACTGGCACAATTAACAGTATCCTAATTACCGTTGCGTTAATTTAATCCATGAAACCAAATCTGTTTTCATCTGTTCGAAACTGCCTCGTCTACTTAATATTTTCTTTTTATCGACGGGTCTCGATCTCATTTACCTATTGTATCGTTGTGTACCGTAGTAATAAGGTTCCACTCAAATTAGTGAATCTCGTTTTATCGCGATATAAAGATGACTTTTTAATGTTAGTTTGTTTTGTATTTTTTTGTTACCACGGTGCGGCGCTCTTGTTCCCTCATTTTATGTTGTTATAATTGTTGCTATTACATCGCCGATTTTCTTTTCGTTCTTTCTTTATCGGCGTTTTTTTATTATATCCTTCTGTCCTTTTTATCCTAAACGGTTTAACTATAGACGCGTTTCATCCGTAATGGAGCCATTAAACCCGAGATTTTATTGCGCACGGTCTCTTTTAATTGATTGAGAACGAGCGATATCCAACCCTCCCCGCCTTCGCCGCCTTTGTGCTTCTTTATTTTCTTAACGTCGTTCTTATTACGCTCCTACAATCTTCGTTGATTTTTTAATACGCCTCATCCTGATTATCTTTTCCTGCAATTCATTGTGTTGTCGTCGATTATCTAATCAGTAGTTATATTGTATAATGACTTATTACGTGTTTTATGAGCCCTGTCACTAATTTCATTCCGTTTTATTACCTCCTTTTCGAATCAGTAAATAATGAGAAATGTTGGAATTTCGTTTTTATTATGGAACCTTTGTACTAGTATTAAACTCGAATTTCTGATAAGGAGGGAAATATCTATGGATGTAATTAAGATCGGCTCAAGCAAGAATGTTCATGTAGATACGCATGTAATTTATTTGAAAAGTTACAAACAAGATGGGTACTTGAATTGAAGATTCAAATAATTAATAATATGTATTTATACATATATACATGTACCAGGTATATGTATAAGCTTTTTCGGTTTAAATAAGAAGTGGCGCTAGCGAAACGTATTAATTGCACACATACGCTATTTTGATCGTCTGCCATTTAAATTACGAACACATACAAGTTGATTCCGCCAAAAACTAGTGTCTTTGCTTTGGCGTTCAGTGCACATCTCGAGTTTTGTGCGTGAAAAAGAACATTTGTGGCACACATTACTTTTCTTATTTAATCAAAATAAAAACACTGTTGAAAGTCATCGTTCGCTGGTAGAAACAGTTGGTGAACATACACCATCGACTAGAACACACGAGACATGGTTTTGATAATTTAAAAGTCGTGACTTCAATGTAAGAGACAGTGAGGGCTTTGGTAAACCACAAAAATGCGAAGATGAGCAATTGCAAAAATTATTGGATAATGACCAAACACAAACACAGCGGTAATTAGCAGAAATATGTGTCACAAGAACCAATCACCAGACGTTTACAAGCAACGGGGAAGATCAATAAACTCGGTAAATGGGTTCCGCACGATTTGAATCAACACCAAACCACTTCAGCAAGAAGACCATGCTCTATATCTGGTTGGACCAAAGCGGCATGTATATTATGAGCTTTTTCAGCCTGGCGTTAATACACAACGCTATCGCCAACAAATGATTAATTTAAACCACGCATTAATCGAAATGCGACCGGAATGGGCCAGAAGACATGGTAAAGTGATATTGTTGCACGATAATGCGCCGTCTCGCACAACAAAACCACTGAAAGACACCTTGAAATCGCTCGGATGGGATATCCTTCCGCACCCGCCGTACTCCCCAGATCTGGCGCCATCCGACTATCACATCTTTACATCAATGGGACACGTGCTCGTAAAGCAGCACTTCAGCAATTTCGAGGAAGTTGGAAAATGACTCGACGAATGGTTTACCGCAAAAGGCAAGCAGTTTTCTGGCAGGTAGTCTCCTGAATAATGGGTGAAACGTGTACAAGCCGATGACCAATATTTTGATTGAACGTGTTTAACTTTAGCAAAAAAACGGAAAAAGCTTATGCATACATCTGGTATATCTTGAAAAAATCACATGACCAATCATTAAATGAATTTGAAGAGTTTCAGTTATAGATCTTACTATTTGTTACAAAGTTTCTGCTCTATAAAATACGTAAGAAGAATGTTTTGGTTTATTAAAATATTTATTTCCTTATTGTTATCTCATGGTTATTGAAAGAACACAAGAAGCTCGATATTACACTTTCCTATCATTGATTAACGGTTTCTCTTAATTTATTTACAGATGGCTGCATCTTGGTTTCAATCTGGTCGTACAACTTCTAGTCGGTTTACCCTTGGAAATGGTCCACGGATCAGGAAGGGTATTTCTTATTTATATGGCCGGTGTATTGGCCGGATCTCTCGGTACGTCCGTTTTTGATACTGACGTGTATCTGGTAGGAGCTTCCGGCGGTGTCTACGCTCTATTGGCGGCTCATTTGGCCAATGTCTTATTGAATTATAACAATATGCAGTGCGGTATACTGAGGCTCGTCGGTATTTTCGCCATCGGTAAGTTAGACAACTTGTTTTATTTATTGTCGTATAGATCCCTATCTATCAATAGACGAATTGTCAACTTGCATTTAACAAAACCCAGCCACAGCCAGTACAATTCAACAATGGTATAGAACTTATTATTAAAGAGACCAACATACTCTGAATGGACTTATAAAAGTAAGCTGATATATAGGTATCGCAGTAAACTCCACGCCGCACAAATTAATAATTATTCAGCATAAGAGTACATGAACTCTCGTTGTCAAACCGAGTTACGGACTGACCAACCAGTCGGTAACTCGTAAACTGCGATACCTGTGAATTATACAACCATACAGTCCTTGCAATTGTTTTAATGCTGATACATACAAATAATATTAAGCCCTTTCAGGCGATATATAAATTACCCACTACTGCTTTACATTGAAAATAAAAAGTATCACATTTAATTTTTACAATTTGTTGGCGAAACGTCAAGACAAAAAGTTGATTTGTTGCATTGAAGTGTTGGGATTTAGTATGATGGAAGTTAGCATTTCATCTGTTCATAGGTTGTCAATGTCATAAAAAGCTCGTTCAATTTAGTAGACTTGCGTCACAATTTGAAAGTAGTCCCTTCTTAATGAATTCGGTATCGTGAAATGACTAAGAAGAAGCTGAACTGGCTACGATTTATTTGCAATACGTACATATTTTTACGAAAAAAAGTATGTGTAAATTGTAAATAGGATTATCGAAAAATTTGAGGAACCTGTATTGAATACTGAAATCAGGTGGTTCAGCAAAAACCATCGCGGATGTTTGCCAGAATGTATCCAAGAGTCCAGGAACATCCATTCTGTATTGTGTTCAAGAATTAAACATTTCAAGAAGCATCATGCAGTGTATTCGTTTCTATTCGTGGCACGATTGACAAAAGAAATAGAAATGCGAAAGAAAATACGAATGGCGATGACAGTTTATCGTAGCAGCGTCATGAATATTTTAGTAAGAAAATAGATGGTATGATTTCTATGTCATTGACGACAGAGGTTGGCTGCTAAATTGAACGGAGTATAGTTCTTATTTGTCAATACCACCTGATAAATCGATAAATTAGTTAAATTGTTTTTTTTTTCTGTCTTATCATTACGTCATTTTTACTTTTAAGGAGGATGTTGGGGTATTAGAATATCGCTTATAATTTATATGTAGAGATTCCGTTATCGAAAACGAGAGACAAACTGCGCGAAGGAATAATCCGAATACTATTTTTCTTTTGTTCAGATATAAATTGCAGTGAGAAATTGTATTTCACTTTAGAACAACGTAGTAGAAATAGCAATTTTCAGAAATACCGTTGTTAAATTAAACTTGGACAAGTAAACGCTTTTATTGAAGTTCCTAAGAATTTGTATGTTTATGTTAAAAAAAGAAAGGTTTATATCAGCTAGTTTTTCTAGTCTTAGATATATTATTACACCATCTGTTCAAACAGTTTATATTACCATAATGTTCGTTTTTGTTGCTATTTTCCGAACTCTTACACCAATGAATGGACAATATGTGTATATGAATAAATATTAAAATAAATTTGTGTTGACAATACTTACAAAATACAAACAAAATCCTTAAAAGGCTTATTAAAATATGGAAAATTATATTACACCATTAAATATCCATCGTTGTCATACTTTATCAGACGCATTTATGATCCATTAATTTTGCCGCAAACTGTTGCTTGTAAGTATATTTATCTAATTCATTTTAAACTGTAGAATAAATATTTTATATTAACGTCTCTGCTTTTCTATAATTAATTCATTCAATCTTAGAAGATCGAACAGTTACTACTTATATAAAAATAACCCGGTGTTGCTAAGAATTTTATTTAACTTTATTCTAGAGAATTTAATAGATTTAAAACATTACTGAAAATGGCGCCTTGAAACTCTCAGCTAAGGTTGTGTTTACTTATAGTGATTGAATTTTATTTATATATTAGCTTAGAATAGAAATGACATTTTTAAAATACATTAAAAAAGATACAATAACTCTTAGTTTGAATGTGTAATTATTCAAAATGAAAATATTTAATTGATTCAGAGTTACTATATACCGTTCCACTTTAAGTAGGAAGTATTGTGCTTATGAACTACAGCCACTCTTTTTTATTTGATACATAATGGTATATCGCTATCCTTTTCTGTTACGGTGATTGTCACCAGCTTGTCTGTTTTATCAACTTTTATGCCATTCTGTTTGTATTTCCTTCGGTTTTTATTTTCTCGTGTTATGCATTCTACATCTAATCATTTTTTTTTCAACTATCGAACTATGTATGCTCTATTTTTCAATTTGTATGAGTGTTTTTAAATTTAAACGACTAAAAGTAGGCTGTGTTGGTCAATTTTTGGCAAAAATTACACAAGCGATTTTTGATATGTTGCCGGCCGCCTTACTGTTACAACTGATTGACGTAAAGATTGTTTTTTTATTGAGTGCTATTCTATTTAATTTATCTTCCTAAACTTGCACTGTAATAATAATTACGCACCTACAACTTATACAAAATCCTAGCTAGCTTTAAAACTTGCGCCAAAAAGTGGCTTTGAAAAATTTCCTTGTGTAAACGCGTCTTTTCAATTTACTCCTCCGTATTAAAAAATAGAGTATAGAGTGTTATTGATTGCAAGTATATTGAGAAAAATTAATTACATATAATGTAATTAATATAAAAATGATGAACTTTGTAGAGTTTGAATATGGAATATGGAAACCTGCAAGCGAAGGGGAAATATTAACTATAATGAGAAAATACATATGTATATTCTAAAATAGGGCCGATTTCATTCTTTCCTTCGTGTTTAATTACTTTTGTTACCACTCGTTACATTGTTTAGTACCAACTTTCTTTTAACTTAATTGTACTACGGAACAATGAATAAAGCGATAAGTTAAATTATTTCTTTGTTTTTTATAGTAAATACCCTATAGGTAGAAATCTTATATAATAAATTGACATTTACGTGTCATCGACGTGAAATTTACCTACTAACATGTTCAAACCGACAACATAGAAAAAATAAGTAACCCATATCCCTTTGGCAACGCTCTATACGATATCTCAAAGTGGGATGGTCTATAGGAAAGAATATGTTACATTGCATTTAATGTACGTAAAAATAATTGATTTATTTAAATAGTACCAAAAATATATGAGATGAAATACCATGTATTGTAAAAGAAATTGGATACATTTTAAATTACATACGTACTTAAAAAATAATGTATACACAGTATACCGGTTTCATAGCTGATAACTAGAGACCGGATTATATGCAAAGTGCATATATGTATTTGATTTTATTTATTTATTATATTTTACGTCTATGTGTAGATGTCTTACGCTGATTAAAGTTAATTAACGCTAATTATCTTTAACCAGTGTAATACATCTTCATATAGACGTAAAATATAATAAATAAATAAAGTAAAATATACGCACTTTGCATATAACCCGGTCCCTACTTATAACATAATCAATCCAGGTTTATGCCAATTTGTATATGAAAGGAACTGTTTTTACGAGAAATAGAAATTAATAAGGAAAATAATTACATCAGCAAAAGGAAAACTAACACATTTAGCCCATATTATTTTGAATAAGCGGGACTTATTAATGTGAGTTCTGTAACAGGAAAAGAATAGAGAAACAATGTAATACTCTGTACTGCCATCTAAGGTGCGAACAAACTATAGCCAATTGTGATGTATCCCACAAGATAGAAAAAATATATACGGTTTCCTACTTGTTACTGTCATTTGTCAATATCAATAATCAACGTTATACATCAATTTTATTCGTCAACATTAATGTTACGTATTTTGTGGGTGTATTTTTCTTTATATTAAAATTATTTTTTTTAATTACAGCATCATGTGATGTGGGATACGCAATCTACTCGAGGTACAATGTAGAAACACTCGGGCCTCCAGTGTCCTACGTCGCTCATCTCACAGGAGCCCTAGCCGGTCTAACGATAGGTCTCCTAGTGTTGAAGAATTTCGAACAGAAGCTTCACGAGCAACTTCTGTGGTGGGTTGCGTTAGGGGTGTACGCCGCATGTACAATATTCGCCATAATTTTCAATATTATGAACCCTACTGTTGTAATTGAATCAGTCGAAAACCTTGGCGATGGAGTTCACAGTCAATACGTTTATAGTAGGTTCGGGGTGTAGCCTAAATAATCCTGTTCCAATTTAGTAATGATATTGTAGTATCCCCAAGTCAAACAAAAATAATTGTACATCATGATTTTTCTCGTCTTAAGATTGTATTGTTTTCTATTTGATTGTCAAATGTTTTGCACGTTACCACGTAATACGTTGGAAATATAGAATTATTATCTCTTTGTATATTACGGTAACTTATTTATGCTGTTCATAGTAAATATATTATCGTGATCATTTTTTATTTATTTATCTTTGTAGGAACTATTTATATGGAAAGCAAGATTAAATAAATTTTTCGTAACGTGCAAAGCATTAAAGGTTTATATTTTATGTATATATCATGTAAATATTATTAATATTATTTATATTTATTCAGCGAAACCAAAGACTGATATGGAAAAATGTCGTGTAGGTTGCTATTATTTATACTTTATTTAATATATAAAAAATCTATGATGATAACTACGGAGTTATATTAAAAATACGAATCCCTATCTTAAAATTTAAATGCGTATGGCAATTGAAATTTTACAGATTAGAATTCAACTTTTGAATATAGCTGTATATACTTAAACACGTGAAATATCTGTCAAACAATGCATTTAATTACCAAGTTCCTATACAAATCTTTTTTTTTTATAACGAAATGATTAAACTGATTCGTATATTTTTCTGCAAATCAGTTATTATTTAACGCTTTCTTATATCACATACTGAACATTTCCATTTTTTTCCAAGTTTGACAGTTATTTCAATAAAGTATACGTACATCGCTGTTCGTTGAAATTAGAATACTTGTTAAGCTGAAATTTTAAAGTGTCGATAGGATTAAATATATACATGAGTACTTTTGCAAGTGTTCTAACTTCCGTAAACTATAGCGTGTATATTATATATAATCGTAATTATTTCGATATACAATTCAGATCGCGTAAAACGTTACGGTGTTCAAGGTAACTCATTTCTGAATACAATTTTCTCTATCCAACAAATCTGTGATTTTAACGATCTGAACGTAATTTTCGAAATACACAGAATCACACATGATTGTATCTTTATACTTTCTTTTTTATACATATATTTTCGAGTGATATCCTTAAGCTAGTCATAAAAAGTGGATCATTAATAGAGAAAACTCGACAAGCCTACCAAAGAGAAGTGCTAGTTAAAACGATTTTTAAAAAATATATAATTATACAATACCTACCTATAATAATGAAATACATATTATTATGTGTAATACACTCACAAAAAAAGAGCCTTAAAAGAGGTAGAAAATGTTAGTTATATAAAAAAAGGTAATAATTAATAATAACAAATTCACCATTATTATATTATGAAAAAATGTATTTTTTTACAACACTCAGGTAGATTTCCCTTTCACCATATATTTGTATCCTTCAAAACAAACAAAAAAATAATGTCATGTAGTATATATACAAAACTGAATTGTTAAACATTTTTTGATATTTCATATTTTTTATTCCATTATAATTGTTTTTTCCAACTGTTTCCTGATTCTATTGTAAAACTGCCCAAAAATATCAAATTTAAAATAACTTTCGACTAAAGAATAATTGCGGAATTTAAATCGTGTTTTATTTCAAATATTATCCTTACAATTTCCCAATAAACATTGTGCAGATAAGAAATTTCCCAATAAACATTGTGCAGATAAGAAAAGTTCATTATAAGTATGTCTTAGACAGTAAAAAGAATTTATTTAAAAATAAAAACCACATAATTTGTTCCTCCAGACCTTAGTGCTGCCATCTATCAGTTGTAAGTAAAATCTACATTAGAGGAAGTCTATACTACACTCCATCCACGTTAAGAATGCAGACTTGGAATAGATAGGCCTTAAAATACGGGTTTGCCATTGGCTAATGAGCGAGGCATATTCACACAGGAGAAATTGATGTAATTTCTGTCAGTTGTTTACAATTTTCGTGTCATTGTTTCTTGCAGTTTTTCATTGTACTTTTTACCTATAAACAAGTTGTGGCAAAAATAATTCTTTTATCTCATCATTTCATAATTCAAGGTACTACACAATCGATTATATAAACTAAATGATTTCTACTTTACTATTACGATTACAGCTTTGGTTTGGTATGGCTGAAGAAGCAGTAGTAGATGCTGTTGCAGGATCATCGAAGAACCCTCAAGCAAGCATACTGGCAGTAGACAGAAGTTAAATTGAAGATATGGTTGAAGAATTTATTATAACTACAGATGCAAATACATCAGATTCTGATTTTGCCTAATAAGTTAATAAAGTGTGTATACACTTAGAATACTCTGATTGCTGATTTATATCTTTATGCATTCCATACATTGTTTAAGGTATTTTATACAATGTAGTAATTTTAAAAGAACATGAATACAAATTTATTGTATCAAACATGTTATCGAAGAAGAGAGTATGATGTATTAACTGGATAATATTGTTGAAAATATATTCAAAGAATTTATGATAACAGCAAATACATGATCTTGGTCAGACCACCATTATCAGAATCTGATTCAAATATCTGTTAATATCATTTGCATAATAAATTGAAATTATTTATTCACCTTTTTCACTCTACCCTTTGATTTATAAATCAAATTCATATGTTTATTTCATTTGCTAATGTATAAATAAAATGCTAACAGTAAAGAAATCTTTTTTATTAAATTTATTCCAGATATAAAGAGAAGAAAACTATATAAATTTGTAATATGTGCAGTTAAGAGATTGTTATAATTCATTAGTGTATTTGCTTTTTTATTGTACTCATTGATATGCATGTAATTATTTATTGACTGTACTATCATTGAAAATGTACATTGGTTTTACTGCAGCCGGGGTACAGTAGATAAGTATATTTGGAGTGCTGTCTTCTTTTTCACTGAGCAGCTCATCTAATTTCATCATTGATATAATCAAATTCTATGCAAGATTCAAGGATATTGTGTGTTACCATGTACTCTGAAGACACTCGATGGACTTGGATACAGTCCCGTTGAGCCCATTATGTATTGTTCATAATCAACAACATTCTTCCTTGTTTGGCTTTTGCTTGTATATATTGAATTGCTTACTTTCAACCATACCATTGAAATTGATGGAGATTACCAACAGAGAGATTTACTTCATGACAACTGACTTGGTATAACACTGTGTATATAACCGTTCATGTCAAAGTTATATTTTCGATTCAAGTTTATCCATGGCAATATTGCTATTTTAAAACTTGTCATATGGCATTTATGTTCTCTTCAATTAACCCCAAATGCAATCACATTTACTTTCTAACATAATTAAATAAGCTCCAACTATTTTGGTAAATGAAACAACGAAAGGATACATTTATATAGCAATTGATGTTACTTTTACTTTATTATTGCGGTATTATTTTGCCAGATTATATAACCATAATGTACTGCACATAAAATATGAAAAACTTGCTATTTATTATACAAGATTTTGATAACCAAACTTTGATGTTTAAGATGTCATTTGACAGTTTTATCGGTTAAATTTCACCAGTGTAATACAGCCGCCGATCGTAGCGCTACCTACTGCATTCTTAACGTGAATGAAGTATAGTAAAGATCTTTAATTTTGTATTAGTGCACTAAAATATTTATGTACAAGGAATAGGAAAGGACAACCCCTGGCTACTAATTGTTTCTCGTTTAGCGCCATATCTGCGGCTAGGAGGAAACTAACACAATAAACCAGTACAAATGTATATATATATATATACATATGTGGGAATACATGCCGCGGAGAGCACTATACGTGATAGGTCAATGGAACACCGCGTGAGAGAGAGAAAGACGGGAAATGACACGCGGGGTACGCGTTATGGTGGGCGGAAGCACGTTCGGGTCTACTAGTTAATTTTCAATATTATATCCATTTTGTGCGTTTTTTGATAATAGATAATACTTTGTTCACCGTAGTGTTTTATTGTCCCACATATATTAAATTTAAATCCAAAATGCTAAAAAAGGAAAGTATACGTAATGTAGGAAAATTTTATATCGATACTACATAAAATTTTGGTATGTTACGTGCAGTTTGCGTTTCAAAAATATATGAAGTGAATTATTGTGTTTAGTAAGTATTAAAAGAAAATCAATGTTTTGCAATCTATTTAAGAAGGATAATAAAATAAAGTTACTTAATTAGTCCAGTATATATATTTATAATCAAAGTTACAAAATACTTACAAATAGAAGTACTATTCTCAAACATGTTTAAGTGTTAATATATTTCTCTCTTGGTTTTTGATATTTTCTGCATCTGTTTCCTATGAGATTAGAATATAATAAAATTATAATATAGCAAATTTGCCGATTATACCAGGTAAACATAATTCAGAGAAAACTGTTGGTAATATTTATTATTTCTTTCAATATCTTATGTTGCAGTGTTTTCCATAAACTCTACAATTGTTGTGTATTTCTGCATGCGTAACATAATGCTTTCTCAATCCATTATATATTTTCTACATCTACCAATAAATGATTTTCTCATTGACGATACGCGCATTTTGTTTAGCTTTCCATGAAATATTTTTAGCGAACTCTTTAAACTTGACCTATACTGCCATCTGTTATTCTGGAAGAAATTAAAAAATATAGGAACAACATCGTTAATGGGAATGGCATGTTATTTCCTGTTATTTTAGAAATGAACAGTAATCAATTTTTTAAATTTGGATGAAGTAGATGTAATGACAAGTTGTAAAAATGTTAAAAATTACCTAATACCCAGAAACGAGCTTTTTTTTGGAAAAAGTCTAATGTTACAATGTAATTATTGTTGATTATTCGTCGTATTAGATAGAGTATCACGCAAGAAGGTACGTTTGTACTAATATAACCTCCTCTCTCTCTGACTAAATTACTTTCTTCCCCTTTTAGAATGTTTCGACGAATGCTAAATACTGTTATTGAAACAACAATAAATACTCAACACGAATCGGTTGTATATCCTAGCCCTTTTAGTCAGAATGACATAGCGCACTTGAATTGGTTATGTTCTGTTACACCATGTTTCCCGATTAAAGCGAAAAGTGTATCAATTTTACACGAACCACAAGAATTTTATGAGGCATTGTATGAAAAATGTGCCACAGCACAGAAGAGAATCATGTTAGTTAGTTTATATTTGGGCATAGGCTCTTTAGAAAATAATCTTGTCAATGCTATGTTGAATAACAGAAATTTTATTGATGGATCTTTAAATATTAATATTCTACTCGATTATACCAGAGGGAGCAGATTCACAAATAATTCTCGAACGGCTCTGATACCACTGCTAAAAAAAAATGATGTTAATTGCAGTGTTTCTTTATATCACACACCAATTCTTAGAGGTCTACGTAAGAAATTAGCACCAAATAGATGGAATGAATTGTTTGGTCTGCAGCACATGAAATTATATGTTTTCGATGATACTCTTATAATAAGTGGAGCAAATTTATCAAATGATTATTTTACAAATAGACAGGACCGATATTTTATGATAACAGACAAAAAACTATGTGATTTCTACTGTGGTTTAGTTAAAAGAGTTCAAAACTTTAGTCTACAGCTTGATAAAAATGACAATATCTCATTAAGTAAGGGTTGGACACAATTGCCTTATGAAGGAAATAAACATAAATTTATTGAAAAGGCTAGTGATACAGTTGCAAACTATTTATTAGATGCAAGAGATGAACAAAACTCCCACATAGACAATGGTTATGGTATAGAGATTACTGAGTGAAGGCTAATTGTAAATATCAAATAAATACATACGTATTTTGTAGATACATGGGTTTTTCCCTTAGTTCAAATGGGACAACTTGGCATTGAACAGGACGCTGCTGTTACGGACCGAATTTTAGCCGAAGCTCCAGCAGGAACTCGACTGTACATCGCTACAGGATATTTTAATTTAACTCATCAATATATGGATACGATAATATATCATTCACAAGCAAGATGTAAACTGCTAATGGCACATCCTAATGTAAGTTATTAAAATAGAGACAAAATAACAAATTCTGTATGAAATATGGCAATCTGGGTAAACAAAAGAAAATGACATCAATAATAGTCACGTTATTTTCGCATGAAATCGCAGATATCAATTCGTTACGAAAATTACTCCATTGTTTTTAATTGACGCACATGAGATTTTTACCACTCCATTTATTGCTACTGTACAACCTTATTGTAGAACCATGGGCAGTAATAAGTAATAAGTAAAAATCGTAGATGGAAGGGGTACAAAATTGCCACCATAAAACATCAGTAGAGCGATGGAAACAAGTAATTTTATTAATGGGAAGTGTTCTACTTAACAAGCTATAAATCTGCTTCCAAATTGGCAATTTAATCAGGCTTTTTTGATCATATTGTATTTGTTCTAGAAATGTTCTCTTCAAAAATTGAAACAGAGGAGAACCTCACTTTAGAACTATACTGTATACCGTATATTCGAGGATTATTACACTCCAGGACCTCTATTCTCCAATACAGGAGAAGGATCACATCGTGAGAGTAGGGGGCGTGATTCTCATGACTTGAGCATTTTCATATTCTTTCAATTTTACTTCTACAAACAGAACAACGATTGCACTAAACTCCACACCACACAAATTAATAATTTATTCGGAACGCCGCATTTCAAGAGTAAGACTCTCCTTGTCATTAACTGGATTGACAATGAGAGTCCATGCGCTGTTGAAACGCTGCGTTCTGAATAGATTATTAATATGTATTACTACCATACCTGTGATACTAAGAGAACTACGTTTTCTCGGGGTTTCTAGGGGAATATTAAATATTAGTGGAAACATGCGGAATTTGTAACCTTTGATAGACCAAATTAATACAAGCTGCATTTATTTATTCTTGAATGAATTGTATTACACATCTCTTTATTTAATGAAAGGAAGGAATAAATGAATGAATATCAATTATGATGAAATTGAAGGCGATTTTGAAGAAACCGAAGGGCTCCAAGAAGATTCTTTGTTAGAGAGGATGCCTTTGCTATACATTATACCTTCTTTCATTGAAAATTTTCATGGAAATAAAGATTTTTCTTCGAAATACTGCAGTAATAGTAAGAATGCAGTAAATTTTTAAATTCCATTAACCTATAAATAATCCCCTAGAACCTGCGAATTGGACCACGCAACATACACCCTTTCATTTTTACTGTATTAATCATTAAGCTATAGGTAAATCCTTCACGGTGTGTAACTGGTTGCCTGCCATGCCTCCATCGCAATTTTTGAAAGTTACACATAGGAAAAATGTATCTGACGATATAAAAAGAACTCGGTGTAAGTCACGTGGATTTGATTTATTCTCGAATACACTGTATGTATAACAATAAAAATGCGCGAGAGTCGGAATATGTATTTTAGTCGTATTACTTTCTCATTAAATTTTAGCGTTTTTTTAAGAGTTTTCAGTTTTATTTCGATTAATAACATCACTTGGCTTTTATTAAATTTTCATGTTATATTCAAATATATAAAAAAATGTAATTAATTCTTTACTAGCAATCTTTCTCCAGGCAAATGGATTTAAAGGTGCAAAAGGACCAGCTGGCGGTATTCCAGATGCATACAGTTTAATTGCCCAAAGATTCAGAACGAAACTAGAATCGTTAGGACAAAGTGACAGAGTTAGCTTACAAGAATATTTGAAGCCAGGATGGACTTACCATGCGAAAGGACTTTGGTATTATCCTCCGAACGCAAAACACCCTTCGCTAACACTAATCGGTTCGCCAAACTTCGGCGAGAGATCAGTGAAAAAGGATTTGGAAACTCAAATTGCGATAGTTACCGAAAATGAAGACTTGAAGAAGACCATGCACGCCGAGTGTAAGAAATTATACGAATTGGGGTTACCGGCTACGGAAACTCGTATTATTCCGAAATGGGTATATGCTATGGTTTTCTTCTTCAGAGCATACTTTTGAGAAGAGTATCGCCTTAAATGAATTTTGTTTATACTAGAATGTATTAATCTTTGTTAACATATAAGTATTTATTGTATTATTTGTTTCAAATACTTGTAAAATTCCATAAAATAATTGTTGATGTTTATTAGAAAGCGAATTGTTATTATTTATGATTTCTAATATATTTTTTGTATATATCAGATGTTTTATAAATTATAAAAGTAATTCCTATTGCGTTTGAACAATTAGACTTCTGGTTCGTGTCATGCAAACCAGCAATTATATATCACTAAATTAGGCTATAATTCATCTTTCCATTTTCCGTAACTTAAACATAGACTTCCTTAGCTGATGTTCTGTTTACTAGGCCAAATTCCCCGTATCCTTTACCATTTTCACAGTAATATCTTAACATTCTAATAAAAGAATGCGCTGGTTGCCTTGTTTTAAAACCAATGAACGGACAAAATTACATTTATTAAATCAATGCAGCATTATGCAATTCACTGCGTGGTTCGTCACTTATGCTTGTGCGGCCACATTTGAACTCGCTTACTCAGAAGCTGTTAGTCGAATATGATGGAGTACATCCGCCGTGAACCGTTAGGAAAATATTTAGAATTTCCGTGGTCATTTTCCCAGTCATCCAGAAGTGTTCTATCACTGCACGAAATTCGATTTTATCCATTTTTGTGAAAGCGCCTGACTTATAAACACACACTCTCAAATAGCAACTATTGACAGTAGACGTCTGCAATTTTAACAGTTCCCATAAAGGTTGCCCTTGCCAGCCAATAAATTCACTTCAACTTTGTGCGCCATCTCTTGCCGATTCCGGAAACATTTCAGGTTGCCCTCGTATAATGTTTGATTTCGTTATGTATGTCAGTTAGAGCTTCTTAATCGGTCGTTTAATAAAAACATCTGATTATTATTTTGTATAATTTACATGTATTATAAATTTTACAATGTAATCAAAATAAACTGCCGGCCAGTTATCATGGGCCGTGTTTTTGGAAACCCTTGAATTTATATTTTTATTAATTAATTTATATTTGCCATAAAATATATATTACAAATTCCTGCGTTAACATCAGTTTCACAATAAAAAGTCGTGAAAAAAGAACTTATCTAAACAATAAATCAATATTCAACGCATAATTTTATATCGGCATAGTACACAATGTCATGGATTATGGTGTTTGTTATAAGCCTTCGCTCAATCGTATGTGTGGTAATATGGAATATCTCACTTTACCAACCTGAAGGCAGAGTTGTTAAACTAACTTATTCTATTATTTTTGTAAATTATATAAAATGAACCTGTATGGAATATATACAAAGAAAATAGTAATATTCTATATATTTTGTATTTGTTCTTTATTTATATATTTTCTCTAACGAAACAACAAAAAATACTTTGTACAGATACTCTACTATGTTCTAAAACTCGTAATAGTATAGATATTTTTATATACCCAATTTCAAATGATAACGAACAGTTTTATTAGTTTTTATTATACGGCTATAGGAAAAAAGTGTACAATTTGCGCCAATTCTTGAATACTATCAAGAAAAATAAACCTACAAGTTAACAAATCTCTTATCCAAATTATATTACACATTCATCCAATCTGTCACTAGCGCTGCCATTGGTAATGAATCATTAATAATGAATGCATGTGGATAGCCTTTATCACAGACTTCGGCATTAATATTCGGTATATCTTTTTTTATGTTGTGGTAATTTGTAAGGGGACACCAACCATCTTTGGTCCCATAATAAATCTTAATTCTATGCATATTTTCCATTATGATTTTATTATCTCTCTCCCTAATTTGTAACATTTCCTCTGCTGCCATACTAAGACTATTATTAATTACAAATGGATTAATGAAATCTCTTATGGCTTCGATGTAACGAACTGATATACCCGACGTTTTCAAATAAATATGTAAGAGAAGATTTTGTATAAATCGCGGTAATAAATTAAAAATTGTACTTAACACAAGCAATAAGCGAAGTAAATATGGCATTAATTTCCTGAACCGTTTACCATTTTCAGAATCTCCTATGTATTCAATTGTTGGAAATAGCAAGAAACTTCTATCTACTCTTGACTGAATTGATGATACTGCCAGTAGTTTTACAATAATGTATGATCCCACAGAATGTCCAATGAATGTGATCCTGGCATTTTTTGGAAGGTATTCTTCAAGAAATTCTATCTATAACAATTCAGTCTGTCTATACATATCAGAAAAAAAGTGATTTCTACCTTATGTTTAATTTGTCCCTGCAGCCCATATAGCTCCTGATTTTCAACGTATGAAGGCATATCATATGATTCACTTTTATTATGCCCTGCATGTCCAATAGCCCATACAATATAACTGGTTTTTCTCTGTATTTCTTCCAGAAACTCTTCATACACGTTTACAACGCCTGGATTTCCGGAAATAAAAACAATGTAATTCAAATTATTTTCATCAAGCTCCTCTTTTGCTTGTTGCACTGTTTTCCCCCAGGTTAAGATTTTTGTGGGGACTTGATTTATTACAATCCACTCTGTCTGCATCTTATTAACGAATTAATATCATAGAAACCTTATCACTACTCCGTGAAACATTTATTTGACAAAACTCAATGGACTTGCAAGTGGTTAAAGGTTAATCACATTTTTTGAAGCTTGACTACCTTTTTTGTTTTGTCTCCTTTGTTGTTGTTGCAAATAGTTTTACAGTGTGAATCCACATATTTTATTGAATTGATTAGGATTTATTTGAGGCAATCAGCGTATTATCAAGTATTTAATAGTGAATTATATTATCAGTAGCAAGAACTAATCTTCATTATTGAGACCAAAAATAAGTAACTACCAAATAGATAAAATTTATCAATACCTTTATTCCGATAGATGGCACACGCAACATTCATCCATCCACCATTTTCTTTCTGTTTTTCGTTTTAAAAAAAAGTGCTAATCATCATTGCCGTAAATGGAAAGAGCAATACAGAGAAATTAATTTAATAATTAACATATATTTCTCTAGGATTGCAACACATGGAATTCATCCATCTGCTGTTAAAAATAGATCGTATTTCTACAAGGTATCATATTATATAGCTGGATTTTAAAATAAGAAAATGCAAGTAATAATTTATAGACATAGAATTCCAATAAAAAAATATAACTCTAAAAGAGCTGTGGTTGCAGGATGAAGAAATAATACAGCTTTTCGATAAAAAAATTGTGTAATAATATACGTATCTGTAGGACACACTTTTTACCAATTTGTAAAAATGGTAAAAAATTATATCTGCATCCTCTGCCATCCATTAAAATACTACGTTATTATGTTTATATTTAAATGAATACAGGTTTTGCAGAAGTGACCTCTGTTGTTTATATACCATTATAATTAATATTATTCAATATATACATATAGTAATTGATAATCTGTTTTCGCTCCTTCACACTTGCGTTTTAAAAAAATACTAGTATTATTTTATGTTAATGTGACTACAATATAAATGTGGTATATAGTTACATATAATCTATACATAGATGTACGGTAGATCTAAGTATCTTAAATTACATCCATGGAGCCATTTTATTCACATATAAAATATATTACCTCAAGAGATATGATTTGGTATTTCATTTTAGTATTTGCCACTTGAATATTAAATTATCAATTTCTTTTCAGAAATAAGGAAACTCGGTTATTATATTTACTTATTCCTGAATAATAGTTAATTGTTATTCTGCATACATTTTCTAAAACAAAATTTACAACCTTTAATTGTACATAAGAATATAATTCGTAAGTGCAGATACGAACCATTTATTAATCACTACCTTCTTATTACGCTCAGCCAACCATCTGAGGGCGCTCTCATCGATCTCGCGTGTTTGTCAAAGAGTTGCCCCCGCTTGATTTATTCCAAATTGTTGTTCCTTTTCATAAGTTTTAGGTTAACTCTATACTTTGCTTTTAATGTTCCGGTGAAAATGGAAAACTACATTGTAATTCGGGAATCTAAAACCTCAGACATTCCAGCAATAAATCAAGTTGTTCGTGATGCTTATTCATCTAATATTTTTCCAGCATGGATTAATGCACTTACTAAAGAGGTATACACATAAACTGGATAACCCCCTTTCTTCTCTAAATTTTGTATGCTTCAAATTTCTTCAGATAACATTCCAGTTAATTGTGATTTCTGCGGCGATGATGTTTATATTTATGGGGGTACCATTCCAGTATTGTATTTTAGCCATACCAATTGTAATGCTTTTACTATTAGTAGTAGTCGCTAGTGCGTTTTTGATGAAAGCAACAGAACTTGCTTATGGAAAAAAGCCTATACAATGTTGGGTTGCTGAAGCTTTCGAACCATATTTTTCTATGCAAAAACCAGAATCTCAAAAATACCAAATTATACCAGAATATAAAGTAATCCAGGACTCTATAGACTTAACTAAATGCAAGAAGCAGGTAATGCAATACTTACATTACTTTTCGTTTGGTAATTATGTATGTATAGATTATTGGTACTGTTTCTGTGACAAGATTTGTCAATGCCCAAAATGCTGCATGGTTATTTAAACTAGCCGTTAATAAAAGGTAATTAATTGCTGTGGGGATGGTAACACAATTAAACACTACATTTTGAAGGTATCAAAAGAAAGGTGTAGCGCATGCGTTGGTTAAAACTGTAAAGACATGGTGCAAAGATAATCGTTATTATGATCTGATGTTAGCTGTCTCCGAGTGTCAAGACAATGCTAGGAAATTATTTATGAATAATGGGTTTGCACTGTTTATTTAATATCTTGCGTGTATCTAGTACTTTTTGTTTTAGATTTACAATCAAGCAAATGTATCATAAACAAATTGTAGGAAGTGCTATTTCCTTATTGATGTATCAATTGGAATGTCCTATTGCCCCAACCTTTAAATAAGTATCAGAAATAATTAGGATAATTCCACTGATGTTAGGAAAAATGGCTGTGTAAAACTATTTTTAGAATCCCTTACGAAAGCAATAGATATGGTAAATGAAATTTATTCATGGAATAAAAATTTATCTGTATACATATACACTATCAGTCATATATATGGAGACGACTATAAAATTGTTTTTTTTTTTGATGTGAAATATAAAGTTGGTTAGTAGGCAATATTTATTAAATCGCGAAAAGAATGTTTAACAGCAAAGAAGAAGCAGAAAGCATTACATAGGTTCTTGGCATTCTTCATCAGAAATTCCAGATGATCGTCTGTAATTTCACCCGCGCTACCCAGAGCTTCTGTGAATGATCTGGTGTGCTGCTAACTCCACTTTTTCGAATTCTTCGGTTCAAGTCATCCAACACTAGTTCTATTGGTGACAAATCTGGAGATTGAGGTGTTCAAATCATCCGTATCAACTTGTCTTCTTCCTTAAGTGACATCAAATAAGTTCTACATAAACGGGATGAGTTATCCTCTTGGGACGTTTTGGCCATATAATCTTCTCCCACTTGGCACACCATTTTCCAGTAAGATTTCCAGATAACGCTCGTTATGTAGAATCTCATGTATTTGTATCAAACCGCCTACAGCTGTGTCACCAAAACAACCCTAAACCATCACACTACACTTACCATGTTATTGTCGTCTTCTGTAGTTTTTTTTTGTTTTCTTTAAAAGAATTTAGGTTTCCGTAGCCCAGAGGATGCGGATTTCAATCCGGAAACCTAAATCATTCCATCTACCATGTTTCACAGTAGGAACCACACATTGATTACTTACCGTTTCTCCAGTCTTCCATCTCACAAATGATCGACGTTTTGAACCAAAGGTTTGGAATTTGGATTTATCCGTATACCATTGCTCAAGAGTCTAGTCCTTTTGTTGATTGGCCCATTTCTGTCGCTTGTTCTTATTTCAGTAACGGTTTTTCCACACCTATTCTTGTCCTTAGCCCTGATTCGAGAAGTCTCCGCTGTTGTGTGAGATATTAGCGTTCTTCTTGAAATATTGAGTTGAGTACTGGGGAAGTGAGAAACCTATTTCGTTTCGAAGCTGCTATAATAAACTGATCTTCAGAAGTTGTCATTGCTCTCTTTTGTGCTGACCGTTTTGTATTATAAAGTAAAACCTATTTCCTGTATTCTTTTGTCATAAACACTTCATTTTTTTATACCTTATTAGAGATTTGTGCTATTGAATCCCCTTTACCGCGTAATATTATAATGACAGTTTTTTCAATTGATATTTCTTGTCGTTTCAACATTTTCAACTACAATCTTACATACACTATAACAATTTCTAAACTAACGCTTTATTCAAAATACTTGCATACATTTTCGAATATTTTTATAACTTATTTATTGGAACCGTTCCGTCTTGTTTTACAAATAATTCTTTTCTAGGATTTATGAGGATTACAGTAGGGACCGTAAAATGTAAAATAAAGCGGGTGTTGTAAAATGCAAGTTGGTGTTAAAGAACGCTATAATAGGGTATTTTTTGTATAAACTGTGCTATAAACCTATCAAATTACAAATGAAATGTATAAGACGTTAAAATATTAGTATTTCTATACTTTTAATAGTAGTCCCCATATATGTGGACTATACTGTATATGTAGTAGTCTCAGGTTGTTTAAAAGAAAACATTAGCTATCTTGGACCAATAGTAACGAAAGGAATATGTTTTATAAATGATTTACACAAGATAATTCTGTTTTATTTATATACATGTTGTAGATACAAATCAGATGATTACAATGATTATTTATTCAAAAATTATTTTTACTAGCAAACAAAAACAAAACACATATGTCGTATAGAACATTCAGAAGCAAAGTGTCTCCTATTTAATAAATAACGTTCGCAAAATTGTAGGTACGCCAGGTCCGGACTTGCTCGCATGCACGGCTGATACGAAAATTGACCGAGTTCGTTGAACAAATCTATCGGTTTCCCTACTGAGTATACACGTACAGTACATCATATTATGGGTTATAATGTATTTATATCTGTATGTATTTCATGAAGAATAGAAACATGTAATTGTAAAATAAGGTTAGCCAAATATTTCAGCTCGACAAAATTTAATTAAGCTGGAGAATGCGAGGTCCTTTTTTATATGTAAAAATGTTCAATTGTTTTTCTCATTGTTAAGAGTTAACTGTGGAAGATACTCTACACAAAACAGAAATGTGCCCCCCTTTTGTTTTGCAAACTAATTGGTCTATTGATTTTAATGGAATAGTAATGGTGTCTCTGTGTTTTAACACGTATGTCGAAAACATAAAGACTTACGTTTCTTAGCTTCTTTATAATTATTGATAACTTAGCAAACCGAATTAGAATTTATGAACAGTTTGCATCATCAGGTATGTTTTGACATTTGTCGGTCAGTTGGTTCGCAGGTGGGAAAAATGTTCTTGTACTTTGAAAAACATTAACATCGACCGATGTAACACATGCATAGTTAAAATAATCTTTGAGATTAGTTAACGAATCTGCAGATGCTCTACCACAAATTTATTTTAATGTTACAAAATCGGATTCTTTATTCAAAACACTTTCGAACTTTTCTATAACGCGCTTATTTTTGTCGTTTGTTATAGCGTGCACTAATGTACTCACTTCGTCCATTACTTGCACTGATTCTACTAACGTCAACCCTGTACTTTGTAATTTCTGAATTGCATCCACTAATCTTATATAATTATCGTAAATAGTTTCTATATCTCTTTCAACGAAACAGCAAGTGTTGAAAGTGTTGTTTATCGAGCAAGTTAAGGGGCAAAGGATAAGTAATAAATATTAAAATTAAATTTAATATAATTTTTTTCGTGCCGTTTTTTTATTGTAGTATGAGTTGTATTACGTACATGTTTCTTACAAATGCTTTTGTACCAGCACGTTAAAGGAATTTCGTAAACATTATAACCACCAAACTTTAAATCAGGATATTCGGTTATAAACTTGTTTCAGTCAGTGGTCACTTCTTCCCCTTACGTGTGTTCGACGTGCATAATTAATTGCTATTAGGCCTAATACGATGTACGACTTCTACCATTATCAAATAGATTGCGAGACGGTTGAATCGGTGAATGCGGTAGCTATCCGCATCGGCCTGGGTGGGGATCTGGCGCGTCGGCGATTTGGTTAAGTTTGCATATTACTATTCATGAAATATCCACAGATAAACTGTTAAAATGTTCTTCCATATAATTAAGTATAAATACATTATAAAGCGTAATACGATGTACCATACTATACTTGCACACACGGCAAAGAAACGGAGACAGATAACTTCAACAAACTCAGTCAATTTTCGTATCGGTCGTGCGTACGGGCGAATGCGGACCCAATGCGCTGAAGATTTGTATGTACATACACCAGCAAAGTGTCTCCCTATTTAATAAGGTTTAAAAGATTTATATTTTCATATATGCTAAATACGTACATTAGAAATTAATTATTAAGGAAGTGAACTGTCGAATAGTTTATATTTTTGAGAAATTTTTTAAATTTATATTTTATTGATAAATAAATTGCAATATTAAACTTTTTCTTACTGTTTTATTTACTAGTATACTTACACATACTTTTGCTTACTTATTAGGGTGTACAAAGAAAAGTCGTTTTGCAATAAATATTTTTAATCGCAATGAAACAGACAAAGATACAACCTTCAAACATTAGAAGCTCGCTAACAATAAAAAATCAACAAATAAATATACACAGATTTTTATAGATCATCCTTTGTCTTTTAAAAAATTATTTCTAAATTTAGTAAAATATTCAAGCGATAACTTTAAGTATGTAAAGAAAAACACAAAGGAAGTAGAAACAAAATATATTTACATACACACCTAAATTTATACAATAACAATTTTTTTCTGTTTTATTAAGCTTTCTTACATAATAAAGCATTCGTTTTTCGAAAAAGAAAATTAAGAGTTTCACTATGTTATTCACCCTCTACGGCCTAATATTTGTACCAATGAATCAATAGTTATTATTTTTTAAATTTAATATTGTAAACACTTAATTTTTATAGACAAATATAGTGGAAAATTTAATCATATCACGTCTCAAGATACTTTTGTTTGTTATTTCTTCAAAAAATACATTCACCGATTTAAAAATCTTATCTAACAATTTCTCCCATCTTCATTTTTGCTGATATTTTCTTCTTTCTTTGATTCCATCACCTTCAACGTACTTTTCTGAATGCACACACATTCATGTTACAAAGTTATACAATTAAATTATATTAAAAATATGGCATTCTTTTTTTTTAATCTATCATCACACAGTTAAGCCTGAACGGACATTCAATCTTTTTGTTTTATAAAGTAATTTTATCCAATCAGTATTTACTCTACGTAATTTCCGGGGTCCCAATCATTTTTTCTCTCTTTTCTTTATTAATTTATAATCTATTATCAAAGTGATTACATATATGTATAAAAAGTAGCGACCAAGAGAATTTATTGAGAAATGCACATTTATTTTAATAAATTTTAAGGGGGGTTGCCTCTAATGCATGGTAAATAAAGGATTGGTTCACATTTCTTACATTTAGAAAACCATTCTATTTTTTATATAATTACATAAATTCACTCCCTCGTATTCTGTTCGATATTTCGTCTAACATTATTTGTGACACTTCTAGAAACTCCTAAAAAGATAGGTTGTTGTGGGCATAGGAAGCTGTTGCAACAAAGATGCAAATCAGTTATTGAAATATGTTGTATTGCAAAAACATTAGGAACTGTATAATATGGCATACCATTCTTTTTCAAGGGCACCACTTCAAATCTCAACTGTTTAGAGAAAATATACGAATTTAATTTCCCTCAACCCACATCTAAAAACTACTTCCCCTTGTAACTAGGAGGTCATACCTACTTTTTTAAACCATGATATTGCTTTATATTTTTATTATATGAGCCTATACCTACCTAGTAAATGTATTGTATTTACATGCTATTACTAGTTCTTACTAAAATTCATTACGTTAGAAGTAACTAAAATATAGAACAAGCAGCACAGTACCAGAAAAGTGTTTGAATATGTTAGGTATATCCTGTAGATCTCATCGAGATAAACCGAAAGATTTCAGCAATCATAGGTCTGAAAACCGATAGTTTTAGAGATATAGATTACTTTAATAGTGGCGTAAAAAACAAACTTCGCACCCTTTTGAAGATTCTTGAAAACAGGAGACCGTTTAACACGCATTTCTTACTCATTGTTAGGCTTTCTATGTTATTTAGAGATAGCCCATTCACTTTAAGAATATAATAGATAGCGCTGTTATCGGTGTCCGTATTACACTGCCAAAACTTAACTCGATTAAATAATGGCAGGTGACTTAAAAGTGAAATAATGGTTGTCAGTTTGTATCGTATTCTGAAAAGATCAATTTTTAATGGAATATGCTATACAAATAATACTATAAGAAATACAATAAATAACCAAATAAACAACAAGAGAAATTGACAATTGACATTATAAAAACATAGCGATAGTGATCACTGTGATCAGTAATATTTCATTTTATCCATCATAGCTTTCGTATCAGCCTATCTTGCCCAATGCTATATTCCTAAAGCGAATGCAGTATAGAATGAATTAAAGACTGTAAGTAATCACAAACGTAAGTCTAGTCGGTTCAAATCAGACTATCCCATAAGCAATACCATTAGGAACAACGGTACATGAAATGTACATCTACCATTTCCACATTCCCACACTAGGTATATCTACTTTAGAATACAATTTTTAAAATAAAGAATAACCTTAGGAAGGAATTATTAATTTGTAAAATACAATCTCAGTTGCTTCAAACATCACGCAGTGTATTGAAATTGTTCTGCTATGTTCTTGGAAAAATATGATGTCGAGTATTACAAATTAATGGTAGTTAAATTGTACATTACGTCAATAGATACTAAAACAAATATTCATAACAAACAAAAATTACACTATAACATGAATGTAACTGTATACTGCTAATATTTTGTAAGTTACCGAAATGGGATACTGCTCAATTTGTGGCTGATGTTTGAATAAACTGGAAAGTTGTTGTGGAAAGTGTAAGAAATTACCTCCATCCTACTTCCCTACAAATCGTAACAAATTAGTTAGTTTTTCCATGCAAAAGACTTCAGTTATAGTATTTATTGATTAAAGCCTAAACTGAAGTCTATTTCTGAAACAGGTGATTTTCAAAATTATGTTTACTGAAATCATAAGTGGGCAAAATATTTGGACACATTTTTTTAATACAGAGCATACAAATTTGATTATTATAGTTAGAGCGGTGTAATTTGGAACCACTATTGCACGTGCATCATCAATAGTACATTCGCTTGTCTTTACATTGAAATATGCACGTGCAAAAGTAAGTGTTCCTAAGAAATTTGTCAAAAATGATTTATTACTGAAACTTCTTCAGTCTGCGTTATTGCATTTTTCCATTGCATTAGGTACATAATAATTATACTTATTTTCGATATGATTCTTTATCTTTAGTAATTGATACATTCATGCCTTTATACTCAATCTACACCTTCTTACTAATCTTACTTTGAGCTTGCCCAACGCGCAGCTACCAAAAAATCAATTTTCCGACTCGTTTTTATTACCACGCAATTACAATGATAGTCAAAAGCTGCAGCGTATGAATAAATTATTGATATTTCCGATAAGGAATTTTGGCTGACATTGATTTTAGTATCTTTCCAACACGTGAGAATTTCTTCTAGGTGTTGCAAAACTGCAAATTACAAATGAAACTGAAGAATTAATTGTCGTCAACTGGCATCAACTATAGTAATCCATGCATGCATTAAGACTTCTCAGCAATAGCAGTTTGCTTTTTGATAATCTAGGAATTGGTTACAATGCTATCTATTAATATAGTTGCGATTCAATTATAGAAATAACAAGAAACAATAAAGATAAAATTCGATTCATAGTTGACGGCAACTTAGATACGTTAGGATTAAATGTACTATTTTGCTAAAAACGTTGAGGCCTATAATTTAATAAAGCATCGTATATAATTATATAATTGGCTAGTATTTAGACCAATGGTTTTATGGCCTTATCTATACGCTATTAACCAGTAGCAGCTTCTCCGTAAAAGCACAAGCATATGTGCCCACTCCCACAAAATGCAAAACTTTATGTTTTATATATCATTCGCAAGACCCTACCTTGGATTTTTTACTTTCGTTATTGATAGAAATGTACCAAAAGTAACTTTAGATTCCAAGTTAGCGAAGTGTTATACCGCAGTTAATTACTACATTTCGATCGGGAATAAGTATATTTGGCATATTTATGGATTATGAACAGCAAAAACGTGAACTTTAATAATATACCCGATGACTAACGGAAGCGCCCGATTATATTCAATCATTTTTGTGGGCACAAAACGTTTATGAACTTTGTTTGTTCTAGTTAGTTCGAGACCGTGTTGCAGAAAATGATGGGAAAATATAAATAACATTTTGGATGGCAGTGCTGTCCCAGAATAATCAATCTAAAAAATATCTAATTTATGATTATGCACACATAACTTAACCAGTAAATGTACTTAACATTTTATATACTTTTTCAATAAATCTTCAATTTTATATGAGTGAAACATTAATATATGAAATCGATAACTAATTGCATTCTAAATTACAAGTAAATCTGAGGAAACGGGTGGTTTCGGAAATGCGTGTGGCTCGGTAACTACCAATATGTAAAATAAACAATGTATACTCAAGCCAATGAATCTTTACCCGCGATTGACATTTATTTTTATGTCTGTCAAATCGAAACCTTAAAGTCAAATTAAGGTATGCAGTGTATAGAAATAATTGAAACAACTTATGTAACTGTTCAAAGATAACTGCAATTGCTCTTGAAAGAAACATTTTTTTAATAACGTGATAAAAGTAATGACATAAACACAACAAATAAGCTCAAACGGCAAAATGAGCTAAGATGCAAAATGCAACTGATCATAACAGTACATAATAGCACTTAATAATATAGTTTTTACGTGTTTTATCTCTTTCATTATGTTTTCATCGCATGTCACAAGCTATACGAGACAAGTTATATGACGTAACATGCCATAAATCATTGACGTATGAATAAAGATCCTTTGAACCAATATTAATTACTTACTACTTACATTAATTATTTTTAATATTGATAGTAACAGAGTCGCACGCATCTTTAACAGCACTCGTTTCTGCAACCTTAATTATCCCAAATAAATCCGCAGCACCACCTACAAAGTACTAGCGAAATTATACAGTATTACTAAATGTGTGCGGGTATATTTTAATTTTCGTTACTGCTGCTTTATACAAAAGAAATTCGATAAATACTGTATAAATAATAGCGTAGAATAGTAATAATCCTAATAAAATATTTTTTTGGAGAACATTTAATTTTTTTAAGTCTTTACAAGATTAAGTGATACAATTTTTTCAATATATTATCGAGTAATGGTAGTAAAAAATAGTAATACCTTTTTGTGCCCACACATCCAAAGCTATCATATCAACCACCACTGCCGGATGTTTTTTTTCGTTTCATATTCCTCTCTCATTCTAATTCTCAAAATTGCCTTATAACTAAGTGCTATCAGATATGAATCAAATTCTACGAAACAATAATAAATGTAACCGCTAATTGATCGAAAACATTTTAGTATTAAAAAAAAAAGATTCCACCTTTTGGCTTTAAAAAACTTCTTTATTTGTCATTACACAGATTTGTGCATTCAAACATTTGTATCTTTTTAAGTTATGATAGTGATAACTAGAGACTGGATTATATGTTAAGTGTACATATCCTATTTAAAAAAATATGTATAGAAATGCCTAAATATGCAATTCGTGCGATCATTAACACTCATTAAATAATGATTGCACAAATTGCATATTTAGGCATTTCTACGCATACTTTTAAATGAAATATATGCATTTTGCATATAATCCGGTCACGTGATAGGTCGAAAATTTGATTTGCGATAGCAACGGGTATTGTTCATCTTACAAGTACATTTCTTAAGCTATTTCGATCACAGCGCTGTTTGTTGCAGATATTTGGTACTATCACATTTTGAGATTTAAAATAACTGCGTGCACGCTGATCTATTCTTTAACTTACCACACATTAGAGCAACATCTATTATTGTTGTGATGATGTTTCTATTTTTTTGATTAGTACGAAAAACTTACCGATAGTATAAAGGTAAAATAAAAATCACCACATCAACAATAGGACTATTTATTGTTATTCTTTGAAATAGTATATAATTTTTCTTTTATTCATTACACAATAAATGTTCAATAGGGTTTCTTGCTTTTTACAATAAAAATGTAACAATTTTTTTTATTATTATTATTTATCAATGCTCGTAGTAGTAGTAGAACTTTAAATGTTTGCAGTAAACATATGCCAGCTATTTTTTACCACGAACATTTAAATAACAGAAAAAATGCTATTACAGCCCGTCGTCAAATAATTAAAAAATATATATATTTAAATCTGTGTAGCTTATCATCATTTAGGTATACTGGAACTAATAAACGAATAACTATCATTACACAGGCTGTCAAAAAAATAAAAGGAGAAACCATTCAACCAGTACGAGTTTCTGGGGTGAATTCGGATTGCGCGTAAAGGAGACAATAGAGGCATTCTATATATTTTTAACATCCTGTATAATCACGTTACATGTACGAAATATCAAGTTGTTGCAGGCGGAATATTAGTATATATACATACGAGATGTTTATGTTCGTAGATTTTAATAAAAGGTGTACAAGTTTGTAACGATCGAAAAAGATTGTAAAATGACGATATGTACAATGGGAAAATAAATTAACATATTCTTTGGTAATTTGTATATAAAAATCTATGATATAAAAACACATATACGATATTTTATAACAAATACCTTTTTCGCTCGTCTCTTTACAATCTGCCTCGAATATATACGGTGTTACACAATATTATTCAGTTTCATTTTCATTGAATTTGAGATTCAATACAGCTTTTGGCATAATAATTAATTTTAATTAAAAGATTCCATTTTGTAAAAAAAGAAAGGAAATTATGTCATGAAGAGAAAAAAAATGTAAATAAAATGCTGATAAATAGTTACTAGTAATATTTTTTTTCATTTATGTAAATCAATACATCACAATAATGTAATAAAAAGAAATGCCGTTATAAAATAAAATAAAATGGTGTGAAGTAGACATGTAGAAAAAACAAAATTATCTTCAAAATAACAAATAAAGCAAAGAAATGCCGGGGTCTGTGATTCGTTTGTCATCAATAAAAAAAATATTCTTAACACAATCGCAATAAAGTTTTACTATTTACTTATTAAAAACGTTTCCCTCGCAATGTATAATTGGTTTTGTTCTGTATAATATGCGTACAGTAGTTTTCCTTGTTGGTTTCCATTTATTTAAATAGTGGATAAGTATCATCGATAGCATGATTAAAAAAGGATAAGTAAACTTGATATTTCGCATATAGTGACTATATACGAGGCATTACTCTATTTCATATTGCTGTTCCGAGCGAGGCCTTTTTATTTCCGGCTCGTGTAGGCTATCTTGGTTTTCGCCGCCGCTCAAAGGACTATCCATACTTTGATCGTCCGCGTGTCTTTTTAGATCTAATCCCGCGTTATTGTAATTGGCACCACTGCAAACAAGCAAAAAAATGTTAGAAAATTATAATCTACACAAAAAGATGAATTATTCTTTTTCACTAAACACTACTATGCAAAAAAGAAAGGCACATAGGTATATTTTTAGTTTACGTAACGGAAAATATTTCTTAATACACTTTTAATTGCAATGATATTTACGATTTACTCGAATCTGGTAAATGCCATACCAACACATAAATTGAAAAGAATGCTACAAATCATAATCCTCCTATAATATTTAAGAAAGCGATAAATAAACGGATAAGCAGGTATGCCACAGCCAGGGTATTTTTCGGTATTTGTATTAAGGCAATAAAATTTGTGGTTGTGTCTGTCTGTATTTATTATGTCCCATTATAGTTCCCGAGCAAAATGTTTACCTGCAAATTGTAACGAGGTTTATGTTATATTCCTAACAGAAAGCCAAGCAGAAATCGTAAGGCGAATGAAGTGTTTCCGGTGCAGTGTACAAAAAAATATATAACGAAACAGGCAACCTGGTGAGTAGTAAACTGAAGCCTGGACGAACGAAAAAACTAACCTGAGCTGATTTTTGAAACTAACATCTCTAAGAAACACAAAAAAGTAAGCGCGGAAACTGGTGCGAGAGTTAGAAGAAGTTACAGGCGCGTCAGTAAAAGCTTGTAGCTTGTAGCTGTAGATGCTGTAACGCGGTCTTTAAAGAAATCAAGATTACCTGGGTGTGTAGCTGTCACGAAACCCATTTTGCGACGAGGCAATAAACCAGAAAGGCTCAAATATGCTAAAAACTATCAACATTAGACAGATGATGACAAGTATTACGGACCGACAAGTCTAAATTTCAATTACTTGGATCGAATCAATATGTTCGATAATGTGTTGGAGAAGCTTTTGCAGAACCATATCTACAAACTACTGTCAAACATAGGGGTGGAAATATCCAGGTTTGGGATTGCATTTCATCATAAGGAGTTGGTGACATTATTAAGGTTGAAAGAAAGCTTACAGGGGAGAAATATCGAACAATATTGAAGCAACATGCTATACCTTCTGGGCATCGTTTAATTGGAAATAACTTCCTCCTGCAGCAAGATAACGATCCCAAACACACTTCTCGATTGGTCAAGACCTGTTTAAGTTAGCTACAAGAAGTCGGAAAAGTTCGCACTACGGTCTGGCCGCCACAAAGCCCGGATTTAAATATTAACGAACATGTTTGGGATTATATTGACTGTAAAAAGATTGAAAGAACCCCAAAGAATTTAAATGAGTTGTGTAAGATATTGTAAGAAGAGTGGTATCGTATTCCGGACGACAGTGTTGGCTGCACTGAAATAGTCACATATGTGTTTTATTGCACTTCTTTAGGTCTATAATTTAGATAAAATGTTTAATAAATATTTGCCATAACCTAAGTTATTCTGTATGTAAATTGATTATTTATACGATTGTGCAACACAGCATAAACGTCGTCAACACGCCCACCGCTTCGTTCGACGACAATTATATGATAATAATTTTAATTTTCTAATCTATTAAACATTTACTATAGTGTACATCAGAGATTCTAACCGCGCAGTGCTATTTGGAAGATGTTGTTAGGTGCCTGGACCTGATTTTCCAATAAGACAATTCACGTTGTCATGGTCTCAAAACGAATAGATAACCTAACAAATCTAAGAAAGATGTGAGAGAATCTAAAATGTGCTTAACTACCATCCATCAGTACAGACATCAACAGGGTTACATAATATAAACGAATAGCACCTCATTACAACGAAAAAGGGAAACATGCTAAGTAGATAATATCTGAAACAATTACTACAACAAAAACTGAGGAGAAACTATCAAAACACTGCACCCGTTACAGTAACATGCACGTATACATATATTTATATACCTATGTACACAATACATGTATTGATAGTTAATCTGCAAGATCATGAAAAATCCGCTTACATGAATAAAAAATCATGGATCGGAATACAGACATAATCTGAACAAAGTCAACGACGGGGAGGTATCTACAATCCTACGTTTCCCCACTACAGCTATAACCAAGATGTAGCGAAGTATTGCTTACGGCGAATGAATTGTAAACTGATTGTAAGGGAATACTGCACCGAGAAAGAATAACGGGAGACGCACATGCGTATTATAACCAATGACTTTGCTCAGATTATGTCTGTATACTATAAAACTCGACATGGTGCACATCTTCCAATACAGTTGGCATTAATTTATATGTATGTGAGGGCTAAATGATTTTTTTTCATCTATTTCGTTACATTATCCTCTTCTAGTTTGATGTACTTCGCTTAGCGGTATTACAACTTTTTTAAGCTTTTCAAAAAATAAGATTTCTCCAAGACTACACAAAATAGTTTCGGCAGTTTTGATGAAAATTCTTTCCGATGAGGACGTTTCGATTCTTCGTGAAATCTGCTCAATAATGGAACATAATATTTGCTTGTGATCGTTTTTCTCATTTCTAAATAGTCGATAAAACCCATACCTTGTATGTACCAAAAACAGGGACCATGATTTTCCCTGCTGGTAGTATTGTCTTTGGCTTCTTCGGGACACATTCGCCAAGTAAAACCTACTGTTTTGACTGTTCTTTCGATCTGGCTCCTAGTTTTTAGATTGCGCTTATACATGTCCACATATTACTATAAGGAGCCCACTCGATGCCGTTTGTACTCCACAGAGAGCAAACGCAGCATCTACCGTTCTGAAAACTACTGCGTAAATATTCGCGTAGGATATCCTGTACGCGTTCGTTCGAGATGTTTATTATTTCAACAATATTCTGCGATCGGCTAATGCGATGTCACAGACTTTATTTCTTCAACAATCATTTCAATGGGGCTTACTGAATGTGATCCGACAACATCTAAACTCCGTAAACCACTTATGAATCAGAAATACTTTTTCAACTTGTCTTTTCTTTGCGTATTACCACGAAAAAAGGTAATGTTAAATTAACAAACTAAATTCAATTTTCCACATTATTGCAAAAATGTATACACTATAGCGATCGGATACTAGTTCTTCTCCGATGACGTTGACTGAAATCCCATCGAAATGTTGACCTAATCGAAATGGTCCCTTTTGAGACCACCAATATACGCGGTCACAAACCCGAGAATATTATTTCATATATATGCAGAAACGGACAAAATAATAGCAGCAGGAAACTGAAAATACCTTAAATCAATATTTTTCATCATTAACAGAAAATAGAAATAGTAACATTTACAACTGTAATGAGACTAACTTAAAAGACAGAAGCAGTATGTGTTATGCCGGGACAAAATAATAGCAGTAGTATTCATTCCAGTATCGTCGTGTGCAGATTAAAAGATTTTGTTTGTAGAAATACTTTAGTCAATTGTCATTAATATTCAGTTACGATTAAGTTCAATTACTTTTAAGAAATAGAATAGGTCCAAAAAACATTGCAATGAAGAAACACGATTACTGATTATAAAATTAAGAAATGAAGGAAAAACGTATCAATTTATAAAAAAAAAATTAAATTGTTTAGCTACAATGATTTTAAATGCAGTGCCATACAGAGAAAAAATATAAACCCGTGGTCGTAAAAAGAAAACCCATTTACAAACAGAATTGTATTTAAACTCAGAACAATCCGGAGACGGTTAGAAGCAACTAATTTGATAGCTGTAAGTCCAAGAAAAGTGCAATATTTAAGAAAGCAACATATAAAACGTCGTTTGACGTTTGCTAGAGATTATGAAAACTGGCCGACAGCGAAATGGCGCAATATCCTCTGATTTGATGACAGTAAAATTGTTTTATTTGGCTAGAGTGGTCGTAAACCGCATATCAGAAGATCTCCGAACACAGCATATCACCTACAACACACTTTAAAAACAGTTAAACTTGATGGTGGAAAAATCATGATGGTTTGGTGGTGCTTTTCTTATTATGGCACAGGTTCCATACACTGGATTAAAGACATTTTGATCAAGATGGGTATGTGCAAATACTAGACGATGTTATGCTTCTCTATACCGAAGAGGAAATGTTTTTAAGATGGAACTTAATGCACGACAATTACCGCAAGCGCGGTAGTCGACGAACTAAGAACTGGTTGATGCAGCATAGGATTGAGGTGCTGCAATGGCCGGCCCAGTCCCCTAACCTCAATCCCATCAAAAATTTATGGACCGATCTTGAAGAAGTTGGTTACAATGTAAATCCTAAAACACAGCAACAATTATGGGAAATTGTACCGGCCCCTTTGTATTCAATCACTTCGGCACGCTATCAACATTTATACAGCAGTACTACGAAATAAGGGCTATGCAACCAAATATGAAATGTACTACATTTTATATTATTTAGTAAATAATTTCTCCATACTTTGATGATTTATTTCCAATTGCTGTGTCAATGGTGTTATTTTATCCGCGTCACCTGTAATCATTATTGAAATTGGGGATATTACTAAACAATATAGACGATGCAGATGGCATAATACATTTACCTACCACTATTTGCCTGAAGAACGGTAACATTTTTACAAATTATTTAGCGCTCAACAGTAATAATTTGCTAACACTGTTATTATTTTGTTTGATACTGTATATAAATTTGTCTAGGGTATTCAGGTATTCCTGATATAGTCATCCCCACTCCCTACTAATTGCGAATTGTCAAATATTAACATACCAAAGTAGGTATAATTTTACATTCAATGTTTGTACAATATTTCATTTGATTAGAAATTATTAATTTGATTCGCACAGGCAAAAATCAATGATTTCTATATAAGCCGAAAAATAAAGAATCACAAGGGTGAACACACTTTTATATCGTCTTTCTCTGCCTGTTCAACAGATAACTTATATTTCAATCTAAATAACAAATATATCCGCTCTGTTTTTAACTAAAGTTAACGTCAGGTCCACAAGCAATAAATAAAAAATGCTCCCTAAGCTTATACCGTGCTTTACATTATACACTAGAAAAGATCGAAAGATATACATATGTATAGCAAAAATTGTTAACAAAATTTCTTAAGACAAAATTATATGCAAAAGAATACAAACCTATATGGCGAATAATTAGCAGCTTGCACAATAACAGGTTGAGGTGAGTAGCCAGCAGGTGACAGTGATCTTTCTTCCATACCAGCCGAGTTAGACATAATGTACTTTTCTAAAAATAAAGTATGTTTAAATTAATATAATCAATATGTATGTGATTATTTAAATCTGAGTTAACAATTTAGGGTATATTAAAATGTTCGTTATTATTCGGCTTTATACATACCTTTTTTCAAAGGGAAATAAAGGTATTTCCGAATTGTTTGGCCAAAATTCAAAGGGAAAAATATATTCAACATTTAAAGGCATCGTAATTAACAGGTTCAGCGCCACGAGATTTTGAGGAAACTTTCACTCTGAACCATGACTTTATAATAATAGTAGGAATAATTATAGCACAGAATTTACTTTAAACATAACGCGCATAATAAATAAAAATAATAATTAGTTACCTATAAATACCTAACTCAATACTAATTGTCTTATAAAATTAAATATGAAAGGAAAAACTCTATTACGTCAACGAAATGTTCATTTGCAGGATTTTGTTTATACACGTATTTGCTGCAGATGTTCGACTAATTGACAAATGATTAAGATCTAACAAATTTCCCACATAATGCAAAGTTCTTCCCTCTTCTAACAATGTGAAATTTATTACGCGGTTAAATATTGACTTAGCGAATCACGTCAAAAAACCAACATTAAAAAAGTGGCTTCGAACAATACACTCACCAATCTGAAAAGTGAAGTGAAGGAAGTAATTATTTTTTTTGTTTTAGTGTCAACACTACCTCTCTGGAGGTTGGAGGCATTGACGTTTGCCCAGACGCTAAACCTGTTACAAGACATATTAATAAATAACATAAGGATTTTACGGCTGGAGTTTGGGTTTGTACTGGCAGCACATATTTTCGGGCCAATGGTTTTGAGTTGGTATATGTCGACGTTTCGCCAAACACTGCGGTTGGCATCTTCAGGGCGATATTGACGGTTGACTAGTTGTCTGACTAGTGGTGCTTCGGTTGAGACCGCTCCGCAATAAATAATTGTACCAGAGATAAAACGCGCGGGAAAACGACGTTTGAACTACGACACGGATACAGAACATGCGTCACCAACGACTACTGTATTTTTGCTATTCATCCCATCGGTAACCGATCGGATAGGAAAACTTGGAAAAAACAACATCTGGATCCCGGGACAGGAACGCAGCCAGTATCGCCCACTCGAACAGCCAGTGGGCGATACGGTCCCAACTAGTGTTTATCGATACCGTTGTTTTTAAATCACGTCGTGAATAGTGATCGTGATTTATAAATAACGGCGTTTTAAACGGTGAACGTGATTACCTTTACGACTCATATATGTGTATATCCAGTATGTCGTATCTCTTGTAACGAGATACAGTCGACTGCAAAGATATTTTCGGTTGTTTCAATAAGCTTCGATATTCGAATGTCACGTAGGCGTGAGTGTCATTAATTATAATGAAAGCGACATCTATGCATTTACAATACTTTTGAGGAAAACCAATTACAATTGTTGCCTACTTTTTTTGCGTTCGATAGTAGGTACAAGTAATAAGATAGGTAGGCCGAGTATTTCATATAATCTTACAATACAGATTTTAATTATCGTTTTGTCAGATATATTTTTAATATATTCAAACGCAGTAATCTTTCAATATATTCAAGAATTTACAAATGATAACAGTAACAAAAAGTATATTATAATTGCAAATACAATAACATAGGTGTAAACTAAAATGTAACCCACATGGTTATTCACTTAATAACGTATTAATAACCAGTGATCACCGTTTCATCGCGCCGTTACTGCCGGAATATCAAATGAAAGTTATTTCACACAATCGCTGCCAAATCACCGATCACTGTTTTCTGATATTTAACTTCGGTCGTGATCAGTGATTTTCAAATCACGGTGAAAAAATCAACGACAGTAAAATATCGTCCACCACTAATCCCAATCGAAGTACCATTAGTCAAACGACTAACGAACCGTCCACATCGTCCTGAAGATGCCAGCCTTAATTTTTGGCGAAACGTCGTCACATACTAACTCAAGACCACGGCATATAAGCCCGGAAATACGTACTGCCGGTATAAACTTCTGAGACGTATTAACCTTTTGTTATTTTCCAATCTTCATTGTTCATAATGTGTTTGTCTAATTGTTGTTGCTTTTGCTAATGAAATAGCTACTATTTTGAAAGTATAAATTATATTTAAAAGTTTTCAACAGAAAATGGTGCTTAGATTTTGACAATATATAAATATACGGGAATAATTGAACGCTACTGAAAGCGGAGAGTAGAATAAAGAAATCTGAAAGTGCCCCTACTTAAATAACTGTAATACTAAGGGAACACTCTTGGGGTGTTCATAATAATGGGTACCACTGTGCAACTACACAAATTAATGTAACTGGTGAACTATTAATCTGTAATTAACCAGTTACAAACTGTTGAGAGTGTGTTGATTGTTTGACTAAAAACTAAACACACAGTTTTGCAGTATTGAACTGGTTTTGATTGCTTTGATTTCTGCAAAAATAAATTTACTTAACATCGCCAGACATTGCGCGTGATTATTTATTTGTAATTACTTAAAAATCAATACCTTCCCGATGATCTTGCCCGTTGGAGGAACTTTGCGTATGGTCACCGTCACCTCGATGAGGTAATAACAGTCTTGCCTTCGTGGTTCCCACCAACGCGGACATTTGCTGATGACCTATCATGGCACCGGAACCAGGGTACGCCATATTCGTGTTACCAGGACTACCGGGCGCCGATTGACTAATTTCTAGCATGTGCTCGGGCGCCGGCGAACCCTCCCTGGATAAACATTCGGGAGTCATAAGTCCTGACATACTCACATGGCTGGGTGATGCGGGTGCACTTCTAAAAGAGAACGAACTAAATCGAATGCATATAAAATTAGGTAAAACGTTTCGTATTTGTTAGCATTATTTTAATGAATATTGTGTAAAATAACATAAAATAAATAAAATTAATGCCCATTAAATTATAAGATTTATGTGATTAGGTGGTTTCACTGTAGTTAGGACTGCCATAGTTTTCAGCTTCATTCATTAGTGTAACGCATTTTCTTTCAACTTATCTAAGTTATTTCTTCGTGAATCTTCTGCATAGCTGTTTCACTAAACATTGAGATAGTATTATACCGTTGCACAAAATGCCTTAACTGTCTCTAAATCATTATAATTTTTATTTGTAAAACTTCATCATCGTTAATTGGTCTTTTGTGTTGCTTCCATCAAATTATAAGTTATTTTCTTCCGGAAATTTCAGATATGTTTATAAAATTTATACGAGGCTTGTCTGGAAAGTAAGTACCGTTTTAGAAAAGAAGAAAAAAGAACTCAAAAACATTTTATTAAAAACAAAATTTATTTCTACATGAAAAGGCGTTACTTAAATTATTTTCGTATATAGTTCCCACTATTGCTCAGACATCTGTCACAGCGGAAAACCAATTTTTCTATACCTTCTTCATAGAAAGATGTCGCCAGTGAAAACGGTCGACAGTTGTTTTGATTCTAAAGTGACATTACAAACGCAAGTTTCATCACTGATTACAATTCAGAATTCATCTCCCTCGACACTATACCGTATAAGAAATGTCAAAGCACTGTCAAATCGCTTCGTTTTGCAGACATCCGTAAGCATTTTCGGAATCCAACAGGAACACATTTTCCGATAATTTAAGCAATTTGTGACAACCTCATGTAAAACAGTCTTTGAAATTTCTCACTAATCATTCTTATTGTGAACCGATTGTTTTCACGAATTTTGTCATTAACTTTATCAACCAAATGAACATTGGTTCGTCCATTGAATTGTCTAATTCACTTTCTCACCATTCCATCCATCATTACATTTACACCAGAAACCTCTACAAGATAACGATGAATTTCGGCTGGCTTAATATTCCTTGCATTCAAAAACTGTATTACAGAACACACTTCAGAGTCAGCAGGCTCAGAAATTGTCTTAAACATTTTGAACGATTACTAACAAACAATAGTAAACACAACACAATCCGGATGTAATGGCGTCAGCGGAAAGATTGTGACCCAGAGAGATACGTATGGATACGCAGAACTACGACAATAGCGCTACAATGAGGGTAGAATGAAATAGTTCTTAGTTTCCAAATAAGCCTCGTATTCATTGTAAGTGCTATAATATATTTAAGTAGCACTAACAGATTTGTGTATAATTTAATTTCTAATTTTAACTTCACGATTCTGAATCGAAAATCTCTTGTTAAATTGTTGTATTATGTTTGTATATTCACATAATTAGTACCAGTAGATGGGTAAATTTTACGTTCTAAATTCAACATACTACACGAGATATGATTTGCTCTTGAAATTATCTATTGTCAAAATAATACATATCAAAAATTTTAAAATACAGTGTATTGTGTAACAGGATTCAGTCACCTTTTCGATATCTACCTAAATCTATCAGTGACACTATTACCTTGTCGCAATCTACTAGGTGTATCGTCCCCACTGCCCTTCGAACGTTTCTGGACTAATTTGTAATACTGCCACGTTATTCTGCCTGTACCTCCGCCAGGGCTTGAGAAGGCGTTGCATACATTTTCTCTTTAATGAAAGCTCAAACAAATAATTCTGAAAGACTGGGATAGAGAAATCTCGCAAGCCGTCGAGCAATGTATATACTTGGGAAGTATTCATCCAACTACTCTCTTACATTACGAGTAAAGTGAGCAGAAGCTCCATTATACATGTAAACCATCTTATGACGTGTGTTCAACGGCATTTCGTCAATAGTGATGTAGAAGATAAATTGCTCCAACGATCCTGTGATTTATTTGGTGCCATATACTCGAACTTCATACGAATTTCTCTCTGCCTAATGGTCGAAGTTACTAGTAGTAAATAAAGGTTACGTCTTAAAAAGTCACCATCCTCTTGCAGTCTACTTAAGATTGTATTGCAAAGATTTCATCGAAGTATGTTACAGAATTATACTATTGGTCCAGAAATTGATAATTCTGGATGAATTTATAATTCTTTTTCGTGAAACGAGCCAGTTTCACGAAAACGTTAATCTAGTATTCGGAATAGATTTCTATTAGAATGTTTCCGGTTTGGGAAACGCATTATGCGAGATTAACGTTCTGCTATGTTAGCATTTCCATGTCAGTATATTCATTGAATGTGAAATCCATTATCAGTAAACACAATAATAAAAGATTGATAAAAAAACAGAAATACACCAGGACTAATTAAGATTATACGTAATTACGAAAAAGGCGGAGGTTACATAAAGTTATAACAGTGAAGTAGAATTCAATATATAAATGTCAAAGTTTGACAGTAATGTTTTTGATTGAAATTACATCGTTTTACAACATTGCCAAATGTGTTTTTCAGGAAAGTACAGAGTGATTTTATATGTTTGAGGACAGTTTAAATTTCGCGCGGTGGATTCTAGGGGATTTGACATGTTAAGAGTGGCCATTGTGAGTATCGGTCCTGTCAACTGCCTGTGCGACACGTTATTTATTATTCGTTATTTATATTCATTTTATTCGTTATAATTTGCTTCATTTTTACTTGCAATCTGTTCTTCTTAGAGCTACTGTTTATATTTCATTCAATTTTTTTATCACATTTACATTAATTTTCTGCTTAGAAAATCAATATGAAATTGATTTTTTGAAGATCTGTTGTCAATATTTTATCATCCATCCAAAATCTATTTGCTACGCTACTGGTTACGAATTCAAAACCAAATCGCCAACGTGACAAAAATTTAGCAAGGCGCGAAATTTAAACTGTCCTCAAACATTTAAAATCACTCAGTATATTATAAAAGAAACAGTGTTAAACATTCTTCTTTATTCTAAATATCGTACAATAACACGTGTTTGTGGACTACAAGTCCGAACATTATGAACCTGGTGAAGACGTATGAAGGATTTTACAAATTTTGATGTTGAGATTTTCGATTCAGAACCGAATGAAGAATATCGTTGTGTGTAGCTTCTTTTATAGCATGCGTTTAAATAAATTTTACCTCAAAGTAGTCTTTGAAATTATAACTATGTCTTAGCCTGTTAATGAAGCTCTTAATACGAATTTTATCTCGTATAAGTTATTTAAATGAAATATGTTTATTCGCAAAAACAAGTCAGATTTTCTAAAAATTGTGGTGCCCTCTATCTTGTTCGAAACATTTCTCAGATCTTCTTCTAATAGAGAAAAAGAAACGTTTTTAAGGATCATATCGTTAATCCTTTCAGCAATTCTGATTTGAAGGTCTGCCAGAGCGGGTATCTGTATCAGATAAATTGAGTTCTTTAAGAAAGGCGATAAAAAGAAATCATAGAGGGATAATATCACAAGGTCTTGGTGGAAATTTCTGTTCGGTGTTTAAATTTATCAACCGATTTTGAAGAAAAAAGACAACGTTGGGGAACTCACTTCTAAATTTTTCTAATCGATCTTTAAGAGAATATTGCCATTCTCAGTCAATCTTACATCGATTTCAAAAATAAGATTCAACCATGAATGATTTATGTTGTACAGTAAAAACCATTTTAAATCAATTTTAAACTACATTAAAATTCCTGTCAACCATGCATCTAAACGAATACTTTGTCAAATGGACAATTAATACAACTGGAAAGTTTGTATTGGAATGGACAACTAATACAACTGGAAAGTTTGTATTGGGATGGACTACTAGAGGTAAAATTTATTTGAACGCTGTTTATATGTAGCAATTTATAGTTTCTGTTCTTTCTCTATTATTTTACACACAACTATATAAGTATAGATCATTATTGTTTTAATTAAGAAGAAAAGAAGCGATGTAGATGTTAAGATTGCGGTAAGGACTCACTTCATTAGTATTATATTTTACTGTTTAATCAATATGATATCTCCATTTATGTGCATAATACTTATGCACTTCATTCGTAATAAACGTATAGATTAGAAAGCCGATGTTGTTGTAACCATCTAAAATTGCATAATCGCAATGCGTGCAATTTTCTATAATCCAAACGCAAATAAAGATAGCTTAGAGATGTTGAACGCATATAAATGCGGAATAGTATTAAAAATGTTTTTAGCTAATGCTTATTTGAATAATTATCGATAGAATATGAAAATTACCTATTCTAATTTGTTTGTTTATGCTGCCTCAAAACATAGTATAAATTCATTGTCAAAATATACTACCGGCACATTGTTACAATTCCGATGAATTTTCTATAGTTTGTAGTTAATATATGAGGTTGGGATGAAAACACGCAATCGCATATAGAGGTCCAGCTAAATTTCTAACGGTTTTATTCGCAATATTGGTGTCGTATTTAAAAAGATTAGAAGTTGTGATTCATCCTCGTCACAAGAATATTTATAATCTAGATTTATAATCGTCCGTATCGGTTTATATATACTACTATGGCCAGACTGTGGCAACAAAGATACGGACGCTTAAGTTGGCCTAGTTTTACCGTGGTTTTGGCCTTGTCAGATATTTTATGTCAAAATAATTATTGATATTTTGTCATTATGCTGTAGAGAAATGTTATTGAGAAAATGCAAAATTACATTACTTGGGGAGGGATGGTTAATAAGAAGATTGAGTGATAGGTTTGGAGTGTCCAAAAGCACTATTCATGATACTTAAAATAAATGGCAGCATCGCGGAGTAGTAGAAAGAAAAATAGGTTCTGGTCGTAGAAGTGCATCAAATCCTTTTCGAGACGAACACATTTAATTTTTAAGAAATAATCCATTTGATGCAGTGGTAAGTGCTCGGTACATAACGCAATTCCCGGGTTGTATCCGTATAGCAAAAAATAGAATTAGGAAAAACTTTTGATTGACCGGGTGTTTGTTGAAATGTTGAGGAAAGATATAATTCTCATACTTAAACTACAATTGCGACCTTCTGTGGAAATTATGCTTCCCGATGAAAAGTTCATATTTCAATGGGACAATTCGCAAGTGCATACATCTGGGATTGCTAATCAGTGGTTTAGGTATATCCAGTACCTTTGAAAATGCGAACCGCAGTTGTTCGCGATATGTCAGGGACTATCGGCAAGATAGGTATTAACATCCAAGTAAACGTTTGCTCATTGACTACTTCCAATGAACAGCTTGGAGAAAACAAAGCAAATTTTCTACGGCGATTTATTACTTGTGATGGAACATGGATTTTTTTGCTGTTTACACTTGTTTACTCCAAGCTATTTTAAAATTAAACGCAACATATCAACCTAGTTCGTTCCAAAATAGAAACAAATAGGAATTCATGCTTGATAAGGATAATGGCAGCTAATCATCCTCATGCAATATATAAACTGATTGAAGTGCATGAAATTGCTTCAATTCATTCAAATTGTTTACAGGCATATAGCTAAAAATAGGAGATGGGATTTCGCCGAGTAGTATTCTTCAAATCGTCAATATAATGCTGCTGCTCTATGTTAAAAATAAGTACTAAAATACAACTAACTACGATAAAAGACAGATATAAGTAAAAACAATATAACGTGATGGTCTTGAGCCTCGTGGAAACATTAAATAGATGAATATAGCGATATTAACATATACCAAATATGCCAAAATGGAGTAACATAGTATTTTGGAAAATTAAATATCCAAATAGTACCTTTCTTCCGCGGCGGTTGCTGTTTTAATGCGATGTTCTGAATCATGCACGTTACTTATATCGATAAACTTTGCTGTAAACCAAGCATTTCATGCATCTCTGTAGATAAAAATCGGGTAATAATAAACAACCAAGAAAACAACGAAAGAAGTAAACACAAGACTACTGCACTAGTAACATCTAACTGCAACAAATAGCTAAAATACTAAGATTTAGAACAGCAAAACAGAAAAACCGAAACAATATATTGGTCGTGACCTACCTATAATTTGATCGATCTTACTACTCTCTACCAAAGTCTGCACGACAGCAATAAAGAATACGTTACGCCACAGGTATATTTGCAGTTATATATACAAGTGTCTAAACTGGCTTTTATGCAATAAAATGTAAACAATCTTTCTAGAGATAATAAACGAACTACTTCCAGAGTTGAACCGTGTCATGATGAGGTAATATAAAAAAAGAAATAAGAGTAGGAGAGAAAGAAAAATAAGAAGAAAAACAAACCTTCTGTCAAAAAGGTTCTTGCCTCTAACGTGGTTTACACGTCGAGTTAGCGTGCCACTTTGGTTTCCCCTATGAAGAAGCCTCCTAGACGGAGGCGAAACGTCGACATCCCACCTTTCTCTTTCGGTCTCTTTCTTTTTTTCCTTTTTTCTCTCGTATCCCCCCCCCCCCTTCTGTCTCTATTTCTTTCTCTTATTCTTTTCACCTTTCTTTCTCTTATTCTTTTCACCTTTCTTTCTATTTCACGTCCCCCACCCTTTATCATTTTTTCTTTTTTTTTCTTCTTATTTTTCTTTCTCCTCCTACTCTTATTTCTTTTTTTTATATTATCTCATCATGATACGGTCCAATTCCGGAAGTAGTTCGTTTATTACTAACTCTGGCCGTGAAAACCTACGTATTCAATCTTTCTAGAGACGATTTCTGTTTGGTAAGTTCGAAAAATGTCAAAAGCGGCACCTCCACGGTTTCGTAATAATTCAAATCAAATAAAAAAGGGAATTTTAAGAAAATAATAATAGTAACTATCTATTCATGACACACTGCAAAATAGTGCACAACACTGACCTTCCTAACCAGCGTTAATATTTGCACAATTAAAATAATTTGAAATTAGTTTACCGATCTGTCGACGCACTCTTACTTGAATTTGGCAAAGTCGGAATATTTTTCTAAATACTGTCAATTTTAGCTATTATATTTCGCGTTACCTACAGTGCGTAATGAGCGTACATCGTCCATTATTTGCAGTGTACTAACGCCAATAAACGATTTCGTATCCTACAAAATCATCGTGAATTGTTTGTAACTCCGCCTCAACTTGGGAGATCTTGAAATATCGCAGGATTTTGTTGAATAGCATTTCCTTTCGTAACGCTACAGACTTTCTTGCGTAGAAATCCTCAAATGTCTTTAACCACGTTCTACAGCGAGTTGTGGTGGCTGAAGAATCTCAGAACAGAAGTTCTCGCGTACGTTGAGGGCAAACATCTTACGCATGGACATCTTCCAATTTTTGCAGCTGAGAGATGTAAGGCATGTGGCACATTGTTGCGGCACTATCAGTTACAAATATTAACACTCAGTTTCTTGAACGGTGAAATTTAGCACCATCTCGTAATTGTTTTACCAGTTTGTAACCAACTATACTCGGGGCACGCTAAATTCTGGTACACATCATTAAAATTATGTCGTCATAGTCGTATAGGTATGTTACATAAAAAAGGATCAATATTTACAATTCAGATAGAAAAAAGTGAGTACTTTTTCCTTTACTGCAATAAATACGTTCCAAAAAATAATAGGAACATATATTTAGATCTGAATATAAATAAAATTTTTAGCGTTTTAGTTATTTCGCAATATAATTATTGGGAAGGAAAGGAGATACACGATGCAATCAAGCATGCAACAAGAGAACTACACTAAATGAGCGCTTTTCACCTCCGTATAATCTGTAAGTGCTTTGCCACTTAGTCCTGTGTTTATCTCATTCACATCCTGCTCTTCTTTATTTTGTATTAGAATAGTTTTTATTAGAACTAGTACTGGTAACATTACGCGTTGAAAATGTCGAAGGCATTGTGTAAATACGAACAGGAAATAGTAAGTTCTATGATAAATTAATTTGAAAGAAAATGTGATAATAAAGGACCTTTAATACCAGTTGAAGCTGTTAGAGCAGTAATTTCTATTAATGATTTCTTTTAATAATAATTAATACATAATTTTAACATGTTATTGCTGCTGCAAACATTCCCGCAAGTTTATCATTTGCAAGTCAGATATCACATGTTTTAAGAGCTGAAATTTTGTTGTTTTATTTAATCATACGAGTTAACCTCAACATTAATCAATTTATCACATTAACGTAATACGAATTAGGCTTAATTTATAACTTGAATTTACAAATATAAACATCGGCGATAATCTGTTATTATTGTTGACAGCGTTGAGAGCAAAAGTTTGGCAGCAATCAGACGTTACAATTTTCGTCACAGTTATGAATGACGTGTGCTCCGAGTGTAATAAGAATGAATGTGACGGTTTAAGATTTCAGTGTATGCATTACAAAATTAATAAAAGAATTTTTTAAAATCTGTTGTCTTCTCCACACATAACCACGATTTTTTTATTGTATAATTCGGATTTAATACCGTTTTTGATTTCTTCTCGTAGAGATAGTAGATACGTCCACAATGTTTTCCGACCTGCTGATTTTATGGTGGGACTATATTTATTTAAGAAATGTCGTAATGATTGAGTACATTAAATGGTAAATTACATGCCGTCAACATCCTTGAACAACACGCAACAATACTGGTACCAAAGTGCATAGTTTACCACTAACAGTTTAACAATTACCGCAAAACTTGACTGATCGAGTGGAGATATAGATTCAGCGGCTTACCATCCACGTTCGCAATTGTCGGTCAATTGTAGTTAGTAACATTTAGTATTAACCGTTTCCCCGGATTTTAACAGGTCATAATAGACCACGCTCCTGTGGTCCCACCAAACAGAGCATTGACTTTCTACCAAAACGATTCGGTCTTTCGGTCGATGTGGATGGTGCGCCTGGGTCTATCCATGATCTTTTACGCTTGAGATTTTCAAAATAAATTCACTTTTCATACCTTGTAACTATACGATGCAGAAAGGATTTCCTTTTCTACCGAGCGAGCAAAACGTTACATGTGTTTTTGCGCTTTTCCATTTGCCTGTTATTTAACTCATGTGGTATCCAAGTACCGGTCTTCTGAATCTTTCCCATCCCTCGTAGCCGATTGGAAATAGCTTGTTGATTAAGGCCTAATTACTTGGCGAGTTGCTTTTGGGTTTGCGAATCACCTTCGTCCAACAATGCTTGCAATTCCACATATTCGTATTTCTTTGGTGGTTTCCCACGTTCCTTGTCTGCAGCATCGAGATCTTCACTTTTGAAACGCCGAAACCATCATTCACACGTATCTTGCGAAGGAGCATGTTAGCACCGTAAGCTTCTCCAAGTATGATTCAGCAGCAGTTTTCTTCGAATAAAAACAAAACATTATTGCTGTCTGCGAATGCTCTTTGTTCGGTATAAATTTCGACATATAGAACATAACAACATAACACTATGCACACACTTTTCCAATGTATCACTTGTAGGAGTCTCACACTTGTTGATGACACAACAAAATGGCGCAGTGTCAAATCTTTATAGCACAAATTGCATTGGTGGGGCATCTGTTGCCCATTCCATACTTGTACACCTGGTAAATCATTAAAGGGGCTAGAAGATTATGATTAAGAGAGTGATGATGGATATCGGATAGTGTAGTATACATGTCATATTCCAGTTTTGGAACATAGTAGGCGCGTAGTTAACGCTCCTTGTTATCAGTTAGATAATTCAGCACAATAATGAAAAGTGTATAGAAATCGACAAAAGAAAATGTTAACCTGTCTAGATATTTTTACTAAAAAATTATTAAACTAATTTCAACTATGCATCGTAAGATAAATAAATATAAAGGATAATAATCGAAATTTATAATCAAGAAAAAATGCCTTTGGAATCGTTCCAAAGACTATATTATATACAATTGCGTAACACATGCAATTACACTATAGAAATATATAAAAATATTTTAGCTAAACACAGATGAATATAATAAATCGTGTAATACATGCAATTAATCGATTGAAGTACGTAACGATATTTTAGTTAACTTTACACGAATATATATATAAAAAAAAGTTCTTTCAATACTTCATTCGTTTGCTTGTATTGACACGTTATTTTACAAAATGCATTTCTACTTAACTAATTGGCAAGTTGGTGGATCTAAATACATTTACCCTACATTGTAGCAGAGATACACACCTGGAACTTAAACCAAATGGGGCTCGAAAACAAGGCACGCCCCGCTGCCGTCGTCTTCTGAACGCCTGTTCTATTAGTTTTGACTCCGACTGCGGATCTATCCTCCAAAAGCTACCTTTACCAGGTTCTTCTTGACTCCGAGGAACCTATTGAAGTAGGAACTTTATTATTGAGAAATATAAATGGAAGTTTAAATCGTCATAATTAGTCAATCATACAGGTAAATCGCTGTAGCATGGCGAGAACCGACGTATTCCGATCGTGTATTCGGGCGAGATCGGTGAATGAGTAAATGTTAGTTACTGTGATCATAGGCGTAATACAAGGCTTGCGGTACGCAAGCAATCGACGATTAATTAATAATTACAAAATAAATTAGTTTATATATTTATTTGTTTATATTCAATCATTTAGTAAAAGACACAATTTAAATCTTTCTAGAATTTATTTTACTACACTTTCAACATTTACTTATAAATCTATAAGGAGTGACAATGCACGCCACTGCCACAGTTTGAATTTGACGCCACTTTTGAATCATTGCGCATTCAATGCTCTCGCCACGTTATGGCTATTTTATTATTATTTTCATGTTACAGTTTACTTTCAATATATAATACTTCATAACATCTAAACAAGTACTGCCAAGGACTCATGAAATTAGGAACCTAAACTAATCATTGTAATAAAAAAGTTTAAGTCTTCCTAGAATTTATATATATCGCGAACAGAACAATTTAATGGCAAGGATGTTTTAAAATTAAAATAATACGAAGCTTCCGTTGGTTTTTAATAATAAATTATAATTTCCTTCTAATTACTAATGTTAAAATTTTTTCCGAAAAAATATCGGTTTCGGTAGGATTTGAACCTACGCCCTTGCTTTCCCGGAGAACGTTTTACCAGTAGACCACGGAACAACATCCCGTGGTCTAGTGATAATCACCAACGTTGACATTTTTTTTTTTCGAAAAAATATCGGTTTCGGTAGGATTTATGTGACGTAGTTCCGATATTTTTTCGGAAAAATTTTAGTATTGATAATTACAAGGTTTCTTAACATCTTCAATACTGATTACAAAAACTGACGTAACAAGGAATTTATTTCTACTTAAAACATGACAAATTAAGAACTTTTTGTTTAGTTCCTTGAAATATTGCAAGGTGTTTTAGAACATCAGAATATAAACTGTTTATGTATAAAAACGCAGAATTTTGAAAAAAATTCAATCTATTCTACTGTACGAGTTCTGTCTCAAAATTAATCAGAATTAATTGTATGCGCTCAATGTGACAACAGTGCAGGAAACCGGAGTCGACCACATATGAGTGGAGGGGATAAGTACACAACCAGAACAAACATAAATTTTGCAGTAAACTGGGAAAAACTATTTCAGAGATACCACAAATGATAAGAACAGCATATGGAGATGTTGCGCTGTCGTCGGTACAAATCTTTAGTCGGTACAAGGCTTTCGAAGATGGCCGCGAAGCCAATGCAGATGAAAGCATGGTGAACGTGTGTTCTGTGTTAGTACCAGATAGACGGTTGGCACTCAGAGTGATTACACATGAGGTCAGCATGAGTAAGGACACTATGATAAAGCGTGGAATGACATGCTCCTGCATCACTGCTGCCGAAGAAAGCTCGCATGAGCAAATCCTGTCCACAAAGAATTCGTACCGCAAGGCAGGGAAGTAAATCAAACTTTTCCTCGCGAAGGCCTTGAACTCTTGAGGAAAACAGTTTTGCGTATGCGATCTGACATTGTTGCTCATTGTCGGTTAGGAAATACTCCCGCACCCGTTCAATAAGTTCAGACATGGCTCCATGTGGTTATTTCCTTTTTCCAACGCTTAAACAGAAATAGAAGGGTTCCAATTACGGAACAATAAACAACACCCAAAGAGTCACGACGCAGGCTCTAAACATCCTAACGGAGCAAGACTTCCAGAATTTTTACCAGGAATGGAAAACCTACCGGAGACGCTGTGTGCATATCAAAGGAGCATGCTTTGAAGGAGATAATATTAAATTGTAGATACAATTAATTAAACACCTTAAACCTATTAATTTTCATTAATTCTGAGACATACCTTGTATATATTATTCTTTTTCCCTTTTTGGAATTGCTTACATTTTCAACTCGACTTACCTTGATAAAGTATCTATTGAGACTAAGATTGTGCCTTATCGAGTTTTGCCAGCCCTTATCAGCCGTCCTATAGTACGGATAGTTTTTCGTAATATAACTATAAATCCCGGATAACGTGAGTTGCTTGTCCGGCGCGCTAGCTATTGCTTGGACAATAAGCTGAGCGTAGGAATACGGTGGTTTCGAATCGTCCTTACTACTACTAGCGCCATAACCATCGTTTATAACGACAGGCGGAATCTAATAAAATAAATTAAATTTAAACTAAAATATGGATTAGATTAACAAGAATTGATATAACAATTTGCAAATAAATTATTGGGCGTGTTTTTTTATTCCTCAACTACACTCATACGAGTACTCAAATATTAATAAGAATGTATTTTAAAATTGGATAAATTTGATAAAAAATCACTAGAATGATTTCTTGAAACAATAAAAGAGAAACACGTCTAATAAGTTACATTATTTTATTTGACCTGTATTATATATACACTACCGCTCAAAAGTGTTTAGGCACTTTCACTAACTGCAGAAATGTATAAGAACTCAGCAAAGATGTTAATATTTATTTTTTATGTACAGATACTCGTACATGAATAAAAATATATTAAATATGAAAATTAAAACGTTTAATTTAAATTTTGCTTTCATCTATGTGACCTCCTCTTGATTTAATAATTGCAGCACACAATCGAGGCATTCTCGCAATAAGTTTTGCCAGAGCTTCTTGTGTTATTGAGGTCCAACTCGATCGCAATGTGTTCCACACGTCAGTAGCTGATGTCAGAGCCGATTTCCGTACTTCCCGATCTAGTTCTTCCCATAGTAACTCGATTGGATTCAAGTCGGGGTCTGGGGAGGCCATTCCATAATTTTGAGAATTCCTTCCTCTTCTAAATGGCGTAAATAGTCTTTACATAATTTAGAGGAATATTTTGGGTCATTATCTTGCTGGAAGATAAAATTTTGACCCAAAAATCGAATTCCGGAAGGTATTGCGTGGTTCTCCAAAATTTCGCGGTAGCCTTCTTTTTTTAACATACCGTCAATTTTCACAATGTTCCCTACACTAGTGCCAGCAAAACAGCCCCAAATGATGATTGAACCTCCACCATGCTTCATGGTAGTAGCAATACACTCTTCTCTGGCACGTTCACCCACAGATCTTCTTACGAATATGCGGCTTCGGGTTCCGAACAGCTCAAATTTGGACTCATCCGTCTATAGGACGTTGTTCCACTCCTCTATGGTGCAGTGTTGGTGTTCACGAGCCTATTTAAGTTGCTTTTGCTTGTTTTGTTTGCGTATGGCTTTTTCATCACAATACGTCCGTGGAGCCCGGCTTTCTGTAGGCGACGTTTGACTGTAGAAACACTGACTAGTTTTTGGCGACCAACATTTAATTCTGCGGTGATTTCCGGGGTTGTTTTGCGTCTATTTAACTTGCTGGTAACCACTATTCTGCGATCATTTTCAGATGTTGTCGCTTTTGGCCTTCCACTCCGTCTTTTATTAAGAAAACTGCCAGTTTCCCGATATTTTTACGTTATAGTCAACCGTAGCGTGGTGTATTTTCATTTTTTTGGCAATTTCTCGATTACTTATGCCACTATTATGGTAAGCTATTATATGCGCACGTGTTTCCGTACTAATTTCTCTTTGCGGAGGCATTTTAAAAAATTGTCACACGATATTTCGCTCACAACGTGAATAGAGTAAATACTACACTGCAACTGACCATAGGTTACAAATTTCACTATAATCTTCTAGGAAGGTAAATTACCTTACTAATTTACTTACTAAACATTATTACCTACAATCTAACAGATGACTAAATTTACCAAGTAAATTCAGAGTGATTTTTATTGTAATTGCACCCCAATAAACAGTTTATGGTAATCCGACCAAGTGCAGGTTAATGATAGTAAACTTTATGCGATATAATAGGTGTTTATCTTACTGAACCACATTTTAAATACGTATTTAATTTTATTATAATGTTGTTTTGGTAAATATAATACTTTATGAATAATTTATGAAAACAGGGGTGCCTAAACACTTTTGAGCGGTAGTGTAGATACGCAGACTTTTCAAAGTTCTTGACGCACTATTATTACATCGATGTACACTAAAAGACTGTAATGCTATTAATTCTATGGCCAGGTTTAAACAATACCAATTTCCAATCAACACGTATAATATGTTAAACAGTTTTATGGGTTATTTTAAAAAGTCTGAAATGGCGTTAGTAATGACGGGGACAATCACAGCCCAAAGACGATTCATTATGGTGTTTATCCGACATATCATCAACCAAAAAATTATGATGCTGTCACCCAAAAACTTTCTTCATTAAAAAGAAATAAAAACAAATGCGAACAGGCTTGTCGAGAAAGTAAAGCAGGCTCGCATATTGCATTGCGTGCTGGTTCCACACCATCGTGGCTGCATACGTGTCACTTTTTTTCCAGCCTTAATTTAAGCCAAATCTCCTTGCTGTGCATTCACGTTTGCGTAGCTGGCAATTGTTTGAAAATGGCTACGGCTACAGAATTATGCTAATATGAAATCTGCAGTTATTTGGTTTCTAATGCCAAATGTTCGAATTATTGAGATTTATAGGCAAATTAAATAAGTGACAGATCAATGACTAAAATATTCTGCGAGAAATTAGTGTATCATGTTCAATGAAAGAAGGACAGAGAACTTCTTGAAAATAGGTCCTTCATATCTCTCTTATATGAAGTGGTGACGCATCACCTTAGCTAGAAGAAAAAAAACGTGTACTTGCTAGGTTTCCAAACTTTTGATAAAAGTCTACAAGACATAACGGATGGGAACAGTCTTTAATTGTTTTACTTGATATGATGAAGCTGGTGACGAATTTCTCGACCGCATTGTAACGGGAGATGAGATATGAATTTAGTACAAAACACATGAATCCAAGCCCAAGTTCTCTTCCAAGATCCAGAAAAAAAGTTAAATTTGATCACAAAAAGACTGCTGGCAATTGTATTTTCGAAGTTTCGGGGCTTATGAAGCGTACTATAAGACTCCTCAACAACTTCAACGCAACATTTAAAATAAGGGCTGTGGAACATTATCTAACGGGATCGTGTTGATTCATGCAGCACTTAGCCTTATCAGCTGCGAGAGCAGAATAAACTGCAATGGTTTAAACGGGACATTTCTTCAAGGATCATCCTTATAGTCGCGACTTGATGTCAGGTAACTTTCATCTTTTCCGAAAATGCTAGAAAACTTCGAAAATGATAAAGAACTCAGAAAAGCAGTATCTTCGTGATTAAACGATTTCGTTATGATATGTCATTGAATTTGCATCTAAAAGATCTACTTGAAGAGTCCATTATATATGGATGTTTCATTTGAAATGAGAAAGTTCATATAATTTCCACTGTAATTAAGTATACAATAAAATTATAACAATTTTTGGAAAGTAGATTTTGAAAACCATTGTTTTATGACTTTTAAAGAAATATTTAACTGGTGGCGTTGTAAATAATCTTGTGTATGTTGCACATGTAAAGTGTAACAAAATCACACTGGTGTTAGTGACACGCTTACATATGTACCATTATGGGAGTAAAATGGTACGATAGTAAAGGCACGAGAAAACTATGAAAAAATTGAGTCTTTGGCGCAAATTATGTCAACCAGTGGTGTAAATTCATGCTACATGTCGTTTGGTTTTTTCTTTCTTTTACGGGTCGAAGGTAAAAAATGGTACAAACTTACACTATTGGTTATTAAATTTAAAACCACCTTAAGAAGTCTATTACGATTTAATTAAACACAAAACAACGCATCTTTAATGAGAAAACGCACTTTTCTTAGAAATTATAATACTAAAATGGAGGAGATTATATTATATTATAAGAATTATCACACTTATACAGCTACTTAACGATTTATTGCTAATTTATTTAAAATCCCACCATTAATTTTAATCCAGTCCCAATAAGGGCACTTCTATAAATCTTGACTTTGGAAATATTCCTACACCATATATTAAAAGTCTATGTTATATTGTCATAATATGTTTGGGCAAATTATAAGCAATAGTGTATACAAAAAAGCGTTATTTTACTTGAAATATCTTCATTTAATCCATTATTATCGTAAATTTCAAGGTAGAAATCCTCAGATTAAAAAAAAAACTGAGCTTGTATTTTTTATATGTGTTATAAATCAATGCACACTATCAGCCATAAGCGTTTACCCACCTGCATAATTGCAGATTATTCAAAGAAAAGCTAATCTGTGATCTTTGTTAGCAAATTCATAAGGACTTTGTTTTTATAACTGTCGCAGTTCTTCATATAAGTACAGGATAAAGGTTTATTTTATTACTTTTCAAATTGTTTTTGTAATTTTTTAAGGGTGGGTAAACACTTATGGACATTACCGTCTATAGAAGTTTGGCCAAGGGAGAAAGTTTTATAATACTTTAATTCAATAAGCTTTATTGCATTCAACGACGATAAATACATCTGCAACTAAAATAATGAAAGTATTACGAAGAAAAGTAATAATTAAGCAGTTCACGGCTTGGAACAATCATCCTCATTTACAGCGGATTATTCTAATCTATTTATTAAATAAGTTGTATCGATGGGACCAAGCAGATAAAGATTTTATTGTATGGCCTCTCTCTCTCTCTCTCTTAGGTCTCGTTCCTGCCCGCCTCAAACATTTACTGCGATTACCAAACTCAACAGTTCAGTTTGAATATTGTTATGATCACCAGTACAGTGAACAACACCGTTCGACATGCCTCGTGGTAAATCAATAGGTGTTGCTAAACGATCCTGCACAATAATTTTGTATAAAGAATGTTTTGCCCGCAGGCATATGGGTGAAAAATTAAATCTAGCCGCGTCGACAGTAAAATACACCATTCACCGATATCAAGGAACAGGCGACATAGAGGACCGTGGCCGTCCAGGTGCCTCACGAATAACCACACCAGCACACGATCGCGTACTACAACTATCAAGTAAGCGAAGTTGTAGAAAAACAGCAACAGAAATAGCGAGCAAATTCAATCGCGGACGTCAGCGTCCGTTTTTAGTTACCATCGTCAAACGCCAGCTGGCCGAAGGAAATTTACATGGTTGCGTGGCAGCTCGTTTACTACACTCGGTTAACCGAATGAAAAGTCTACAGTGGGCCCATGAACATCGAGATGGCACTGTAGAACAGTGGCAAAACGTCCTATGGACTGAGGAATCAATATTTAAAATGTGTTTTGTTAAAGCAGAAGAACGTTTTTCAGACGTTCCGGTAATGAAAGGATGCTTTCTAAATGCATTGTACCAACAACAAAACACAGTGGCGGCTCAGTTGGGGGTTGCTTTTCTTACTCAGGAACAGGAACGTTACATCGAATCTAAAGAATAATGCCGAAATAGCACTACCGCGAAATATTGAAGACTCTTGCAATTCCTTCTGGGCTGCGACTAATCGGCAAAAATTTTACATTCATACAAGATAACGATCCGAAACACAGCCAGAATATGTAAGCAATATCTGAATGAGGAAAATTAAACAGATATTTTACAAGTTATAACATGGCCACCACAGAGTCCAGATTTTAACCCTATTGAATTACTGCGGGATGAACTTGATAGAAGAGCTTAAAGTATCGGTCCTACTTTCAAGAAGCAGCTTTGGAATATCATTCAGCAAGAATGGAACAACATTCCAGGCGAACTCTTCAAAAATTTAATCGAAAAGATGCCGCCGAGTTGTTCGAGGGATAATCAACGCACAAGGTGGATTTTTTGACGAAAAGAATGTTTAAGAACTTTGTTAGTAATGAATTAGGAAAAAATAAAACTTTGCATTAGATGTTGATAGTTATTATTTTTACAGTATACAGCATTTTTACATTCATTTATTCAGTATTAATTGCCTTCTATTTTTAACTTCTACGGACGGTATTACATATTTTGGTTTATGTCAAAATTAGTAGTTAACATCTCTTTTTATTACAAGAAGAAAAGCTATGAAAAACATTAAGTATAGAAAGACACGTTTATCGATGCTGTTCAGTCAAATTCGTTACGTGTGTCAATATCTTTGAACAGTCTGTGTATATGACGAAAACTTACAGAACTTCCATTAGAAGTGGCTTGTCTATATTCCGGACTATGGCTAGATTGCATATGATGGCTACCATCGCTGTGAGCAACTTGAGCTGCTACCATATGTAAGTCCGTTTGAACATATCTAGGACCACCTACATATATAAATATACACATAAAACATATCTGGCAATTTAGCGCAGTCTTCTCCAGCAAGTTAGGAAGAAAGACTAAACAAAAATAATCTTTTACCTCTAGGACTAGCAGGACAACTGTTGGCAGCACTAATCGTACCAGTTGGCGAGGGGAACGGGCTCCCGAAGCTATCCGAATCCGGTATGCTAATTTTTAACGGTGGTAAAGGGTACGACGATTGGTGAGATCCCCCGCCTGACCTATCGCGTACCCTATTATTGGGAGAACCCATTTTTGGTGGTGGTTCGCTGTTCTCGTCCACTAACGATTGAAACATCAGCTTAATATTTGTACTGGGAAATCTAAAAGTACACCTGAAAATAAAAAAAAACAATTGAAAGTGATTGAATCGAGGTGAGGTAAAGAAAATACTATTCTCTGTCATGTCATGTATTAATAATCTCGTATCTGCTTATTTTAGCCAGCAACCGCTATCCAAGTAATTCTATTTATAGCGTCTAGACTATTTATAAGGAACAACGTATCCTCTAAACACAATGCGTATCAACAACAATTATTACGAGGCATCCAAGTTGTTTCGTCTTGTCTCTAACTCTTGCTACGAACGTACAGTAATTATATTTATAGCAGATAAGTTATTTTTAACTTCGCGTCTTCTGTATGCTACACATGAAACGAGTAATTACATTTCGTCTTATCTACTGGAAGCAATCTCTCGACGGAGGTGCATCCTTTAATTTAATAAATCGCCTCGCAAGCTCAATACATCGTGATTGCTGCTGAAGACATGTGTCAGGAACATCCCACGATGCCATACGATATGGATCGATTTATTCTAATGTAATAGCGGATTCGACAACGCAGGGGTTCGTTTCCACGTTCATAGAGGAAATAGTTAATATAACGAATCATGGTATTCCTCTTCAGGAATCACAAAGTAAGCTAGAATAGTTAATTATTGGTAATAATTTTTTTCGAGACGAGAATATAAAATAAAAACGTGTCGATGATTATTAAAAATATCAATATCGAATTGAATAGATTACTCAAGCGTTGAGCATTAACCGAAGTTCTTCAGTGACCCTTCAATTCTCCACTTTCTGAATATCTGTTCTTGAATTTGTAAAATACAGATCACAATGATTTATGTTTTGCAAGTAAAATCACTCTGTGCAGTCGAAGAGATTGGTTCAACAAATAGCCGCTGGTTTTTTTTACATTTTAAATTACTGATTGATGGAATCTATAAACTTATTTAAATAAAATCTAAAAATATTAATAGTATGCAGTAATGACTTTATGCAGTCATTGAGAAAAAAAAGTTTTATAAAAGATGAAAACAAATAAGTACAGATTTTATAATGTATTCAATGCTATTTTATGCATCATGCCGTGCATCATTTACAGGTCTAGTAGCTATGAATGAAGGCTAGATTTATTCGACGTATTGTGGTGGAAAATCCCAGGAGTTTTAGTCTATTGAGTGGGCCTAATTTTCTCATTATATAAGAATATGTTATATATTGTGTGGATAGATATTTTTATACGTCCACAATATGTTTGCCATATATGTGCCGACTATAAGTATAGAAAGAAAATCATACAACTAACTTTTGAATAAGTTATTGTTTGTTCTTACAGAAACATTTTAGAAGTGTATATGCGCATGGTTTATTGTTTCTATAGGGACAAATTTTAAAGTGTGCCAGAACAAGTGGCTGGAATAGTTGCTTTAATCGAGGATGGGTAACATCAAACATACGTAGCTAAGTTGATGAATATTAACGAGTCAAGGGTTTCTAGGGCAGTAGCCAGGTATAGAAAACCAGAAGGTTACATACGAAGACCTTACAATATGACCACCTTTTAAGCCTGCAAGGATTACGTCGGAGGCGTATAACTGCAGATCGGCTTAGCTAGAGTCAGAAATACTCAAATAAGTACTCAAACCGTTCGTAATAGGTTGAGTAAGAGTGGAAGAAGGGTCAGAGTAGCCATTACAGCTTCTCGTCTTACTAGGAATCACCAAGTGGCTCGCTTAAGGTTTGCTAGGGAATATGTTAATTGAGAAATGAATGGACTCGGCCAACATATTCACAGATGAGTCAAAATTTAGACGGTGAGCGCTACTTCCAGTGCAACATCAGATCAACGTCTAATTTTAGTGGGGGCTCTATTATCCTGTAATTTTGTTCTAAAAATATAATTTCTTTTACCATATCAGCTTAATAAAAATTTTAAATATGACTTTCTATGCTTATTTGGTCTCTATATTATTAACTAAGCATATCAATTGCTTCTTGGAATATGCTAGGATATATTTAAAAGTTTCTTCAGTCATAAAATCATTCTTGTGCTATAAAAATGAATTATGTGATACAGAAAGGGACCGTTTCGACTAGGTCGATGTTTCGACAAGATCTCACTTATGTTCTACGCTCTCGTTCGGGTAACGATCGGAGACCAGCATACGCGGTCAGAAACCTGCGAATATTATTTCACATACGGTGACCACGAAAACATCCGCCTCAAATATACATATATATATATATATATGTATAATATTATATTTAATTAAATATAATATAGAGATTTTGAAGAATTTTAATTAAGTTTTTGCAGAAATATTGTATTCAGAAGTACTGGTTTTTCAGTTTCCATGGATCTTCACTAAATCAATCAATTTGAAAATGGGATATTTTGGATACGTGGTAGTAAAGCACGGATCGCCTTTTACAGATCAGATATAGCATGTACTTTCTTTGAGAATTATATCTCTTTAAGTTATGATACAATTATTCTTTTTAATGGAGAAAAATTTCAAAAAGTTAATTTGACGATGTCGTTGAGCCATCCAACGTATATTACATTTGTTTACCTGGATGTTAGGCTACGCAATAAACAGCGTTAATAATTTGAAATAATGCAAATAAAGCCGGTAGTGGTACCATCCTTCCCATATCTACGAGAATTTAGAACACAATACATCTTGTTTCCATGTGAGTAATATGTTTCGAATAATAAGTTCTTTCATAATGTGCGTATAAATATAGCATGCCTTTTATCTTTGAAATTGTTTTCAAAATTTTAAAAATAAATCTTTTAAAAATGATATGTATATACAGTGAAATTCCCCTTCGCGGACACCTCCCTTAAACGGACAGTCTCTCATGGTCCCGACAGGGTCTCATATAATTGCCATTGTTTTAACTCTTTCTTGGACGGACATTCTCTTGAACGGACGCGGACACGAGAAGATGTTCTCTTAACCGAACAAAAATAAAATAAAAAGGAACGCCTTATCTTATTTTTATATCGAGTGTATTACTATTGCATTTCTCAATCGCGCCGTGGTCCAATTTCGCTGGGACTTCCCTGAGTAAACCGGAGATTTACCAACTTTAATTTTTCGGTACAAACGCAGCTTATGTCGAGCATTTCTGCCTGGCGTGAATTGGGGACTTCCCCAAGTTGGTCGGGGATTTACCGTTCTTATTCTTTGGGTGTACGCTTTCGATTGAATCTGCTTTCAATATTAGTCTGATGTCTACGCGGAAAAGACACAGTGGGCGACACATTCATTGCAGAAATGGCTTCAAATAGAAAAATTCTCACGCTTAAACAAAAATTGAGATTGTTGAAGTTTACAATAAAGAGAAATTAAGTGTAAGGAACTTATCCAAGCATTTTAATATTGGAAAAATACAAGCTGCAGGTATAATTAAACATAAAGAAATCCTTCTAAACAAATGGATGTCGCACAGCAATTTGAATGAAAAAAGAAGCTTTTTGACGGGTGATGGTACTAAAATTGATAAACGGTGTTATGACTGGTTTACAGCAGCTCGGCATACCTGCTAAAGGAATCCCCTTATTCCTTTAACAGGTATGCATATGATTTTTTTAGATAAGGTTTCCTTGTATTAATGCGTTTATTTTCTTTTCATATTAAATTCTAAAATAGATAAAAAAGTGAGATTACCAATAGGTTTGTTGTGACAAAAACGCAAAAAACTTTTTTTTTTTTAGGTCCGCTAATACGATGTAAAGCAAGAGAAATAGCCGCTTCTTTGTGGCATTCTACATTCAGTGCTTCTTCTGGTTGGCTCAATAAATTTAGAATTCGCCACAATATAAGTTTTAAAGCGATTTCGGAAGAAGGAGCTTCAGTTAATGCTGAAGATGTTTCATCGTTTTTAAAAAAATGTCCTTCTTTAAAGGATATTCACCGAGAGACATCTATAATGCCGATGAGACAGGCCTGTATTTTAGGGCTCTACCCGACAAAATGCTCACATTATGTGTTGGGGGTAAGTATCCCAAAGAGAGGTTTAGAATTTTGCATTGTGCAAATATGGCGGGTGAAAAAGAAAAACTCCTAGTCATTGGTAGGGCAGCTAAACACAGAGCTTTTAAAAACATTAATATAAATAACCTGTCTGTAACTTGGAAATACAATAAGAAAGCTTAGATGACAGGACAAATTATGACAGAGTGGTTGCAAGACCTAGATTGGAAAATGGCTAAAGAAAAAAGAAACAGTTTTAGACAATGCGGGATCTCACCCGAAAGACGTTCGCTTAAATAATATAAAAATATTATTTTTACCCCCTAATTGTACATCAGCTTGTCAACCACTTGACCAGGGAATTATAAAGAATTTTAAAACTTATTACCGAAGTCTAATACTCAAACATCTGCTAGTAAACATTGAAACTGGTGGTACAGCTTTTGAGTTAATAAAGAAAATTACACCACTGGATGCAGTTTATTTGGCAAAAACCGCTTGGGACCAAGTAACCAAAGAGACAGATCAAAATTGCTTCCGCAAAGCAGGATTTAATCATGTAACTATGCAAAATGAAAACCAGTTAACTGAGGCTGATACATCTGACCTAAAAGATGATTTGCCTCTTAGTGTACTTTCAGATATCCTCAAAAATAAGAATTTATTGAAATTGACGGATAATGAAAACCTTAATGATTTTTTGAACGTAGATGAAGATTTGTTTGTTGAAGGTCCAGATTCAGAACAAGAAATTGAAATACAAGAACTTTCGGAAGATTCTGATGTCGATGAGGTTCCAGTGCCAACAGAAGCTATACCAAGTTATGGTAAAGCTATTACCCTGACCAAGCAGCTCAAAAGTTTTGTCGAAAATTATGGAGATACAGTTTTTGGAGCTTCTTTATAAATTAGAAATACAATTTCAAGACGCCATTTTAAAGAAAAAGAGAAGATAAACAACAATATATGAATTTTTGCGTCCTTAAAGTGACTATTCATTTCATTGTTTTGTATTACATACTACATCTATGTATCTATGTACATATATTATACTTTGTATGTATATATCTAATGGAAATAAACTTTTTTTTCTTAAGTTTAAAGTTTCTTATTTATTTTAAAACATTTATATACATATACGATTTAAATGTCCCAGTTTCTTTAATATATTCATTTTTCGTTAAAACACGATTTTTTGTTGTATCTACTACATATTTCTCTTATGCGGACACCCCTCCTGAACGGACATTTTCAGTTGGTCCCGTTGGTGTCCGTTCAAGGGAGATTTCACTGTATGTGATATGATATGTATATACATATATATTATCGGGGATGCAGGTAAATGAATGTGAATAACGGTAACATGAATGACATAGAAAAGTTATCTACAAAATCGTAGAAATAAATGTTATAAATGAAAATAAGGGAGTCGTAACATTAGTTTGTTTCAATTCAAAAAGAAAGTACTGGAATCAGATTGGATATACTCAAGTACAAATGAGGAATATCATTATAGCATGAAGAAGCTGTCCCAAATGCGTGGATGACTATGAAAGTAGCATTTGTTATTACAAATAGAGTAATAGTAAGTTTAAATCTGGCAAAGTTGCCAAACTTAGTGCTGACAAATAATTGAACGAAAGATTTAGATTGATTATTTTGGACTAAGTTATATCAGCGAAACAGGAATTCCGTGGTTACGATCTTAGCTTACGTATACCTTCTACAACTTTGGAAAACTTCCAAAATAAATTGTACGTTGTTATGGCAATCTTCTGAGTACAATACGCTAAATATATTTATTTTCTATTCCAACTAAAAAAAAAAAAAATGGAGAGTGATCTTTTCTTGAAATAGCTGCCTATTTCTTCTACTTTTTTGCATTAAATTGATTCTCTCTTCTGATTACAATGACATAACATACTTTGGCTATTAAGGGGATCGTTTCCTGTAGAACACATATTTAAACCTGTACTCTACCTTGTATAATTAGGAAGATCCCTGAATTTGAGACAGCATGTACATAGTAAATATTCTAAAAATTAAAGTTATACATCCCAGACAAATTTGAAGCAATCAAAACTTTTAGACTTGTTTTTTACTTCTATTTCATATAAGAAATTAAGATAGCAGCCGTATTACTACGTAATGAAATTGACATAGGAAGCTGTTCGTAGTAGCAGGATTGTTGCAAAAAAAACATCCAGCATTTGCTAAAATAATGATAGTAATAATAAGTTTGTTCTGGAATATAACAGTATAGATTACGCTAAAAGATTCATGTGTGTATATTTGGTGTAATAAATTATAAACCAAGAAAATAAAAGCAAAGTGACAATTGTAATACACATGATGTACCTGAGAACTGTGTAAAATGTTTGATCGATTAGATACTGTTTTAATAACTGCATTAAATAATTAAAAATTTCAATACAATGCCAGATGGTTCATTACAGTGGTTTTTAGCTTAATAGTGTTGACATCAATATATACAAGGATAGTACGGTAAGTATATTAGTATCTCTAAATACTGGTTTACAAGTATCCCCGTAATTTACCCTTGCAATTGATTATTAGTTCAGCAAATGAGATATTGAAAGTATTTTAGTAACATTCAATTTAAGATTGTTACCTGTAAATCATTATCGGATATTATGCCTAAACTAGGAAATAAACATTAATAATAAAAATTTGTGAATACTCGGAGTTAAACGATTGATTTCTTGATCAATGCAATACAATATACAGTATAATTTCTTTAATCCGGTCAATTAGATATAAGGAACCGTTCGGATATGCTTCTTTGTTGCCTGTGAAAATGTTTTACACAAATTAGTGGTAGTACTGCACGCCTATCCCCTATAAGTGTACTATTAAAGACTGTGGCAGTGTTGCCAATAGTCGCTTTATTACAGGCCGAAACTGCAATAAACCGAATTTTACGGTAATTAATAGTTTTTTTTTAATATATTGTGTTCATTTTTTAATCCGATTTTTTTTTTTGATTTGCTTATCTGAAGTGCACTGTCAACACTTCCTCCAAATTCTAGCTTTTCAGATGAAGCAAACGTCACTAAATGCCTTAAGGAATTTAGCTTGAAAGACGTCGTTTTCTTGTTACCGTATGCATGGAGCACTCTTTCATCCTAAACAGTTGAAAAAACTGGCACAAAATCCCCAGCAAGAGTTTTTTGAAGACAAAAGTATTGCCCAGTATGAGCCGGATGATTTAATTTCATTAGAAGTTTTAAAATAAAAACTTTCGTCAAAAAAGACTTAATGGTGATTTTTAGCATGTTAAATTCAGTTCGCGGGGAAAATGTTACCGAACACGAGGTGTTTAAGTGAGTACAGAGATATGAGGATTTGCTACCTACCGAAGAACCTGATGAAGAAGAAAATGCCAAAAAGGAAGAGGAAACAGTGATGAATAACAATATTGTAAAACATCAAGCAGTAATAAGAATATTTGATACGTGCTTAAATTGGGCAGAACAAGACAATATTCTAATGGTCGATAATATTCTCACAATACAAGGATTAAAGGACGAAGCTTTCTTTCTAAATCATAAAAAAGTTAAATACACTAGGGTGACAGAATATAATAGACACCTACTAATCAAAAAAAGATTCTATTCTCGTTATATATACAAAATATTTTAAAATTTTTAAATTAGACTAATATTTTGTCGATCCACCTTTACTTGCGTGAAGTGCTGCGAGTCGTCGTTGCATAGAATCTATTAAATGATTAATGGTGTCTTCTGGAATATTTAACCACTCTTATGTAACAGCTGCCACGAGTTCTTCCTTATTGCTGGGTTTTCGATGTCGTTTCGCCATATTTGTCTGGATTATGTGCGAAACATTCTCTATCGGATTCATGTCTGGTGATTGGCCTGGCTATGGTAAAATTCGAATCCCCTGTTCCTCTTTCCATGTTGCTGTTGTTGTCGCTTTGTGGCAGGGTGCTCCATCCTCCATAAAAGTGACGTCTTCTTTAGATAAAATGGCGTTGTCGAATATCGGTAGTAGTCCTTCTGTTAATATTTGGATATATTTTGCCGCATTTATATTTCCGTCGTAGATTACTAATTGCGATCTTCCATCATACCATATCGTGCCCCACACCACGATGTTCACACCGCCATATTTCACCGTCTGATGCAAAAATTTGTCGTCCAGTTGCCGTGACGAACGTCTCCATACCCACGTACGACCGCTATCACTGAATTGGCAGTATCTGCTTTCGTCTGAAAAAATGACAGACCGCCAAAACTCTTCGGGCTTCGTTCGCATTTAGATTGCCTAAGCCATTCGGCGCCGTTTTTGAAACGCCGTAAGGAGAGGTTTTTTCTTTGCCACCCTTTTATACATCTCCACACTGTGGAGGTATCGCAGAACGGTGCGCTGACTTTTCTGTGAAGTTGCCGCAAGCTCAGCTGTACTTTTTCGCGGTTCTCTCAACACTTCGCGCACAAGTACCCTTTTACTTCATTTAGAAGGTCCGGCACGACCTGGCCTCGGCTCCGCTGTTGTTTTTTCCGTGCGTTTAAATTGTGTAATCACACGGTTAACTGTGGGGACAACGGAATATTTAAAAATGTAGTTATTTCACGTTGTGAAGCGCCACGTTCACTCTGGCCAACGATGCGACCCCGGGTGAAGTCGCTAATATCGCTCGAACCTTGTAAGCGAGGCATAATTGTAACGATACTAAACTATGACGAATTCCTTCCGATACATCTACCCCTACCCTAATGACAAGATAAAGTTCTTAACTCGTTCTTAGAATTTAGCTGTTTACATATTTATACCGCTTTACCTGGTGTCTATTTTATTCTGTCACCCTAGTGTAATATAGTAATAATTACAAATTATTAAAAAATATATAAAAATTAGTGTTTTATATTTCTTGTATTAACAAAATGTAAAATAAGTGCTCTACCAATTTGTTCTTTATTTACAAATGTAATAAAGCATAAAATCCCTCATCAATATAATCATTCGGTAATTCGAATTTTTTAATACTTCGAAGCATTACGGTTTTAAATCATTTAGAATAACTTCCGTCGGGTTTTTATTGATATTGATTGATGAATTTCCCTGTTATTACCAACGTTAAATTTAATTAAATTAGTTTTTTTCTGAAATTTTTAATTATTTAAAAATTTCATGACTTCGGTTGGATTCGAACCTACAGCTCCTCGTGTCACGATATTTTAGAATATAGTGTCTGTCTAGATATCAGGGGCACATCTGCAGCCACTATTACATCCAGGTATTGAATTTGTCAATTGAAATTTAGCGACATAAATGGTGAGTTAAATAGCGATTTCAGACGGTTTCGTGGTGTAATGGCCTAACACACCTGTGTAGCGAACAGGAGATTTTTAATTAAGTAAAAAAGTAATTTAATTAAATATGTAGTTAGTAATAACAACGAAATTCATTTATCATTCATTACGGTTTTAATTACTTCGGATTAACGAGGTATTACTGTAACATATTTGAAATTCAGTTATAACTAGGTATTACAACGCATACCTAAAATTCTGAAAATGTATGAAAAGGTGTTAAACACTTGTACTGTTTAGAAGGATAACATGGAATATTTGCATTGTTTATCGTCTTTAAAAGTAATAACTTTAAGAGGTATTCTTGTCTTCAATTATGTAAAGATGTTGCCATTATCAAAATTACATATTTTTGACAGAATTTTGATGAGCAACCGCGTTACAAAATTTGTTTTAGATTCGCTTGAATTTATTGAGGGTACATGGAGAAAGAAACAAATTGCTTCAAAAGAAAGAAGAAGAACCAACAAAATTGGAGATGTGCGGCTGTACATGAAGTATATTGGAAATAAATTCCACATAATCTGATTTCAAGAAGTTCTTTTAGATTTTTTTTAAATTGTTGTGACAGAATTGTTCTTAAGGTTGTGCGCTAGAAAGCAGATTCATATAATGAGCTTTTCTACAATTACACTGTTTAAAATTAAATGCCTATTAAAATTTGGCAAATATTAGCAAAACATATTTGTTTCTCTCATTGCATAATAGTTTGAAGAGCACAGTTTCGGCCTTATCTGTGCTAAATTAAATGTTTACACGATACGAAAATAGGGCGGATCGTACACGTGCCAATACAACAGGCATTTTAGTCAATGGCAAGAAACTACCGCAACACATCTTAAGTTACAAACAGTTCACGAGGTATCGTAAACAAGTGCTGGTCTTATTCAGAAAATACAAATAATAACATTGCTTCGCTTCGCTGAAAATAGCCTGCAAACAACACACTTCATTCTAGAGGTGCATAAATAGCATTCTGACTTTTACTGTGTGGCATACAGTAAAAGCGTAAGTAGGAAATGTTGTTTGTGTAATAATTTTCGCTATTCTAAACATTTAATCCAAAAGACTTTATGTTGTAGATTCTCGCAAATGTTGGGAATTGAATACATGGACGTTTATAAAAATATGGACGTTTATTTTTTTTTGTTAATTAATGGAAGGTAAATGTTGAGGTTTAACATACATATTGAAATCCCAAATCAATAATGACAGCATTGCAAAAAGTAGTTAATTCAATTTATGACGCATTTAATGGAAAACAAAAGGCAGCAGTTTATTGTTTTATATGCCTCGCGTTTTTGATATAGTACATTATGGGTTACTAGTTCAAACATTTCATAATTTAACACATTTAAAGAGACTAGTATATATTAATAGAGAAAGACTAGTACATACTAATGGCTTAAAATCTAATAAACAGCGAATAAGTAAAGAATTGGGGTACTTCATTACTTATTCGCTATTTGTTCGCTTATTCGTTACCCTAAAGCACAATCATGGACTCATTGCTATTTCTTTATTCCAACGAATAACCCACTATCCACTTGTTCTATAGCCATGAGTAGTAAGACAGCACTGACGAAATGAAGCGCGATATTTCTAAAAACTGCATAAAAAATATTGCTTAGGTTAATTTATGACCTAATTTTCTTATTTAAATGCAGTAACACTTTGGTGCAGTTAGGGAGCGATGTACAGTGGTAGTCTTAATTAATGTCTCTCCCTATGACGGAGAGAATATCAAAACTACTTTCTCCGTGATACCGCAGACAGTTGGGCTTCTATCGGTTATTGTAGGTATAAATCTTATTTATCATTCTATATCTTTCTGTACTGTAGCTTTGAAAACCAATGTATCAATTCAACATTAACGATTTTATGGACGATTAGGGGATTATTTATATTGTGCGTAAAGTATATTATTTTTGCTTAGACCGTTTATAAATATAATTGCCGAAACAATTGTAAATGGAAATGTATGATTTTATGAAATGAATAAATAGAAATTGAAATTCTAAAGGAATATATGTCGTAAATTCATCTACAGTTCTTCGGTTAAATAGGAGCAATTATTAAATTGCACTTGTATATGATGTCAGTGTATAATCGAATAATTCCTCGAAAAACTCTTCGGATACGTATCTAGTTATCAGTTGAATCTCCTTGCTTCGATAAGGGGTTCCGATACGGCCATTAAAAACCATAAGTATAATACAATTATCCTATCGTAATAAATTAATAATGTAGTGCGGGTAAGATTATATAATTTTGATTTAGTAGTTATTGTTCTTGTAAACAGTGAATATCGTTAATAAAATTATCTAAACTATAAAATCCGCACAATTATTGTTATTTTATATAATCTTCGCCGAAGTAACACAGATATTGGAAGACAGTTTGAAATGAAGTCGCCGAATTGCCGACTATAACGTAAAAAAATGTCAAGATACTGACTCATTATTAAATAGCAAACAAACAGGATAACGGAAAGCGACGACACCAGCAGAAAGACGTCGAAAAATTATGACGAGTGACGGAATAGACGAGAAGTTGGACCTGAAATTGAATGAAGGGTCGAGGAAGGCGTTTCTACGAAACAAAGATTTATGATTTATTTTTTGTGATAAACTTACGATTTCCTTGTAATTGACTAAAGTGACGGTAGGATTTGAACCCACGACCTTTGCCTTATCGGCGCATTGTGCTACCATTATACCAAGAGACTGAATGTGAGTTCAAATCACTTTTAATACCTATATGTCACAATGTATGTAGATGTATCGTAATATCTTAACAAACACATTATTATTAAAGGCATATTTTTACCAGTTAGATTAATATTAAAGATTTAATGTTTTTGTCTTAAATAAGTTATATTATTGAATAAATGTTACCAATTCCATTGCTTTAAGAGTATTTTATTAAATTCAACACTACCGTTTCTTTTTCAGATAGCACTTCCTTTGTTTACGGATTATTTCTTATGATGGGCAAATAGCTTTGACCGATAATGTATGTAAACGATAATAAGCTTTTATACATGTTCTCTATATAATATTTACGCCTACAATAATCGATAGAAGCCGAAGTGTCTGCGGCATTACAAGGAAAGTAGTTTTGATTATTAATTGGTACACACTCAATTAAGGTATCTTATGCCGCTAACATTCACGTTATCATTGCAGATAAAGAAAGAAGAAAGGCATGTTATACCTTTTTCCAGGTTTGAATACAGCTCTGATTTAAGCCATAACGAGAACTACTGGTGCGTTCAGCATATTATTTATTCTATGTGTTACCAATGATAGCTTTAAAGCGCATGTACTTCGGATCCTCTCAGCTCCTTTCAGTTCCGTTCAATCGTGTGCGGTGGCAGATGAAGTACGCATATTCTGTATTCAAGATTGAAAGGAAAGTTATTACTGTAATTCAGGACAAGTACACATTGTAGTCCATTATCTAGGGACACAAAATCATAGCAATCTGTTCATTACACACATGGTTTCGCAAATTCATAGAGTAATTTTTAATAGGTAACATTACTCGGATAACAAACAATTTTCAGAAAAGTATTTTTGATAAAATCCACATTTTTGAAACTGCAGACAAATTGTAGAGTAACCTCATCGTCACTCACCGCTTTTACTCGTTATCGTGTCTAGCATGCAATACATTCTATTGATCGTGTTGCAAATGGGCACGGGTATTGTGACTCGTTCTTCTCTCGTTATCAATTTTAGTTATTTATTGTAGCTAGTTGTTACTCTTCCAGTATTCTAGTGTTTACTTCTTCCTCATGTTTTCTATATTATCATTTGCTTTGTTTGTTGTTTTTTTATTTGTAGACTTAATGAAGAAAAAATGGTGTACTGAAGAAGAGCTTTTACTGTTTTCATAAGTGTATATAGGTCATATCCCTGTCCCGTCGTTTAACACACAAAAATATATGTTTTCCGATTCCAAAATTCAGTTAATCTTTGTTATTTCACTGTTAGAATGGCTTTCCATCCAGTGGATGCGCCATCCTTTTAAAATTATTATATTAAGTTGTGGGACGTCCAGTATTGGTGTTACGTATTTCAATAAACTACCAATGTACTATCCTGCTCAAATGTATTGAGTCACCTCTTTCAGATTACCATATAGATATTTGTATTACATCACTGTGCGACTGTAGTTTTACCTCGCAATCCTAAACGCAAGTTTATAAGATGAGACTATTATGGAGTCGGATGCTACGACAGTGTTCGGAATGTTTTGATCCACAAAATAAGTGTCGCGAGGTCGAGACACTAGTTGGTTCAGACGACCACATTATCAAAACATTTAGTCATGGCATTTAATATTAATATACATTTTACTGTCATTGCTCGAACGAGCAGTGGTCTTAAAACACTTCGCTCCTACTCCACTTAAGATTTAGATAACCCGTAAACTGTATTGAATGAATCCGCAAAATAGTCCAAACAGTAAAAACGGTATGATAAAACTTAAATAGAATTTCGATGATGCACATGCGTCAATACCTGTGCTATTTTTATAAATTTATACACAAGCGTCATATTCGCATTATTTTGTTGCCTTTCGATTAAAAACTTATGATCACAATAGTACATTCGTCACGAATATATTTCGCAAATTTCCAAACAATGCATTATCTCAGATTCTTTTTAAGAACAAACGATCCTATAACGTCTGAATTCCATAACGAACAATTTTTACTAGTAAAATTTGAATAGTATAACGAAAACAAATTCTATAAAGGACGTGTATGGACGACATCACATGGCGTTAAGGTTTTTGCGTACTAATTATAACGTCAGTCACAATTGTAAGATTTGCTTATCGGTTATTACCTCAATTATATATTTGTTCATCTTTTTATTAAATGTCGACGACGTTGAGAAATTAAAAAATTAAAGTAGTGTAGACAGCTCTAATCTGTTCTTCCTAGACTCTTCGAACACACTGAAGTTGACAGAAATGTATCCGCCCAATTTCTGGTCTTGTTTCCATCGTATGGTTCTGTCAAAATTAAATGTAAAAATAAATACTTTTAATTATTGATTTTTACTTTTTTACCATACGTAAAATTTATAGCTTTGTCACAGTGTAGACACTATTAATGTAACACTCTGGTTTTTATAAATAAATCTGTAAGTGGCTACCATGACTCTGCTAACGTGACAAAAATTAAGAAAAATTCGTGTTGATTTTACACATACAATAACATAGTACGTAAATAAAGTAATTTGAGATAACATTAAAGTGTAATGCTTATAGATAAACACCTACCTATTCGGAGAATATTGATCGAAACATGCATTACTTCGTAATGACATCACATGTGCATATAAAAACATTGAATCACGTTTGCAATATTTTGCAATTAATCGTATTATTATTATTATTATGGCGGTTTGTAAACAGCTAATTCCGCCATCTACCGCATCCCAATCTCCAAGAGGCTCTATCTCTAAAACCATCTTCCCTCCGTCCTCTCTTCTCTATAGCTTCTTTTTTTCCAACTTCTTCTTGGTCCTCTATTAGCAGGCTTCCATTTCCAAACCTTCTCCACATGTGGCCATACTATAACACGAGGTTGCTGTGGTGCGTTGTCATGGTGGAAAAGCACTTGTTTCCGCTGCAAATGAGGCCGTTTCTTCTTCAATACTGCATCGAATCGGGTCAATATATCGCTGTAGTATTGCCCCGTGATTGTCCTTCCCTTCTGCAGATAGTCGATGAGGATCATCCCTTGGGAATCCTAAAAAACGGTCGCCATGACCTTTCCGGCCGATGGAACGATCTTTGCTTTCTTCGGAGCCGATTCGCCCGGAAAAGACCGCTGCTTCAACTGTTCCTTGCTGTCCGGTATGTAGTAGTAGATCCAAGTCTCATCCACGGTTACAAAACGCATAAAGAAATCTCTTGGACTACGTTGGATCCTGGCGAGACACTCCTCCGAAACGGTCACCCGATTTCGTTTGTGCTCCGGTGTGAGCCATCATGATGCCCATCGCGCCGAAAGCTTTTTCGTACCCAAAATTTCATGTAGGATATGGCCAACGTATTCTTCTGAGATGCCTATTGTCTCTGTTATCTTTTTCAGCTTCAATCGGCGAACGGCTAACGCGGCATCATGAATCTTGTTACCATTTCATCGTTGGTAGCGGTTTTTGGGCGTCCAGTGCGTGGTTCGTCACTTGTGCTTGTGCGGCTACGTTTGAACTCGCTCACCCAGAAGCTGATGATCGAAAATGATAGGGAGTACATTCGCCATGGACCTCTAGCAAAATATTTTGAATTTCCTTGGCCGTTTTCCCAGCCAACCAGAAGTGTTTTATCACTGCACGAAATCTGATTTTATCCATTTTTGCGAAACCGCCTGGCTTGCTACATAAAACACACTCTTAAACAACAACTATTGACAGTAGACGTCTGAAATTTTCAGAGTTGCAATAAAAGATTGCCCTTGCCGACCAATGAATCCACTTCAACCTTCGTGCACCATCTCTTACCGATTTCGGAAACATTTCAGGTCGCTCTCGTAATTGTTTCCGTTTTATTTCATGTTTAATACATGATGTGTCAACTTGAATTATTTCTCTTATTCTTTCACGATCTAATAATGTTAAACTAACGCGTAACAAATTGTATTGACATTTTGCATTTTATATGGGACAAAGTAAGCATGTACACCCTGGTTTGTATGGAAATAAAAAACCTAAACATATTTGTATATCGCATCTTAAGTGAAATTCCCAGTATATAAAAACTGTGGTAGCAGATAGAGATGAATTTGTATGTTGACTGCTTGTAATGTACCGTTTAAAGTGAAAAAGAAGCCACTAACGTAAACTTTAGAGTACGATATATAACCTACAATAAACTCATTATTATCAAAATGTTCTAAATTATCACGCACATGTAACAACATATAGAAATCTTAATCTTCTCTGGCTTTCCCCTAATGATATTATTATAACCTTCCATTTTGTCATATCACTTGCATATCTAGTTTATCAAAATACATTCTGGAAAACTAAAATAATCTTTCACTCATGATCTGTATTTGCTTTTATCGTTTTACCATGAATTTGCTTGAATGAAAACAAGTTACTTTCTCAAATAACCGTGCCATCAATAAATAATTCAACCACTTGAAGTTCGTTTTCTCTTTAAAATCTCCGATTAGATAAATTATATATGTACAAACTATACAGAAGTCAGTGTATATAATTTTTCTTCCAGTTTTATTGCTGAAGTACACGCATAGGATCGTCTTAAATATAAAAAGATAAGCATAAACCGGTGTTATTTCTTAAAATCCGTCCGCATTACGTTGGTACACAATGTTGCGCTTGGAGAATTTTAAATATTTGTGAGCAAGGCGATAATTTCTTTTCTAGGCCAGATACATCTCGGGATAATTTACATTTTAAAGCAGTAATATTCCGTGTATAAACCTAAAGTAGATTGTATTGTTGATTGGGTACGAATTGACATAAATTTCAAAGTGGTTGTAAAGAAAAACGTCTTTTCGAAAACAACAATTACCTTCTTCTTTTTCTTAACAGAAAAGTTGGCATTAATAACAACATTGAATTAGCCTCATTTAAAACTGCAACAGTTTTTTTCAGGCGTTATATGCTTCGCTATTAAATGAGTTTGACAATGAGGATACAAACACATTTTTCAAACAGTATTTCAAATATAAACAAGTGACTCGGGAAAATTCTTCCTGATATGTTATTTACACATCATAATCACAATAACTGTAAAATAATCGATGTCAATGTGGGATAGTCATAGATAAGAGTCAAACAAATATATCTTAAAATGAGTATTTGTTCCAGATAATATTTCTAAAAAGTTTTATAGTTGTTTCCAGCGTTTACACTGCAGACTATGTAGTTCTTCAGTATAACAACGCACCAATATTTTTGCGAGTAAACAGAATCTTGCGATTAAATTTAATAAAATTCAAAATTCCAATTAATTTCGAACAAGTTCATAATGTATAAGGTAGCAATGCCCTCTTGCGGTATCTCGTATTATTTGTAGATTTTATTATATTTACATTGTCGTAATTGCTTAAATTACATCCTGCCTCCTAATAATTAAAAACGGTGGTTGTGTTGTTTTATGGATGCGTCAACTCACGTAAATTACACCGAAATTAACGTTAACATACTTTTAGTGTGTACTAAATGAACAACAGGTAAGTTGATTTATTGTGCAGTTAAAAAGGATTGATACTACACCATACGGTATACTATTAAAAGGTGTTCCAGTTTGGACTAACTTTTAAAATTTTAATAGAAGACATACATTAGTTAAAATGTAGCAAAAGTTTTATTTCAAATATTAAGACGATTTAGAAATACAAGGTGTCCCAAAAATTCTTTTCAAAATAAAATAATTACCAGGTTTAATGAACAAATTTTTTTATTAAAATACAGGTCTTGTGAATTTATTTCTTAAAAATTATCTCCTCTCTATATGTTTCGTTATTTTATTGGGACTCTTCTAAATGTGAGACAAAATTTTCGAGAACTGCTTAGGTGGTAGCTGCCATTTCTCTTCGAATATTCTCGTTTAATTCATTCACAGAGTGAGGAGTGTTGCTGTATATCTTCGATTTAAGGTAACTCATAGGAAGAATCCATTGGTGTCAAGACATGGCTACGCGCCGGCCAGTTTAAGTCACCTCATGATCCGCATCAACTTTCTTCACACACAGGTTACACGTGTGAGTTGTTGCTTCATCTTATTAGAACCAACGATTAAAACCATTAAAATCTTGCAAGGCTGGCGTAACAAAATTGTTCAACATCTCAATATATCGGCTAGTACCTCTGCCATCTTCAAAAAAGTACGGGCAGATAACTTATTAATTAAGGTGAAAATGCGCCACATCTGAGTTTTTGTAAAACTCGCGTGCACAGCACGCACACTCCTCTTCCCTAAAATACTCCATAGTGACTAAATTCCCAAAAGCAAGGCTAATGATTCCCCTCCATTCAACAAACAAATTGAAAAAGACTTATAGCAAGCTTATAACTTATCTTTGGTCAAATATATTTGGTAAGAGCAAAGTCCGAGATATTGTAATTTATATACACATATCAATCCCAAGAAATAACCTAAATTTTGAAATAAAATGATTTACACATATGTAATTCAGCATTTAGATGGTTTGCAGATTTAATAGCTTATCACTGCTTGGCGGTTGTTTCAATAGCTTTACAAAGTGTACGAATGTATGCGAATAGCTACTATCTTCCACAAAAGCACAGCGATAGGAGCCGTAGATGACGAAAGGGATAGTGGATTGGTAGTGGCTTCAGAGTTTCAATTACTTCTCTATAACAGAATTTCCGTAACAATGTCTTGTTTAATTCTGTTAACGCAATAGTGACATTTACATACATTATGTGCGATCTCAGATTCTCATATACACGGTTTGCGATTCAGGGGTTTTTATTACATGTTTTCTATCATGCTAAAAACGATAATACACTATTTCTTATAAAAGAAAGATCCTGATCACCTTTTCTTCAAAACTATCCTTCACTCAGTTGGCCCCACTAGAAATGCTGCATTAGTACGCTTATTGTTAGGAAAAATTAATACTTCATTCATATTTTTGAAATGCATGGAATGGCAAAAAATCTGGGCACGTCCCCAGATTGCACGTTTGCATGTGAATTGGACTATTTAAGAATTGAGCCATGGAAAAACATGTGAAGAGGCCAAAATTAATGGTATGTGGAGCAGGTACCTTTTCGTGGAGGTTCTACTATGGTATAAGCAAGTACAGAGTAATCTTAAATTTGCAGAAAATGATGCTTTGAATGAACACATATGTGGAAAATATTCTTCAAGAAGTTGTCATTCCACTTTCTCTTTAATTAGTGACAATGCTATACCACATATTGTTCATGTAGTGTTTGAATTCCTAGATTAAGTCAACATTCGAAGGGTGGATAGGCCAACACGCAGTATGTTTGTCGCCGTCTAATGATGTCACAGATGCTTCAAGAGCTATGATTGGCTCTTTATATTTAATCAAGCTCCAATAGCTCATAAAAACAAGACAAGTGTAAATAACAAAATGAATTTATTACCAGAAGTTATGTACAAATATGGTTACTCTTCTACATAGTCACCGCGAAGATTGATACATTTATCATATCTATGGACGAGCCTTCCGATCCCCTCTGTATAGAATGCTGCCGCCAGTGAGTTGAGATGGTGCGTGACGTTGCTTTGAAGTTCCTCTGTACTTTGGAAACTTTGCCATTCTAGCCACCTTCTCAATTCACGAAAGAGATGGAAGTTGCTTGGCGCTAAGTCGGGACTATACGCTAGGTGTTCAAGAACTTTCCATCAAAATGGTTCAAGAAGTCGTTAGGTTACAACAGCAGTGTGAGGGCGGGCATTATCATGAATGAGAAGAACTCCAGAAGTCAGTATGCCTCTTCTTTTGTTTTTAATGGCTCTCCGCAATTGTTGTAAGGTCTGGCAGCTGCAGTATTCCTTTCTGCTTGAAGGAATCGAATTACGTTACATAACTCGCAGTTGACGGGAGAGTCAATTGTAGCAGTCATGTTTAATGTAATGACGTCGCAAGTGGCAGATAATATAATGGGGGAGATGCACAATTATCTGCTGAACATCTTCGTCTCCTACTGCTCGCGTGACTGTTTGCAGGCACGAAGGAGGTTGGAAAAAAAAAAACAGCCGTCGTAGCTATTCAAATGTAAATTAAATGAGAATATTCTTTTCTGAGAATGGATAAAATCGCTGATTAAATTATCAATTTGCGATGAATACACTGCCTAGCCGTCACCCTCTGAGCAAAGAATATTGTTCAATCAATGAAACCCATACAATCAAGTTAATGTCATTTTTGGTTAAATCAAACGTACGAAGTTTTGTATGAATATATCACATTTCAGTTGCTACAATAAATACGAAACTTTAAATTAATATCACTTTTCTTCGAATTCAATGTAGCACGTTTTTGAATTAAGTAATGAGGATTAACATTGTGCTTAGTATAACAGAATGTCTATCACATGCGAAATATACAACCATACAAGATGTTGATTGATGACTAACTTTAAATCAGGATAACAGTACCAAAAGTGTCCAATGCACAAACAAATACGTTTAAATTATAATAAATATAAGCATACAGTAATATAGCGAGAATTCAAGTTTTCCTCCAGTTAATTTCGGCTAATTTTGTGAGTAACGCAGCAGTTTTCCTAGTCGTTATTAGCATATTTATGCGTTTTAAATTTTTGGTATTTGCTGGAAGCGAACTTCTTTAAATTGTCTAATCTTGCACATTGTTTTATGGATGAGGTGACCTCAAATTATATATTCCGCTTCTTCCCAAAATGCTTTCCTCGTTAAACGTATTATTTCACTTAACATAATTTCTAGAATCGAAAAGAACGATTTAAAATCGTATTTGTTGGAGTGCATAGGAAACGATCGGGTATTTGATTATTTTATTTTAGTGCTAGTAATTGGATTTTATTATTATTATAGTGAAATTATCGACTACAATTTTATATAACAATAATAACTACAAAAACTAAAATTCAGATATTGGTTAAGTAAATTAGATATTTACTTGAATTTAAAAAGGAAAAATAAATGTGCAAACTTAATGCTTTATATTACAATCGCAAGCTTTTAAAGGTACTGCATAGTGTCATGTTGCGATTGTTTACATTTATCTACTGTAACCAACCATTCTTTTTACTATTGTCGCCATAATGAAACGTTAAACAAAACACATTTATCTGCATATAGCTTGTTCAATTCAGCAGTCGATTTGCGTCATTAATAATCGTGACATTATATTCTAGAGCTTTTGTCAATTCGCGTTATTTATGTTGCACACTGAATTATATTTGGCAAACACCAAAAAGGTTTAAATAGTGTGCATTTTTACGAATAATACTGTTTTAAATGCAATATATCAATACCAGATGCTATTATTGCACAAGTGCAATATTATTCGACTATTTTCAAAAGCATGAGAAAACTGTAATGTAACCTATATTTTTTTGTTTCGATATGTAGTTGTATTACATATTTATATTTATAAAAATACAGTGAACATATTGAAGATTTTAGTATCACTTTGTAGAGGTTTATAAATAAACAAATATTAAAAAAATGCTGACATCATGGATACTGTTACAAAAATTACATGAACACGTTACTATACTTTCAAGGAAACGTTTCCGTCAAACAAAATTGCATTACACTTGTTTACTTGATTTTTTCGATATTCTAATGAAATATGTTTTAAGCATATGTGTTGTATATACACTACCGCTCGTAATAGTATGGACACTTCTTATTTCATGCAAAATTTGAGGCTTGCTTCAAAACCTTAAACAGAGCAATTATAAGAAAAATATTTATTCATCTACATCACAAATGTGCACACAAAAGAAAAAAGTGATAACAAACATTAGAAAACATAAATGCTCGCAAAATTCGTGTCAATTTTATTAGGGCCACCTTATAAATTTGTTTGTGTGTTTTCAAGACGATAATTTACATATACAGGTATAAAATTCATGAATAGGGTTTACAATACCTATCTAAATATCTTCCCTAGATATCTCTTTAAGAAATTGAGAAAGTGCCGGTTAATGACCTATTACTGTCCCCCTCATGAATCATTCTGTACTGTATGGAAGATGGGTAGAAACAAGATTGAAAGACACAGTAATTCGTATATTATTTGGATCCGTTACTATACCCATTACAAGTACCAGAAGAGTGTTTTGCGGCAAGGAAAGGAGCACTACTAACCGAGATGATCGACGTATCCTGCAACTAACAACTGAAATCCGAGGCTAATCTGCCAAGGAAATAAGAGGAGTGTAAATATCCACGCGTACGGTACGTAGACGATTGTACGAAGCTGGCATCTCCTGGAAAAGCCAAGATTAACAAAGATCATGAAGCGAGCACGTTATGAATGGGCAAAACGTCATCAACATTACACAATTGAAGATTGGCGAAAGGTAAGACAAAATAAGTTAAATGAATATGTAAATCAAGCAACATGTTCTTGTTTGGACAATGTCTTTTCGTTAAAGACCGTATTCAGCGATAAGTCAAAATTAGAAGATATGACTGAAACAGCTCAATTTGTTAGCCGATGTCCATCTGAACTGTTTGGTGAAGCTAGTCTACTGAAAACGGTGAAACACCCTCCGTCAGTTATGGTATGGTCCTGTATATCAGTCGAAGGCCTTGGCCACTGTATTTTTGCCAAGGCACCATGAATCAACACCACACCAATATAAGTGCATATTGATGTCAATGATTTAGATCCGAATGTCCTAGGGCCTTCGACATTTATGCACGATAAAAGGCACACATGGCCAAATCCATCTAAAGTTTTTTGGAAACGCACGCTCTCTCAGTATTACCTTGGCTGGGAAATTCTCCCGACCTCAATACAATTGAGAACGTGTGGGGTGTTCTAAACTCACGCGTGTATTCGAGAAGAAACACTACAAAAGAGCAATTAGTAAGAAATATCAAGGATGTGTAGCAAAATGACGCTACAATTAGATATACGATATAACGCTTGCATAGACAGTTTGCCAAAAATAATAAGAGCAATTATAAAAGCCAAAGCAGCCACTACAAAATATTAGTTATCTAGTTATGACGATGTCTATAAACAGTTCTGAATAAGCTTATGTTTGTACAATACGTTTTTCATTATATATTTTAACAAAATTGATATTTTAGCAAGTGGTTCTAATAAATTGGACAGGGACTGTAATGGCGATTCAAATTTGAAGTTATAATTGAGACGTCTTTTATAAATGGTGGCAAATTTAAAAAACGGAACATCCGTTATTAATGACACTAGCTTGAAGTGTCCTCTTTTAATTTAAACGAGATACTTGACACTTTACAACGGTATAATTTGTAATGTTTTTTTGTAGTGGTTTGTGTAAAATAAATTCAACGCAGTTTTGAGAACAAATCATCACTTATTACTACGTCGATAATTTATTATTTCATTAAACAAGAAACATTTCAAACACGAACAGTCGCGACGCAAATTAAAGATGTGGATCTGAATACGGCTCAGGTATTTTACCTCTGTCCAAATTAGCAATAAAAAGCACGCAGTCTTACAGACGAATAGAATGCTATATTTAAATCGTGGAACAATATAAACCGGAGAAAGAATTGTCTATCCGGAGTCACATGGTCTGGATTTATTTACGGAATGCCTTAAAATAGTGTCACAATCGATTAGTTACAGCATTCAAGTGAGGAGATACTGCATGAAAGCACGTTACTAGCTATGTACGTACTCTATTGAAACTGTATACATATGTACATATACACATTCTCATGATGTCTTCGTCGTTGTCCTTGTATTAATCGTCGTCTGTTCTTCTCCCAATTGTTGCAGATCGATAATACGAAGAGCGATATTATAATATAGGTTGTCGGATACGGATCGGCTTCGTACTACATGCATGTATGTACGCTGCTGAAATATAACAGCGCCACCAGAAGGCCTCGTCCTCGATATTCTCATCGCGAATTATTAGCGTATTATCACATACTACTTCCGGAACGCCGAGTTGGAAGCCGCTCCGCTCGGAGATGGTGGTATGAGGATGTCTGATGTAAAGAGAGGATCTTTTATCTTACGCGGATTTACGCCATGACCCGATTTAGATGCATTCTTCGTCTAGGAAAGTTCTAGTAAGAAGGTTCTAGATTAAAAGACCGAAGAAAAACTATTGATTTTTGCATTGTAGACGTTGAATTACGAAGTTTACGTCAGATAAGGCAGTGATTAAGAAGTAAAGAAGAATAAATGAAGATTGCTATCAGCTCCAAGAAATGACGGATTCAGTTAAAATTTAATACTTACTTGTTGATTTTTTTACATATACGGAAGTGCTCATATGTCTTAGGTATCCCCAAAATTTGTCAGTAACACAAAAGTTGTAATAATGAAAATTTTATTATACTGCATTTGTCCTTTTTTCACGTTTACAAGAACTTGCACACATTCGTGTATTAAGTATACCGATTTACTGCGACTTTCGTTTTTCTGGGACGAGATTTATCAGGTCGCCGCCATTCCATGGACTCCCTTTTTGATAGAGGATCGTACAACAGAACCATCGTTTCATCCCCTGTGACAATTGACTCCAAAATCTGTTTTGGGTCACCTCCACACATGCTTAAAGACGACCGCGCACATTTGACCCGACGTTCGCGTTAGAGAGCAGAAAGACGTCGCGGTAGCCAAATGGTCATGGAGAATTCGGCCAATACTTGTTTCGGATATGTTGGTTATCACTGCTAATTCCTTCACTTTCAAACGGCGATCTTTTAGCACTAAATCTTCAATAATTGAAATTAGTTGAGGCGTTATCACTTTAATTGGTCGACGTGACCGTTCAGCATCTTCCAGGGATTCTTGTCTCAGACGGAAACATTTTGCACATTCTTTTACAGTGGAATACGAAGGAGATGAATCACAGGTGTATGCCGTTCTTTTGTTAAAAATTTGATGATCGCACGGTACTCAATTTTCATTATGTAAGATATTTTCACGCGCTAGTCATGTTGGCTGGCTAACTACTAAAAACTACTACTCTTCGAATCGCCATATTTATAGCGTAGACCTCGCGTATACATGCCGTGAAGGAGTTTGAACACGCTTGAACCTGTAGAAGCCTGTCAGGCCGACAATTTATGGCGCCTACCTCGTAATTTTATGCCATTCATCAATAAGGCTGTGTTTCAATTCGTGATGCGCTTTGTGTTGATATTTCTCATTTCTTTTCTTTAAAATAAGCCATAAATGTTCAATTGGCAATATATCAGAGAATTACGAGGGCCAGTCTAACGGTTTCATGCTTTTATTTGAGCAAAGTTCACTGCTTAATCGCATTATCCTGTTGGAAATAATAGAATTCTCATCTCCGTTTGAGAGTGTTATCAACAATGGGTTCAAAACTTGCGCTAACAAATTTGTGTACGTTACTCTACTCATTCGTCCAAATCCAAACACTCCCTCCTCCATGTTTTACTGTAGTATAGTTTTTCGCATATCAACTTTTGATTAGGACGTTTGAAGAAAAAACCAACAATATGGCTTACTATTGAGCTAAAGAAAATGAAAGAAATAAATCTTCAGAATCTGAAGAATTGTTCGACAAATATGCATAACGTGTATCTAAATCTCGCGAAAGGAAACTACTAGGGTTGTCTTTTAAGTTTTGCATATTGAGTTGTAATAGACCAGTAGATAGCTTTTAAAAACCTTACTGTTTTTTTAGGTATTCTCTACGAAGGTGAGTGCACTTTTGCATGCACTCGAATCGACTCTGGAAGTAGTTATTCCACTCGTTCGTTGGTACAATCAAAATTGTACTTTTGAAGGCATCGAATGGTCTTTCTGACGACACGACTGGAATCGTTGACCACGCAGTAGGTTCTTAATTTCCGGAAAGGCAAATAAATCTGCGTGCTGTGTGTGAACTTGCATTGTCTTGGTAGAGGATGATTCGAAGCTCAGCGATGACTTGCGGCAAACAAATAGTTGTATACCAATCGGCAGTAAGAGTTCTTTGATCTTGTAAAGGAATTGTTGGTATATGACTGCTCTCGAGACAAATATCTCTTGATGGAACGATCCCAAAAGTTCCATAACTGGAGCAAAATTAAGCAAACAATGTCTACTTGTACTATGGAATATCTACGAGGCTTGTTAGGAAACTAAGTGCCGTTTTCTTCTACCGCCATCGCATCTCTCTGGTTCAGTCTTTCCGCTGAAGCCATTACATTTGTCAGTGATCGTTCAAAATGTATAAGACAACTTCTGAACCTGCCGACTGTGAAGTGCATTCTGTTTTGAATGCAAGAAATATTAAACCAGCCGAAATTCATCGACAACTTGTAGATATTTATGGTGAAAATGTAATATCAGATGAAATGGTAAGAAGTAGCTCACATAATTCAATGATAGACGAATCAATGTTTATGAGGAAGCACGGAGTGGGCGACTTTCTATTGTCAATGTTGTTTTGCTTGAAAAAACTAATGTTAATGAGAAAATTCGTGAAAGGAGACGATTCACAATAAGAATGCTTAGTGATAACTTTCCGCAAATTTCAAAAACTGTTTTGCATGAGGTCGTTACAAATCGTCACTAGTGGCATCTTTCTATGAAAAGGGTATAGAAAAATTGGCTTTCCGTAGTGATAAATGTTTGAGCAATAGTGGCATTTCATGTAGAAATAAATTTTGTTTTGAATAAATGTTTTTACGAGTTCTTTTCTAAAACGAAGCTTACTTTTCGGACAAGCCTCGTATATTACTCAGCATTCTAAACAAAGTTGACATAGATTTCCTTTGTGCAGTAATAAATAAAGCTCATTAACTTTTAATCAATATCCTTATGGATTATTTAAAGATTTAACAAGCTCTATTTATTGAACGTGTAGAATAAGCGTTGAAAGTATCGATTTTTCAACTTCGTACTGCTAAAAATATCGTTTTGAATTATTTAAACTTCGTGCGTTTTAAGCGTGGATTTAAATACTCGAAACGGCGAGAACGATCCGTTTGTACTTATTATTAACGCGCGTGTATTCTCTTTGATCCTTGCCTAACATCATGGTCCCCTTTCCGTAAACAAACTTTTACTTATTGTCAGACCGCGTATATTATTAATTTTAAATAGGCGATAAGATAAGACGTCGTTTGTCTATTATAATTGTGTGTATCGGTCGGTTAGTGATACATGAGAATGTTGTTTTATGCAAGCGAGAGCGCAAATATAATTTTCCGCTGGATACAAAGGTGTAATTTGCAACGGAATTTTAGAATGAATGACGCATATACTCACAGACAACACGCCATATCTTTAACGAGTTATATAAAATTTTCTTACACAATTTCGGGATATTCCTAATTTTTTGATTTTTTTGTATGAGGTATGCACTCTTACCACTACCACATCATATAACCATACATATTTAAGTATTTGTTAAAGCAAAATTGTGAGTATACTAAAGGATGGAATGTAAAACGGAATAAAATATTAAACGATATACGTTCTAATTTTTTCTTGTATTGGGGCAAATGTCTTGCTCGAAAGAGATTTAAAGACAAATTTAAAATCAGTAAAATTAATAATTTAATCTGTAATAAGTGTAGGCAATTCTTGTAAAAAAAATGTCTACAATCACGTCTAAGACTTTTCTAATAAATTGTTCTATAATTTACGCCAGGACGTCCTCCAAAATCCTGCAACTTGGCATTTAAAAATTTTCAACTTTTATCAAAGCTCTAAAAACTAGTATACATCTAATTGTAGTAGTAAATTAGTAGTTTAGGTATATTAATACCAATAATCCTAATGTAAGTGTTGCGATTTGAGACCCAGTCACAGTGTATGTACACTGACTCACAGTGAAAATAATACAGTGGTATATAATTTGGTAAGAAGCTGAAACTGGTAGGTAAAATTATTATTTGAGAAAAGTAAATTATATATATTATACCTACTATTCTTGAAATACTTTACAAAAATAAAACAAAACTAATTCGAACAGGTATTACGAATTCTAATCAGATAATATTACAGCGGGTTACATATTCAATATCATAGTGAAAATGATGTACCTACAATAATAATGAATTTCGGGTCGTTGTCCTGGTAAAATCGAAAATCATCTTCTGTGTCAAGTTTGCTGGCACTATACACTAAAAAGTATGTTTAAGTACATACACTTATCCATATTACCTTCAATAAAATGAAGGTTTATAACACCAGCAGCAGAAACACAGCCCTACCATTACATGCCCACTTCCATGTTTAACAGTTGGTTTTACTTCACTCTGTTTTTGTGATTATATCGTTCAGTAATATGTTCTATCACGGATGCAGTTCTATTTAACATTCATTTGACCGCTGTAATGTTATATGGTTAGAATTCGTAATACCTGTTCGAATTAATTTTGTTTTATTTTTGTAATGTATTTCAAGAATAGTAGATATAATATATTCAATTTACTTCTCCTAACATTTTCAGCTTCTTACCAAATTATACACCACTACATCATTTTCACTATGAGTCACTGTACTTCTCAGTTCAAGTTTAAAGTCACTTAGAAATCTGTATTAATATTAGATTAAAATATTAGCTTCTCAATGAGAAAAAAACATATATATATAATTGTTAGAAACTACAATATTAAATCGGGGGAAATTACATTACAATAAATGCGTAAGCTATTGCTAGAGTTGGGATATTTTTCCGACGTGTCATGTTCGTAGCCAGGCGAGTGTGCGAACAAACCAGCGACCTAGCGATACATCTTATCCACAACTGTTGTTGTTTCCACATTAGTCTCAGAAAACAACGTATGCCGTGTTGAATACATATGTTTAGAAAATGAGATATAATATATACACCCGTATATAAAATAATCTTCAGAAATAGATAACGGATCTATACGTCGTAACATTTTTTATATCGGAAGTATTTTCAAATCTTTTCTGGCTTTCCTTAATTGCTGCAACTTCGTTAGGATTGAACCGTAGAACCACAGATTTTATTGTGAGAATTTGCTCTGGTGGCTCAGGAATACCAGCACATTAATGGTGGATGCATTAATTTCAAAAACACTTCTTTGGTATTTGAAATTAATGCATCCACCTCTGGATAATATTGTGAAATACTTTGTGCTACAAGGTGTAAAGCATGAACTGTATACGTTACATGTAAAAGTCTCTCACAGTCTTCTTTAAGAGAACGACCTATACTACACCTTGTCGCTGCACCATTGCTCGCAAACATCAATAGTTGGTTAGTTAGAATTTTTTTAACGTATCCAGGACAAAACTTATAATTGCTTCGCCAGTGCACTTCTCTAATCTTTGAACTAGTTAATACAATGGAATATTTCGCTTTAGCGGGATCTAGAACACGCACTATAATACTCAAAAAAAAAATGTTTGTTTTCAATCTATCGTTTCGTTAATACATAACCACAGCCGTTTATTTTTTACTATAGCTTTGATCATCCTTTCGATGTCGTCACGCACAGTTGGCACATGATTCTGTAGCGCTCGTTGGCACGGTAGTTTCCAGTTGGGATTGCATTTATTCCAGAAGTCATGAAACGGTTTCTTACCGAATAGATATAATCTCAGACCAACTTAATAATTATATGACCGCTTTATATAAAGATCTGTTTAGTAGTAACTTGTAATTCTGTGCTTTATCCATTTTATATTGGTGGGGGCGCTACGTAGTCAATACGAACCTGGCCCGCGGGAAGACATTCCAACTACAGTAATTACACATGGAAAATCCATCTCTATTTTATCATATCGCAACCTTAGAACTCTATTGATTTCATCTTTTTGTAGTTTTTGTCAAGTTCAGAAGAGTGTTTAGGCCGTAATCACAGAAATTAACACATATTTAGAATAGTTTGTTAAGGTCTACTTTTCTGAAAGAATGAAAACATATACATATTGAAAAATAAAATAATTTTTTGGCGAGAAGTTTGTGTTTACTTGTTTAGACATACTAATTGTCGAGTCTTCCTTGTATTAGATAGTTTCATATAACTAGAAACATTAAAATAAGTGATATTGCAAGTTTAAGGTTTATATATTTTTTGTTGGTTTAGCGTAGTGTTTACATGCGTGTATTAGCAAGAATTTCAACACAGGAGAGAATATTCGCGGTATATAAAAGCGTATTTTATGCAATTATCGACTATGTCTCAATTAGTCTTTGTCCGAAATTTAAATTCATAATATACATAGCAAATGTTGATATTTAGCTAAGCGAAATCGGCCTTTAACGTATTTCATACACTAGAATTTGATAGCAAATCGAACGTATCGTTGACACATGCCAACATAATAATGCAATTGTGAAAGAAGTGTGTATTTATATAGATAGGAAAGCCGTGAAAGTTTTTGTTTGTCGTTTATCGCTCAATTTAAACACATTACATCGAAATATCAATATTATTGGTAAGTTGTAGACTGTGTAATGACTATGTTTCAGTGTGCATCAGCGTAGAAACAATCATCATCATCATGACTTGCCGTATTGCTTATGTCACACAAGTACAATTAGAGAATTAACGCAGTTTACGCTTGATAATGTTTTAGTGCAGTCTGTCAAATGTCGCAATGCAGTTGTCTCGTACATTTTATCCCAACACTGACACGAACTGTCAACTAGCAAAGTGTATCCTACAGATTTGTGTTCATACATGTATACGAGGTATTCATACCATGGGTACTTTTATTATTATTTGGGATTGACATATCAGCCCAACAATCTTTCAAACCAGTAAAACGTCAAAAATTCAAGAAAAATTTGCTTCTTAAAAATTTTGAATGGTAATATATAAACATTTGAAATGAATCACATTTAATAATAAAAACTGCACAAAGAAATCCGTACAAGGATATCGTAGTAAATATACAGTCGTGTGCAAAATAATAGCAGTAGTAAAAAAAAAACTGAAAATTTACGTGATATGAATAACGAGAAAAATTACAGTATATTTTGATTTCCAGGTACTTTGAACCGCTTTCCACAATTCTCGGATATTGCATAGTTTAGCAACTTGTTCACCTTTCTTAACGTCTATCCACAGATTTTCAATCGGGTGAACATCGGGGTTTTGCGCGGGCCACGGCATTACACCATATTAATATTATGTACCACCAACAAATTCGTATTTCATCTTTTGTGTAAGGCAACATTACATCTCTCAGAATAGTGAAATACACATTTGCAGTTATAATTTCGTTTATTTGATAAATTGGCCCTACCCCAGACCACGAAAAACACCCCCATATCATTAATGAATTGCCACCGCCATGTTTCACAGTCTGTACAGGTCGTCTAACGTGCTGTTTATCGATTTTATTACAGAATAATTCTATTTTGGTTTCGTCAGACCACAAAAGATTGAGCCATCTAAATGACGGCCAATCTAGATGATCCCATGCGAAAGTCAGCCTATTTGCAATATGCGTTATATTAACTTGGAACTTTTCTAGGTGTCTAGTTTCCTTACTATATTCATAGGAGTTATAAAAGGTTCACGTTGTATACTTCTTGTGATACACCGGTCTGTTTGTGCCGATGTTTTTCTTTTTCCTCCTCTATTTTCTTTTTTATTTGCCCATTTTTTGAGACTCGTAATTATTTTGGCAGAACACCCAAGAATATTTTGTATGATTTTATAAGATCTTCCTTCGCTACGCATCTTTTTAACTAGATTTCTTTGGTTTTCAATACAATGCCTTCTGCGGTCCATTTTATTAACGCAATAAATTGAAAACAGTGAAAATAATTAATTTTGTATGAATGAACCTATAGAAATTATGCTGTTTTGTTAGCATTACTGTAAATACTCGCTGTGTAAAATAATTTTTCAATGTTATTTTTTCTAGCACTTGTGGTTTTTCGTAGTTCAGCATTAACTTCGATGCATAATTTTCCGAAGATGTTAATAAAACCAAATATTCTGTTCAAAAGCTCATATGGTACCACAGAAATTTCGCTGAGTGTATTTACAAAGTTTATTACTCAATGTAACAAACTATTTGACGTAATTTTGCATCACATTTCGTATAAACTTCAAAATAAATAAAATACTACATCATTACGCAGAACAAAGACGAAATAAACACGGTTAATACCCTACTTAAGTATGTTGTTTAATCGTGTAATTAACGTTTGAGCTTTTGGAAAACAATTTGTATAAATGCAGCTGGGAGCAAAACAATCTGCTCAATTTCTTTGTTTATTATTACAATCATTGTCCTCTGTGCCTGTTATAGGCGCATAGCAATTTAAAAGCAAATAAAAACTAGTTGCAATGCGTAGCAAAATTTTATTTATTTCTACGATTGACATTTATTTTATTTTTGGGGGAAAGTTTACTCTTGATCAACAATTTGATATAAACATGCTTCTTTTTTTCAACTACACTAATAAATAATATTTACATTTAATGACAAAACAAGAGCGCACCGTTTATACAAGTACTAGTGATGTACACATAGACGGTGCTCTTAAACCATATAAATATGTAATTAACTCTGTCCAATACGCCGATCGATTAAGGTCAACGGTGAAAATTTAAACTGCGACGTATTGTTTTCGTTGTGCTACTCATTACTATGGCGTAGAATTGTTGCTGTAGTTTTACGCAAATATAATTGTGGTCAGAAAATAATTTAGATCTAGAATTGTTGATCCTGTAATTGTTAATTAGTAATTATTGATTTTAATTGAGGATGTGTTATTGCAAATTCGCAACTAAATTAGAATATTTTCATAATTAATAATATTATTTATTTTTGCTAGTCCATAACAAATTTGTTACAAAAGAAAGACAAAAAGCACAGTCAAAGAAAGCCGCTTATAGAAGTGCTATAAATTAAATGTTTGTTAGCTGCTGGAGGTTTTTTCACTATTAGAAGCTATAGGCGTTTTTTGTGTTTAAATAAAAAATTAGGATATTACGAGGGAGAGTCAGTAAGTAGGTCACAAAGAGCTATTAAAAATAATTAGAGAAGTTAGCCAAAAACAGGTTTTATTTTTTCAACAAAGTCCCCATCTACATTAAAACACTTATTCCGTCGCTTTGCCGTATGAACCGCGTGAATAGCTCTTGTTGAATATCGTTACCACCCCCGAAATGTTTGTCGTCAAGATGCTTTTTGAGTGAACCAAACAGATAATAGTCGCTCGGGGCTAGGCCGGGACTGTAAGCCTGAGGCAAGTGGGCCTGTCATTATCGTGAGGCAGCAATATTCCTCTCGTTAGTAGGCCTGGACGTTTTCGCATCACGAAGCAAAAGCAAAACTCTATACTATAGTTCAGCAATCACATTCTCATTTCTATCCTGGAAATGGGTTAAGAGCACTCCTTGAGAATCCCATAATATAATAAGCATAACGTTACCAGCTGAGAGCACAACCTCGAATTTCTTTGTTGACGGTGAAGAAGGATGTTTCCATTGCAGTGAAGTACCCTTTGTTTCGGGTTGGTAGTGGTACACCCATGATTCATCATCAGTAACAATTCTGTTAAGCACAAGCCTCCTTTCCTCTACGTACCGAGGGAAATGTTGCAGTTGTCTAGGTACCCACCATGGGTAAACTTTTCGAAAATTCAGTAGTATAAAGCTGGATTGTGCTGACACATAATACAGATAGGGAAATAGCTCTCTGCTATTTTTCAGCTTTCCCACAGCAGTTTGTGGCTTGTTTAATGACTTTTCCTCGTATATGGATCGTCAGGAAATTATTAGCTCTAAATAAATGCCTTAACGAGGCCCTAAAGTTTAGACACAACAGCATACTTACTGCATATTTTTCCAGGACAAAAGCCTTATTTATAACTCTTGAATTATCCCAAATTGGTGGTTAATTCATGGTATACCCTATGAACTGAAACTATGAAAGCATGGTATGCTTGTCTCTTTAATTTATTATCTACCGACTATAAAAAGTATAGAAATACACATAAATATCTAATATCTAACATTCTGTATATATTTCAATTGTATTTTGATAAATTTACAGTATAGTTTACACAAAGCAATACTCCAGTTTCGTTATTTATCAACTTAGTTTTGTAATTAATAAATTGTGTACATGTTTGTAGAATGGCTGTATACTTCATTCACGTTAAGAACGCAGTAGGTAGCGCTACGATCGGCGGTTATATTACACTGGTGAAATTTAACCGATGGAACTGTCAAATGACAACATCGTAAACATCCAAGTTTGTTTATTGAAATCTTGTATAATAAATAGGAAGTTTTTCATATTTTATGTGGAATACATTATGGTTATATGACCTGGTAAAATACCGCATCAATAAAGTAAAAGTAACATCAATTGCAATATAAATGTTTCCTTCGGTTGTTTCATTTACCCAAATAGTTGGAGCTTATTTAATTATGTTAAAAAGTAAATGAGAATGCATTTGGTGTTAATCGAAAACAACATAAATGTCATATGACAAGCTTTAAAATGACAAAATTGCCATGGATAAACTTGAAGCGAAAATATAACTTTGACATGAGTGGTTATATACATAGTGTTATACCGTCATTTCTCAAGAAGTAAATCTCTCCGTTGGTAATCTCTATCAATTTTAAAAAAGAAAGTTTCAATGATATGATTGAAACTAAGCAATTCAATATATACAAGATAAATCCAAACAAGGAAGAATGTTGCTGATTATACAATACATAATGGGTTCAATGGGACTGTATCCAAGTCCATCGCATGGCTTCAAAGTATATGCCAACACACAATATCCTTAAATCTTGCATAGAATTTGGTTATTGTCAAAGCTGAAGTTAGATGAGCTGTTCAGTGAAAAAGAAAACAGCAGTGCAAATATATTTGTCTACTATACCCCGATTGCAATAAAACCAATGTACATTTTCAACGACAGTACAGTCAATAAATAATTGCATGCATATTAATAACTACAATAAAATATCAAATATATTAATTAATTATAAAAATCTCTTAACTGCACATATTAAAAATTTATATAGTTGTCTTCTCCTTATATCTGCAATAAATTTAATAAAAAAGATTTCTTTACTGCTAGCATTTTATTCATAAAATAACAAATGAAATAAACATATGAATTTTATTTATAAACAAATAATTTCAATTTATTTAATTTTCTAATGCTAGTTAAATACCGACGTCTCCATAGCACAATGTCTTGTTGTTACATTAGCACACTGTTTCGATTCCTTTTTAACCACTTAAATCCTAACAGGGCAAATTGTCATATGCAGTAATAACTTGCAAAGGATTAATAAGTTGGTTTAAGTCAAAGGTCAAAACGTATATTTACATTTAATAATTTTGTACATGTAGGCAAGTCATTTCTTAAAAAGAATGAATGGACATGTCGCCTAATTATAGATTTTTGAGCTTCGTCTAAGTGATCATATATTGTTTCTCAAAGGCGTTTCTTAGGGGGCAAGCTGGGAATTTATCTTGTATTAATCTCTTTGGCATTGTTCTCATACTATTCTTTCACATAAACCAAGTCATGTTGGAGTCAACAGACGTTGACTTGCAATTTTCTTGCTTCAATTGCACATATAAATTGTAAGCCATTAGCCTCTGCCAACTGCCAATATGTTTCCCTTGGGGGTTTTTCAATGGTCCTACAACTGGATGTACTATTGCTTTCTCGGGCATACCAAACCAAAGCTGTAATTTTGTAATAGTAGAGTAAAAATTATTTTGTTTGTATAATTATGTAGTACCTTGAATTATTACATGATGAGATAAAAGAACTCTGAAAATAATTCTATTTGCCACAACTTGTTTATAAAGATGAAATTCCATGAAAAACTGCAGGAAACAACGCAACAAAATCGTAAGTAAATTTGACAACTGACAGAAATTTCATATAAAGAAATTGCATGAATTTCTCCTGTATGAACATGCCTCGCGCATTAGCCAATAGCAAACCCGTATTTTAAGGCCTATCTATTTCAAGTCTGCATTCTTAACGTGAATGAAGTATAGTTGCGTAGAAGGGGCATCGAGTTAGCGAATTTAATGGATTCTAACGGAAAGCTCACGCTTTGGTGTGTTTAAAATGAGCCTTGTTTTTTTTTAAGAGTTTAGTTTAAGGTACCTAAAAATCGATTTAAAAGCGGCTATTTCTAGGTTATGTTTAGTGGTCTATGAGTCATAATTTACAAAATTTAAGTTGGTATTTATTGTGTTTTGCCTAAAAGATATTAAAACGAATAGTAAACACTGATGAGCGGTAAAATTTCACTTGAATATTGGGAAATAATGTGTTACAGTACAGTATTTACTATCCCATATTTTTTATTTTTGTATACAATATAGGTAAATGGACTAGTACTGTTCTAAAACTGTACTACATTATTGTGAAGTTCTCATAGTCTTTTTTTGTATGGATCTCATTATAGAAAACAATTAGCAGGGAAAAGAGGCCAAAAATAATAAAGACAATAATTTTCTAGCGAATATTATTTATTATAACATGCGAAATACAATAAATAAATGAATTAGCTTGGTTTTGAATAGAATTAACTAATTATTACTTCGAAGGTTACACAAAAAGTGTACCGAACTGGTAGTAAATTACGTATATACAGCAGTTGAAGATGTTCACACCCAGAAGATTGAGTGTTGCTGGAGACCCAGGGCTTGGTTCGCCACCAAACGTTTTGCACGGTAGACTTTTGCAGACCATCTTGTGGAATGGCCATGGTGTAGGAATGTACATACATACATACGCAAAAGAGATGTGGACCTGTTCAGGGAACTGCTAGCCGCTGTTAGACAGCAGCACCTAGTATAAGTTTCAGATCTCCTTTTTTCTTATTATTTCGTATTAGGGCAGTGTGTTCGTTTCTTCAATGGGGAATATTTTTTTTCTCTAAAATCATACGTTAGTATGCATTGAATTTGTATAATTTAAACATCGAAGTTTTGCACATCTTTAATTGAAAAATTCTAGATGCTTTCCTCGGGGCATTTAGACCATGTTTCAGAATGACCTTTCTTTTTTTTGCTGGCATATTGTTTATTTTGCAGAATGATTTTCCAATCTATTATTTGAAAAATATTTTGTAGTATATTATTTTATTCCCATGATTATTTGTTAATTTATTAATCGTTTATTATTTTAGAAATATGTTTTTGTTGCAATTTGCGTGATTGTTTCTAATTTATAAATTATTTATTACTTGAGAACTATTTTTATTTGTTCTTTTGTGGTAGTTGCTTTGCATAACCTACTCATATATATATATATCTATATATAAATTAGTGCCTTGATGTTACAGACAGTGTAGACTTACACCATATATGTTTCGTATTGACGGAAGGGCTTACTTAATGCATATAACAAAATCACGTTAATATTAGGGTGCATTTTATAATTTACTTCCGGTTTTATAGGTACAGTTTTTGTGTAATCTTCGTAGTAATAATTAGTTAATTGCGTTCATTATAAAACAGATTATTCCCCAATATTCAAATGAAATTTTACCGCTCATCAGTGTTTACTATCCGTTTTAGTAACTTTTAGGCGAAACACAATAAGTACAAACTTTAATTTCGTAAATTATGACTCATATGGCACTAAACATAACCTAGAAATAGCCCGTTTTAAGTCGCGTGAGCTTTCCGTTAGAATCTATTAAAATCCTTAGCTTGATGCCCCTAATTCTTTTTAAAATATTTTGTTAAAATTTAAAGTCTCCATTCTATTATGAGCGGTGATGTATATGGACGATAGTGTATGCATCAGAAACTTAGTAAGCACTCCTATCACCTAATCAACAACATAGTACATAATCAAACGTTCATAGAAAACTATATAAAAATAATTATACATTTAACAGAAAAGAAAAAAACAGATAGGTTGACAGTGAAAGGTTATTCTTGTTATAAAATATATTTTACCGCACAAAATAACAGAACTCAGTAAACTATATGTTTCTTGGAAATGCTGTAGACAAAAATTCACAAACCGTTAACGGAACGTAGACGTTTTCAAGTTTATGACCAACACGTAGATATGACAAATGAATGAATCGTTTCTGGTTACATCCAAAGCCATGTGTCCCTTCTGTTAGCACACCTACGGGTTAGAATTTATAATTCGTTGCTATTGTTAAGTATGACACCTTCGATTATTAACAATGATTATAACCACTAAATGCATTTTTTTCTTTTTCAACATGTACAGTTACCTTTCACCAGAGATTATACGATATTTTGCAACCTTACCGAGAGAAATTCTTATTATCATGTATTACGCAGTGCTATTTTCGGCGACTCAAGAAAGTTAACAGAATATATAACGTAAATAAGTTGTTGGAAATCGTAAACATCTACGCAAAATTTGGAAATAAAACAGTACTTAGAAACAATGTATCATTGTAACCTTTCACACGGCGGAGTAAAAGGGAAAATACTCAAAACTACAGTTATTTGATTCAGCGTTCATTAACAAGTTCGAAAATAAGTAGAAGCCTGACTCGAATTCTAAAAAGTGCGAAAAGTAAATATAATAGAATTAAATAAAAAATATCTGTTTAAAAGTAAATAAAGAAACGATGTTAAACTCAAAAGTTTTATTTGATATATATGGTTCATTAGAAGTACAATATGGTATCGTACAGTAAAAATAACATATTCGTGTGTTCGAAAATTAAAATAAACATATTTCTGCTGTGCTGTAGCGAATTTAATTTTCATGTGTGATAAGAGATTTTTAATCATTGTAGTTATGGGTAAGAAAAAAATGATGGCGGACCCAACCACAAGATGCGTTTATTTAGAAGCGGACATATATTCTAAGCGTGAAATAACACGAAAACAAATGATTTGCATAGAACTGTAGTAAAAATTAGTGAATCAAGCAAAGGAAACATTCTTAAAATTAGTACCTCACGATAATACTGCATTAAGAAAAGAAAGACAACGATTTTAAATGATTGCGAAATTATAAACGTAACAAAACAAAACCGTACGCTATTGGATGTTCCAAATCATTTTCAATTTGTTTTGTTCACTGCACGAACAACTAATATTCCTCACTTTCTGAATGTACTAAAAAAGAATATTTGACGAGAAATGGCTATCACGGAGAATATGCACCGAGCAGTTCTCCAAAATTTGGCCTCAACTTTAGAAGTGCTAGTAAAAGAACGGCACACTGTTAAAAGACATAAGAGATATAAGTTCTCGAAGCCTGTATTTTAATAAAAAATAAACATGTATTCATTCAACCGAGCCATCATTTCATTATATCCTTTCTATTTTAAAAACGACCTTTGGGGCACTGTATCTAGCGAAGCTATTCAGCGAATCGCAAGGTACCTGTATTTAAACACATCCGGATTAATAGGCATCGGATAAAAAGCTAAACACATGCAGAAAATTCACTACCTTTGGGTAAACAGTACGCGAATTTCATTGTCGCTAATTGGAAAATGTATAATAACTTCAGATACGTAATTTTTGAAGATTTCTGATTTTTGTTTATTTTCGATAGATCATATTTATGAACGCGATTATAAGAGAACGTCATCGGTATGTCAAAGACGCTCGGTTGAATGATATACAGAAGATTGTACGGTAATAATATAACGTACACCTTCTGTAGTGATTTGATATTCATTATAACATAAGGATCCAGAATGACTGCATTTTGTATAGGGATCAAAAACAATACAAAAATTTACCATACTTTTCTACCGGTCCTGATTTAATGACCAACGACTGTAGTTTAGTAATTTTTTCCTTTCAAAGTGGTATGAGGAAAGCTCTTAAGCTATTAAAGATAAGTGTCATTAGTGCTAACTAAATGCAATATAGAAACTAAATCGGTGAATTAATACATAATTCTAATAAGTAATTCTTCTAGTAAAACTAAGTTACTGCTTTTCTTCTTGATAGTAATTAGTTACTAACGTTTTAATCGTCGTGTATAACATACTTAATATTTAATAATATTTTTAGATAACATACTCAAGAGCAAAAACATTAGCCTTATCAGAAACATTTCAATTCCGCAGCTTTAATATTGCACGAATCCGGTTTTTCCCGAGAATGAGAGGTAGAAGACCTGTACAACAGACACGTGAAATAATATGTGCCATCAACAAATAAAAGATATCACATAAAATATATGTTAACATCAATTTTTGGTATAATATGAAATAAATTCGTGGGATCAATATTATTACCAAAACAATTACTACATAAAATCCAGATAACTGAAAAGTTAGGCGACGCACCTTGCCGCCGATGCATTGATTTGCTGCAGCAGTAACTTCAATTTCCTAATAACATACGTGAAAATTGATTGGAATCAAATTTGGTAAATATGGTGGTTGTAAGTCATTTAATTATTCTTAAACGATTCGACTATTGTGCACAAAAGGATTGCCATGATGGAATCGATTTCTAAAACGCAAAATATGATTATTACTTCTCAAACGATAAAAGCTATTTATATGAAATTAGCAATAGATTTTAGCATACGAAATTTTAAATATATAGGATATCTTAGAAAACGAATGATAGCAACTCCATTTACTTCATTCAAAGTTAATTTAGATATATGGGGCTGGTGGCTGATTGTCCTACGCACATGGCTATTAGTTTTGGGGTCAGTTTGGGGAAGTTCGAACTTCGGCGTTGTTTTCTGGGTTGAGGTTTTCCTCACTCCATAGCGAATACTGAGAACAAACATCTGAACACACACCACAGGCGCAGACGTAATACTAACTCATGGCTGGCCGATGTCCTCCATAATTGGTGAAAGCTGTTAGGGGTACGAATGCATGGATATTATACTATTATTATATTAAGAACTATCTGACTGAGAATAAAAAAATTGAACAACTTTACAACATCCTTTATTAATAACCAAAGTTGAGTACAACTTGTTCATGGTGCTGAACCTAAGCACAAACTGACACCATTCACCATAATTGAACAAGGCTTCTTGTGCTAAGACTTAACTAGATGGTGCTAGCGAACATTTTGCCAAAGTATGAAAATATCAATATCCTTAGTTCTCTTATAAACAATTGAAGTTGCTTACTCAAAGACTGCTAGTGGACCTGAAAATTACTGTTTTGACAACTTTTGTTACCATTCAAGATTTTTATTGTTTGCAACAATTCATCAGTATATTTCTATGAAAAACAAGGCAGATTAGCAATTCAAACAACAGATTGGTAAAAATTGTACAAGTGAAGCAGTAACTAAAGAAGACTTACTTTAGGTTAAGAGAAACTGAGAGGGCAATTACCAGGAAGAAAATAAATGTCGATGGCAGTAATTGTGAGTAACAGGAGGATGAAATAAGATTTCTGTAAGTTAACAAAGTCGAGGGATAAGCATGCTGTTCTACAGCGTGATTGTGAGTCAATATGCTAGCTCTGGCTATAAGTATTCTCTACGCTTGTTTAACTATACTTTTAATTCGGAGGAGTAAAATGAAAAGACGCGTTTACACGAAAGAATTTTTCAAAGTTACTTCTTGGCGGCAGTTTTAAAACTAGCTATGATTTTATATAAATTGTAGTTAAGTAATTAATTATATATTCATTACTCATTACAAAAATAATTAATCAATTAAATATAGAAACCACTGCAGAATAATATTTATTGATCGAATACACATCATACTACATTTCAATTTTGTACATCATACCTTCCTTAATGGCAGTTTTAAAATGTTGCTAGATTCTACTATAATTTTTATTTTGATATGTTTATTTACAAGCGAACAAAAAATTAGACTAACATTCAATATAGCATATACATATTAAACAATAAATTGACCTTACATACATGTGAATACATTACATTACCTTCTAAAATAATTATTCACTATCACTTTCCATTTCACTTGAACTACTACCTTTGTCCACAGATATAATAAATGGCTCGATAGTATCATCAATTAATCCACCTAACTCACACATTTTTCTTTCTTGTTTAATCGCGTGTTTTATACATTTCCTTCAATTGTCTGTAGTGACATTCTGGATTGCCTGTAGAAAAAGTGCCCTTACATCTACCAATTTGAATGAGATATTATTAGTTTCCACCTCATTTTTTATTTGAGCCCATACTAACTCAATTGGGTGGAGTTTACAGTGATAAAGTGGTAACCTCAACACAGTTTTGTTGCAATTTCTGGCCATCTCATCTGTTACATGCGTATTATATTTTCATTCTCGGCTTATCAGTTCGAAGTTTTTTAAATATATTCAATATATTTTGCTTCTCTATCTATGTCCTAAGCTCATATATCTTCGCTTTCTCGGCGGAGATATTTGGCTTCCTGAGGTAGTTGCTACTACCTCCATATCCACGAAAAAACGCTGTGAAAATGTTTTACACGGAGAATATGTCAGCCAATTAGTTCTTAAAAGAACTTTTTTTATTACCATGCGAATTTAGACAGAAAACTTAATACAAACACACTCAGAAAAATACTCAATCTAAACATTAATCAGCTGTTGTAAAATATGGCGGCCGGCAATATATCGAATATCGCTAGTGTAATTTTAGCTGAAAACTGACCAACAGTTACCCTTCTTTTTGGCGCTTCAATTCAAAAACACTCCTCCTAATTAAAAAATAGAGTATACTACTACAAAATCCTATCCTCACATCGATCTTTCCCATTTGAATCGATATTCAGTGAAACCCTCATCCTGTATTAATGCGGGCCGGGAGGGGTATATTGCGGGACATGCGTTTTTCGTTTCAAGCGAAGCCGGGTGTTCGGTTCAGTAGTTTTTCACTCGGTATATGCACTATATGCTGTTTGATGAGTGATAGACTATAGAAAGTAAAAACTGTTATAACTGGTAGAAACATTAGATGCAATAAAAGAGATTAAACAAACAGTTTATCTGTTCGAATAAAAAGCATTTACGACTTAAAATATAGACGTGTATATTGGAAAAACAATACTCAGCATGTCGTAGAGAATGAAGGAACAGTATTACCAGAAAGGAGATCACATACAGCAGCGTCATTGTGGTTATCAAAAGCAACCGTCATTACTAGCGAATGGAATGAAGTCATTGAATATAATGAATATTAATAACAGAAAGGGCGGCTATAGGCTCAAAAAGTTCATGCAAGTAGGCAGTACACAATAGCAAACATCGAAAAAGGACATCTTACAATGGTCACAACCCCAGTAGTGGTCAATATTCTCTGCACTAGAGGTGGCAGGGTTCAATGAGACGAAATAATGGTGCATAATGAAGAGCAAAAGACATGTTATGGGTAAAAAAAGGACATACCAAATGAGAGAAAATTACGTATTGAGGCATTGTTGGATACAGGAGTGTATTCTCAACGCACAATTGCAAAGAAAAAAGAAGTATCCCCACAAACAGTGCAGCGAATCGCTATTTTAATGGAAGAAAAGATACGCACTTCAAGTACCGGAAGAGCGTTTTGCGGCAACGAAAGGATCACTGCTAATCGAGATGAACGAGATATCCTGTAAAAAGCAACTTAAAACCGAGGTATATTCGCCGAAGAAATAGGAATGTAATATTTCAACAAGGAGTGCAAATATTCACGCCTACAAGTACGTAGACGATTGTACAAAGCTGGATTAAAACGCAGACGCCCCCTGAAAAAGTCAAGATTAACACAGATGATGAAGCGAGCATGTTATGAATGGCGTAAACGTCAACAACATTACACAATTGAAGATTGGCGAAAGGTAAGACAAAATAACTTATATGAACCGAAATTGTTTTGTTCAAACAATGCCTTTTCGTTATAGATCGTAATCAGCGATGAGTCAAAACTAGAAGCCATGACCGAAAGAGCCCAATTTGTTACACGACGTCCATCTGAACTGTTTGGTGAAGCTAGTGTACTAAAAACTGTGAAATATCCTCCGTCAATTATGATATGGTCGTGTATATCAGTCGAATGTCCTGGACCATTGTATTTTTGGCAGGACACCATGAATCAATACTAATATAAGCGTCTATTGGAGGATGTATTGATGCCATATATTAATAATATATAATAGATCCGAATGAAGACCCTTGTACATTCATGGACGATAAGGAAGCATGCCACATCCAAATCCATCCAAAGTTTTTTGAAAACGCACGCTCTACCAGTATTACCGTGGCTGGAATATTCTCCCGATCTCAATGCAATTGAGAACGTGTGGAGTGTTCTAAAATCACGCCTGTATTTGAGAAGAAACACTACAAAAGAGCAATTAGTAAGAAATATTGAGGATATGTGGCAAAATGACGTTACAATTAGACATACCATTACATAAACAATATGCCAAAATGAATAAGAGCAATTATAAAAGCCAATGAAGGCATTACAAAATGCTAGTTATATAGTGGTGAGGATGTCTCTAAACAGTTCTGTATAAACTTATGCTTGTACAATATGTTCTTCCTTATATATTTAAACCAAGAATGGGCAACCTTTGACATGTTGTGGACCAAACTTTAGTGTGCAAATACTTCGCGGGCCGCGTTTAAAAGTAGTGCTCATAATTTTTAGCGATAGATATCAGACATGAAATAATACGACAGTGTTATTATAATGTAATTTATTAAAATAAGAAAATGAAATAAAAAAAAACATAAAATAGTGTAATATTTTTTTAATTGGGTTTTTAAAAATGTCTCGCGGGCCGGATCAAAACTTACAGCGGGCCGAATCATGTTTCCCACATGTGGTTTAAACAAAATCGCTATTTTGGCAAGTGGCCCTAATAAATTGGACAGGGATTGTACTTGGTCATTATAAAAGGTTGATAAGTACTAGATTCAAAACTGTCATCAACTTTAACTGTATTCTCCAAAACGAAATTACAAATTCATTGATAAATTCGTCACTGTTTCAGTAATCTAATAATGTATAACGAACAACGTTATCTATGAATAAAGCTTACTAATAATTTTTTTAGTAAATTAGTACGACATGACACGGATCATATATCGCACAAGCAATAAACATTACGTCGCTAAAATTCGCGCGTACATATTAAATTGATCAGGTATTAGCCTTATCGGTGCACTGCTCCAAACATAGATTTGTACGGTTGGGAACATATTGGACAGCGAAACTTTACGAAAGCTGCCTAATCTCTTAATAAATGTTATTGCGGATTATACGCTAAATATGTATGATATACATGTACCCTACGTTAGAGCGTTTGTGTAATAGATACTCCGAAAATAAATAAAAAAATAAGACTTTCGCAACTGTTTGCTTATTAGCAAGGTGTACATTTTTGGCCAAGAACTATGTGCATAAATGGAGGTCGATTGATATCAACCTTATTTTTTATCAGTTTACGCAATAGTATATTTATGGTAGCGGTGGGGAATAGAACGGGACCATTGATTTGAATATTTTTAGGAAAGCAACTTACAAGCATAATTTTCAGCAAAGCGGCTGCATCAAAGGCAAAAAATGGCAAAATCCGTTTTATTAAACCCAGCAAGATTGAATTCTTGAGTTTCAGATGAACCGATTCTGGATGAGTATTCCATTTTCTGTAGCATACAGGCATGAGTTCACAAGTACAGAAAACTTTATTAAGTAACAAAAGAACATCGGTAAGGTTAATATTCACTATTCGTAATGGTAGTAGTGCATTACACATTACAATGGTAACGCAAGTTCATTTTTGGACCGTGAAAGAGGTACAGAAAAATTTAATAATCATTAACAGCAATAACATAAATAAAAATAAGGTTTTGTACTTTTTAAGACAGACTTCAAATTATGTATACAGAAAAATAACAGTTTGAAGTCTAACACTTAATTACTATAAAACAGAAATATTCGCTACTACAAGTTGAACTGGTGAATAAAAAATAACATACGTAATATTTCTGAAAAAAAATCTGAAAGTGAGTGTTTGTTTAATTCATTAATTTAAAAAAATGTTCCCAATGAACATAAAAAGCAATTAATCTGGAGTACTGTTCTTCGTTTCTAGATATCTGTGTAAAGTAATTAATGCTAAAATAACATTCGCATTTGTCTGTCGAACGGTGGTAATTAAAGCTGGAGGCATCTATATTTTTTTAAGTGTCGTTTCTATAAAACTGTTAAAATTAATCGGTTTTGTCGTATTATTCATTGTAATTAATTTATAATATTGAGCTTGGAGTGATTTTTGTAAAATTGACAGAGGAATATCATCTTCGTTCGAAAAGAGTTGCAATCCGAATCCAGCTCTTTCAACGTAATTGTTTATTATTTTGTCGTATAATATCAAGATTTCAGGCTTTCTTTGCATAGTCAAGTTATGTTGGTTTCATAGTTTCGTTTGTCTCTAGTTTTACTGTAGTTTCCGTTAAAATTCGGTGACGATAATGATATTTCAGGGTAGCAATTGATGATCTAAAAGTTGCAATTAAGACAATGTTTGGAAAAACACCAAACGAATATTTTTTTAAATTTCGGTTGTAAATCACGAGGATGGACTGAAGAATTACCAACAAATAATAGAGCGTTTCGGGACATTTTTTCAATTTTGGTTATCTCACATCAAAAGCCCTCTAGTTGTTCATGTACTTTGATTTGATTTATATTGTTTTTATTTTCCAATATCCGAATTTAAAATGCCCGTAAATATAAGAAACTTTTTAGTTCAAGTCATTTTCCACATCCTTTATTAATTTATATTTTTTATTAAGTGTTAAAGTTCTTAATTGCCTTTTAGAAGGCTTATTTAGTTGTACATGAAACTTATAAATTAACCGCTCACATTGGAAGGTTTTAACGTACGCTGACGATTGGAGCGTGCCTCTATATTATTTGTACAAAACTAAAGAATTGCAGGATTCCTCGCCTATGAAAGGCTGTTTACCATTCGAAATGTGATTTAGAGATTGTCGTCAGTGAAATGCTGGGTATAGAGAACTTCGACTTACAAGAAGTGAATTACAAGTAAATTATAAGTAAATGCTGTTGCCAATAAATACCGGGTGTCCCAAAATTCTTTTCCAATTTGTTTTGTTCACTGAGCGAACACAATCGTTGAGTGGGAATTGGGAAGTATGCCAATCGCTAGCCCCGTCCTTGAGAATTCAGACGCTATGGAGCGTTTTACGGGACCGGAGCGTGCGTGCTCTGTACGCCAGTTTTACAAAACCTTCTCAGATGAAGTGCATTTTCACCTTAATGGTCACGTAAATAGGCAGAGTTGCCGTTATTGCAGTTCAAAAAATCCAAAACAGAAGCATGTGAGAGGCCACATTACTCGCCAAGTTATTGTATGAAGCGCAATGTCAGCGCAAGGAATTACCGCGTACTTGTTTGAAGATGACGGAAAACGATATCTGGAGATGATTATCAACTTTTTTACGCTAGCCTTGTAATATATTAATGGTGCAAGATCTGAATGGTTTTAACACTTGGTTCCAACAAGATGGAGTGACATCTTACACGTCTAATATGCCCTTACCAGTTTGTTCGTGAAATTTTCCCTGGAAAATTGATATTCGGATGCGGTGACATAAACTGGCCGGCACATAGCCCGGACATAGTACTAATGCATTTTATCCTACAGGGCTACCTTAAATCAGTAATACTCTTCATTCTGTGAATGAATTAAAAGAGAATATTCGAAGAGAAATGACAGCTACCATGGAGAATATATACCGAGCAGTTATCGAAAATGTTGCCTCGCGTTTAGAAGAATGCGATCAAAATAACGGAATGTTATTAGAAGACATTTATTAAGAAATAAATTCTTTTGACCTCTATTTCAATAAAAATTAATATTTATTCATTCAACCGAGCCATTATCTTATTATTATCTTTTTATTTTAAAATAGATTTGGAACACCTTGTACATGCTGACGATTGAAGCGTACAACCATATTATTTGTACAAAGCTGAAGAATTGCAGGATTTCTGGCCTTTCTTGTTACCACTTCAAATTCGATTTAGAGAAAATTCGTATCAGTCAAAAGCTTCGACATATAGAGAACTTCTACTTACAGAAGTTGAATTATATGTAAATCATAAGTAAATGTTGTTGTCAATATATTTCGAGTTAAGAATCTCCAATCGATCGAGGTCCGACAATAATTTTAAATCTTTCGCATTGCTTTACAAGTTCTGACAGAAATATTTTGTTTTTGATGGCAGTAGGGATAGTGATTATTAATCTCATCACAATCCAACTACCATTTAATAATATTTTCTGTAATTGTTTCCGTAAAATCGTTGCTAACTTTAAGCACGGAAGCAATATTATACAATACAGTACACAGCGCTTCTTACAATCTACACATCTTGATCGATTCAACTATGACATAGGAGTATTGTAGACATTGTTAAAAAACAAATGATTTGATTTTTCCGTTACTCATTTCTGGGACGCGTATTCGAAAGACAAGAATTCCAAAAATTACAAAAATAACTGCCAATTTACATAAAATAAGTATAGCCTACATCTTATTCACACCTTGTATATCCTTTATTTTAACAAAAGGCCTCGAATTTATCAATTTCAAGCGCCTTATCAAAATCTTTCAGCTGTTTACATTCCCAAAAAAGAACGCTCTCTGTTGTAGGGAGTGCGACGACGTCTGCCATCGAGATAATTAAAGTACAATTCAGAGACTAATTAGGCAATTAACAAGTTTATTAACTCTGCAAACGCAATTTCCATTATAATTATTGTTTTCTCTACCGAAATCGAGGGGTATTATGACGGAATATTTTGGTAACGTCATTTTATCTCTTATTGAAACGAAATTATGTTTAACAGTGCGATTATTTGCAGTATCATTTCTCAGAGTTTGACGAGTTCTAGTAACTTGAAATAAGACATATTACTATCGTAATTAATATAGGAAATTACTTGGAAGATTGTCAAAGTCGTACTATTGATAATTTAATGTATTAGAATTATTAAAACTGAACAAAACACTAGTTGTGACGCGGACGTAATGAAACCAATTCAAAATGGTTACATTTAAGTAAATACTATTGAGTAGTTCTCGTATGGGGAATTTCGTGTATATCATTTTTACTTTTAAACTTTTGTCGGTACAAAAATATAGATAAAATTAAAATAAAAAGGTACGTAAATCATGGTATATAATTACCAAAATGTAATAATATATTATGTAATGGGGAAAGATGGTTATTTATTATTTCATTTTGATTTATTTTTTGCATACAAATTGATTTAACCGAGCTGGTGGCGCGCTTGCACATAAGCCAAACAAAAAGGTTTCTAGGAATTACAGTTAATAAATTATGTATACAAAATGAAGATGTCGATTTAGCGTTAGCAAGTCATTTTATAGATATTGGACAACACATACAGAAAACAGAAAATAACAGAATAGAGAAAAAATAAAACTTTTAAAAGATGGTAATAATGAAAACCCTAATATCTTGGTATCAATTTGTATGAAAAATAAATAAAAACAAAAGCGTAATTATTCTATTTTATATTGCTTAAATCCTACAGGAGAGGTTTTTATATCAAGTCTTTTAACTGCTCGATAGATCTATTGTACAATCTAAATAACAATTATACGCAATAAAAAATCTAAACACTTTGAGTGGTTTTGAAAGAGTTTTCGAGGAAGATACGACAACAATAGTTTAAAAGAGGCAATACTTAAACTGATTTATTCTAAACCGCAATGGAAATAATAATACGAATTTTATAGTACCTATAAAGTTTTCATCTGATTTTATTTTAGAGACTCACGTGTCACATAACCCAAAGGTATTCATTATCTTCCGAACTGATAAATTAAAACAGCTCCCTCGTTACTTAGACAATTTATGTTCTCGTAATTTAAAACTCTTTACTTCATAACCACGCTGTACTTTCATTCTAGTAACTTTCTTAGATTTATATTTGGAAAGAAAAATATCGTTAACGTGTATAAAATGTTATAAATTTATATATCGGATATTCACGACGCCAATTTTGCGAGGAATTTTGTATCGACTATCAAGGCCGATGATGTTTTACTCCACAATCTTTTCCATTCGCAGCATACACTAAGCGTTGGTGGGAAAAAGCTGGAAATTTTCCAATTCGAACGCCACCTATAACTTAATGAATAAACAGGATGCTTTTGGCCCAGGTGGTCGAGAGCACAACTATTTATCTTTGTGCTAATATTTTTGTTATTTTCGGTGTTTGGAATGAGGTTTAGGCACGCGCTGACTCAACAAAAATATGGCAAGTATACAGAGAAATAGATTTGTGGGAACAGAGTACTCATTTGTTGAGAATAGAATAAGATGGGTCTTAGTATATTATTTATATGTATATACGTATGTATATACGTATACATAACAACAGGAGAAAATGGATCACTTATACGATAAATCATAAAATAACTCTCTGAATGAATGAAATTCAAAATCTGCATTATGAAAATGATGAAACTTTGGAAAGTTCGGAAAAAGTGCACCTAAACTTCCATATTGCGGTGGTGGTAAAATTATAACTAAAAACTAATTTTTAACTACCACAATACTTGTTTGAGTGGTAATACAATATAACGTTTTTCTCATTATCGGTGCAGTTTTTTAATGTGCTACATTTTGAGGGCAAACAGCATACATTACTAAAGTTTAGAAAAAAAGAGGATATATAGTGGTCTTTATGTAAGGCTTTACTTATGTACACGAAGTACATTCAGTGAAATTTTTATAGTCTTAATATCTTCGGCAAATTATGCATTGAAAATAATACTGAACTACAAAGAAAACACAAATACAAGAGAAAATAACATTAAAGAAATGACTACAATATTTACAATAATGGTAACTCAAAATAGCGAAATTTCTATAGGTCCACAGAGTTAGACAGACATGCTGCAAAATAAGGTATCACCTTTCAGTGTAAAAAAGCCTCTAAACATCTTCAAAAGTTTATTTATTGTTAAATATGTATATTATCGAAGTATATCAGTTAATAAAAATGCCAAGAGGTAAATTGCAATCCGTAGAGGAAAAAACAAAAATAAATTGGGGGGTTTTCAAACCGAGCCATAGCTAAGAAAATTACACGAAATTATATATATTAAACATACTATTGATTCCATTTTTGAAAAACGTGGATATGCAGTGTGCAGACTTCCACCATGTCACCCTGAGGTAAATCGCATGGACAAGATTTGGATCTTATGTTAAAAATTGGGTTGCTTAAAAAAATGTTACATTGCAATTAAATAAGGTAGAGAAATTAACCAGAGAAAAATGTTGAAGAATGAGAAAATGAGTCATTATGTTATTGGTATAGAAAAAGAATATATTGAATAGGAATATGTAAATGGATATAGTTTGCGAAGAATTTAATGTAAAGATAAATGGAGAATCTCTTGATCGCTATGTATTTCTTCCATACAATGGCTGAGACGAAGTCCTTATATATAAATTGTATCAGTTTGTACACAAATGTTTCAATAAGTTTTAACTATTTTACCTGTGATTGATGAATTTAACTAATTCTTCCCAAAATTTATACCTCTAAAATTATTCTATAAGTCTAAAAACTAAACAGTAAACCCTTTCACTGTGTTTATATCTTTTGCAAGTTCATATTTTAATAAGAAAAAAATGAGGTTATAAAATATATCTATTTGTCATTCTAATCGTACCCACTACAAGGATTTTGTGACATTATTGTTATGTAAATACTAATTAAATCTATATTATACATAAATATCCATACTGTATATACTTTCATTAAACATATAAGAAAAGGTTATTCTTCCGATTAGGAGATATTGCTATATTACGAATGCGCCCCATTCTTGTTGTTTATGAACAAACCATACTAACCATGCAATGAGTATTTTTGTGATGATCCGTACAATATGACCTGCAGGTCACTGCGCCAATCGAGTCCATGAAAAAACGCGTGGACTTTACTAATATTTACGGTTTAAAGAAATTCGCACTTTCTTCTAAACTTTGTGAAAGTAATGTACGTTGAATATCCTCAAACTTTCAGCAATGATTGTATAATTAACTCTGTCCTCGATCAGCCTTTTTTTTTAATCATCTACAGTTGCAATTGCTAACAATTACGCAAATTCAAACTGCACGCCGTTTTTATTTCCAGAGAGTAAGGAACTCAATGAGTAAATTTACTATTCAGCCGAAATTTAAAATTTGCTTGAATGTGTTCGTCAACACAAATATAAATGGATACATTCAGTCATCTGCACAAAAATAGCAATCCTAAATTAATACTTATAAATCACATTTAGAACAGACAATTTAGACGGAGCTATATTAAAATTATTTAAAATCTCTGACTAGATATGGTTCTGGCAAAGTACCGGATGTCAGGGGGAATTACTGGACTTCTTAGTCATGCGCTGTTAACAGTACGATAGCTGGCAGCACTAAACACAAATGCATAAAGTTCTGTCTGTTGCAGAGTCACACAACCACTTTTTAATTACCCATTGCTGATGCAGAGGGAAACATTGTTCGTCGGAAAAAAGAGCAGTTATATTCGATCTCTTTAATAAAGGGAAAAGCTATACGTTTATATAAGAAATCCCCTCTTGTTCTGCGAAAATAATTGTAAGGCTCAGAACTGAGGAAAAGTGAAAGAAAAACATGGTGGAAAAAGGAAAACTAGCTCTAGAGAAGACAGAAACATTACAACTTGTGCAAAGTTAACGTTCATAAGTTCAACTGCAATTAAAAATGAATTAAACCTTCAAATACAGAGTAGATTGCCGTTTGCTGATGAACACGGTCAATGGGACGAAAAAAAGGGGCTTACGTAATGTACTGTGGTCAGATGAAACTAATATAATTTTATTTAATTTTAGTGCATTGACAGCATTTCAACCACAGTATACTAAAAATACGTTAAAATTCGGAGGCTCAAGCATCATGCTGTGGGGGTGTAAGATAGAAGGCATAAGGAATACTGATGTCTACATAAACATATTACAAACTGTGTTCCTGTTATATGCAGAGGAAGAAATGCCACTAGTTGTAAGATGGTTGTACACTACCGTTCATATTAGTTCGGACACCCAAAGTCAAATGTTGCAAACTCTACTAAAAGATAATATAATTGCTTTTATATATAAATAACATTTATATTAGGTCCTTTACGAAGTTTATTTTTTTATTAATTGTACAGGCAAACTTCCAAGAGTATCGATTAGAAAATGATTAAAAACCTACTATATTTTATGACCTAATATAGTAATTTTCAGAATAATCTTCATCACCACAAATAGGGACAAGATTGCAGGTAATAAATTTACAATACCCTTTGGGATAAGTCTATTTATTTATTATTATAATTATGTAACATGCAGGAATATACTTTAATAAACTTCTTTCTTTTATTTAACATATAAATTGATATTTCAGCCAAATTAAGACCACTGGTATTTTCGTGCGCATGACTCTATCTTTCGATGTTTTCATCTAATAAAAGGCAACAAACATCTATTATCCATAAATTTGGAAGCTTATGCGAGTCTCAATTGACTGCAACTGTTTGAATTTGTCCCTTTAATATTCTAATTTAATCTATATACAAATAAGTTGTGTATGAACACCTGCGAACGTATTTGTTGGAAACGAGCTCCTGCAGATGTAATTTGGCGATAGAACGCTGTTTATTGTTTCATGACCCAACGTACGACTCACTAAATATTTACATATTTAAATAGTAGTGAAATCACGCTTTTGTTATTTATCTATCTCGCACAGTTTCAAATAACAATTCGCCCAATTAAACTCGTACCGAGCATATTACAGATTATGGGAGAATGAAAATCCTGGATTTTTGCGGCGTCAGACGTTCAACGAAGATAAGTTCGAAATGTACGAAATTAAAACGCCATTTTTAATAATTGATCCGTATATCTTCGACAGTACAGCGCGGAGAGATTACAAGGTTTCACTTGTTGACAAAAGCAAGGCTATATTTATGTCGCGTTAATGCAATGCGCTAGAAAAATTACCACATTACCGTATCTAAATTTGTACGCACACCGCATATTTAGGTATACGTTGAGTCAGTAACGTTTCTACACTTTGTTTTCGACGACTGTTTTGCTCCAGAGAGGCGAGAAAATAAGCTCAAACAACCTTTAAGTTTGAATGGAAAGTAAGAAATCACATACTATATAGCCCTGCACTCAAGCGCAAAATTAAAACGATGTTAAATATAGGTTTCAACGATTTGTCATCTAATCTTGAAGCAGAGTTGATTCATTCATTATTTGATAGTTAGTCTATAAATGTTATCGGAAAGCTTATATAGTGCTACATGAATAACTTGATGTTGAATTTAATTAATCGCTTTAATTACAACTGAACAGAAACTATTGCTTTATCTATTTCCTGAACAAATACACTACTGTTCATGGAAGTATGAACACCCACTCACTATTTAAAAACACACCGCTCATTAAATAAAACAAACAAGTAACGAAATAAAATTAATATAAATTAATAAAATTGAGCTTTCGTGTGTTTTAAACGCGATAATGTACAAATACAAGTATGAAATTCATGAATAGGGTTTACAATACCTATCTAAATAAGTTCCCTAAATATCCTTCTAAGAAATTGAGAAAGTGCCACTTAATGACCTGTTGCCTATTATCCCTCCCCCCCATGAATCATTCTGTACTGTTCCTAGAATATTATTTGGATCGGTTACTATTGTAGAAAGAATATTTATCTGTTTATGTAACAACGTTTTTCCGTGTTTACGTGTTAGTGTTGCACTTAGTTATGGCGTTTATATTGTTTCGTAAAAAAAGGACATACCAAATGAGAAAAAACTGCGAATTGAGGCATTGTTGGGGACAAGGGCGTATTCTCCACGCACTATTGCAAAGAAATAAGTATCACGACAAACAATGCAGCGAATTGCCGTTTTAATAGAAAGAAAAGACCACTACAAGTACCAGAAAAGCGTTTTGCAGCAGGAAAAGGATCACCACTAATCAAGATGATCGACGTATCCTGCAACCAGCAACTGAAAGCCGACGTTTATCCACCAGAGGAATAGCAAATGCAATGTCTCAATAAGGAGTGCAAATATCCACGGGTACAGTACGTAGACGATTGTACGAATCCGGATTAAAATGCAGACGCCCCCTGAAAACGCCAAAATTAACACCGATAATGAAGCGAGCACGTTATGAATGGGCTAAACGTCATCAACATTGCACAATTGTAGATTTCCGAAGGGTAAGACAAAATAACTTAGATGAATATGTAAATCAAGCAACATTTTTTCGTTTGAACGTCTTTTCGTTAAAGATCATATTCAGCCATGAGTCAAAACTAGAAGCTATGACCGAAACAACCCAATTTGTTAGCCGATGTCCATCCGAACGATTTGGTGAAGCCAGTGTACTAAAAACGGTGAAACACCCTGCGTCAGTTATGGTACGGTCCTGTATACATGTCGAAGGTCCTGGCCCACTGTATTTTTGCAAAGGCACCATAAATCAACGCCAATATAAGCGTGTATTGTAGGATATCTTGATGCCATATATCAATGATTTAGATCCGAATGAAGGCTCTTGCACATTCATGCACAATAAGGCGCCATGCCGTATGGCCAAATCCATCTAAAGTTTTTTGTACACGCTCTGCCAGTGTTACCTTGGCCGGAAAATTCTCCCGACCTCAATCCAATTGAGGACGTGTGGAGTGCTCATGCGTGCATTCGAGAGGAAACACTACAAAAGAGCAATTAGTAAGAAATATTGAGTGTGTGTGGCAAAATGACGCTACAATTAGACATACCATTAATGCTTGCATAGACAGTATACCAAAAAGAAAACGCTTGTACAATATATTTTTCATTATATTTTTTTAACAAAATCGCTATTTTAGCAAATGGTCGTAATAAATTAGAAAGGGACTGTATTGTGTAATCCCAACAGTCGACTTGTATGCCACATTTTTATGTAAAAAACAAGAAAAATTTTAACAGTATTTCTGTTCATAAATCCCCAGATCTGTACAAACTGTAACTTCAACTTGTAACTTCACAGTATATATCACGTTGCCTGAAGTAAAATTAACAATTAACAATGCAACAGGTTTTACTTTAATTTTTATAAACATGCAGACGTAATAAGGAATAGAAAGTGTTCAGTGTAGGAGGTAGAAACCGATTTAAACCAAATCCTTTAAACTAACAAATTAGTTGAACAATGCATAAATTTTGGCGACTGCAGATTAAAACTGTTGATTAATATCTAAATCTTGTTGAATAGACGATTCGTTTTATTGACTATTGCAGTGTTAAACAAATGAAATCTCACCGTTACTCATATTCGGCCCCACAATTTGTTGGTTAAATAAAAGTCTTAGTGTAGAAATATAATTGAATATAACGGGTGCGCCACTAAAGATAGTGCAGTCAAATTACAAGAAATCTGTGTAAAAATGTTAAATTCGGGTCAAGTAAGCACAATATTTACCGAAGGGGACATATTTTCGTAAGAATTTTTATTCTAATATTATTTGCCATTGACGTTGCGCGAAAAAACTTTCTCTTTTTTAAAACAGAATGTTTTCTTTTTCAGTTCATTTTAAAGTATGAATTTATTCTGCAAATAATGCTATAAAGCACTACTGGCCTATTTAAGGAATACAAACCAAATTTTTTTAATGTATTTCGCCAATACTTAGCATAGTACAACAGCTTTAGTGATTGCTTGGTATTATGTTCTTTTTTCTAATATTCAATTAATAAAAATTGTTTAGATTTCTAATAAATAAAAATTCGAATCTCATATTTAGCAAAGTCATTAAAGATCAGAAAAAATCATCAAATCATCCAATTGCTGCCAACTTTTTGTTATGATTGCAGCTTGTATCAGTTTTCTGTTTGTGCCGGTATTTCATTTGAATTTTGATTTTGACAAAAAGACAAAATATTCGGTTAACATTTTTCTCTTTTAATATAATTTTTATATAATACGAAACTTGTTGTTAACCCAATTTTATCACGTGCCTTTGCTCACGAAAATTTCAGTTGAAACAAGGATGAAAGTCAAAATTCATTTTATCATACTAAAAATGTCAACAAATACGCTTTTTTCTTATTGTAATATCGAACACAGTTCTAACAAAGTAATTACTATGATTAAATCCATTATTCGTACGTATTTCTAACCGTTTATAACTTGTTTCAAATTATAGGGGGATTTATATACACCATTATTTTGTCAACAAAGCAATAAAGTTTTAGTAATGTTCCAATGTTTGAAAATCATAAAGTTCCAATCGTTGTGTTCGTACGTAGTAAGAGTGAAATTTCGCGTTTTTATAATTACTAAAAATACACACTTCCACGTACTTTCCATTTTATAGATTAACGTTTGTTCCATTCTAATTCTAAAACTGTATAAACTTCCAAGAAAAACTTTACTTGGCCTGCCAAGGAAATCCGATTATTTTAAGCTCATTCTAACTGGCGCGCGCAAATAAAACAAGAAAGCATGTTTCGTGTTTTTACATCAATCAATTTTCTGAAGATTAAAGGCAGTTCTTAAATTACAGAAACGAGGTTATAGTGATGCAAAAAGGCAAGGAACAAAACATTGACAGTATAGGAAAGTGCATTTTCACGTTTTCATTTTAAACTGATTGATTGAATTTCGCTTTCTCATTAGCGATTTAAATTAATAAGAGTTTATCCTGAATTGAACAAAAACGAATTTGGATTCGATTAACTACGATAAACTGCGCAAAATTTTATCCAAACAAATAGCAATACGTTTTGAGATATTCAAAGTACAACACAGCTGATCTATAAATATAACTCGTATTATATCTATTTAAGGCAACATTGTCGAAATAAGTGCGCTTCTCGTCGCATCGCTAATCAATAGACCTTGCCTTACTCGACGTTTGTTTATGCATAAAGTATTTACTACTATACAGCGTTATAACTTATAATAACGTTATAACCTCGTCTATATAATTGCGTTTGCAATTTATTTAGCGATTTGATATATGTATTGACTCTAGTAGAGAGTATCCTAGCAAGAAAGGAGAAATTAATATATCTGTTAGCACGAGCATATACCGCGGCAAACTTATTGTGGGAGTGATTTATTTCAACGATATTTTGAACGATTTTAGAACATGATTTAGTGACGATGAGAAATTATACACGGTGCCCCAAAAGTCCTTTTCAAAATAAAAGAGACATAAAAAAATAACAGCGGGTGGGACACACGACTTGGTTCAGCAGCTTCGGTGAGAAATATTTCATCATCCGCCATCACACAGTCCGAACTTAACCCCAAGTGATTTACAGTTATTCCCCAAATTGAAAGATTTTTTGAGTTGATAACTCTACTTAAGTGATGATGAACTTAAAGAAGCTGTTAATCAGTGGTTCAACAACTTGGCGATAACTGGGTATGCATAAGACATATGAAAAACCGACAAAACGGTACAAGTGCCTAAATTTGAACGGCGACTGTGTAGAAAAGTGGTTTGGGTATCTAATTTTATGTAAAATCTCTATAAAAAAAGTTATTAACTTTCCGAATGCCACTCGTGTATCAACATAATAAACAAATGGGTTCCATAGATAAAGGAATAACCTTTTAAATATAAGAAGCTATCACTGAGTATTTAACACTGACCTGACAGGTTTAATTTTCCTTCGAAAAATTTATCATTTAAAGCCAACGGAAGTTGCATAGAAGGGATTAAGAACCTGCACTGTAGTATTGTGTTCGTGGGTGTTTAATTAAGAATCCCTTTTTTCGTTTTATATTTTGTTGGTTTCTATATTTATATAGAACTCATTTAATCTATAATCTGCTGTAATTTATAAATATGCCAAAACGATTGGGCAAAAAGAAGAGTGCCACAAATAAGTTCCGAGACTCGACCATATCTGAGTAACTAGTAGCGCCACCTATGTATTCAGGCCTACGTTTGAAATCGGTGATATTCCTCTTTCCGATAATGCTAACTTTGGTTAAATCGATCGATAAACAGCAAAATTATGACAGTTCTCGTTGCAGCCGCCAGAAATGATCCAAACTTCCTGAAATCAATTGTTACGGGTAACGAAACGTGGTCTTTTCAGTACGAGCCAAAAACCAAGCGTCAAAGTGCGGAATGGAAACCGAAACACCACACTCACCACAAGCGAAACGGAAGGTTCCATCAAGAATTAAAAAAATGCTCGTTACATTTTTCGATAGCAAAGGAATTGTCCATAGGGAGTTCGTCCCAACTTGACAAACAATTACTGGCAAACATTATTTCGATGTTTTGCAGCATCTCATGACCTGAATCCGTCGTATTCAGCGCGAGTATCGTCATCCAGAGACCTGGTGCCTGTTGCACGATAATGCACCGACAGTCACACCTTACTCATTGTGCATCAGTTTTTGGCTCGAAATCAAATCTATGTGTTGAATTATTCGGCGTATTTTCCTGATTTGACCCAGTGTGATTTTTCCCCATTCCCTATATTTAAATTGAAGTTGAAAGGATGTCTTTTCTAAAGATATTTCGACCATCAAAACAGCTGCAATACGAGCACTAGAAGCAATTTCACAAAATGAGCTGTAGGAAAACGTTTTGAATAAAAAAATTGAAAAATATTCAGATTTCTTGTTTCGATGATTTTCCCACGGCCAGTCTTGAAACTTATTTGTCGCACTGTGTATATGTATATAGTAAACATTAAGCTGCAGTGGATTTGTGTGTGCTACGAAGTTGTGAGTTTTTATTCTTCAAAATTATACGTTCATTTTTTAATTCTCAGCAAAATTATGATAAATAAGATAATGAATAAAATTATAGAAATCATAACAAAATAGATTTGGACGCACAGAAAAGACAACATATTGAAAACAACATCCTAATATTAAAGATACTTTACTAAAGCAATACGTTGTTTTTCGAGTGTCCTTACAACAAGTAAATGTTAGAAATATTTCTGAGTCCTTATTTGGTTATAATCAAATAATTCTTGACAAAAATGCTCTATTAGATGATTGAGTTCAAATGTAAAGATAACAGATTGCATTTGAAACAAACTAATTTTTAAAAGCAATTGTGAAATGAACTCAAACGCATAACAAAAACAATTTCTACAGAACGTACAACATCGTTATGCATAGGAAAACAACTACTGTCCAGTTATGTAAATAGAGTACAGCGCACAACAGAAGAGCCTAGAATATTGCTAATCAAGTTAATAATACGTCTTGCAACATAAATCGCAAGATTTGAGGCCAGTGGAATGCTCCGTCTTATTTATACGTATTCGTACACATGTTCATGTTCCTCGACCGTTGTATACATTGAGCGTATAGATACATATGGATATACATATATATATGCATGTAGATAAATTCGAAAGGATCACAAGTCCGCACACGAACAGATACAAATATACTACACAAAACGCACAGTCAGCCTTCTTTCCGTCGATATATTTAACCTCTCTTAATGTTCCGAAGATGACCTTGCGTAGCGCTGCTTTATTTACAAATAAACCTCGAAATTATAGCGCGATCTTTCTTTGAATGGTCATTCGGATAGTAGGTTTACGCATCTCCTGATGATGACGAGTCTATCGCTTGCGTTAGCGCATACTTTTTTCTACAGTATTCGATGAGCCGTGAAACGATAAGATTCTTCGGACTCTCCATTTAAACGATGTTCTTGTAAATGCAATACAAAATTGATTAATTAATTTATTTTAAACAATACGATGTTTTCATAGATCTTCGGCAACAAACATGTTAATTAAAACCAAATTTATCGTAAAAGATTTAATATGCTCAGCGAAATTTCTACAGTCCCCATAAATTCCTGAATAGAGAATTTATTTTCTTTTAATATCCTCGGGAACTTATGTATTAAAGTTACTACAAAACCAACTAAGACCAATAAAATAGGAAATATCATTGAAAAAAATTATTGTACCTTGCATGCAAAAACTTTAAAATAACGGATATACTGGCTGTTGCAAGATCCAACACTTTTTAAGATATGCCCCCTCAAACGAGGAGATGCGTTTGAGCATTTTTATTACACTTCCCAACACAATTTTTGCCGACTTCTATATGAGACTTGTTCTTTACTAAATTTAGTGTGCTGAATTCGAAAACCGTATTAGTTTCTGCCTATCACGTCAAAATTTAACTCTACGCCAAATTATGTTCTTTGAAGAATCACTGGTGCGTAAGTTGTTACTTATGAGGGCGACCTGAAATGTTTCCGGAGTCAGCAAGAAAAACACAGTATTGGTGTGGTTTTATAGTTTGATTTATCAAAGTAGTCTCCTCGAAGATCAGTACACTTTTTCAAACGGTGCTCCAGTCCCTTCAAGCCGTCGAAAAAGTAGGATGTCTGAAGGTCTACAAAATAGCCGTCTGTAGCGGCAATGACCTCCTCATTTGAGGTGAATCTCTTTCCTCCCAGTGATTTTTTCATGTTTCGGAATAGGAAAAAATCGCTAGGGGCTAGGTCCCGTGAATATGGAGGGATGAGAGACTAATTCGTAGCGCACCTCGTTCAATTTGGACACAACGATGCGGGATGAATGAGCCAGTGCATTGTCGTTGTGGAAAAGCCTTCTTCCGCTGTAAACGAGGCCGTTTCTCCTTCAATACTGCATAGAATCGGGTCAATGTCGTTGTAGTATTGCCACGTGATCGTTCTTCCCTTCTGCAGATAGTCGATGAGGATCACACCTTGAGAATCCCAAAAAAATGGCCGCCGTGACCTTTCCGGCTGATGAAACGGTTTTTGCTTTCTTCGTAGCCGATTCGCCCGGAAAAGCCCACTGCTTTGACTGTCCCATGATCTCCGGTATGTGGTGGTGGATCCAAGCTTCAGCCACGGTTACGAAACGCATGAAGAAACTCCTTGGATTGCGTTGGATTCTGGCCAGACACTCCTCCGAAACGGTCACCCGATTTTGTTTTTGCTACGGTGTCAGCAAACACGGTACCAATGGCCAACGCGTTCTTCTGAGATCCCTGTTGCCTCTGCTTCAATCGGCGATCGGCTCAAACACATCATGAATCTTGTCGACCATTTCATCGTTGGTAGCGGTTTTTGGGCGTCCACTGCGTGGTTCGCCACTTGTGCTTATGAGGCCAGGTTTGAACTCGCTCACCCAGAAGCTGATGGTCGAAAATGATGGGAGTACATCCGCCATGAACCTCCAGCAAAATGTTTCGATTTTCCCTGGCCGTTTTCCCAGCCATCCAGAAGTGTTTTACCGCTGCACGAAATTATATTTTATCCATTTTTGCGAAACCGCTTGACTTGCTACACAAAACACACTCTTAAGCAACATCTATTGACAATAGACGTCTGAAATTTTCAGTTGGCATAAAAAAAGTTGTCCTTGCCAACCACTGAATCCACGGCAACCTTCATACGCCATCTCTTGCTGATTCCGGAAACATTTCAGGTCGCCCTTGTAAGAACTGATAAGATATAAACAAAGTATAAAATAATAATTTTTTGTTTTATTATTTATATTAGTCACGAGTATAGTGCAAGTATTTATTTTAATAATCATTAAAAAGTTACAAGAGTACTTGTAAAAACACAAACACTCAGAGAATATATTTTCGTTTTCTGCTGTGTATTTTACTTTGTCACATCCTGTAAACACCCCAACAGTAGTCGGCCATCATATGAGGATCCCCATCTTCCTTGGTACCGGATTTCCAGGGTTTCTAAATCTTGATGAAATCTCTTGCCTTCTTCATCGTTTATGGTACCTGAAATTTCGGGAAACCTATCAGGATGACTATGAAGGAAATACAGGTTTATACTCATGTTACAACCTAGGCAGTGAAATTTTTAAAGCATTAATTTCACTAGATCTTTGTAATCGGAGGCATTTTTGTTTCCAAGAAAATTGTTCGCGACCATAGTGTAACCAGTCCATGCTTCTTTGTCAGCTTCGTTCATAGAGTTGATGAAATTTAGATCTGTCATTAAAGTTCTATTCTAATTCGGGGTCCACCAAATACCCCAACTTTAATTTTTTCGTAACTTGGTCGTGGAAACTGTTGATATATGTACTCGAAACAGTCCCTTGAAAATCTAGAGCTTTAATATATTGTTTCATAAGACCCAATTTGATGTGAAGAGGTGGGAAAACCGTTGACTAAAGGTTCACGCACAATATTTTTTTGCCGAACATCAAAGGATGTTATGGGAGACCAATTTGCTGCATTTAGTTATCGATCTTCAAGAATTTTGAAATCGACAAAGAAGTGCAATAGAAAAAAAAACGTCGTGATAGGGAAAATGGGTTTCATATTTGTTATTAGCGTATCTGTATTAGTTAAAAACTAGTGGTAGATCTTAATCAGGAGAAAAAAATTATTTGTTGGCCAGTTATTTTTTTTATTTTTTTTTAATTCATGAAAATGAAGTAATAGGTAGTAATTTTGTTAATTCGTGAATTGTAAGAAAAATATTTATGGTAAGGGTATGTCCGCAAACGTTTTTGAAATTGTAAATACTCATTTAGCACATTCTGTAACATCTTAATGCAACGGCCACTCAGACTATTTTTGAAACTTAGTAGTAGCTCGCGTTTTTTAACCGTCATATTCGTAAATTTTGACATTTCTATTAGTCTATTATGGAAATGACGCACTTGATTTTTACGTAATTTCCAAAAATGTACAGCCGTGGCCATATGTTATAATCCAGATACTTCATGTCTAATTCCAAGTAAAGTAAACGCAATAAAGTCAAATAAAAGTATTTATTTATATTCTAAATGATAGAAAATAACATAAAATTAATATTTAACCGAACGGCCTTTGACCTTTATCACGGTGCTTATACTTTTTGGCATACTATACACCATTTTTTTACATAAATCTGGCAAAATTAATTGCCGTTCCTGCAGAATTATTTTTTTAAGCTCAGTGTGATGATACTTTGTGCTTACGAATAGTTTCTTTTTAAACGTGCCACAAATTTGCAATGGGTGATGGATCGGGCGATCGGGGAAGTCATTGTAATAACGATACATTGTTTTATTCCATCTCATAACTTGCTGCGATTTATGGCATTATGTTGTTGAGAGCAAGTTGGCCTGACTTCCACTTATAATATTTAACAATGGATGGCTCCAGTACTTCTTCGAACACTTTAATATACCGCATGCTGTTCATCCGCCCCTGACACAAATACACTTCTCCTACTCCCTGTGCTGTCATATACCCCCATATCATTGCACTATCTCCACCAAATGTCACAGTACTGTTAATACACTGTGGATGATACTCTTCCCCCCGCCTCCTCCTGACGTATTGACCGCCAGGTGTACTGAATAACTGTACATAAACAAAACAAAAAACTTAAATTTAATCCGTTTCTAATTTTATGATGAAAATCACGAAACTGTTGTTTTAGCGCGGAGTAAATGAATGTTTAGCTAGCTTAGTTTCTTACTTGTATATTGAATTCATCATATCATATCACCCTTACCCAGTCGTCTTCTGTCCAATTTTTGTATTTTTGTGGCCAAGCAAGGCGCAGTTTCCTTTGCCTCTCTGTGAGAAGCGGTTTACGCCACGGTCTACGCCCATGTAAATTCGCTGATACCAACCGCCTTCGTACCGCACGTGCTGAAATTTCAATGCCATGCTGGTGTCATAGCTCTACAGAGAGTTGTTTTGAGGTTTCCTGTCTTGCAATGCAATTCGTTGTAACATTCTATCTTCCCTACTTGATGTCAGTTTATTTCTACCACCTTTAGGTCTATCACTATATGATCCTGTCTGTAAGAACCGTTTTACTGTGTTTTTCACTGCACACTTCGAACATTTCATTCGTCTCGCAATATTTTTTGTGACATGCCTTGTCTATTTAATACAACAATTTGACCCCGAGATACTTCACTCAATTGGAATTTTTTAGGCATTTTTGTTTAATACAAAACCTTAAAACTGCGGTATAAAAATTGCATAAGTAAAAAGGAAGCGAAAATAAACATAACGATCTTTACTGCTTGACGACTTAAAATTATTAATATTATATTTACTCTAGTGTCCCCAGTTTCTTATTTATCGCAATTTCCTAAAATTACAATTTACAAATTCAGTACAGTTACACGTTTCATGATCACCCAAGAGCAACCGCTTTACTTGGAATTTCGATAATAGAATAAAAATATGAATTATACGTATTTTTCGAGCTGGACTATAACATATGACCACGGCTATATAGCAATCTTCGTATAGGCTTTGGAATGAACACATAAGCAGAGCATCAAGTAGTTATATTGATGTAAAATTTTAATAAAGCTATTAGTTAATATTTCATGGTTAAAGAATTTCTTTACATCTTTTCCAAAAAAAATCACTTCTAAAATTAAATTTTATTATTCAAACTGAACATCGTGATATTTTTCAAAGCGCCCACATACAAGTGGGAAGTAATATCGCGGTGTTTGTGTCATCCGCAGAATTTCAAAATTCTCTTTCGTGTTCCAAAAGCATCCCCTTCAATCAGAGTACGTGTTAAATTTTAAAACGGTACCCGTGTAACCATTTGTTATCGAGAAAAGACTATTCTGCGCAATAGAGTGTTCTCTTTTGCACAATTCGGGATCTCGCATATTTACAAATGCATCTATTTTACGAGCGGCGAAGATTTTTCGCTCGTAACCGTTATAGGTTTCGAACAAGCTCTTTGCGACGGGCGCCTTTTTAAATTTAGCATTCCGCTCGCGCGCTTTCCAAATGCGTCAAGAAGAAGGAAGAAATGTCGTGGGAGAAAAACACGTCGCTCAGAATGAGCAGTTGGCCACTTTTCGTATATTTCTGAAAGCTTAAAGTTCGCGACTCATCTTCTAACCCTGCTGCTCCCGTACGACGTGATACGAATGGAAGATCTGCTATGGAGGCGGTACGCATGCGAGCAATAGAAAGGGCGATAATGTCTTTGTGAAGCATGTTTATAATTGTTTTGTAAGTGCGAATGATGATATTTTTTTATTATGTCTGAAAGTGATACGTTTATTAGTAGTATTATACACATTCCTCTTCATGAAAGATTGATGAAGAGACTTGATAACATTTTGTAATATACACATTTATAACTTAAAACACAAATACGAGGTAGGCGACATAAATTCTCGGTCTGATATAAAAAAGGAAACTTGGAACAATAAAAGAAATTTGATTTTTCAATGTAATCTCCCCTAATTTCTATACATTTATTACAACGATTGATTAATAATTCGATACCATTGTAACAATAATCTGAAGTTTTTCCGTTAAAATGTTCTATAACAGCTGCTTACAACTCACTGTCATCCTTAAAACGACGTCCCCTAAGGTCCTTTTTTTAAATTAGAACACAAATAAAAATCACAAGGAAATATCCGGACGGCAGCTTGTGAAACGGCATTGTCGTGGAACAATCGCACGCCTTTTACCAATTTTCCACGACATTTTGCACGAATACTGTCTCTTAATTTATGCAATAAAGACGCATAATATGTGCCGTTCACAGTTGTATTGCGCTCTTTAAAGTTAACTAGCAAAATACCCTCGCAATCCCAGAATATTGTGGCTATCACCCTTTTCGTTGATTGGACGATTTTCGCCTTTCTGGAACGAGGTTCATCAGGTCGCCACCATTCCGTGGATTCTCTTTTCGATAGAGGATCGTAAAACAGAACCATTGTATCATCCCCTATGACAATGGACTCCAAAATCGGTTTTGGATCGTCTCCACACGTATTTAAAAACGGCCGCCCACATTCGAAACGATGTTCATCTCTCTCAATCTTAAACCGTTTATTACCGAATTTGTTTGCCAATTCACTGATAATCATCGACAGTAGTTCTTATCACAATCGCAAGACAGATAAAATATCTACTTTGACTACTGAAAAACATGATATTGCGCGTTCGTTAAACTTGAAAGGCATTGATTTTATAAATGTATTGTTTTTATGTACATATATTAGTAATATAGTGAAAGGTATAGTATTTTCTGTTTCATTTTTTACTTTTCCCTAAAATATGTTAATTTTAAAAATTAGAAAAAATAAGTTGATATATTTTATACATAAATGCAAGCACTTTTTTTTTAATAAAATTTGTTAAAATAATGCAATAATCATACGAAGTACCAACTTATTACTTGAACTAACCCTTGTACTAAGAATCTGACAACGTTTACTGTTATTTCCATAAGCAATATTTCGGAATCTGGGTGATACAGTAATAAACATTGTTAATCCAAAATGGACAAGTCAAATAGATCCCATATCACTGTTACATTGAGTTATGTCTACATCGTGAGACAATTTCCGTAGTTACTAATCCCAGGTATAACATATTTTTCCTAAAGTATGATATGAATTATCAATGCTACCGCCGTTACTACATAGTTAGTATTAGATACTGCCTCTGAACAGACTTACTAACGTTACTTTCAATGCGATGTAAGCCGCAGATAGCAAATAAGTACAAGCTAATCAGTATGACCAACATCAGTAACCAGGCTACATATACACCACCGTCCATAAGTTTGGAAGCAAGGTGAAATTTCTTTAAAATAATAATTCAACTGATTATTGTATACAAATACAAATTTGTTCCACATAATCCGTTAATTTGACAAATATTTGCTGTTAAATATTCAAGTACAAATGTTTGCTAAATGGGAGTATCGCATTTACCTATATTATACTAAATATTGGCATTCGGTCAGGAAAAATTGGAAAATATTTTCAAATCTCGTTTCTGTTGTAATTGTAGGGGTGATGTGATAAATTGGAGCGAGGAACCTCTGTATGGTATCAAATGTATATCAGTTCAATTTGAGTAGTATCCACTAGATCAAAAGCTTTAGATAAATCTGTGAAAAACCATGATCTAAATTTGATGCAAAAAGTTGAAAAAAATCTGTTCAGTGTATATATTAGACGCAAAGTAGTCATACAGCAAGTTAACTTTGGCCAAATAATTCGTAATCCTTTTATGCGCTATAGATTCTTTAAATTATTACTCCTTTTATCTCCTTTCTAATGTAAAGGCTTGACGTAGATATTTTAATGGGCAGCTGCCCACTTTAAATGAAAAATTAATCAAATAAGTTATAACAAGTATAATGAAAACTGAAGAATGTTTTACAATTAACGATCCTCCATTATGCCGCCCTACATATTTAGAAGCTTTCAAATTTTTAATAACAATTTCGACATCGTTTTCTGCTACAGTTGGTAGAAAAAAGGAATGTGGGCATACGTGATAATTTCTTAAATCTGTCAGTAACGTTAGAATTTATGTTTGAACTAGTAAATCAAGAGGATTTTTTTTTAGTAATTGGGGAGGAGTAAATATAATCATTAAAAATCCGTTACAAAGTTTTTGCCAGTTTAGTAAGCGAATATATCGACTTCTTTAAATTTTGGGGTAGTTAGTATTAGGCGTTCCAAAAGTCTTTTTCAATCTGTTTTGTTCATTGTACGAACACAATCGTTGAGTGAGAACTGGGGGACACACCAATCGCTATCCTCGTCCATGGAATTTAGTCGTTATGGAATGTTTTATGGGAGCATAACGTGCGAATTATGTGCGCTAGTATCACTAAAACTAAAACTTGTGAGGCGGATTTTCACCTATTAAGATAGCCACTAGACCATGTAAGCAAGCAAAATGCCGTTATTGCAGTTCAACCCATCCAAAAAAGAAGCATGAGAGGCCAGTTCACTCGCCAAAAATTACTGTTTGCGCTGTAATGTTGGTGCCAGGAATTATCGGCCCGTACTGTTTTGAAGATAAGAGGTCCTACAGTAACCGTAAATTCCGAGCGATATGTGGAGATGGTTAGCAATTTTTTTTACGCCAGGCTTCCAAGATTTTAATGGTTTTAATCGGAATACTTAGTTCCAATAAGATGGAGCTAGTACGTAGCCCCGACTTTTTTTCTATGAGGCTACCTTTAATCAAGGGAATACAGCAGCACTCTTCACTCTCTGAATGAATTAAAAGAGAATATTTGAAGATAAATGGCGGCTATCATGTATCCAGCAATTCTCGAAAATTTTACCCCACGTTTATAAGAGTGCGAAGAAAATAACGGAACGCATTTAGAAGACATAATTTTTAAGAAATTCTCAAAGCCTGTATTTTAATAAAAAGATAAATATTTATTCATTAAATCTGGCCATTATATTCTTTCTATTATGCAAAGGACTTTTGGTACACCTTGTACTATTACAAATTATAGACCAAAGAACCTTCGATATATTTGATGTTAAGCTAATCATTGTACTAAAATCGTAGAAATCCAAATATTGGATATACAGAGCTCATATTTTTCAGAAACACTAAGTCATTCTTGATTTTAAAAATATCTAGTATACTTAAGGGAAAGCAAAAATTATTTATTTATTATTTATTAAATAATTATTAAATTAACTTTTTCTAATATTTTATAACAAAAGAAAAGTTATGTGACAAAATTGTCTACAGTTTATTGTAAGAAGCACTAATATGGTACCAATAGCAACTGCTGTAAGAGACATACCGCGTTAAAAATGCGGCTTCCTGTGTTTGTTCAACGGTATACCGTAATTGAATAGCTATACTTATAGCAACGCTATAAGCAGGTGGAATTGTAGTTTTAGTTATTTTAGGTAATCTGTGTGCCTTTGTAAACGGTTTGCTTCTCAACTTCTGACCCATATTTTATCTATGAAGTAAAATATGTAGGTACGTTTACTTAAATCATCGTCAACCATTTCATACGGAATTTCTGAATTTACAGAATTAGGGGGACCGTTTTTTACCAACATACAGTACTGGAAGAATGAACCGCAACATTTCAAAGAAATCTATCATACAAAAGCATCGTTACCTGGTTTCAGTTAATTTATGACATATTTCTCTTACTTAAATACCCTAAAGAAACATTGAACGTTTAAACGAGATTTAGATATTTACATCATTTAGTTGCATTTAGGAATCGATTGTACACATAATGTGCTAGTATGGCGAAACACAACTTGGGAGGATTTTGCTTAATACGGTTCCTTATGATTACCTTGTATGATTAACCGAACTTGTATTGCATCGGCATTGCATCCCCACCGACATTGGATTGTTTATATTAGATTCTACGAGGATTTTCTTATTATCTTCAGATAATACTACACACAATTGTCTGTCAGAATTTATGAGTTGAGATTTTATTGCTGCTACGAAGTGACCGCTCTGGTAAGCTTCCATTGATTCTTCGTTCATTTTTTCCCAGCATATACATACGTGCCCCAGAATTGTTCTATTTCACACCTACAGTTATTTCTGTTTCGCAGTTATGGTCCATAAATAGTACTGAATTGAGTATCTTCGTTGGTACGTTTAACTGCTATTCCTTCTAACGAGCCTTGCATTTAATCCTTTTCTTCATCTATCTTACTTATATTTATATGAAGGTGAGTAGTTATTCAGTGTATACATGCAATAGTATAAATTATATCTACTACGCAACTTAAAAAAAATATTTTATCGACGTTTATTACTAGACTACACACATCCACTACCGTCCATAAGTTTGGAACTAACGCGAAATACCTTTAAAATAATATAACTGATAGGCATATTATGAAATCGTTAATCCGTATTATAAATTATTGTATGCAAATATTAAATTGTTATACATAATCCGTAAAGTTAAAACATTTAAGTACAAACTTCACCCAAATACATTTTATTGCTCTTCTACAAGAATACGATTATTGTTTGACGCGGATGGGGTAGGGTACCTGCAGTAATTACTTTCGGTCAAACAGTTTAGTAGTACTTCGGTCATCGTTTAGTACACGTGGTAAAGGTGTTAATCCCTACTGTCTTATCGCTTTCCGGTGAGAAATTAGTTTTCTTTTAACCGCTGCGAAATTGTAACAATTTGGTAAAGTACTGAGCGTAAAAATGTCAAAATGCAGACAGAGTTGACTGTGGAACAACGTAATAATATTTGTACTTTTCGCGACAAAGGATATACCGAGAGAGAAATTGCTCTATGGTTAGGAATTTCACTGAAAGGTGTGCAAAGTGGGCGGTCACGGGTGACTTCTAGAGCTGAAGATAGATTTATAGTAACGACTTCGAAACGGAATTGACGTCTAACGGCAACGGATATCGCAACATGCATTAATACACATCCACGAACAAACGTGTCTGTTGCCACCGTCAAGAGACGATTATTGGCAGTAGGTTTAAAAGGGTGCATCGGCCGCATGAACCGTTTTTGAAACGTTTACATAAAGAGAAACAATTAGCATGGGCAAGAGAGCATACATATTTCGCAATTCTAGCTCTATGTGCCACAACGTTTTCACCAGGTTTAATCTACCTAGCATTAAGCCTTCGCTACATGTTTGGCAGTCTTAAAACGAATGTAAGAATATCTCAAAAGTAGTGCACAAAAATTTGCCAAAATGTTATATTCATTGTAACAGAAAATAACACAAATTTTATAGGCAAAAAGGTACCGCAGTTTGATCCTCAACGTAAAAGCATTACACATAAATTTCCATCAACGTCATCACGAAATCACGTCAAACACGTGTATAACGTTTCAATGTAATATTACGTCTGAAATTGACTTATAATAACCTACCTTCAATGACAAATCACTATTTCTATTTATTTACTTTTCCATCTGCGTGTGCGAGATAAAGTCTATGTGACAGAAAACAGTACGATCTTGATCATACGTTTTTTTTTATTCCTGCAATGAATTCTAAAAATACCCTTCGCACGGTGACAAAAGAACAGTTAGCAACCCGACGTTGGATACGTGTAGGCTGTAATTGTTTTGCTTCACTTTTCCCTTTTATATAAGCCGCCTGCTTACACAGACACAACGTTTGTTGTCTACATATATAACTTCACAATACGATAATTTAAAACTTGTTTAGTCATAATCTTACCTAACGTTATTTATATAAACAAATAGCTTTTGTGCATATTAATGCGGTTTCGTAAAGCATTGAAAGTGATTTGTTTTTTTTTTGCTGGCGTTGTGTTGTCTTTTTTGCTATAAACACATGACTACCGTATGCTATTCCAATGGTGTTTCAACCAGCTAATGAATATTTATCAATTTGTGTCTTGTTTACGGTTTTTACGCAGATGGCTTTACATATTAAGAAAATATTGTATATCGTTTTCTCTTTTATGTCATATAAAGACCTCGGTAGAATAGAGAACCTAGTTTCTGATAGATTTATTATACGCTAATAATGAGCTATTTTCTAATATCTACGTTACCCTGACCATTTCTGAACGACCATTTTGAGTACTGGATCCATTACATGTGAAACATGTGGATACGATTGTGGGACATATAGAGATCGTAGATTTAACTCCTATTAGTTGTGTATCAAACAATAGTCAAGTGCAAAAACGCAATGTGCCAAAAGTGAAGTTTGTCCCATACTTCAAAGTGTCCAGATCTGTATATTATATAGATTTCTACTGTATAATAGGTATATACTTAAAGATTTTTTGAAAATATAAATTAACTTTTATTCTGGGTGCTTCCAACAAGCATTTCGTGATGATGTAGTTTTGGGCAAAAAGGGAGCATTAAATTTTAGGACACTTATAAGTCAACACTTTCAATTTATATCATCACCTTTACTAGGGTGCGGATTCATTCCGAATGGTACTTGTAATACACAAATTTAATGCTATTCATGCTAAAAGCTTTGACGTATATAAGAGAGAGACACCCAAACAACAATCAGCCGCTATCTGGACCAATGCTTTCAGGTGTTACCCTACACAAAGTCACCTATCGGTGTCTCTATTGTTTTATACTCCTCACCCTTTCTAATTTGTAAAATCGTCTTGAGTTTCTAAAGGGAATTAAAAGTTTCAAGCCTTGTCTGAGGATTCGTCAAGTTTGATTACTATTCAATAAAATTCCAAAACTCCAGTACTTAATCAAATACTTTATACTTAAATTGGTACAAATTTATTTTAAAATATTGTTGAAATAATTTGCTTCCTATTATGACACTACTAAATGCGTCTAATTAGATCTTATTATGTTCCTTATTTTTGAAAGGCTTATCTAGCACATTTTCATTCAGTAAATAAACAAATACCACGTAGATGACACGAAAAGATAATAGACAACAAGTGGCGCCAGATGTAATATACACAGATTTAGTACAAATTTTATGGTCTAAATACATACATGTTATTGCACCGTACAATATGCATACGTATTTTTGCTTTTGAAAAGGATCATATATTACGGGAAACAAATCAGCATGAGCCCGAGAAAGTAATTTACGCAATTTTTCATAATCTGATATGCTCATTTCACACATTCCCAATAGGTAAATAAACAAACATCTCATGCATAGGAGTAGGGAATAGATTATGGAAGAAGTACAAGCAGCGCCAGCTCGAGCATGTTTTCATAACGACGTAACCACGTGTTCAAAAATAACGAAATGTACACAGGAATGTTGCAATGTTTTTAGCCATCGTCAATATACTGGTTTTATTTGTATTTACAAGTATGGTGGTGTAGCTTGATGCTGAAATATAGTCCAAAATCGCCTGCATTGTAAGGATCATAATACAAAAGCGTCTTAGATAGAGATGTGTACCGCGTAGAATGAAACAGCGAATATACAGTGTGACGTCACCGGCTCAATAAATTCTTCACATGGATTTCCAAAATGATTAGAATCATGGGATGTTTATTTATAAATTTCTAAAGGGGGTGAGGTGAAACAATGTGGCTTGTTCCCTATCGATTTTTCGTTAACTTTTTCGTCTTGGTATCGCGGGTAATGAAAAAACACGTGACGCAACTTCGAGGTGCCATGTGCTGTAACCTCAAGGCCTGCTCGATATATAAACATGCACAGTGTCGTATGTGTATCTCGGCAAAAAAATACATATTGCAAAGACACACTTTGTTTACATAATTCTGAACTTACATCCTGGGCAATTGTATCGATGGGGCCCCTTTCCTTTGAAACACACCGTCGACGAAGACTCCGTTTTTCCCGTTGCACAGCATGTAGAAATACGGATGATCGAAGAACACCTCCAAATGCCTTCGAGATATAAAACTAGAATGACCCATATTAACGTCTACATCACCTCTCGAACTGTTTCTGCCGATTGTTATTTTGTTTTGTCGCACGAAATACTCGAAATCGCGGCCCTCCAAACGTGCTATAGCTTCGCCCTTTTCCTCGGGGCTCCATTGCACCTTTGAGGGGCTGGCGGGCGCCGATTTCAGAGCTAATAAGGCCCACGCATCACTCTCGGGAGTCCTTTGTATCGCGGACATTCTATAAATCGCACAATAACACACCGAACGCACGTAATTCGCACCGCTAAAATCGACCCTCTTGGTCTGTTTACCCACAAAACTGTGTAACGTGGGAGGCACCTGCGAATGTATTGGCTGATTTCATAACAACTCAGTCGGTATTCTCGTTTTGTAAACACGTGAGAATATCAAATGCAGTCAAAATATTGTGGCGTCATCTTTCCTAAGAGTACAAAACTATTTCTGTTCATGTTCAAAATTCTTATAGAAATATTATACCATTTATAACTTTCTCTTTTTAATTAAACATACTCAGTATAATATAAGAAATATTGACAAATTGTTGCTTTAGCGAAAAAAAATAAATAAAAATAATCAATTTTTTTTATTGTTTATATGATATATTAATTCAAGTAGCTTATGCTAACATTTAGCATCTTTGACAAAAAATTACATTTACATATACATACTTATTAATAATATAAGACTTGATAAATACAATATTTCGAAAAAGCATCATCTCAACGATACCAAGTATAACGCAAGTATTATGTTCAAAGATTAATTAAAAATTATCAGTGGAGACTAGATGTCGCTAGCAGTCAAAATATGTACGGACAGGCACGGATAGAAACCGCTAATAGTTAAGACGCGTTCAATCCATAAAGCGATACCATATAATAAACATGGAATTATTCAACAGTTCGTTATTTTTTGGATCAAATGATTGCGAAAGGTACGAAACAGAAAATATATAGTCTAACCTACAAAAAGTACTGAAACACAAAATAAACGTAGGGATCACTTTAAATTCCTTGTTGTGAAGAAATTATCAATTTGTAATTGTTGAACAAAATATCATCATTTAATTATAAGTAAGGAAACAACAAGCGGATAATACATAAGCGAAATGTTCCTAAATAAACATACATAACTAGTAAAAGCAGTAATATCATGATTCGCAGGATTGTTTTGTACATTGAACGTGACTTTTAGTTTTAATATTCATCATCAACAGTCTCAGTTTCCTTTAAAATTTTGGTTCCTATATTCTATTATTTAATTCGGAGGAATATTTTTAAATTGAAGCCCCAAAAGTAGGCTAGCTGTTGGTCAGTTTTTGACTAAAATTACCCTAGCAATATTTGATATATTGCAGGCCGCCATATCGTTACAAATACTAATTGACATTTACTTAGATCGTGCATTTTTCTGAATGAGTTTGCCTTTAATTTTTCTCCATAAATTTGCGCTGTAATAATAATTTCGTAACTATAACTTATATAAAATCCTAGCTAGTTTAAAACTGGCGCTAAAAAGTAGCTTTGAAAAATTCCTTTGTGTAAATGCGTCTTTTCATTTTACTCCTTGGAATTAAAAAAATAGTGCCTCTCAATTTCAGTTACAAAACTAATCATCCGCGCAAATAATGTATGAATAATAGAAAATAGGCGTCTATAAGTATTCAATAATTTAGTAAACCTACCAGTATCTGCACACATAATAGATATGTGTGTTGTATAGAACCTAGAAGAAAATAGGCAATGCGTTTGCAAGACACCAACTGCTTTCCATGCTCTACAGTATTATTACATTAGTATTTCTACAATTGTATTGTTGGTTATTATTTGTTACTGGTGACTGCCGAGAAGTCCCTTTAAAAAAAAATAAACGTCTCCTTTTAACAGTTTTTTCTTATTTCTCTTTTATAAAAAAATGTATATTTACAACTGAGATATTTTGTAAACCTACCAATGTATCGAAATTGAAAGTATAATTTTTCCAACAATTTATTTTAATGTTGCGATCAATTTAAGTTGGTGTTTCCAAAAATAAAAGTCATATTCGCTAATTTTTTAGAACAATGTAGGTGAGTATGGCCTGCCGAAACTACTAAATGAAATTCAAAAAAATATTTACTGCGTCTATACTCCTGGTTATCACTTTAAGCATCTATTAATATCCAGTCTTTCTGTTTTGAACACCTGTTTTTTTAATCGTCAATAGATTACTAAGCAAAGCTCGGGTACAAATACACCTCAATAACAAAACATAAAATTAAAGTTTCGTTTAAATGACTGAGATACTTATCTTGATTTTTTTGCACAAATTCGAATAAACCAGAACCCAAATATAACGAAATGACATCTAAGGTCGCTATAATTGACAGAAAATTCTGCTGTAGCTTTTCAGAAGAAATTACGGTAAAGGTTCCCACCCTGCTAAATTTTTGTTGGGTTGGTGATTTGGTTTTGAACCTCTTGTCAGGAGCGTCCCTCATCAATGTTTAGCATCGCCCTATATACATATCTTAATATTTAAATGTACTTTTTTCTTCACAGTTTATAAAAAGTGTTCGGTAAAGTAATATTTTATGTATGCAACTGTTACATATCTCCATCATAAAAGTAATAAACAGAAGTAGGTAAACATCTAGCAAGAACATGTAAAAAGTAAAGGTAAAATATATCTAAGATGATAGCAAAATATAAAGTTTAGGCTCATGTTCCCTTATGTATGTATTTTCTAACAATTTTGTTATAGAAAATTCTTTACATTTAAATGCTCATTTGTGTAGCTGTCTTTACTAATATTTTACGGATATTAATAGATGTTTTGTTTAATTACCCATTATATTAAGCTTGCAACTTTGCACAATGAGAGTGTCTTCACGCTCAAAACCCTAATGTAAATCCTATCCTATAATCATCTATAACTGTAAAATTAATCAAAATAAAAAAGGCGGGAATTAGAGACGCATGCGAAATTGTATAAGTCGCTTTAAAAATACAGCCAACCTTACATGTACACAAATTAATTTCTATACAGAAAAATGACCTGGAAAACTTGTACATGTGCATGTTACATGAGTCTTTACAGAATTATGTATGGTATTAAGTAACCCTAAAGCACAGTATATACTTATAATGTATTTCAGAGAGACAAATTTTTGAACAGACCCAAGTAACAGTTATATCTTATTGGCTGCTAGCAAGGCGAAATCACATAGTACAATATTTCCTTTTTGCTATAAATTGTCAAAGGTTTTAACATCCTAAGCATTGTTTATATTATGCTTACGTTTCGGCAGTTTTTCTCATAATTATTTTTTACTTCAGCTGTTTTGCGATACAGATTAATTCTACTTAGAGTTTTGATTTGAAAATTAATAGATTATGTAAGTAGTATACAAATGCAGAGAACTTTAGTTGCATTGAAATCACAATTCTGTAGTTGTTTCTTTCAATTATGGATGCAGAACCTAACACCAGTATTGCTAAAAGTATAGGGGTGTATTTTCCTCCAAAGGAACGAGAGAACGCCAATCACTTGAGTAATGCTGAAGAGCAGACAATCATGTAATACCGTGTATTATTTAAACCTTTTTCCCAAAAATAAATGAAATATGTGTTTTCTAGACAAATTTATTTACTTTATGTGTTGTAATTACCACATTTACATTTTTCTTGTCTTAATTACAGAATTATCTCTGAAGAACCCATATACAATTTTACAGATTTTATATTTCAGACAAATTTTCAAATTTAAATTTGCCGCATGAAATTGATTTCACAAATTTATAGGTTGTAATTTGAGTTGGGGGTCTGTTCAGAATTTCGGAATAAAGTATAGAGTACATACTATGCCCTAAGCATGTGATGTTAGATCTACAATTTGTTCGAATTTTAGTAAACGACTTTTCTACCAAATGTATGTGTTTCACTAGGCGCAATTCTGAGGTTATCGATTTTGTGTTTATCCAGCTGATTCGTATTGTTTAATGGCGTTTAGTGATATTTCTTTAACTAAGTGTACAGGCTTTGTCTATTTTGTTACACGGAATTTATATTAAATAAATAAAGTAGTTGACTATGTCTACAAAAAAGTCGTTTCTAAAAGAAACCCCAAATTTACGAAAGGTGAAACAGAAGAACCATTACCTTCGCGAATGTATTAATACAATCCTGAAGGGGGAAGTGATAGGGTTAAATATTAAGAAAGTATGCGATATTTTAACGGATGACTTACATATCAACATTCGAAATGTAACAACACGTATGAAATATGTGTTATCAGAATGTTTGTGTTATTACATTCAACAATGGCCTGGATGGAAGAAGTACGATGTGATTTGTACCAATGAAAGAGCTAAAGTGGCGTATATAGAAAAGTTTAAGCGTTATTTGATATTTAAGATGAATTATGTTATGCGAAATGAGCGTGTATTCAACCGAGAGGTTATAGATAAAAAGAAGGGCAGTATGATTTCTCAGGAAATACAGACAGATCCTATTAGCAAAAGGAACAAGCCTGATGCTCCCTATAATTTAGTTATATCTGGACAGCCAAATGTACTAAATAATATAGTATTTATTGAAATGGATGGTAAGTCTTTCTAATATTCTAATATATAAAAAAATTCTTCAACCTATTGAGGTTTTTAGGTGATATTGTCATTAAACAACATACAGAGAAACCTTGGAAACCATTAACCGCAGCGGAATTTTTGAATTATCCTTTTGTATATGTTATACTAAAATTGCCAGACTTTGAATTGTCTAGAAGCAATTTACATGAGTTTCAACGGTATATCACAGAGTGCGGTGATAGCGTTTCTTGTCCGGAGGTTGACTTTGTAACTTATATAAAAAAACGTAACCAAACTATGAAGCCTACAGTATTTAGTTTCGATTACATCCATGCTTATTGCAAACAATTCTTAGAAACCATTAAAAAAGTGAAAGGGGTAAGTTGACTAAATTAAACACTTAACACAATATCAATTTTTCTTTAAGTTTCCAAAAATTTGAAAGATTAAAATTCAGATCTCTGCCACAATTGGGAGTGTGCATAAATTGGCACACAAACTATACACAGCGACATCTGATTCTGAATTGAAAATCTTAATGTTAAAACATATCATGCTTTACATGTTTTCTAGAACCACTTGAATGAAACATATATTTGGCTATGCTGCACTCACATACTACTGTAGTACGAGTAATATTTTCTGAATTTAATTAGTATAACAGTTTGAGCGTTTCTGGTGCAATTTGTAATGCTATTGCGTTTATTCCGTTTCTAGCTTTGTCAGTTTCTTAAGCAGTTGTTGAATAAGCTTTTTCTTTAATGAAATCTCAAATAAAAAAATTTAAAGGGTTTGATATACAGTGGCGGCCACATAAATAACACAGCCACAAATTTCATTTGAATTAACCGCAGTTTCCATTTAAATTTTTATTAAACTAGCGCGAGAGTCCGTGAGAAGGTTGGGTGTACTTCCCCTAGCTATGTATTCCAAAACATTAATACGGCATTCGGTGAAAAAAAATATTAGTTTCACTTTTGTAGCAGGCACATACATAGCACAGTTGTCGGTTCTGTAGCGGAATCTTATTATAGTGTTACGGTTCGAGTTATTTTGTACCAAAAAAGTGGTGCACTTACCATTTTTAAAATTAATGTGTTATTACTTACAAGAACTTAGGTGTTAGTATAGTGGGACGAGGAAAACATTGCATACCAGAAAAAAGAGAGCTAATTTGCACCAAGGAAGAGAAGGGCATATCAATTTCAGAAATATTATGAACATTAAATTGTTCATGTAAATTAATACAAAATGCGATAAAGCATATTCAGACGGAAAAAACAAGAAATGGAAGATTAGGCCTTGTAAAACAACCTTACGACATGACTACTTTATTCGTTGATTAAGCCAAGAAGACACTTTTGGCACAGCTACACAAATTGAAACCGAATTTTATAAACAATTTGATATGATATATCGAGAAGAACAATATGACGTCGGTTGAAGGAATTTAACTTACATGGGTGTATTGCAGTATGAAAGCCACTCGTGTCAAATAAAAACCGTCAAAAAAAATTGCAGTTTGGGAAAATGCACAAAGAAAAGCCGCTTTCTTTCTGGAAATTTGTACTTTCGACAGGATATACTATAAAAGCATTGAAACACGGTGGAGGAAGTGTTATGATATGGGCTTCTATGTCATGGGGTAGTGTAGTGTATATTAAGAATTGCAGGAAAAACGGATGAGTATCGTAACACTTTAGAAAACGTGATGGAACCATATGCTGATGAATTTCTTCCAGTAACCTGGAGTTTAATGCACGACAATGATCCCAAACATACGGTGAGGACCGTAAAACGGCTAGCGGAGAAACAGATTCGAATGCTAGCTGCCTGTACAAAGCCCTGATTTAAACCCCATAGAAAATCTATGGGGGAATGTTTTTTTAAGTTTATTTTCCTCGATGCGATCTTCTTTGGCTTTGATAACCGCTGCGCAAATTTTAAGCATTCTTCGAAGCAATTTTTCGAGACAGCCCGCGTCAATTTGTTGCCATGCGTTCTGTAAATATTCCCATAGCTGTTGGGTGTTCTGAGGTTGTCGCTGTCTAGCCCTTCGATTAAGCTCATTCCATAAGAACTCTATGGGGAATAGGTCCGGACTTTGAGGAGGCCAAATCATTAATTTGGGTTCGGTTTTTGCTGCTTTCTCATCGAAAAAGTTTTTACAGATTCGAGCTGTATCTTTGGGGTCATTGTCTTGCTGGAACACAAACAGCTCACCAAAAAAAGGGCTTCCACATGGAATACCATGATTTTACAAAATATCAAAATACCTTTCGTTCCGCATTGTACCACTAATTTTCACTAATCACCCGCAGTTGTTCCAGCAATACAATCCCAAAACCATAACATTACCACCTCCGTACTTTTTGAACGACTAACCAGGCCTCACTAGCTTTTTATCTTGGTCGTCGACGAACTAAAACTCTCTGTTGCGTACCAAATACTTCAAATTTGGACTCGTTGGTTCATAAGATTGCATTTCAATCATATAGTGACCAATTTGCATGCTCTCTTTTCCATGATAATCGTTTGCACGCGTTTTAAAAATGTCTTTTTGCGGTCAATGCATCCACTTAAACTTGCTGCCAATAATCGTCTCTTGACGGTGGTAACAGAGACATTTGTTCATCGTTGTGTATTAACGCGCGTTGCGATATTCGGTCCTGTTAGACGTCGATTTCGTTTCAATGTTGTTACTATAGATCTAGTTACCCGTAGTCGCCCACTTCGTCTTCTATCAAGATGTTGTCTTGTCTCTTTTCTCCGGTGTGTAATGCACACCTTTCAGAGAAATTCCATAGAGCAATTTCTCTGTCGATATATCCTTCGCCGCGAAGAGTACAAATGTTACTACATTGTTCTACAGTCAGCTGTCTGCGTTTCGGCATTTTTACGCTCCCTACTTTACCAAATTGTTACAATTGCGCACTGATTTCAAAAAATTAATTCTGAATAGGAAAGCAATAAGTCGCTATGGATTAACATCTTTACCACATGTCCTCTTCGATGATCGAAATAGTACTTAAGCATTTGACCGAAAGTAATTACTTCGGGTATCCTACCCCATCCCCGTCAAACAATAGTCGTACTCTTGGAAGAGAGCAAAAAATGTATTCAGGTAAAATTTGTACCTCTATGTTTGTACTTTACACATTATGTGTAACAATTTTATATTTGCATATAATAATTTATAATAGGGATTAAGGATTTTAGCATATGCCTATCAGTATTTTAAAGGAATTTCACCTTGCTTCTTATGGACGGTTGATGATTTCTTTCCTTAGCATAATTTTATTCCCATATAATTGGAGCACTCTAAAACAGTAGTATTCAATATTTTCTTTGATTTCAGATAAACATAGTAAAGATTACTGAATTAGAAGAACTATTTCGGCAATTCCTTTTTGATATAGAAGAAAGTGACGTATTTAGCAGTGTTAATGAGGCTGGGAAAACAGTTAATACAATGGCTACTGATACGACGGTTTGTTTCCATATCGGTCGAAAAACGTATGTTAGAAACAAGAAGATGATTATAAGCAATGAAAATCAGTAAGATTCTTTACTCTTTATTATATACTTGTTATATTTACAAAATGTTAATTGATGTATTGTATAGAATTGGGATGTCTTCCCGCGAGCCAGGTTCGTATTGAGTGTGCAGTGCTCTCACCAGTATAATATAATAAAGCGGATGAAGCGTAAATTTTAAATTAGTATCGAATAAACGGTTTATTGATGAATTTTCCGATTTATCATATTTCACAGGATTGTATTATATACATTTTGCATTTTAAAAAATATGCTGCTCTCTACAAAAGTATTGAGTGTACAATAAAAAGCCAAGCACCATGTATCTTTCGATATTCAATTAAGAGTTCTTTATGGGATAGTCTAAGGATTAGTAATGGGTCTATTTTTGTTGAATTTAGTTATTTTCAATAATCAGGGCGATACGGAAAGGCTCAGTAATATATCACTGGATAATTTGTATAAGTAGTTTTGTTCAAATCAGCTAATATTAAATGAAACAAAGACGATTTTCTTGTTATTTACATACGGCATATAGCTACATTGTAAAGTACACCTGTAAAACAAATAATCAGAGTTAAATTTCTGTGATTCAGGATACAGGAAAATATGTTGTGGGATGAGCACTGCACTTACGTTAGTAAATTACTCCATAAGAAAAGATATCTCGGTAAAGCCTTTAAACAAAGTTTAACCACTATATTCCGATAAACGTTTACAATACACATCGAAAATGCCTAGAAAACACTACCTAACATAATAATCAGCGTGGTTTTGCGTGATTTTTTACTCGACACGTTGCAATTTCTTCTCGGCTACTATCAGTGTATCTAAACTTACAGTTCAAGCGAGCATTTTCGGCGCTATTTTGTGTCACAAGAATAACACACTCGTCTGCCGGCCCAAACACAGCAAAACAAGCGCGTACAGTTTCCCAAACCTTCTTCCGAGCAGCTCATGGATTGCTAAACCAGAGAGGTCGCGCACAAGAATGCTTACTTGAACTGTAAGTTTCGATATGGTAATAGTACATTTCGTAAATTTAAACGCTCTGTAAACGAATTTTTGGTTGGGGTGTGCTGCTGTAGCGTCCAAGGATTTTTACAGTAAATACTTTTATTTAGCTATTTTTGTTATTGTGTTTTCTTTATTTTTGTATTCTTGCTCTACTTTTACAAAATTAATAAAGTTTATTATTATTACATTATTATTATTTTATCTTTCAGAAAAGAGTCAAACGCTGTCAACTTCTGCGAAATACTAATACCAAGAATGGCATACACGTTAACAAAATTAGTGGATTCAGAAGATACTTCCACGGAAGATACTTCTTTTAAAAATCTAAACGATATAAACGATCAAATAACTAAAAAATCCCCAGAAATTTACAAATTTATCGAAGCAGTTAACAATTCCGTATCCTACCACTGTATATTGTGTCCAAAAATGTATGCCGGGGAACAGGCCTACATCGAGATATTAGACCATTATAGGTTCTTGCATAAAAGTGAACAATCCGTACTTTGTTTCATGTGTCGAAAACAGTTTGCGATAGCTAAATTAGCCGGGTGTAGATGGAGCCACGAGTGTAGCGAAGAAGTTGCTACAACATCTTCTTGTACGTCTGACCTCAAACCAATGCCACCTACAACAAATACCACTATCGGAATTACCGATATATTGTCTAGTGGAAAAAGTACAATTTCATTCGACGATCTCATTAGTAAACAAAGCACGGCAGCTGCGGAACCTGCTAATAATATCGTTAATGTTACCACCAACGCACCGGTTACAAATACGGTAATTAATACGTTACCGGTTGTTAGAGTTTCGACAAGTACTGCTATAATGTCAGCGGGTGGTGTATTATTCGCTATAGCTACACCCCCGGTTCGAACATACTCCTCGGTTCGAGCTACTCCCCCGGTTCGAACTACCCCCGCGGTTCGAACTACCCCACCGATTCGAATTTCCCCCCCGGTTCGAGTTGCCCCTGTACCGATTGCTCCGAAACCGGCGCCAATGTCTCCTGTGTCGTTATCTTCGTTGTCTATGCCAAATGAAGATGTTTCCGCTGCTGCCGCTACTTCGATTCAGCCTTCAGCAAGCACTAGCATGAATATGAACGAAAACGAAGATTTTATAAAAACTGAAATCGAAGAGGAGTTTGAGAACATTAACGAAGATGATTTCTTACTGATGCCTAATTCAATGACCAGTACTGTTGAAACTCCTAGTACAACTACGTCATCTATTATGTTAACGCTTCCAGCCGCAACTCTAACTAGCATAGCACCGGTACAAACATCTCCTTTGATCATGGCAACCATATTCCCTGACGCAGTACCGGCTGCTATAGAACCAATGCATGTTGATCCTGAAAATGTAGTACCATCGTCTATGTCAATAGAAGGGACGTTATAATTTTACTAAACATTAATATTGAGCAAATGGATTTAGAATTTCGTCTTTCACATATATAGGATAGTTTATGACAACTACCTGTTAGACGTATCCTTAAAAGTAGGTAATAATTGTTTTGAAATTTTGATGGGCAATATCTTGGATAAAGATTTACTTTCAAAAAATATTTCGGACGTCTAAATGTAAAACCCGACAAAAATCCATTGAAAACAGTTTTAGTCTAATCACAAAAACCTTTTTCCTGACAGTATTATACAACTTGAAGCATTATGTTTGTTAGGTGATTAGAACACTAACAAATTAGTTCAGAAAACTGTTACAATCTAGTTTTATTTAAATTAAGATATACATTCACATGTCCGGTTGCGTATGTTAAGAGCGAGGATTTGTCGGCTTTGAATTGATGCTTAACAATATTCGAATTAGCATGAATAAACTAAAAAATACAAACACTTTAAATATCAGAATCTAAAGTCTCTTCTAAATAGAATGGCTCTGTATTACTCTCAGCTTTTAGAGATTTTTAATACAAGTGTTGCTACTCCATGTGTTATTGTGTCAATTTCACATATTTTATTAGAAAAAGTTTCCGTCACATATCACTCGAGATGACCGACTTTTTGGAAAAAAGTTGTCCATGAGATAGTTTCATATTTTAACTGTCACATAGCCATTCTCAGAAGGCGCTATGTACTGTGTGGCCGAAATGAACGGGAAATTTAAATACTTTATTTCAATGTATTGGCGGGAAATGTAAATTGTTAATTCTTTTATGCTTGGATGTAGACAGGTAGAAATCAGTAATTCGTAAATACCAACTATTTTTTATAGGAAACATTTTCATGTGAAATATAGTTTCTGATAGAAGAAAGTGCTGACTTCTTGCTGGAGATTGCAAAACTGAATATTTAATGATATAAAAATCTCGTTTTGCTTTTTTAATTTTATTTCAACACAGTATATGCAATTACAAACAGCAACATTTCGTTTTCAAACGGCAACTAAGAATTGATGTAATGGCGACAATACTAAAACAACAATGAAGAAATGAAACATCGGGTGAACGTCAACACAACGATTTCGCACGATCCTGAGCAAATGTTAACGAAATTACTACAGCGGACAACTTCTCCTTATCTGGTTGGAGGTCTGGACTGCGTTCAGATTTGAGTTGAACTGTTAACAAATTTTCGGTTATCTGGTTGGCAAGACTCTCTAACATTACTTCACAGATACGAACGGCTTGGTGTAAAAGGTTATGCGCTGAAGCGTTGAATCTGAACGCAGCCCTGCAGTAGTCTGTGGTTTCCGTGTAGGTTTTTAATACATTTGATGAACTTGTTTTGTATAAATTGAAATAAAATAGTTTCAAACATAATGTTGTTCTTACCAGAAAAAGTAATGCATGTATGGGGGTTATTCGTGATCTAATAATTACGGTTGCAGAAACAAGTGCTGTTACAGATGCATGCGGCTCGCTTACTATCAATACTAAGAATAATGAATATAATTACTTACTATTTTAGTTTGTTTGTATTGTGGATGGAGGGTTTATTGATGTTGTGTTGTTGATGTAGAGTTTACATCAACAACAGTAATATCAAAACAAATGTATTTATGTTAAATTAAAAGCAATTTTCACATGTCAATTTTAAAAAGAAATAAGTTATATGGTGTGCGATGACCAAGTCGAAGAAGACAATCGTAATGGCAAGTGAAAAATAAAGTCTATTGGATCACCTTAGAAGTTTATCCAGTTGCCACGCCTATTCTTCAACTAAAATATATAACTTTTAAGAAAAAATAGTATAATAAAACACAAAATGTTACATCTTTGTTTACTTGGTTTGACAAATGACACTATTAAAACTTGCAGTGTTTAAAAAAAAGAAAAAATGATTTACGCAAAAATAGATGCAAATCAAGGGAAAAAAACACGACAAAAAATGAATTTGACAAGTGACAAAAACAAACAAAACAAATGTATTACCTTTGGATACAAAGCGAGCCAAATAAAGTGGGAACGCTTCTCGTTGCAAAAAAAGATAGTTATCCGTGAATCTGTATAAGTTAATAAAAGCGGGTTATGATCTATAGGATCTACTTCTTCGAAGCTTGGGTATGATCTATAGTGCACTGATTCTCGTGCAGTCGGCGAAAAAAAGAGAAGGGTATTGGTCCCGTCTATATCGTTGATTTACGATATTTCCATCTCAAACCAGTAAGTTTATTACTAACTCTGACTGGGAAAGCCTCTGTATTAATATCTGCAATGTTCTATTTAAAAGAGAAAAGTTGAAATTGAAAATATTTTTAGTAAATAATCTTTTATCCATAATATGGCCTACCAAGATATTAGAACGATATTTTCGCTATTTTTAAACATATGTTTAAGAGCCAATGGATACATACAAGAGAAAACTGCAGATTGAAGATGCAGTAAAGTAATTAAGAAGTTGTGTTATTCTACGCTTGAATTTAGCGGTTAAACCACCAGCTGTTGAGAATTGTTATTTTTTTGAGCTTTATTACTAGTGTATTACTCAACTCTGACTTGTATGTCTTTTTTATACATTTCAATAAAATACCTGCTTAGTTTCAGGGTATCGACGAGTTTTTAAAAATGCGGCTTTTTCAATAACATCAATCAGAATTCAGTAATACACAAGCAATAAAACCCAAAAGAAACTAATTCTGAACAGCAGCTAGTAGTTTAATCCCCAAATTTAAGGGTATACTAACTACTTAACCCCTTTACTCCCTCTTTACCGTATGAAAGGCAACGTGAAAAGAGAATGTGTGATACGTGCACTCGATCCTGAAACAAAAGAAAAATCGAAATCGAAAAAACGAAAATCGAATTTGCATCGAAAATACAGCGTTGTCGAAAAGAATATAACAAAATTAAATCGTGCACATAACAAACATTTGCAATCAAGTGACGATGAAATCAAAAACAAGAAGTTCGGTCACAATTTAATCTTATTGTAATATTAACTTGAATGGAATGTAATATATATCACCCAGAGAAAATGGCGGGAGGTTTTGAACAATGTTGTAGGGAATAAATCCAAAAGATCATATCTTCTAAATTATTTATGTATGTACATGAATTGGTAAGTTCTATGTGTCCATCGGCCTTAGCAGGTGGCCGCCGTGAATGATCCGTCACAACTCTTATTATTTAAAACATTTAATTTTTTCAGTTACATCACGAATTATTAAAGAAACAACAAGGAATCATATCTATCGCCTGATACAATAGGTCTACATATATAATTTTGAGTTTGAATGAAGACTAAAGTAATTTTATAGGTCATGCTGGTCTCGGAAAATTTTCGTTCATACGTCTAATCTATCATTATCCAAACGATACGCACATTGCTGATTGTGCCCTTCCGCTGTCGTTAAGCCAATCGATTATTGTTGTGTACCTTAAACGTTAGTAGAAAGGCTATTCGTTAACCGCATAGTTTCTTAGCCTGCGCTGGATGTAGTTGTAGATCTGATTATTATGAACCTCATGAGGCAATGATTAGTGGATATATCTATTGACCGTACATTAGATCTTTTAGTATTTATAATTTCAAAGAAAAATGATATGTCATAAATATTATCGCAATGCATGTGCAAATATAGACGATTAGTACCAAATTTTAACGAATGTAGAATTGTTATTATGCACTTGCTTTTTTCCATGTCTACGCTGCCAACATACAAATTTTTTGCATTTGTCTCATTGTATGTGACAGCAAAGTAGTAGTATTAGCGCCTTCTTACTTCGTAAGTAGCTATTAAAATCAATGTATTTTCTTTGAGTTGGGCGCTTTGTCCAACATTAATAATAAACTGGAAAAAGTCTATATTGTAAACCGTAATAAACAATTTACATGCTCTAATTACGTTCGCACTTTAAAAGGAAATGCGCGAACTCACAGAATGATAGCTCAACTGTTATTAATGATAGTAAGGCTGCAGAGTGCTGTTAGAGATGCGTGCGGCTCGGTGTTGGTTGTGTGTTGTTGATGTAGACTATATCAGCAGTATAATCAAACTAAAATAGTAAGTAATTACATTCATTATTTTTAATATTGATAGAAACCGAGCCGCACACATCTGTAACAGCACTCGTTTCTGCAGCATTATTGGGAAATAAGTTATTGCACAAATGCGTTGCAAAGACTTTGGATATATGTGTACATTTGATAGAGGTACTGGACTTTAAGATTTTAGGTTTTCTTTCGAAGTGCGAAAAGGTTAGTACAAAATATAAGGTGTGCAAAAAGTTTGTACAAACTGAAAATTCGTACAAACCTTGTAACATTTGTTAAAATTAAACTATCTAGAAAAAAAATGCAATTTTTAATATTAGCTTCTTCCAGCAATTTACGAAGTATTTTATTTAGAAATGATTTGTGTAGTTTAAAATAATAAATAAAATAGTACCAAATAAAATAACAATTTTAAATAATAAAAAACATTTAATATTTTAATAAAAGAAACTTAACACTTTCTAAAAATATTGCCTGTTTGTTTGAATACGTGTTGGTCTAACATACATCAAACTTTATATGTCTTCAGAAACGGATGTTCATTGGGGTCATGTCTGAAAATCTAGAAGGCCATTCAATCAACTGCAAAACAGCATTTAGGTCTCGTCGTAAATAACTGTTTCAAACTGAAAGTCGTTTGAACTGTAATCATAAAATGTTTTTTATTGTCTACACTAGGGTGACAGAATAAAATAGACACCTACTAATTAAAAAAAAGATTCTATTCTCGTTATATATACAAAATATTTTAAAATTTTTAAATTAGACTAGTATTTTGTCGATCCTCCTTTACTTGCGTGAAGTGCTGCGAGTCGTCCTGGCATAGAATCTATTAAATGATTAATGGTGTCGTCTGGAATATTTAACTACTCTTCTGTAACAGCTGCCACGAGTTCTTCCTTATTGCTGGGTTTTCGGGGTCGTTTCACCATATTTGTCTGGATTATGTGCCAAACATTCTCTATGGGATTCATGTCTGGTGATTGGCCTGGCCATGGTAAAATCCGAATCCCCTGTTCCTCTTTCCATGTGGTTATTGTTTTTGCTTTGTGGCAGGGTGCTCCATCCTCCATAAAAGTGGCGTCCTCTTTAGATAAAATGGCGTTGTCGAATTTAATATTTGGATATATTTTGCCGCACTTATATTTCCGTCGCAGATTACTAATTGCGATTTTCCACCATACCATATCGCGCCCCACACCATGATGTTCACACCGCCGTATTTCACCGTCTGACGCAAAAATTTGTCGTCCACTTGCTGTGACGAACGCCTCCATACCCACGTACGACCGCTATCACTGAATTGGCAGTATCTGCTTTCGTCTGAAAAAATGACAGACCGCCAAAACTCTTCGGGCTTCGTTCGCATTTCGATTGTCCAAACCATTCGGCGCCGCTTTTGAAACGCAGTAAGGAAAGGTTTTTTCTTTGCCACCCTTTTATACATCCCCACACTGTGGAGGTATCGCAGAACGGTGCGCTGACTTTTCCGTGAAGTTGCCGCAAGCTCGGCTGTACTTTTTCGCGGTTCTCTTAACACTTCGCGCACAAGCAAACTTTTACTTCTTTCAGAAGGTCCGGCACGACTTGGTCTCGGCTCCACTGTTGTTTTTTCCTTGCGTTTAAGTTGTGTAATCACATGGTTAACTGGACAACGGAATATTTAAAAATTTACTTATTTCACGTTGCGAAGCGCCGCGTTCACTCTGGCCAGTGATGCGACCCCGGGTGAAGTCGCTAATATTACTCGAACCTTGTAAGCGAGGCATAGTTGTAACGATACTAAACTATGACGAATTCCTTCCGATACATCTACCCCTACCCTAATGACAAGAGAAAGTTCTTAATTCGTTCTTAGAATTTAGCTGTTTACATATTTATACCGCTTTACCTGGTGTCTATTTTATTCTGTCACCCTAGTGTAGTTTTATTACTTCTTTAGTTGGTTTTTAGGAAATTTTAGGTTTCTTTTGTAAATTTGGATGAAAATCCTAATTTATAAAATATAAAACGCAAATTTTTGTTGTTTGTGAACAGTTTTATCTTGCTTAATATCAAAATATAAATGTCCAACGTGTGATTTCACTTGCAATACTTTTCGCACACCTGGTATAATATGCATAGTAATACTTTGAATTACTTATATTTGTTCGATATGTATTTCATTTTATTCGAATATTTTCTTATTTTTCCTCGTCATAGTATGTCACAACAACAATCGTTCACATATGTAGATGACATTTGAAGTAATAGATCTAACAGAGATGCTAAAAATTATCAGCAACCATTACGAGCATTCATTCTCTTTATAAATTTAACTTCATGACCTGCAAATTATTTTCAAAGGAATTATGATTATGTCCATTACGGTCACGTTTTTTTTTATGAAATATTGATTGTACAATAAAAATTATCAGTAACTTCATAACAATAAGTATAACTAGATTAATTAACATTACCTATATTTTATCAGCAACAATTACGTTGTTTAAGACTTATGTATGTTCCTAATTTTATCCTAATTTGTCGACTTTTTTTTGTTTTTTAGTACGCTTTTGCTCGTAGTCGTGTTAAAATCTAATGAATTCTTATGGAGATATATTTAAAAGTATGTGAAAGCAGTTCCGTTTTAGTACATTTTACAAAGAGGCTTTTATATTGTGATGTACATTGTTCAGGTTAATTTTTTATGTATTAATATGTTTTTAAATTAATCATTGAGTATATGTTTGTACATCAAGAATTTAAAACTACTCCTGGATTTTGGAATAAAATGTTTTAGTTAAGTATAGTAATTATTTATTGGCTCCTTTACCCATCTATAAGTGCGAGGGCGACCTGAAATGTTCCCTGAATCGGCAAGAAATGGCGCACGAACGTTGAAGTGGACTCATTGATTGGCAAGGGCAACCTTTTTTACGGCAACTGTTCAGACATCTACTGTCGATAGTTGTTTAAGAGTTTGTTGTGTGTAGCAAGTCAGGTGATTTGACAAAATTGGATAAAATCCAATTTCGTGCAGTGATAAAACACTTCCGAATGGCTGGAAAAACGGCCAACGAAATTCGAAATATTTTGCTAGAGGTTCATGACGGATGTACTCCATCATTTTCGACCATCAGCTTCTGGCTGAGCGAGTTCAAACGTGGCCGCACAAGCACAAGTAACGAACCACGCAATGGACGCACAAAATCCGATACCAACGATGAAATGGTCGACATGATTCATGAGGTCGTGTTAGCCGTTCGCCGATTGAAGCTGAAAGAGACAACAGGCATCTCAGAAGAACGCGTTGGCCATATCCTAAACGAAACTTTGACTGCGAAAAAGCTTTCGGCGCGATTGGTACCGCGTTTGCTCACGCCGGAGCAAAAACGAAATCGTGTAACCGTTTCGGAGGAATGTCTGAACAGGACCCAACGCAATTTAAGGGATTTTTTCATGCGCTTCGTACCTGTGGATGACATTTGGATCCACCACTATATTTATTGACCCGATTCGATGCAATATTGAAGGAGAAACGACCACGGAAAAAAGTGCTTTCCCAGTACTTACAATGCACCGGCTCATCGATCGTCGCGTCCAAATGGAATGAGTTGCGCTACGAATTAGTCTCTCATCCTCCATATTCACCGGGCCTAGCCCCCAGCGACCTTTTCCTATTCCCAAACCTGAAAAAATTACTGGGAGGAAAGAGATTTGCCTCAAATGAGGAGGTCATCGCCGCTACAGATGGCTATTTTGCAGACCTTGAAACATCCTACGTTTTCGACGGCTTGAAGGGACTAGAGCACCGTTTAGAAAAGTGTATTGATTTTCGAAGAGACTACATCGAAAAATAAAAATAAAAAATCACACGAATACCGTGTTTTTCTTGTCGATTCCGGAAACATTTCAGGTCGCCCTCGTATATTTAATTTCCACGTTTTAACAAAGTAAATGCAAGTAATTGCGTTCAGTATACCATACTTACAGTGGATCAAATATATTCTCAAAGAAAAATAAACATTATCATTATTATTTGGGTAACTACTTTTATAAAACTTCATAAGCATAGTAATCTGTTTTATTTGTTGTTGTGAGGGTAGATTAGTTAGTTTACAGTTTTGGTTGTTAGTATTCATGGTTATTCTATTATTTATTATCGTTGTGATCGAGTTTATGGTAGGACCTGGATAAGACAATATAAATTTGATTCACACCAGTACAATGGAATCTTAAAAGGTGCCATCTAGAAAGTGAAAGAAAGTTGGCGCAGTTGCGCAGGCTGCGTCTAGATGGCGCCCTACATCCTATTTGGAGTGTCGATAGTATGATACGTTTATACCTATTAAAAATGAGTTTTTTTCTATATGGAAGTGTTTAGTTAGTTGTAGGAAGAAATAATCTGTTACATTCTTATTGTTTCGATTAAATATGCAAAGTTATTACTATAATAAATTATAGATGTATTCTATTGGAAAAGAACTTCAGGTAGTATAGATACACTTTTTTCAACTTGTTCATTAGAATATTAGTCTTATGTGTAAGTTTCAATTATTATTATAACGTTAAAATATTTAGGCGCTTGCTAACTGTTAATTTTATCGTTATGGTAAATTGCCTCTTTGGCATTTTAATTTGTTGTGTACGTCCTTTTGCAATTTTAATTTGGACTTTTTAAAAGTTTGTTTTGATGCAGTGACGCTTCTCATGTTTTTTGCATCTGTTTTAATTCTCTAGTCCTTTCCTGGAGTATCAGCATGATGATGTGCAAATGTGCACGAAAGCGGTAGTCACTGGTTATATAAATTGTTTGGGACATTGTGAGATTGGTCCCGTTTTCTTTCCTTTTTCCTATATTTTGATATGAACTCAAACCAAGGCACCAACATTTCCCTTTCTTTAATATTAACTGATTTTACTACTTTGCCTTGTACAGGAAGTGATAAATGCTAAGCAAATGAAAACAATTTCATTCTTTCTCTGTATTGATAATCACTGGAATTTGAATATCGGAAATATCCGTACTTCTCAAATTATAACTGTTATCAGTAAATCAACTTTCAACTGTAAAAACAGAATGTATTTTTAAGTAAATAAGCAGCTTGAGAATGAAATATTGCTCTCAAGCTGAAATTAATTGCAGAAAATCCCTTGGTATCCCGAACAACGAAGCAGAGGATCAAGATAAGATCGGCTACACATTTTTAAATATTTACCGATTGTCTGCAACCCGATCGAAAAGGTTCGTGCAGCGGGCGAATATAAAGCCCTTATTGAATGCTGTTAGCGTGCATGTATCGAAGATAATCTTTTTGTATTGCCTGTATTCCTGAACCCACGTCGCATTTAAAAGTTTAAATGAGTTCGGTCTCCATCGGTTTATTATAATTGCCGGGTATTGTGCGTACAGCGAACAACAAAAACAAAGTTCGATCGGATGGGCTATTGGTTTCGCATTAATAATGTAGCTTTAAATAGTTGTAAGTGCGTTTGAATGAAGAATATACGAGGTGTGCCAAATATACACAGGGAAATTTCTATAGTCCCATACGTACGTTTGAATAGAATACTTAGTTTTTTCAATATCATCGGCAAATTATGCAACCGAGTCATTGCCGAATTACAAATAAATACAAATTCAAGAGAAAATAATATTAAAAAAAGATTATATTTTATACAGGGTATAGTTACAGTAATGGTAATTCATAACAGCGAAATTTCTGTAGGTCCATTCACACAAAATTAATAAATAAAATAAATTCGTAAAAAATTATAATTCTTTCTAAACTTTGAGAGTGTTAGATCCTCTATTCAAAACAACTTCAAATATCCGGGTATTCATGCAGTCTTTCAGTTTGGTCAATGTTGAAATAGGAATATAATTCTAACACCTCAGCCTATCGTAATAGATTAATTTCCTTTTGATGAAACCACTCCTTCGTTTTTCTGGAATTATGGATTGCTACATTCTGTCTTACTGAAATATCCAGCCTTACGTCGGCAATTATTCACCAAAGTCTATCAGGACCATTTCCAGAAATTGAATATAAGAATTAGAATTCGTCTGCGTAGAAATTAAATATGTAGGGGTTTTATTGTTATGTGTAAAAGCGGTCCAAACCATTACACTACCGTCCAAAATTTCTGCTCATCGCAACTTCAATGTTCTCGTGCAAATCATACCAATAATATTTGAAACCATCAAACCCGTCGAAGTTAAATTTCTTCTCGTCAGAAAATATGGCATTGCTCCACTCATCATTCCACTTCATATGTTCTTGCGCAAATTTCAGTCTTGCCTGTCTATGTGGCCACCGAAGACGTTTACTACTGGATAAAATTTGTTGTACTCGTTTAAATTACATTTTATTTGTTGCGAGGTTACATTACCAGAGGAGGCTAACTGGAATATCGATCAGCGCTGTTTTCGAGTAAGTTTTTGATTATTCCCCTTAGCGCAATTTTTGCTGTAGGAATTGTCCAACTTTATAAAATTATTGATGAGATTGTGGGGTTGTTTTATTTTCTTAGCTATGGCTCAGGTACCTACCTGTTTATAACAATTTATTTTTGTTTTTTACTCCTTGGAGAGCAGTTCACTTCTCGGCATTTTTTTATTAAATGATATGTGTACTTCGATAATATATATATTTAACAATGAATAAGCTGTTGAAGATGTTTAGAGGTTTATTTACACTGAAGGGTTGTGTTTGATTTTATAGGATGTCTGTCAAACTCTGTGTAATTATCGAAATTTCACTCGTATTTGCATGTTTATACGGCATGTACTTCCCGTACATATCTAACAGTTGTGATATTAACAAAATAATGTCTCTACTATTTCTTTACGTTCGTAAATGTAATTCTGGGTAACTCTCAACTCATACCATTGCTAAATGTTTAAAGGGGACTTGCAAAATTTATATATTACACATATAAGGTATGACCTCGTGAGCTATCCCAGATACAATATTGCACCAAAAAGGGTTATTTACTCGTTTCGCAGTATGTTGTTCAAAGTAACATAAGCCATTGATTCTCTTTGCATTGTTGACTTCATCGATCCCTAACAGTATATACACATATGAGTTAATGTACATCGAATAAACCTATTGAGAAACGAATAAATAGGCTTTTCTGCTGTAATATTATATTTAGGATAGCACCTCATATTTGAAGGAACTATAGATAATTTAGAAAGCATCCAATTTGAAAGTATAGATTTTTTTTTATATAACCACGAATAGAATCAAGAGCAGAGTTACGGCCATGGAAATGAGATTCCTAAGAAGAATAGAAGGAGTAACTAGAAGAGACAGAAGCAGAAACACGACAATCACAAATAGTCTGGGTATCAAACCAGTAGAAGTAGTCATAGGAGAGAGACAACTGGGATGGCTTGGACATCTACATAGAATGGAAGAAGATCGAATCACAAAGAGGATATTTGAAGCCAAAACAGAGGGCAAAAATAGGTAGACCCCGAAACACCTGGAAGGAGTAGGTGTATAGAACAGGAACCTGTGGAAGAATAAAATAAGAAATAAATAGTCCGACACCGCAAGGTATAAAGGACACAGGATTAAAAAAAAAGTATAGATACATAGTGGAAACATAAGGGAGTTCTTCACAGGTATCGCGGTAAACTTCACTCCACACAAATTAATAATTATTCGGAAATTATTGCGTTACTGATATTCAGTCGCGGTTGACAATGGGAGTATATACGCTCCAGAAACGCTGCGTTCCGAATGATTAGTAATTTGTGTGCAGTGGAGTTTACTGCGATACCTGTGAATTATACAACTACGCAGACCTTGCAATCGTTGTGTTAGAGACTTCTATTCAAAATGTCTTACTTTTTTACTTCAGCAAAAGGAATTTACTATATCAAAAGACGAATTCAATATCTAAGAAGATTTGATGTGTAACCAAGTTACTTTTGAATCGGAGAATAAATCCGTAAAGATAAATAAATACTAACTCGTTATTCTGCAGATAAATTGCGTAAATGTATTGCTGTATTCTTTACATTTAAATCATTTCTGGGTTATATAAGATATGATATGATGAACAACAAGGATACATTTTTGAAGGTGTTTTAGGAGAGGCTATTACCGTCATGTGTGATGATTGAATTTGCTTTATAATATTTTGCAGTAACTTGTGCTTTGCTTATACAGTATTTATGGCTTAAATATAGTTATTTGTACAGGATGTCAACAGATAACTTTTTTATTTAAACATTTACTGTCAATAAAACGAAAAGTCGATTTGACGTTTTACAGTTTTGTTTGTAATACAGAAAATTAATGTGTTGAATCGAAAATTTAATGAGACAGTTCAAACGCTGCTGAACGGTTATATTGGGAGCGTAATGCAAATCTACATATTAGACAGTTTATTTGGCTGCGCAGATCGACCAGGGATTGTATTAATTATCGTAAGTGATGCTGTCTAATACATTGCCACACTGCAAATAACTACACAACCCTTTGCATTTTCGTTTATCTTCCGTCTAAGTAGATAGTACGGTAACTGAAACGGTTAGAGCTAGTTGATATTAATCAAGTACGCTCCGAGGAGCAGAGAAAAACCATCATGACATCGCCCTTAATTCTCATCGTCGCCGTCTATTCCTGTATATCTAATCTTATCCCATGTAAACAGTCTTAATTAGATATTAGTTATTAAGGCGCGGTAATTTGGTTCCGTACAGAAGAGGATGTCGTGGATTAAGAAGTGTTTACCTTCATCCTAATTCTATTACGAATTTAGAAATTCGAAACGATCCACGAGCGACTTGATTACGTGAAGCTGTGCTCTGCTATGCCGAAACCGCTTAATAAATTTAAATACCGAACATCAATTTCCTTCAAGCAAGTTCATGCAAACTTTTTTATGGCTTCGTTAAAAATCTCACAAGGTTCAGGTGGATGATCTCACACATAGTGAGAATTAATTAAGTTAGCGATATTGCATTGTCAACATTTTTCTTTTTTAAAATATTAGTTCCTTGCTACAAATAAATATTTAAATTGCATTAATTTAATAATAACAGTTATGATAATGTTTAAGTGTGAAATTTATTTGAAAGAGGATCATTTCAGGAAACAAATAAGCAATAACAATTAAGAACTTAATATCATTTTAAGTGGATGGTAAAGTGGCCGCTATGGTAATCAGAATGTTGATTAAACTGCAACGCCAATAAAAATGAATAAAACAGGAAAAAATAAAGGAAGGACGAGGCGTAATCTAGTACTGAGGGGGAGTACTGAGAGTTGTTGACTTTGTGTCAGCTGTAGGATGTAGACACATATGTTATGCATTGGTTTTCATTATCATAAAATCACTGCTTATTTGCGATATGTAGACAATAACATAAGAAATCTAAATTTGCAATAGATATATTTTTATAAAGCGATTTTTTTTCAAAAATTTATCCTATTCATCTTATTAAATGTCAATACTAAAAATTAGCCTCCATGTCTAGTTAACCTAAATTCAAAGTTTTAGTGCGCTACATCTACTGTTGTAGCTACAACAAACTATCAAAGTGGACAAGTTAGTTGAAAAATGGAATTAAACCAAGAACATTTCGCGGAATAACTTTTTATAATTTTCGCAGAAAATTATGTCAACCAGTTATTCTCTTCCGTTTTTGGCAATGAGGGACCATACCAGTCAATAATTTCTCGCTGGTATGGAGAATTAAAACGTGGACGGATTATTCTTCGCGATTTCTGCATGAAGAATTGTATGTAAAAAATTTAGTTTCCCGTTGGATACTGCATCTGTTGACCGTAGAACAGAAAGCAGCTGGGGTGAATTAGTGTCATAAAACTCCAGGCTGCTTCAATGCCGAAAACTCTAAAAAAAAGTCTACAACATCATCATTGGTAATGAAACTAGGATTTATTCCAAGATTCATCACCAACACGGCAGGTACTCAGGAAAACATCGATGCTGTGCGCAATATCATCAACGAAGATCGATATGTAACATATCACGAGATTGAGGCATCATTTGGAATTTCAAAGACCTCAATTCAATAGTTTCTCCTTTGATACCTTGGATCTATTGAACAAAAAACAGAAAATAGTAGGGTCAATTCTAGATCGCTTCAAGACTGTAAACCCTAAAAACGTGTACTACATCGTCAGTGGCGATAAATCTCATTCAAGCCAGAAAATAAACGCCAGCTGTCTGTTTGGGTTTTCCAAGCTGAAGAAAACCCAGCAAAAGTAATCCGATGGTCGCGACATTTGTCCCGAAAGCACGTCATGCAGCAACAATGTTTGTACAAGCTCAAGACTGCCGATTGGTATACAAGCATTTGTTTGTCGCAAGTCATCGTTGAGCTTCGAAAAATCAACCCTGAACGACGAATAATCCTCCACCAAGACAATGCAAGTTCTAACACAGGACGCAAGACAATTGAATTGTTGAACCATCCTCTGAGGAGTCCCAATGATTTCTCTATCTTTCCGAAGATCAAGAACGGATTGCGTAGTCAAAGATTCCAGTCGTCAGAAGGAGCAATCGATGCTTTCAAAAACGCAATTTTGACTGTACCAACAAACGAGTGGAGTAATTGCTTCCAGAGTGGGAGCGAGCGCGTGCAAAGGTGTATTAATCTTCGTGGAGAATACTTCGAAATACAATAAAGTCTTTAACACCCATCTACAGTTTTTTTTCAGTACTATATGCAAAACTTAAAAGATAACCCTCGTAATATATATTATTCCCCAAGAGATTGTATGCTTACAGATACAGAATACGTTCTGGCATAAATTTTTTTGTTAAAACATTCTTAACCTTTTCGTTACTTCCTGACAATATACAGTTCGCAAAATTATCTTTGTCAAGGACAAGTTTTTGCTGATCCTTAGCTTATCTTTTTAATTAACCTTTATAACTAAGTTCATCACACGAATTTAGAACTTTCAGGACAGCGCAGTTATATAACTTTCCGCGTTGGGTTTTTCAAATGCTGCCCTGGGAGTTTCTCGAAAAACAGCGCCGCAGCGGAAGGACCTTACCCGAAGCAGCTCCTAATCTGTAATTCTTTAATGTTTCCCATCATCCGTGTCTTACTGCTAACTCTTAATTGGTTTCCAGCTTGTGCTTCGCTCCCTATATAACGTGTCATTATTACGGACGGGCATATAGATTATTTGCTAGGAGCGTGTTTCATGAATTCTAAAGCGACATCTACTCCACGACAAACACACTAGCTTCGTTCGTTCGCTCCTAATTAGAAACACGCCGTAATCAACGCCGCTGTAATTTACAGATTATATCTCTCTTCTTCTTTGGCGTATGGCTGTGTATGTGTGTGTTCGTGCTATCGTGATTTTTCTTTTTTTTGTTGTCTATGCAAGTGCACCCCTACTTTTGACGATCTCTTAATTTTTCGAGCACGCAACTAAAAGGCACTGCTGGATTAAGATCTCTCTGAACAACCTACCTATTTCAATTTATTGTCCGCAGTAGCGTTTTTCTCTTTCTTCTTTTGCTTTAAAACGCTGACGTTGACGTCTTATATTCGCGCTGTGGTTACTAATTATTGAGAATATTTTCGAAGTACGCTTCTGTGCATCAATTGGTAAGGAGTAGTGAGATTCTTCGATAACCTGTATAATAAAGGTATAGAGAAATACGGTGCAAATACGAGGGCTGGAACTTAATAGTGGCAACACTGCCATGGAAGCGGCTTACCTGTCTTACAATAAACGGAGTCTTCCTTCCGAATTGAAGCAAATAAGATAGTCTTTTAGGGCTACCGATCTATTATGTTTTGCGTTCTTGTAATGTTCAGAAAGTTGGAACAATGAACTTGGATGAAAGTTTGATGTGCTCGCGGTCATACAGCAGGGCAATGCCATGAAGGTCTTAGTGGGCGGTAATGGGTTAAAGCTTTCAATGAGGAATGTGCAAGTGTGACACATCTGGCTCGATCAGGTCGTCCTAGTGTCAATGAAGAGCAAGTTAAAGCTGTTTCCGCATTGTTGGACAGAGATCAACGTTAGACTATTCGTGAATTAGGCCACGAGATAGGACTATCTCATACGACTGTGCTGCATATTCTAAAGAATCGCCCGGGAATGAAGAAAATTGCATCGCGATGGATTCCCCACAACTAGACGGAATTGTAGCAATGGATACGATACGATACTGCTCAAATTCATTTGGCGTGTTATGGTCGTGAAGGAGACGCTTTCTTACGTCGCATTATTTTGCTTGATGAGGCATGGGCTAGATCGTACGAATCTAAACTTAAGCGCCAATCCAATGAATGGCGCCATTTTGAGTCACCACGTTAAACAAAAGTTTGCCCTACCTTCACTAATGTGAAAGCTTTAGTGATTCTTGTGTCCGACTGTAACGAAGGAACCACTTCGTGACATTTGATTCCAAACTGTTCCCGAGGTTCTGCAGGCAATAGATCGCCCCATCAGAACCATCAATAAAACAGGCACTGCTAAAGGCATACTACGACTTCCAAATCGCTGGCAACGAATTGTTGACAATGCTGGTGCCTATATTGAAGGACTGCAATAATTTCACATATGTATCGTTTTTGTATTATTAATTAATAAATAGTTGTCATTATTAAAGTTACGAGGTAGTACCTGAAAGTTCTCGAAATGTGGGGATACCTATATTATCTTCATAACTTCTTCATTATTCATCTTTCTTGGGAAAGTCAATCCTATCGCCTCTGTTACGGAAGAAATGTATTCTGGAAAATATTCACCCCTTTAACTTGATTTTCATTTTTGGAAAGGAAGAAATTGTAAGGAGCTAAGTCGGATTAGTACGTTGGATGAGGATCAACGGCCATGCTGTTTTTCATCAAAAATTGTTGTATGATGAAAGTGGTACGTGACCTCATGTTATCATGGTGAAGAATCTACTCCCACGTTAGTTCTCTTGACGTTTCCTTGTCATATCTCCGTTAGATGTCTTAGGATGCCATAGTGAAGTTTTGTAGTAATTATTTGATCTGGAGGTGTGAACTCTTTGTTGATAATGGCATCAACATTGAAAAGACGGAGTTGATGTTAGTTTTGTGTTGATGGGCAATCTTTGGCTGAGATAAAGATGGGCATTGTGATGATTGTTGCAAGTTTTTGGGATCATACCCATAAATCCAATTTTCGCCACGTGTGATAGCCTTTCAGAGAAAAAGTGGTTCAGTTTAAAGCAGCCATCCTTTTCATGTTCAATTCTTTCGATAATATCAGTTGACATACTTCATACGATGGGATTACAGAATGTATCTAACACTCCTTTTTAATTAGACACATATAATTCTAATAATTGGGATATCGGTTGAAAGAAAAAAAGACCCAAGTCACTGTTGGTCAATTTATTTATTTATTTACAGCAGAAAATAAACAGATACTTTAAAGATTAATATTTAACAGATTTGTTTTCGTAAGCTGTATTTAGCAGCATTTTTATCTTTGGCGTTATTTTCTAAGCATTCTTAGATGCGTATTTGTTTTCTTTAGTAAAAATTAGTGAAGTCTTAACTAATTTACAGTACAAGTAAATCAATCAAATTTATCACTTTACATGAATATAGGAACAACGACTGCAAATTAAATAATAAAACCCAATATGACTAATGGAGATAATTAACTGAGTAACGGCTAATTATTTTGAAGATTAAATTAGACGACCGTTTTCTGCGCAAATTAACTTTTGACTTTAATATTTTATGGATTAATACAGAAAGAGCATCTACTTACAATTACCCTAGAAACGCAACTCTTTACCAATGTCTAATTTTCAAACGGATTGAATTTTCTTTTCTTGGGTCACTTTAATCTAGTAATTTCTTAACACCAACAGAAGCAAAGTTTTGATTTTATGTATATAGGATGTTTCATTTATATCGAAACCTCTCTAAGGAAATATCGTTCTTAGTGGACAAAATCAGTTATCTTTGCTGTATTTAATTTAGTACCTCTTCTTTATATTTAATTCTATCTTAGCGCTTGTTACTTCTTCGTGTGGCTCACCAAATTTACGTTATATAGGCTGTATATACTAGAAAACGTCTGACCGTATTGCAATTTAAAGCGATAACAATAAGTTCTTTAGAGTGCATTAAAGATGTTGTACATTATTAAAATGTTAAAGGTATTAAAATCAAGTTCTGTTTAAACTGCACTCTAATGAATCAAAAGTGACATAACAATTGAACCCAATTTTATTTATCGTATGGCGTTACAAAGCTTTATCTACATTTCAATGGATATATAAACATTTAAACACATAATGTAAGATACAATATATCAAAACAAACAATATAGGATAAAAATTATCAGTGTGATTTGAGCAATGGCCATCGTAGGTCCACGTTCAGCCGACGTACTCACTCCAAGGCCAGGATTGTAGTTTCGTAACAGTCTTGTATGGGCCCGTTATATTTCCTCTTCGGACACTCTTATAGTCACATATTGGGGACATCCCCCATTTGTAAAGCAAGAAGTTTGCACGTAATGTGTCCTGTTCGAATACGGTTTAGCTTCGACCACTCTTTTCTAGGTAGGTTGAAGCCATTAAGAGGTTTTGTAGGATCAACTATAACTTATGATATCCGATCGACGATCTTCAGATTTTCCTCCATTCCTTTAAGATGCTGTAGCCGTCTGGTTGTTTGAGGTATGGGTTATTTCATATTGGTTTTCGAGATTTTAACCAAGTATTTGGAATATTATTCAGTACATCGTGGTTTGGGAAGTCTCGGAAGGCGCAAGGCTATCTTCTTCCATTCTTTGATTATGGCTTCTTGGCGTCTTAATTCCGGAGGAGTTATATTGCTTGTGACGTGCAGCCATGACACTTAAGTCGATTTTAATGTGCAAGCTATTATATGCATGGTGTCATTTAGGTGCATATCTGCCTTGCTTATATGCCGGCTTCCATGCCAGACCGGAGCGCCGTATTGAGCAGTAGAATAAACGAGATAGAATGTGATTGTTCTTAGAGTAGCTGCCTGCGCGCCGCCTGTAGTGCCAGCCAGTTTCCTAATTATGTTATTCCTCACTTTCAACTTTTGGCCCTTGATTTCTAAGTGCTTTCAGGTACAAGGTATAGACAACCTGCAAGATGGTGTACCCGAGCAAGGTTTTAATAAAGCAAAACAGCAGAAAGTCTACACAAAAGGATTAACGACCACTCACTGTCAATATAAGCAACAACCACAACACAGTAATTGAACCCAATGAAGAGGGGAATCATCTTAGCTAAAATGAACTGTGCTAATGGCGTATCATGTAATTCAGCTTTTTCGTACTTTCACGCATTTAGAAGAAATATATAGTTCAAGTATAACGGTGCACACAGCAGCCGGAAAATTGTACACGTCACATGACTTAACACGTATACACACATATATTTCAAATCATTGAGGGACATATCGGCTGTAGGACCACACGAACCACCTGTAGGATTAATAAAAAGTTGTGTTGATATATTGTCTGTGCCTTCAGCGATGTTGATTAATTTATGCCCCAAAACAAATTTATTCCCTAACAACTTCACAGCAAAACCAGTTTATAAATGTGGTGACGATCATATTGAAATCTATAAACCGATCGCTTTGATCGATTATTACAGAAGTTGTCGAAAAAGCACTTCTATTACTACTTGCGAAATTTGCAAAAGGGTGCTGTCTTGGAAGTGTTTTTAGATCTTTACAAGGTATTTTATAGTGTAGGTGATGGTATTTTATTGCAAAAACTTGACTTGATGGATTTTGGAATGATTTAATAAAGTAGTACTTATCAAACTAATTGCACTGTGTGCACATAAATATCAATCGTGAAGTAGTACAATTACAATGGTTGCAGATTCAGCCAGGCGTACCTTAAGGCTCATTGGTAGTGTTCCTATTCTTGATGTATACAAATAACCTGCAAGAAATAACTAACCATTTAATCAATAGGTTCGCAGATTATACATCGGTGAATTCAAAACAACTCCGGGAAATTAAAAGCTGAAATAGTTGACATTATGATAGTAATGAATAAATAGTTTTCCGGAAACAATTTACAGCTCAATACAAATTTAATTAAATTAAATTTAATACAGGCTTCTTAAGGTGGTCTCAAACCTGAGAGCGGTAGTGTATGATAGTTTAGAAATAAAATCACTTATATGTCAAATTCTAGCAAAAATTATATATATTTGCTCCCGATTAAACGTTATTTTCCCAAATTGTAATAATAACAAAAAAGAAAACGAGATTAAATTTGCAAGAAAATGTTAAAATTCGCAAAATATCTCGGAATTTTAATCATCAAACTGAACTCCTAATCAGTATACCACAAAGAGTACACATGTGTTGATGTGTGTATATACGTAGACAAAGCGGACGTGCATAAAGCTCTGAGATACGAACACACATTACGTCCCTAACGAGGAGCTGGTCTGCACATATACAGTGCAATTTTGCCCGCTTTAATGGACGCTGATGTCTTTCATAGTTTGATATTAATAGTCGTAAAGTTAGAGGAAGATGGGCGCGAATATGGCCGCTATTAGAATATCTTTATAACTCTATTTATTGTTAAGTGTTTGTGCTGCGGCATTCCTGGTGAAGTGTTAACCTAAAAGTACCAACTATTTCGCGAATATTACGGGTGCCGTGTCATTGATGGCATTCAGTGGCGAATGATGACTATAAGGGGAGCGATATTGATTCCTGATGGGTCTATATAATGGTAACTACGGCACTTTAGAAAAGCTGCGGAAAGTCGATATTTAATGGATCAGGTTCGTTTAGTAGCTTGAAAAAGTGAAATTATACTTTCTTTGTAATTGTCAGTACATTTGGAGTCATATAAACATTTCCACATACTTTCTTTGAATTATGTTTACACACACAAACATGTATGAACGGATATACACGCTTACATACTTGATAATACACATTTTTATATACATGCATTGTAATTATTCTTTTATTAGATCTTATAGGCCTGTTGGATAATAAAGTTTATTATCATAATTAAAAATTACTAAGTTTTTATAACTGGAAAATATCCTGTTTGTTGACTGAGATATTTCTCACATTGCTTTAAGGACATATTGTTTGCTGAATCAATACACCGAGTCAAATTGATTGATTAATCATTTAACCATAAAACAGTGTTATCTTAAAATCTCCTTACATTTGGCTGAATGTCATGTTATGTTTTAGCTTCTGTTAGAATTTACTATTTATTTATGCATTTTGTGCTAATAGGAATAATAATTACAGAAGAAAGAAACAATAGAGTAGTAAAATATAAATCAGTTAATTCAAGAATAATGGTAATACATTAAATATTTTATAAAAAAACAGAAATTTTAAATATCTTTCAGATTTATGGCCCCGTGGAAGCAGCAGCAGAAGAGGAAATAGCAGATTTCTGTCTAATCTTATAAAGAGAATTAGATGAAACGGGGGAAGGAAATGAGACAACAATAGTAATGGGAGAAGTAGTAGAGTGGGCAAAGACCAAACCATAGGAATGGACTGCATGGGGAAGAAACAGTGAATAGTAATGTGATAAAGATGACTTGATTATAGGAAATACGATGCGGTATCAGAATTTAGAGCACAAATACACGTTTGTAACAGAAGAACGGAGCGCCAAAAGTCTGATAGAACAGGAAACAAGGAAAGAAGCGGAAGCGGGGCAAACTATAAGTAACAACCTGCTGAGTAGAAATTGACTGGAAAGAAGAGGCAAAACAGTACAGCTTAGCAATACAGACACTTAACATAAAGATAAATATGAACAAGAAACATACAAACAATTTAGAAGACTATAGAACCATAGAAAATGGATGGTCTTTAAAAAAACAGTGTCAACAATAGCAAAAAAAATTCGGAAAACAGAAGCGTATAAAGTGGGCAACAGAAAATTTGGACAAGAATTAAGATATTAAGAGGAATCAAAAGGAAGGAAATAAAAGCAACAACAGATAAGAATAATCGACTACATACAGGAATAAAATACATACTAGGAACATGGAAAGAATACGATGAAGACAAGTTTAACGCAATAAATACAGAACAAAGAATAGTGAGAGAAAAACTGAACCAACTGCAAGAAATAACAGAAGAAGAAGTAGAAGAAACCGTATAAAAAATTATCAGAAGTGATCAAATGCCTAGGACAGGAAGAAAAGAAGTGGATATGGGAGATGTTAAAACCAATATGGAACGAATAGAAAATACCAAGGGAATGGACAAATAATCTGATGATCCCGAATTACAAGAAAGGAGAGCAGACCCAATGGGAGAATGATAGAACTATACGTTTAGCACAAACAAGCTACAAATTATACACAAGAATACTGGAAAAATGACTAAGAGTTTATGCGGAACAAAGACTAGAGGAAGAAGAGGCAGCTTTCAGGCCAGAGAGACAAACAAATGACAATATCTATATAATGAAGAACTTAATAGAAAGACAAATTGAAGAAGGAGAAAAAATGTTTCTAATGTTCATCGATCTGAAAATAGCCTTTGATACGATAGATGGAAGAGAGATATGGGAAAGATTAAAGGAAATGGCAATCTCTAAAATCCCGCTAGATGCCATCAGAAGTACATACGAGGCAGTAAGATTCAGGATACGAATTGTAGAGCAATACTACATGTACTAATGATAGACAGAGTAGTCAAATGAGTAAAAGCACAAACCGAACAGCACAGGACAATAATAGGGTATAGAAATCTAGAACCTGTAAGAGTGAATAGCTTACTATATGCTATATGCTATACATCTGGACGAAGAAGATAGAAAACGTGAAGATGGAAGTAAATTTGAATAGGACTAAGGTAATGATCGTAAACGAAAACCGCGACAATAGAGTCAACGAAGAAATTAAGTGTAGATACATTGGAGAGGACAACAAATTTGATTATTTGACCATTTGGGAAGCATACTGACAGACGGCGGAAAAATAGATAGGGAGTTAACAAACAGAGCTAATACATTAATAAGAACATACTACTTATATACTTCAAATAAGATAATTCTAGGAAACAAAGATGTTGATATGGAGACAAAAAGAAAAATATGTATGCCAGTAATAAAGTGTGCATGTGAAAACTGTACATTGCGGAAGAAATATGAAGTAAAGATAAATTCAATGGAAATTAAACATTTAAGAAGCGGGGAAAGCAAAATGGAATGGGATCAAGAAAGAAGATACCAGAAAAATAACAAAGAAAGAACCAATAATAATAAAAAAAAATAGGAGGAAGCAATTAAATTGGTACGAACATGTAGCAAAGATGAAGGCAGATAGAATTACAAAAAAAATAATGCAGGCAGGACACCTAAAAAAGAAGAGAAGAGGAAGACCTAGGACGAAATTAGATGGACCAGATAGGAGAAATGGGTAGAAGAAAAGGAAAAACTTAGTAGAAATGGAAGCAATGGCAGGAAATGGAAGAGAGTGGAAAAAATGAAAGACCAATACAAATTTCGTTCTTTTAAATTATTTTTATTGTAAATATATTCTCAAAAAAGTCTAACAACTTTTTCTCTTTCATTTGCCTTTCTTTGTAGTTTAGTATTAACATTAATGTATAAATTGCTTAAGATAAGAAAAGGGAATATTCTATTCAAGTGTGCATAGATACTTTGCTCGTTGCCAACAGTGAATACCAAGAACTATTTTTACGATCGTAATAAATAACTTCCTTTCTTATACCCTTAACTCTTTGCAACGTGAAAATCCTTATTTTCCAATATGGGAATTTTTCTATCCGAACTTTCATCTAGAAAATCCGAGAACCGGTCGAAAAGTTAAAGAAGGACGTTTGACCGCGCCGACCTACGCCGCTTTTGATAATAAGTTCGCACAAAGGAGAGGTCTCGTTGGTGCGGCCGGTCGATTTGGTCGGAGGCTACGAGCCGTCGAATTACGGCGACACAACGACCGACGGTCCTTCAATCGAAAAGAGCTGAAAATCTGAATATCTCCGCTCGCAATTCGTACGGAACGAAACGGGATAATTTCAAACGACATCGTTATACCCTGACTTTGTGTGCGTCATGTACCCTTCTTTTCTACCGTCCTCCGTCGTCTCTAGCGTACAGCACGGTTATTTTACCTATACGAGGCGCTGTGTCGGCGATTGTAAGCGGGACGAGGTTTCACGCCAGACTGGCTTTCAAAGAACATGTCAGCAGGCACCTACCTCATTACGTAGTACATGGTTGGCAATCTTCGTTGTTAACAATTCAAGTCCCCATAGGTTTCTTATTATAGCACATAAAAGAATTGAATTAACGGCTCTTCTAGGATTTTCCTTTAATTCTCTTTATGTTTCCACTCTTAGGACACTAACGAAGAAATTCTAAACTTGAGTACAGGTGACAGATCGTTGCATATCTAGTATTTGTGCATCGGCGTTGGGTATGTTAGGATTAATTAAGTTTTTCGTTCAAAATGTTCTATAATAGCTGCTTGCAACTCACTGTCGTGCTTAAAACGACGTCTCCTAAGGTCTTTTTTAAAATTAGAAAACAAACAAAAATCGCAAGGAGATATGTCCGGACTATGCGGTGGATGTTTCAATTTTCATATTCGCGGATGGCAGCTTGTGAAATGGCGGGAGTATGGATGGGAGCATTGTTGTGCAATAATCGCACACCTTTTTTCAATTTTGCACGAGATTTTGCACGAATACTGTCCCTTAATTTATGCAATAAAGACGCATAATATGTGCCGTTCACAGTTGTATTGCGCTCTTTAAACACAATTAGCTAAATACGTTCAGAATACCAGAATATTGTGGCCATCGCCTTTTTCGTTGATTGAACGACTTTCTCCTTTCTGGGACGAGGTTCAGCAGGTCGCCGCCATTTCATAGTCTTCCTTTTCGATAGAGGATCATAAAACAGAACCGTTGTTTCATCCTCTGTGACAATGGACTCCAAAATCGGTTATGGGTTGTCTCCGCGTATGTTTAAAAACGACCGCGCACATTCGACTCGACATTCACGTTGGAGAGGAGAAAGAAGTCGCAGTACCCATATATTTAATTTCACACCGATTTGCCTGCGCAAAGTTATTGTGCGGGATCATTTAGCAACACATCTTGATTTACCACGAGGCATTTCGAATAGTGTTTTTCACTTACTGTACCGCTGATCACAATAATTCAAACTGAACTGTTGGGAGTTTGGTAATCGCAATAAACGTTCGATCTGGACAAGAACGAGTTCTAAGAGGGAGAGAGATAGAGAGAGAGAATAAAATCTTTACCTGCTTGGTCCCATCGATACAACTTATCTAATAAATAGATTGGAATAATTCGCTGTAAATGAGCATGATTGTTCCAGGCCATAAAGTGCTTAATTACATGTTTTCTTCGTAATACTTTCATTATTTGAGTTGCAGATGTATTTAAGATAGATGTTATTATCATCGTCGAATGAATAAAGCTTATTAAATTAAAGTATTGTAAGACTTTCTCCCTGAAGATATTCCGACTAGAATAATATTTTCACGTTGATGCATTTTATGTTTGTAAACAGTACGAACTAAATGTCTGTTATTTAGTTAGGTGTTACCTCTTGGGAGTTGACTTAACACATAAAGGAAACAAAAATAATTAAGCTTCTATGAATTTCGTTTCATTTTCTCGCGACTTCTTTTTGGGCACGTGCTAGCATTTTAGATTAAATGAAATTAACTATTCATCAAAAACTATTCTTTGTTGAGTTTTACTGAAAGCTGACCTCAGTTGTCAGTTACTGAACGTACCACTAATAATGCATTCATATGAAATACCGTAGTATACGTTACCTTCTCTTGCTATATAATTACATACATATACATATATCATATCTACATGGAGCTATGTATACATATGAAAGCCTGACGGGAGAAGAGAGCAGATATGAATAATTAATAGACTAGCAAATTCGTTAATAATTCACACAATTGCAGAAACTTGTGACACAATACACCTTGATTTGGATATTCTAACGTTGGCTCGGCCGGGATTCACGTCATATAAGATAAATGCGGAAACAAGAATAATGGAAGCTGATCTCCGTCGCGATATCTCCAGAAACATCTAATTAGGATAATACGAAATTAACCGGGAAAGTTACGAGCCACTTATACAGCTACAGATCTTTCTACTTCCTAAAACGTTATGTACCTCCGTTGAACGTAATATGAAATGAAATTTACATTTTAGGAACCTTAATATCGCATCCATTTACAGTCTGTAACTTGAATTATCTCTACGAGCACACGCAGCAATGCAAAATCAGTTAGAGCTGTTCTCTTTTCTGTCTAGTCGAATCGTTATTGTACGTGAAAGCGTGCGATGTCTTGGGCTGGTAACGAGGAAAATATAATTAACTGCAATAGTAATAGGGAAGCTATTCTGATTTTCATGAAATACGCTTTTTATTATGTTTTGTATAAAATTTATGATCATACAGCGAGTAGCTAAAATAAAACAAACTCCTTGAACTGCGAGATTTCCTTTATTTTCTTATTACCCAAACTCACTTGAAACAAATATGTTAATGTACAATTTAGCCTATGAAATACCCAATACATAAATAATGAAAATTAAACGACACATATCATTCTAGAAAGTCATGTAAATTGTAGTATGGTCTATCTATTAGATGCTCATTCAATGATCAAGTGATATAATTGTTCTTTTATCTGAAAAGGGATGTTATATATTCCAATACTCATACGTATTGAACTAGTTGTAGTTGCAGTAAGACTTTAAATCTCTAGTTTTCATATGTTAGAATGATGTTTTGGATTGTTTCGAATTCTGATCTTCTTCTGAGCTCACTTTTGTGAAGATGTAACATACATACTCAGAGACTAGACGACCTAGAAATATTTAGACAGGCCTCCAAAACATCTAACGAGTTCTTGTGATGGACGAAGCCAAAACTTGCTATTTTTCTATTAATCTAAATTACAAACATTTGCTACAGAATTCTGTTCCCTCTGCTTACAACCTAGCCCAGATAAAGAGATCTAGAGCCCTTATGCAGCAAAAATTAACTTTCTTGTTGAAAGTGAGAACTTAACATGCATTTTCAATGCAAGGAATGTTCAGTTACAGAATAAAGGCAGGTACGATGCCAAATAAAGGAAGAACATAAACATTTACCATGGTAAGCTGCTTTTTATTTCGTTCGGAAAAAATAGTTACTTTATTTTTCCAGAGGGTGTTATCTACCCCTAGTGCCATACGCAACTACCTAGTTTGCCTATACTGTAAATTTACAACCCTGAACAGGTAATGTTATTCGTATTTAATGTTGAACATGCCTATAGCAAATAGAAAACGCCCTTTAACTGTATCAGTAACACTTGTAAGTTGTATTTTTCAGGAAGTTACATTTTTTACTGTTAGAGGACCAGTTTTAGATTAAATATATTGTTGTGCGCTACAGCAAGATAATTATGGAAAGTATGACTTTCTTACGCAAACGTATTCACAAATGCAATAATTTGAACAAAATATTGTACAAATTTACTTCGATTTACAGTTAGTACCCCCTTGGATGTGTGTATGTAAGATTTAATCTTCTACTACTTCGAATTTCTTTTTTATTATCCAGAATTCTAGAAAATTCTTTTCCTAGCAGCTATATTTTATTTATACGTTTTCCCTGCATGGTTGTTGGATTGTTAAACTTAAATACTTTTATAACATAATTCAGTTTTGTTTAAAATTGATCTTTTGTATTGAAGCAGATATCGAACCTGTGTTTAAAATGTTTGTACCTACATATTGATAAGACTTAGATGTTCATAATTGTCGTTTGTAATGATATACATTGAATTTCGAGGAAGATTTTATCAAAAAAGTGTTGAAATTTATTTCATCTTTAATTTCGATGATATTTAAATCGTGCTGTTGTGATGCGTATATCGTACCTATATATTCTTCTTAAGAGGTGTCTGTTTAGTTTTTTGCTTGGGTTGTGTATTATCTAAAAGGTAATGGATTGCCTTTGTGTTATTGTCATTTAACATGAGCTTTTAATTTCACTATGCTGATCACAATTTTGATATAATGCTTTATTGCACTATATTCTTTTTATACTGTTTTTATTTTCTTGATGTTGCCTTGAATGTTAATAATAAAGTGATGTATTTAATTATATGATTGTTAATAAACGAACTACTTCCGGAATTGAATCGTGTCATGATGAGATATATATAAAGAGAAATAAGAGTAAGAGGAGATAAAAAGAAAAAGAAAAAAGAAAAAAAATGATAAAGGGCGAGGGGACGTGAAAAAGATAGAAATGAAAAGGGTAAAAGAAGGAAAGAGACCGAAAAAAAGGAAAAGAAAAACCTTGCTTTTCGTCTCCAGCCCGGTTAACACGTCGAGTCACCGTAACTTGTCAAAGTGGTTTTGCCTCTAGCGGGGATTACACGTCGAGTTACCGTGCCACTTTGGTTTCCCCTTTTCTCCTGAAGAAGACTCCTACGACGAAGGCGAAACGTCGAGATCCCACCTTTCTCTTTTGGTCTCTTTCTTTTTCCTTTTTTTCTCTCGTAACTCCTCCCCTCTCCCCCTTCTGTCTCTATTCTTTCTCTTATTCTTTTCACCTTTCTTTCTATTTCACGTCCCCCTACCCTTTATCATTTTTTTTCCTTTTTATCTTTTTATCTCCTCTTACTCTTATTTCATGACACGGTCCAATTCCGGAACTAGTTCGTTTATTACTAACTCTGGCCGTGGAAGTGAGGTTGATTGTGATTGTGATTGTGGCTGTAATTATGTTTGTGGTTGAGTGTGATTGTAGTTATGTTTGTAGATGTGACTTTAGTTGTGATTTAGATTATGGTTACGACTGCGGTTCAGGTTGTGAATGTGATTGTTGTTATAATTATGGTTGTGATTACGGTTGTGATTGTGGTTGTGATTGTGGTTGTGATTGTGGTTGTGATTGTGGTTGTGATTGTGGTTGTGATTGTGGTTGCGATTGTGGTTGTGATTGTGGTTGTGATTGTGGTTTTGATTCTGTTTATGAATGTGGTTGTGATTACGATTGTAATTACGTTTTTATGTGTTTATAAATTTATATAAATTATCGTATTGTTTCAATATATTCCTAAAATCTTTGGTTGAGTGTGATTGTAGTTACGTTTGTAGATGTGACTTTAGTTGTGATTTAGATTATGGTTACGACTGCGGTTCAGGTTGTGAATGTGGTTGTGGTTGTGATTGTGGTTGTGATTGTGATTGTGGTTGTGGTTGTGATTGTGGTTGTGATTGTGATTGTGATTGTGGTTGTGATTGTGATTGTGGTTGTGATTGTGGTTGTGATTGCGGTTGTGATTACGATTGTAATTACGTTTTTATGTGTTTATAAATTTATATAAATTATCGTATTGTTTCAATATATTCCTAAAATCTTTGAATCATCGTATACTTTGTACAATTGCTGATTATGTTATTTCAAAATTGAACTTTTTACCAACAGCTAACAGGTTGCTTTTTTGAACATTTAGGTCATAATTATGTAAAACAAGCTTCCTTTGAAATGCCCCTACCGCAAATTAAATTTCTTACATATGTAAGTAAAACACTTCTAATTCCAAAATTTTGGTGTAGAATGGAATTTCAATTCTTCAGAAATTTGGATTGAAGCTTTAATTACAAAGAACCATGTATCGTTTGTTAAAGTGGTCTTGAGTCATCGTATATTTGACTTTTGACAAAATTAAGAAACACTATCCGAATTTCATCCAGTAAAGCTGCATATAAGTTCGTTTAATTTTAGTTTATCATGTAGTTGCGGAGAAGTTGATTGTAACTGTAGCAAATTGTTTCCTACCAGACAGTAATTTTTTGTCCAAATATTAGCAGTTCCCTAATTTTGATTCATTTGATATTAATAGGGACCGGATTATATGCAAAGTGCATGTATTTTACTTTATTTATTTACAATTTATACATTTATTTATTTAAGTTAATTAGCGTTAATTAATTTTAATCAGTGTAAGACACCTACAAATAGACGTAAAATATAATAAATAAATAAAATAAAATATATGCACTTTGCATATAATCCGGTCTCTACTAATATGTATAGCTTTTACCCTTCGAACAGCTTTCGATGTATTTTACCGGCATCGAAGTAGGCTAGCCGCTCCACTTATTCAAGTGAGGAGGAAAATTTATTTTATTTACTTACGGAAGAAAGCGCTTGCTATCGACTCATTTTAATGACGTCGAAAGAAAATTCATCTATGTAGACGAAAGGCATTTTGTATTTCACCACATTTTATACCTTTCGGAAAGCAAAATAAGCCGGAGAGTTCTGCGCAAGGGCAATAGTTCTTTCAACTAAGAGAACGTTATGTGTTTCGAGGCGCGGGTCACATAGGTCTAGTGGTATGTCGATACTTTCGGCAGGCATATATAGATACATTTTGATATATACTTATCTGCTGTAAATAAAAAACTTTAACATATATTGGGTGATATAACCGCTTGTATTTCATTCTAAATTTTAGAGTCCTCTAGTTTTACAAGCATCATCGAATATTCCCTAGGAGTAGATTTACTTTGTTGTTTTGCCACTGTTATTTGTAACCTAACTTGCTGCTTTATCCATTCCATGAACTCAGTATCTTATTCTCAGACATCCTTTGGGAGCTGATTAAATGGAACAGTCTCTACTTCTCCCTGTCACTGCACTTTAGAGTAGTACTGTAACGAATTTCTCCCACAAAAAACCGCGCTTTTATACGTGTACGAACATAATTCTTCCTCAACATCCTTTTAAGGGCATCGTTAGTAACGCATTGACGAAAACCGGAGTACCTCCATTGCGAACGTATCCAGGCAGTCATCTCCTTTCTAGCGCTTCCTTTTAGAGGAAGTGCCTTAAAAGCGCATATCTGTCTGAATGTCCCGCTAATCCCACGGCAAACTATTTTGCATGATACAAGGGAAGAGAAGAACGACGGATAAGAGGCGCAGATGGCTGTCTAGTACGCTAGGGTAGTATCAAGTGCGCTACGAAACGAGTTCTACGTTCGCGTGACATCTGAACAATGCACGGAAACAAAGGGCGGTGTCGCCGTCTTTAGATTTCTTTAGGCGATGCGGTAGATTGCAATCTGCAATAGTTCATAAGTTCTTCTAAAAAATTGATGAAACGATTCGATATGTACCCAAGGAGGAGGTTGTAAATATGTGTTTTAGTATTAGTACTATTGAGATATAGTCTAATTATTTGAGGAACGAATGCACGTCGTCAATCGACAGTGACGTCAGACAAGCCATGTTGTCAAATCAAAATGTAAACAAATTGTATCCCTAATTATGAACAGCTGAATTCTGATATTAAGTATATAACGTGTAATATTTTATCAAACATCAACAAAATTAGATATAATGCTTTTTACGTAACTTTTTAAATATTACTATTTGATAACTGTTAACTGAAACACAAAGAAATGGGTACCAGGTATTTATTTAACAGAAAAATATGCATATACAACTTTCAATCATCAGTTAAAAATGTTCGTTTATGATTTCATTGCGTGAGGTTTACCGGAACATTCTCGACGAAGATTCAAGCAGTATTCGGCCACTGTATGGGTATCCCATCTGCCTTGGTACCTTTCCTCCATAACGCTGATGTCTTTGTAAAATCTTTTCCTCTGTTCCTCACTAATATCACCAACATTTTCTGGAAGACGATCTAAGTGGCTGTAAAGGTAATGAATCTTGATGGTTAGATTACAGCCGGGCCTGGGAAAGTTAGAAAGCATCTATTCTACTAATTCGACGTAATTTGCTGCTCTATGGTTTCCAAGAAAATCTTCTAACCACTTCAAGGAAAGATCACCAGGCATTAGACTCATGCTCGTTCATTGATTCCGTGAACTATAGGCTATTTAAAAGTTGCCTAATCTGAGGACCTTAAAAAATTCAAGCTTTCAGGTTTTCTGTGCTAAGCCTCGGAAAGTTTTGTTTCAAATAATCAAAACACGGTTCGTTTCGAGGTAAAGCCTTAACAAATTGCTTCATAAGTCCCAGCTTCATATGCAGTGGTGGAAGGATGATTTTGTTTCGATTAACCAACGGTTCGTTAAGAACGTTGTGTTCTCCTTGAACTAAGACATTTCTTAAAGGCTAGTTTCTGAGAATCCAGCGCTGGACGTTAGCTCTGCTGTTGCAAAGCCATAAAAACAAGTGTGTAACCACTTTGTTGCCCAAGAAGAAAGATTACAATTTTTAGGTTGACACATATCACTCACTAGACCAATGATATTGTCTCGTATTCCTCTTTTCTAGTGGTGGAATGTCTAATAGGCATAGAGCCATGCTTATTACCATTGCGTAAAAGTACTCATTCTAAACTTCGATATGAACTGTCTATAACAAGATCACTTGGCGTGTATTCATTTAACCTCATTTTCTTCAAAAGACCTCTTATATCATTACAAAACACTGAGTTGTTTTCTTTAGAGGAATACAGTACCAAATCTTTCTCTCGTACGATCAAATGTAATATTACCACCTGGACACAGTAAGTTGTTTTCCTTTAATCTGGATGCAAGCAATTCGGACGACTCCTTTGAGAGGTTCAGATCTCTAACAAGGACAGTAAACTCTTGTTGGCTGAAGCGTTGCGGACTCGAAATCACTATCTCCTTCACTTTTCTGGAACTTCACCTCGTCAGACGATGTTGCTGAGTTATCCTCCGAAAGCATAGACAAGTTACTGAACGTTGGAGTAGGTATTTCTTCAGAGTGAGGAAGAGCTCTCCTTGCTGACTCCCTAACATGGAGTATACCCATTTATGACGGTTATTGCGATTAAAGCCTTTGATGTTGATAGAACAGAGATAGAAGAATGATGGTTTTTAAACTCCTTTCGTAGCATAGGCATTCCAAATTTTATGCTATTTCTCTTTCCGTTTGACCACTGTCGCAAATGTTCTACGCATGTTTTACATACAAAATGTGCTGCCTAAGATTGATCCCGGTCTCCAAACTGGACATCAAAAATTTAATATTTGACATTTAATATCAATTAAATTATTTTTAAAGTAACTTCCGTTGGTTTTTAATTGAAATTAATTTTCTTGGTATTACCAACGTTACGGAACCCGTAACTAGCATTTGGCTCGTGCTGTATAGCGATGAGCGAATTAATAACGGTCTTCCTGTTACATTATCATCCTATTGGATTTCAATATCCGACGGTCCATATGCAAGGTGCACGTTCACCAATCACGTGTTGGTATGGGTCTTATAATTAACCTAATTTCTATTCGAACACGTTCACAAAATTGACGCGTTTCGGCAGGGAACAAATGATTAATTCTTTCCATCGAATTAATGAATGGTTTGGAAGGATTTTAAGGCTACAATAGAAGATATTCTTTAGCTAAGCGGCAATTAAAACGTCTTCGCTGTTCCGAAAGCGTCGAAAATGTGCTTAGAAAGTATGTATATTTAAGGATCAATAGACAAAAGTCTGTAAGAAGTAATTTTATTGTCTTACAATAAAAACGACCTCACGAGGCTACGCTAAGTTGTGAAAGAAGCTATGATATTGGCAAGAATATTGAATATGCTTAGCTTTTTCTTTTTTTATAATGATGCAGTTTCCAAGCAAACGTAGAATGGGCTTAATACGCATCCTTGCTTTAATCCAATTTGTGTTTCGAATTCTGTGTTGGAAGTTCTGACTTTATTCCCGTTGTTTTTATAGAATACCTTAATCATCTCTATCATTCCTCTCTCTAGCCCTCTCCCTTCCAGGGTTTGCAATACATCTTCTCTTCTTACCCTATCAAAAGCTTTTTAAGATCTATAAAACATATATTTATTTCCTTTCCTTTCCCTATTAATTTTTCTCCTAATTGTGTAATTACAAATATTAAGGCCTGGGTTTCCAGTTTGTCTCGTAGCCTTTCTAGTATTCTTGTCAATACTTTTCCTAAGATGCTAGCTAACGTTATTTCTCTGTAGTTTGAGCATTCTTTAGTGTCTACTTTTTTGTATGTGGGCACAATTATTCCCACATGCTATTCCTTCGATATTTCTTTTTTTATTATGATGTTGTTTAAGAGGTCAAGTAGTTCTTTGTTACCTTTTGTCTCCCATATTTTATTATTTCAGTCGTGATTCCATCCTCTCCGGTCGCCTTTCCTAGTTTTAGTTTGCTAACTGCTTCTCTGACTTCGTCGCTTATTGGTGTTATACGTTTTTCGTTGTTTTTTTTCCATTTTCTCTTTTTCCTCAGTTACTATATTTCCTTTGTCATTTTTTATATTTTTTAATCTTGGTGTCTTCTTCTGTCCCAATTGTTTTATTGTTCCTTAGAATAAGTTTTGGTTTTCTTTATAGTTATCTCTCGGTTTTAACCCAAACTCTATCCAAGAATTTTGTTTGGCCCTCTTGATACTCTCTTTACGTCCTTTGCTTGCCATTTTGTACATCTTATAATCCCCCTCTTTTCTACTATGCATATACCTGATCCATTTTTTTTAATGAGTATGACAAATGAAAAGATTTGATTTTGATAGGCTTCAATCCAAAATATTTTGCAAAAACTTCTTCGCGAGAGAAGGTAGTTAGATGACAAAGTAAGTATACTAACTGAGGAAAAAGAGATCATGGAAAGATGAAAACAGTGTTTTGACGAACTCACAAAAATAAAACAGGACAGATACATAAGAGAAAAAGAGCATAAAACAAAAAACGACGATGAACGTCTCACACCAATAAGCGACGAAGAAGTCAGAGAAGCAGTTCGCAAACTCAAACTACGAAAGGCGACCGAGGAGGATGGAATTACAGATGGAATGATAAAATATATGGGAGACAAAGGTAACAAAGAACTATTTGACATTTTAAACAGCATCATAATAAAAAAAGGAAATACCTATGGAATGGAGTATGTGAATAATTATGTTCATATACAAAAAAGGAGACACTAGGGAATGCTCAAACTATAGAGAAATAACGTTAACTAGCATCCCAGGAAAAGTATTGACAAGAACACTAAAAAAAAAGACTTCGAGAGAAACCTGGAAACAACAGTAGAAGATACTCAACATGGATTTAGAAAAGGAACAAGCACCCAGGACTTAATATTTGTAATCAGACAATTAGGAGAAAACAGGGAAAAGGAAAGAAAATACATATATGTTTTATTGATCTTAAAAAAGCTTTTGATAGGGTAAGAAGAGAAGATGTATTGCAGAGCCTGGAAAGAAGAGCGCTAGAGAAAGGAATGAGATGATAGAGATGATTAAGGCATTGTATAAAAACAACAAGAATGAAGTCAGAACTTTCAAGGCAGAATCAGCTGAATTCGAATCACAAATTGGATTAAAACAGGAATGCGTATTGAGCCTATTATTATTCTATATATTAATCGAGGACGCTATTAAAAAAGCTAAACAAAAAGGAAAAAATATGAAAGTAGGAAACTGGAAGATGGGTACAATTAACATACAAAAACTAATGTTTGCAGATGATATGGTATTGATAGCAGACTCGGAAAAGACATTACAGCAAAACTTGAAGTTATGCCAAGAAGAACTAACAAAGATAGACATGGAGATAAACACCAGGAAAACACACGCAATGGTAATAGTAGCAGAAGAAAAAAAATATCAAAATCAAGGGAAAAGCCTTGGAACAAGTTAAAAGTTACAACTACTTAGGAATAATCATTGAAGATAATGGGAGAATAGAGAAAGAAATAAATGAGAGAATAGGGAAATCTGCCAAAATATATAACATATTAAGAAATACATTTCTGGATAAAAAAGAAATACCAAAACAAATAAAGACAGAGGTGTATAAAAGAGTGGTCAGACCAACACTAATACAAATATGGCAGTGGGTCATGAACAAACACGAATAGAATCAAAAGCAGAGTTACGGCAATGAAAAAAAAGAAGAAACAAAATCAGAAACACGACAATCACTAATAATCTAAATATTAGATCAGTAGAAATAATGAACAATGGTCGAAGAAGTAAAACTCAAATATTTTACAAAAAAGCTACAGTGATGGCGAAACATGTTATAATAACATTGTGATAAATATATTGGAAATTTTTGTAAAATATTTGAGTTTTACTTCTTCGACCATTGTTCAATATGGATTTCCAACGAGTATCGGCCGACTCAATCGATATCAGTAGAAATAATCATAGAGGAGAGAAAACTGGGAGGACTTGGACATAGACATAGAATGGAAGAAGATCGAATAACAAAGAAGATATTTGAAGCCAAAACAGAGGGAAAAAAGGAATAGGTAGACCCCGAAACACTTGGAAAGAACAAATGTATAGAACATTAGAAAAGAGAGATATGGGGTGGATAGAAGCCAAACAACTGGCTCAGAACAGGAACCTGTGGAAGACAAAAATAAGAGAATGACCAGTCCGACACCGCAACGTACAAAGGATAAAAGAAATTTCTTTATTATTCGCAGCTAAAATGTTCGTACGTAAGCATGTTGTTGAACTCTTAGCATGCCGTTTGAAAGGTAGACAGTGTTATCTACATATATGTATTATGTATATACAATCTGCATCTACAGGCGGCGCATATTACAATTTCCTATGATTTCTTTAATTCTGACGTTAAGTTTGCGTCGTAATTAACTTAATTTTCTTTAGGTTTTTGTTATATATAATATCGACATAAGAAAAGAACAATGATTTTCGGATGTTGGAATGTACATGGTATTAGCACTAAAACCGAAAAGGTTTTTCAGGCATTAAAAGATTATAATATCGACATAGCAGTGCTAAGTGAAGCCAAGAAGAAAGGAAATGGAAATTAATTCCGCGACAACTATATTCACTTCTATGGTGGAATGAACAAAGATAATAGAGCAAGAGTAGGAACTTCCGCTGCGTTATATAAAAAATTGCTAAACATGGTTAGAAACTGGTCGGCTATAAATGAATATTTAATCATAATGGACCTAAAGGTATTTGGTCACAAATTAATAGTAGCCCCAACGAACGATGCAACTGCACACATAAAGGGTAACTTCTTTGAAGACCTAACAGGTATCCTAGATAGCGTGGGAAATAGGAAAGAGATAGTATTAATGCGCGACTTAAATGGTCGAACAGGAAAGAAAGTAGGAGACAAAATATTAGGACAACATGGTGAAGATATGATTAAGGACAATGGGATGCGGCTAATAGAAGTATGTCATCAATACGATTTGAAGGTGATGAATGGTTTCTTTGATCACAAAGAAATACATAAATGTACCTGGTTTCAACCCACGAAGAAACGACAGTCTATCATAGATTACATAATTGTTAGGCCAAACTCCACTCTTAAAGTCCACGATGTGAGAGTACAGAAAAAGTCTCCTGTGGATCTGACCATTATCTCGTAAAAGCAGAGTTATTTTTTTTCATTTAGATATCAGACTAATAAAGAAAAAAGATGTAAATTAAACTAGTTGATTACCCCATGGCCTACATACAATCTAGACAATCTTTATTATCATTATTTCCGATGAATCGATTGTGTTTTGGTATAAAATGAGCTTGGCAGGCAAGATGGGAAAATCAACAAATGCTGCAGTCGCAGAACAGTATAATTTCATCATAAAGTGTATTCACGAGGCCGCAAACTAAGTGATGGGGCAAACAGACAAGAAAATCAAGAGAACAAATGATGTTTGGTGGAATAACACTCTAAAGTTTTTGGTAAATGAGAAGAAAATAGCATATCAGTAGTGTCTGGCAACACAAGATTCGGAGGACAGAAAAATCTATATGAGATGCAATTGTGAAGTGAAAAAGAAAAAAGAAAGCCATAATTATTGGCAAAGGAAATGTGATGAGTTGGATAGACTTATAGGACGATCAAAATCTAGACAAGCATGGGGAACCTTGAGAATACTGAAGAAAAATAAAAGGGAAGTGAAATCTATAAACCCAATAGAGATAGATGGCGGGAAGATGTACTATGAATCTTTATTAATTGAAGACAGAAATGATTTTATGGAAGTAGATTACACAAATGAACTGGTCAACCAAGTCGTAAGAGAAGTAGCAGTGAAGGAAGTTATAGAGGCAATGAAAACTATGACAAATAACAAAGCGGCGCTATGCCCGTAGAACTTATTAAGAATTTCCCAATCGTAACATTAGAAGCAATTGCCAGGTTATTTACATCCTGTTTACAGGGTAGTGAAGTCCTGGAAGAATGGAAAATCGCACAAAAGGAATTAAAGAAGCTTAGCAGAAGAGAGTACTGGGCGAAGATGGTTTTAGGGATAGAGCCTCTTAGAGATTGGGATGTGGTAAATGGCAAAATTAGCTGTTTACAAACCACCTTAATGAAATAATAATGTTCTATATAACTACACCTTTCATTTTTAGTATTTCTCTATTTTATTTCAAAGACACCCTGTATATCCAGGCAAATGCACTTGCAATCTTAAACAACTTAAAGATAAATAGCTTCTCTGAGGTAAGACCTTATAGAATGTTTCTCCCAAATTTCTTTGAAGTTGGAGATAGTCGAGCTAGGGCTCCTAATTCCCTGGAATGACCCAATTGTGTCTATTAATGCTACCATTTAAACAGAAAGTAGCTTTATCGTATATGACTGAAATGTGAAATATAAATGAACGTAGAAAATTGGAAGTCTTTCACTGGTAATTTTAAATGTTTTCTGAAAGCTCGTGTACGTTAGGCAACTTATATGAACGGTATTTATGTTAGTTAGCTGAGCAGTAGATGTTTTCGATTTTACCTGAACTCGTAGTAAATATTCTAGTCCTATTGTCATTTATATCGATTGAGTCGGCCGATACTTGTTGGAAATCCATATTGAACAATGGTCGGAGAAGTAAAACTCAAATATTTAACAAAAATTTCCAATATATTTATCACAATGTTATTATAACATGTTTCGCTATCACTGTAGCTTCATCAGATATTCTACTCCTACTAAACAACAACCTTATTTATACTCAAACTTAAGGTAATCTTCTTTTTCTGTTAAGTTGGCAATTACGTATAATAATAGCACATGGAAATTAAAGACTCAAGAATAATTTGACAGATAAATATTAAAATAAACGAAAAATATTCTAATTTCCCTCTATGAAATTCTGACACCATGACTCAACGCATGAGACTTTTGTATCCTATAGCATCGTTTCCGGACTTTCTGCTAACCTATATATGTATGTACATATGTGTATGCGTAAATGTAGGTGAGCGTACACGGAGCAACGTACGTAACTACATATTTTAAATACGAGAGCACTTACCTACTTTTATTAAAATATATGTTCCTACGTGGCCGCATGTTTGGTTCCAATTAGCTTTGACCCATCACATCTTCGAAGTAAATCACGGAACTGTTCGTGGAAGTTATACCGAAATAAACGCTAATAAATCATCAGTGTCCAACCATGTTTAAGATATTATCGTTACCGCATACGGCCCATTAGTAATTTTGTTCTGGCTCCTATCCAAAGCTGCGATCAAAAAGTTTAATGAATTATTTGAATTCTAAGGTGGAAAAACTAGCGATAAAGCAGGGGGAATACGTGGTGGTATTTAATTTAGCGGTAAAGTTGTTATGCTGAATGTCAGTGTTTATTGCTACATACTTTTTTTCTTTCAACAAGGGATTCTCGGATGCCAAATTTTGATTTTAATGAAAGTTATTGGAAATATACAGTACACTAAAGACACTAAAGTAGGCATCCATCATTATCTATTGACGTGATATTGTTGATGATGGACTATAATTGAAGTTATTGTTTGGGCTATATCCATCGTTTGTGGAATTTACATATTCCAACGTTTCGGCAGTCTGTCTACCGTCATCTTCGGGGTGGCAGAAACCTGGCAAGTAACAGTCCTTCTCATTACTCATTCACAACCATTCTAATTTTTTATCTGCCGAAATTCTGGAATAAAACAGTAGATAGCTTTTAAAGAAGCAATTGTTTTCGAAGTATTTTCCATTAAAATTAATGCATTTGAACCAATTTTGGAAGCATTTATTCAATTCCCTTCTTGGTACAGTCAAACTTGCGTTTTTGAAGGCATCGGCTGCTCCTTCTGACGATTGGAACTTTTGATAACATTGTCCGTTCTTGATTTTCGAAAAGGTAAATAAATCGTTGGGACTTAGGTCCCAATTTAATGTTTTGTTGCGTTAAAACTTAAATTGTCTTGATGGAGGATAATTCGTCGTTTGGGGTTGGTTTGTTGAAAGTCAGCGATGACTTACACCAAACAAATTGTTGTATATCAATCGGCAGTAACAGTTCTTTTATCTTGTAGAGGAATTGTTCCTCGCGACCGAGGAGACACTTCAAGAACGGATGACTTTTATCGGCTTTTCTTCACCTTGAAATATCCAAATAGATGACTAGCGTTTAACTTCTGGCTCATGTGAGTAAATCCAAGATTCACCACCACTGACGATGTTATGCACGTTTTCAGAGTTTCCGGCGTTGAAGCGGTCTAGAGTTTTTTGACACCAATTCAGTCTACTTGCTTTTTCAGTCAGTAGATGCGATATCCAACGGAAAACTACTTTTTACACACAATGCTTTGAATTGTGGTCTTTGAAATCCCCAATAATGCCCCAAACTCGCGATATTTCGTATGTCGATCTTCGTTGATGATCTTGCGCACAGCATCGACGTTTTTCTTAATAACTGGCCGTTTTTAGTGCACTTGCCCTTCGATCGTAGCTAAGACTAATCCCTCCATGTATGAATTCTCCATACCAACGAGAAATTGTTAATTAATGTGGTGCTTCATTGCCAGAAATAGAAATCAACTCGGCGAAACGGTCTTTTTGGGATAACTGTCTTCGAAAATGTTCTCGGTTTAATTCCATCTTCAACTTACTTGTCAACAGTTTATTTTTGTTACAATATAACACGCATTGCACTGAAACTTTGGATTTAGATTAACTTAAAATGGAGGTTAATTTTTACTAAGGACATTTGATTCGTGATGCCCTCTATATCCCAGTATGCAAAACTGAAAAAACATCCTTGGTAATATTTGATAAATCATTGATGTTTTTTAAGTGAATCTGTTGCAGTGACGCCACTGCTAAACGAAACAAACGGGCGACTTCATTCATTTTGATTTTTGTTCCTTCGGCAGAGTACAAGTTTGGCAAATTAGAATGCCAAAATCGTATACCTTTGGAGAAAATAATGTAAATAGTTTGCCAAATTGAACATGGTAAGCGGACTTCTAGTTTACTAATTTATTTAAACCTAAATACTGCCAATTAAATCGTGATTTAGTTTTAATAGCCGATGTCATTTCTCCCAACTATTTTCACCTCATATGCACTCTTGATTTACATACGTCTACGTACGGGTAATACGTACATATGTAGATATAAATACATTTAGCAACGTAGAGAGAGTCGATGTGAGCGGTTGCGTTCCATAATTAATGATATATCGACAAAGTGTCGAATGTTCGCAATTATTAAAGTTGGTCGATCGTATGTACATATGAGCGTATACAACGTAGGTATCGTTAAATACCAGTAATTTACATTTCATTTTGCATGGGCGATGTCAAAATGGGTAGCGTTCGCAATTGACGTGCATAAATGTGTATTTTGAAAATTTATCCGAAAATCGAATGTAAATAGTTATTGCAAATTTTCCTTATTTAGTAGATGCCACTCAGCGGTAACCGTTGATTTAAAATGATTTGTTCACTAAAACTGATTTAGTTGCTCGTAAATTTCCAGTAATTTTATAAATGACTTGTCTATATTCTTGTTCAGACGTAAGCTAATTTACTGTTGCTGTATAAATTAATTTTATTTACTTTATTGCATTGTATTCACGTATTGAAGCTGGGCATTATTGTGTTAACTACTCCTTATATACCCCAAGGTTATTTACACAACTGGAAGTATCCGTATTATTTTACTATCTCAATTCGAACAAATATACTGGAAGCCTTCTGTGTTACCACAGTTGCGCCATAACTAAAAATACTTACACTATCGCTCATAAATTTAAGGCTACATACAGAAAGATAACAGAATGAAAAAACAAGAGATGGCTCATGAAGGTTGGAGTGGATTCATTGGTCGGCAAGGGTAATCTTTTTTATGGCAACTGCCAAAATTTCAGACGTCTAATCTCAATAGCTGTTGTTTAAGAGTTATATTTGTTGTATTTTATGCATTTTATTGTATTTCATGTAGCAAGTCAGGTGGTTTCGCAAATATGGATAAAATCGAATTTCGTACAGTGATAAAACACTTCTGGATGGCTGGAACAACGGAAATTCGAAATATTTTGCTCGAGGTTCATGACGGATGTACTCCATCAGCTTCTGGGTGAGCTAGTTCAAACGTGGCCGTACAAGCAAAAGGGACGAATCACGCAGTGGACCCTTAAAAACCGCTACCGACGACTAAATGGTCGTCATGATTTCCTGTTAACCGATCGCCGATTGAAGCTGAAAGAGATAACAGAGACAACAGTAATCTCAGAAGAACGCGTTGGCCATATCCTGCACGAAATTTTGGGTTTGAAAAAAAATTCGGCGCGATGGGTGCCGCATTTGCTCACACTGGAGCAAAAACGAGAACATGTGACCATTTCGGAGGAGTGTCTGGCCGGTATCCAACGCAATCCAAAGGATTTCTTCATGCGTTTCGTAACTGTGGATGAGACTTGGATCCACGACTAACATACCGGAGACCAAGGAACAGTCGAAGCGGTGGACTTTTTCGGGCTAATTTTTTTGGGATTCCCATGGTGTGACTATATACTATCTGCAGAAGGGAAGGACGATCACGGGGCAACACTACAGCTATTTATTGACCCGATTTGATGCAGTATTGAAGGAGAAACGGCCTCGTTTGTAGCGGAAGAAAGGGCTTTTCCTCCACGACAATGCACCGGTTCATTCATCCTGCATCGTCGTGTCCAAATTGAATGAGTTGCGCTACGAATTAGTTTCTCATTCTTCATATTCACCGGGCCTAGCCCCCAGAGATCTTTTCCCATTCCTAAGCCTGAGAAAATCACAGGTAGGAAAGAGATTTGAAAAATCCTACTTTTCCGACGGATTGAAGAGACTGGAGCACCGCTTGAAAAATAAAAAACTACACTAAGACCGTGTTTTTCTTATCGATTCCGGGAACATATCAGATCGTCCTCCTGGTATTTATTATTAAAAATATAAAATAATTTATGCGCAATTTGCAATGTTCTTGTACTTAGCTTTTAAACCTAACGCATCATATTAGAACGTACATATTCAAGGTACACAGAGAAACAAATTTAAATCGCTTTTAAAAAGGATGACTTACCCACGTGGCAATGCGAATGAATGATATATAGAAATACTTTTCGTGAAAGATGATTTATTACTTGCGTAGCAGGTTATAGTATCCGTCAAGCTACGAGAAATTACTGTCAAACATGAATGTATGCGGGTATTATTTTGTATTGTATAAGAAATTATAATTCCTCTTATATATACCGTTCACCGCATATTTTCTAACACAGAACATTTACATATGTATGTATATATGTATATATATGCGCGAGTTGTGTCTATTGTGTACAAGATAAATCGTTTTGCATGTTTGCAAAGTAAAACTCTTCTTCGTCGTTCATTTCTTCTCTACCTAACTTGCCTTTTCCATAAGCTCTTCACTCCGTTGTGCCATTTCCACTGGAATCCCAGCGCGAAATATGTGTATTACGGCGTCCCTTATTTTCAATGGTTGTTCAAAAAGGTATACTCGGTGTTTTAATATAACATGCAAGAATGAAATGAACAAATAATTTATGGTCATTAACCCATGCCTAAGAGGCAACTGCGTCCGTATCTGTAAATGTAATACGATCTTTATTGTGTCATCATACTAACTGGATATAAAAGTCAGATCAATATTTATGGTTTGCAAAACTGGTACCAGACCACGGACGTACAACCGCGTAAAGAATATCAGTTTGCAGATATTACTTCAGTTCGTTTGTTATTGTGTTTTAGTAGCAACTAATGCATAAAAATTATTGCATGGTGACCAATGTTAGAAAGTTTATTTCAAAATATCCAGACTTCAAATACAACGGATGTCATGTGAAGTGTTTGGTATGCGATAGGGATCTAATATATCAGAAACGATCACAATGTGAAATTATTTACTGCGTGTACGTATTCTAGTACAAATATTAAAAGCAAATGGGATGTCACCTCAATATTTAATAGCCAGTAAGGTTTCAATCGTGTGCGGGTGAAACCATAAAAAATGCGATATTAGCCATTTTACAAAAGCTCAAAACTTTGGCAATCCACGTCTTAACGCTTGTGACTGATATTGATTATTTGTTTAAACTTAGTTTGTTACGTGTATACTGCATGTATATCTTGCAACTAATTCTTGTAACTATTTAACATCGCTACCCACATGTAAATGAATTATTGCTACAGACTAAAGTAGTATTTGTCAAATCCCTCAAACAAATACGGAAATTTCATGAGTTGCGTATTAATATCTCACAACCTCGACAGTCAGTTTTGAACCGATGGGGGAAGTGGTTGGAAGCTTGTATTATTTTCGGTATTTTTTCCACTATGGTTTCTTAATGTTACCACATGATTCCGAAGGAACTTCTGCCATCAAGGCAAGTCTATTATAATTTGGAGACTATCTAGTGGAAGTTGATTTACACAATATAAAAATAATAAGTGCACGTTTATGTCATTGCCCCAACAGTATAAAACTGGGTAAATAGAACAAAAGTAAAATATATAATTTGTTCTAAACATTTCGGTAATTTGAGTGTTTGTTTTAAAAGAATCACTTATATTACGCAAATATTTTTCCACTAAATGTTTTTTCATGATCTTTCAAGGGGTATTCCTCCTCTAAAAGTGAGTTTTGGCAGATGAAAGGATCGCAAGAGCCTTCAAGCTTTCATGCCCATTATTTATTTATTCATTTCATTTCCGTCTAACAGATTAAAAATCAAAATTAAGGACAAAATATTATTGAAGACTATACTAAAGTACTAATCTAATAGTAACATATAATAGTAACAATAAGTTATAACTACATACATGGCAAAATATATTCTTCCTTTTTTCAAATATTTTTTAACAAAGGATTTTAACAAAAATATATTCTGCTAAACAAGAGTGTTTTTATAAGGCTATCATAATATTTGCCGCAGGTATGAGATTTGCATTGAAGTTATAGGACATAACTGATAACGGGGAATTAAAGGTCGCATTTGTGGTGGATCTAGGTACGGTATTTGAAAATTTAATTGTGATATAAGGTAAGTGCAATCAACGTTATTATGTACCTTATCAGTTCTACAAGAACTTCACGCTCATAATACTTCTTTGCAGTTCCAGCGATTCCAGATCAAACTTTGTCATAATCAAATCCCCGAAGAGGATAGACGCTCTCAATTCTGTAGTACATATATTTGAGCAACCATTGTCTGTACTTTGTCTAATGTTTGTATATGACACTTATAAAATGGACTCCAGACCAAACTGGCGTATTCAAGCTTGCTCTTGACGTAAGTATTATACAGCAACGTAGTAATATTGGTGCTGAAGCATTTCGAATAATGTATGACAAATCCCAATATCTTCAAAGCAGAAGATGTTACATCATTTATATGAGATGCAAAGTTCAGGCTGGAGTTAAAACGCATATCGAGATCCTCGATGGTAACACAGCGTTCAATTATCTTTTCGTTAAGGAAATAATTATTTCGCAATGGTTTCCTTTTTTTAGTGTAGGTCATTACAAAACATTTAGGCATATTTAATTCGAGTTTATTTCTATCACACCGTAATGAGATCTGGTCAACTTGTGTTTACAAGTAATCGTTCACTGTGACTATGTCAACATATATCTTCAGGTCGCCAGCAAAAAGAAACCTTCCACATTCAACAACACATCGTTAATGAATAAATTAAAAAGAAGTGACCACAGATTCGAACCCTGCAGTACTCCCGAAATCACTGTGTAGATCTTTGATTTGAATTCACTTCAACAGACATACGGTCTATTGTTAATTGCTCTTCGGCTTTCGAGTTTTCTCAGATCCTTCGATTTATATGAGATTGCCATATCTATATAATGATGGTTATCGAGAATTGTTACAATTAGTTATATTTCGGATGGATATTCTGAACACAGATTAGTTAATTTTAGACTTGAATTGGTTGATATTACTGCTGGTGCAACAATGAACAACATGAACTATGAGGTGGACGCCATAAATTCTCGGCCTAAGAGGCTTATCTAGGTTCAATCGTGTTATTAGTAGTCAGCCAGCCGACGTAATTAGTGCACGAAAATCTCTGCAGTAGTGAAATTGAGTACCGCGCGGTCATAAAATTTTTGACAAAAGAAGGACATATGCCTAATCACATAAAACAACGTTTAGACGGCGTTTACGGTGATTTATCCGCTTCGTATTCCACTGTAAAAAAGGGGGCAAAATGTTTCCGTTTGGAGCAAGAATCCTTAGAAGATGCTAAACGGTCGGGTAGACCAATTGAAGTGATAACGCCTCAACAAATTTTTATTATCCAAGATTTAGTGCTAGAATTAGCAGTGATAACAAACATATCCGAAACAAGTATTCGCCGAATTCTCTATGACCATTTGGGCATGAATAAAATTAGTGCAAGATGAATACCGCGACTTTTTTTCTGCTCTCCAACGTGAACGTCGAGTCGAATGTGCGCGGTCGTTTTTAAACATGTATGGAGAAACAAAACCGATTTTGGAGCGCATTGTCACAGAGGATGAAACAATGGTTCTGTTTTACGATCCTCTAACGAAAAGGTAGTCCATAGAATGGCGGCGACCTGATAAACCTCTTCCCAGAAAGGCGATAGTCGTTTAATCAACGAAAAAGGTGATGGGCACAATATTGTGGAATTATGAGGACATTTTGTTAATTGACTTTGAAGAACGTAATACAAATGTGAGCGGCACATATTATGTGTCTCTATTGCATAAATAATAAGGGACAGTATTCGCGCAAAACGTCGTGGAAAATTGACGTTGTACGACAATGCATCCGTCCATACTGCCGCCGTTTCGCAAGCTGCCATCCGCGAATGTGGCTTTCAAAAATTGGAACATCCACCATATATATATCTAATTTAAAAAGGACCGCAGTGAACGTCGTTTTGAGGACGACAGTGAGCTGCAAGCGGGTGTTATAGAAAATTTTGAGGTAAAGGGAAGTTAGGGGAGGTTACATTGAAAAAGAAAATTTCTTATATTGTTCCAAGTTTCTTTTTTTTGTATCAGGCCGAGAATTTATGGCGCCTATCTCGTATCTAATTTAATGTAATTTAGCTATCTACACCGACATTTTGTTGAAATTATCATATTTGGCTTAAGTTTATTTTAACTTTATTGGCATGCTAATATTACCTAATTGAACATAACTTAAGGTCAATGAGATAGGCAGATTTGCTTAGCCCTAGTTATAGTTGCTTTCAACTATTACTAAACATTTTCCTAAAGATGCAGTAACTTCCACAGAGGGAATGTGACTATTTTTTCGCGAGAAGAATTCGCCTCAAACTTGCGGCCTGAATTTAACATCGACGATGACTACACGCAATATACGAACTAGACAAAGTATGCGAACAACTTGCGTCCCCTTACGGCGAAACTCTTCCGTTCATTCATTAACGGCCCGGGGGTTAGGCAAGTTTGCCGAACATTCTCGGAATACCAAATGCGTGCATATTTGACCCTCGTATCGTACGTTAAACCTACAGATTTCCTTGCTCTTTTGCGTTTATCAAACGTAGGTACGGGAATCGTCCGTTCGGAATACCAAGTACATCCGTCTGGCTGGCCGCGGTAATATTTTACTTCTTCACGCTCTCAATGGTAACTACATATCTTCATAGGGTCCAGAAAACAAATGATTTATGCACGCCTGTGTGGGCATACATGGACCGTTGGTATGAATTAGAAGCGTATGTTGGTTGAAGTGTATCTCCTTTGTTTTTAAAATGTGAAAATTGCGTTTAAAGTTGATATATCGTGGGGAGTTTACGTTGCTTTCTTCTATGTCCCTGCCATAGAAATAAGCAATTACAGCGTTTAACGTGGGTTTAGTATTTAATGTAAGCTTAACAAAATCGTAACTTCTGCATACAATGATGTGCGATGGTGATGTTGAAGCTTATGTTGTGAATATTTTAGTCCTATTTTTATAAAATCTTATCCAATGATAGTGGCGACTTCTGGCCGTTCAAACCTCCCTCTTTCTTCATTGAAAGAAGTTGGTTTGACCTGCTGCACTGGATGGTTCCAACATATATCTCGGTAGCCCCGTCTTGCTTTTAGTTCGAAGGACCAGTACACCATCGGGTATACACCGTTAGGAGAAAACAAATTAAGTTGACGCACTTAAATCACTTCCAAATTCCTTCTGACTATGGAAAACTCATGAACTATGTAATCAATGTTACCGAATTGTTACTTATGACTGATCTAGATACTTTATAACTTGAGATCTTACTCTGTTGAAGTTATCTTGAGTTCTAATAGTTGAGTGTAGGCTTTCACGACCGTCGTCCATAGTAGAAATGTTTTTCGGATTTTGTCGTGTATTTACAGTTTCACTTGACTTATTGACTGTAAATACACGACAAAACCCGAAAAACATTTCTACTATTATCTTGAGTTCTGTTGAACTCATGTTGTGATTGGAATCAAACCTCTAGAGATCTGGTAATGATGTTTTAGTAATAATTAGAAAGTACAAGATAATAATTAACATAGTGGATTAGAATTGAATAGAACCTTAATTAATAGGTCTGGGTAGTTGCTGGGATTTCGTTACGTCAACATTTTCTACCTAAATTTAAAGCAATTCTAATTATTATAATAATAATAATTTATTAAATGCCCAACAGATGAACATCCAAAAATGGACACAATATTAAATAAAAGGTAATATATGTAATGAATTAAAAACGAACCAAGAGAAAAATACCGGAAAGAAAAATGAAATACTAATAAGAAATAATTAAATAATAAATACCACTAATATGAAATACTAAAATTAAAAAGAAAAATGAAAATATGACAAATTAAGGCAAATCCAAATTATAGTTAAAGTTTCTTGCCGAGTGTACCAACGGCGCTCGCTACAGCACGTTTGTCCTAGCTGTAGGGATCCATAGCAGGTGATGCGACCTCGATTGTAGGCGTGGTACAATGAGACCAACTCCAGACAGTAAACCAGGAGAGTCAATTCTTCCAGTGAGAATGTTTTGCATAAATGAAGCACTAATTCGGTTTCTTCTATCCACAAGCGTTACAAAGTCATGCCTCTGAATTAGCTCGTCGTAGGGTATACCTCGCATAGGTTATCGCGCATCGTTCTTATATGATAAATATTTCAAAAGTTTGCGTTGAATCAGGTCAAGAAGATTGATTTGGATGTTGTAGAAAGGATACCAAGCCACGGATGCATATTCGAGCTTGGAAACCACGTAAGCAAAGAAAAGAGTCTTTATTGCATCAAGGCTAGTAAAATCCTTACAAGTGCGAAAAATAACTACTAATAATTTAGAAGCGACTGTCGCGACATCTGAGACATGGTTACAGAAGGTAAACATTTCATCATATATCACACCCAAATCTTTAATAGAAGATTGACGAGCAATATTAATATTGTTAATACAATACAGAGAATCGATTCCACACATCCTTTTTCCAAAAAGACATGAAGAAATACTTATCTACATTTAATTTTAATTTATTAAGCAGACGCCAGGTATGAATCATGTCTAAATTACATAGAGATTACATATAGATTTGGTTATAATAGCGAGCGATATACTAAAATGTACCTGCACAAAACGAATGAAAGGCAAATATGAATGCAAAATACAAAAAAATGAATTGTAATATTAGCAGGAGTCGCTAGTCTTGATGGCGCATAGTGATCCAAGGAAAGTACAAATCGATTTTGACAAGTACCGAATTTGGTAACATATTACAGCAAATAATTACTTTTGAAGAACTGGAATTTTGTAGTATTTACTTGTATTTTAGTTTGGACTGGTGGAAACATAATACTACTCTTCCATTTCCAGATGTTCTTAATATAGACGGCTGCATTAATCTTCACCTTTTGAAGTTCGTATAAATGGTATTTCAGAGTTACATGTTCTGGCAGTATTCCTGCCAGCAGTCGAAAATTCACTTCGCTGAGTGAGAGATCTTTGCTGTACTTTGCAAGGGTGAAATGAATGCTGTCGTATGACAGGAATGTTGTTTTAGTATGATGCCTTTCACTGTTACTTTGATCTTATGTCCTAGGTGCCCTTTTGTTGACCATAATAATGGTCTAGTCCAATGAAATGCGTGCTACTATTATATAGAAAGTAATAGATTTTCCACCACACATCAAAATTATTATTAAATCTTGGGTAAAATAAAACCGATGTTTGAAATTTTGATTGCAATAATAAATGGTTAACAATAAACTATTTCTATGCTAAAGGGTACAGCTGCAACCTAATACCTTTTATTACTGAACATCGACATTTAATTTATATAATTACATAGAGACATGTATGTCATTAGGAGATGATCGTATTAGTAACGCAGCGCTATTATTAGTTTATTTAATTATCATTATACATTAGCAAACATTACCAAAATATGATCAATTGATTAATTAAAATTGTGTTGGTGTTATGGTGAATGGATGTATGAAATATATATGTGCACATGCAAAATTATACCATATGATTCATTAAATTTTCCCTCTGGTAGAATTACACAGTGTTTAAATGTAGGTGGTTCAGTTTATGTTACACCGTTGACATACGGTTGTTAGATTAGGTTTTCACAAATTATACACAAACGTGCAATAATTGTATCGTTTTCCTTGTTATATGTGGTGTTGCATTATTTTGCTGGAAATATTCCTTGCGGGGTTTGCCGTCATGTAATTGATTTAAAAGTAGTTGTAATAAATTACTATTATATCGTTCCGGATTTATGATATCACTAAAGAATATTGGACCAATAACAAGCCAGACTTAAAAAGAATGTAGAGGGTCCTTATGGATTTTATGTGGATTCTCACTAGACCAGATGCACATTGTTTGTTTATTTATATATCCCGATAAGTGATACCATGCTTCATCCGAGAAAAAGGATTTGTCAAGAACATAATCAATATTCATCATAACCATTGTCAATAATTAAGCTGGATTGGGTGATCAACAAGTAAGACCTCTTGCACGCAATGAAATTTGTATGGAAATTTTTGTAGATCTTTTTTAATTTAAATTTCCTGGTATATCCCACATGAAAGTTGTGCTTATTGTAAAAGCTTGCGAATAGGTTTCTTAGGTAATTGAGGTATTCCTTCCTCAACGTCTGCTATTTTTTCAGGTGTCCGTTTCGATGGTCTATCACTACCTGGTTTTCGGGACGCAGACTTTGTTTCATGAAAATTTGCAAATGATTCTTGTATAATTTGCCGCATACTGTCATATGTTACTGGAAAATTTGGAAATTCTGCCGGAAATTCATATATATATATATATATATGGTTGCAAAAAGTACGATGATTCTCCATTTCCTCATTTTATACCATTTCTGAAGTATGATTCGATAATAAAAATGTTGTGATTTATTCTAAACATTTTTGTGTCAATAAACCAATATACTATACATGACAAAAGTATCTTATTTGTCACTGCCACTTCACTACTAACTACCAAGAAAATATTTTAAAGAAATAATTTTATGGCTTGCTAGAGGGTAAATTTATATGATCATAGCACTTTTATGTTATAAGTAGTCTCGGAAAAGAGGGGCAAGTTTCAGAGCCGTGCGGAGAACAAGGTAGTGGAGTGAAGCGCGCGGCACGGAGAATCCAGTACTCGTATCACAGGATACTTAGAAAATATCGCGGTTAGGTACGTTTCGAATACGGCGTAGTTGAATGCCGGATTTAGAATACGAAGGTGATAGAATTAAATGTGTAAAGTCCGACAATTATTTGACGTGTACCAGTAGGTAGAAGTATAAGCGCCACCTAAAAAGGTATAAAACACTGTTCTACAATCTATGGCAAACGATACAGCGAACAATTAATATTTGATATATGTGTTTATTCTATGTAATATACCGTTCATTTTACTAGACTAACAAGCATTTGTCTCCTTCTGGAGCAAGTATTTGGATTATACATTACTAAGTCAGACATCGTTAAGAAAAATTATGCTATCTGTTTGTGACTATGTTGAAAGAAGGATTAAGGCAGAATTGAAACATAAAAAAATGTTATGTAAATACTTATGTGCGGACGAAACAACCGATCGGTAAAAACATTCTGTGGTGAATGTGATGGTACGTATAATGGAAGAGTTTGAACGGTCATCCCCTATCTTACCTGCTTCCAAAAGAGTTGTAAAATGTGCCGGCAATGAAATTTCAAAAGTGGTGTTGACGGCATTGAACAAAGTTCAAGTTTCAACAACCCAACTTTTAATGTTTGTGAGTGACGGTACCACTAACATGCTTTCTTTAGGTCGATCTCTTAAAGAAGAGAGTAGCCGTCTGTTTCATGGAACGTGCTAAATCCATGCTTTAAACCTTGTGGCGCAATTGATCGGTAAATGTTATCCACAAGTAAATACTTTAATACCTCTTACGAAGGCAGTATTTCTAAAGTTTCCAAAACGTACAGAAAGATTGTGTCCCAAGGTGCCTGAACTATCACAGCCGATTACCATCTGTAGGGGAACACGGCTAAAGGCTGTGTTTTTGCGTTTTACTACTGTGAACATTTTGATGATGTAAAGAAGGTAGTTTTACAATTCGATCCGAAACATGCCAAAGCTATCAAGAAAAGCCAGAAAATGATTCAAGATAGTCAGGTAACTATGTAATGTGATTTAGGAAGTATTCGTAAAAACTACTATGGACTAGCGGTGGGAATTAATAATTACAAAATGATTCTATGTCGATTGTAGATTCTGTTCAGATTGTGGATGATGTTCACTCACACCTACGTACGGCGGAAGGCGAAAAGAATGAAAGTGTAATACGAAAGTGTTATTGACAAGGATTCAGATTTTCTCATACTAAGACAATTTGTGAAGGTGCGTCGAAGAATCCATTAAGTTGTCACAAGGATTACTTTAAATATGCAGATATTACATCACTGGATGTGGGACGGTTGTTTCCACCATTAGAAAGTATTTATTTCACACGCCGTACTCATTTGACTGAAACAAGTGTATGCAGTTTGTGATATCGTGGAGGCTTTTTAAAACAGTAGGTGTTTCAGCACGTTATATGATATATATTTTATCATTATTTTATGTGTAAACATTCGTGTGTCCGCGTCTCCTATGCTCACTCATGAAGGTCACGATCATAAATGATGCGAGTACGTAAACGTTACTGAACACACGTCTTGATACGGCTGCTCGGCCCCTCCACGTTGTTCTCCGCACGACACTGAAACTTGCTCCTCTTTGCCGAGACTAGTCATTAGTCTACGTTTTGTAGGAGATACGTTAAACCAGTTTTAATTTTTCGTATACATATGTTATCTGTATTTATATAATATTCACTGTAATTAATGAAATAAGGAAGAAAGTCTTAAAAACAATTACTTGTAAAACGAAAACCTGACAATTACGGCCTCCTTTATATAGTGGTCAATACTGCTTCATCTTTTCAATGGCCGTTATTGACAGGTTTTACTGTAATTAAATGCAGGCTCTGATAGTAGGTAAAACATTTATTATATAACACGGGCTCAATTCGTGTATTTATTCTTACTGGTACGCTAGTACAGAGTATCTAGGGTTCATAAACTTCTAATAAGGTATTGTACGTATTACTGATATCTTTCATTCATGCGCCTCCACCATTATTCATCTCGTCATTTTAGAAAGAAAATGCTATCCTTGTCAGCTGCTAGATGGTCAATGGATCTGGGAATTAATTAAAATCAAATCTATTAAATACATCGTAGCACGAAACGTGAGCAAAAAATGCGAGAGACTGTCGAAAGAAACGAAGCGAATGCCGTAAAAGAACCATCTAGATAGCGTCGAACCGAAAAACGGCGGGAATTACACGAAAATCAATCCGAACTGCACACTTTCAGCCGGCGATTTACAGTTTTACACTCATTACACAGCGTTCTTACACCTATTATCGCGCGTGACCCCGCCACTACCTCTTCCCTTCCATCCATTCGTTCGTTGATTCGAAAGCGATTTTTCAAAGCCTTCGCTTCTTTCGCGTCCTATCTTCTTTTGTCTCTCTTGGTCGTTCTTCCTCGACAATGAAACTACGTTGACGGCGGCGCAAACTGCATTCATTTCGGATTCATCAACGGCAAATCCGTCGAAACGCCACGTCAACGAAATCATCGTTCGCATGTACGGGCAACTGGTTTGAAACGAAGGGGAAAAAGACGGAACGGTAACGATGCGGAGTGAGACCGATGGAAAGAGATAGAACAGACATTTTAGTAAGCGGGAGGGGAGTATTTGACGGGATTTCAATTCAACGTCGTCGCAGGATTATCATTATAATGATGTCTGTGACATTCCCGGTAAGCTCGAATTTCAAATATAGAGAGTAACTGCGTTATGACGCGGCAGATTGAAATGAAATATCATATATTCGCTTTTAATTGAACCTACAACTGACGTCCGACGCTGTTGATATAATATATCCTAACGGGGCACGTGATGGTTAGGATTTATGTTCCTGAACATACCGAGAGATTGTGTGCAGCGAAGTCTAGTATCCGATAGATATTAAATTATTGCTTGTAATCTCAGATGATTTATGCTAAGATGACAACGTAACAAAAGAATAGCAAACTTTTCTTAATGAAAACTAGAAAGTGTTAGAGAAGGAATAATGGGAAAGGAAAATATTTAATATTGGATCACATAATTACAATTATAAAAGACGATGAAATTACGATTTTCCAAAGTTTTTGATAAAATACCAGTAACGGTAGGATTTGAATCCACGACTTCTGCATTACCGGCGCATTGTGTTGCACTTCAAGACTGAATGCGAGTTCAAATCGCTTTTAATACCTGGATGCAAGTGCTCACCAATTAAATTAATAATAGTATGAAACTACAGTCGGTATTAAGAATGATAAAATTACCATATCCTTGCATTTAACCGACATTTTTAAATTCCTAGTAATGACAAAATTACGATTTCTTTGGAACGTTTTTAAATTCCTGAAATTCTTTCACTAATTTAAAAACGTTCCCGAAAAAATGTTTTTCTTGTTGTTTATGTTGTCTCTTGATGGTATTCATATTCGTTCTTAGAGTCTGCAATTTCGTTGTAACGTGTTCTTAAGATGTTGTAGTTCACCTTCAAGGTGTTCCTCATCTGATATCGTTCTTAAAATTTCTCGTTTTTATGCTAGATGATGGTAGGAATTTCCGCTAGCGATTTGTGTTGGTTGGTTTTCTGTGAACCTGGTGTCTCGGCGTTTGGTTTTCTCTGCTCTTAAGTAGCACGTCCGGGAGAGGAAAGAAGCCATTTTTTTCGAGTTCCATGATAAATTGTATTTTGTTGCGCTGTTTGTTGGGGTGTTCCAGAAATTTCGGTAATGTCTTCATTTCATGCGTAATAACTCTTCCATCGCTTTTAACAGGTTCTTCGTAAATAATGATGTGTAATGCGAGCTGAACATCTTCTTCATGGTATCGTTATGGACTTGTAGCAAGATGTTTAAAAGTATTTGGACCTCTATCTAGTAAATCATTTTCACAACTTCTTTAAAGTGATTTTGATGATGATTTTGATCTTGATTGAAACTTCAGCGTTGCCAGTATGTATATTCATTCTCCTTAACAGCTAACTAAGGTATAAATACCACAACCACCCCATCAACACCGCATGACGAAGCTTAACAACAAAAGAAATCCGCACGATTTTTCATTATGTATATACTAGTTAATTTGTATAATCCGCAATGCGTCCATTTAGTTGTCGACCTACCTATGAGAGGTGCTGAATATTAGTAATGCGTACAACAAGGCTGTCCACGCATGTGGTATACAAGCAGTTTCTTTCTTCAAAGATTCTTTGATACCTCAAAATTAATAGCAGCTATTTTAAGTATAGTATGCGTTTTGGCAACATGGCTATTGAAATATTATAATATTTTGAAATTTCAACAATTTCGAGGTTATGATAAAATTATGATTTTCTTGCATTTTACGAACGCTTTTTAAATTTCTGAAGAAATATCAGTCAAGGTAGGATTGGAATCCACGACCTCTCCGTAACAACTGGAACGTGCTTATCACTACATCATGGGACTGAATGTGAGTTCAAATCACTATTAATGTGTCTGTAGATATAATCGTAATTTTATAAATACTAACACCAACGAATGTTTTATATTAGTACTAATTTAATTAATATGAACTTATCTTTAACAATATTGCGTCTGCTGACAGATTGCCATATATCTACAGATATTATAACATCTAGCTACGAGGGACAGTTAGCAAGTAGGTCACATAAAGCTAAAAATAATTAGAGAAATACGTAGACGAAAAAAAGTTTTATTTTTCAATAGTCTCCCTCTACATTAATGCCTGCTACATGAAAGTTGATGTCTCAACCACATGCGTATCTCTTGTAGAACATCGTTATCACCCTTGAAATGTTTGCCGTCAATATGCTTTGTGAGTGGATTAAACGGATGATAGTCGCTTGGGGCTACGTCGGAGCTGTAAGCCGGATGTTCAAGAAGTTCCCACCCTAACTCTGCGATTCTCGCTTGAGTCAAGTGGGCGAAATGCTGCCTAACATTATCGTGATGCAGCAATATTCTTCTCGTCAGTTGGCCTAGACGTTTTCTTCGAATTGCATTCAGAAACAACAACAAAACTCTACAGTGTGATTCTGTCACCTCATTTCTGTTCTGGAAATGTGCTAAGAGCACTCCTTGAGAATCCCAGAACACAGTAAGCATAACCTTACCAGCTAAGAGCACGATCTCGAATATTTTTGTTGACGGTGCAGAAGGATGTTTCTATTGCTTTGAAGCACGCTTTCTTTTGGGTTGCTAGTGGTGCACCTATAACTCATCACCAGTAACAATCCTGCTAACCATGTTCTTCCCTTCTTCTGTGTATTGAGGGAGGAGATGCAAGGATAAACCCATTCCAATCCTTCCGCATTCCTTGGTCAGTTGTCTAGGTACCCACCGTGAACAAACTTTTCGAAAATTCAAACGATCGTCCTTCAGTTCATAGACTAAACCAGAAGAATACCCTATTATAGTTGCTACGCTGTCCTTTTGCCCAGAAAGAAAACGCTCCTCCACAGTACACTCTCCGCGCATGGCTGCCATTTTAACACTGCCTGCGTACGTGCACGGCAACCTTCTGATATCTAGGGAAGTAGGTGACTACTTTTTTAAGCTTTCCCACAGCAGTTTGTGACTATCGTATTAAAAGTGATTTGAATTTACATTCAGTCTTGTGGTGTATTTGTCAGGACGTTCCGGTTACGTAGATCGTGGGTTCAATTTCTACTTAATTAATATTTTTTCAGAAACTTAAAAAACGTTGGTAAAATGCAAGGAAATCGTAATTTTATCATTAGTAACACCAACCATTTCATATTAATATTAATTTAATTAGTAAGAACTTTCCTTTAATAACATCCTGTCTGCCGAGATTTGCGATGTACCTACAGTCATCTACGCAATAAAAGTGATTTGAACTCACATTTAGTATCGTCGTGTAGTGATCAGCACATTCCATATGTTACGTAGAGGTCGTGGGCTGAAATCCTATTCCGATTGATACTTTTTCAAAAATTTAATTTAATTTATCATTACATACACCAACGAAAATTTCATATTCATATTGATATTAATTTAAGTTAATAGAATAAAAATTGTTTTCGAGTTGAATATTATGTGGCCTATCAAGAAACAAAAACGATGACTTAATCAACGTTTGCAGAAATATCGACTATTATTCGAACGTGTCAGATGTTAACTTATGATTTTTAAAATACAGTACAGGGTAAATTTCACATATCATCAACATCTAACCTTAACATTTTAACCTTACTATATCTCTTAAAATATGCGCGCACCGTCCGCGAAATGCTGAAGAAGTTAACATACAGAACCCCTAATTTCAAATTGATTTTACCCCTATTACATCGCAATAACATATCTACCCAACTCGGGCTGATTTCGGCATAAAATTCAACCGTAAAACTTTCAAACGCCGTAATTACCTGCGTGTAAGTGGAGGCCAATTTATTTTTAGACCGTATCTGAGCTTCGGTAATGTCGTCAATAACTTTTCAGTAAATATTAGGTTCGCTCTCGTTGGTAGTTTAGAATACGATATGCGGATTAAAAAAAGTCTGATATCGTTAATATTTTACGGTAGATCTTGAGTAATGAACTAACTCATCGAATAGCAGTTTATGTTAAGTGTTTTTGTTAGACGTCAATGAAACTCAATCAAAATTTGATATGCTATTTTATTTGAAGAATATTTTTCAACTAATTGAAACATGTGAAGGAAATAGAAATAAAGCATTTCACGTCACCTAAAAAATAACAAGTTATTATTATGAAATACAACGCCTAGTTCGTTATCATGTTTACATGCGTAGATGCATATGTAATACTTCTTTAATACCTTTAGGTTATTAATAGACATTGATGCAGAGTTAAGTTGCACCTATATCGTAATACTTTTGTGCCTAAATCGAGTGCATATATTGATTGGGGTTGCATTTACAAAAAGAAAATAATTCTTCAAAGTAAAAATTCATTAAAGAACCAATTTGTTCGGTACAGAGTTCAGCAAAATAAAACTTATCGAATTAAAGAGCCGGTTGCAGTATATGTGGTTTCCTCATTTAAAATGCGGATAGACAGATAGAAAATTTCGCCTGGGATTTTTTACCAGAGTATATTAAAAATACAGTAATACCTTGATAGTCCAAAATTGCAGTTAACCGAATTATTTCGTAATTTAAATAGCTTTCTAAAATACATTATGCACTTTGTAATATGATTGTTATGATTTGCTTGGCCAAAGTGCACTGTCAACAGTTTTTGGAAGTTCCAGTTTGCAAAAACTCGAGGTTAGCTGAGTCAGTTTGTTAGTTCTGTATTGTTACACAGAATATGGTTATTAGAACTGGCTTTAAGACGAAAATGTAACACGCCAACATTGAAACAGAGGTCTGAAATTTGATTCAAAGGCAGTGGTAAAGATTTGGCTTTTTCGTATGGTGTTGGACAATCCACTTTTTCGGTTATAAAAAAGGCCAAAATTAAAAGATGAGAAGTGCATTTGTTGTTGTGACTCCGGTTAAAAGTTAATTATATTAACATCTTTCTAGTCTTATTAATGACTACAAATGGAAACTCGATTATGGTTAGAATTGTATTAATGTAGGTATAATAAATAATATATGTAATTATGGTTAGAATTATGGATTATGGTTTAGAACTCAATAATCTCGACATGTTCCAGTTACATATGAAATGACTGCTAAAGCAAGAGCACAGTATCAAGAAATTTACAAAAGAAATAATTTTGTTGCAAGCAGAGGTTGGTTGGCCAATTTAACTTCTGGCGAAAATTATCTAGTACCCATAGTGCAGTCCAACTTTATTTAGAAACATTAAAAGAAAAAATTAAAAGCTCTGGCCTTGCACCTGCAGAAATTTAAAATGCAAATGAAGCGGCTGTATACTAGCAAGACAGGAGAATTCTGGAGAAAAACAAGCACCTGTATGGAGGACTAAAGAAAGACTAAGTTTTTGTTTTGTGCAAACGGCAATGGATTTCGTAAAATAAAAATCAATGATCATTGGAAAGGGAAAGAATCCAAGATCGTCTAAGAACATAAATTTAGCTATCGACTACAGGTTTTCCCGAAATGCCTGGATAATTTCGGTGATATTCGGTGAGTGGTTTAAAAACTCTTTTGTCGTGAAAGTCGGAAATTATCTTAAAGTAAGTCAGACGAAGAACTCACTATTGAAGACGGCCACTTTACCATCGTAATTTTGTTATCAAACATAACCGCTCTGATCCGCCTAATGGACCAGAATCCAATAAATTTAACTAAGGTAGCTTATCGAAAATCATTTTTAAGTAAAATTTTATCTTCAGAGGTAGCAAACTTCACTTAGTGCCTTAAGGAACTTAGCTTCAAAGATGCTGCTTTCTTGCTATTATATGTATGGAATACTCTTACATTCCAACTAATTCAAAAAAAGTTCAAAATCTTCCACAAGTTTTTTGTTGAAGATGCAGTTTTTTTTTGAAGAAAACATGAAGTAGCGATAAGAACATTTGATACGTGTTAAATGAGGTAGAAGAAACCAACATTCTAATTACTGATATTCTCATATTACAAAGATTAAAGGACGAAGTTTTTCTCTAAATTAGGAGAAGGTTAAACAACAAACAATTACAACTTATTTAAAGAATAATATAAGAAATTAGCAACACCAAAGATAAGAACGCTGTAAATACAGCTTTTCTCATGGTATTGGTGAAATCATTGACAAGAAAGACAATGTGAGGAGATAAAAAACGCACACGGAGATGTTTCTGCCTTCGCTGATGACGCCGGATCGGTGTGGTTTCGAGCGGTTTTTTGCTCGACACGTTGCGATTCCCTCTCTGCTACTGTTACCATATCTAACTCTACAATTCAAGTGATTATTCTTGGCGCTAACTAGTGCTAAAAGAATGAACCACTTGTCTGTAAAAATCAGATGCAGCGACAAGAAGCGAGTACAGCTTCCCACCCTTTTCTCGAGCAATACATGGATTGGTAGTCCCGAAAGGGCGCTCGCACAAGGGGCAGTGCATAGGGTAACTGCACATATGAATGATTTCTCAGGCTTACCATGACGCATTTAAAAAACATATCTAAGAGAATGCCTAGTTAGCGCCAAGAATAGTCACTTGAATTGTGGGGTTAGATATGGTGATAGTAGCAGAGAATGAATCGCAATGTGTCGAGCAAAAAAACCGGTCGAAACTACGCTGATGACGCCGAGAAGCAGAAACATGTCCGTGTGTTAGCGTTTTTTGTCTCTTCACATCGTTTTTCTCGTGAATGATTTCACCAATACCATGAGAAAAGCTGTATTTACAGCGTTCTTATCTTTGGTGTTCCTTTCTAGAAATTAGTGTTTTGTATTTACTTGTATTAATAGTTAGGGTAAGTATGTCCCCTTGTGCTTACTAAATGAGTATTCAAAAGGTATTACTACCAATAAAATTGTAAAATATAAATACATTCTAAGCCACTTGATTTTCTTCTAGACCTATTTGTTAGAACCAATAAGATATAAGTGATGAAGATGGTTGAAGAAAAACTTTCGTTAAAGTTATGTACTTTCAGGAAACGGTTCTAAACGGTTTCGTAAAAATTATCTCATTACATAGATTTTTGGCAATGATATCTGCAAATCCATCATTTTTCTGTAGAGAGAAAACGAAAGGAGGATAATTTATACTGAAAATAATTAACTCAAACTAAATAAGATTAACTGCCACAACTACGTACAGCACAATTTTGATAACAAATTATATAGCACAACTTTAACAAACGTACTTTTAAGAATGGCAGATTTAATTAAGTTTGAAACTTAACTCGGAGTTAGCCGCTAGCATTTGTACAGATTATTATCCTCCATAGAGTCTCATATAATTATTAGTTGCAGCTTACTTGAATCTGCGTTAATTAAACAGGAAATTTGTAGTTTAAACAAAGAAAAAAGGAAGTTCATTCCGCTGGTTTTCATATTGTCCTGAAAAGTAATAGCTTTCCCGTGGCAGCTTCTACTTAATCTTGATTAAATTATCTTTGCGATACAAGAACATTCTGTAATATTAAAAAAACGCATCCAAGTTTACAACCTCTATCGGAGACTAACTTAATATTTGCTGAAAACGACCGCAGCGAATCAAATAAACACGCTACTGAATGCAATATTGCATAGAATATGGATCGTAAAAACTTTAATTTCACATTTTACTCCTTTCATGTCTATAAAGGGGAATTTTCGATTTTTACTGGCGTGGTTTGCGGTACGCAGTAAATAAAATTACTGTAATCTTCGCAGCTTGCTATATAAAATGCGTCAGAAATAAAACATGCTATGCCCTTTATAAGTGTAACTGTGCTGGTTTTTACAGGAGTTTTGTCGATTGACAGTGAGTGCACGTGTTTAATTTTTTTCTTTTACCAATAGTGTATTCTATAATCTATAGTTTGGTCTTTTGTATAAATCAGATCCGAGAAGAAATTATTTCGTTATACTTGCTTAGTGGATGCAAAATCTAGCGAAATTGATACATACATTGGCTGAATCATTCAACCTTGGATTTATAATACCTTGAAAAATACGTATCGTACCGAAAAAATTGCCGATTCGAAATTTTAATATATCCGACGTGGGCATCCATAAGTACTAAATTACGCCCACCTCTACATCCCTTGTGGAAGGGGCGGGCAACAAATTTGAAATCTTAAGTAGGAACCGCTATTTTTATCGCAGATTCGGATTCTACGTCGAAAGCTGTGTACAATTTGTCCGACTTTTTTTTCGGTTTGCCACAGATGGCGTTGAAATCGCAAAAAATTGTTTGATATTTACTGATTATTATATAAGATTTTAAATTCTTTATCAAACTTTCTAGGTGTAATACTTACATGTCATCGTCTTACCTCTGACAAACACAAACGTTAAATAATAGTGTCTTTACATTCCGAATTTTGTGGGAATTATTGCACATTAGTTGTAGAAGGTTGTAACACATAGGCTGAAAAGTCCCGGGCCTAACACATAGATGACGCTAGTTTTATTGCAGTTACCTTTCTCTCAGTTAGTACTAACCTTCAAAAGGCAGTTGTTAAAATTTCATGATATTCTATACATTAGTTTGTGATTTATTGTGCTAAGAGTCACGCTACTTTTGTTATTTTCAAAACAATGGATCAAAAACAATTTCGTGTTTTACTTTTACACTGCTTCTTGATGGGAAAAAATACCGTTCAATCGAACCAATGGCTTGAAAAGTGTTATGGGGATTCCGCTGCATCAGAAACAACAATAAAACGTTGGTTTGCTGACTTCAAACTTGGTCGTAGAGACACCGATGATGCAGAACGCAGTGGACGTCCAAATGAGGCGGCAACACCAGAAAACATCAAAGAAATCCACAAAATCGTTTTGAATGATCGAAAAGTGAAGTTGCGTGAGTTAGCTGGCGTTGTAAAGATATCAAAAGAACGTATTGGTTTTATATTGTATGAGCATTTGACTATGAGAAAGCTCTGTTCAAAGTGGGTGCCGCGTTTGCTCACTGTTGACCAAAAACAAGAACGTGTTGATGATTCTGAGTAGTGTTTGGCCATGTTTAAACGTAACAAACCGGAATTTTTGCGTCGATATGTGACAATGGATGAAACATGGATCCATTACTTTACTCCAGAATCAAAACGATCGTCATCTGAGTGGACAGCAACTGGTGAACCTCGTCCAAAGCGCCCGAAAGCACAACAATCGGCTGGAAAGGCTATGGCCTCGGTGTTTTGGGATGTGCGTGGTGTAATATTCATCGACTATCTTTAGAAAGGAAATACCAACAACAGTTAATTTTATATAGCTTTATTGGAGCGTCTTAAGGCCTAATTTGCAAAGAAACGACCGCATATGGCAAAGAAAAAAATATTGTTTCACCAAGACAACGTACCGTGTCACAAGTCAATCAAAACAATGGCAAAACTACATGAATTGAACTTCGAATTGCTCCCACATCCACCGTATTCACCAGATTTGGCTCCCATCGACTACTGGCTGTTCGCAGACCTCAAAAAAATGCTCGCCAGTAAGAAATTTCGCACGAATGAAGAGGTTATCGCTGGAACTGAGGCCTATTTTGAGGCAAAAGATAGATCGTTCTACAAAAGTGGTATTGAAATGTTAGAGCGGCGCTGGAATGATTGCGTTGCTCTTGATGGAGATTACGTTGATGAATAAAGCTAATTTTGAACCAAAAAAAACGTGTTTTTTTTGTTAGGCCCGGGACTTTTCAGCCCATGTGTTACTTATACTACTTAATAAAGATTAACAGAGAATAATTTGCTTTGTTACTCACTGGGAAAATGGACGCGTGACAATAGAAAATTGAAATCGTTCGAGTTTATGGAAAATTTGTCAGGAATCTTGCTGTCAACATCTATGCTCAGCTTTTTCTGGACAGGACGTGATCACGCATTTTATTTGTCCGTGCTGTCAAACAGTTTACTGACGAAAGAAAGTATTCAACCTGAAAAAAGGATTCATCGAAAAATAATAACTGGAGAAGGTAACACTATTGCTGTATTAGTTGCAGTGGCTTATAATTTCCACGTCAGTACACAAGAAATAGCTCGTGCTCCCAGACTGTACAAAAGCAGTGCAATTTTAAAGCACCATAAATATTCTTATCACGTATTCTTGCATCAAGATCTTCATGGTGTTGATTTCGAAAATTGGTTAACATTTTGTCAGTGGGCACAGGAACAAATACAAATGAATCTTAATTTCTTTCGTTGGGTATTGTTTTCTGACCAAGCAACTTTTACAAACTATGGAGCCGTTAATCGACATAATATGCATTATTGGAGTGTTGAAAATCCACACTGGCTGCGTCAGGTTGAGCATCAGTGTCCTTAGTGGATTAACGTGTGGTGCACATCTTTGAAGGCAATTTAAGCGGTAGAATTCCTGGATAATAAACTGCTACAGTTATTCGAAGACATAACTTTTGAAGTGTGGCAGAATATGTGACTTCAACATGATGGTTGTCCGGCGCATTATTAGGACGTGAAGAACTTGATCGTGATTTAGACGGTCGCTGGATCGGCAGAGTTGGTCCGATAAATTGGCCTGCTAGATCATTAGATTTGACTTCGCAAGATTTTCTTTGGGGGATACCTGAAAGACAAAGTGTACCAGGAAGTACCGACAACTCGTGAGAACATAACTGAAGAAAGCAGGAATGCATGTGTCCATATTACTAGAGACGCACCTTTCAGTTGTGCACACTCATTTGAATCACGGATCGACGAAAGTATTGCCGTTCAAGGTTACCATTTAGAGCATTTACTTGAATAGAGAGAGGCAAGGAGTAGCACATAAAGCACTCCGAAAGGCAAACGTTGTGGTAAAATTAGTTCATATTGATCGACGTGAAATATACGGTTTATATTTAAGCTATTTCTAAACTCGGTTACATAATTTGAAACTTTTGATACGAAAAGCCATGCACATGTATTAAAATATAAATATTAAATTCTTTAATTAAAACTTTTGCTATGTTATTCGTGACATTATATATATTATTCATAGTGGTAGAATTGATATTTTTTTACTAATTATATTTCGTTTCCATTTTATTAATCAGCGGTCGAGTTATAACTGTAAATAGAAATAATGGTGGCAGCACTGGTGTAAAGTTTAAATAGAAATACATTTTTAGTGTTTCCGTTAACTCGTAAAGCATGGCTGTACTGCATTAGAATTTATATTAGGTTGGTATAAAGCATGTTATATTTTATGTTCCAAACTAAAATTTGAATCAAAGCTGTGTCTGTTATTTTTTGTCTGTTTTCCGTTAATTCGTTTGCTTCAATTATTTAATTTTGTGAAAAATAATTTCCTTTTGATAATACCAAAACATGATTGACGATCTATGTTTCTCTATTATCCCCTGCTATTCTTAAATACTAAGCAGAATTTAGGTGAGCTTGCTATGGCTCAAAAGTATTTGGGCACCCACATTTTATAGAATTATTTATACAACACAGTTTCTACGAAATTCATTCTTGCAAAATTGAATAATTATAGGGAAAACATTAAATTTACAGGAATGCTGTATAAGTCAAATTATGTAAATTACTTTATTACCTCCAATAAACCAAAATTCGTTATTGCCTCCATATGGGGTTTAGCACAATAAAAGTTCCACGAAGTTCTTGCAAACGTCTTTCTGTTAAGGATATCTTTAATAATGATGTTTTAATGACTTCGGACAAATTTTAGGACAAATTATCGAAATTTAGCCCAGTTACGTTTTTGCATTCATTGTGAGACATTCCTGTGCAACTACTGCTGTTAAGACTGTGAAGCATGCAGAAACGAAAAGAGTTAAATATAGAAGCACATGTTCTTGTAATTACGCACCATCAAGCTGGCAAAAGCACCCGGCAAATTGCGAAATTTGTTAAATAATACTATCGTAGACTATACTGTCAAGAAATACCGAGAAAATGGTAGTGAAGACACATCATGTGTTGATTGTGCAGCGGCTCACAAACGCGGACAAGAAAACACGTGTGAATGCTGTACGATGATGGAAATGATGGCAATGCACATGGAACTTGACATTTTGTTCATTTTTTTCGTCGAAGCAACATTCTACATCAGCGGTCGTGCGAATAAGCACAATTGTGTCATCTGCGCGACTGAGCACCCACAGGAAATTCGAGAGAATATGCGGGGGAAATTCGAGAGAATATGCGGGATTCTCTCAAGGTGAACGTTTGGTACACCGTGAGACAGACCGTTGAGGGAGAGAATTAGCTTGCCATACTCAGCATGTTCATGGAGGAGAACGCACCACTTGCCATTCTCCAGCGAGGGTACTTTCAGCAAGACGGCATCTCTGTCCATTACAGTCTGATGATTCGGGATTACTTGAACGACAAGTTCGGTAAATGCGGGATCGGTAGAGGTGGTCCTTTCCCATCACAAACACGTTTACCTGTCCTGACGCCATGCAATTTTTGGCTCTGGAGCATGTCTAAAGATCAAGTCTACTCCTGAAAACTTTGCTACTTTGAAACACTGCATCACTAACCTCGCTGAAATTCCTGCCCAAATGTTTCTTACAAACAACAATGGACAGACTCCCTAGGTGCATTAAGAGTGATGGATGTCAAATTGAAACCCTGTTCTGTAATTTAAAGTGATTAAACACCCATTTAATGTTAACGTATTTTTGCCTCACCCTGTATATTTTTTTCTATTTGATGCAGTCTTCTAGTTGTTAACCGATAGTTGTAAGAAGGTAATATGTTGCACTTGGAATTTTTTGGGAAAACGAGAAAAATTACGCTACAATTAGTTGGTCATGGTATCTATAAAAAAGCACGCTATGCAGAACTCCATAAAAGGCGGCAAGCAACTACAACGAACCACTTCCCATCTTTTCTTGCGTTTGAAGCGCGAATTTGCACCGGCTTCTGAGAAAATATGTGGACTCTATTGTCTTTGATTTATACTGACTTTGTCAAATCTTTCATGATTACTAACGCTACAACGAAGTGACAACTTTATTTACATTTTCAACTAATTTACTACATTCTAGAGCGAAAACAATGTTGGTTTATAAAACTGAGTTCATGAAAATTTCCGCTCAATATTCGCCTAACGGATTCGTTTCCATAAATCTCGTATTATCCCCAGTGAAAGCGAAATAATAACGCTACGATCTTCCATTTCCCACGTGCATACATATTTAGCATCGGAAAGTTACATAATAACCAGTTGGCATGGCAGTGAATAGGCATTTGAATATCTCGACGGATGAAACGTCATCTGGAAACTTTTTACCTACCACATGCGCGGCCCGTAATACGCGCAGCTATAACAATGCCCGCTAGGCGAGAGGGTAGGTTGCACGTAAAAAAGGCAGATAAAACTACGGCGACGGCGAAAGTTTTAAACAGATATCTGTATTCATTTACCTTAAATATCAGCATAGAGTCGGATGACGGAGTCCGAGTGACCCGCGCGCTTCTCTCTTTTCTTTTCGCCTTTGAATTTGTACCATCTCTGACGTTGGCGGTTTCGTATTTTCTCCGTTTAACTTATTTTCCTGCGCATGAATTATTAATGGAAAGGTCATTTAAAGAGGAGGCAGAAGGAAGGAGACAGCGAGAGAGTTCGGGTCGTCCGGCTCTCTGTCAAAAAGTTTTTACGACCTTAGTCGGCGCTAATGACGTTCAACTTCGTGTTTGTTTATATTTTATGACTGCAGGGACGGACTCGAACCGAAATATTTTTTGCGACGATTTGCTTTTGAGCTTATTGTGTTAGATAGCACACACGGAGCTTCGTGTTGAATATTTTTTCAACCATTTTGGGACGGATTAGGAAATTTACTTCTTTTTTGATAAAAACTGTACTAGCCCACTGTATTATAAAAAGGATTCAAATAAATGTCACCTCTAATAGTCTATGCCAATAAAAACTTTGTTGCAACTTCTACTATTTTCAGTTGCATTAGTTGTCAATTTGACAGAGATTTGTCATTCAAATAGCTTATACCAATCAAAATTAATATTAAGAGTTTCAGTAACTAATTCGCTTGGTATCTGTGTGTCATCGCGACATCGTTTTTTAGGACGAGAAAACCTTCTCTGTAAAGTCGGTGCTGAACATGCAATTTGTGAATATGAATTGGTTGTAGCTGCCACGCACCATACCTTATGGTTTGGTCAGCCATCATCTCCGTTGTCGCTTATTTTCGTCCATCTAGACGTCTACATTATCCAACAGGTGTACCAATTCTCCATTTTACAAAATGTGCCTCTCACCTGGACACGTGATCACTTGAAGAGTTGTTCATTTGTCTCATAACAAGAGTGTGCTCCAGCATAAAAGACGAATGCTACAACGTTCTGGTGCAAAAGCCATCTCTTCGACTTCGCCATTCCCGAAGGATGGCTCAGTGCTCTCCTGATTATTCCGTTTGTCAATATTTTCAGTCGAATATCTTTTCCAAATCACACTCGAATGTGAATTTCCTCAAGCGCGCATTCGAAGCAGCATGATGACCACAGTCGATGTAGTTCCCAAGAGACTTGAAGCTTGCGTGAAGGCAAAAGGAGGACTTGTTGATAAATTAATATTATTCATCGATTCGCTTGCATGTAAATTCATTCCGTTGTGATGGTGAAAATGTCATGTTGCAAGACTAAGCTATTTAATTTTGCGGTGTGCAACGATTTGCCTATAAAATTTGTTCTAATTGTTCTAAGAACAATATAACCTAATATGTGCATTTTGTTATTGAATACAGTCTTGCACTACGTTCCGGAGAGATTAACTAAATTTCTCTTGATTAAACAAGACAACAGAAATATATTCTAGCAGCTTTATAAAGGATTTCACATTCTTTCTTCATGCTTAGTTCATCTACGCTGTCCAAAAATTCATTAATTATAGGTGTAACATGACAACGGTTATGTGTTAGCTATTTGTATCAATTTCGCTGTCTGAAAAGCCGTCTCAGTTGTTCCGACCGCGGAAGGATGAGCGACGGAAACGAACCGAGTTAATGATTGCACTTTCACGATGATTAATTGCCTCGGGGGCCAAAACAAAGTTCGGAGCGGTAGAATAGGCAGTTTCGACCCCGGAGGGAAGCCCTCAAGTTCGCCGTCATCATTACCGTCATCATACTTCAGTCCGGGAGAGAACGGCGGGCGCAGAAACAACGGCGTAGCTATTATTGAGATGTAAGCTTCGAAGTTTAAAAAAGAAATGCTTCTTCAAGGATACGTATACTATATACGAGAAGTTTTAAAAGGTTGGTAACGGTTTGAATTCTTTGTTTATCATATATGTAGCACGAAATGGCGTTACATACGTGTAAAGAGATAGCGTATATAATGAAAGCGCAAAAGAAATATTCAAGTTTAAAACAAGGTTAACAACAGTATATTTTCTGCGAAGATGCAGATAATGCGAAAGGTCTGCTACATATATTAAAACGCTTAAATTTCCTACGAAGAATAAACCTTCTATGAAAGTAGTTACTGTTATATATGTATATAGCAAATTGAGTTTCTCTACCTTTCAGCGATTTATAGTTACATGTAGTACAAATTTGCATTTTTTTTATATCACTATATATACCTTATCTTGAAATTTTTCAGTTCTCGTAATAAACTTTTACGTAGTGGATTCTTCTGTTTAAGGTTTTGCTTTGAATATAGTTATGTGCACGAAAATAGCAGTGGTCTTAATTTGACGAAATATCAATTTATACGCTAAATAGAAATAATTCAAGTTTATTGAATGATTGAGATTTCTTAATAACAAAGAGAAAATAAAATTGTTTATATTGTAGGACATAGAAAATAATTATGCACTAAAATAGCAGTCATTTCTATATACTATCCAAATCCGTTTTTATTTAGGCACTTGGATTGAAAAACTTAATATTTTGTTGCTTCAACTTTATTCTTTAACACTTTCTGACACCTGGGGTGGCAAGTTTACCAGTTACCTATATCTACTGAGATCTTTTGCCATTCAATTTGGTATATTCTCTACAGATTGTCAATAGTTTGCCGTTAAACAACAGATATAGCTTTTTATTCAACTCCACTCATAAATTTTCAACTGGGTTGATATCTGACAATTGCGACGGCCAACCCAAAATGCGAACCTTCTTATCTCGAGACCATGTTATCGCTTTACGAAAAACATGTTTCTAATCATTATCCTGCATATATAACCATCTTAGTGGCATTTCTTCCTCTATATATGGCAGAAGCACAGTTTGTAATGTGTATACATAGACATCAGCATTCATTATGCCTTCCACTTTATGCAAAGGGCCTACGTCACACCAGAAAAAACACCCTCACAATATGATGTGTGAGCCTGCGAATTTTAATTTTATCTTTTTGCTGTATGGGGGTTGAAATGCTGTAGATGGTGATCTTCGTATGTGTTGCACCAGAATTAAATCAAACTGTTTTAGTTTCATCTAATCACAGTACATTACGCCACTTCTTTTCGTCCCATATCATTCACGAGCAAACAGCAATCTACTCTGTATTTGCCTTTTATTTAATAAAAGGCCTTCTAGCGCGCAACTTTGCTTGAATCAATCTTCGCCTAATAGTAGAGGTGTTTATACAAAGGTTTAACTTATTTTTAATTGCAAATGAACTTATGAATGGTGTCTTCTTTGCACAAGTTATAATGTTTCTGTCTTCTCTAGGACTACATTTTTCTTTCACCTTTATCGAGTTTTTAGGGTTTACAATCATTTTCATAGAACAAGAGGGGGTTTCTTGTATAAACGTGTAGCTTTTCCCTTTATTAAAGGAGATCGAGTATAATTGCTCTTTTTTTCGATGAGCAATGTTTTGCCCGGCCAATATTACAACAGAAATAGATAATTAAAAAATGGTTGTATTGATCTGCAACACACAGAATTTTATACATGCAGTTTAGTGCCGCCAGCTATGGTACAGTAATTTTCTCTCACATTCGGTACTTTACCGGAACCATATGTATTCAAAAATTTTAAATAATTTTAATACAGCTACGTCAGAATTGTTTGTTGTAAATATGATTTGCAATTTAAATATTTATAAGGAAAAGAAATTTAGAGCAAGATGGCAATATGTTAATAAAAAAATGTAAATAAAAATCACTTATAACGGTAAAAAATCGACAAGAAACCTAACGTAATCCGTATGCTAGCTGAATTTTGAAAAGGAATTACTAAATCAATTTGAATAGAGAAAGTCCTATTCGTTTAATTACTTACGCACGCAATTTTGGTGATTTTGTAGATCAGTGAACCTTCAATCTTCGAACAGGATGTCTATTGCCGAAGGCCCCAAAGTTATTCAAAACTTTTCATGTGAATGGCTTCGTTGATGTGCTGAATTTATATTTCCTTCTGCAAGTAGCATATACGAAGATGAATAGAGCAAACTTTTCACAACGATTCTAGAATCAATCTCGAAAACATTTAGGTGTACCATCCGTGACCACGCCATTATCTCTATTCTTTATTACTATATTACAGTTTTGTTTAGTTTGTCGCAGATTTTTTGATAGCTGAAAAAACGACTTTTTGTTATGGTTAGTATTTATTTCTATTATTTCACTAAATGTTGTCTCCTCCTTTATCTCTAGAGTTGGTAAGTATAAATGAACAAGTAAAATACTAGTAAGAGCATTATTTAACGGAAGCACATTTAAAGGTAACGTCAATTCGATGAATTTAAAAGAAATCCCTAGTATAAAAGGTATTAATCCCACTGGTGCATTGCTTGCTGGTTTAGCTATTGTCTTAATAGGACAGACACCTGAAAAGCGCGCGAAGACCAATACTAGGTGTTCCGCAAGTACTTTTTAAAATGAAAAGAATATAATAAAATAATGACCAAGTTTATTGAATGAATGTTTATATGTTATTGAAATTGCCCATGGGAATTTGATTTGTAAAAATTATGTCTTCCATTATTTTGCTAGCACCCCTCTAAAGGCGAGGAAAAATTTTCGAGAAATCTCAGTACATATTCTCCGTGAGTGTCGCCATTTTTTTTTCGAATATTACTATATGGTGGCTAGTTTGTCACCCCGTCTGGATATCAATTTTCCATAGAAAATTTCGCAACCAGCTGGTAAGGACATGCCAAACGTGCGAGAGATCGCTCCATCTTTTTGCAACCTAGTATTTCGATTAAAACTATTAAAATCTTGCAAGACTGGCGTAAAAAAGTTAATTATTTCCACATATCGCTTGGAATTTATGCTTACTGTACGATCTCTGTCATTTTCAAAAAAGTACGGGCCGATAAGTCCTTGCGCTGATATTGCGCAGCAAACAGTAACTTTTGGCGAGTGAAGTGGCATCTCATTCTTCTGTTTGGGACTTGTGGAACTCTAGCATCGGCAGTTCTGCTTATTTACATGGTTATCAAGGCAAAATGCATCTCATTTGAGAAGTTTTTGTAAAAATTGCGCATACAGCATGCACACTCCACTCCCGTAAAGCGCTCCATAGCCACCAAACCATCAAATTCCTAACAACAGGGCTAGCGATTGCCGGATTAAGAGAAACTTATAGTAATAATTCTGTGGGCCCGTTAACATAGCTCAAGAGCCATTACAATTACGCAAAATATTACATCTTGTTAAACAGTCATTCTATTTGTAAAAGGACAATTTTACGCTGCAACGAAATTTTCCGAAAAGAATGTAAATACTTGTCTTGTGTATAAGTAATCTGCGAATAAATATAACTTAGCTTAATTGTTAGACAATTTTTTCCTACCACAAGTAATGTAACAAGTATCACGCGTGAATAATTATCCCGCCAAATAATTACTCCCCTAAGGCCTTCTCACTGCTTAATCAGATGAACTTCGTCATTTAGCGTAAAAGAGAAAAACGAAAGAAAGAGAAATCCCAAAAAGTTTAATTCGATAACAAACTTAACGTCGCTTTTTCTCCCTCGGATGTTCGGCGTATACTTTCCTGCCCGCCCTGATTGGAGACTATTTGATTTGTTACCCTGTTATTTGTTTCTTTTTACGCGGTCGGACGGTTACGGTTCGTCGACGTTGAAAGGTGGCGTTTTCCCGTGCGGCCGCTAGAGATCGCCGCTTTCTAATTAAAAATTAGGCCGTCGAGATTTTTTTACCTTTTAATTATCGGATTCGGTTGACGCTCGATGTTATTAATGAATTCCCTCGGTGTACGAATATCGGTTCGCTAATAAAACGTCGAGTGGAATCAGGCAAGTGACGGTGACTAAAAGCTCTTTTTTTTTATAAACCGCAGGCTGCATGAGTGCGGTTTCGTCAGAAAGTTTTCCCTCTACTTGATGGATGATTTATTGATTAATCATATTTAAACCATATCATAGAGTTTCTAGGACGAAGACGGCATTGAAATAGAAAACATATGTCTGAAATTAAACCATATTACCATACAGGACCTTAACTTTTGAAAATTATTTTGACGGGGTTATCGCGACATCAATAAATATGTCATTTGACCTAAAGATACAATAAAACAACAAGCTCAGCTGGTATTCAAAATTTTATTAATAAATGAAAGCGAAATTAATGTAAATACTGAAATTGTTGTCCATTCTTTTTAATTCCCAAGTTTATGCGCCTTCTCATGATGCTAAACGTTCTTTGCAGCATTGCGAGCGTCATTAATACATCCTTCAATAATTCTTTGCTGTAAATCTTACAAATTATCAACTGTAATTTTAAATACGAGGGCGATCTGAAATGTTTCCGGAATCGACAAGAGATGACGCACGAAGGTTGAAGTGGATTCATTGGTCGGCAAGAGCAACCTTTTTTATGGTAACTGTCAAAATTTGAGACATCCACTTTCAATAGTTCTTGTTTAAGAGCCTAGCTTGAGTAGCAAGTCAGGCGGTTTCGCAAACATGGATAAAATCGCATTTCGTGCAGTGATAAAGCACTTCTGGGTGGCTGGAAAAATAGCCACGGAAATTAGAAATATTTTGCTAGAGGCTCATGGCGGATGTACTCCATCATTTTCGACCATCAGCTTCTGGATGAGCGAATTCAAACTTGGGCGCACAAGCGCAAGTGACGAACCACGCAGTGGACGCCCAAAAACCACTACCAAAGATGAAATGGTCGATAAGATTCATGATGTGTTAGCCGATCGCCGATTGAAGCTGAATGAGACAGCAGAGACAATAGGCATCTCAGAAGAACGCGTTGGCCATATCCTACACGAAATTTTGGGAATGAGAAAGCTGTCGGTGCGATGGGTACCGCATTTGCTCACACCAGAGCAAAAACGAAATCGGGTGACCGTTTCGGAGGAGTGTCTGACCAGGATCCAACGTAATCCAAGGAATTTCTTCATGCGTTTCGTAGCCGTGGATGCGACTTGAATCCACCATTACACACCAGAGACCAAGGAACAGTCGAAGCATTGGATTTTTATGAGCGAATCGGCTCCGAAGAAAGGAAAGACCATTCCAGCGACCGGAGAGGTCATGGCGACCATTTTTTGGAATTCCCTATCTGCAGAAGGGAAGGACGATCACCAGACAATACTACAGCGACTTACTGACCCAATTCGATGCAGTACTGAAGGAGAGACGGCCTCATTTGCAGCGGAGAAAATACTTTTCCACCATGTCAATGCACCGGCTCATTCATCTCGCATCGTCGAGTCCAAATTCAATGAGTGGCGGTACGATATCATATTCACCGGGCCTAGTCCCCAGCGACCTTTGTCTATTCCCAAACCCGAAAAAATTATTGGTAGGAAAGAGATTTGCCTCAAATGAGGAGGTCTACATAGAAATAGAACTACACAGAAAAGTAAAAATAAAAAACTACACCAGTACCGTGTTTTTCTTGTCGATTATGGAAACATTTCAGGTCGCCCTCGTATTCAATTCTTTAGGTGTTAAAACACGGAAAGGTTCATAATTTTCAAACAAGGTGATCGCGGTGAAAATTTAACTTCCCTATGTAAGCTTATAATCCGATCGTCAAACAACTCACAAAGAGAAGGAATATTTTCTTGAGATGTGTGTGGCGTTGCGTTATCTTGCTGGAAGTAACCATATTCTAATTTATCTTCGTGCATCTGTTCGATAAATTCATTCAAAATATCTCTATACCTCTCAGCATTAATTGTAAGATAGGTCCAACAATTTTGCGACCAGAAGCTACTAGTCAAATACCAAACTTTGCAATATGCAGAAAGGATTCTACAAAAATATGAGGATGTTCACTATTTGACATCTGAGTATTTTGGGAATTCGCGTATCCCGAAGATGAAACCACGCTTCATCAGAGAAAAATGTCAAATTTAGCAGGTCATAATCTTGCATTAGATTATTTGCAAACCACTAGCAGCAAGTAAAACTTTGAGTGTAGTCTAATGGCAAAATAGCTTGATGTGATTGCATCTTATATGGATGCATGTGTAAGTTTTTCCTTACAATTTTCTGGAATGTTCTATAAGAAAGTCCAATCTATTGAGAAAGACGTTTCAAAGGTTTTGTGGGTTGGCAATTATTAAAGATGTTGGGAATTACAGATAACTCTTGGAAGTGCTCTCTAAAATCATCCTAACATGCATGCTGGCTGTACACCCAAATTCCGTCAATTCGCACTTCAGTTCGAAAAAGCGCTTCAATCATATGCGTTTTTTGCACTGTATTGTAAATTATATTTGGATTTATTCAACCTCGATGTTCAAACTGGGTTTGAGCAGTTCTAACACATTAGTTGATGGCAGTTAAGGTCACTGTCAAAATAATTTTTAAAATCGTTATGATACCTAGCTCAAGTTCAGGCATATATTTTCTACTTAAATACCATCTTTGTCCTAGAAACTTTATGCCATCACGGTATATAATGTTCTTGTTTGAAAAGTATGTTTGTAAAATTCCTTAGAAGGTGTTTTTATATAATTATTAAATGTATTCTATATTTGAATACACACTGTTCTTGTAATGATGGGATCAATTTTTGGACTTTCACATCTCGATATGAAATTCTAGAGTCTGTCAAAGGTATTTGAATAAATATAGGTCTCGGATCAAATAAAAATGAGACCCGGAGAATATGCTAAGTAAATATCAAATCGTTTAGTTACGTATGAAAGTTACACATACAAATTTCAATTCTCTCTCAAAAATTCATTTATAGGTATAACAATTAGCTTTAAGTTTGAACATAGAATAGCTACTATGGAGATATCTAGCGATTTCAATATTACTTATGCTCAGGTGAGATCTCGACGTTTCGCCTCCGTCATAGAAGACTTCTTCAGGAGAAAAACATTGAGAACCAAAATGGCAAGGTAACTCGATGTGTAAATCACGCTAAAGACGACACCACATTGGAAGAACGCCACAGTAACTCGACGTGTTAACCACGCCAGAGACAAAAACCCTCAGAAGGTTCTTCTTTTTTTTTGTTTCCGTTCTACTTCTTCTTTTCTCTCTTTACTTTTATTTTATTTTTTCCTTTAATACCCTATTATGACATAGTCTAATTCCGGAAACAGGTCGTCTATTACTGATTCTGGCCGTGAAAGCCCACGTATTCGTTTCAAACTTGTTTTTTCTATAACTAATTTCAAATATATCGAATTTTTCTGAAATCTATCAAAAAAACTGATAATATTTACTGAAAAATATTTCAACTACCTGACAGTATTGTGCAATAGTAAATTCAATGCGTAGACGACTAGATGACTTTGTTACAATGAGGAAATATTATACAAAATATTAATAGTTCATTTTGATTAATTATGTTCACGTTATTTTTATTTATTATATTATTTTATTTTTATTGTTAATGTCGTTATTGTTTTCATATCAACTTCTTATGTATTTATTATATTACTAAGGGCGATGATTTTATTTTTATCTATAATTTCATCTACACCCTTTTTGTATTATCATTAACAGGAATACATGCATTTAGAATATTTCTGCATATCTACAAAGAATGTCTGAATAATATAAAAACCCATATTATTTTTATTACATGAAATCAAATAAATATTTTGAAAAGCGAACTATCAATTTAAACAACGACGACTTCCAAAAACTTAGAACAAGGAGACTTTAATGAAGATTTACGTCGAATGTTAATCACCTGCATATATTCCACTTTTTGAACCCAGTTGGTCATCCGAAGTAAAAAAAAGTGCATTTACTTCTTTAAATACTCACTTAGAAATGAAGAATAGAACAGTGCAATGCATATGGTTTCACATTGAATGTAGGTCTAGTAATTTCGTTCTGTATTTAGAATTCATTGGATCAACGAACCTACACAGGTAGTGGTGAATATATCAAACTTTTCATTTGCATGCATAAATATTCATGTCCGTCACCTAGAATTATACCCTGCAGTTATAAAACTCAACGCTCTAGTTGTACAATTTTAATTAAGATACAGCACAAGCCTGCTCGAAAGCGCTGGTATACGGAGTGATTTTCATTTATCGAGAATAGTTTCAATTTGACGTCAAAAGTTTTAATGCATTTCACATGTTCCCTACAGTGAAGGTCGGAAAGCTATAATTTGCATTTGCCTATATTATTTATATTCCCTTCCGTATGTATTTAAGCTTTAATTAACAGATCTATTCTTAGAACTAAGGATTATAAATCATTTTAGCTGTAAAAATTTGCAGTTTATTTTTGTTCTAAGGATTGTAATTAAATTGAAAAATACGGGGTTTGGCAGAAGAGGTGCATGAATTTCCAAGAAAAATAAATGAAAAATGGATTTAGTCAATAGGAAACAGATGTGATAGTGAAAATGTTTACGAACTGTAAAGTTCATTTATGAAAAACGATGTCATCGAAATGGCGCACTTCACTTGCGATACACCTGGTTAAGTGATTCCTGAAGTTTTCCATAACGCGCGCGATAGCCTGAAATGATAATCTCGCGGCGATATATTTGCCATTTCCTCACGGATTGCTCAATGCAATAATGGTTGGAAGACGGTTAGAAAGAAATCAACTAGCGCAAGACCGGGTAAGCGTGACGGCCGTGGTAAGTCGCCGCGATGAGAAGTAATATGACCATGTGAACATCTTATTTAAAACCTGGAAGGTGACAAATATGCGCGATGGCCCCGTCTTGTTGAAACTATATCTCGTTATCTCATGCCATTAATATTTATCATATATTTTCTCCTTGGAATTTTAAGTAATTTTTCAATTATGATTTTTGCCACAGCGCACAAAACTTGGATGATAATGGAATGTGGCAATACGGTAAGCGTTTGTGATAATTTTTGTGAGCTCTTCCTACATCTCGGGGAGTAGAACAGGATTTTAATGTGTCTTGCACTTATTGTTGGTGAATTTCGCGAAACTGGATCTGTAACTTACAAAAAAGGTGAGGGTAGGCCAACTATTTGTACATAAGAGTTGGTCATTGATGTTTGCAATCGTATGGAACAGGAATGGCCTGCTAAACTTAACATTTTTTTCTGATGTGGCATGGTTTCACCTTTTGGGGTACGTCAATTCTCAGAATATGCGAATGTGGAGCACTGAATAAAATTTGTGTCTGGTCTGCTGTCTCTGGTAGAAGAACAATTACACCGATTTTTTTTAAATTTTACCATCGATGCAGAGAGGTACAGAAATAACATTTTGACTGAATTGGTTCAACAACTTCACAACGACGAACTTCAAACAAAATGGTTGCTTCCAGTAGAACGGCGTAACAACACATGTCATATATACTTTCTCCGTGAGCTTTTAGTTTGACTGTTATGGATTATTTTCTTACTTCAAAAAAGAGTTTTCAAAGCTCCTGTACTTAGTTTGGAAGAATTGCAACAAAGAATAATTCAAGAATGCACAAACTATAAGGTGCGTAAATTTGTGCATTGAATAAGGCAGTCGACATTTATTGGTATTTCATAATATTTTTTTAAATTAAAATATTATTCAAATATGTAAATTATTTGAATATTCTTATTATACAAATATTAATATCAGTGTGACACATAACCTGTCAAAATAAAAAAATAAAAAAATCAATACGACATACATTTTAAATTTCCATGGCGTACTTTCATCAATACAATTTTTAGTCTTCCGGTAAAATTAATTCTTAATAATCCAATTTTTAATACTTCTAACTCATTCCACGCATATATTTACCTGATACCTGATGATCTGCAACATTTCGCTATCGTCCTAACAAAAGTTGAGAGTGGTCAATCTATAACTACTGCAAGTGGATCGAAATTTTTGTGCAAAATGTACAAATTCTAACGATCGCGTTCACATCTTGTTGACTTTCAACTCTAATTTGCATTTCAGCAGGCAAACAAGAATTACAAATGCGAGATTTATGTGTTACCGATCGTAGGTACGGTATACAGTTCTATTGTTGAGCTGAAATGTATGTCCGGATCGCATGACGTCGCACTATAAGCATTTGTTTCGATAAAATATTGCGTTTGCGAGTATCAACAAGGACAATATGAATAGATACAAGAGACCATGTAACATGCGTCCGAAGAAATTAAGTTTTAGTAGTACAATTGAGAATTTTCCAATTTTCAATTTTGTATTAATTATCGCTACTGGTATCTAGTTTATTTAAAGTTACAATAATCTTGATTAGCTTATTTATTTGGAGACAACTGGGAAAGTGCTATTTACAATTTTATTAATTTACATACTTAATTATGAATTTCAAAAAAATCAAATTAAATTAGAATAATGAGGAAAAATGATAGGGATTTTATAGAGATTTTAGGAGAAGATGTAAAAATAACGGTCAAATCGAAGTAAATATGAGCTATTTACTTTCTCGTCGAATAATATGCTAAAACAGAAGTGATACACAAACACGAACTTTATTCAAAAGAAGAATCAAAAAAAGAATAATTCGCACTCTGTTAGTGAGTAGCAGAATTACATTCCTCGAATTGAAGTGAAAATTTTCACAAAATACTCGACAGCAAGATAGCGCTCACAAATATGTATGATCCGTACAAAGAACAATGTAAAAAAAGGGACATGGAAATGGTTAATTTAATAACGTAACGTAGATTTTTTTTGCTATAATAAATCTATCCTTTTTCCACCCGACGAAACATCCATGATATATTTATTTATTTTTCTATTTTGGGATATCTGTGATCCACAAATAGATGCCGTGTTAAATTGTTTCTGCATAGAGCACGTATTTGAATTCGTGTTTTAAATTATTTTGAAACTTTGTGTTATATTTTTGCAACTTGACTAGCATTCTATCTTTTAACAATTTTAAACTGTTTAAAACATACACAGTATGTCGGAAGAATAGAACTTTTCAAATAAAAAAGAAACAACTAATTATTACTTAGTTTTATTCAAAGTACATCCCTTCTGCCTCCATGAACTGTGAGCACGTGCAAAGTATTGATAGCATAGATTCAGCAGTTTGACTTTTTGTTTGAGGATCGTACTTGAACCGCCAGGTCTCATCACCAGTTACAATAGATTCTAGAAATGTGCGATTTTGTCTGGCTGTTTTAATAAGATCCTTACTATGGTCAACGCGAGCAATTCTTTGTCCTCAGTCCTCAGATATGAGAAACAACTCGAGCATAGACTTTCAGTTTGCTCAAATCTTTCCTCAAAATTTCGTGAGTTATGTCGTATTTAATTCCTCCGCTATCCATTTTACAGTTGAATGATAATTTCACGCTCTTTTTTGACCAGCACCCCGCAATTTTTGTTTCTTGGACGACCTGATCTAGGGTTGTCTTTCAAAATATCACGGCCATCCTGAAATCCCTTGTACACACACTCGTATAAATTCGGATAAACAGTCACCACTATAAACTATTTTCATTAATTCAAATATTTCTGTAAAATGAATACGCAGGCTTCCACGGCCAGAGTTAGTAATAAACGAACTACTTCGGGAATTGGACCGTGTCATGATGAGATATATATAAAAAGAAATAATTTCTTTTTTTCTTTTTCTTTTTCTTTTTCTTTTTCTTTTTCTTTTTCTGTTTTTCTGTTTTTCTTTTTTTCTTTTTCTTTTTCTTTCTTTTTTCTTTTTATCTTTTTCTTTTTGTTTTTCTTTTTCTTTTTTTTTCTTTTTCTTTTTCTTTTTCTTTTTCTTTTTCTTTTTCTTTTTCTTTTTCTTTTTTTTTCTTTTTCTTTTTCTTTTTCTTTTTCTTTTTCTTTTTCTTTTTCTTTTTCGTTTTCTTTTCTTTTTCTTTTTCTTTTTCTTTTTCTTTTTCTTTTTCGTTTTCTTTTTCTTTTTCTTTTTCTTTTTCTTTTCTTTTCTTTTTCTTTTTCTTTTTCTTTTTCTTTTTCTTTTTCTTTTTCTTTTTCTTTTTCTTTTTCTTTTTCGTTTTCTTTTTCTTCTTCTTTTTCTTTTTCTTTCTTTCTTCTTTTTCTTTTTCTTTTTCTTTTTCTTTTTCTTTTTCTTTTTCTTTTTCTTTTTCTTTTTCTTTTTCTTTTTCTTTTTCTTTTTCTTTTTCTTTTTCTTTTTCTTTTTCTTTTTCTTTTTCTTTTTCTTTTTCTTTTTCTTTTTCTTTTTCTTTTTCTTTTTTCTTTTTCTTTTTCTTTTTCTTTTTCTTTTTCTTTTCTTTTTATCTCTTTTTCTTATTTTTCTCCTCTCACTCTTATTTCTTTTTATATATATCTCTTCATGACACGATGCAATTCCGGAAGTAGTTCGTTTATTATTTCTGTAAAACTTTTACCGAATTTGAAACAAAATTTAATATTAGGTCGTTTTGTAGAGGGGATATACAGCCATCCGATTACATATTGCTTCAACGGATGGTGTTAGTTACTTTCTGTAAACTACAAAAGTTTCGTAATTTTTTCGTCATACTGTGTATATACATATATGAAAATTTTGTTACACAAAATTTTTTGTTGGCAAAGATTTTTGTTATTTGAAAGTTTAAGTTGAAACTAAGCCGATAGTAGTTTAATATGTATCCCTATTAAAGCTTGTAAAGAGCTGTTAATCCTAATAAAATGGTATTTGCTCAACTTCGTATTCCACCAAATTTATAAGACAAAAAGAAATTCTATTCATCTCGCTACTCCTAAAGGGAACTACGGTAGTTATTTAAGCAATCAAAATAAACGGAAATATCCTTTTGTGACCGTCAAAAGCGCCTGAGACTGTCTTAGAAATTTCCCACAATACCAGCGTCGATCTTAAAAAATATATTTCTCAAAGCAACTGCTATTCCTTTCACTTCCGCCGACATTTCTTTCCTTTATCGATACGTAAGACAAAAGATGACCACAGCTGTATACGGTTTCTCAAACTTTACGAATACCTTTCGGAAAACAAGCAAAGCTAATTAAAACAAAAAAGAACGGAGAAAGGATGTCCTCTTTTCGCGAATCTTACCGCCGTACCTCTGTTCTGTTTCATTTTCTTCTTGTCCTCGAATCTTGGCGTTTTGCTAACTTAATTAGGAAAAATGGTAGGGAGGGGAATTGTTTGGGATACGTGAGCGAAGAGGGGAATGGTGCTGTTTTAAGAGGTAAGGGTGAAGGATCAAAACAAATTTAATTTGTTTCGTTTACTCAAAGTATTTCTTTAATATACATTTCGGATTTTTGATCAAAGATCGTGAATTCTTGAAATTGTAATATTTTCTAAATATAGAAGACAAGAGCTCTGGTAAAGACAATATCGATATGGAATTTATTAAATACGGGGGGCGGGGATATACTACAAGAGAGGCTACATCTATTGATTAAAAAACATGGATAGAAGAGAAGATGACGCAGGACTGGGAGATTGGACAAATAGTGACGATACACAAGAAAGTCGATCAACAAATCACTAGTAATTATAGAGGTTTAACGTTACTAATCACAACGTACAAAATACTATCTACATTAATACAAAACAGATTAGTAAATTGCACAAGAAACCTAGCAGAACCATATCAATGCGGGTTTATGAAAGGTCGATCAACAACGGACGCCATACACACACTCATGTTCGTTGACTTTAAACAAGCATTCGACTCTCTCAAAAGAGTAATGGTAGCATTAAATAAATTACCAATCAAACTCAAATTAAGAGAATTAATACGGATAACGTTGTCAAATACAAGAGCAATTATAAAGACACGAAAGGAAGAGACGGAAGAATTTGAAATAAATGAAGGGGTAAAACAAGAAAACTCACTGTCGACAACATTATTCAACTCGGCACTGGAATATGTGTTAAGAAAAATAGATAAAGGCTCAATAAGAACAAAGGCAAGACAACTAATAGCGTATGCTGACGATATTGTAATTATCTCAAAGAAGTATGAGGTAACCAAAATATTCTAGAAGAAATAGTGATGTTGATGGATCATTTGCAATATTTTCGTCAGAACGCGCCCCGAAAAGACCACAAATTCAGCGATGGGTTCGTTTATCGACCGATCGTTTGCATAATACATTTTTATGATTTAAAGGCACTGTTCTTCAGAAAGCGATGTCATTGTCCGATTTGTATAGAACACACACTAGTTGTTACGTTCTCCTGGTTTGAAGAACAACGCCGCTGTAGCCTGCTTGTAAATTCCTGAATTACTTGACCAATACTTACTTGTAGAGTATGTTCGCTTATTTACTAGATGAAAGGTTGTACAGTGAAACTCAATACGCATGCGCAAAAAATATATTTAAAAATAAAATGTGTACACGGTTTCCACTCTTGCCTATGCACAGTTACGATGTACGTAAGATATATATATTTGTAATAATTGCAGTTATTCGAGCTCTCTTATACATGTAATGTACATTAGCATGTGTATATGTATGTTTCTTATATGCTTCCACAGAAGCTTTGTTAGAGGCATGTACTAATGCCTCTATCTGTTTGCATGCACCACTACCTTTTTATAGGGCAGCCAACCCTATTTATTTCTTAAATTTATAAGTGCACCTCGGTGCTATGCTTATTTATATGTCCCTTTCCGGGAGCCTAATATATTTTCCTTGTTTTAAATTTGCCTAAGGGACTTGGCCCTGTATTATTGACATGTATTTGTACTTGAACCAAATACGTTCGTTATTTTCACATTTATAGGGGAACCCACCCTATCTCTTAGAGCTTGAACGCCTGGTCGAGGGCGACAGTAGCGATAATAGCCGATCTCAAAAAAAAAAGTAATGTCACAGCTACCCAGGCGTTCTCGTTTGAAATAATACGCTATGTACAATCTTTAGCTCTCTGCTACTGCGCCCCAAAGAAGGGAAAAAGCCAGTAGCCAGCAAATGTGCGAACTGCGCACCGACAAGTAAAACGGAGCGATGATGCCGACATTACATAAGAAAAATGGTCCGTGAAACTCGTTCGCTACGACGAGCAACTAAATGAAAAAATTTCTAAGTCCCGATACGACAAAGGACCGAACAAACGTACAAAAGACAACGAGCGCTGCGGCCGCAACGACCGTCAACAAGAAGCGGAGTGATCGTACTTGTAGAAGATGTCTATACATGCGCGCCGACAATCTCACCAAAATGATTTCCGACACAAACTTAACCGAAGACTAAAAATATGTATAGACGACAACGGACACAGTAGCCTCGACGGACGATGATAGAAAATCGAGAATTTGTACTTATTAAAGAAATCTATACATGCGATTCGACAACCTTACCAAATGACTCCCGCCAGAAATAAATGTATAGACGACAACGTCCTCGACGATTCCCGCCAAAACTATAAAATATTAGAAACTTCCACTAATCATACGACGACGTTACTGTACACGTTACGACGAGGTACGAAAGGTGACCGAGAGTGCACGATCGCTAATACCTCGACCGTCGCGCGGGAGACGACTGCCTGTGCTTGTGTACATTAAATTTTAAGAAAACTCCCATTACTTATTCGACGACGTTGCACTGAATGATTTTTAAATTAGGTAGTTTTAGCTAGAGTATTGTGAATGGCCGGCTTGCATACATATACAATGCTTAATGTACATACATATTAAAATAAAATTGGATATATTCTAAGAGAGCAAAATAAATAAATATAAAAATGAAAATAAAGTAATATTCTAAATGAAAATAAGGTAATAATGCTAACCCATACGGCTGCAAAGAAAATAAAATCATATTAAAATACATTTCCTTAGAAACCTAAAATTCACTGATAAAAACACAAAACAATGTTAAGTCCTTAACACTAGTATATATGCAGTTTCATCTGATAGTCAATAAAATTTCCTATAGTTATTTTTGGAAAACCTTATAATTGGGACCACTTAATAGATTGTAAGAAGAAGGTAACTCAGGAATTTTTAAAGTCCGTACAAGAAGAATTCAATGCGGCTGCAATTTTTACATTCATTGGATAATACGGTTGACGACGAAAACCCACGGGTTTACGAAACAGTATATTCCGAATTAGTTTGTGTTGCCTGGAATTCATTGAGATATTCATATTTAGTCGAGAAGTTCTTTTAGAAACTTCCAAGCAATCTATTTTTGGTAGGTATGGATGGTATGCACAAAATTGCTACCATATAACGAATATCACGTATTCCACTTTTCTCAGACATGTTACGTTGTACTAAGATCGCTCATCGCGAATAAGCTATGTTTGAAGTTCTAGATGCAAGTGGCTCGCCGACATTGGTTTTCCGGCATGATTTGGTGGCGCTACTCAACAGGTGTATATCAATTCTAATTTGTACGTCCAAGTGGGATTAAATATGGTGAACAATTATATTTATTTATTCTAAACTATTTGTATTTATAATATTAAATAAAATACGGTCCATTTACACTTTTGGATTTAAAATTGCATCGTCTATTATATCAATACAATGACTAAGTGGTACTAGATGCGCAGAATGCGCAACATTCGACAGACCAATAGTTACATAACTGTTTATTGAATTTGAATAGTACGTAACGTATTTTGGAAATTCGTTAAAAATGTTCCCGACTAACGCTAATTCCAGTACCAGGACTATAAAGCAATTTCAAAACTCCCTACATAATACGTTTTGAAATATGTACTTGACATACATATATCGAACTGGAATTTATACATTAATCCGTATAGTGTTTAAAACAAGCTGAACATTCCTCTTATACGAGTGAAATTACTCCACTTTTTTATAAGAGTCACGCCTGGATGTAATTTTATTACGAAAAATTAGTGGTAATACTAAAGTTGATAACATCTTTTTGTGGTGGTTCTGTCATATGGAATTAAACAGAATATTAAGACTAAGCCTTACTACAGAAACAAGTGGTTTGCTACTCAGAACCAAGTCTACGCCAACCATTTTAAGCGGCTACGTAGAATAGTGAAAGAACAGGTATCAGCGGCATCTAAAAAATATCTAACCATCATGTAGTAGAACATTAAGACAGATATATTAGCGTGATGGAAATATATCGATCAAAAGCGACGCAGTACGAGGAAGTACTTGAGAATTCACAGGATATTGATAACTCTTTTGCCAGTTTGCTCTCAAATGTTTTTTGAAGAGACGATTTAGAAAATTTTGTGGAACTTGCGGATGTGTTGTCCAAAAACATTTCTACAATTCATCTTGATTTTGTCACTGAAGACTGCTTACTTTCTATTGTCTAAACTTAGCAACAAATTTACTGCAGGTCATGATCAGATACCAGTATGTGTACTTAAACATTGTCGTTCCGCGTTGACTGGGCCACTGACAACGTTAATGAATCTTAGTTTAAGAACAAACATATTACCTACAAAATAGAAAATTACGCAAATGTTTAAAAAGAGAAGAAGGAATCAACTGCAGAATTATCGACGAAACTCCAATTTTTCTAATTTCGCCAGAATAAATGAGAAAGTCCTCTACAGTTCAATTTATTCCAGGTTAAATGCTTATCTTTCACCATTCCAGCACGCATTTATTTCTGGTCGATCCACTTTGACGAATTTAGCTTATATAGCAATGTGGATGTCATTTGCACGGATGTTTCTCACGCATTTGACACTATAAACCATTCTATTTAGATTCATAAATTCGAACTTTGACTTTTCTCCATCTCTACTACAACTAATCGATTCCTATTTACAAAGTAGGATGAGCTATGTGTACTATAACGAATTCGCATCATTATAGTATGAGATGTTATCTGGAGCACCTCAAGGATCCAACCTTGGGGCATTACTGTTCATATTATATATAGATGGCTTACTTACTACGTTATCTTGTCCAGCATTGGCTTATTCTGGTGACTTAAAACTGTATTTCCTTGTCACTGGTGTGGATAGTTCGATTCTTTTGCGGCGTGATTTGAATGTGGTGGCTGATTGATGCGAGCGTAATTAACTGAAGTCGAATCTTAACAGATGTTGTGAGGTAATATACACTAGAAAATCATCACCTTTTGTATATTTATGCCGACTTCGTGACACATTCTTATCTACAGCCGACACCTGCGATCTTGGAGTGTTCTTCGATGCCCAGATGCCACTTGTTCCGCGTATTAATGAACCGCGTAAAACGGTATCTAAAACACTGGGTTCTTTAATTTGAAGTTATAAGAAATTTACGGACGCTGCTACAATTAAATTGCTGTACATGAGATTTATTGTCAGCAAACTCGAATATTCTAGTTTAATTTGGTTTCCGATTTATTCAACACTTCCTTAAAAACTGGAGCAAATTCATCGAACATTTTTGAAGTTCGGCTGCTTACAAAATAATACGTGTTTACCCCGAATGTGGTTCAAATCTTAGTGACATTATGGAACGGTTTAACTTGCAGCCGTTGTCAATTAAAAACGAAAAGTAGACTGGTAGATTTCGATATGCTATTGAATAATAGTAAAGATTGTCCACATCTTACTGTAAAGATTGGTTTCAACGTTCCACCATTGGCGGCTCCATCATCTGTAACATTTTATTTCCCTACAGCTCGTCTGTCTACATTATGTGCCAATGTGGAAATAAGTATTTCGAGTTAGAGTGATTCTCTTCTTCTGTATTGATTTTTTCTATTATTGTGTTTATATTTATTTATTTGTGTTGGCCTTTTTATATAAGTTGGTAGATTAATTGTAATTCCCTCTTTGTCCTGTAATTGGATTCCCCTGTTGGACAGTAAAGTAATATTATTGTTCAAAGGTTATAATTTGTGTATCTAGCAACCGAATTGTAGCAACTATGAGTGAATAAATCTATTTAATAATAAATTTAGGGCCTTTTGTGTATACTTTAAAAAATTGCAAGAAATCTTTACAGCAGCTTCCCGTCGATGATATGCTTCCCTTTAATGCTCCATATAAGCGTTCCGGCCTAATTCGTTCACCGAATTATTTTACGCTAACGGTAACGGCAATGTCGGGGGTTCGCATTAAGAGCACGCTTTGAAAGGGTTATGACGAGGAGCGGGTGGCGTGGCGTTAACCGAACATGTTGCTTTTATGCGTTCACATCTTGCGGAACCACCTGTGGTCATCGATTCTGCCGATGTGAGTGACCGTCGCCGGCAAAATTTAAGGGTTTCATTTAGTAATCTCCTACCGATAATAATGGTAGAACGCTGTTAAAAAGGGGATCATATTTCCAGTCGCACTCCGGCCTGAAATAATACACCGGCAAACGTTAGTGTTTCCGCAAGCTTTAACGACAGATGGCGCCGATTGGATTTATCGTTTGATGAAAAGGGGGGATTAGGTATAAAGATGAAATATAACTAAATTTGGAGCTGATTTAGGGGTTAATAAAGGCGATACCTTCCGCGCAAGCGTTATTGAAATTTTACAGTTCGGTTGTGCCTAATGACGGTTAATTTATTTGCTAATTCGTTTACTTACACTTGGATGTTTTGAAATCTTCTGTCGCATAATATGCATTTATAGTGTGATATATCCATGTGAAGTACAATGCCCGGTAAAAAACTTTCAATATTTCAAGAATCAGTTATAAGCAAACAAAGAACGATACGGAAAAAATACTTTTATTTGTGAACAACAAATACTATGCCATTTCGCACTACTTGGTTTTAGAAATTGTGTCCGGTAAATGGCTTCCTCCTGGGAGAATGTTCTGTAGAAGGTCCGCAGCTTTGCGAGCTTTAAAATATCTCCCACTTAAATCTTGGGTAACTATCATTTTATATAGGTGCATGTAAAGATCTATGTGCAGGATTCTTCTTACACTACTATCAAACAATCCCAAGGCAGCTGCATGTTTAAGTGCTGCTTTGGAGATTGCTGGATAGACGCTCTCACATTGCGTGGTTACATTCCGATGTCGACCGACGATTTTCCTCTCAGTGCAGAACCTTTTGGTCTAAAGCTTGATGTGCAAACTTGAATAGTTTTTCCATCCGGAACAGAATCATGTGAGCTAAGTCCAAACCGAATGGCAAATAGCCACCGAATAGTAATTACAGAACCCCCATTACGAATATCCTCCTCCACATCAAACACACGATGTCTGAAATACCTGTTTAATTATAATGTTTAGTTATAATGTTTAATTATTGATGATAGATGCTCATAATAACTAGAATTGTTGTTTGGGCTACTTCCTTCGTTCGTTAAACTTATATAGTCCGACGTTTTGGCAGTTGGTCTACTGTTGTCTCCTCAGGATAAGTCACGACTGGCTTTACACGCTTGGAAGGAGGATCATAAGATTGCATAGAACAACGCAGCAGTTCTAGATAAAGAACATTACGCAATAAAAGGAGTAGCATATATGGCCTTACACCGAACGCCATTAGCACACCAAGCTTGGAAATAAAGAATGTCTGGCTCTCTATGATTAAAGGAAGCATTAGCCGAAAACCGGCAACCGCAACCGAAGGAGGACAGAAGAATAAAAAGCATACGCAGACCAACCCCGCAGAATGAAGAAGGATCAGCGGAATACACAATCGCTCATGTGCAGCAATCGGTCTACTGCGCATCCCATTCTGCGCAAGAAACTGTAGCTTAGATATTAACTTAATACAGTAATTTTTATCTCCCTTATTAGCTTAGTGGTTAGCCCAAACAACAACTCTAGTTATTATGAGAATCCATCGTTAACAATATCACGTTAAGAGTTACAAAGCACACGATGCTCACCCCATTTTGTCATTGTGACTATTGGAAATGGCACGTATACCGCTATTGATTAATACCCTCTTCGCAGCCATATCGTCACAACTTAGACAGCGCTCTCTCCAAATACCGGAGATCTTTTTATTGGAACCTATATAATAATAATTATTGATTACAAAATACGTAAATATATAAAACATAGCATACGTGTTTGAAAACCGTCAAAAAAAGGAAACAAAACCAACTAAAGAACCATTACAATTGATAGCCAAACAAATACAAATAGGGAATAGGTAATTATAAATTTATAGAAATCATCGATGTTGTAACTATTTACGGCTAATAACAGTCTCTTAACTTCTTTCTTACAGATATTCGTAGATACTACTGTTTTAATATCGTTAGGTAATGCACTGAAAATCAGTCAAGATACTATCAACTCTTCTGAAAAGAGTAAGTGGTTCCTAATTCTAATACCGTATGTGTAACTTGTTGAAGGTATAAATTGTAGGTTATATCTATGTACGAATGTAAGAATTTCTAAAAACACAACAAAAAAAGAACATAAAAAGAATTAAGTAATCCTTAAATGTGCCCTTACAAGATCCTCTCTTAGATAAATTGTAAATTGTGCGAATCGCTTGTTTCTCAGTAACAAAAGCTGTATCAATATTATTAAAAGTGCCTCAATAAATTAGACCATATCGTAGTCTAGGATAGAAATTGCTGAAATAGATGGACGCAAAAGTATTATAAGACCTTTTCAGATGTTACGTTGCACAATATATTGTAAAATCAGTACAAAGTACATCAATATGATTATGTCACTTCAAATGTTTATCGACGATAAGGCCTAATATGTTTATATGCTTACTTAAATCTAGTGGCTGTTGGCCTATGCTGAATCTTGTAATGCTTATAAGTCGTAATAATTTTCCGTTGATTTTTTCAATGATAACTGAAATTTCCTTTTTCCTCCAACGATAAATTTAATTAATTGGTTCTTCGTGAAATTTTTAAATAATTACAAATTTCACGATCCTGGTAGGATTTGAGTCCGCTTCAGCTCCCATTCGCTAGACCATTACACCACAGAACTGTCTGAACAAATCGCTATTTAAATCGCCAATTATGTTGTTAAATTCCCTTGAAATTTTTAATTATTTAAATTTCACGAAGAACTAGTTATTTAAATTTAACGTTACAGGAATAAGGAAATTTCAATTATCATTGAAAAAACCAACGCAAAATTATTCTAAATGATTTAATTGATAATGCAACTTGACATTGATATTAAATTTCGTGTCTGTATAGATATCAGGGCTATATCTGCAGTCACTATTACATCCGGGTATGAAAATTTGCTAATGGAAATTCAACAGCATAAATGGCGATTTGTTCAGACGGTTCCGTGGTGTAATGGCCTAATACATCGGTCTTATGAATGGGAGCTGTAGATTCAAATCCTACCGGGGCCGTGAAACTTTTAATTTTTTAAAAATTTCACGAAGAACTAATTAATTAAAACGTTGGAGGAACAAGGAAATTTCAATTATAAGTAGTTTTGTCTTCATTAAAGCTATCCTGTTGAAAAACACCTAAGAAAATATATCACTAAAAACTGTATGTTAATCATTAGTTCCTGTGTAGTTGATGATTGTATAATAACGTATACATATATTATCCGCTTATAACAAAACATTATTTACATCAAAAAACCAAGGTAAACGTTAATAATGTTATGAATATTTTAACTGAATATTAAAGTTATCGTTGGGTATTATTCGGTTGTTCTAAATTTATTCTAATAGTTAGCAATAAAATCTAAAAGAATATTTATGTTGGTAAAACTGGTCATCATCAGTAAATGAACACCCAGTAACCGTTGGTATATTTTTATGTAACTTTTAAAAATCGTATACTTTGTTCATACAAACGAACCATGAAAATTATAGCTAAATGCGCTCTATTAATTAGCGTAGCATCGGCAATGAACTAAAGAAAAATATTTTTTGTTTGACATTATTTATAAGGCATCCTTGTAGCTTCATTCTGCCTCAGTAAAATATAAAGGGATACCTCCTACTAGACAGCGTGCCTATTTTCATCAATTATTTGAGCGTGAACGTAGCAGGATAATTGGTCTACGAGAAGTTGAATTATCCAGCAGCAGAAAATAATGAGCGACGACGGCCAGGATACCCTAACCGCACCAATGATCGTGAAGATCTTGCTCCTCTCTGTGCCTTTTTGTAAAGTTCTTTACTGCTTCCAAACTTTCGGAATTTTAATGTAGATAATCTAAATAAACAAAAGATAAAAAATCCTTATTTATCATTAGGATAACCTTCCCTATAGAGGGGTGTAGCAAATGCATGCTTTATATCGTGTGTAACACATCCAGATAAAGAAAGTTCTTATCAAAGTCTACAGACGTGTATGAGCTACATAAGTTTCAATGCCATTTTTGAATTCTGCATAAAAGTGTACCTTCATAATGTCGAAATACTATTTCGGTTCTTTCTTTCACTGCGGAGTACGTATCGTTCAACTTTTTTGCTTAGAAACGTAGGCCTTTACGTGACTCGAATTTTGTATTATTTCGGTGTTAACGCTTTCGACAAAGCCCACGATGGTAAGCATAGTATCTGGAACAGCTCGCGTAAGGTTTTTCAAAAAACTTTCAAACTTTTTAAACGCCTCTTCTTCCGTATTTCGGTTCGATGTCCCTCGTTCACTTCCAATATTCGCCTGGGGTGGGCGTTCGCTCGCAGAGTAGTTAACGCTCGACCTATCAGCGAGTTATAAATAGTATTCTATTATCAAAGCCTCAATGAGCGCGCAATCAATCCTCTTTCCACTGCCAGCCGTTGCCCGCTCTTCGTTCCTCCTAATTTGTATACTTAAACGGAGCTAATGTAGCGGAATTAAAACTACAGCCGGGAGGGCACATATCGTAGCCATACGCTGCCGTTTTATAACTCCGAAAATCCGGCCGCAAACGTTTACCACTCCGCTCGTTACGCCACGTTGAAATTGCGATCGTGTTGTAATTCCGGCTTAAAAATTGATTTTTCCGATCTCTTATATTCGGAAGTTTCTTCGTCCTTTTTTCTTTTAATGTGTGAAGTTATTTGAATCGGCGTTCGGGTTACTTCTACTTCTGTCGGAATTTAAACAATTCAACGTTCCAATAGTTATTTTATCGTCATGTGAATGTCATAGAAAAATCTTCCTGTGTGGCCGTAAATACTGTTGCATAAAATTTTCACAACACAAAAATAAATTTAAACCCAAGCGAGAATTTTTTATTTATATGCTTACAAAAACATAATAAATTAGAAAGGTAAAATTTTGCTAAAAATGGCTCCATTCAGCCTTGACTCACGCCTTGAATCTTCTTGGTCAATCATCGATAGCTGCACGTATGGTGTCGAATGGGAAAGTATTTAATGCTTTCAGTATAGAGTGGTTTAGGGGATTAATGTTAGGCTTCCTTTTAAACAAGCCGTTTCTTCTAAAGCAGATCATATTTTATAGTCTAACGGTTCTCCGAAACAACTTCAATGAAAGCCAATCATCCGCCCTAATAAGGCAAGGAGCATTTTTTGCGATCATTTTTGAGTAGACATTGCTTTATGGCCAGCTATCGAATGCTGGTAAAAGCTCTAGTGGTGATTTTGAATTAGAATCAGTGGTTTCGTTATTGTTTCTTGCTGCACCTTAGCAGAAGTTTTAATGCCTTTTTGACAAAAATGTATGTAAAATGTATGGTGTGTATGCTGTCTGTGTGGTGAACTCGTTGAACGCTTTCAATTCTCCTAATTCTTCTACTTCCTTTGAAACTCGAAACCCAAATTCTATCGTTTCCATTACTGAACTTTTCTTCATTCTTCTAATGGAATCACTTTTGATTGAGAAATTTCCATTTCCCGTGATAGTATCTTTTTTATGTTCTGAGAGGATTTCATCTAATTTATTGGCATAATAATACAACTCGTGAAAGATCAGATTTTAACGACCGCTAGTATTAAAGTTTCAGTAAGCCACTAAATGAACATCCATAATTGGAGCTGGACCAGTGCCTATGGTTAGCGTGTCATATAATACTGTCTAGTTGCACGTTGGCCGAACAAGAATTTCTGGAAATTTTTGGTGAATTTGTGGATATATTCCATGCAAAGGCATTTATGTTTCGTAGTTGAAATAGAGCCATTAGGTTGATAGATCGTGAAGCATTCTGTCAGAGCTTTAACTGTGATCCTTAGTGGTCATGTCCGATTAAGGAAGTATCTACATAAAGGATCATTAGCGGCCCGAATAAATGGAAATCTGATGGTGCCAAGTCAAGGTTGTATGGGGTATGAAGCAAGATTTTCTATCCAATTTTCAGAATCTCTTCAGTGGTGTAACGACTGGTATTTGGTCTTGAATTGTAGTGCAAAAGAAGAACACGCGCCATAGCTTTTGTTGGACGAACTTGCCGAAAATGTGCTTTGAGCTTTTTGGAGGTTGTTACGTATTGGACAGAATTTATTGTGGATCCCTACTCAAAAAAATTAACCATAATTACAGCCTCTGCATACCAGAATTCTCTCTGTCGATCGCACAGTTTTGACCTCTTTTGTCCTCGGTGAGTTGGTGTGATGTCATTCCATTGAATGCTTCTTTGATTCAGATTCAAAAAATGAAACCACGTTTCGCCTCAGGTCACAATTTTTTCCAAAAAGTCATTTCTCCCCAAACGGATGCGCTGCAACTGTTGTGAGACTATTATTTTTCTTGTTTCTTTATTCTGGTCGATTAACATTCTTAGTACTCACTGTGCACGCACCTTTGAATACTCTTGTTGCCGAATAATCATCATCACACTTTCTTTACTGAGTGAGAGAATGCGACACAATTCATTTGCAACCATTCGGCGGCCATCATGATACAGTTAATTGCCCGCCGCTCCACATTTCATCAGCCGACGATGTTTGTCTTTCATCTTCGTTACAGCGACGAATCCATCATATATCGGTGTTGACATTCACTGTTACATCACTGTACACTCATGAATGCAAATGGGCGTTTCACCTTCTGTATTCAAGAATTCAATTATAGAACGCTGTCTAATATGAACAATGATCTAGGTTGTTTTGCGGGCGACTGTAGTGCTGCCATTTACATATTGACTCAGAAAGTTACTACTGCAATGGATTGTAGAGACAGGGTTGAGGAATAGCACCAAATTCAATTACCTTTATTAAGTAGAAAAAAATAGGAGGGACTAGGTATTGACAGATCCTTGTGCATGCATGTGTGACCAGGCAATTATCTCACATTAATCTAAATAATTATATAGGGCATTTTATTGGAGGAAACTGGTGTTAAAAAAGTTCTCGTGCCTTTTTCCCTATGTAATCTAAATATTTTTGTCTTGGTTATTATTTACTTTATTATCTTCTACTGTCCAAACATTAATACTAATTTATTTATTACTTATTACCACCATGGCACAGACGAAAACTAAATCGTTAAACAAGTTCGTTTAATTTTCTCTTTTCTTTTTGGTGTACGTGTTTCCTTTTTCACATCCTTTCTCCAGTTGCTCTGCTACGTTCCTTTCATTCCATTCCTTTTGTGAGTCCGATATCTTCTTAGCGACTCATTTCGTCCAACGTTAAGGCTATTTCGCTTTGAGCCAAGTACCCGCCTAGTTAGTAAGACGCCAGTTCCGTGCCTCTAAGAAACAAGTTATATACGGCCTAGTTAGCGAGGGTCTCGGCCTACGGTAGCAGAAAAACGCGCGCGTCGTACCGCTTCACTACGTCCTGTTCTGGGTAGTAGAAAGTACTAACAAACGAGCCGACCTTTATTAGGTACGAATTCGAGGTTTGCCAAGCCGGTCGGCCGGTCGAGCGGCCTATACGCGAGATACGCCCCTTTTCTGAATAACAATCAGATAAGGAGACATCTCCAGGAAGTCTCCTAGTTATTTATTAGAGGTAGTTAAGGGTCGCTCGTTAATATTAATGATAAGGAGTTTGCTATATTTCGCTATCAAACCCCAGGATCTGAAAAGTTATTTTTCTAGGAGATAAACTATAAGTTGATATCACTTCAAGGATTTTGTTTGGGCCGTGTAAACAAAATTAAATTTTAAAGGTATTTCCGCACTTTTATTTACGTTTTCTGGATTTTTCGGAGAATAAATCGAGAATGCACTCAGACTTATCTTAAGCCAACTGGAGTTTATGACACTTTAGTATATACGAGGATCCTTTAAGAGAAATGAAGAATTAGCATTAATATGATGCCGCATAGGTTAGAGGGCCCCAAGGATTTTGGCGTCCTAGGCTCTGACCCAGCGAGCCCATACCTGAAGACGGCGCTGAATACATCGCTGTTTCTTACAGATTGTATTAAACTTTAGTTGTAATTAATTTGTTTCAAAGGAAATTTATTGGATGGACTGAAAGTTTTTCAAACAATATCGATTCTAAAACGAAGTCAATCAAAGCTTTTGGAGTTTGACTAGAATGTTTATCGTTCAAAAAAGCTTATTTTTAGAAGTTGCAAACATCACGTTGGACTCATCTGATTTATTGCGGACGGAATGTTGAAACTGCTTAGTGAACAATGGAAACTCGTAGAACAAATTGGGGAATATATTATTCATTATAAGGAAAAGAACATCCATCAGTTGAATATATAGTAGTAGTTAAATGAGTTGAATACTGATAAAATATGGTTTTTGAAATGAATACGTAGGCTTTAACAGCCTGAGTCAGTAATAAATAAACTAGTACCTCAGACTTTCACGGCCATTTGGCATAGTCGTCACGCTTGTCGGGTTTCGCCATGTCACTAGATTTTTGTTTTGACGTTTCGCGAACAACTGTAGTTCGCATTTTCAAATGTGCCTTTTAATATGCGAACAGTACCTGAAAGTGCGAACCGCAATTGTTCGCGAAACGTCAGGTACAAGAATCCTAGTGACACGGCGGAACCCGACAAGCGTTACGACTATCATAAACAAACTCTTTCCGGATTGGACCGTGTCATGATAATGTATAAGAGAAATGAAATAAAAGTAGGAGGGAAACAAAGAAATGAAAAGGAAAGAAAAAGGGAAAAAGGTGAAAGGCGAAAAAAAAGAAGAAATGCAGGGTCCCTCTTTTCTTCTCTTACTCTTTTTTCACTTTTTTCTTTCCTTTTTATTTCTTTGTTTTCCTCTTACCTTAATTTCATTTTTCTTATAACTTATCATGCCACGGTCCAATTCCGGAAAGAGTTTGTTTATTAATATGGTTTTTATTTCATTTTTATTCTCACAAATTCAATTTGGGATTAATACGTATGTTTCCCGGGTTCGAACGTAACCCATACTAATTCCCTTATCAACAATTCTGCAATCAGAGCGAAGGAACAATAAATTTGCGTGTTTGTATGTTACTGCAATAGTGACTATTATGATTAATTATCGTTTCAATATAGCCCAGCAGGATTTTCATGTACATTATATCATGATTATTGCCAAATAGATAAACTACGTAGTCAGCAAAATTTGGTCTAGCGTATATGAAGTGTAAATGTAAATCTGACGAGATTTTAAATTATTTATATTTATGGACATAATGAGGCCATTAGGTGGTTGATTTTATTTGGAGTCAGAAAATATAGGATGTGGACCGCAAATTGTTTATCTATGAAAACCATGCACATTACTGGATGTGTTCCCCATATAATTAAGCTAATTAGTATGAGCATAGCAGATTTGCGTATTTCAGGTCGAGGTTTACCTTTAATATTTGCAAATTTCAAATCAAGGAGGTAATAGTCGTTAAATTATATTTATTACTAACATAATTTAATGCATGTGTTACAAGTTACAAGTTTTAATAATTAAATGAAATGAACTTAATCAGTGCAATATATCTATATATAGACGTAAAATATAATAAATAAATAAAATAAAATATATGCACTTTACATATAATCCGGTCTCTACTTATAACTAACTTACAACGTATTATGATTATCTACACCTACACCCTTATTGCTTCAATTTAACTTCAAAAAAACAATTCACCAGTGGTTAAAAGGAAAGAGAAAAGAAGAGTGGAAAAAGAATTCTGCTATCCACAATGTATTTTGCGGTTTACATATTGCCAAAACTGATGCTAAGTAGCATGTATGTATATCTAACTTACCAATAGCTACAGAGTGGAGCCAAGTTGCTCCCATAGGAACTCCAGATGTTGGCGTGAAGTTTTATATATGCACGTATATTAGAAAGAGCGACAACTCCTGCTCCACATTGTAAAGTGAAATTTGGGATACACATTTAACCTGCAATCCAATTACCTTTCAGCATAAGATTATGGAGTTAGATTACTTCAGCCATTGCTTTCCGTACCTTCTTTCTACCTTTTGTAAGGGATAGAAGAAGTTGTATTAACTCTTTACTGGTCTCTATATCCTTCCTCTTTACGTTTCTCGAAGTTTTTCTCAGCAAATACTTCAACGATCTTAGTTGTTTTAGTACCAAAGTCGTGTCCATGGGTACAATATTCAAATACCTGTACACTTTATTACTAAATTCGCTTCAGTATCGTTTATATCCTCTTCACTGTTTGTCATTATTCCTATATATTTATAGTGCATTTCTTTAAATTTTATGTCATATGTGTATGTGTAGCATCAACTTAATTGATCTTTGATGTTATATATAGTACAAAGAGATCAAAGAATCTACACTATCGCTCATAAATCTAAGAGCATCCATTAAAAAATAGGAAAAATATAAAAAAGCAATATGGTTTTAGTGTATAGTGGATAACACTTCTAAAATCATAAAAAGTGTAGATGCTGGTATATGACTTCTTTTGTTTTAACGTAAACATACAAATTGTTACATATTTTAGTGAACGCGTGTACTGGTCCAAGCTTCATTTATCACCTACATTTCTGTAAATTATACATCCATATTTACTTGTACGTAAAATGCCTTCAATCAATTTTATAAAACCACTTCTGTTGCATAGTTTTCAAGTGACAATTTAGTGGATTCTAACCATTATCGTTTGGAGTTGAGTTTATTTGCACAATATTGGTAAAAAATAAGAAAGTTAAACATTAACAAACAGGTGTGATAGTTATTATTTGCAATGAAGGTAAAAGTGAACAATACGTCTACAATTTTCAGAAATTGCTATTCATTCGGCAATTGGATGATTTTCCAAAGTTGATGGTTTTGGCAATAAAAGACGAATTTAGTTTCGAAAGACAACCAAGGAACGAAAATGTTGCCGCAAGCTGTCGCGACATCTTTAAAACACGGAGGAGGTTCGGTGATGGTTGGGGATGCTTTTGTATGAAAGAAGTAGAAAATTTAGCCGTTTGAGGATTATTGAGAAAAGAATAGTATAAAGAAGTTTTACAGCAGTAGATGGTCCATATATGAACACAAAATATGTATTTACAAAAACATTTAAGCTCTGTTGTCCCTCAATATAATCCTTTATAAAAGTAGTTCCTAGCAATCTGGAAAGCTTGTTCTGTGTGTATTATTTTGGGAACCAAATCGAAATCGCGAATCTGAAGAATAGGGGGGATGGTAAAGTACTTTTAAATTCCAACGTTTCAAAAGGTCAGTTACAGTTTGTCGTATTAACGTTTGAGTATTAACATGTACAATGGTAGGTCGATTTTACAGAAAGTAATTCCCTTTCCTCCTTAATATCGGTGACAGATTGTTTTTCGGGAGTGCATAGTAATACGTTTAGCTCTGTATTGGAGGTACTATATGAGTTAGGAATATCATCACAGACTACACATCTGTAATATTTTCGCGATTGTAAAGATGTCTCACCGCTACACCGCGAGACCCTGTGAACTCAAATCACCTGAATGTCGCAATTTTACATAATTTTGCGAAAGTCTATGAACATGTTATTTATTTCAGTATCCTTAATAGCGTAACATCTACCTTCCTGAACGTCAGCATGGCTTCTTACCGGGAAAATTTACAGTAACTAAGTTAGCAGTTGTTACTCAATATATTAGTGAAATACTTGCTAATCGTGGTCAAGTCGATGTACTATATACAGACTTTTCTTGCGCATTCGATATAATCGACCATGGAATTTTGCTTAATCAGCTCAATTGTTTCGGCTTTACTTCTTAAGCTTACGAGTTCCTATTTATCGCACCGTATTAACTACGTATTTTATAACAGCTGTCGGTCGCAAGAATTTGTATCTACTTCTCGTGTGCCGTAGGATTCCAACCTAGGACCAGTATTGTTTTTATTATTTATTAATGATTTGTTGGTTAGCCTTTCCTGTCCGGCTTTAGCTGGTGCTGACGACATTAAGATCTGTTCAGCTATTTCTAACCAAGAAGTTGTTGCGCTCCTTCAGAAAAATGTTGACTTCGTAACCGCCTGGTGCACAACCAATGGATTCAAGCTTAATGTCAACAAATGCCGGCATATAACCCTCTAAATTTGATCTATACAATTAAAGGGGAGATTATACCTAAAGTTGAATCATTTAAAGATCTTGGAGTTAGCCGAGATAGTCGTTTAAGCTTTGTTCAGCATATTAAAGAGCTTTCCTTAACTTGTTCTAAACGGTTTAGGTTCATGATGCGCAGCATCCGGAAACTTAGTGACATAAATATGTTAAAGTCGTTGTATTTTGCCTTTGTAGTGAGTTTTCTGGAGTACGCTTCTATTATTTGGTCCCCTTATTATTCCTGTTTTCTTAAATTTCTTTCGTACAAACTTGATGATCAATATCCTCCCAGAGGAACTAATTACCATTCTTTGCTGGGGCGTCATGGCATGTGTTCCCTTAAAGAACGCACAGAAACTTATTGCTCTTAATTTGTCTGCAAATTAATAAATGGATTTGTTGATTACGGTGATTTGTTATCTAAGTTGCACTTTCATGTACCTCGTTTTTCGTCTAGATTCTGTTCTACGTTTGCAGTACCTATTCCGAAAACTAATATTTTGCATAATGCCCTCATATATAATATGTGTAGTTTAGCAAAGAAACATAATAATAATATTTTTTTCGCTAGCTAAATTTCCATTAATTTCATTTTGTTTGCCATAATTTGTAAGCGCTTTATTCATAGTAACCCTTTACGCTAGTTATTCTTAGGTCTTTAGTTTCTAAGTTTTCTTTTCACAATGTATGTATGGCTGTGTATTATTATTTTTTTCTTGTCCTGTAATTGGTATTCTGTTGGACAATAAATTTTATTATTATTATAATCTGTAGATATATTATATCTCAGCAGACAATATTATTTAAAATCAAGTTCTCATTAATTAAATTAATATGAAACTTCCTTTGGTAAATTCGTAATGATAAATTACAATTTTCCTCTAATTAGAATACGTGTTTAAAAAATGTTTTTCTGAAAAAGTCAGTCCCGGCAGGATTTGAATCCACGTCCTCTTCCTTGCCGGAGGAGCGTCTTGTAGCTAGGCCACGGGACCTCTAAAAGTGACTTGAACTCACAGAGTCCCGTGGTCTAGCGGTAAGACATTCCCTTGGTAAGGGGGCGGACGTGGGTTCAAATTTTATTCGGACTGACTTTTTCAGAAACACATTTTTAAAGATGTTGGTGATTACAAAGAAATTGTAGTCTATCAGTACGAATTTATCAAAGGAATTTTCATATTAATTTGTAATATGTATTAATTATTTTAGCAGAGCTTTGCGTATAAACGCAAAGCTCTGCTAAATCTTCTTGCCTGTTTTTTTTCTTCCATACTTATGTATGAGTCCGATTAGTTTTGTGTTCTTATTCTGTTTATTGTTTATTGTTTTTTTGTTAGACCACCTCCATTTCTTTTTAATGTAGAGATTGTGCATCATTTAGTTTTGTACTTTGTAATCTAATAAGCAAATTAGGAAAATTTTTGGGTCTTTCAAAATATAGGAGGTTGGTTGGAATTAAATGACAATTTGTGTTAATAATTATAAACAGTTATTACATTCGTTTTACGATAAGGTTTACTCTCTGGTAAAATTCAAACGAATATACTGAAGATTTTGCGCTACTGCTTCCGAGTCTCGCATATCTCTTTCTAAGCTAGAGTAATGGCTTTACATTACGGGCAAGAATAAAGATGCTAATAAGTTTCGTATATAATAGGAAGTCGTTTCGAATTAGTAGGTATTCGCCGCTACTTACTGGTCGACTCTGCGTATCCTCCTCTTTACAGGTTCGCATGCGCTTGCGTCTAACGAGCGGAACACCTATCATCGGCAACGTTAAATCTAAAGACATAAAAATAAATTCGTATTACGACCGACCGCGGACAGTCTAATTGTAATAGAAACGGGTCAGGTGCTACTTCCCGCGGCGAACGCTGGAAGTCATAAATAAGGCCACGCATTTGCGGAAATAAAAGCGAATACGGCGCCCAAGGCACACATTTCATTACCTGAAAAATATGAAGATTATATGCCATGCGAACTAGTTATCCGTAATTTACGATTTTCGATGTATGTTTGTGTCGTGGAAGGTGGGTCGGTAGGTTTATATGTATGCAGCAACAGCGACTGTATTGTTGGCGGCTATACGTGTATGTACAGTGAACTCCAACCGTTTCCAGCGTTCTGCTGTAGATAAACTATTAACGCGAAATTGAAATTATTATTGAGAATTTATGTTGCGCACAGATTATTGATTTACAAAAATCCATATGAAGGGTGGCGCGGTACTATAAACTTCTTTAATACATATCTGCATAATTGGTGTTAAGGACTTAACATCGTTTTTGTGTTTTTATAAGTGAATTTTAAGTTTCTAAGGGAATGTATTTTGTTTTATCCATTTTTTTACTACTTTATGTATTTTATATGATTTTATCTTCTTTGCAACCGTATGGGTTACCATTATTACCTTATTTTCATTTAGAATATTACTTTATTTTCATTTTTATTATTTATTTATTTTGCTCTCTTAGAATATATCCAATTTTATTTTAATATGTATGTACATTAGGCATTGTATATGTAGGCAAGCCGGCCATTCACAATACTCTAGCTAAAAGTGCCTAATTTAGTCACTAAGTGCAACGTCGTCGAACAAATAATGGGAGTTTCCTTAATATTTAATATATACAAGTACAGGCAGTCGTCTCCCACGTGACGGTCGAGGTATTACAGATGGGTCACTCTCGGTCACCTTTCGTACCTCGTCGTAACGTATACAGTACGTCGTCGGACGAATTTTGGAAGTTTTTATTAGTTTCAAGTTTTGGCGGGAATCGTTGAGGCCGTTGTCGTCTACACATTTATTTAGTCTTCTGTTCCGATTCTGGCGGGCTTCATTCTGGTAAGGTTCTCGGAGCGCATGTATAGATTCCTTTAATAAGTACAAATTCTCGATTTTCTATCATCGTTCATCGAGGCTACTGTGTCCGTTGTCGAATATATATATTTTTAGTCTTCTGTTAAGTTTGTGTCGGGAATCATTTTGCTAAGGTCGTTGGCGCGCATGTATAGACATCTTCTACAAGTACGATCACTCCGCTTCTTGTTGACGGTCGTTGCGGCCGCAGCGCCCGTTGTCATCTGTACGTTTGTTCGGTCCTCTGTCGTATCGGGACTTGACATTTTTTTCATTTAGTTGTTCATCATAGCGGACGGGTTTCACGGACCAATTTTCTATATGTAATGTTGCCTTCATCGCTTCGTTTTCCTTGTCGGTGTGCATTTCGCACATTTGTTGGCTACTAGCTTTTTCCCTTCTTTGGGGCACAGTAGCAGAGAGCTAAAGATTGCACATAGCGTATTATTTCAAACGAGAACGCCTGGGTAGCTGTCACATTGCTTTTGCTTTGAGATCGGCTATTTTCGCTACTGTCGCCCTCGACCAGGCTGGGTTCCCCTATAAATGTGTAAATAACGAATGTATTTGGTTCAAGTACAAATACAAGCCAATGATACAGGGCCAACTCCCTTAGGCAAATTTAAAACAAATGTATTAGGTTCCCGGAAAGGGACATATAAATAAGCATAGCACCGAGATGAGGTTATAAATTTAAGAAGTAAATAGGGTTGGCTCCCCTATAAAAAGGTAGTGGTGCATGCATACAGATAGAGGCATTAGTACATGCCTCTAACAAAGCTTCTGCGGAGGCATATAAGAATTTAACATTTTAAACACAATTAAAACATAGCTTTGCAATGTACATGCTGAGGCGGTACCTTATATTGCTACCAAAAGAAAACATACATATACACATGCTAGTGTACATTACATGTATAAGAGAGCTCGAATAACTGCAATTATTGCAAATATATATATATATATATCTTACGTACATCGTAACTGTACATAGGCAAGAGTGGAAACCGTGTACACATTTTATTTTTTAAATATATTTTTTTTGCGCATGCGCATTGAATTTCATTGTACAACCTTTCATCTAGTAAATAAGCGAACATACTCTACAAGTAAGTATTGGTCAAGTAATTCAGGAATTTACGAGCAGGTTACAGCGGCGTTGTTCTTCAAACCAGGAGAACGTAACAATTGGTAGTATGAAAAAAATCGTTTTGATAGGTTATCCAATCTCAAACTGGTTGAATATATAGGATAAACCAAAACAATGTTGTAATTGATCTTGTGTATTGTTAGATTGTAGATAAAATTAATAGTGAGTCTTGGTATAATTATCTAATCTAATCTACGAGGATCAGTCAATATCTAATACCTCCTATTCTTTTCTACTTAAATAAAGTTAGCAAGTGAAAAATTTGCGTTTGGCGTTATTCCTCATACCATGGGATTCATTTTGAAGACGAGAAGGCGGTGAAAATGTCCGTACGTCAATGGCCTAAAAAGCAGGACCGTGTTTTTGCCGCACAGGGACACATACTCTTGATAATTATATCTTTATTGCCCAACAGAGAACAACAGGACAACAAAAAATATTATATATAGTGCTCAGTTTATAACACTGACAAATATACACAAAAAAAAAGAAAAACAGTAATGTATTTAGATGCACTATCAGTTCAGGGAAACCATCAAAATTTCAATCAATACAAAATAAATATTATATACATAATTAAAATGACAAAGTAAATAAACCAATATAAGTGAAATATTACATCTAAACTTTGCAAGGTTAAGTAAACGATAACGGCTGAGTAGATCCACACATGCTGAATGGATCAGAATACCGGGCGTTCGCATTCTTTGTCATGTGGATTATCGGGGCTTTTACTAACGTACTAGATCTAGCTCTGCGAACTTGGAAAGTTACACATGCTCTTGTGCCATACTGTGGTACTACAAAATCAATATGAGCAAGTAACGTAGGAGCATCGATGTTATTATTTATCAATTTAACTAGAAACTTTTCACTCGCTTCAGATCTGCGATCAGTTGGAGGCGATTAGGCAGGCTGTTTTAATTCACAAAAACAAATCACAAAAACTTGCATTTTTTCTAGGGTGACTTGCTGACGGAGGTAGTGAGGATACCAAACCACAGATTCATGTTCTAGTTTACAGCGAACGTATGCATAGTATAAAAATGTTGTCAACTTATCAAAGGTTCCCCATGATCGTATAAGAAATTCCAACGACTTATAAGGAGAATTCCTGCAGCGGTTAATATGTTCCGTAAAAAGATAAACTCGGATCCAACAGCACAATAAGGTCTCACACCGACGAGTGTTTAGCTATAATGTTCTGGTCACTGAAGTATTTATAAGTAACTGTCTTCCTTCTTTCGGTGTAAGTCACAACTACACACTTATATTGAAAAGTGACAAATTAATCATCTATATTGTTACTTCTAACTTAAGTAATTCCATTTTAATTTCTTAACAATTGAAAGGTGAAAAAATAGGAGGCATTAGTTTTTGACTCACTCTCGTAAATCTATTTTCAAAATATTTATGAAAAATAATTATTACGAACTCTAATAATGCAATTTACAAGATTTTTTTGCTTGTTGTTCTCGCAATCATCTTAACGTTTATTCTATTTTAATATTTTTATATGTGTATTGTATATTTCCTTAATGGAACCTCAAGGAACAAAGTCTAACTGGCTAAAATTAGTTTCTTTGGGAAGTACTACATCACGGGCCACGTACCGCCACAACATGAGAAGGTGACATTACGTCAGAAAGGAAAATTCACTGACGGAAAATAAGCAACCAATAGTTCGTTGCTTAGTTGCTTTTAAAATTGATAGGCTGCTTTCAATAGAACGTCATAATTTCATAGACCTCCTTCATTGCTTTCACGTGCTTTCACTTGAACTTCATTCAATGTATATCACAAGTAATGGGTTAGAAGTATAGGTAGTATAGGTAGGGATAATCTTATAGTTTTAAATTTAATTTTAAAATCAATTTTAAAAGCTTTATAAAATTGTTAAATTGAATAAAGACAAGTTTGCAACGTATGCCTTTGATGCACTACTGAAAGAAAAAGATCATGAAGTTTGTCGGTTACCACTTTGTCAACCTGAACCTAATCCGATTGGAAGAATTTGGGCTTTTGTAAAAAATTTGATGGCAACACGAAATACGACGTTTAAATTCCAAGATGTGAAGAACTTAAGTATTGCTGAATTGGGTTCGATTGGAAAAGAAGGATGGTGTAAAATATGTGAACATCTAAAAAAATATGGATATGAATTATTTGAAAACATTTATTAGATGCAACTATTAACGATTTGGGATTCACAGTAAACGTTAGGTCTTCGACGAAGAAGGTAAATAATTGCATATGAAAGGAGTGAGAGTTATCTGGCGAAGGAATCTGAATGACTTTGATACTCGCCAAATTGAAGCCTTTTTTGGTATTATCTGTGCATGTGCATATTAAATGCAGTTTTATATTTATGTTTTATTTAAACATTTCATATAAATTGGGCGATTATTGTGATAAGCAATTTTTTAGGAAAAATTTAACTACTATAAAATGATAAAAATATAATTTATCCGTACATAAATTTAAATAACAAAGTAAAAAGCGTAAATATTTCAGATATCAAAAAAGGAATAATTTTTTAAGATTTAATTTATTTATGTACAATTTAGATAGCGGACGCCTCTGCTAACATTTGTTTTTTTGCCGCGCAAAGATTGATGACGTAATGTGACGTTTTCATATTGGATGCACTTTGTCTGCATGTGATGTTGTGACGTATGTTTAGCGGCAACCTGTCAACCTCTTAATCCATTACACTGAGGTAGTTGTTGGCATCAAAACAATTCCTAGACAAATTGGTCCAACGACATCTTGTACCACGTCTAGAATTTACTGTTTCACTTGTATTATACGTTTGACATTGACCAAACTTCCGAAATACATTTCCACTCCGGTTTGAGAAACATGTTATACACTGGTTTTGCCATGTCCAACCTTTCTGTTACAGAAACCGCACACCATGTGCATATCAACATATTAACTGAATGTAAAATCCATTATGAATCAATAAAGTAATAGCAAAAGAATAAAGAAAACATTATAACTAATAATCACGAAGATAGCTGACGTTATACAACATTATAACACTAAAAAGTTAAATGCATAAATATCAAAACTAATGTTTTTGATTGCAATCACATTAGAATACAATGCATATTAACGAAGAAATGTTAAAAGCAAACTTTAAAGTAAAAAAGAGAATGTTCACGAAAATATAATGTTTACAATATTGTACAATATATACTTAGTTTCTGCGCTAGTCTTTTCACATCCTGTATATAAACTACCAAAGATCAGCTACACGCTCTTGTACTACAGTAACTTCTTATAGTAACGCTTTCGATTTAATCAAAATTTTAGGCAAAATTATTATATATTTATATATTATATGCGTTATGTGTGTTCATACTTTACATGCGGAACTTTATAGATACATATCATCATTCCCATTTAACAAACTCCATGATCACATGCTGTATGCTAATTTGACATAAAAAAGAAATAGTGTTCAAGAACTTCTCTTTAAATTTTAATTAGAGTTTATATCATTTATAATTAAAGACGCAACAACTTTTCAACATTCCTAACCCTATCCTAGTCCACTGTACGCTTACCGTTCGTGGAACATGTGAGCAGCTTTCCTCGCCGTCGAAAGACGTTCCTCTGCTTCCGTGCGAGCCTGTTCCGCGTTAAAATTTACGTCCTTTGCCGCCCATTTCGTTTACACCGTCGTTACGAGATTAATTGGACAGATTTTATGGTTTCATTTTTCGTGTAGTTGCCTTGTTTAGTTGTTTCATGGTTGCAAAATACTCGACTCTACAAGGTGTAATATATACCTGCCTACGTTTTTTCTTTCTACCACGTACCTCTTAAAATTTTTATATGCTTTGGCCTTCTTTGAGAGATGGACTTATTCTTTTGATACCATTTTGGTAAAACAATAGTCAAAGTCAGGAAATAAATTATAATATAATTAATAATAATAATATAATATATATATATAATTATAAAAGACCTAAATATTTAGGTTTAAATCTATAATGCTTATTTAAAAGAGTAGTACTAAAGATTAACTTAGTGTGTTGGACAGCCCGCCGGAATTTTTTTTTTTTGATTTATTAAATCACCTTGCACGAATTTGACTGATTACATGTTATACTCAGTATCAATAGAAATTATCTGTTAAAGATTTTGTTTTCGAATTCTTTCCTTTAAAATAGCGTAGGAGCCTAAAAATATCCTACTTCTCGTTAATAATGCATTTTTAAAGAGAGTAAGAATAGAGCAAGAAATTGGCAAATATACATTTAAAGCTTCCAAGAATGGAAGTAAATACTGCGAGGATTGCAATTTCACACTGTTAAGGACCCAACATTTATGCTATTATACATACTCATCCCCATATATGTATGCATTAGAATTGAACGATATTCCTTTACACACGTTAAACTACATATAATCTTGCGCATAAAAGAAAGAAGAATTCAATTTCCTAAGCAATGTCGATGGAGCAAGATCTAGAAAATGTTCGGCTGACAATTTTTTCCTGCAAAGCTCCATTTGCGTCCCAAAACGTCGTTATAAAGTTGAATGTTGCGGCATTACTGTTGTTTGCAGATATCCAGGACTAGTTAGTCGCCAAGTTTGCCACCACAATGTAGGTATAATACTGAAGCGTAGCCTTATTACGGGCCAGTAGCAAAAATATGCTTAGAGAGAAGTGCTGTAGCAGATAAGTCCTATAAGGAGAACGTTTGGACAGTCGTGAGTTACACTGCATGTATTTGCTGTGATGACCAACTATTTCGCTGCCGTTGATCTTAAGTTCAGGCTTCAACAGATAAGATTTGACGTCCCGTATAAACAAGTTACGTATTATTAGGCGCGCTTATGGAAGCTTCTCCGGAAATAAGATGCAAAACATAGGGTTTGGTACACAAGGTATTTAATTGCCTCGATCCCAGCAGGTGTGGAAAACGAGTATGGAACTGAATACGTGCATGTATGTGAATTTTATTTATAAGCATGGGTAATGAGCTTCATTTAAAAAGCCATTGATCTAAGCTAGTGAAGAAGCATGTATACTCCTTTTATTCAAGGAAATATTCCGGTGTCAGTTCGAGCATTGACTTTTTCTAAGGTCTAACTACATGCTGCCATGTATATGAGCGAAATTTCTATAGTTCTATATGAACTTCTAAACACAACATTTGGCTGTTTTAATATTTTCGCCAAATTATACAAGTTAACATCGAACTACAACGAAACGCAAATGCAAGAGAAAATAACATTAAAGAAATTATTACATTTTATACAGAGAATATTTACAATAATGGAAACTCTAAACAGTGAAATTTGTATAGGTCCACAGAGCTAAACAGACATCATACGGAATCAAGCATTACCTCTCAGTTTAAAGAAGCCTCTAAATGTCTTGAAAAGTTTATTTATTGTTAAATATATGTGTTATCAAAGTATTATATATCAGTTAATAAAAATACTGAGAGGTAAATTCTTATCCGAGGAGGAAAAAACAAAAATAAATTGTTATAAAGACGTAGGGTTTTTAAACCAAACCATAGCTAAGAAAATAAGAGGATCGCATCATTCCATTAACAATGTTATAAAGTTAGGGAATTTCTACAAAAATTGCACCAAGTGGGAGTAATCAAAAACTAACCCGAAGGCAGCGCTCATCGATATTTCGATTAGCCTGTTCTGGTAATGTCACCGCACAATAAATAAGATGTAATTTGAATTTATCAGTAACAAACAGTCGTGTACAACAAATTGTATCCGGCAGTAAACGTTTTGGGGGGCTAAAAAAGGTTTCAAAACTACCCTTAAAAGAGACACATAAACACGCAAAACTGAAATTTGCGCAAAATAATATGAGATGGGTTCATGAGTGGAACAATGTCATATTTTCTGACGGAAAAAAATTAACTTATTGGTACGATTTGTCCAAGAACACTGAAGTTGCGATGAGTCGAAATTTTGGTGGCAGCAGTGCAATAGTTTGGACGGCCTTTACCCATAAGGATATAACCATTATATGTTTTATTTCTACGAGAATGAATTCTAATTCTTAAAGATATTTTAGCAAGACAATGCAGCTATCCATAATTCCAATGGTTTCATTAAAAGTAAATTAATTTATTATAATGCTTTGCTCGCTCGCGCGATCTGAACCCCATCGAAAATCCTTGGGAATATTAGCAAGAGAGATGTATATAATAAACAATACGATAGCGTCAAGAAAGTAAAATCTGCGTTAAGGAGATGTTGGAATGATATTGCTATTTCAACATTGACCAAATTGCTAGACAATATGAAGACCTGGATGTTTGAAGTTAATTTGAATAGAGAATCCAGCACTCACTACTAAGCTTAGAAAGAATTATACATTTTTATGTATTTATTTAATTTATTAATTTTATATGTATAATTTTGTAATAGTGATTTCCCTGTCATGAGTTTTAATTATTGTATATATTGTCTGTATAGAATATAATAATTTATTATATATATATATCTTGTTATCCTCTCGGGTCTTGTCCCGCGTTCGGCGTTGGTTCTTAGAAGAACCACGTACGTCCTGACGTTTCGATGTAATTGAGGTCGATCTCAAGATGTATGCGAATATACAATAATGCGAATATGTAATGATATAAATTGTTGTCCTTTATTTATCAATGATTTTCTTCTATAATTTTACCAGTTCACCTATTGCAGATATATTTTTCGTCACTGTTTGATGCACGCCGTTAATTTTTACTTGTTAGAAGTTGGAGGCGAAGTACCGTCAGTACTCCCACTTTATGAAATTTTTAAACACGGATATTCAATCTGTACAGGTTTCTTTTAAAAATTTTACAGATATCTACTGTGGGTATCCTTTAATAACTAATTATTCACAATTTTCCTTGTTTAAAAAAAACAACACTGGCACAGGAGACATACATAAACTTTACTATCGTTCATCTTATATATCGCTTTTCGTAAACATATTTCTTAGATAATTTAAATTTTTCTAAATTTCACCTTTAAAAGACGTTTCATATACAGTACTCACACATTTCAATTACACTGTATGAATATGCATTATTCCGAAATTGTACTCATAATCTTCGAAATATCTCGTACGAAGAAGGGATGCACGACTGGCAGCAATTTCCTTTATAACATCACACATGTTGAGTATGTGGGCGTATACTGAGTGGCCTGCCATACAGGCGTACAGACGAACCAATGCGTTGCCCTGGATATAAAACAAAAGAAGAGCAGACAGATGAAGATCGGGAACAAAAGTGAGAGAAGTTTGCATGTTTTATTCTCCTAAGAAGATATAAGTCGTTATTTTTCTGATATAACTCCTTAAAATTATAAATATCTTCGTATTATATTTAATAATAAAGTGTAGTAGCTGATACTACTTACAAAATTTGGAAGTTCCGGACACTTACGTTGGAAGCCAGTCCATCCTAAAGCCGAGCCAGTGAGTACGATTTCAAAGGTTATAGACGTTAAATCGTCTTAATTTTTTCAAAATTAATTCCATCTCGATCTCATATTTAGTTTCATAAATAAATTAAAATATTTCAAGTCTAGCTAGTCAGGGATTGCCTTAGGTTTTCTGTAAAAACATTTTCTTTGTAAAAAAGCGGTATATACAGATATATATTTTTTTATTTGTCATTATATTTGTTTTTTTAACTTGATATTTGGTATTTTAATTCAGAAAACATTTTCACTTAATTCAAAAGAAATAAGTCAAAATTTCAATTCAAAGAACCCAGTTAAAATTTTTAACGAGCCTGAGATTTTCCACCACAATATATATATCTTGAATTTGTGTAAAAACAAATATCCTATTCAAAAGTTCATATGGAACTATAGAAATTTAGCTGATTGCATTTTGATATTAGAAACGGAGGAGAAATACCGAAATAGTATTGAAAGTGGCGTTATCCTTGTTTCTGCGTGTATAATTTTGTAAACGCTATACTATAAATTCGAAATTATTGATAAATATTTGTTGCCTATGGTACATTTATCCGATAGTATGAGAACAAATGAAACATTTTTCTACAGTGACAAATTGCGCGGCGGTTCCACCATTATATTCGCCATCCAAATATTCGAGTATTTAAACCAATATATATATGGATTTTATGGACGATCGTACATAAAGTACATCTCTTAATTTCAAATCCAATTAAGGGAAATACCGCGCCAGAAGAACGAAATAAAAAGAATCTATACGTACGGATGAATCTCGGAAAACTCCCACTAAATTATCCTAACATCGTCCGATATTATTCTCGGCGAGACCGCTCTATTCGGGGGCAAGATTTATTGCGATAAAAAAGGAGAATGCCTCTTAAACAAAAACACGCGCGCACTTACGGGCTGCGATTTTCTTTTCCCTAATTCCGGCCGTTCATCATGCTCTCTTTTTGTTTTTGTTTCTCGGGCCATTTGTTCGATTACGTATTTGTAAACAATCGTGAAACATGAAAAATAAATTAGCCAGATTGATTTCTGCGTTCAAGAGATTCAAACAGGCGATTTAATGTCTTACGTATAAATATATGAAGTGGATCTTCTATATAATCTCATCCAACACGTTTTACGACTTAAAAAAGGAATTTTCCTTAATGGTATTAGCTACCCTGCGTATACGCATAAAACGCCTTAAAAATATGTCGGTAGAAGTAGCTCTGGTAATAAAAGGCATATTGTACTTGACATAAAGATGGTGATCATAAAAGTTCCCCATTTACTTTGTAAGTATACACTCAGAGAAGTGTTTTCTTGCATCAAGAAAATAGATTTTCTCGCAAAAATCTGTCTCTATTCAAGTAAACAGTTTTCTTCAAATATTTGATATAAGAAAATAATATTCTTGAAATTGTACTTGTATTAAATAAATATTTTCTTGGGGTTAGAAAATCAAATAAATGTAAGACAAGAAAATGCTTTTTCGAAGTAAATCATTTAGTCTTAAATTAAGAAAATGTTAATGAAATTGTAGTTTAAATATAGGTTTAACACAGTAGTTATTGTCCCCTATTGGCTTAGTGGTACAGTCAGTTGGAATACGAAAGTTGAGAACAGTAAAATCGAGCCCAATCCTCGATCCGACAGTTCTCACTAATAAAAAAAATATATCATCGAACGTAGGGATTTAATCTGGCATATATACTCAGCCCCCTTCTCGGGAAAATACACCTCGAAGACTTGTCGAAACATCGGACATAGGTGGGTTGATTCAAGAACGATGAAGGAAAATTGCCCAAAACAGTAAAAACAACTCCTCTCTAATTAATAAATATTTTCAAATTTTCTTCAAGATTTTCTTGAATCAAGTTAATGAATTTCTTAAGCAAATACTATTGTTTCATTACAAATATATAATTCTCTTTAGAGGAGAAAAATATGTCGAGAAAATATTTCTAATGATTTGAAACAGTAATTCTACCGTGGATAACTCAAACAATTATTTTCTTGAATGAAGGCGGACAGTCTTGATACAAGCAAACGTTTCTCCGCGAATAGCTGGATGTACTCCATATAAATAATATATAATGCTTAAGCATTATATTTTCAGAGGACATTTCCCATTAAACTTAGTGGGAATATAACTCATATAACTGAGAAGAAGAACACCTTCAAAGTCAATTTATTAAGTCCTGAAATTAACATACAAAGTTTAATAAAATGAGTAAAATCTACTCATGTAATGCGACGGCGTATAGAGTGTCATTTGTTACATAAAGAAAAAAAAATAGTTAGCCAATCACGAGCTCAATTCTCAACCCCGAAAAAGTTTAAAAAAGTGAACTCGGCCACTTAGGGTTCCAGCCTGCTCGCCGGCGAGGGAATGGGTTATGTGTTTTAATTTAACAAAATAGATTTTTTTCAGATCAAGGGTTATAATAGTTTTACTTTTACTAATCCTGTCACGAGGCGGGAAACAGGATCCTCGTAGATAGTCTCAGGAAGGAAGAAGGCGACCTCAAGTGTGGCAATAAAACATTATCTTACTGTAGCGGGTAGCTCTCTTCGCCGAAGAGTTGTCCACTTGAGATGCCTAATTTTTCTCAATAACAGAAAGACGAACTAGTCTTGTCCATAGAAATTCCAAATTGGAATAAAAAAAAGTGTCTACTTGGAAATATTAACACCACACAAGGATAAAGTAGAACGAGAAAAGAAAAACCCCTAAAAGGAAATATGCAAAACAACAAAATTAGTAAACGGAATAGATTGAAAATCTCCTCTTACCGTAATGACGGGGAATAAGATAAATAAGATGTTTCCCAATATAAAAGTGGCGGTGGGAACACTGTCTTCCAAAATCGAGACATACCAGTGTAACCATTCACAATAACCAACAATTTTCCAAAGAAATACTTCCAACTACAACTTCGGTAGATTTTCACCTCAAATCCACAATTTACCTGAAATTTCAAAATTTAATACGGAACCACTTTACCACAAGCTACCATTCCCAACTATAGTTTTACTATAATTCACTCGCTCGAGGATCACGACAAAAGTTCCGGAAAATCTACTCGACGATAACATTCTCTCTACCACGGAAATGCGTTTACCTATTAATGATAAAGGTGGAAATGATAAAATGAAAATTGGAAAGTATTAGTAGCTAACAATTGTTTATCAATATTTAAATAACTATACTCTATATATAAAGCGTTAAATTAACGAAAGAAAGAAATACGCCGAAGAAAACTGAAAATAGTTTTGACACGATAAAAAGGTAGATAGTCTTAACATCTAACTGTTACAAAATCACAAAATTTGGACACGGTGGCACTGTTACATTGATATACTTCATTATCTCCCCCATAATACTTCACTGAAAACTGGACGCGCGTTACGACGGTGAAGGTAGCATCTTTAGCAGTAATACTAGTTTAGTATTCATTATTATTTTAGTTCAGTTTACGACTGAAGATGATGAGTTAGCTATCGAAACATGCGTCCATTCTTTAGTGAAGTGTTGTGGTTAGGGAGATAGTGAAATGTTTCAGTTATTTTTCACAGTCTCAATCTGTGACGTCTTTGAATAACACTTTTCAAACTTAGGAGAAAACCACAGCTTATGATCCAACAAAATTATTTGTGTTAATATACAGATATAATAAGAAATAATTTGGAAAGACAACATATTTTCAGAAAATTCCTAAAGATGAATATTGACGAATGAATTAATAGAAGAAAATTCCTCACATATTTCAACCAGAAGTAAGAAGATATGTAGTGTATGTATATCTATTCTTTGCCGTAAATATTTACAACAAAAAGTTTCGCAATCATTAAAAAAAAAACCACCACCAATAAAACCAAAAAATGACCTTAAGAAAATAAAAACAATTATCAAGACGAAAGCGAAGTTTATATAGGACAACTAGAAAGATACATTAATACGAGGCTTAGAGAATATACAACACCCTGAAATATAAAAACCAATTCTAAACAAATAATCACTTTTTCAAAATAAAAATCTGCAGATAAAACATCATTGTAACAAACTAGCATTTTTACAAAATGTGCAATTTTCACACATAAACCTAACAAATTTAATACAGTTAACGACATATATATTTATAAATAGATATATACATATATATATATTTACGTTATTCAATTCACTTTTTTGATCAATTATTTATTCTATTAAAAACTATGTATGCATCACTATAATGGAAGATTAATCCGTTTTCCACTTATACGGAGTTGGAGGTGGATCCGCATTTTATTTTAGTTATTGTCAGAGTTAAGTTCAGAAAATATACATTTGATTTCAGAAAATATATTTATTTTGTCTAAAGTAAATCTTTAAGAAAATCGTTTACTTCATTCTAACCATACAATGTTTATTTAAGGCTTCATATCTTCTTCTTACTCTTAGTTGTTTACCTTATACAGGGTCGATTAAAGGAAATATGCATTTGAGTCTAGAAAATATTTTCGTAGTTGAAATAAGTCTTGAAGAATGTTCTTTACTTCATCCAAATAAACGTAATCGCTCTCATTTAATATATTTTCTAATTTAAAGTAAGAAAACTTTTCTATATGTGTGTGGTGGAACGAAATTTTGACAGATCAACCGTAATAGTATTAAATGCAAAATTTAATGGTGTATGCGCTGCGCGTGCATATAATCTATACGGAATCTATCAATTTTGGCGCTGCCGCTATACCCCATTGTGTCATATTCGAGTCCCGCAGCACTAAACGCATAAAAGGTAATAAACCAATTTCATTTATAATTCACGTTTTGTATTCGGTGCCACATCGACGACGGCCACCGCCATTCATTCGAATTAAAACAAATGTCGATTTGGCGTGGCATGGCGTGGCTTGGTAGCGCATTACTACGCTACCGTACTGCAGCGACCCGGACGAACGCACTTGCCTAAATGCACGCATTACACGCTACCATGTTATACAACAACAAGCCAGGGAGGGCACAATAATAGCAACAACGTTTGGTAGCATTGGTACCAATAGCGACAGCGATGAATGGTACACTAGTCGGCAGAAGTTTCCGAATAATTGTGGTTTTGTTTTAGTATTGCAGTAAAATAAACTGTATTAACCAGGCTTCGAAGTATTAGGTCTTAGGCTGTACAGTCCTTTTTCATTAGTTTATACGGTTTTGCATTTAATCATAACTTTTAATTTATAAATACACAGATTTTGATACCCTTAGACTATAAATAACCCGTAAATTATTTGCTTTTGTTGTAATAAATAGAATAAATATATTATATTTGTTTTTTACACCTTTCATTTAAACCTATTCTTCATAAGTATCAATAATCGTTAGGAAAACCTTTTTGTAATAAAATTTGCGAAAATGACATAATAATCCTACGGAGTGCCGAGCTATAGCTTGAAATAGCCCTTCTATTAAAAATCTGGGAATGCTTAGTGGTGTTTCTATAAAACCAATACTTCGAAACCTTCATAAAGTGGTTTCTAGTTTTACAATGACTAATTTGTTATAAATATTTTGCATAAAAATTTCTTATTTCTAGTTTCCATTAATTATTGAAGAAGGCAGTGAATGTTAAGGTCGTAAAATTTCAGTTAGTTCGATGGGTTTACATCCTAATCGTTCAATACCAAGTAAGTTAACTATCATCAATTTGCATAAATGATTTTGTAGAACAGAATAAATAATATTCTAGTAGAGTTATGTTTGGCAATATAAGAACGGATATTTGTTTAACCTTTGAGAAAATTTCTTTACCTACACTATGAAGATTTGAAAGGAAAAAGTATATCAAAACATGTGAAGTTTATACGGGAAGAGTGAATTCTCATCCGAGCTTATACAATCTACTTCTATAGATGTATAATAAACGTAGTTTCTTCACATAGAAACATCATATAATTATTACTCTTCATTTTTTTAGCACGATTCATCGAACTAGTGAGTGACATAAGTCATTAAGAATTTTTTATTATAGAGAAGAAGATGTGAAGGATGGAATAATGAAGTCTGTCAAAGTATCAAACCCAAGCAATTGCAAAATGCAAGAAATGGAATTTAAAATAGATTATGTCAATGCTTCGCCAGAATGTACGAGGTCGACTTAAATGTTTCCAGAATCGAAGAAAAACAAGGTACTGATGTGGTTCTTTATTTTATTTTACGATGTAGTCTTCTTGAAAATCAATGCATTTTTTTTAAACGGTGTTCCAGCCTCTTCAAGCAGTCAGAAAAGTAGGTCCGCAAAATAGCCATCTATAGCGGCGATGACCTCCTCATTTGAGGCAAATCTCATTCCTGCCGGTGATGTTTTCAGGTTTGGGAATAGCAAAAAGTCGCTGGGGGTTAGGTCCGGCAAATATGGAGGATGGGAGATTAATTTGTAGCACAACTCATTCAATTTGGACACGACGATGTCGGATAAATGAGCCGGTGCATTGTCGTACTGGGAAAGCACTCTTTTTCGCTGCAAACAAGACGTTTCTCCTTCAATACTGTATCGAATTGGGTCAATAAATCATTGTAGTATTGCCCCGTGATCGTCCTTCCCTTCCACACATAGTTGATGAGGATCACGCCTCGGGAATCGCCATGACCTTTCTGTCCGATGGAACGGTCTTTGCTTTCTTCGGAGCGGATTCGCCTGGAAACGTCCACTGCTACGACTGTTCCTGCGTCTCCGATATGTAGTGATGGATCCAAGTCTGATCCACGGTTACGAAACGCATGAATTGCGTTGGATCCTGGCCAGACACTCCTCCGAAACGGTAACCTGATTTCTTTTTTGCTCCGGTGTGGGCAAACATGGTACCCGTCGCGACGAGAGCTTTTTCCTACCCAAAATTTTGTGTAGGATATGGCCAACGTGTTCTTCTGAGCTGCTTGTTGCCTTTGCTGCCTCTTTCGGCTTCAATTGCCGATCGGCTAACATGACATCATGAATCCTGTCGACACTTCATCGTTAGCAGCGATTTTTGGGCGTCCACTGCGTGGTTCGTCACTTATGCTTATGCGGTCACGTTTGAACTTGCTCACCCAGAAGCTGATGGTCGGAAATGATGGAGTACATCCGCCATGAAGCTCTAGCCGTTTTCCTAGCCATTCAGAAATGTTTTATCATTGCACAAAATTCGATTTTATCAATTTTTGCGAAACCGCATGACTTGCTACACAAAATACACTCTTAAACAACAACTACTGACAGTTGCTGTCTTTAATTTAATGTTGAGATGAATTTTGGTTATGAGATGTTTTTGGAATAATGAAATTGAAAATTGAATCTTATTTCGGCCATTTTCAAAACTCCTTTTTTATTTTTTTGGTTATTAAGTATTTTAAATGTAATAGAACTTTTCATAATCATAAAGGGAAGATGTTGTGGTGCATTCAGATCCAATGTCTCTTTAAATTGAACCTTTTATTTGGAAACTTGCGCTCGTTACTGTACACACACGGAGAAACATAGAGATGGATGTAGTAGCGCTGACGGCTCCTGTAACGCCAACAAATATTTAATAAACGTTGTTTCGCAGGGAGCTAATTCACATTCTAAACGCGAAACGGTAAATAACATCGAGTGCACTCGTGCTGAAATGATGTGTTTCTAATCGAAAATTCATGGGCAATTTGGCGTTATTTTGCCCGGTACTACAGCCGTTACGTCTGGCCGTCCGTCGCGATGGGCAAACGTTTCCTAGATACGGACCGTGCTCCGATTCTAACTCTGGGGGTTGTAGAATCGACGTTCCGGAAACCGAAAACATCAACTCCGGATGTAGCCGGTACGCAGATGGTGATCTTTGTGAAGATTTTAATTAAAAACTTCTGCGGTTGTTTTGGCTACGATGTGACAGATAGGAGTGGGAATATGCGGATGGAATGACTCGGTTTTCTCTTTCGCAGTGATTGGAGAACAAGAATTATAATAAACACGACATTGCTTCCATTCACATTGACGTTGGTGAAGTGAAGATATTCACCGAAATAATTAAATGAGTAATTGAAATGTAAATATAATTGAATGAAATTTCCTGCGTTTAGTTATTCTAAATCATCGGTGACGATGTCTAATAAAGAACTAATGTATTCAGGGGTATCAGGAAAGTTTGAGTTTATAAATTTTTTAGATAATTAAATTTGTATTTTGAATTACCTTCTTTAGATTGATGGTGTGAGTAAATACACTATCGTCCATATTAGTTCGGACACGCGCATAAATTCAAAAAGAACAAAAAATATTCAATCATTTTTTCAAAATTTTTATTACATTTTATTACTAGCGATTAAAAGTAAAGTATAAAAGTAAAAAAAAGTAATTCTAACGAAAAATAAACAACAACTTCTTAAATATTTGGTTCATCAAAAAAACTCCCTTTCGTGCAAAGAACAGCTTTTACAATTCGAGGCATCCAGTCCACTAGTTTTTCAAGAACTTTATTTGGCATATTAGCCCATTCCTCTTGTAAAATGTTTCACAGGTGAGTTACGGAGGTAAGGCATACTTTTCGGACCCTCCTGTTAATTCATCCCACAACAGCTCGATGGGGTTTGGATTGGGGCTATGCGGCGGCCATGTCATTATTTGTAAAGTGCCATTATCTTGTTCATCACTTAAGCAATTTTTACATATCACTACTGAGTGTTTGGGGTGTTCTGCATAAATAGAAAATTTTCGCCGATTAGATGTTGCCCCGATGGCGTTGCATTCTCGTGCAGCTTTTCCAAATAACCATCTTTTCGCAAAATACTTTCGGTTCGCTTCAAGTTTACTGTACCGGCGTAGTAAAAACAACCTCACAAGCACAGAAGTTCTTCCTTGCTTGACGGTTGGTACTACACAATCCTGCAAGATTGTTTAGCCTTTCGCGCTTCTTACAAAAACGTGACTTGATTACCCGAACACCTCAAAGTTTGGTTTATCAGTCTATAGCACTCTTTTCTAACCATCCACTGTCGAATTTCTATGTGCTTCTGCCCACTGTAGCCGTTTTTGTCTGTTTCCCTTTCGAAGTAGGGTTTTTTTGTTACAATGTGGCCATGAAGATTTGCATCTTCTTTTTACTGTAGTGACAGTTGTTATTCTCTTGCGACTTAAACGTGGTCGATCTCTTAGATTGGCCGTGCGTTGATGTTTGAATGATATCACAGTCGATTTATTAAGATGTATTTTTTTGAAAATTTGTCGCACTGAATAACTTTCTTGGTGAAAAGCAACAATTACAGAGCGCTTTCTTAAACTTGTCGGTTTTCGTCTCGGCATTTTAATAACTTTAATCAGGTACACACAAAAAGATACCCTCTTGAATTACCTTATTTAGATTGATGGTATGAGTATGTATTATACTTCATTGCTAAAGTTTTGTAAGTAAAATTAGTCAATTAGAGGTTTCTTCAGATAAATATATCCTGGCGATTGTTTGTTTAATTGAAACGTGAATATCTGAAGGCATTTGCATTTAAACGATTTACAAATTGAAGCAGCTGTACTTTGCATATAAAGATATGGCTGAAATATATTAGTTTCGCAACGTACCAGTTATTGTTACTGGCAATTTCATTGTTAGCTGTGCACCCAGTAATCGTTAATATCTTGAGCTTATTAGTACAATAAAAAGCTATAGCAGATAGTGTTTGGGGCTGCTAAAGTCCTCTAGTTCTACAATTATCGATATTCTTACTAACTTTTGGTGTAGAACCAATTGTGTTAAGGATGTTAGTTCGATCGCAGATTAATACTAATATTCAGTTAAACGCTCTGAATTTTGCACAGTTACTAAGAACTTATTCGTCGATTAGATATTTAATAATACAATATGTATGTTGGTAGCGCATCGGATAGTAAATTTGAGCCATTTTTTAAAACCTTGTCGTAAATATGCTGTTTGCTAGCAGGTAAGATAAAACCAAAACTGATGCTCGTAACACGAGGGCGACCGAAATGTTTCAGGAATCGGCAAGAGAAGGATTCATTGGTCGGCAAGGACAACCTTTTTTATGGCAATTGTCAAAATTTTAGATGTCTACTGTCAATAGTTTTTGTTTAAGGATGTGTTTTGTGTAGCAAGTCAGGCAGATTCACAAAAATTGATAAAATTGAATTTCGTGCAATGATAAAACACTTCCGGATGACTAAGAAAATGGCTGGAGGTTCATGACGGATGTACTTTATCATTTACGACCATCAGCATCTGGGTGAGCGAGTTCAAACGTGGCCGTATAAGCACAATTGACGAACCACGCAGTAGACCCCTAAAACCCGCTACCAAGGATGAAATGGTCGACAACATTCATGATGTCGTGTTAGCCGATCACCGACTCAAGTTGAAAGATGTAGCAGAGGCAACAGGCATCTCAGAAGAATGCGTTGGCCATATCCCGCCCGAAATTTTGTGTATGAAAAAGCTTTCGGCGCGATGGGTTTTCCAGCACCAGGGCAAAAAAAAATCAGGTGACCGTTTCGGAGGAGTGTCTGACCAGGACCCAACGCAATCCAAAGGATTTCTTCATGCGTTTCGTAACCGTGGATGAGACTTGGATCCATCACTACATACCGGAGACCAAGGAACAGTCGAAGCAGTGCTCGTTTCCGGGCGAATGGGCTCCGAAGAAAGCAAAGACCGTTCCATCGTCCGCAAAGGTCATGGTGACCATTTTTGGGATTCCCAAGGTGTGATCCTGATCGACTATCTGCAGAAGGGAAGGACGATCACCGGGCAATACTACACTGATTTATTGACCCGTTTCGATGCAGTATTGAAGGAGAAACGGCCTCGTTGGCAGTGGAAAAATACTTTTCTACCACGCTAATGCGCCGGCTCATTAATCGAGCATCATCGTGTTCGAATATACCACATTTGGATGCTGATGTGTATGTCTACAAGTTACACAATTCATGTATTCATAATTCATATATAATCCCTTTTCCCAGCCATCCAGAAGTGTTTTATCATTGCACGAAATTCGACTTTTTCAATTTTTTCTAAACCGCCTGACTTGCCACACAAAACATATTCTTAAACAACAACTATTGACAGTATACGCCTGCAACTTTGACAGTTACCATAAAAAGGGCTGCCCTTGCCTACCAATGAATCCATTTCAATCTTCGTTCACCATCTCTTACCGATTCCGGAAACATTTCAGGTCGCCCTTGTAGGTATGTGATTACGCTGTATTTTATGTCTGAGATTTGTCGCCATAGTACATAAATTCACCAGAATAAATGTTATTATGACTTATTTGTGTTTTTAAATGTTAAATAAATTCGATTGTACTGATGGCTGCATTTTCAAAAAGGACCACCAGTGAATATATAGGCACTTGTTACATGCAAGTAATTTACAGATAAAAGAAGTCGCACAATATTGAAATCCGTGTGCAACGTATTTATATGCCATTCCAAGCGTAGATATTTGACTAACTCGTTTCGACATTTCAACGGGAGGATAACGTTGTTGTGCGTACCTCCATATACTCTTCGAATCTTTTAATCCTTGTGGATTATTCCAACTTTGACACGGCTTTAAACTATTCATATACGCGATCTCGTCTAACAATCTGGCAACAACGCTGTTTGTAACCTGTTAACAGGGCAACAATGGATTTCGACTATTCATAAAGTTGCTCTATAAAGCCGCGGGATTGCGGATTAGTAGTTTAAGTTAAGAAACGTTAATGTGTAATTCCGCGTTGCTTAACTTTATTTTGGCCTGGCGTTTAATGTGTGGAAACAATGGATGGGTTCTATAATACTTTCCGGATATACAGGCATAAAAATCACGTAGCCTAAACTGTAGAAAACTTTTGGACAGTACGGATTCCATTAAAATTCGGGTGGGTATTATTACCACACTACAATGGGGATGTATTTCGAATGCTTAAAGCACTTATTTGTAAGTAGTGTACGTACAACGAACCGATATCAATTAAAGCTTATACCTTAATACTGTTCCTTTTATGATAAGTGGTTATGTATCCTCCCAAGTGTGCAGTATCTTGGTCTTACTTTTGTCTAACAATTTCTAAAACGATTTTGCATTGTATCTATCAAAATTGGTGTCATTGGAAAATTTCATTTAGCCATTGGCATACCATTTTACATTTATATTTGTGTGTCTTCTTTTACCCTGCCCTCAATCTTTTTCAGTTATTTTTAATTTGTTACTTTTTGGCTTTGTTTCTCCTGTAACAAGAGATTCCGTTTGATATATATTCAATATGAGATTCGATTAAAAGTTATTTCACTGCATATTTCACTGGTCCTTCATTTTCCATGCAAGTCTTATACGTATGTAGTTGTAAGACACTAAGATCGACCCCTTGGTGTCATCCCCTGCGTTTTGTGGGTGTTCTTCTAGTAAAGTCTTATTCTTTAAAATGAGTGCGAGTTGTGGCACAAAGGATATAGTTTCTGAAAAGTAGATTGCTTGTGATCTGTATAAAGAGTTATGCACTCACAATCAGTATGCACGGATATGTCTAGAATAGAAATGCAGTGCTTAAAATATAAGGGACGTAAGATATTGTTTTATTGTACTGCATGTTTCGATTTTGAACAGCAGTTAAATATGCATAGTTAAACTAGTTTGGTCAATGATATTCAAATTCAAATTGAACAACTCAAGAAAAAGACTGCATCAGGAGCAGACGTGGACGTATTTGATAGGGAGACAGAAATCTTTGAAGAAAATTAGTATAGGATGATCGAAATATCAAATATAGTAGCAGAAAATTCGAGTACTGTAGAGCAGCCAACAACAATGGCCGTAAAAGCCTAAACACCACCTTAAAGGGAAAGTTACTGGATGCACAGTTACGCATTATTTCATTCTCTTTTGTTAATGAAGAGCTACACGATCCTTCTCTTAATATACTAAGTAGTCCTAACATACCATCAGATCCAATTAGTTTTCCAACTAATATCAACTTGCGTTATAATTTCCGAAGGGTTGATGGTCAAGCATTGTGCTCAGAATTTAATGCAGTTGATTGGAATACTTTGATAAACCACGGCGATGTTGTCTGTGATTGCGGATATTTTATAACATATTGTACATTGTCCTTGATCATTCTGTACCTAAAATCAGATCATTGACTTCGCCACCTATAAACACTAGTTATATTTCTTTTGATGCTTTTGATGCTTCTTTCTTCATTGAGGATGAAGTGCTGAAGAGTGAGTGCTTCAAGGTTTAAGAATGATGTGACATGGGGTGATGATAACATACCTAGTTGTCTAGTTTGTGAAATTGCTTACATACCTACTGTGTTTACTATACGTACAACTTAATTATTAAAAGTTCCTTATTTCCAACAATTTTGAAAACTAGTAACTACTACTAGTAAGCACCGAAGATTTGGCCAACAGTGGGAGATCATTGGGTTAACGTTGTGAATTATAGACCTACAAATATATTTATGTAAACATATTTACCTTATTTACCCCAATAATATACATCTAGAATATAGAACCAGCGAAGGGTTTTTCATTGCATTAACCATTATTTACTATGTGCTAAATTGAAGAATATTGGTTTCTGTCCTCCAATCACGAAGTTGGTTGCTCTGTCTGTTTGGCAGGAATGATTACGTCTTCTATAATGGATATTTATTCGCTCACTTCAGGATATCATCTGGAGTTCCGCAGAGTTCTGATTTCGAACCATTATTATTATTCAATATTTTTTAAATGATTTGCTTGATAAATTGCCATGTGAGTTCTTAACATATACGGACGATCTCAAAATCTACAAAATATCAACCTCACTATTCGATTGTGTTAAGTTGTGGACTTACTTTACCTTTATTAATGGCTGGCGTACAGTAGATGGCGTATTCCTAAATATTGGCAAGTGTTATGGCTTCTTATTACAAATGTTCTAATCCAAACGTTTTCAATTACATTGTTCAGTCTATGTTTATTAAGAATATTTCTTCACTAAAAACTAAGCTTCTTTGATCAGACATATATGTATCTGCTATATGTCTTTCTGCTTCTAAATGATTGGGCTGTTTGATAGAAACTTGTCATCCTTCCCACGAGGTCTCGGCGATAAGGACTCTCTACTGTGCCCTTGTTCACTTCAAATTGGAGTATGCTACTTAATTTGGCATCCTTACTATACGAATCAAGTAATTTCTATAGCTATAGTCAAAAAAGGTCGTCTTGACGTACTTCTATTAACCGAAACCTGCACTTATGCATATCCAAATAATCATTTGTTAGACCATTCGATTTCGAAATTAGAATATTCGAAACGAAAATCTGCAAAACTTCCAATTACAATCTCAATCACATGGCATAGTCACTTTAACTAACAATGTATGCAGTTTGTATATTTTATAATAAAACTAAGGTTCGTTTTAACAAGAACTACATAATATAGGAAAAAACGGGACCAATCTCACACTATCTCAAAGAATGTAGTCAATCGATGGTTACCGCTTTTGTGCACTTTTGCACATCATCAGGCCAAAGCTTGAATAGCAAATGAAAGTGACAATCAAAAATTAAAATGCAAACCGAAAAAATCGCACACTTACAGGAAGAATCATCGGTAATACAAACCTTTTTTCAATGATCCTGTTTTGTATTTTAATTAGCAATCTATCTACCATAGATGATTCCTCATGTATTACGTCTTCTTATACGATCGAGATGAAACCTTATAGATCGATTCCATATCTGGGCCTAATTTTCTATAGAATAGGTAATATACTTAAAGACCACGTTTAATGGAATTTTAAAACCCTTCACCCATTAAAGAACTTCCTATTAAATAATATAAATCGATGGGATAAAATACAGAGAAGCCGTGTTTACACGTTCAGCTGTGGGGATTGCGATGCGAAATACGTAGGTAGGATGTTTAGATCTTTTGAGGTTAGGCTCAAAGGACACATGTATTGTCTCCAACTGTCTACTATCGGTTTGTGTCATTTCGCATCACATTTATTACAAACAAACCACTCTTTCGATAAAACATCTAACTTTAAACTTTTTCACTTCTCTAACAAGGGTTTATGTTCGAATAACTTGGAGAGCATGGAAATATTAAGACTGCAGATATTTGACAGATTTAAATCGTTAAATACGTAGATCACTTCTGATTGTACTCCTTTCAGATATTATTCAATAATTGCACTAGATTCCTACCTATTTGATTCCATTTACATTAATATTCTAAACTTTTTAACTTCTTAAACGTTTTTATTTCACCTAGCCTTTTAACATATAGAGGTTCTTGTTGACTTGCAACCTTCTTGGTATTTCAATTTGTTTTATACATCCTTTTACAAATTTAATTTGTGCTTTTGATGTTGTTCTTTTGCATCTATTTTAATTCCGTAGTCGTTTTATGAAGTGATAGGTATGTGATTTTTTCGGTTTTTATTTTAATTTTTGATTGTCGCTTTCACTTGCTATTCTAGTCTTGGCCCGATAATGTGCAAATGTGGACGAAGCCGGTAGCCATGGATTGATTGAATTGTTTAAGATACTGTGAGATTTGTCCTATTTTCTTTCCTCTTTCCTATATTTTGATATAAACTTACACCGAATCAAGAACGTTTCTTTAAGAAATACATATTTTGCATCTGTTAGGTTATTTGTTGTACATATAAAAATGGGTGAAATTTGACATTCTTTTCAAAAAGGTATATTCATAATGAAACAGCGTATTATCTTCCTTAGACGGTTTGAATAGTGTATTCATTTCGTGCAATGTGTTTGCCCGTTTCAATATAACTAATAATAGCCCATATATCCATTGCTATCCCATACATGGCTCAAAACCAGTACGAATGTGTACATATTTGCTGCAATGCCGTGGTCATGGTGTACACACACATATACGTATGTACATATGTTTGTATATCGGCATTCGCCCTAATTCTCTACCTATCGATTCTAGGTCAAGCAATTGTTGGTCGGCAATTACTTCAGAGCCAGTAATTGGATCCGTATCTCATTTTACCCCAAACTTCTCACGACGATCTCTTCCCCGTACTCCGCTAGGAGAAGCTGATCCGAACTTACACATGACCGATTTGTTCGCCATCGGCTAGTTATTGCCGGGAATCGTACATATATACGACGGAAACGTCAACTTTTTCGTATTGTAAACGATTATTTCGAGATGTCGCTCCGAATAAGCGAGGACGAACGCGAGTAATTGCTATCGCCGAGACGGGGAACCTAGCGAGCGAAGTCTGAATGAACGGACTTCACGATAAAGTTCGTTAAATTGACGTTGGTAGATCGGTATTAGTTTTCAAGATTTATGATCGAAGAAGTCTAATTAATCTGGAATTGATACTTGATAAAAGTTATTTCGTGTAGGTCAACGTGTCAGTAAGTAATAGGAAGTGATTTATAAAATACTGGCTCTTAGAACGCTACGAACATTACGGGCTAACAACACACATGGCAAAGACTGAATACATGAAAGTGCGATGTAAAGACGAAGGTGACCACCAGGACTTGTAAATTAGAGAAATAACAAGAACAAACCAGTACAAATATCTAGAAAACACACTTAGTGAGGAAGGTACATCGAAAGTAGACATATGAAATAAAATAGAACAGAGGAAAAGCAATCCATGCCTTAAATTCCTTGCTGTGCTCTAAAGGATTAAGACTGGAAACAAAGATAAAAATATATAAAGCCTTTGTGGAGCCCATTCTATCATACGGTGCAGAGAGCTGGCAGATGATAAACAGCAACAAAAGGAATGTAGACACCACTGAAATGACTTCCTGGGAAGAGCCTTAGGAATATCAAAATTGGAACACTTAAGAAACGAAGAGATATGACGAAGAATAGGAAGAGTTATTACTAGTGCGGATAGAATCAAAACAATACAACTTATATGGTATGAACATATACAAAGAATGAATGAAGATAGATGACCAAAGAGGACACTGAATTATACACCCCAAAATAGAAGGAAAAGAAGAAGGTCAGCGACATCATGGAGGGATGGGATCGAAAAATCCAGGAGAGATAGAGTAATAAAAGAAGAAGTTTGGAAACATAGAGACGAATGCAGATCGAAATACGGGATGCAGCAAAGGCCGTAGGTCTCTCGCTATAATTATGAACGCTATAAAGTTAAGTGGAGAAAGTAAAACGAGTAACAGAACAAAATTTCCTTAAAAAAATTCACAAGGGTAGTAGGGGTAGGTGAAGTTTTATCGAAGTTTATCCAATATAATGCTGCTAATTAGAGCTACTCATGGTATTGACAGGATCATTTACAAGGAAGACAAAGAGAGAAGAGAAAACGTTAGCACGCGTTTCGTCTTCTCACATTGTCCCTAGATATAAGCCAAGAGGGAATTTGAGTTGGTGCTATCAACTGAAATTCCCTCTTGGCTTATATCTAGGGTTGGCGAAATCTTCGGCGAGCCAGATCCCAACTCGCCCGTACGCACGACAGATACGAAAATTGATCGAGTTCGTTGAACCAACCTGTCACCGTTTCCATGCTGTGTATCCAATTTTCGTATGGGTCATGCGTGCGCGCGAGTTCCGTACTTGGCGCACCGAAGATTTGGCCAACCTTACATATATCACCATTCTCTAAACGAACTAGCTAAGTGTGCATTTCTTAGCGTTATTTAGTGTCAAGAATACACATCTACCTGCTGTCCAGATCGCAGCAACACATGCGGGTATAGTTTTCCAACCCCCTCTCGAGCAGTTCATGAACTGCTGAACTAGAGAGGGCACGCATCGAAAATGCATAGGGTATCTGCACATGTGCTAGTCTTTTTCCTGTTCACATTATCTTTCCCATGAATAATCCCAGCAATATCATGACCAGCTGTATTCAGCAGCATTATGTTGGATATTGTTTTCTAGGCAACTTTCTTTGAAGTTTCCGTGTGGTTATGGCTATGGATAAGCAGAGTGTGAAAAATCCCACAGCATTTAATTTACAATATTTATATATCCTGTATCTGCTGGTGACCCTTCTAGGTTGTCTGCCAGCCCACTAACTGATTATGGTCAGAATGCAGACCACTCTGATGATGGCTAGATGTAACTGGTGTTCATCCAGAGCAACCCTGCTGGACAGTCTTGTTGGAAGCGTTCCGCTGTTTTATTTTTGCATACAGATCTTCAGTTAGTTCAGTCCTGAAAAGGTTGTTGTCTAATCAATATTGTCCGACAGAATCAACGCAATCATCAGAAGAATATTTTTGTTCTATACAAGAAAATATTTTTCGAAAAATTCCAACGTTAAGGAAGGTTAAGCATTCCTTCAGCCTTAAACATCAAACAAGCTAACGTAATTTATATACTGTGAACTGGGATTTTTAACTGTTTATAATTTAAGCTGGCATTTTTTAAGACGTCCCCAGAGAAGTTTTAATAATCACATAAATTACCAAATTAGCATTGTGTTTTTATTTTAATAACCTGTTAAGACGCACCCGTAGTAATGGATAAAAAATATTTAGGCTATAAATCAGTACAATATTGCGTTAACAAATACTTGTAAAAAACATTCTATACGATTTAATATTTCGAAGCGAATTCTAACGATTTGAATAAACCCAGGGCGAGGTATTGATCATTGGTCGGTTGTGACATATGAAGGCGAGGAATTAAATATTATAGACGCATGTACGTATACATATACAGGCCGCTTATTTAGGAACAATAAAATTGCCGGCGCACAATAGTTCATAAACAGGATATTAAAATGCAAGGGGCGTTAGGTCATCGTCGTTGTCGTACTCGTAGTTGCTCTCGCAGTAGACGGCATCCCCGTTCTGGGTGGTCTCCCCGACCGATCATAAACGAATTTACAGCATTGCCTCGCCAATGTTTCTACTCCCTGCGCTATTAAGACGAATACACTGACCACCAAAAGTTAAGACATAATAGTTAACGCCGAAAAAAGGTTGTTGCTTTCAACGGTTAGAAATTAAAATATGAAATACATAAAGGCTGATAGAATTTGAAGTTCGGGATTTATTTGCTGTATGAAAAAAATATTTGAAAAAAGCCGTTATTGCAATTACGTAAAGAACATCAGTCTGTAGATATCATTTTAGTTCCTTCGGCGATACCATTTTCAGCCACTTCCATACACGTGGGTCTAGCACCGATTTTGCGAACCTTACTTATAATCCTAAATTTCTTTGTACTTTTTTAGTGCGGGGCCAATAAAACAGCTTTCATTTTTTCATACTCACACACTCACTGCTTTTTTTCTCATGTATCCTTCCCTTTTGAATCCTAAAATAATGTAAAAAACACATATGCAAATCTCCCTTCACTTCAATATCTTAACATTGGGATACTAAAAGGATACTGTTTGTGTACAAACAAGTAAAATTTTATAAAGAAAATGTTGAAAGTGGCCTCTACCTTGATTCAACCATGAATGATTTGTGTATAGTAAAAACTATTTGAAATCAATTTCAAATTACAATACAATTTTAACAATTTGGACGAATACTCTATCAAATTGACAACTAATGCAACTGAAAATAGTACAACAAAAGTTTTAATTGGATAGAGATAAAATTACTACATTCGCGTTAACAAATTGTATTACTTTCCTTAGCTAAGCATATTTTGGATTTTTGAACAAGTTGTTTGATGTTAATACTCATTTTGTACTCATGAAAATTAAATTAAGAATTTATTTGATTTCAAGCAAAACTGTTGCTAAAACAATTATTAGATACGATTTTGAAGATATGTGAAAGTAATGTTAAAGTTATGATTTCCGTGCATTTTACCAACGTTTGACACGGTAGCACTTGAACCCACGACCCCTGCGTTACCAGCGCGTTATATTACCAACTGGAGCACGAGACTGAATGTGAGTCTAAATTTCTTTTAATACCTAGATGTCACAATGTCTGTCAGCAGACACAATGTTATTAAAGGCAAGTTCTTGCCAATTAAATTAATGTGAATATTAATGTGAAACTACCGTTGGTACTAACAATGATAAAATTACGATGTCCTTGCATATAACCAACATTTTCAAATTCCTGAAAAAATATCGGTCACGGAAGGATTTGAACCGACGCCCTCTGCGTTACCGGCCCGTTATGTTACTAACTTTAGTTAGGTTTTAGATTCTGGTACCTTTTTCTTTAACGTTAAAAGTTACATACATACTGCCTATAATAAAGTTCATAAAATAGTTTTTTTTTTAATTTACGTAGTTAATTGTTCTTGTAATAAAATGCATATAAAATAAAAATACAAGTTTGTATAACCAATTTATTTATGAAAGTGGAATATCTAGATTTATGCTAAGAAAACTTCAATGTAAGTTGCTGACTGTGATTGCCTCATTTCAATTTAATCCCTTGCCTCATTGCAATGCAGATAGTAGAAGTTTGGTTGACTATGAAATAGATAGTCTGGACAATAAGTAATATAGATTAGAGATTTACATACATGATGAAATTTAATTTTTAAAATACTAAAATTTATTATTTTTAGTTACATTTTCTATCCTTGTTTATCCACACAATTAAACTCTCAGCTCTTAATTTAGGTAATCACTACTGCTGCAGCACTTAATAAGTCTTCGCATTCATACCATTCAAAAAATTAGCTTTGTCGTTCTAATTTTAAAATTAATAAGAATGCTAAATAATGTGAACAAGCAGGCGGATCAAGAATAGAAGAAGCTACAGCAGGCAAAAACATCAGTAGTCTTGATTTCCACCTAAAGATGTCTATAGGACTTCAAACTAATAAACGACCCAGAAATGTATGCTTTACATTTATGGGCTAAAAAGATCCTCGAGAAAATATATCGAGGTGCCAGAGTCAACATTGTGGACAATCAAGAAACATTCAAGGCTGTAGAAGTCTATCCATTCGAATCTGATTTGGAATACCTTTGCGTACAAAACTTAAGGTAGCAGGAATGACGAAATTACATCGTAGTTTGGTGGATTCCAAGCCGCTAAGGAATTGAGGGAAATGAGAAGGCTGGTAAGCTGGTCAAAAGACCAGCAGTCATGTCTTATATTAGATCAGAGTTCTATTGCGATCTACAAGAAGACCATCAAAAACACAGAATCATGAAATGGGGAAAATGCCAAAGGATCTCGTGCTGGGAAAATGTTCCTGAACAAAGTTATGCCAAGGTTCGCATTTCGTTCTCGCCAAGTACAGCAAAGATATTGCTATCTTTCAGCAAAGGGCATCTTGGATTATTGGCAGGACAAGTAGTCCTGACTTATTGAAGTCCAATTCCACAGTTTATATTAGGAATCTAGAAAGGACAGAGTACATATTTTGTATGTGCTGCCATTTTATTGGACACGATACAAATTCTTCTTCTGAACTAAAGAGCAAGGATCCTAGACCAGTACGAGGATTTATTAAAAAGGTCCATATATTCTAACTTCATATAAGACAATGTTACAATTAATCTTACAGATTGCGGGCATTAGTACACGTGTCATTTATTAATAACAATAATGGAATGAAACTACGTTAAAGGCATTGCTATAATAGATCTCCTTTAGGTTGCAGTGGATATAGGCAACCCGAGCGTAGGCCCCTTGAAATAATAATAATAATTACCAATCTGTGCAAACAATCTACGTGCTTCTAACCAATTCGCTTTAGGATTTATCTTCATTAAGTGGTGCTTACTTTTAGAAGAAAACTAATGAAAGTTTCCATAAGAATTACTTACACATAGATGTGAATAAGGTAACAACTCTTTTCTATATTTCTGTTTCAAGAATAATGTTATGAGGTAATAATATCATATCATCGTTATTTGTATTTGTATTTCTTATACACTTTTCATGGATGTCACTAAACAACTCTATAAACAACATACATCACAAATATAACTTCCATTTTTTCCACTTGACTTTCTGCTGCCACTGTACGACCCGAAACCATCTTTCTTCGGTTGTATTAAGGGTGGCGTGGCACTCATCTAATGGTGCTGCTAAAATGTTTTATTGTCGCGCGTCCCGAAGTGGTAAGCGGTAAATGGTAAACGGAGCTCACTTTTACCGGTAAAGTTTTTGTCTCTGCGGGACGGTAAAAAATAACGGACCTCACGGTGCCGATCTTCCAGTTTATTAGATAAAGTCGGATGTCGTATCTGGGGACGACGGTCTGCGTTAGATTTTCTGACTGAGTTAAACGGACCTCCTTTAGTCCTGTAAAATTAATATTCGTTTCGAACGGCAGTGGGGTCGTATTCCAGGTTCTTTCTTTGGTTTTATCTAGCTGTGTTTAAATGACTTTGATATAGATTGAAGGTGACTATTATATTGAATTTCTACAGAAAAGATTCTTTACTCAGCGCAGGGTCTGATCTAAGATCTGATTTACTGCACCTTTAGAAGGAGATACTAGAAAACATTGGAAAAATAAATATGTGTTCGTATTTTATTGTTATTATATTCATTTGAAATGCCATTAACCGGTCGTTTGACAATAACAAAGTCTGTGGACGCATATACTTCGTACTTTGCGAATGATGTCAGGACAAATTCGATTCATTTCATACATAGTTCTATTTTTGAAATCAACTAGATTTTGCGGTCATTAGCATAGATTTTTGATTTTAAAGGGCACAAGATCTGGGAATCTTGGGTCCACCCTTTGCGCTACCGCCTAGAACATTTAATTGAAAGAAAACGATTATTTAATTTCTTGAATGAAAGCATATCTTTGCTTTTTGTTATTAATCAAATTTCCGTTTTCCACTCTCTAAACGATTTTTATTATTAAAAATTCGTCACGTGAGGTATTAAAATTTTTATGATGTTAAAAAAAGAGAATCGAAAATTGTTATTTAGAAAATTGTGGATGACGTCATTAATTGAAAACCGGAAGTGGAGAGAACTCAAAATTGATGAATAAATATTTTTTAAAAAATAGCGAGCATTTCTTCCAAAAATAAATTGCTTCAAATTTAATGAAACTACTATTCCTATTGTTACTTTTGCCTTTCATAATTCAATAGGATGGACATATTGCCACAAATGTAACAATGAGTTTGGATAATAAGAATGCTTTCAAAGTTGGGAACGATCTCCATATTACAGAAGGTAACCAAATAATAGCATTTTCAGGCTATACAAAGGCGAATATCAGTGATTATTGGCAGGCTCCTAACCCTTATAAAAAGTTAACTACTCTCTAATACATGCGGTTGTCTATAACCCGATCTTTAGTAAGAAGAATGTATGTTAACAGCTTTAGCCATTGTATTTCTAATCCAAATCTGCATCATACATCCTTGTCGCATATTTTATAATTGGGATATACAACATGCATTACTTCTGAATTATTATATCGGCATAGCACTTTTACACAAAATTGTGTACGCATTATTAAGCATTGTAACATTAGACAGAACGGCATTTTATAAAATTTGGCAATGTTTCAATCTATTTTTGTGGAAATTTCACATAGTGCTAATGTGTATTGCAGTATGTCGACTGAAGAATACTTACAATGTATACTTTTCTACTTTTTATGAATAGACCTTAGACATCAAAGTTCTTATTTTCATCGCAGCTAAGAGGAATATTTTACTTAAATTACCAATTTCTACAATTTTGCGCTTAAGTATATTTTTCTGTAATTTCTTCACATCCATTATCTGTTTCCCTTTTGCAGATAATCTATAAAGATAACGCCACGGGTATCCCAAAATACGGTGGCCAGAGCCTTGTTAGTTGATGCAACCATTTTTGCTTTCTCCTGTGCACTGCAACCGACTTTTATCGATTCTTTGGATCGAACTTTTATTTCTAGGATATAATGGTGTATTCACGTTTCGTCAACGGTAATATATCGGCGCAAAAATTTGGAGGGATTATGCTTTAAAACAGTCAAGCATTACCCAGAAGTGTTACGGACATTCTTTTCCGATCCACACTTAGCAGACGCGACAACCACTTTGGAGAGAGCTTTCTCATAACCAAGTATTAATGTAAAATATGACTAACACGTTCTTTGGATATACGTATGTATAGTGTCTGCTATCTCATGCAGCTTTAATCGACGATTATTTAAAACAAGATCATGAATTTTGGTGATCGTTTCGTCAGCGGTAGCCTCTTTCCAATGTCCTGTTCTTCGTTCATCTTCGGTCCTCTTGTGAAAATTCATTAACCTAGAAATCTTAAATGATGGCTCAGATTTGTCGTCAACCTTATCTAATCATTACCATTAATTTCTTTGGTTTCTTCTTTGGCGATGTGGAAGTGTTTAATCACAGCACGAAATTCTATTTTGTCCATATTTACAGCATGACTTAACATGTATATCTTAAACAACTGTAACAGACAACCGACGCAACATTTTTGGTACAAACCTTTATAGCTGTCTTCTAACATATGGTAGATTTGACAGATGACATACATACGAAGATTCACTATTTACTTGCCAAGAAATTATTATTATTACACAACTGTTGGTAGGACAAAGGATGAGAAATGTAAGACACATCATCGTAGTGCTTGTCTAGAATAAGTTGCTGTAGCTATAAACCCTAGGGCTAGTGAGAATCCAAAATTTCAATTCGTCGTCTTTCATTTCAGAAACCACCTTTTCAGAATTCTGTTCAGAGTTTCATTTAAAGCACGATTCAAACAAGTAACTGAAGAAATAAATCCAGCGGACTTTAGATTACACCACAACAAAAAATGAATCTTGTTAATTTTTTCAACAAAACTATTTTTAGCGAGAGAGATACATTTCCAATTGTAAACAAACAAAATTACAGAATTTGGAACAAAGAAAATCTACGAGACATACTGGAATAACCGTTGTATCCACCAAAAGTAATTGTCTGGTGAAGAAATTGGATTACATTTCTTTAAAGATAAAGATGGAAATGTTCTTACTGTTACTGGAACTCGATATTGACATATTTTTTTTTGTTTGACGTATTGCAAATTGCCGATGTCAACGTGTAGTTTCTACAGGACGGTGCTACATCTCATACAGTCGTAGAAACAAAACAGATTTGTAATCGAGAGGAAGACATCAAATGGTTGCCTGTATGAGGTAATTTCATGTCTCTGGATTTTTTTCTTTTGGGACTATTTACAGCGCATTGTTTCAATTGAAGCAATTGGTGATCTTAAGCAGATTACTATGGACGGTATTAGTGAAATTAAGTCCCAGTTGCGCCAAAATGTTATTGAAAAGTTTGGCAAGAGAATGAAGACCTGTCGTAACTTTTGTACTAGCATTTGATAAAAGTATTGTATTTTAAATAATTTGTGCTCTATTATAAATCTAAAAAGTAACCTCAAACTGGAATACGTTTCATCTTCAACCTGTCTTAAATCGAAATACAAAATATGGTTTACATCTCTCGTAAGCTTATATTTTCAAATAATCTCTTTTGTTCTTCTTAAGTACCGACTCGTAGACATGTACGCACACACCGACGAAAAACTAACAGCTTCACGTTAACACAACAAAACATTTGCTAGTCGTACGGTTTACTCTACTTTTACAGTGTAGGCATCAATCAATATTACTCTGTTGCTTTCTGCGGCTTAAACCTGTTCTCTCTCTCGAGGCCGGAATAATTCAAGAGGTACGCCTGAAAAGAAAATAAGCCGCAATAAATCATGGCAAATGCTTTTAACTCGCACAAGTTGACAGGCAAATCAACTTTGGATGCTACACCACGCCATCGAGCGCCGGACTTCGCTACTGTCGGAATCTTTTTCGCTCACTCCCGGCAATGATTTGCATATTTCTTTATGCAAGCAGAAATATAACTTTAATGCTACACAATATATAGATATACCTGAAAAATGTTCTGCCTTTGAACACAATTTGGAGTGCAAAAATTTCTGTAAAATGGATACACCACTCAAACAGCAGATGGTGTATATTATACGTATAAGATATTGTACAATGCGAGCAAAAAGCCTACACTATTGGTCATCAACGTGGGACCACTTATTCAAAAATGTCAGACTGTTAAGAAACTAATAACATGGCATTTAAGCTATTGTTTTAACATGTAGTGTAATGATATTACTAAGATTACAAAACTGTAAATGTACCTATGCATGCATAAACTTAACATAACGCACTAGGCTCTTACAGTTAGAATTAGAAGTGCATAAAAGTACTTCATAAACGGTGTTTGTAACTTTTCAAAATATTATCACAATTCAAACTACCGACGACTCCTATATAAATATCTTTTAGTAAAGGGATATCTGTAAATTCTTGACGTTATAAAAGGTACAGCTCGAGCTGTAGAGGCACTCATAACGGAACACAGGAACACATGAAACTTTAGGGACTGAAAGAATACCTTGGTATAAGAACAAAACATTTTCTTAGTGTCTGAATTGTCAGAATTGCACGAATTTAGAATTTTTGTCAATATCTCAGAAGCTACAATAGGTACGAGTTAGGCGCCACAAATTCTCTGCCTGAGAGGCTTATTTAGATTAAAGCGTGTTCGAAGACTAGTAGTTTTTGGTAGCCAGCCTACCAACGTGACTAGCGAATGAAAATATCTGAAGTAATAAAAGTTGAGTAGCGAGTGGTTATCAAACTTTTAAAAAGGAAGAGCATACGCCTAATCACATAAAAAAACGTTTAACGGTAAAAAAGCGTTTACGGTGATTTATCTCCTTCGTATTTCACTGTAAGGAAGTGGGTAAAACGTTTCTGTTTAAGACAAGAATCGCTCGAAAATGCTGAATGGCCAGGCCGATCAATTGAAGTGATAACGTCTCAACAAATTTCAATAATTGAAGATTTAGTGCTAGAAGATCGCCGTTTGAAAATGAAGGAATTAGCAGTGATAATAAACATATCCGAGACAAGTATTCGCCAAATTCTCCATGACCATTTGGGTATGAATAAAATTAGTACCAGATGGGTACCGTGACTTCTTTCTCCTCTCCAACGTGAACGTCGTGTCGAATGTGCGCGGTCGTTTTTAAACATGTGCGTAGACAATCCAAAGCCGATGTTGGAGTCCATTGCCACGGAGGATGAAACAACAGTTCTGGTTTACGATTTTCTATCGAAAAGGGAGTCCATGAAATGGCGGCGACCCGATGAACCTCGTCTCAGAAGGCAAAAGTCGTTCAATCAACGAAAAAGCTGTTGGCCACAATATTCTGGAAATGTGAAGGCATTTTGCTAATTTACTTTGAAGAGCGCAATACAACTGTGAACGGCACATATTATGCGTCTTTATTGCATAAATTAAGGGACAGTATTCGTGCAAAACGTCGTGAAAAATTTACAAAAGGGGTACGATTATTGCACGACAATGCTCCCGTTCATACTGCCGCCGTTTCACAAGCTGCCATCCGCGAATGTGGCTTTCATGAATTGGAATATCCACCGTATAGTCCGGAAATGGCTTCTTGTGATTTTTATTTGTTTTCTAATAAAGAAAGACCTTAGGGAACGTCATTTTAAGGACGACAGTGAGTTGCAAGCAGCTGTTATAGAACATTTTGACGGAAAAACTTCAGGTTATTTTTGCAAGTATATCGAATCATTAATTAATCGTTGTAATAAATGTATAGAAGTTAGGGGAGATTACATTGAAAAATAAAATTTCTTATATTGTTCCAAGTTTCTTTTTTCTATATCAGGCAGAGAATTTTTGGCACCTACCTCGTGTAAATTCTATTTTAGAACATAATTTGAAGATATTACGTAGCCTCAAGAATGATTTAAATCATTTTGGAAAAAATATATGACGGGGGATTGGATACCGCATACCTCACACTTTTGTTGTAATCTTTGTAGCTTTACGTTTGCCTTTATTGATAAAGTAGTACATACAATATCGCTGATAAGTTTAAGACGTCCTATTGAAAAGAAGCAAAATGTTAAAAATGAAGTGAAAAATCATGGCTTATAAGTGGCTACAGTTCTATATATGCTTTTAACATATGATGGGCTCCCATTGTCAACCGTGTGTCGTTAACACGGTTGATAATGAGAGCCCACATGCTCTCGAAACGCTGCGTTCCGCATAATTAATGAATTTATGTGAGTGGAATTTACTGCTATACCTGTGAATTGTACATCCACACAGTCCTTGCAAACGTCATGGTGTGGCTACCGCAACCACAAGACCTCACAGACGATAGCTCTTTTGTTGAAATCACCATTTAACATAGCCGTGTGTGTGTAATAATGTACTTTCTATAATGTAATCTCCCCCGTCTTGGTATATCATTTCTAACAACTATATATATATACACTTCGTCTATTTTATGTTTTTACTTAGGTCATTGTTTTGCCGTATAAGTTAAGAAAATCTATTCATTCGCAAAATCTTGCTTCCTTTTTCAGCAACAGTACTAGAGAAAGGTCGTCAAATGAATAGATTATCTTAACTTATACGACAAAACAATGACGTATGTAGGTAAAAACATAGATAGACGAAGTGTACATATACCGACTGTCGGTAACTCAGTTGACAATGAGAGTCAGTTTTCTTTTGAAACGCTTTGTTTCGCATAAATTTTTAATTTGTGAATTGTGTGTCATAATGCGCAGTCCCAAACGTTCTGCCTTAACATCGAATATCGGTGAACCATTGACCTAATATGAGGACTTAAGCTTTCACTCCTATAAAATTTAAACTGTTCATGAATTAAAAGCTGATGATTAGTTGTTTGCATGAAATTTTGTTAAGAACTATTCCAACATACGGAAGCTGGTGAAAGCTTAATTCATCATATATTTAGGTCACATGAGGTCTATTTTTATCAATAAGCAAAGTAGTCGATATTGGACCGCTGAAGAAACTTTGAGTTGGATAAGAAATCATTGCATGAACCAAAGGTCATAGTACGGTGTGCAGTATCGTCTTTTGTCATTATTGGGCCATTCTGTTTTTCAAAGCAATCGAGAAGACGCTGCAATCTACAACGCGGTATACACACACATGGCCAAAACGTTTTTGAGGTAAGCATTAGTTCGATTTCCACAAATTACGTAGTGCGACAGCTGCTCATGCTTCTATTGTTGCTTTAAGGAAACTTCTTACGAATTACATCATATCCGAAAATAGAAACATTGTTTGGTTGGATTGTTCTCCGGATATATCTGCATGCGACTTTTCTCTGGTATTTCTCCAAAAGTGAAGTGCACGTCAATCGACCATAAATGTTAGCGTAGTAAACTTTATGGCGAGTAATAGAAAAGTTTCATATTAGGCGTGTTTTCAGAATGTATAGCAATTTGAAGCCGTGGGGAAAGATGCCAATAGTATAGTAATTTAATAATATATAGGACTGATACTAATAGAGACAAGCTTCTGACTGGAATATAAGGATATATTTGCACTTATCATACTTTAGGTCTTTTCCCCAAAATAGTTTTGTTAATGATATTTGAAAAGAAATCTCCATATACGTGTTTAAAGTTACTTCTTTGGGGAGTAGTGAAGCTTCAGGATGGGTGTTTAAATATTTTTTTTGTGTAGCCAGTTAATATTTCTTGTTTACGTATACGTTACCTACACTCTCTTTTATTAAATTTCTTCGTTTGAGAAATTTACATTCCGCCACCACGCATAAACCATTTGACATTTAGACTTGACTCAGAAAGTATTGATTTTCGCCCACCTTACCACATTATTACATATAATGGAAGCGTGCAGGATTCGTAGACTAATCAAGACGTCTGGGAAAAATTACTTCATCAAACACAAATTACAGGGTGTGCCGGATTTTTTCCGTTAATTTCCTATGATGAATCACCCCTCGCTTCCCGTAAGCATCTATTAAATCATCCAATATTACGTCATTACATTTTCTGGGTTCTGCTCGATCGTAACGTTATAATCGACGGTAATAATCGTTCTAAGTGAAATTTTGCATGTTGTTCATCGTTAGACGAGATGGAAAATTACTTAGAAGGTAAGTAGTAATGGCGTACTGGGAAATGTACGTACGCTGTCTGGAGGAAGTCGTATGTTGCGAGCGTGTAGCATAGGTGAAAATTACTTAGCGCAATATGAACGAGAAGTTTCTAATTTAATACAACAGTCGATGCGTTTGGTAGATTGTTTGTAAGGTTATGGTTTTGTAATATCGATTCTTATAAATTGTCCGTATTGCTTGATAAATGAAATGCATTTATTGGTGTAGAATAGAATTATAAGTATAACTGCTCAATTTTGTTAGCAGGGCAGCGTCGTCAAATGTGTGCGAACATGTGTGGTCTTGCAGTAGTTACCGAAGTGATACAATGTGCAATTTCACGTCACGATATCTTACGATATTACGCGATAGGTAATAAGAAACTTCGAAACTTACGGTTGTTTCTCTTCTAAAAACATAAGACGAATATGGTTCAACAGGATCATGACCTCAATATTATTAACAGAAGAACACCTTTTCACTCTTCTCCACAAGTTTCAGAAACATTAAATATTTGGGGTACCAGCACGTGTAAAGTATTGAGGATCAATAAATATAGATCGTACATAATACAAAAACCCAAACGGAATTCATTCTGAAGATCATTTTTATATTTTGCATATCTAGATGTTACAATTTCTCAAGAACAGCGTGTCACACATTATGCTGTATCATTCAAATCCCTGGCGTCGCGGAAATTGACAGATGAACCGTTGGAGGGGAGGGGATGAAACAATGCAGATACAAGTCATATTTGTGTCGATTAGTAGTAGAAGTTAGATAGTTAGGAAGTAAGGAGTTAGATTATAAGAAAAAGAACGATGTAGCTATATAATACACAATATAAATCTGGACAGGTTTCTTTATTAATCAAAACAGCCCCTTAACTCCTACCTACGTCACAGTACGTCTCGTCCAAATATGGTGCTCGCACTCAACATCCCTTAAAGTTAAGTATGTGGACCGTGCTGATGAATAACTATGCATTTGATGTACATACCTAAAATTACTACAAGCTATCGTAATATAATTATCGTTCAAGAGGTGGATGCTAATTCCAAGAATTTACGGTTTCAGCAGGAGTAGCAGGCTTGTGAGAGAATATTTGGCAAATATTTCTCAAGATCGATTATTAAGAGCATGAAATACTATTCATTAACTTCCCAAAACACCTGACTTGGCTTCCAATGACTTTCTTCTTTGGGGACATGCGGAACAAAGCACTTATAAATGAATTGCGAGGAGAAAATACATAGTGCATTCCATAAGAACAATCTCACCCGAAACACTGAAGTCTAATATCCATAGTAGTTTTTGCTATAAATTAGGTTTCTGTTTATACGTAGAAGGTGAGCGATTTGAGCATTTGTTAGATTAATTTACAAATGTTTCAAGAAAATTCTTTGTTTAGATATTAATTCTTTTATAATAAAAAATATTTGTTTTCGTTATTCCATTTCAAAAGAAACCTTTTATTCAATGTTAAATTTTTTGTTTGTAACTGAATGTCTTTTAAATTCGTATTTTGGTATTTATAAAAATTTATAGATTTAATTTGATCAATCTTTTCTCATCTGTCTTTTTTGTGAGAATAGTAACTTAAATAGGAAAGAGTTTTATTTATGGAAATAGAAAAATATAAAATTGAACTACAATTTGAGTAAGTGTAGAAGTCTTCGTCAAGTGCTTAAACTAGAGACAGATAAGGCATGTCATGATTATAAAGGACAGATGGAAGGAAATATTATAGTCAACTCTAAAGACTTTTGGTCATTTGTTGGTGGTCGTGAGACTACCTCAAGGATTTCTAGGCACGTGTTCCACAAGGACGAACAACTAGCTCAACTCCAAGGCTAATTTTTCCCACAATTTTCCTAATGCCTTGGGGGTTACCATGTTGGCTTTCAGAACTATAAATACTAACTATCCCTCTTTTGGTGTTACTTTTATCCTACGGATGAAGTTCTACAGAGCTCCAAGACTTGAGAATTATATGATATCGGGTGATGATACCAACCTGGTTTCCTGGTTCGCGAACGCGTCTCTGTCTTTGCATATCCACTGTGTACGCTACACAGTTTGATTATTAAATCCATGTTTTCGATAATTTGGAAAATTGGTAGAACAGTGTCAGGTAACAGGTGAGCGGCTCAATATTGTAAATTACTGACCTAACACATGGGATGAATAGTCCCGGGCCTAACACATAGATGACGCTAGTTTTATTACAGTCACCTTTCTCTCAGTTAGTACTAACCTAGTTTGTGAGTTATTGTGCTAAGAGTCACGCTACTTTTGTTAATTTCAAAACAATGGATCAAAAATAATTTCGTGTTTTAATTTTACACTGCTTCCTGATGGGAAAAAATACCGTTCAAGCGAAGCAATGGCTTGAAAAGTGTTATGGGGACTCCGCTCCATCACAAACAACAATAAAACGTTGGTTTGCTGACTTCAAACGTGGTCGTAGAGACACCGATGATGCAGAACGCAGTGGACGTCCAAATGAGGCGGTAACACCAGAAAACAAAAAGATTCACAAAATCGTTTTGAATGATCGAAAAGTGAAGTTGCGTGAGTTAGCTGACATCGTAAAGATATCAAAAGAACGTATTGGCTTTATATAGCATGAGCATTTGACTATGAGAAAGCCCTATTCAAAGTAGGTGCCGCGTTTCCTCACTGTTGACCAAAAACAAGAACGTGTTGATGATTCTGAGGAGTGTTTGGCCATGTTTAAACGTAACAAACCTGAATTTTTGCGTCGATATGTAACAATGGATGAAACATGGATCCATCACTTCACTCCGGAATCAAAACGATCGTCATCTGAGTGGACAGCAAGTGGTGAACCTCGTCCAAAGCGCCCGAAAGCACAACAATCGGCTAGAAAGGTTATGGCCTCGGTATTTTGGGATGTGCGTGATGTAATATTCATCGACTATCTTGAGAAAGGAAATACCATCAACGGTGAATATTATATAGCGTTACTGGAGCGTTTGAAGGCCGAAATTGCAAAGAAACGACCGCATATGGCAAAGAAAAAAATTTTGTTTCATCAAGACAACACACCGTGTCACAAGTCAATCAAAACAATGGCAAAACTACATGAATTGACTTCGAATTGCTCCCATATCCACCGTATTCGCCAGATTTGGCTCCCAGCGACTACTGGCTGTTCGCAGACCTCAAAGAAATGCTCGCCAGTAAGAAATTTCGCACGAATGAAGAGGTTATCGCTGAAACTGAGGCCTATTTTGAGGCAAAAGATAAATCGTTCTACAAAAGTGGTATTGAAATGTTAGAGCGGCGCTGGAATGATTGCTTTGCCCTTGATGGAGATTAGGTTGATGAATAAAGCTAATTTTTAACAAAAAAAAACCGTGTTTTCTTTGTTAGGCCCGGAACTTTTCAGCTCATGTGTTAAAATCAGCCAACTTTGCAAAAGACTTACATATTTATATTCATCTTAACCCTTTTTTGTCGGTTTATAAATACGGATTTCTATCGGCCAGGTGGACTGGAAGGTACTGGCTTTTGTTCTTCATTTGCGAAGTTGATTTCTTCTTATCTCTTTGGCAGGAGTGATATTCAGCGTACTCTGTATACCTTTCAATTTTGATAAGCCAATAATTAGATTGTTTAATCTATGTTTATTACAAAAACAAAAAGAAGAAAGGATCAAAGCGTACTCCCACGCTTTGATTCAAAACTAAGCTTTTCTGATCATATATCTGCTATATGTCTTTTTAATTTAAGTTTACGAGCCTTTGAATAAGAAGTTGTCGTGCTTTCTGTAACATTTTAGGGATATTATGCCCTTGTTCAGCTTAGATTGAAGTATGCTAAGTTACTTTGGTATCTTTACTACACATATTCGGTGGTTTCTACAGAATGTGTCCAAAAAAGATTCCTCAAATATCTTGGCTATAAGGTTAGCAGCACTTACCCTGGTCGTGGTAAAAATAATGGTAAGATTTTTATTTAACCTACTATCCGGCTCTTATGTTGTTCATGTGGATTTTTTTTAATAACATTTAGACACACTGCAACTATCTTGGGCAAATCGTCTGTATTCCATATAGACACCAAGTTGAATAGATATACTTGTAAGCCGCTTAGTTTGATTATAAACAATGGCTTTAAGGCTGTGTTTACTTTTATGAAACGTTTTGCATCACGTTGAAGTGTTTGTTGATTTGTTATTGTACTGCACATAAGGCACGCATCCAATATAACTTCATTAATTGTGTGTACATTGTTCTGGAAGTAATTAGTCACAGTTGAACAGGTGTAGATTATTATTATTTAGTACACGTATTGCAAACTCCAATCTATAATAAACATCCAGCGAAGTATATAACGTATTGGTTTCCATTCAGATGCTCGGTGCTCAATCCTTTTCTGGCTAGTGATGATCCCGTTCTCATGCAACTTCGACTAACAAAAACGTAGTACAAGATGTACAGAATTTTTTCTTTTGTTTCTAAATGAGTACAGCATCAAACTAAAATTTAAAATACGAAGAATAATTTTAGCAACCTCCAATTTACATAATTTAGTACGCCATCTAAAACATTTTGTACCAAAATCGCGCAAAAGATAAAGTTAAGAATTCTGTTTATGCTATCCGTACTCCTAGTTTGCTGAACTGTTTTTCTAGCAAACGTAGACTCAAAAAACGCGAAACTTCGAAAACCATCAAATACTCGCATTACAACTATACGTCGTAACGTTGTTTTAGGGTTTTCGGGCGGAAGTTTATGAATAGTTACTGAAGCCGACGGAGCAGAGTCGACGTCGGGCGACGACAAACTATGTAGGGAGCACTTTTACATAAGTACGTATGAAGGGATTTTGCGCGTGTTGCTCAATAGTTCGCGCACAAGTCTTCGAACTTCTTGTTTTGACATGGCGCTTCAGAAACTCTTAATGCAACGCGTAACGTTGTCTGAACGATAGGATAAATGAATTTGTGTACAATCGCGAACGCTTAAATGTCGACTTTAATTTTATATGCTCTTATTTACATATGTGGACAATGAGTGAGATCGACATTTATTTTGCAAATACTTTATATTTTTGTATATTAAATCTGTAAAAACTTGATAAATTTCTGTTACGTTACGTAATTTACGTTAAAATAATTTTTCTGTCTATATTGTAAAATGGAATTTTTGGATATACAAAAAGGTTATCAACCTACATCTAGATATAACACGTTGTAATACAGGAAATACAGTTTAGGAGCCCCGTCTTCAACGCATGCAGAGGTTGAGTGAAGGCAATTCGAAATCTGCAAATTGTAGATGTGACATTTTTTTTATCGAGATGTTACTGGCTTCTCTTTACTATGGATATAGTAAGAAACAATAGTTTATTTCTCTATGTTTAAATAACAAGAACACGAAGATAGTATCCTTTATATATATACTGAAAACAGGGAAGTATTCTAAATTCTATAATTTCTTAATGCGAGTACTGGGCACGTACACAGCGGTTTAGGATACTTGCCCTAGGATTTGTCGTACTGGAGAGTTATATGGGGACTTTTCTCAGACGCTTCTCCCTGTGCTGAAATATGCGCAGTTTGATACACCTATTGAAGTTCTATTGAGCTACAATATCTCCTGGAGGCAGGTCGTGGGTTTTTACATATAATATCTGTGGTTTTCTCATCATTTAATTGGAGCGGAATCAAGGATGTCATAAAAATATTTTCATTTGTAAGTAGTGCATCTTGACTTTGCTGTTTATACGCGGTATATCCCGAACTGTCAAAATACTTACACAATAAAAGTAATGAACTATCCCGTGTTTCAAGCGAAATACTCATTAAAATGCTTTTACAATTGTTATTCAATAAATTTTGCAAGGGTACACACTTTTTTCGGAGACTGACATTTGGGGTGGATAAAAAAGTTTGTTCCTTTCTAGAACTGTACAATATCGCAGATAGAAATCGCTGGTTAACTCCACCTCTTATTATGTTGGACTGTTCCGTAGTAGAATTTGCACAAGAAATTAGAAGTGCCACGACTTCTTCTAATTAATAATTTGACTGTTGTTTTTCTAGAGACCTCCAGTGAGTTAAAATTCGCTTCCATCGTGATGGGGTTGCTGGAGTCATTTCGTCGAAAAGCCGTGCTCTAGTTGGATTTCTACTTTGTCTTATCTTCATTGATGTCGCAATAGTTAATTAGGCAATCGTCTCTCTATCTTGCTGACGGTTAACCCCCTCTAGTAGAAGAAAAACCAGGATTGCAGTGACGAACCAGTTCAGGAAACTTTATTTCTTCTTGTAACCAGCTAGCGATGAGTTCATCTCCGATCGCTAGCCAACGGAAAGCTTCCAGAAGAAGATGAGTGAGGTCTCCCCGAAACGGTTCCTTCGGAACCAACAACACACGCTGCCAGACATCCGGAAATATTCTTTCACATACGGTGACAGACAAAATATTCGTCACAATATATATATGTGTTGCAGCATATGTTTTCGCAGGTAAAAGATGTCTTGTTATCACATCTTCTTCTTGAGGTTGACTGCAGTCGTAACACAGACAAGAAGATGTATGCGGTTACATCGAAACGTCAGGATGGTTCTTCTAAGAACCAACGCATAACGCGAGACAAAACCCGAGAGGATAACAAGACATATGTATTGTAATGATATGAAATATTGTCCATTATTTATCAATGAACTTTTCTAACTTTTACTGGTTTACCTTTTCCAGAAATTTTCTCGTCACTGTTTGCTGCACGCCGTTATTTTTTATTTTGGTTGTTGTTACAAATTGGAGGTAAAGTACCGTCAGTACTCCTTCTTTATGAATTTTAAATAAAGATATTCAATCTGTACAGGTTTCTTTCTAAAGTTTTACAGATATCTACTTTGGGTATTCTTTAATAATTTATTATTCACAATTCTCTTGCAGAGGAGACGTAAACTTTACTATCGGTTATCATATATATCGCTTTTCGTAAACATATTTTTTATATAAATAAATATTTCAAAATTTCATTCTTAAAAGACGTTTAATGTACTGTACTCACATATTTCAATTACATTGTATAAATATGCATTATTCCGAAATCATACTTATAATCTTCAAAATTTCTTGTACGACGGAAGGATGGCACGACTGGAAGCATTTCCCTTTATAATCTCACACATATCAAGTATGTGTGTACTGTGTGACCTACCATATAGGCTAACAAATGCTTTGCTATGGATATAAAACAAAGCAATAAATAAATATCGTGTCAAAGTCAGACATGTTGGCATCGTTTCTCCTGAGAATAATTAGTTATTTTCTCATATAACTCTATAATTTCACAAAGATTTTCGTTTATATCCAATAATAATGTCTAAAAATCCAGTACAACTTTACGTAACTTTTTGAGGTACTTACCTCACAATAATATGTGAAATCCGGTAAATATGGAGCTTACAAACGCTGTTGATGTTCAGAAATCTAATACCGACGCTTTACGATCGATTTATGATCTCGCTCGTAAACCGCTACTAGATCCCGATGTTAGGCGACAAATGACTGCAGTGGGGTCATCGTGGCAACGAAAACATCGCCTATGTGTTTCCAGAGGTGGAAATCTAGACCTTGGATGTGATTTTCGCTAAGTGTGGTGTGGATATGTGTGTGTAGTAGACCTCTATAATGCTCTGTCCCTCTTCCCAATCGTCAGTCAGGATGATTCCTTGAGCATTCCAGAGCACAGATAGCAAAACCTTTTCAGCAGCCGGCACGATCTTAAATTTGCCTGCAGGTGGAAAATCTCTACTTTGTCCTTTGTTCTCGGGATCATAGTGGTGCACCCATGATTCATCCATGGTCACATACCGATTGAGAAAGTTCTGTTCGTTTGCTTGCTATCTTTTCAAAATATGCTTGCAAATCAACACCCAATTTCTTTTATGATCAATGGTTAACATTCGGGGCACCCATCTTGTGCTCATCTTCTTCATATCTAATTCTTTTGTCAGTATGTTGTGCATCACATGATATGATAAGCCAGTATTTTCCACAATGTCGCCCTCGTACTTTCTTCGAATCCACATTGATTAATTTAATTTAGTTTGGCATAATTTGAACAGGCCCAAGTTCACTTTACTTAAGTATGTACATATGCGTGGGTTTTTAGCATTGTTTTTTTTTCTGTAACTGATATTCTGTTAGACAATGAGCTTTATTATTATCATTATTATTTAATAAATTTTATTTCTGTATTCCAACTTCGTCCCAATTTTCCGAACAGGTCACGTAGTATTCCTAATATTATTCGTGTTAATGATTGATTATATATATATATATATATATATATATATATATATATATATATAAACATCGTTTTTGTTCATTTAAAGTAGGAAAACATAAGAAAATATAGAATAAGAAACGTCCAATTTTTATGGTGACGGTGAAATATTTTTTACCTTTTGCGTCCGATTTCCATCCGAAATAAAATTGACTTGCATCATTCCGGTTTATTTAAATTCCGGGGTGTCTTGTCCTCTTCGTTCGTTTCTTCCAGATAATAGCCGACGTCATACACTGGTACAATTTCGAGTCGTTCGGTTCCATTTGCAAAAATTTCACGTCGTACTTTGATGTCGGAGAACCCGTGGAAGCACTACCGTCAGCCGGAGGCGGTGACGGCGGCGTAAAAAGATCGGAATTGTCGTTGTCTTCGCAGTCGGCATGATGTCGGGGGCAACTACAAAAGGAACGCAATTGTTTTTTACTATTGCCTCCGTCGATGAAATAACAATGAGTCCCGGCGCGTTTGGGACCCGTTTGCTCGATTGACTGGAAAGATTTTTAACTATTCAAGAAGATTAAATTCAATTTACGTTATAGAATAGCGCAATGGCGGAACACAGTGTTGGAAGGTGGTTGCTCCTCGTTCTAGTCAGATTTGATACACTGTTGTAGACAATTTAAAGTAAGGGATTATAAATAACATATCGCTTTTACAGACTTTTGAAAGGATCAAGTATTTAATTTAAATTATGAATTAGCTAGATGTTGTACTAACACGCTTACAAATCATTTTTATATTCTGAATTTGTAATTAGTCACGCATATATCTCTTATTTTAGCGCTTTAGCATATCAAATGCAGCCTTGAACTTAGATATTCGATGATGCGAACAGTAGGTATGGGTAGTAGATGGGGTTTTTGGCAGTAAAATGAAGACTAATATTATCTATATTGTAGACTGGACTTCGTAGAATGAATGGTTATTTAACTTCTAAGCATAAATTTTGATAGCTTCTAATGTTCGTCTTTTCAAAACGGTGTAAACAATCACAGTTTATTTAATTCTATTTGCCTTAGTCCGTAAACAATTCTACACATTAATCTTCAAAAAAATAAAAAAATTCATTATATTTTCGTATCCAGGTAAATAATGAATTGTTAATAGAAAATTATCCCAAATGCGAGGCTTGTCCAGCTTATATAAAATTTCGTCATGCAGAAAGAAGAAGTGGTTTCAAAACGAAAACACAACACATTAACACTGAAACATAAGTCTGAAATTTTAAGCAAATTAGATAGTGGTGTAAGTGGTAAAGATTTGACAGTTACGTATGGTGTTGGTCAATCCACTATTTCAGATAAAAAAAAATATGGTCAGAACTAAAAGGTAAGAAGTGCATTTGTTGTTGTGACTCCGATTGAGAGTTCATTATTTTAACACCTCCACAGTTTTGTTAACCACTGCCCCAGACAACAGAAAAAGACTTAGATGTGCAGAATGCCGAGAAACAAAAGCTCGATTATATTCCTTGTTTAGAACTCGACAATCTCAACATGTTTCAGTTATATATGAAACGTTAGTCGCTAACGCAAGAGTACTGTATCGAGAAATCTACAAAAAAGAGAGATTTCGCAAGAATAGGTTGGTTGGCTAATTAAAAAAAAATATCCAGCATTTATAGTGCAGTCCAACCCTTATTAGAAATATTAAAAGAACAATCGAAAGCTCTGGATTTGTAACTGCGCAAATTTATAATGCAGATGAGGCTGCTCTATGCTGGAAATTACTACCGGACGAGGCAGTAGCTCATTTTGGAGAAAAACAAGCACCTGCATGGACGGTTTTTAAAGAAAAAATAACTTTTTTGGTTTGTGCAAACAACTGTAGATCTCGCAAATTAAAACTATTGGTCATTGGAAAGGTCAACAATCCAAAATCGTTTAACAATGTAAATTTACTTATCGGCTATGGTTTAAAAAATAATCTAAATACTCGGATAACTTCAGTGACTGGTTTAAATATTCTTTTGTCATGCAACTCAGAAAGATAAGAAAGATAACTGTATTGGACATTCAAGTGAAGAACTTTCTAGTGAAGACGTTCAATTTCATCGTATTTTCACCAGCAAGCACAACCGCGCCGGTCCAGTCAATGGCACAGAATCCACTCAACTTGACTAAGTTAGCTGACCGAAAATCACTTTTAAGTAAAATGTTATCTTCAGATGAAGGAAACCTCACTAAGTGCCTTAAGGAATTTAGCTTGAAAGGTGACATTTTGTCATCGTATGCATGCAGTTGGTACAAAATCCTTAGTAAGATGTTTTTGACAAGTATGAGCCGGATGATTTAATTTCGTTAGAAGCTTTAAAACAAAAGCTAATGCCGGTTTCTAGCATGCTAAATTCAGTTGAGGGGGACCATGTTACTGAAAACAAAGTGTTGAACTAGATCCAGATTGATGAGAATTTGCTACTTGTCCAAGAACCTGACGAAGAAGAAAATGCCAAAGGGGAAGAGGAAACAGTGATAAATAACAACATTGTAAAACATGAAATAGCAATAAGAGCATTTGGTAAGTGCTTAAATTATTACATTCTCGCATTACAAAGATAAAACGACGAAGCCTAAATCACAAATAATTACGAATTACTTTAAAAAAATATAGGAATTAGTGCTTTGTATTTACTTGTATTCATAAAATCCAAAATAAGTGCTTTCACGATTTGCGCTTTATATACAAATGAAGTAAAGCATAAAGACCCTAACATAATTATTCCGTAATTCAAATTTTTTGATACTTCGAATCTTCATGATTTTAATTTTCAACGATTTAAAACTGCAATCATCAAGAAAATATTGATAAAATGGTAATCAAACAATAAGAGAGTGCATTAAAAAAATCAATTATTTCAGGAATATAAAGTATAGGTACATTAGATTTATATCTCCGTTAGGGTTTTTAAAAGATCAAAGAAACTTCAATATGTAATCTTCTTAGAGATAACTTTGTATACTAATGAGATTTTTTTAGAAAATGTAAATACTATTTCGTTTTCAAATTATTCCAACAACGAATACGTATTAAAAGGCGTTGTACATCTTTTCCAAGTACGTTTTCAAAGGAAGGTAACCGGCGCACGTCATTGGAACGGAAACAGTTTGATCGACTTTAAACGTATTTCATTCGTACACAACATGTGTAGCAGCGCTCCAAGACATCGTCCTTTCCCGCGTCAAAGAAAACCGACGACGTAATAAAATGACTTGAAAGCGCGCACAGACAGCGAAATGAATGAATACGACTAAATGCGGACGGACGACGACAATCGCAAATGCGATGAGAAAAGTTTTCGAATAGTAATAATGTACGTATTCTATGGGAATCTACACAAACGGTCCGAGCAAATGCTTGTATAAAGATATGTGGCTCTAAAGAAGGTGCAAAAATGATTACATTTCACTCAAGAGTAAGTAATAAGCAGTCATGATTATTAGGGATCGACATTCAGAATACACTGCCTAACACAATTTTTGCTGAATTCTATATGAGATATGTTATTGCGTATCACAAAATTTAATCAAATTTAGCTCTACGTTATACTATGCTCTTTGAAGAATCATTAATGCGGCGAAGTTGTTACGTTAAGTATAACATTTTAATAATTAATTTATTTAAATAATAACATTAGCTAAGAGTATAGTATTTATTTTAATAACCATTATAGTTACAACAGTGCTTCTAAAAACACGAACAACAATCAGGGAATAAATTTTCGTTTGCTGCACCTTTTGCTATGTATTTTGGTTTGGTAGTCCCTTTGACCATCATATGAGGATCTCATCTTCCTTAATACCGAGTTTCCATGGTTTTTTAAATATTGATGAAATCTTTCGCCTTACAGCACCTAAATTTCTGCAAACATATGAAGATAACTATGAAAGAAATGAAGCTTTGTTTTCATGTGACAACTTAGGCGGTGAAATTTTTGAAGCAATGATTTCTGTCATTAAAGTTCTAATTTGAGATCCAGCAAATACTCCAGCTTTATTTTTTTTGTAAGTTAGTCATGGACTTTAACATATTTCTCTTTATAGACCCAATTTCAGCAAACAAAAATTGCGGTAGAAAAGAACGTGACTTGATAGGGAAAATAGGTTTCATATTTGGCATTGGCGAACCTACATGAGTTAAAAGCAAGTGTTAGATCTTAGCCAGTAGAAAACATCATTTGTTTGTCAGTATATTAGTAATTTACTTTCATTTTAACTACCAACGTGAACAGGGAACAGTGAGGGTGTGTGATGTATTTACTGTTACTTGGTAAGTAAGTAGTTGTTTCCATACACGTGTTTTGATTCATGTGTGAAATATGTCAAATCAGGATTTCAAATGTCCTCTATACGTTCTTGGAATTGACGTCATGTAGCCTTCAGTGCCGATCCCTCATGGTTATTAGTTATTATACGGGGTCAGAATAAAGTATGGAACATTGAAAATATCTCTGAAACCAAAATAATGATTTTAACGAAATTCCGGGGAATGGGGAGCATAGGAGCGGCACCGTCATTCAGAAACATTAAAAGTTGTAATTTCAATTCAATTCAATGCCCTCAACACCACTTTTAAAATTTCATCGCTAGTACATTTTGCAACTCGTTTGGAAGCAAGATAGAAGATAGGGGATGATGGTTCAAACTCTTCCATTGCACGTACTATCACGTTCACCAAAGAATGTTTTTGCCAATCGGTTGTTTCGTCCACATATAACCAAAATGTTTATCTTTCAATTCTGCTTTAATCCTTTTTTCAACATAGACACGAATAGATGGCATAAAATTTCTTGATGATGTCCGACTTGATAATGTATAATCTGAATACTTGCTCCAGAAGGAGACAAATGCCTGTTGGTCTGGTAAAGTTAACGGTACATTACATAGAATAAAACATCTATATCAAATATTAATTGTTCGCTGTATCGTTTACCACGGATTGCAGAACAGTGTTTTATACTTTCTGGGTGGCGTTCACACTTCCAGCTGCCAGTACACGTCAAGTAGTTGTTGTATTCTAAATCCGGCATATTCGCTATTACGTTTTCAAAATACGCCGTTTCTGAAACTTGCCTATATGTGGCATTTTCTAAGTATGCGTGTATTGACAAGCATTTACAATGACCAGTCGAATAATACTGAACAAGTGTGCCTTGCTACGGGTACTCGATTCTCCGTGGCACGCGCTTCACCTCTCCGCGTTGTTCTCCGCACGGTATTGAAACCTGTTCCTCTTTGCCGAGACTATTAATTAGCTTAAGTAAGATCTCGCCTTGGTCAAAACTGTACTCTGACATTATTACTACTTCCTTTTTTCGTATGCAAAGAATTGCATCCGTTCTTTTCTAATTTTGTATCTGTATTTATACTTATGGTTGATTGTATTGTGTATTGGTTTACTAAGTATGTCAATAAAAATGAATAATTTAAGAGAACTTCTTTGACAAATCGTTATTTTCATGACTTTAATGAAACGCACAATACTTTCATTAATAAATATACGGTGGCACTTTAAATCTGTCGTCTTCACCATTTCGTTAAAGAAATCAGTTTACCGGCTATCAGTGTATCAACTTTGTTATAAATCTTCATATAAGACGACGAGCGATAAAATAACTTTTTCTTTCAAGTTGGGTTTTAAAACGAGTATCTTTCCATCAGAAACTTTCTTCCAGACATATAAATCTCTATGTATATGATGCTTCAATAGGTACCGTAAATACGGAGCCATCCACTTTTATTATCCACAAGTGTAGTGTGTGTGTCCTCGCCGTTCCCCTTTGCTGTCGTAAAGCGTACGTAACGCCCGGTCGTTGCGTTATTCGACGTAAAACTATGTAAAGCTACATTTGCATGTCAAATTTGCGGCGTAAAGACTTCTATAATATATTTTTCGCTGATAGCGCTTCATGGGCTGAATTTTATTTTATTTAAAGTTTTCTGGACGAGCTCTTTCCGGAACATCGCTGCAGGGGACAGATAGGGGTTGTTGCGCCGGAGAGATGAGGGTTAAGAGGACTCCCCGGGGTGGCATCAACCTGGAGGACTTCATCATCACTCGTTAGCTCGACATCACGGCGTTGCACCGCGCACACTTGAACATTTTCGAGACTTGGAGCGTCAGCCCGTCGACACTTTTCATTATTTTTGACGAACGGCGACGTATTTTTAGCGTTTATACGCTCGCCTTTTGCTTCATTATATTTTTAATTATGTTTTTTCGGGATTCGTCGACCAGGGTTTTGTCTTTTTTTAGGGTAAAATGCTCTATAATTGCGTTGAACGTATATCACAAAGCTGAATTGTTATAAAATGTACTTCTTAATAGATTGCCAGGCGTACAATAAAATCAACTCGCTTTCTTCTCGTAGTAATTTTGAAATTACTGGGGCAGTATATTTGTTGGGGGTTTCTTATATTGAACTAATCATAATTTTTTACATTTAGATTTAATCGAACGTTTTAAAAATCTATTTACCAGATTAATTACTATCTTATGTTCAATTAAACCCGCCGACACATTTGTTGTAGCTCTTGTTCCTCAGCAATTCCGAAAAACTGGTGGTATCAGATTTAATACCACAAACACGTTCAGTTTCATGCAAATGTTTCCTGAGGCATCCGGTATTAAGATATAGCACGTGATTGAGTACTACATATTGTATGTCTAATAATCATGCATAACTAAAAGGCCGCAGCTTTATGGCTGCTCTCAGAATAAGGGTAAATTTGGTCAAATATATAAAAAAATATATATAAAATATATATATTTTTTCCAACCTCCGTTCGTGCCTGTAAACACGAGCGGTCAAAGACGGGAATGCCCAGAAGGTGACTACGCATCTACCCCACTGTAATATCTGCCACTTGCAATGTCATTACACTATTTTCAGCTGCGTTGCAGGCACGCGAACATGGTTGCCACAATTGATTCTCTCGCCAAGTGTGAGTTACGTAGTGTAATTTGATTCACTCAAGCAGAAGGATATAGTGCAGCTGAAATTCATCGAAGAATGAGTTAACAAAGTGGTTTGAGAAAACGAAGATGTACCATCTTTCTCGTTAAAAAAAAATTGGCTGTGAGGGCAGAGTTTCCATAGTACAGAGGAACTTCAAAACAACGTCACGGACCACCCTATATATCTATTCTCTCTCTGAAATATTCAATGGAAATGAGATTCTCCGTGGGAGCGTGGGTTCCTATTGACTGCACCACGTGAAATGGTCAATAACGGATAACAGAGACGGTGATATTCCTTTATTTACATTACACATATACATACAATCATATATATAACAGAAGGTATAGCATGTTGCTCTCCAATATTATTCGATATCTTTCTGCTGTAAGCTACCCTTCAATTTTAATAATGTCACAAATTCCTTGCGATGAAATGCAGAGCCAAACCTGCATATTTGAAATTAGCTTGTAAATATGGATCTGCAAGAGCTTCTCCAATACGTCGTAGAACATACTGACGCTTGTTTGATCCAAGTAATAAGTCGGTCCCTAATACTTATTTCCGTTCATCATCTGTTCAATTTTGATGATCTTTAGCATAGTTGAGCCTTTTTGCTTTGTTGCTTCGTCGAAAAGGGGGGTTTTCTGACAGTTACACACTCACGTAATCTAGATTTCTTCTTCGCGAACAATAACCTCTGTATATTGTATATTTATAATAACAACAACAAAACGGGATGGACAACTTCACTCTACCAGATATTACAAACCGCTTAGCGAAGAACGAAGGTATCTGTTACTATTGGCAAAAAGCACTTATGGCTGCACATTTGGGAGGACATATTCTGTTAAAAAAAAACCATTATTAAAACATATCCACAAAGCAAAAAGATTGCTGTCCCAAGAGCATATCTAAAGGTCAATATTTGAAATTGTTGACTCAAGACCTGGAATTTTCGTTCATCAGCAAGCGGGACGTAAGATTAGGTAATAATAATGCTCGTCTATTGCTTTTAGTGGAACACGAGGACATAAATTTTTGCGTTAGGGGTTATTTTGCTGGTGTAAGAGCGGGTGATTTGGTAAAAATTATTGAAAGTAGTAGTTGGAAAAAAGCAGTAAGTGAAATTACAATTATAGTCTGACCCCCTCAAAATCTTGATTTGTTTCCTGTTGAAATAGGATCAATTGGATAGAAAAATTAAAGAACGACGGTTTCAAAATGTGATGTAGTGTATGGTAATTTTATGTTCGCCTTTAGAAGCAACTGAATTTATAAAATACTCTTATTTACAATTTGAATAACGTAAATAAAGCACTTGTTCATATCTGCTTTGAGTCATTGAATAGTTAACTTGTACAACTTTGGCCTGTATATCGATAATACGCGTGAATTCTTTAACTTTGCTCATTATGATGTTAACTAAACTACTTCAATGGTGAACCAGTACAGGTCGTGCGAAGTATTAAACTGCTCCAGTACATTCCTTCAGGTTGGGGTTTCATTACTGTCGTAGTTAGAGAACTATACACGCTATACCTGTCCGATGCACGACGTCCAACTTGTTATCGACATGCAACTTATCAAAACTTGGTCAGCGTTACGCTTTCTTGCTAACAACGGACCTTTGTTAGCAATTCGAAAGTTTGCTTTGGGAATTGGAAATAATATGTTGTGTATATGTGCATACGTATGCATAAGGGAAAACGCTAGGTATGAAGTAATTTACTTCTTTGAATGTAATGGTAAGAGAGAAGCCGATAATCGATACCAAAGTTGGGAATAATACGTTTTAAAATGGAAACCCAGCGAAGTCCAAAAGCGGAAACCTATTTTGTAAATGTCAAAAGCCATGTTCGATATATACATATTGAGCAGCAAAGAAAATGGCCATCATGAAATATCATAGGCATTTTAGATGCGTCTTTAAGAGGTGGCTCTATTTAGAATCATTTATTTAAAAAAAAATTCTTCTTGACTTGCCCCTTTTTAAGCGTTTGAATTTGTTGTGTTACGTCCTTATACAATTGTAATTGTGCTTTTAAAAAAAGTTGGTTTTACTGCCGTGGTGTTGCTGATGATGTTCTTTGTATCTGTTTCGATTGTGTAGTCCTCTTCTGGAGTGGTAAGTATTCGATTTTTTAAGTTCTTTATTATAATTTTTGATTTGCACTTTCACCTGTTGTTCCAGTCTTGGCCTGGTAGTTAGCATCGTTTGAGATGCTGCGAGATTGGTTCTGTACTCTTTCCTGTTTCCTATTTTTTCCATTTGTTTAGTAACCAATCAAATTCTTTTATTGAATATTCTTGGTTTCAGTAAGTGTAAAGTCCGTTTTTCAGTATCGTTTGTGAAAATACAAAATAAAAATTATTCGTGCGTAAAAATTTAGGAACAAACAAGTTTGTACAAATACTGATTTGCTTCTGCTTAACTACGATAAATGATATGGTAAATGTAGAATGAAAAATTGTGTGACAAATTTCATTTCAGAAATGTGTTTTACTTCGCCAGAGATATGTTATCAAAATAGTGTATTTTGTGCGAAAAGTTGTGTGAATTCTATATTCGGATTTTATGTGATCATTTTACACAACGAAACGTTGAAAGTTGAGGAAAAGCTCTATTAGTTGTTTGTACGGTACTGCGTAATAGAAATTAAGGTTAAGATTAAGTTTAAACGGTGAAATATTGTAACTTGGTATGCACAAACAGAAAAGAAATAGTTTCGTAAAGTGAATTTCTAGAAATTACTGAATCAAAACAAAAAGATAATGGCAAGAGTTGTTTCGTCTTTTACGGTAAATCTATAATAATTTCTTCAGTGGGGTTTCTTGCCACGATTAATATTTCGAGAGGCTTCCAGAAGAGTTTCATAGTTTCGGAAGAATTACGGCTCCCTACTTATCCAGCCATTACAAGGGCCCTAAGTTAATACTTTATAGATGCTGACTGATATAGATATAACCAAACATTTGCCTACTTAAGCGAGTGCAAACTGAAATTAATTTACTGTCTGCAAACAGCGCTTTTTCAATGGCGGATAATTATCGTGGTTTCCTCCCTCTTCAAGAACGGAAGGGAGCTCGATTTTAGCTACTATAGTCCGTCCCAACCTCCGTATTCAGTATACGTCTTATGGGAATTTGTTTCATGGTTGCCAAATCATCCGATCGGCTGTACATTACTATTTCCGGTTAATTATTTGCAATTTCACCCGATCAATTCATAACCTTTATTAACGTTTATTGACGTTGAAGGTGCAAAATTATTGACATTCATATGACATTTTGCTTATTATTTTATTAAAGTAACTAACTTTTAACAGAGTGCATAGCGACTTCGCTGCACGTAAAATTATAGGAAAAAATACTACAGATAAAATAGTTATATCTCAATATTTATTAACAATACTATACACACATCTATAAACAAATATACATATGAACGATATCTATGCAATGTACAGTGAATATTTGCTTCGATATTGGGAAAGCTATGCAATTTATTAAATTAAAAAGAAGATGATCCTTATATATATACAAATAATAGTTTCCACTTTTGTAACAAAAAAGAACTGGAGTCATAGAAATACGTATATGTATAATACAATAATATTTAAGAAAGGAATAGCAATTACACACATATATCTATGTCTTACGTTAATTTTCTAGTCAGTCGAAGAATCACTTTGATCTTCAGATGATGACGAATATCTTACGTGAATAATAAATTCTTCGATGTCGTCTTGCAAATTATCCACTATCCACATTTCCTTTTCAATATTGTTTACATGTTTGATGTAGTTTTGCCAATTATTAGTTGTTACAGTGCTATACGCTCGTCGAATTAATTGCTCCATATCTCTTACCTTAAATGTGGTATTATTCATTCTTACGTAGTTTTTAAGTTGTGCCCATACCCATTTCAATGGGATTTAACTCGCAATGGTAAGGTGGTAATCGAAGAACTTCATGACCTTTTTCTTTTGCAAATTCGTCAATCCTACTTTTATCATATTGCGGTTTAATTTGTGACACGCAATACAGTAAGTCCCTTTTTAGCATATCGGTACTGATTTGTATTTGTTTTTCATTGAGCCAATCAATGATCTCGTTTTTCCTCCATGCTGTTGTTGGAATTTTCTCCAATTTTCTGCAGTGGTAGGAAGCATTATCAAGAACAATGACTGACTTCTGTGGTATATTTGGGAAGTAATTTATTTATAAACCAATCCTCATACGTTTCTGAATCCATCTCATGATGAACATCGGCAGTGTTTTTCTTGCAAAGAAATGTATATTCAGCACCAGGAACAAACCCATTATCACTGCCTGCATGAACTAATGCAAAACGAGGTCCTAGCCCGGTTGGTGATTTCAAACCAGTGCTTAGTCCTTGAATAAGAGCTTGTCGACTACTTTGAATAGCAGTATCTGTCAAGTTTTATTTACCGTATGTCCTGTATTCACCGCATGACTCATCAGTGTATATAATAGTTCGACCTGAAATATAAAAATTACAGCCATGTCAAATAGCAAGAGGTAAATTTTACCTTCTTCTCTAAATTTCTTTATATCTCGAATGTATTTGTGCCTCCATCTAATAATCTCATCTCGTTCTATGAGTATACTTTTTCGTCATACTTTTTTAAATTCAGAAGCCCATATCGTGTAACAATCTATGAAAAGTTGTTCGACTGAAGTTAGGGAGATCATCGTCAGCATTGACAGTAGTAAGAATTGTATTTAAAGTAGGTGGTATATTCTGTATAAAATCCATGCACTTTACGTCGAATAGCTGCTTGCGTGTTCTCACCATATGTATGCAGTCGATCATTTACTTGTATGCCCTTCCTTTTTTAGGTTTTTTGGACTTGATAATAAACCATTTTGTTGCTCCTGTTTTACATGATATATTGCACGGTCTGAGATGCCCAAAGCTTTACTTGCTTCTCGAACGGCAGCACTCACATTCATTGATTTATTGAAATAATTGAAAACATTTGCAATCATACACTTCTCCTTACGGTTAAATTTGTCTCCTCTGCGCCGTTTTCTTCCTATAGGCTCCATTAATGTAGTGAAAACTGTAATTACATTTATATTCTGTTATAACATTTATAAAAATAAATAAAAATACCCATATTACCCTGTGCACGCTTGAAAAAGATAGAAGTGTTCTGAAAAGAACAATTTGTACAACTATATAAGCAAATTAACAATTTAACGAAATATTTCAAAACAAGGACGATGACGATTGACAGTTGATGCTAATAGACAGATAGTATACAACTGTTGTCGACGCCGACAGCATATGTAAATAAGTTGCAACATAGCAACCGGTTGTAGAGATAGCGCTAATGACAGCAACCAAGGATAGTAAGAGATAAAAGTTGCTATTCTATCCCATACTGAATACGGAGGTTGGGACGATCTATAGACGCAAGGCGTTCCCCTCATCTATCGAGACGCTCATAGCTTATCATCCGACGAATGGAGAATTCGAAACGTGAGTTGTTGTAGGGTAGAATAAATAGCTCTTACTAGATAGTGATTTAATTATGCGATAATGAGGATTTGAAGTTTCGTATTACAAAAAGCTTAATGATGTAAGAGGATGAGATATTAAACCAAACAGTCATAGCTGTCTCGTTTTACTTAAGTAACGAATACACTTCATGAGATAATTAAGCGTAATCGGCCTGTGGTTTATATCAACATGAATTTCCAGGAGCAAGTTTCCCGATTATACTGGCATTCGTAGTATGGATTGCTTCATATTTCGTAGAAGAATGTAATGGAAATGCATATATTATATTTCAAGAAAATATGAAAGTATTTAATTTTCTAATTACTAATTAATATCTAAAATAGTATTCGTGAACATAGTGCAAGGATATTGAGATTACAGCGGAACTACTTGTGAAAATTTTATTGCAGTAAACTCCATTTACACTCCAACTAATTTGTGTGGTGTGAATTATACAACCATACAGTTCTTGCAATCGTTGTGTTATAATTTTGGCGCAGTTAGTGAATTTGAACCTGTTTTTATGGCTCAACTGAAATATGTCGTTAAATCAATGAAAAGATGGGAAGTACAGATTATCCAAGCATGATTATTAATGCATATCCTTTTACCGAATAAATACTATTTCAAACGATTAATTCATCGTTTCATTAGATGTCTAAATAAATTGAGGAACATCAATAATAGTAAGTGTAATATTGAAGTTAGATCAGTTAATTTGCTGCTGACAATAGAAAAAATTGTTAAACGGATCGTTAAAGAACAACTCGAGAGGTACATAGAAAATCAAAGAGCTCAGTATACACGTGCATCTAAGATAGCAACCGTAAGGGAATATTTGCATGCGCCTGTGTTTAGCCGTTCTTTCTAAACTCCTGCTTAGGTTTAAGCGGAATGTGCTGCGGTCAAGATTTGAGTTCTTGCCCTTCTTGTTCCGCTTGCTATTTTTGTTCTTTTCGTCCTTCTATCCTTTTTGTCCATCTTGTCCTTCTTGCTCTTCTTGTGTTTCTTGGTTCTCTTGTCTTTCTTGTTCTTCTTGTCTTTCTTGCCCTTGCTATCCTTCTTCTTCTCCTTCTTCTCCTTCTTCTCCTTCTTCTCCTTCTTCTCCTTCTTCTCCTTCTTCTCCTTCTTCTCCTTCTTCTCCTTCTTCTCCTTCTTCTCCTTCTTCTCCTTCTTCTCCTTCTTCTCCTTCTTCTCCTTCTTCTCCTTCTTCTCCTTCTTCTCCTTCTTCTCCTTCTTCTCCTTCTTCTCTTTCTTCTTTTATTTAAATATACTCGCTTCAAGAACTTTATTATGCTTAGTGATGGTTAATTATGTTTCAGAAGTTATGTTTTGTGAAATTAATGCTTGCAAACTGGACAAATAAAATAAAAGAGTGACAATAAATTTGTATCGGCTTTTCTTAAGATTCAAAGAACCTTTGGAGCTATTAACAAGGATTGTATGTCAAAAATATCTACAATTAGAAATGAAGGGATCTGTTCTTCTTTCAATTTTAAACAAACAAGCCTATAGTGTCTATATACATCACGCGTAGTTATCTGGAAGTTTTTGTCTTTCTATTCCATGCAATTAAGTGAACCGCAGTTTTATATTCACTGTGAGTCTGTTATTCATTAACAGTAGCTATGAAAGTTTTTGTTATTAGAAAAAGCATTTTGGAGTTTCGGTAATCATGTCAGGTAGATTAATAAATTTTGACAGTGATTGATAAAAATGTTTGTGCAGGAGTCATTTTCGACAGCGCAAAAGCGAAATTTTAGTTTAGTTGAATATTATGCCGGACTGCATTCAATCAAATTTTGCTAAGCGGACACCGTTTTCTACTTAATATAAATGTTTGTCGACGTCGCAACTGTTAATACTTTCAATTTAGCCATCCTTGTCAAAAACTGATTCGTATGTAAATCCAAAACTTCATTAATAAACAACGAAACACCGGAAGCTTTTTATATCACCGAAAATTGAAAGGTCGATACTTTCCTGCTTGAAAAACTCTAACCTCGTCGTCGGCCGAAGTGTCGGGCTGCCAATAAAAGTCGTCTGTTCGAATTCGGTAAATTACTTTTAATGCAACGATGGTGCTGCGCAGGTATATACAGATCCCCGACGATATTTTGGATCGTCCATTATTCATAGTCCGTATTATTCCTGCAGCGGCGAACTTCTGACAATCATGCATTAACAATTCAAATTCGCCCGGGATCGGCAGCTTTACCGATGCGTAGTCGCAGGTAGCATGTATTAGGTTTGGTATGGCCGAGTTCCATCGTCATTGAATCAATATGTTAAACTTTCAATTGACAGAGTATTTGGAGAGGTAACAACAGTTGTTTTGGCGATACGGCGTAGTGCTTCAATATGACGTTATTATTGCATGAAAGTCGTTACTTTGGATCACAATTTTATAAACACAGCATCATCCATTGTTAATTTATCATCTGTAACTAAAGCTGCATGGCGAAAAATCATTTCAAATTATCAAAAGATAGCCCCTGCCAAGTATTAATAGTTTTGTTGTTTCAACTATTTAATCGCGAAGTTGTCTGATATGTCACACAATATGGAAAATCACGTGAACATTCTTTGTTTTGGAATCCGAAGATTTAGGGGGCGTATGCAATTTCTCTATTTCCATTCTGTAAAACTTCGTCAAAACATTTGATTCAACTTCATGTGATTATATTTTTAATGCCCAAGCTCTGAATATTAAGAATTATAAGTTTTGTACTGGGAAATGTGTAAAATGGTACATCGGAGGTCGTGCTTTCCTTCAATCTTAAGTGAGAGTTACGTTTGATATGGCGTGCATTTTCGCCGTTGACGTAATACCCACAAAACCTGGTCTCTAGTATCCCTGTTTTTTCCAGGGGCAGTAGTAGTGAGCAATAGATACACCGAGAAAAATGAAGTGTTTATTTCAACAGTCTTTGCAGTGCTAAGAAATAAAACAGTAAATAGCGTTATTTTTAAAGAAAAAAGTTATTTTTATTATTCGTTTAAAGTTCAAAAAGTTAAAATAACAGTGTTGAAGCTTGTTATTAATTTAACAAAATATGCTGTTACTTCAATTGTTAGAGCAATGCCCTCTTTTCAATTTTAAACCCAGTGAACCTATCATAATCATACTGTTAACTTAATTGCTTTATCACATTCCGACCAGCTTGAACAATGTAAGATGGTGGTAGTTAAAGATATTTTGCAAATATTACCACAAAAGTAATTCGCCTTTATTAAATTGGTAGCTGTGTTGCTTTAGCCTCTTTAGCTGCGTGTACTTGCAGCTCTCATTTTTTCGAAGGTGACGAACTTTGTTCATATCTTGACACTAACCTTAGTTAGCTAATTAGCTAACTAAGGTTATATAATTAAGATTTAATTAAATCTTAATTATATAAACATTTCTATCCTTTAAAATAGACACTCTCTTATAATATACATATGTTGTTTTTGTAACATGACGCACATCTTGGCTATCAATAATGTGTACAAGTTATACCTTACTTATAAGTAAAATATTGAATCGGATACTTATTATGAACTAAAATAATTCAACATTTATTTTTCAGGGTAAACTATTAGATAACTAATGTAATGTAGATTTAATTCCCAAAATTCCTTTTCGTCCTTATTATTAACAAAATTCCTTTCCTTTTGAAAAAAGAGTCCCTCAAACAACAGGACGAGAATGAAGTTAACCCATCGAAAGTTTATATCATCCATTTCAATATAATCAATGTAAAATTTTATATAATAATACTTAATACGCACGGTAAATAGCGAACATAACATCCAAGGCCTACATTTCCATCTCTAGAAACGCATTCGTTGTCAGGATGACCTGTCATTTGTCACTTGTCAGAATCTAGTATCGGTTTACGAATGTGACAAACAACCCGCGAGACAACTGAAGGTTAGCGTCGGTAGCTAAGACAGAGCATCAAGAGAGTTTGTGCGCTCCTTATTTATGCGAATTTCGCAAGTTATTTTGAGGAGAATACTTCAGAATTTATATAGAAGTGTGGTGACTGTGTCGCCACAATACATTACCCGGTTACCGGGCGAATCACCGCTGATCTTGCAGAAAACCTCCGATATCAACCGTGGGCCTTTCATTGTCAGCGTCCTATTGCGGAGATAGAAGTTTCGCCGATCTAGACTACCAAAGTGGGTGTGTGAGTACAAAAAGAAAAGGACTTTATTCTTGTTAAAATTTATTTATTAAATCAAATATAAATCAAATTTAAAAAAAAGGGTCTATTAGCTACCAAGGGGTTGTGATAGGTATTTGTCAAGAGCACTATCCGATGTAAGTCATATAGCCTAAACTATATAATACATTATTATTTTTAAATTTTACCTATTCTATTTTCCTCAATAATTTAATTCGAGTCGTCTAAATTTGTTTTCCCTGATAAAAGAATCCACTCATTATAATATTTTACGAAACCTGAGAATTGTCACTACAATATATAACACAGAGGTCGTGAGTTCAAATCCTACAGTGACTGATACTTTTTTTAGAAATTTACAACGTTGATAAAATGCAAGTGTGTACTTTTTGAACATTCGTGGTTGATTTTGGAGTACCATCGTCGGAATATCAACTATGTGGTGGGCTCACTACCATTACTGGACCTCTGCACATCTATCAGTACCGGCACCAGGGCAGTTAATATTTGACTTTTGCAATGGTAAAGAAGTGTAACCGGTGCGTAGCAGCGTAGTAAGTGCTTTCATTCCTACGTCTCATCATATTATTGGAATATTATCCGCCTCTGTACACATCTATACTGTGGCACGAGCTTTGCGAACCTTACTAATGGGTGTTTAATTATAAAGGAAAAAGTTTTGACACTATATAAAGTGATCAAATATGTAATATAAATTAGCAATGTATCCGTTACTTGGGAAGTTTTCGTTAAAATATTAAAGATTTCGCAGCTATTTACTGATGATTATCTCTGAATACGACGGAAATGCTACAAATGCGCATTGCGTTACGTATCGCATCGCGCCAAGGGAAATCCCCAAAATAAGTATAGCCGATTCGATTTCATCATTTAGAAACCCAATCGCCCAATAAGTCGAAAACGATGAGGAGAGGGTTCCCTTCGACGAAATCTTATGAATATAATTTCATAAAAGGTTAGAGAGCACACGAAGGAACGGGACGGCGGAAGAATCGTCCTCGCTTCGAGCGACCGGGTTGAGGAATCAGCGATGCCCAATTCTCATTACACAAATTGCTGATGGGAGTTCGAATGGACGTAAGATGGAAACAGAGGGGGAGAATACGGTGAAGAGGAGAAGGAAAGGACGTACCGGTGGCCGACCAGCGGCATACTGTGAAATTTTGTATTGTGTATAGTTTTTTAAATTTGTCTAGAATCGCAGAATTATATAAAAGATATCGCATTTGATGATAGCGCCAACGCCAATAATATTGATCTTATATAAGCCCTGTCGCAGTGAAATTGGGTGAACCATTCAACATATGAAATTTGTGAGTTTGATGTTACACCCAAGAAAAAAATTGTTTGAAAATATGCGGTTCTTGGTTTCTATATTTTATTAGAGTATTTTTGAAAACACTTTATAATAAGAGGGCTGTTAGTTTCCACCTGCGATAGCCTATAAAAACAAGTGTGCTCATGCAAAACTGAACGATTATTGTATTCCTATTTAATCGGATTTCATCCTCATGTATAGTTAAGGTGTCTAGTATTATTGTGGACAAATAGTCTGTTGTCATTAAAATATTCGTAGGATTAGTATCATTAAGTATGTTTAAATATTAGAGTTAGTGGAAATCCCGGCAATGTCCCTATTTATTTTATCTTCTGAGTATTCATTTGTAAATCCCTCATTCTCATTTAAGGTATTATTGCTAGGGTTTCTAAATACGATAATGATATTATCGGTAATTATTTAGAATGCTCATTATTGCAAGGGCATTCAGGTAGTTCTGTAATTACCGATAAGACAAACCAAGGCTATTTAAACTAAACACAAGACAATTTGAATCGAGTACATCGTGAAGCTATATCAAAGAAAGTTATAGTGTTAGATACAATATTAAGAAACAGAGTATACGTGTATCTACACAAATCAGTCATAGTCATAGAAACAATCAAGTCACAGTTTTATACATACATTAAAAGGAGAGTGTCACGTGTATCTCCACCAAATCAGGATATAGTTTTATATACAATATTTAGATGTGAATATAGTTTCAATTCGTCGATGAGCGGGTTAAATCCTCATTCAGTGTAATAAGTGTGTCTTGTAACTAAACTGTAAATATAGTGTACATATTGTATTTACTAGTTTCATTAACAACATGTTACAAAGAAAAATACAACTCCTTCAAACCAGGAAGAGTTCGTACAAAGTGTGAATAACAAAATTAATTGATTTATTACCAAAAGTTATGTACAAACATGGTTACTTTTCTACATAATCACCGTGAAGATTGATGCATTTGCCATATCTATGGACGAGCCTTCCAACCCCTTGTGCATAGACTGCTGCCGCCAGTGAGTTGAGGCCTTCCGTTACAATTGTGTACACAGTTGATTTTGAAATTTCATCCTCAACTCACTGATGGTAAACCGCTGCTCTTCTCGAATTATTTTATCAACTCATTGAACAATGTCTTTTGACGCGACAGACTTGTGTCTCTGACCCCCTTCATCATGAACTTCAGCTAGGCCTACTTTAAACTTCCTACACCATTTACCCATAAAGTTTTTGCCGTATACTTGGCTCAATCTTCAACGAATTTCAGCTGTCCTATTCCCTTTCGCTCGAAGGGATCGAATTACACTACGCAACTCGCACTTGGCAAGAGATCTAATTGTAGCAGCCATGTTTTCGTCTTTGCAACTCACAATCAGCTGAGAATGGCCTAATGACGTTGCAAGTGGCAGATATCCCCGTCTTCCACCGTTTACGTGACTGTTTACAGGCACGAGCTGGAGTTGACAAAAACGGCCCTCGTATATTGATCTCCAACTTGGCTATTTTGTACAATAATTTGATTTCAATAAAATACATGACACCAACAGTTTAAGCCGCTGGGTTGATTTCTCGTTATTACATTGGTTGCTTTGAAACTTATGATAATATTTTATGTTTCAACAGTTATAAACAAACCGAGAGCGAAATTTCAGGACATATTCGTGCATTCGGTACTCTTAACGTAAAAAAATGTCTCGTGGTAAAGCTGTTTATGATGAAATAAGGAATAATAATTTACTTGAAAAGACAAATCTGCTGCGCAACTCGCTGACAGTATTAATGTCTGAAGAAATATTATTAAACTCTACAAAAGTACCGGATCCGTGACTTAGAAACAGAGAAGTGGCAGCCGGTCACACTTTTCTGGTGCAAACGTAAGAGTTCTGAGAAGAATTATCATGCAAAGTCATCGGACTAATTATGGCGAATTAAGAATTTTATGGAATCAGAAAGCGGATAAAAGCTTTCCAAAATCAACTTATCACAAAATTGCCTGAAAACTAGGATTTAAGCTCAAATTGTTTCCGTTTTTTCACGGTTTACAATTCGTAGGCCTTTACTAACAAAAAACAAAACAAAAAAGCAAAAAAAAACAAAAAAACGAAAAACAAAAAACAACGCTTGGTCGCAGACTCAATGGAACTCAATTATATGGAATCATGAAGTATGCGTTGGTGATAGTTGAAGTAGAATCTTAAGACCCAAAGACGAAGTCTTTCAGATTGACTGCCTTAAAAGGAAAGTTAAATTTCCAAACTCCATTATGATTAGGGGATCCATGTCAGCTGAAGGGGTCGGCAACTTGCACTTTATAGACAGCACCATGAATGTTAAAAAATATATTAACGTCTCTTAAACTAATCTAAAAACATAGATTGGAGAAATGCGTTCGCTTGTCATACGGCTAAAACAGTGAAATATTGGATCTCAGGAAACAAAGTGGGTGCCAAGCAATCCATATCTTTCGTCGATCGAAGCTTTGTGGCATAACATGACGAAAAAGCTCCGATGACACGTGCAAGCTCTCACGAAATTTGGGGCAAATTTGTAGGAATTTTTAAACTTGATGATTAATATTTATATTATTATATTTAAGAGTTCTTGTTAAAGAAATGAGAAAGAGGAAAGATCTTTAAAATGTTTCACCGACAGTAATAATAATTAAAAAGGGAAGAAAAAAGGTAATGTTAAGGAAATAGTAAGGGTGCTTTTAATATCGAAATCCCACGACAATACGAAAATGAGAACAATAGCTGTTATATAGCGACATTGTTGCCTTTAAATATTTTCTTCTTTGTTGTAAATATAATACTCTAGCTACATACTTTTGTTGTCTTCTTTGTGTTGTTATTAATTTTATCTGTTTGACGGATTATTTCTGTTTCAACGCGCTAAGATATATATGAATTTCCCGACTTGTTTTGTGCTGTTATTATCTAGGTACTGTGGTATTCATATCTTTATTTATATAACCTCAGTCGTTGTCACTTTCGCTTTACCAGCGTTAGCGTTGTTTTTTCAACATTTTTCTTTCCTGTCACTTTCGTATACTAAAATATGCTTGCAAGTTCTCCTTAACTTTTCCATTTTTCATATGTCACTTTCGCTTTACATCGCTTACACGCTTTAAAAGGTAAATGAGAATGTAGAAGAAATTTTAAAGAAGTTGTTACACTATTTGCGCTATTAAAGTAATTAGATACATTTCTAAACGAATGTGTTAAATGTATGTAATGACATAGTCGAATGGAACAAAATTATTTTGTTACTGGGTAATGTGTAATTAATGAATTACTGGAAGTAGCACAAAGAAAGCACTGGACTTGTCGATGGTGTAGATGTCAGAAACCTCCCTTATCGAGAAAGAATAAGAAGAAAACGCTAGACTGCCAAAAATCATCATAAGTATTGGATATCTAACGAGTGACAACGTGTTGTTCGGACCGATGAGTTTAAGTTTTACTTTTCTGGATAAAACAGCGAATTTGTATGCGACAACGTAATGGTGAAAATGTATTGAAAGATCATGTAATGCGAACTATCATACATGCAAGTACTTACGAGGGAATGTTTTGCCACCAAGTAAGACTGGGAATTGCAAAAAACTGAGAGTAAACTGGTGAAGAGTAACTAAGGGAAGTATTTGGATAGTGCTGTGCGATATTTCCTTCAGTAGAATTGAGTTCATTTTCTGGGAGGATAATGACCCAAAACATGTTTCAAGATTATGGTTCAGAGATTTCTTAACATACATGCAAGAGGGAAGAACATTGATAACAATGGTTTGGCTCTCACAACGGTTAGATATGTTGCTCATCACATTTACGAGGTCTGGAAACCTTAATTGTGGCAGCACTGTGTCACTGCTAACATGTATTATCAATATATATTAATGTTCTTGACATTTGTAGATTATATTGATATAATATCAAGTTTGTATCTCAAAGTGTTGTTGTGCTGTGGCTAGTCCTGGTGTGTCGTGATTATTCATAAAAATAGACCCCGCAGAACAAAGAGCCGTAATAAAATACCTCAAGGAAGAGGGAATGATGCCAACTCAAATTCATAACGACATTATGATAACTATTGGTGAATCTGCAGTTTGTTATGATCTGGTCAAACGCTGGTGTCAAAATTTTAAATGCGGAAAAACAACCTGTGAAAATCAATATGCCGGCGGTCCTCCCATAAACGTAACAACAGACAAAAACATTAACAAGCTATACGATATCGTACTGGAAAACCGACGAGTGCATATCAGGGACGTCGTGGAAGATACTGGTTTATCATATCATGTGATGTACAACGTACTAACTAAAGAAATAGAAAGTTAGGGCACGGTGTGCTGTTCCACCAGGATACATACATCTGGTATTGTTATGGCTACTATACACCAAGCAGGCTTTGAACTAATGGAACACTCGCCATATTCGGCGGATCTGGCCCCTAGTGATTGCCGGTTGTTCCTCAAATTAAAAGAAATCTTAGGTGGGGCAAAATATTCCATTAAATATGAAGTGATGCAAGCGGTAGAGAGGTGGTTTGCAGAGGTCGGATAAAAATTTTTCCAGGAGGCTGTTGAGATGTTGGAGCACCGATGGATCAAGTGCATTAGTGTAGAGGGAGACTATGTTGAAAATAAAAAATACACTATAGTTTTACTGTAAGGGGTCAGGGGTACAGCATAGAGATCCACCCTCGTATTTCACTGTATTATTATGACGGTTTCGTTTGTATAAGGTTAGCGGTGTAGCGTAATATTTTGCGTAAAAGTTGTGTAAACTTCTGCTTTAAGAATTAAGTACTCAGTGCGTTCCAAGTCACGCCCTCTTTCAATAAAGGCACAAAAATGATACGCATCCCATTGCAGGTTATTTTCTAGTTTAGTGTGACGTAATGCTAAATAATTAAAATTGCCTGTTATGTTTCTAAGGTATTTCCGTTAATCACTTATCTTGGTTCACACTGTATATTTGCTTGATTTAAGAATTTTTTTCTCTGTGTGTATAATCGGGAATAGCGATTGAACTAATTACTATTGAATGGTCGATTGACGAAGAAGTAAATTTAGTCAAGATCAGCGCGATTTAGTAGTAGGTTTTTCGTCATGTTCTTGTAATCAGTTACCATTGGTTTGGTACGCGTAGCAGACGGGCGAGCTGATTTGAACACCATCCCTTCTTATACGTGTAAACGTATTGAGTAGGAAATCTCCACTTTCCATTACGGAATACAAAAGTCCTCTCGGCCTTTCTTATACGTCCTTCCCTTGTGCTCTTTCGCATAAACAAGCGTACCGCTGCGCACCGTACTTCTCATTATTATTATTATTCCCTCTATTTTTTCTCATCCTTTTATTTTGCGCGCTATATTCATGCGGCCGCCGCTATTTCGCCTCGCTGATGCCAATTGAGCAAATGGAAAATCAGAAGAGAGATCCCTTTATTTTTATATTGCGTGCTCGAGGTGATTGTATGCTTTTTTTTGTTCTCCCGCCTCCTTTTCGTTTGCTGGTTTTCTTGCCCCTTTTCCCTTACCCCTTCTACCAACTCCATTCCGTCGGCGTTCTTTTCTTTTTTTTTTTTCGTTTCGACGCTGCTGTCGTTTTAGTCGCCTTGGTCGACGGTTGTTTATTTTGTAACGCGATGATTGCGACGGTCGAATTCTTCACGAGGGCGGACATAATTAAAGCCTATTAGTCTTTGATTTACCGCGCGTGTGCTGTTCGTGGGTATTTCTCAATAATGGAACGCGGCGAATAAAGGATCAACTTCTCATGCAAGAGGAGAGAAAAAAAAAGGGAAATTGAGATTGTAATTTCCGTTCTTTTGATGATATTGCATGACGTCGTCGCGGATCGATGGCGGCGTTAACCCCTTATATATTTTGTTAAAGAATATACTTCTATACTGGAACTTTTGGATCAGTATTGTATTTCATATTGTATAGAAGATTTATAACACTTTCAAAAAGAACTTAGTTAAAGCTATAAAGAGTTAATGAATTACAAATTACCACGAGAGATTTGTACGTGCAGATATATTCCCTACTACTGTTTTAACAAAAAGAATAATTTATTGTAATTTGAGGTAATGCGTTACGTTATACGAATAATTCGCGATAGAGAATAAAACTTACTTCATTATCTTTAACCGCATTTTAGCTCGAAGGATGTGATGTTCTCCCAATTTGAAGAATGCGAATAAAACGATAACGATAACTCTGTTTAAGTATCGTGCGCATAGCGTTGCAATATCCATAACAAGGATTATTTGATTCATTTCAAATGGGTGTCTTTCGAAAAGCATTGAAAGCATTCTAATAAAGCCAATTCAAGAAACTAACTCATAAAAACAAAATCTTGAATATCAATCAAATTTATTTTGATTGCAAGAACTGTGGAACCGTATAAGAGGCATAGGTACTTGGGTACACTCCACATCACACAAATTAATCAGTTATTCGGAGCAAGGTGTTTCAAGATACATGTATGTTCTAGGAGTTCTTAAATTACCTACTTTTTACAACCTATGGGTTACATATAATTAAACGAAACTGTATTTTTCGCAAAATTAGATGTCCATGCTACTTTTTTATGTTGTCACCGCCACTTGTCGTACCGTTTCATCAACTTTCCTATGTCTACGATCCTAGAACATAGTAGCCATAATTTTTCTGGTACTCAAAATTTGATTTGCTTTTTTCGATTTCGTTGGGGATTGCGCATGATGCTATTGCATTGATTGGTGCTTTGTTTCTGGTGTGAAATGTGATGTCCAAGACTCATAATCAGTGAGAGATGTCAATGTAGCAGCCATTCGTTTTGTTTTGTGTTCGTCTCACAAAATTCGAGGATCCCACCTGGCACATGTTTTATTATAGCCTAAATCTGCACTAACAGTTTCGCACAACACAGTTCTTGAAGTTTCTGGAAAGAATGAGTGCAGTTTACTAATTGTGAGACGCCTATTTTCTTCGATTTTTGTTTCAATCCCAGCTTTGAGTCCGTCAGTCAGCACTGGCGGCCGGCCTAAGCGATCTTCATCGTGGACATTCTTCCGTCCGCCATTAAACATGATACACAACTTTCGAACTGACACACTTTATCATAGCCCAGATCTTTACTAACAATTCCATATAACACAGCTCCTGGAATTTCTGGAAAGGATAAATGCAGTTCACTAATGGCGAAACGGCCATTTTCTTGGATTTTTGTTTCAATCCTAGCTGTGAGTCCGTCAGTCACCACCGATACACCACATTCGAACTGAAAACTTCGTTCATCACATTACCGTAGTTATCTGTCTATAAATTTCGACGCGTTTAAAAAGCGGATAATACTGTGCACCTTACACTTGGCGGGATCGTCAATTTTGTCACATATTTTAAAATCGCAGAGCTAAGCAATAATCAACCGCATTGGATCGTAGCTACCACAAAACTGAAGCAGATGAGTGCCAAGGTCAGTGGTGGTGGTGGAACGCGGTCACGTGCGAAAGCAAACCGTTGTTTACTTTCTGAACAGTTCTTGTAGATCTGCATTTCCTAGAAAACAGCGCACCCACTTATTTTTCTAATCATTTATTTATTTAGAATTCAGAATGAGTTCCAAATAGTATATTTTAAATGTACATAATTTACAAAGTGAGTTTCATATAAATTTAATAATTGATGATTCTAAAACAAGAAAGTGAAGCCATATACTAAAAGTAAAGTCAATGTAACTGAAACATGATAGTATACTAAGGCTAAACCACCACTCTTTTGAACCATACAGTTTGTGTAGGGTATTAACAAGTTGTGAGTAGTAGAGAAAGAATCAATATTGAAGATAATATTCAACTAATAAAATCCAGTCTATCCAGTGAATTCTGCGTACAATACACTGTTCGATGAAACGGTATGTAGAAGGTATGAAAAGATGGAGAACAGACAACCGGAAGACAATAACTAATAGACGACAGCAATTATGGACAGTCGAAATAATGAGATAACTAATCTTAAGCGCAAGCAACCGCCGGCAGAACCCTAGAGACACTACGTTACAACACATTCAATCTTGTGTTGTAATTGAGAGGATGCTTATTCATATTAACTTTGAATAAGAGAAAATTCACCATCTTTCTTTGGACGAGCTCCAACCGATAAATATATGCGTTATGGCAAGGTGACCGGTTTGTGTAGCAATATTCAGGAATTGAGGTGAGTATTGAAAAAACATTACTTGTAGTATAAAACCGCATAAACCAATAAGGCGGCTTATAATAAAGTCAAAATGCGAATTAGGGGTGAAATATTTGTCGAAAGTAACTCCTACGTCTGTGATTTGGTTCACTTTCCGTAACAGGAAGGTATTTAAGGTATAGTCAAAGATTATTTATGGGAGATGAACTTTTCGATAACGAAATAATTTGACAATGGATATTTTATTTTTGTCACATCAGGTACCAAAGTCTATTCAAATCAATTTGGAGTAAACAGTACTCCACTGTATAAGATATACTCACACTACAGTTTCAAATTATCAGCACAAGCTAAAAAATAGATTAGATTATTGAATAATATGTCATTTATAAAAAGCGAGAAGAGAACTGGTGTTAAATGACTCCTTGCGGAATACCAGATAGCATTCGAATCTACCGCTTTAATTCCATCAAGCTCGAGTGTGAATTTGGAAGCAGTTTAGTGTTATGTAAATTGGTGTTTTAATTTATTACAAGTAAATTGAGGTTTCTTAATACCATTTTATATTCAGATTTCACCATTAACCATAATTTTTGATAACTTTCTTTGTTTGTTCAATCATTACATGCAACTTGGTAAATTCATATCCCATGAATTTCTGTCCTCCTACTCAATAGAGTTGATGGACTTTTCTTAAGTAAGAGTAGCTAAGGAAAAGAATTCAAGTACATCAAAAATATAGTGGTGTACAGTGGCTTCTCTTCCATTTTAAGGAAAGTCCAATATAAACGATACATCAGAAATTCCACAACCTTGACTCCAGCAGGCATCAATAATAAGAAATTTATAAAATTAACACATGGGCTGAAAAGTTCCGGGCCTAACACATAGATGACGCTAGTTTTATTGCAGTCACCTTTCTCTCAGTTAGCACTAACCTTCAAAAGACAGCTGTTAAAATTTCATGATATTCTATTCATTAGTTTGTGAGTTATTGTGCTAAGAGTCACGCTACTTTTGTTATTTTCAAAACAATGGATCAAAAACAATTTCGTATTTTAATTTTACACTGCTTCTTGATGGGAAAAAAATACCGTTCAAGCGAAGCAATGGCTTGTTATGGGGATTCTGCTCCATCAGAAACAACAATAAAACGTTGGTTTGCTGACTTCAAACGTGGTCGTAGAGACACCGATGATGCAGGACGCGGTGGACGTCCAATGAAGCGGTAACACCAGAAAACATCGAAAAAATCCACAAAATCGTTTTGAATGATCGAAAAGTGAAGTTGCGTGGATTAGCTGACATCGTAAAGATATCAAAAGAACGTATTGGCTTTATATTGCATGAGCATTTGACTATGAGAAAGCTCTGTTCAAAGTGGGTGCCGCGTTTGCTCACTGTTGAGCGAAAACAAGAACGTGTTGATGATTCTGAGCAGTGTTTGGCCATCTTTAAACGTAACAAACCTGAATTTTTGCGTCGATATGTGACAATGGATGAAACATGGATCCATCACTTCACTCCGGAATCAAAACGATCGTCATCTGAGTAGACAGCAACTGGTGAACCTCGTTCAAAGCGCCCGAAAGCACAACAATCGGCTGGAAAGGTATTTTGGGATGTGCGTAGTGTAATATTCATCGACTATCTTGAGAAATGAAATACCATCAACAGTGAACATTATATAGCGTTAGTGGAGCGTTTGAAGGCCGAAATTGCAAAGAAACGACCGCGTATGGCAAAGAAAAGAATTTTGTTTCATCAAGACAACGCACCGTGTCACAAGTCAATCAAAACAATGGCAAAGCTACATGAATTGAACTTCGAATTGCTCCCACATCCACCGTATTCGCCAGATTTGGCTCCCAGTGATTACTGTCTGTTCGCAGACCTCAAAAAAATGCTCGCCGGTAAGAAATTTCGCGCGAATGAAGAGGTTATCGCTGAAACTGAGGCCTATTTTGAGGCGAAAGATATATCGTTCTACAAAAGTGGTATTGAAATGTTAGAGCGGCGCTGGAATGATTGCGTTGCTCTTGATGGAGATTACATTGATGAATAAAGCTAATTTTGAACCAAAAAACCGTGTTTTCTTTGTTAGGCCCGGGACTTTTCAGCCCATGTGTTACCTTTCCAGTCAGCAGTAAAAGCATTAAGTCAAAATTGTTATCAACAAAATGACAAAGCGTTCTTCATGTAAACAACACTAAAGGATTTTTTAGGCAATCCTAAAGATAAAGTAAATATGAAGCATAAGTCTGAAATTTACCAAATTGCATGTAATTACTGTCCCGTCATAAAATTTATATTGCATAAACAAAGATGACGCTAGAAACGGGGTTGAAAAGAAATACCCTTTTAAGTAAATACGTATTTAAATTCTCTTTTATTGTACCTTGAAGGTTTTTCTACTTGTCAATTTATGTATGTATAAATTAAAATTCTATCGATGATAATAAATATGACAGTATTTAATTTATATTAAATAAGAAGTCTCGTCACGTCTTTCACTTTTACTCCTAATTAATAGGCAACCACCTTTGTGACCTTTTGTTGTATGCGATTATCGATTGGGTAATATTATAATTCATGTCATGTTGTATTAACTGCGGCTCTTTCATCATTAATACCCTGCATCGTGAATAATTTACGGGCGTAATCTTGTAATTATATATCCTATTGCCTATTAGGTTCAATTTACGCTTCGCAATAACTCATCGTTTTGACAGGGTTAGCTAATAAAAACTCTTTCGGTGTACAGGGTTGCTACGAGAACAACCTTTTATGCCTTATTTTTTCACAATGTTAAGACTAAGAAAGAGTACGGTAGTACCGTTAAAAGGAGTTTGTAATCATAGTAAATAAACTGTTGGTTTTAGTTTGCACTAAGTGCACTTATTCGTCTAAGGATACGCAATTATAAATACGGAAAGACAAGACATTATTACGTTTAAATAAAAATAATTTAAGTGCTTTCCACTTTCGTATATAAGCAAATATTGACACCCTTTGCGCAACTTTTGATTAAAAGAAATTAATAAGGGCTGTCTAGTGTCCTTTGCTAAAATTTAGTTTTTCCCGGTTTAGCATTAATGCAGTTATCTCATCTAAACTTTTCTGAAACTTACAAGTTAGATGAGAAGGAGTAAGATAATTATATATTAGGTTATCCGTAGCTCTTTTGGTTTCGAGGACAGGAATACCTTAGGAAAAAATGTTAGGCATATATACATAAGTTACCTTGTCGCAACATCATTTAATTGACTAACCTTGGATTTGTAAATCTCGTGCAAAGGTTATATAACTTATTGTTAAAAAAAGCTCAGTGTCAACTAGAAGAAAAATGAACATTTCTGACATACACTTTTGTTTCAATTTTATGGAAATGTTAAGGCGTTAGAAACCACTGGAATGACTTTAGCTGCTTATGAAGAAAATGCTATTGTGAAAGTGATTTTCACGTGCCAAAAAGAGCTATTTTGACACGAACGGTTCTTTACGTTCAAGAAAAACATCAGTCTTTAATTCACAATGATCTCCGTCAATCAAATCGGAAATTGATCATTATGGTGGATTATGACCAATCGACCATAGTATAAGTTTTTACATCTTGTGGATTAAGTTAAAAAATGCGTGTGTGGATGTATGAATTTTGTAATCAATGGGAAAAGAGCAGTAATAAACTTCTCTGTCGTACAGTTTATATCATGGAAATTTTTATAACAAAATGAAAATTTATTATAAAACTATTTGATATGCATGGGCATACATACGGCAATTACCAGAAATGAAATCCAAAACCAACATCTTCATCTTTGGGATGTTTTTGTTGCCATGGTGACAGACGCAAGGCAATTGCTTCCTAAACTCAGATGTAGTCGCTGCTATACGCGCTTGGCTATACAGTTGTGAAGCAAACAAGAAGAAGTTAGTTTGCTCTGTTGATTGAAGACGTTGGTGCAGCTTAGAACGTCTTAGATTTTTGTATTTCTAAGTTAAAATACATCTTCATATTTTACAAAACGCGTTGTGCCCGTTAGTGGTCCCGCAAATATTCTGGCATCGAGAAGAATACTATTAATTTTTCGGAATAACATCCAAATGTAGTGTCCCTTTTTGGAACTTAAAGAATCAAGCGTGGCTAGTTTACAAATTATTAAAATTTTCCTCCATTTGTAGGTGCCAGAGAGATAATCACAGACACATGTTTTGGGCTACCTTATCTCCATCAATGCAATTTTATTGACTATGTCCATCTCGTGCCGACGTTGGATGTATGCGGTACCTCAAGGTGTTTCTCCTATCCAAAGGCTCAAATTGGTGGTCAATCTTTCCGTTCGAGTGTCTTTGTTTCCATCTTCATTTTCCATTTGATACACATCTTGATCCTTGGCTACATCCCACTAATGAGGGACTAGTAGTCCGAAGTTCACGTCTGCGATTGTTTCTTTGTCCCGCTATGGTGATGAACCTTATTACTTTGTACTTACAGTTCTCAATAGAGTCGTCTCTAGCAGTCCATATCATTAAATGCAAGAAGTTTTCTTTTAATTCCTCATTAGGCTCTGATATTATTATTTATTGTTAGTATTGTATTGACACAATTGCAATAATCCACAATGACTATTTTGTTTCCTTTGTCCGGCTTAGGTAAAAATATTGGATGTCGCTGGATAAGATTTTTTTGTAGAACAGGTAACATAAAATCACTCAGAAGTAGAAGGATTAAGTAAAATTTTCAGCCAATAAGATATGAATGTAGTGGTACTCCACTACTGTAGTACATGGTAATACCTTAATTATTCAAATGATTGATAGGGATTCCAAACACATTTAGAGAAAACGTAATTTTTCCACCTCTTCACATCAAATTGGGTCTTATGAAGTAATATGTTAAAGTTCTAGATTCTCAAGGGGTTTGTTTTAAGTATATATGTCGAAAGTTTTCATGGCTAAGTTACGAAAAAAAAAATTAAAGCTGAGGTATTTGAGGAACCTCAAATTGGAACTTCAATTCTATGGACGAAGTTGAGAAAGAAGCCTTGATTTCATTCACAACGGTTGTGAACAATTTTCTTGGAAGCAAAGAAGCCTTTAACTACAAAGTTCTAACGAAAGCAATGTTTAAAAAATTTCACTGCCTAGATTATAACATGAACATAAAGCTTCATTTCCTTCGTAGTCATCTTGATAGGTTAGGTGGTGTAAGCGATGGACAAAGCGAGAGATTTTATCAAGATTTAAAATCCATGAAAAATTCGGAACTAAGGAGGATAGAATCCTTATATCATGGCTGACTACTGTTGGGGTGTTCAAGATACTCAATGGCTACTTTGTTTCCTTTGTCTGCCTTTAGGTAAAAATAATTTTTATTTCCTTTTTAGGTCTTTGATAATTTCTAAATTTGTTCTATCTGTACCACAACTTTGAATATTTTTCAATTGGATGTCGCTGCATAAGATTTTGTTGGAAGACGTGTAAAACAAAATCACAGAGAAATAAAAGGATTAAGTAAAATTTTCAGCCAACAAGATATGAACGTCGTAGAGTATATGGTAATATCGGAATAATTTCGAATTAAAGAACCTAAAGTTACTAAATATATATACCTTTCTACACATTTATTTTAAATTTACTTAACAAAACACGCGTTTTTGAGATAGTGGGTCCTGAATGGATGATCAATTTGTGTGATGTGGATTTTGGTGATACACTTGTGCACAAGTGAAAAGTTTTTTCGTGAGTGTAACAAAATGAAAAATAAATAGTTAGAATGTAGATACTGAATATACATGCATATATTTCTTCTAATGTAAATATTGAACAATTTTGTTTTACATCTATCAGATGTGAAATAATTAAATGACTTTACCTTATTCTAAAGTTACACAAGAATTCATTTTCTTTTGAAATAGTTTACCGCTGAATTTAAACTATAATTACACTGTAAGAGCGCGATCCTTATTTTTATCACGTACTAGGAATCTACTTTAACGAATGTAAACATTATCGTCACGTTGATCATCTTTTACTTCTTTTACCCGATTTTTCCGAGGCAGAAAGGTTTTATTGTCGTTGCGTCTTCGTCAATCACTTGTTGCACCTCACTTTATCTGCGATATTTTCTCTTCTTTATGTACCTTCGCTCGAGAGTAAATATACTTACGGTCGCAGAACGCTGCTTTATATCAATTTGCAGACAGAAAATGCCAGCAGAGGCACACCAGCAAGTATTACTGACTGATATATGTTTGCGTAACGCAACGGACCCACATACGAACACGCACCTTTCACAATGGAAGAAACGAGAATTAACGACCATCTAAACGGGCAAAGGAGAAAATAGGAGGTGGAAAAAGAGCGAAGGTCATAAAGCAGGCAAGTACCTTTGGGACGTTGCGCAAATTGAATTTCAAACAAAAGAAAAAAAATCCTGTTGAATTTATTGCTGTGATTTGTTAGGTGTTGTGTATAGCATTGGCAGTGTAATTCAGTCTCTTTCAGTTTTCTAATTTTACAACAAAAGCCTGATGTGAGGCTTCACTTTTTTTCGTATAACGGCCATAAACCTTTATTCTTAATCGATTTCTATTAACAACTGCACATTTCCATAACATTTTAAACAACCATAAATTTTTTCAAGTTTATTACCGGCGTCTCTGCCGAAATTATTTATAAGATTAAATTACTTTGCAATGGCTTTCTTATAAATTATTATAGAAGTTAAGTCAACTTAGGTCTCTTATAGCGTTTAGCATTACATAAAGTTCGGGGATTATTTCGCAACTTTATTCGATCTTCTGACATACAACTTTAGCTAGTTAATTTTAAAGAAATTTTTCTCTTAAGAGGTCATAAATTTTGCGAAGAATGGTAGCGAAGAACCAACGAAACAACCGTGTTCCCAGCGTTTCAGATTATCCTTGGCTCTTTCGCTTGATTCATGCAAATTATGCAGGACCGGCTCAAGGACGAGCCGAAATGTTTTAAAGGTATATATTCTGCTGGCAATTAGTTCTTGATTTGATTGGATATTATGGTACTGTAATGTTTAGCAAAAGGTGAAATATTTAATGTAGTACTATACTATACGGTTACGTTGTTCAGGACGATATATTTCATTAAAAAATATAGAAAGAAACTACAAAAGCTACCCGTTCTTGTTTCACTATTACAAAGTGTCCAAATTTTTACTGCTTAAAGCACTATACACTCAGCGAAATTTCTATAGTTCAATATGAGCTTTTGAACAGAATACTTGGCTTTCTTAATATCTTCGGCCAACTGTACATCAAAGTTAATGGTGAACTACAAAGAAACACATATTCAAATAAATACATAGTAATTCTTTCTAAACTTAATAGCGAGTATTAGATCATTTATTCAAAATAACTTTAAACATCCTGGTCTTCGAACTATTTATTAATTTGGTCAATGAAATAGGAATATCATTCCAGTCTCCTATTGTCGCAGATTTTAGTTCTTTTACGTTATTGTATTGCTTATTATTGGCATACAGCTCTGTTGCAGGCCATTGTAACAAATTGATTTAATGAAATCACTCTTTTGTTTGTCTGGAATTATGGATAGCTGCACTGTTTTGCTTAAATATTCAATCTTGGGTCGGCAGCTGTTCACCAAAGTCTATCAGAACCATTTCCAGAAGTTGTATGTAGGAACTAGAATTCATTCGCGTAGAAATAAAACATATAAGGGCTTCATTGTTATGGGCAAAAGCCTATTACACTACCGCAAGTATGGGCAACCTTTGACACGTTGTGGGCCAAACTTTAGTGTGCAAATACGTTTGCGGGCCGCGTTTAAAAGTAGTGGATTTTAAAGTAGTGTTCACAATTTTTAGCGATAGATATCAGACATGAAATAATGCGACAATGTTACTATAATGCAATTTATTAAAATAAGAAAATGAAATGAAAGAAATAGGTACAATATTATAATTAAATGTGAAATTTCTTTTAATAGGGTTTTTCAAAATGTCTCGCGGACCGAATCAAATCTGGCAGCGGGCCGGTTGTTGCCCACATATCGCAAATCGCGCCAATAACATTTGAAACCATCAAATTTCTTCTCATCAGAGAATGTGACGTTATTGCACTCATGATCCCATCTCATATTATCTTGCGCAAGTTTCACTCTTGCTTGTTTATGTACCTCTTTCAAGGGTAGTTTTAAAACCTTTCTTAGTCACCGAAAACGTTTACTACCGGATAAAATTTGTTGTTCACGTCTGTTTGTAACTGATACATTTAAATTATATATTATTTGTTGTTGTTTGTTCGAAAGGATGTCTGTCTAAGTGTGTGGACTAATATAAATTTCGATGTTTTGAGTTACCATTATTGTAAATATTCTCTGCATAAAATGCAACTGTATTTATTTGTAGTTCAGCATTAACTTGGATGCATAGTTTGCCGAAGATATTTGGAAAACCAAATATTTTGCTCAAAAGTTCATATGGAACTATAGAAATTCCGTTATGTGTAGTCTGGTTTAGCACTATGCAATTTGTTTCCTAGATATCTCAAATTGGGGCAAGTTTATCAATAGGCCTTAAATTAATTTGAAACTTCCTTTAGCTAGTGATTTGACTTACCTTGTAATTTCCAACGTTAAAAGTTAATGAAAGAAAAGCTAACATTTTTCAGATTTTCCGAATAGAGTGTGGAAACTACACAACGTCGGAAATGTTTAATCTAGTTAATGCAGATTATTAGTATTTGTTCCGAGGGTTAAGTGTTAGCAACACTCATAACATGAAAGATGTTGCTTATTACTAATTATTTATTATTTGTTGCGGATTTATTGTACCCCTATGGTACAGTTACAATTTGTGCACTCTCATTGTGTGTTTTGGGAGAAACCTATAGATGGCGGCTTACAAGTAAGCTAATATCAGTCATTGTAATGAAGTTACAATGGTTTTGTGTTCCCATAATCTATGTCTTGCGGAATAATATTTCTTACTTTGAAGCAATACATTTCTGATTTTGCTGTGTTGTCTACACTGTAGTGTAGAACGTCTATAGTCAAATGTTCTGTTTCACTTCAATAAAGCTTGTTTTAGAAAAAGAAATAGATGAATTCGCAGGACGCAATGTCGGAATCAAGTACTATATTCGATTAAGACTACGGTGATATACACATACCAGTGTCTATTAAGGGATTATCTTCTTAAACAGGGAAGTTATGATCCCCATAACTCTAAAAGTTCAGAAGATATTATAGTAATTTTTTTCTGTGTCGACAAAATATCTCTGTGTCCATTCCTGTAAATATGAACGCGATTACTGCGTGTGACTGAAAGAGAGAAGAAATTAGGACGTAACCTAAGTCAAGATGTGAAATTATACCGTACATTAAGTTAATGAACCATTCCTAAGAAGCGAGATACGGGTAGAGAAGCAAAGAGCGAAGAGGCGGTATGTTGTGGAATAAGCGGCTGCCGGTAAAAGAGGTAATGACCCAAACGACTACAAGAGAAATATGGGCGAGAAGAGGAACGAGAAGTTGAGCCAAGCGCGCTAGGACCGAACTCGGAATGAGTTTTTAGGGACGCCGCTCGCTGCGGCACGGTAGCGGGCTTTCAAAATCATAAAAGTGGAAGTTGACTCCCAGACGGGTTTTATACATTTCCGTTTAAATATTTACAATATCTAATTGTCGATCAATTATTTACTAGGGCCCCTGCCGCCATAGCAATCGTCTCTTTCTCCGTCAACCGTTTTGGAGTAATTTTTTACGACGATTGATGCTATTTCGCTATGAACTTTCAAATGGAAAATTTAATTGGGTTGAATGGGACCGGCATTGCTTTCATAAATAATTAAATAGCACAAATGCGCTTTTATTTCTGCACCGTGGAAAACAGCTTGCTATAGGTAAAAGAATGGGCAACATGATGTTTATGCATCGCAGTGAATGCTAGCATCCCATACACTGCAGCTTTCACTTTTATCGAGTAAATCAGAACGTTGTTTTGCAATTAGGATAACATTGACTATAATTCACATTCAAGGAATATTAATAATAGAATAAACCTTCTATACATTGACGACTCAGAGATCTATGCAAATAATCAATACGAGTTAAATGGAACGTGGGAGTATATCCAACAGAAAGGACAATTTCCAAACTTCCTGTAAAGTTTTTTCAGTACGCCTGCGCATAATCGTCATAATGAAAGCAATATGAGAAAACAACAAAACAACTTCATCGTATTTATCCTATTTATTTACGTATTTTTTAATTATGCCCATACGCAAAAAGGAAGACTCCAAGGAATGCTCAAACTATAGAGGAATAACATTAACTAGCATCCCAGGAAAAGTATTGACAAGAATACTAGAAAAAAGACTCCGAGGGAAAGTGGAAACAACACTCCGAGGGAAACTGGAAACAACACTAGAAGATACTCAACATGGATTTAGAAAAGGAAGAAGCACCCAGGACTTAATATTTGTAATCAGACAATTAGGAGAAAAACTATTAGGGAAAGGAAAGGAAATACAGAAGAGAAGATGTATGGCAGAGCCTGGAAAGGAGAGGTTTAGAGAAAGGAATGATAGGGATGATTAAGGCATTGTATAAAAGCAATAAGAATAAGATGAGAACTTCCAATGCAGAATCAGCTGAATTCGAATCGCAAATTGTATTAAAACAGGGATGCGTATTGAGCCCATTGTTATTCTCTATATTAATAGACGACGCTGTTAAAAAAGCTAAACAAAAAGGAAAAAATATGAAAATAGAAAACTGGAAAATGAATGCAATTGACGTACAGGAACTAATGTTTGCAGATGATATGGTACTGATAGCACACTCGGAAGAGATATTACAGCAAAACTTGAAGATATACCAAGAAGAACTAACAAAGATAAATATGGAGATAAACACGAGGAAAACAAACACAATGATAATAGCAGCAGAAGAAAGAAAACATATCATCAAAATCGGGGAAAAAGCATTGGAACAAGTTGAAATTTACAACTACTTAGGAACAATCATTGCAGACAATGGGAGAGTAGAGAAAGAGGTAAATGAGAGGATAGGGAAATCCGCAAAAATATATAACATATTGAGAAATTCGTTTCTGGATAAAAAAGAAATACCAAAAAAAATAAAGACAGAGGTGTATAAAAGAGTGGTCAGACCAACATTAACATATGGTAGTGAGTCATGGATAACCACGAATAGAATCAAAAGCAGAGTTACGGCCATGGAAATGAGATTCCTAAGAAGAATAGAGGGAGTAACTAGAAGAGACAGAATCAGAAACACGACAATCACTAATAGTCTGGGTATTAAACCAGTAGAAGTGGTCATAGAAGAGAGACAACTGGGATGGCTTGGACATCTACACAGAATGGAAGAAGATCGAATCACAAAGAGGATATTTGAAGCCAAAACAGAGGGCAAAAACAGAATAGGTAGACCCCGAAACACCTGGAAGGAGCAGGTGTATAGAACATTGGAAAAGAGAATTATGGGATGGATTGAAGCCAAACAACTGGCTCAGAACAGGAACCTGTGGAAGATAAAAATAAGAAAATAAATAGTCCGACACCGCAAGGTACAAAGGACATAGGATTAAAAAAAATACGTTTCATAACCTTGTCATTATTAATCGCTTTGTTTACCAGTATTTGGCAGAATTTACGTTTGAAATACGTCGTAGAGTTTTAAAAGTGTTTGAGTTACAATATATGCAGAGTTTTTGGTTTCTTGTTAGTTATTTCGTTCTCATTTTTCTTTTGTACTTCATTATTATTGTTTATTTATTTGTTTAGACTATAAGACAAAAATGAATAGTGATGGTAATAGTGGAAAGTAGGGCGCCACATATTTGTGTCGTACAAAACTGTAATATAAATTCTTAAACAATGGAGGATATAGTATGTTTGGATATTGTACTGAACCAACTACAGTTAAATAGCTCAATAATATAGATACAATTACTTATTGTGCCAATTATTGAAAACGAAGAAATCTTTGTAGGGTCAAGACACTGTAGAAACTTGCACCTTCCAGCAGTAAATGGTAAAAGCATTGTTTGAGGGTGTCTGATAAAAAAGTGTTTGGAGACACATTCTTGTTTAGAATGAGAAAAACATGCTCTCATTTTAAAAGTGGTGAAGAGGACAAACTGTTTGGCAAGTTAAAAATGCCAGGGTGCATGGTGTTTTATTTTTCTATTATGTTTAATTTGTTTGATTCATTTTATAAATTAAGAGGGATCGAAAGTTAGACCGAACTAAACTGTCGACACATTGATAAGTGAAATACAATATGCAACAATCTGATCTCTATTATTGTGCTAGAGTTGTTACTGAATTACTAATTATATTACTCATTTCACTCCGGTCCAGGTTTGTACCCCTAACTTCTGATCCCCACTAATTGAAATATGCCACTTTATTTTTGCTTTAGTGGATCTGATATAGCAGCAAACATACTTCAATCATCCAGTAACATTATGAGTTGTATCACGCGAAATTCCAATTATCGATTAACAATTGAGGATGTGTAATTAGCCGTGATGATTTCGTAAAAGGGCTTCAAGTGTTTTACGAAGACAAATGATTTGAACCCTCAATTTTTCTGTAAGTCGATGGTTATCGTAAGTGATCCAAAGTGCAGACTACAAATTGAAACAAAGCTTCGAAGCATAATGTCTGCTATATATCTTTTTGAACACTTTTATAATCAATTTATATAATTTATAATCAAGTGTATCCATCTTATTTTCTCTAAATGTTATTGCTGTTACTAAAGTAAAAGCACAGTCGTATTATTTACCTTACAAATCCTTTTCTCAAACGTGTTGCTTAGGAATCAACAGATTAAATTATACTGCAATTTTGTCGTTTGAATGTACTACCGTTTCATTAATTTCAATATGGTGGCTAACTAACTTCACTTAATTTTGAAGGTCAAGAAATAAGCCCACACGAATATCAAAGAAACCGACAAATTTGTCCCTTGTATTATTCTGTGGAATGATTTTTAATGCAAATAAGTGCGCCATATATCTAGCTATATGCGCGGAAGGTCACAAAAGAAGAAAATGTAAGGCTAATAGATGGAAGCATCATACAACACCTGCAACGAAACGAGACATACATTTACCTCGGAATAAAACAAAGGGAAATACACGACGCGGAGGGAGTAAAGCCTACACTGGTGGAATGGTTTACAGAAGCTTCTTCTTCTGTTTGCGCCATTTCCGTCATCGAAAGTTGGCGAGCACCTCATCAAAGCTCTCTCGATCTGTAGCTAATATTTCCTATTTCTCAAAACGTGTCCAAGGTAAGCGGTCTGTTTTACTTTAATTGTGTGAAGCAGTTCTCGATCTTTATGTATTCTCCTTAAGATTTTCTCATTCGCGATGTACGTTGTCCATTTTTAGAACAGTTTTTAAAATCCACCTTTCCATCCCGTATAGGAGACTGTATTTTCCTCATTGATAAGTTTATTATCTCTGTATTTATCTGATCAGTGGCTGTTTTTCTATTTTTCAATTGGCTAATAACATGCAAAAACGCGCTATGTAAAATTTCCCGTCCTTTTATATAATCTGTTTTGGCGTCTAGAAGGTGTATTTCGTCCGCGAATATTTAATAATGTATCTTTTCCATTCGTGCAACTTCTCTCCTTCCTCAAAAATTATTCTGCCATCTGAGGTTTCTAGCATATTTAGCTTTCTTTTACTATTATACACTACCTTCTTTATTTCTCTATGTAAATTGTGCATATTGATCTCTTCACACTTTTCTCTCATCCACCTCTCTTTTGCAGCTCTAATTTTGTTTCTTATTTCATTACTTATCCTCTTGTATTCTGTTTTGGTATTCTTAAGCTCTCGTCTTCAAAACAGTCTGGCTGAGCGAATTTACAGAAAACACAAATTCGCCGCCACGAATATATTAACAGTACCGATAATATCACATACATTCGCATATATAAGGTGGAGTATGGAGGAAATAGTCCAAAACGGCACACTTTAATTATGTGCCGAAGCCTACATCATCCCAATGCTTCGGTCCAGCAGCTGTATCTACTAAGACGTGGAGGTGGCGGAGCACTAATCTACATCGGCTATATAACCGGTGGGTAACTGGAGCTGTACACCAGATTTGTCACTGGCGATTCCATAATGATCATAGTCTGAGAGGGTGGGAGAAATGGAACTCATGACAGTTTTCTATTTAAAGCAGCATCAACATGCCAAATATTAAGCTTACCATCCGACGCTGCCCTTACCAGTCGAAAAATAACAATGTCCTTAAAAAATCAGCACAAGAGTTAAAAACCTTACTTAAACGAAAGGTGTACCAACTTCAGAAACATGAACAACTACAAAAAGCAATACATGGTCAATATTTTAAGCTGGTGTTTGAATAGGAGTTATTTATGGCGTTTACTTTTTCGTATCTAACATTATCAACATTGTATTCACAACTGGAAGGTTACATTACCATCGTCCAGGGTGGCGAGTGTTTCATACGTTGACATATGGAAAACGTGTGTTGGCAATGCCATTGGAGTACATTGCAGTGCGAGCAAAATGCACGAGGAAACGCTAATGCATCTGTTATCGGCTTGCCCGCGGTATGCGTCCACTCTGAACATAGATCGACATAATGTGGCCCTAAAAGTACTTCACTACGATCTCAGGCATGAATATGAAATATACGATCAACCCATCGCACCTTACCAAATCCATGAGGCGGAAACAATTGTCTCCAATAATAAGCATAAGATGTTCTGGAATTTTTATCTTGGAACTTGAACCCAACTACCACACAACTGGCCAGATTTTGTCATCTTCGATTATCTAGAAAAGAAAATGTATGTGATAGAGATGTCGTGTTCTGGCGAAACTAATACAAGTAATATGGAAAACGAAAAAATGAGAAAGTACAATGATCTGGTATTCGACTTTAAACATACCCACATCAAACACGAGACCATCCTCATCCCAATCATAGTTAGCGTAATGGGAGGAATGAAAAGTGACGTAGCCGCGACATCAAACAACTCACCAATCAAATCCAAAAATATGTGTCATTCTTGGGTCACTCCGTATCGTGAGGCCTCATGAGGCTACGCACTCTCTAACAAAGCGCTAGGCTTTCTGACTGCTTATTTTCGCAAGAGGATCTATCTAGTCATTGAGTGCATTCATCTACGAGCCAAACAACTTCGAAAGTAGCAGCACTACTAATCAGAGCTGCGGTTTTGGGGGGTAGTGTCAGTGGTGTTCTCACGCATGCGGTTTGGGACGTAGCTGGAGCGGCCTCCGCCGTAGGACCCTGGTAAATAAGCTTACCAAGATGGGTCTCCTTATTGTGCTAGGTGTTGAGATGGAAGTAAAAGAATTAAGACAAATAATAATAATCTTTATTTCATTTTACAAAGGTAAAGGCGTCAACAACGAAGATCAAGGTATCAAAGAATTTATCGATCTTGTTAAAAACTTTGTTAGAAGTTGCTTTAAATTTAATTTGAAAGCTCTTTTCTCTAGGTTTTTACAGATGTTCTCGCCATTGCTAGATATATTTTGTCAAATTGGCTACATTCAGGTAAGTTTGCCAAAGTTTTAGCACTTCTCCGTATGTCAGTCTATCAATATTTTACCTTCAGTTTTAAGAAAAACGTTAATGTAAATCTTTTGAATTCGACTTGTCATTAGAATATTATAGATATTTTCAGAATGTGAGTGTGGGTTTCTCTTTTTGGGAGAAATTAGGTATAGTAAGAAAATAGCACCGCAACATTGTTTAAAAAGAATACAAGTAAGACCAAGCAACTTCGACATCAGTCTATTTTTGCATGGATATCTATTAACATTTTGTTTCTACATATCAATATTTAGAACAGCTTTGGTTACTTATTATGCTCCGTTTTATTTCAGAAATAGCCAACGAATTCATAATTATGTACGTTTTAGGAAACTACAACATTAAAGAATGACGATTGATTATTGATAGACGATTATCTCGTAGTTTGTAGTATAGAAAGATAAAAACTAGTGAATATATTCGAGATGAAATATTTGAAAGTATAGTGCCCTGGTATCAAACGTTCATGACTATTAAAATTGAAATCATCTACGTAGTAAATCGTCACCATCTCAACTTAAAAAATATCGCTTTCTGAACCCTCAGTATTAATAAATAATGTACGAGAATAGGCATTTTTATAACCAGTATTGAAAACATATATCCAACAGAGTAAGGTCGCGATAAATTTTGATCCGTATCACTAATATTTCTTTCGAGCCCACAAGGGGATCTTGAAGTAGCAAAAAGGGAAACAAATAGAATAAATATATCGCATTACCGAAGGTCCTTACCAACATTCTACGAGTACTACAGAAAGTGTAAAGTGATCGTATTTCATAAACCGTGCGGGCAAAATGGACGACTGCGAAGGGACGTGAAAGCGGCAACATTGCCTCAACCCATCATCCAGAACGCTGTGTGACCTGACTGCATCCCTTCTTTTCACGCCCAGCTACCCGCTGGAGTGCCAGACCTCTTCAGTCTTTTGCATTTATTAATGCCCTCCTGTACCTACAACAAAATATAAACGCCGGCCGTGTCGTACGCGGTATACCAGTTATTGTGTCGTGAAAGTTAAACGTTTTTGCGACAGAGGGCGTTACCTAGAGTTCGCGATTTATGGACAATGGAACTTTTCGCTCGGGCGCCACTGAGCTTGTTACACAGCCCCTGCATTCGTGTGTTTTATAATATCTGTTGTTACGCGAAACGGTTTCTTTTTTCGAATGAAAAAACGAAGGTCTTTTTTTTAGTTGAAAGCGGAACGAACGTATCCCTGGAAAACGAAAACGGGCAAATTCCAGAGAGTTTATTAAAGGCAAAACGTTTCAGTTGTAAATGCTACTGATGCAAATCTAAATTAAATAAGGGAATTATACGGAACTTGTTTTTCGATGTGGTTCACATGCGTGTTTATTTTCCACTGTTTGATTTGCGACAATTAAGGCTGTGTCTACACTGGTAAAATATAATGTAATGAGATGAAGCTCTGAAAATAGAGCAGGTTTGTTTTCTTTGTCCGTTAATATCTGCCAGGAACAAGATGTTGAATCACATATTTTAAAACGGGATAACATCTAGCAGCACTAATTCTTTGTTTCCATAAAATAATGACGCCAAAGAGACGTGATTACTTATGTTTACAAACGCTTATTTCTCTGAGATAGTGCAGCAAAAGAGTGAACACTCACTGCACAGTACAACCAGTAAGGACATAAACGTGAAACGATTTTTGGATGCATGAGATCCACTCAGCCATTTTGAAACTCAATCATTATATTTACCATCTGGAAGTGAAATGTGATTTTTTATTTTAGGCTGTAATGCCTTCATGGACAAATTAGACTCTATGTATTATGAATAACAAAGCTATAAAGCGGCAGCCAGGGATCCACCCGCGGCCGCATTAACTAGAAAGAAGAATGCATACAGCAAGGTAGAGCACAGCATTTTAAAATTCCATAAGGAAAACGGACTGCGAGATATACGCTGAAATGTCTGCTATAGAGTAACAACCTTTAATCAATAGAGAAGTGTATTTGTCCAGATCTTTCGAAAATACAGGAGGTTTCGATAAGAGAGCTAGACTTGAATTGCCCGCCATTTGACAGTCATAATGAGTTCATTGAATTAATGGGAGTTAGTAAATATGGAGTATTGTACGATACTACTACGCATTTTGATTGTCAAACATTATTATTAAAATGGTGAAAATTTGATTATCACTATTCGTGAGGTGCGTCTAATATACGGTTGACAGAATGTTCCTAATTCTCCTACTGTGAAAAGATTAATCGAGAAATTCGAAAGTCCTGGTTCGATTAGTAATGTGAAACACACGATACGAGCTCGTAGAGGTCGGTCAGAACAAGCCATCACGGGAGTTTTCGAGGGTGTGGCCGAAAGTACAGAGCCACTCTTCAGCGTATACTAACTAAAGATTTGCATCTCCACACCTACAAAGTCCAATTTACTGAACAACTTCTGCCAACAGGCCGTATACACCAAAGAGAGTTCACCAATTGGATCCCTGAGCAAACAAAAGTGAATACCGATTTTGCGGACAAAATGATTTTCCGTGATGGGCTCGATTTTAATCTCGATGGCTTTGATAGTCGATAAAACTGCCCCATTTGGGGCTCAGAAAATCCATGAATGTTTCATCAGAAAGCAATGAATCCACATTCACCGCACGGTGGTGTATTGTGGTCTGAAAGAATAATTTGAGCGTATTCCTTTGAAGATGAGGAGGGCAATGCATTAATGGTGAATGGGGAACGTTATCGTGTTATGATAAGGCAGTATTTTATGCTATAATTGGATGTGGTTTCAGTAGGAGGGTGTCACATGTCATACCACCCGTGAAACATTGGCTGTCTTGCACGTGTTTGTTCCTGGTCGTGTAATTTCTCGGTCTAGTGACCATAATTGCAATTTAACACCTTTAGACTTCTGGTTGTAGGGTTGTTGAAGTCACAGGTTTATGCCAACAAGCCTGCAACCACCAAATCTTTGGAGGTCAAAATTAGACGCTCTATCAATGAAATACCGCCACATATGTGCAATAGTGTTATTCCAAATTTTGTCAAAAGAGTATGCAGGTGCCAGCAAAGCCATGGCGGTCATCTACAACTATTTCAATACTTTGTTACAGAAAACCAGCAATACAAGAAAACCAGATACTTTGCAGCATCACAACGCAGGACTTCCCTGAATGCAACCATAGTTGAACACAGTGTATTGTACTTATAACATTCTAGTACAAAAATATAAGTGGTGGAAAATTTAAAAAAATAACCTTAAATTATTAACATCTTTAATTCTAATTGAAAAAGTAATAAAGGGTGGGGATTTTAAGAGAATAGTTGCAGTTGTGTTAAAAGAAACTTCCCATCCATATACACAAAATAAGCAGGAACAAGAAATTTTACGTATGGGTGTAATTGTGTTTATTTTCTTGTATGGAGAAAGACGTTTTAAATCAAAGAAACTAACTTTAAAAAGAAATAATTTTTAAAACGATTTTTAAAAGATTGTAAAGAAAGAAAATGTTACTTAATAAACTTTACTTATGATGCTTTTAAATTTGCGATATTGTTTCTCTCAATTAGAAAACATAAAATGCAGTATCTGCGTACAAATTTTTGTAATATTCTGTTATATATTCAAGCATATCCTTTCTTGATCCACAGTAATTCTCTTTATGCATAGGTATGTACTTATTTAATAAATATTATAGATATAGCTTATGTGCATTAAGGCAATTATCACTTTAGAATTAATTTTCTCCATACATTTTAATTGAGAAGATTGAACAATGACCAGCAAACTTTAACGCCCACTACAGATTTAATATCATTGCAGTAGTATTTAACGTGTTCTGTTTATTGCCATTGAATATACAATCATTACGTAGAGTATTATAGCCAAATATAGTAGGGAATATATACATAACATATATGTACATACCTAGATAGCACACAACGTAGCTTAGGTATAAATTATCTGCGCACGCTTTCGGAAACAAGTAGAACTGACAACAATGTACGATGCACGTATACATACGTAACCCAAATCCATATACGGACCTAATAAATTATTATTATTGATTTAATTACAACGCCAAATTGTAGAACATAAATTTCTATACAGTGGCGGACCGAACTGAAGTTGTGTAAACCGCACAACGGTACTGCACGACGTGTTCACGTGGAACAGTCCTAAAACAATTCCGCAATAGTTTCCGAGCAAAAAATATACTAAATATAGAGCGGAACATGTTCGCTACCAAGAGCGGTTACAGAAAAATAATGGAACGATGAAACAATACCACTAATGTATTTTGCAAAATGTAATGCGAAAGTATTATTTTTGTTTTATGCTAGAATTTCGTTATGAAGTTTTTTTAAGGGTTCGGAGTAAGTAATGTTAGTAGTTGTTTATGATAACCGTTTAAGGTTAAAACTTACGACTTCCAAAGGAAGTAAAACTTAGTTTGGTGCCTTTTAAAATTATTGCTAGTCAGTATTGCACTTCTGTTGTTTTAAATTCCTCAGACTATTCACAGGCTTCGCAGCAAACTCCACACCACGCAAATTAATAATTTATTCGGGACGCAACGTTTCGAGAGTACATGGACTCTCATTGTTAACCGAATTATCTACTGTCTCTAACTTTTCAGTACGGCTACTTCCCTTTGAAATCAACCGCCGAGAGAGCGTTGCAAACTTCTCTTCAAATTGACCCGCTCTATCGTTTATATCTCTTAATTGTCTTCTCTCAGAGACAACTTGCAGCTTTTCCATGTTAGGACATGCCTTTGAGGCATGCTTGGGCGCTTCAAGTTCTAAAGCATGTATCAGAGGATGGTTTTTTGTACTCTGATGTACCTGATACCAACGACGAACGCCTGGGTAGTCAGCTGTTCCCAAAGTTTCGCTGCAAGCACTGAGACATACCAATGGCATCAAGCGCTCATCTGCCTCGGACTCCTGGAGTCCCTTTCCGTTCCTCTGCGTCTCGGCTCCCAACTGGGTCTGGTATACCTGCTTTACATGCTGGTTCCCACATCGGAGTTGAAGGGCCTTAACCAGCATGCCATAATCCTGTTGGGAAGCTTCTAACAGAGACTGACGGACAGTAACAACAGCAGCTGGTAATGCTACAACCGGATCAGTTGTTGTTTCTGCCATCAACTAACCATTAACTCTTGTCGCGGCCTCAAACTGAACTCTCCTCCTCCCACGACACTTCTTCGCCGTAAATTGGTAACTTTATTCTAATACCGACAGCTGTCGTCACACCTAATGGCTAGTCCTGTGTGGTGCCCCATCGCTTTTCTGAATGGTTGTCAGCAGGGATTCTACTCGTGATTACTTTAGAACTCTCGACAAAAGTATAAGTAGATCTGAGTTAAACAAATCCTATAATCGTTGTCCACGTTGACCTTTTCTCGTTACGCGACTGCTGTGCCGCTACAATATTGTAACCTACTATTTTATTTCAATCAACAATTTTATTACCGAAAAATTATATAGCCATATTCATTTTGCCTTTATATCTGTACTATTTATTTGAGATATTAACAAGTTTTTTCTCATAATACAAAATATCAAAAATATGCAATACTTTTTTCATAAGTATATTAGTGCATGCAGGGTTAGGTCAACCTCTAATGCATGAAATGCATTGAAAACACGTTTTAGCATAATGCTACTTATGGTGTTGTATGTTAAATAAACCTTAATTTCTTTAGAAAAAATGACGTTGACTTTAGAGTCTTCTTATTGTTAACACGAACAACACACTTTTGGGTACAGTTTATATTCGTTGAAAAGTCGCACGTCAACATTTAAGCTTTCAGATTTAGATCATAACATAGATAGGTTAAGGCAACTAAACCATTTTTCAAGCTTTCCCTATTTTGAAGGAAAGATTGAACGAAATTTAGATATTTCCTTACTGGCTAAACTGACATGGATGAGTAGAATCCCTTAATTTACGTACTTTAGCTCAGCTTACGAACTTTCTACCAGATTTTCTTCTTCAAAAGAAATTAGATAATAATCGTTTTATCAAATCTCCTTTCCGACATTCTAACACGAAGAAAAAAAATTATCATAGCGGTGTAATTTTAAATGGCCTCGTAGAGCGACAATGTAAAAGATTTAGAAAAAAAAATTCAATTTAGTCGGGCGCTGTAACGGTCCCCGAGACGTTCCCCTCCATAATAATAAAGAAAGCGTACGTCGGCGAGGCGAGCTTGTCTTTCGTGAAGAAGCCGGCGCCTCTAAATTATTATTTGGAGCTTCTGCGTTGAAACAACAAAAGGGCGATTCAATGGTGGAGAGTGTTTATTATCATTTATGAAGTCCTCCTTTTTTCTCTTCGCTTGCGACTCTACGTAATAAAGTCCTTATTTCGTGCCGCGTCCCTTCTTTTGTCCTTTATATCCCGTCGCGTACTCCCTCGGTGGGCTTGACGGGCAAACCCGTTGGTGCGAGAAATTAACTGAAATTTGATTATCACCGTGAATGTTATTAAATAGTTGTATTTTGTTGCTAATATTGTTTTCGCGTGAAATGCCAACTCTATCTGAAGTATCTATTGTTTATTCAACTTTTTTGTGGAAATGTACAGTGTCCTACAATAAAGCAAACTACTGAGAAGAATAAGGCGACAAATTTTAATGAATATTAAAACAAATCATAGAATGAAAAACTGCGGTCTATGAGAGGTTAAAACAGGCAATAATTAGTTCTACAAAGCACTTCCTCTCAAACAAAATGCGGGTGCAATAGCGAAGGTTATGTTACAAGATCAAAGTTGTTGAGATGAGCGTTTATGAAATGGTACTTTAGAGAAAATTATTAGTTAGTGTGGTGGTTGTTGTATATTCGAGATCTTACACTTCAACTATTTGTTCTTCTATTTGTACTAATACGTTAATGTTATAATAAATAATATGCAGTCCCTGTACAATTTATTAGGGCCACTTGCTAAAATAACGACTTTGTTAAATTAAAATTGTTTACAGACATCATCAGAACTATGTAACTAATATTTTGTAATGCCTCCTTTGGCTTCTATAATTGCTCTTATTCTTCTTGGCATGCCGTATATGCAAGCGTGTCTGTCTAATTGTAGCGTTATTTTGCCACATATCCTTAATATTTCTTACTAATTGATCTTTTGTGGTGTTTCTTCTCGAATACACGCGTGATTTTAGAATACTCCACACGTTATTAATTGCATTGAGCTCGGGGGGATTTCCTGGCCCAGATAATACTGACAGAGAATGTGCTTCCAAGAAACTTTGGATAGATGTGGCCATGTGGCATAGTGACTTATCGTGCCTGAATGTATAAGGGTCTTCATTCGAATATATGGCATCAAGACATCATGATATATGGCATCAAGCCATCCTCCAATACACGCTTATATTGGTGTTGGTTTATAGTGCCTTGGCAAAATTACAGTAATCTAGGACATTCCATAGGACCATACCATAACTGACGGAGGGTGTTTCATCGCTTTTAGTACACTGCCTCCAACAAACCGTTCAGGTGAACATCGTCTAGCAAATTGAGCTCTTTCGACTCATCGCTGAATACCATCTTTAACGAAACGACATTGCTCAAACAAAAAATATGCTTGATTTATATATTCATTTAAGTTATTTTGTCTTACCTTTCGTCAATCTTCAATTATGTAATACTGATGACGTTCTGCCCATTCATAACGTGCTCACTTCATCATCGGTGTTATTCTTGACTGTTTCAGGGGGCGTCTCCATTTTAATTGGCCTTCATACAATCGTCTACGTACTGTACGTATGGATTTTTCCACTCCTTGTTGAGACATTACGTGTCCAATTTCTTTGGCGGATAAACCTCGGTTTTCAGTTGCTAGTTGCAGGATACGTCGATCATCTCGATTAGTAGTGATCCTTTTCTTGTCGTAAAATGCTCTTCCGATACTACTAATATAAAGCGTATAGAGGCAATAACTTAAAGTGCAACGCTAGCACGTAAACACGGCAAAAATGTTGTTACACAAAAGCTTAAATTTATAAGGTGGCCCTAATAAAATGTACAGGAACTGTACATAGTCTTCGACCTGGGCTGGCCGAGGATGTTGCTATCTAGGGGACGGTTGGCTAAAAGGGGTCTTTCTGAAGAATCAACGGTTTACCTCGCTGAGCAATTCAATGTTTAATAAATTTGGATATACCATCGTTCGAGATGTTAAGCTGTTTCGCAAGATCGATAGGAGTCTAACTCTAAACCCGTCTATTCACGATGGTTTCCTGTTGTTCTACAGTCAGATTTTTGACTTCACAACGATTATACATAAAGGGAGTAAAATCAGGCACAAAAATTGAAAGAGAAACGCAAAACATTAAGAAAGAAACGCAACAGGCTTTTAGTATGACTTGCACCAGATACATTTTTAAACTCAGGAATCATCTTAGTAACAAGGTCCAATATGCTGAAAATAATTAAAATGATACCACAAAGTTATGATCGAAAAGCGCGAACATTTTTTTGGCCGGAACTGTAGAATGATGCGATGGAAGTCTTGGATGATTCTCCCCCCTCTCATGCAAGTCAATTACAACCCGGTCTCAATATTTTGAACTGGATAGGGAGTTTTGTCTATGAGTAACAAGTGCAGGGCCACCAAAACGGTAACGATCAAGGAAAACATTACATTGATCCATGATACTCAATGACAGAAGATGTTACTGTTAGATTTACAGCATACATATGTGACATTTTGGTTGGGGTGTGGAAAATGTTCCACACAATGAATTAGGATTCCAATTTCTGCATGCTGGGTTCCAGAAATGTTAGCTGCGGATCGAAGACGTATCCGCCAGATTAACGAGACTAACTTGGCTATTATCACCAGGAATTCTAACGAAATTTTGGATCTTTTCCAGTAGATGAGACTTGTTTTGACTTAGAATCGAAACGCCCAAGTATAAGGCCTCTCTGTCCCTAGAAAACACATGTGCTATCGGCGGAAGAAAATATGACAACAGTTTTTTAGGGAGTAAGTAGCTCCTCCAACGAGCATATAATAATTTTGTTGTCAGCGGCGTATACTACGCGAACTTGGTGTTAAAAGTATGTGCTGCAATAAAAGGAAAAGGAAAAAGGAAAGAAAATTACCAAAAGGATTCCTTTTCCGCCAGTACAGTGTTCCGTTTCAAGACTTGCGCTACAATGACTACTATTCACAATGTTGGCTTATCAAATTTTTGATCAACCCCCTATTCTCCATATCTGATTACTAGCCACTGCTGTTTATTTTTGAAGCAGAAAGGGTATCTGCTTGGAATTCAAGAAAGGAAGACGACAGTAAATGGGAGAACAAAATGAAGCTTTTTTTGAAAACTTTTGCAACATCGATATATAAAATTTATTAACCTCTCGAGATACTATACAATAAGTTCCTCAAAAGTCTTAGTACACATATATTCAAATATTTACTTGTTCTCTTTTTTGAAATCTCAAAACCTGTAATCGTAATTAAGAGAATCTTATTGGAATTATAATTTTAAGTGAATTAAGAGAATTTTAAGTGAAAGTAGGTAGGTATTGAAGGTGTTAAAGCAAATCAAATAGCTACAGAATTTATCACTAGAAGTGATCAATATAAGTTCACATTAGTTTGTGGTAAATCTCACGCTGTGAATTTTGATAAAGTTTACTAGAACTATATGGCAGAATCTATTCTCCTAAATGTATTAAGGTGGCAAAGGTTTAGATATTTACTCTAAATAGTGTTCAACTTACCCGATATTCTGTAAAATTTTTGAAAACATGGAAGGGCGGTTCCATCACATGGTATGTTGTTTGAAGGGACGGAGAAATTTTTAGTCAAAGACTCTTTTGGGACGTACAAAAGGAGACTACGTCGGGTACTCTTACACTTAACGGTTTATAAGGAGGAGCACCGACTATAAACACTTCAACGTATGTTGCTAGGGATGTAATTTCGATGCGATATGACTGCGAAGGTAACAACCGACAGACTTCAGCAAAAAAGAGGGACTCTAGCATAGTTCACAGACGGAACAAGAAGGTATTAGTGGTCTTAACTAGTGTATTGGACCACAAACTAATATATTTCAGGCAAAAATCTGTGCCTTGTATCTAAAAAGATTTTCAAGGTGCAACCATTTATATTTTCACGAATGTCCAGACACTGTTGAAGGCTTGTAAAGCCTATGCATTTGAATATACCCTGGTATGCATTTGCGTAGAAACCTAAGACAATTACCACGTGAATATCACAGTGTCACTGTTTAACATAGTGATGAAGATGACAAGTCATAATTTCGACAGTTCTCTTTTCAAATTTTCCTTATTACAATGTTGAGTATTGTTATTCCTTCTCGGAATTTAATACAAAACTACATCCTATATGGCAAACTGCAAATATTCAAGCGCAGCCAGACAAACTGCGCGTCAAGTAAATTCGTAAACTTTTCGTAATATGTCGCTTAACTCTTCCCGAGCTCTTGTTAAGTAACGTCGTAGTCCGAGACAGATGTGAACGTTGTTATATTAAGCACTCAACGATGTACGTTATTACCTGGCATAAACTTAACGCGAAACTTATCAAACTTCATCCCGAAAGCTGCATCGTCACTCTGGTCGCGGGCGGAGCGACTCCTACAGGCGATTTCCGGTACGTCGCGTTGCGATTCTCCCCGCAGAGTATCTAAACGATTAGCGTAATGTTTACGTTATAACGTTAGGATAGCGATGATACTTATTACGAAGTTGCCAGATTGCGATGGGCAGATTCCCTTCGGGCCCGAAAGAACCGCCTGTCACATATTTCTTCCTCTAACTGCGCGATGCTTTCATCTTCTTCTTTATTATGTATAGGCTTAATTCAACTTCGCGTACAACGCGAAAACATCGTCGTAGTGTTTTGATATTCTAATCGAGTGTAAAAATTGAGTCAAACTTTGCAAGAGGATGGAAGAAAGGAACGAATTAGCATAATGTTTTTTAGGCAAGAATAAAATTGTTTGTGTTATACTTAAAGGGTTTTTAAGATGCAGATAATTATTAATTCGCAATCAAAGGTGTTTTACTACTGATTAATATAGAAGATGTTTTTAAAATTTTCAGCAGATGGTTAACTTTATTAATTATTTCTCCTTAAAAGAATGTGATATACGAGGGAAGGTTGTTAATTAAATCTCAAACTGCAGTGAGTTATTTCCCTATTTGTCACTAGGTGACAGCACAACCTAGCTGATACTCAAGTGACAGTTGTAATGGAAACATCCCTCTCCACCGCCAACAAGGAAATGCAAGGTTGTACCCTCAGATGGTAAGGTTATGCTTATAGTCTTCTGAAAGGCTCTGGAAGGAGCCGTCCAGAGCTCCTAGCCCTTTTCCCGAGTGGAAATGAGAACGTGACTATTGAATCATGCTGAGTTTTGTTGTTGTTTGGGGATGCAATTCGACGAAAACGGCCAGACTTATTGATGAGAGGAATATTGCTGCATCATGATAATACCAGGCTACATTCGGCCCACTTAACCCAGGCGAGAATTGTAGAATTAGGGAGGGAACTTCTTGAACAGCCGGCTTACAGCCGTGACCTAGCCCTAAGCGACTCTTTGGGTACTTAAGAAGCATCTTGGTGGCAAACATTTCGAGGGTGATAACGACATTCAACAAGTGCTACGCACGTGGTTCAGAAGGCAACCCAAACACGTTTATACAGCGGGCATTGGGGCATTGACAAAGAGATGAGATAAGCGTATTAATGTAGATGGAGACTGCGTTAAAAATAAAACCCGTTTCTGCTTTTCTTGTAAAATTAGTAGTGGATCCCAGCAAACAAATGTGTGATAGTCGTGTGTTTCTTTGTCTTGTAACGCTGGACCTGTACTGGTAATGGCAAACAGGCAATGACCCAAAAATGTTTCGACATACTATCGTTATCATAATGTATTTGCTTGTTATTGATGCTGGAAGGTTACGGGTCCGATGTTGGCAGCTGACAATAACGAAATTATGTTGAAAACTAATACCATACACGAAGATACCAAATATCAGTGGTTTGGGGTTAGAGCTGTTGTCAAAATGTGGTAGTTGTGTCATGTATGTGCGATACGTAGTTCTTGTACAAATTTAAGTATGAATTGAAGTTGCTATACTTGTAGTGACTATTTGTGGGTGGTAATGTTAGCGGGAATCTATATTATATTTTTGTTATGTTTCTTGTAGGATATATCTACTACCGTAACCGCAGGTTCTCTTTCTTACTACATATATCCCAATATTCCAATTGTGTTAAAGGAATTCTTAAATATATATGAAGCAGACTGCGGGCTTTAATTAAACATATAACGATAACGTAGTTTGCGAGTGTACTAGGTATATGCATAACCTTTTTCCGTTTTTTTTTGCTAAAAAGAAACACGTTTTTATTTTCAAGGGAATTTTTTTTTTCATTTAAAATATTGACCCTAGGCTTATACACATTTTTTTTCAGGTAATTTATGGTTACCATACTAGAAAAATTCAATCCATTTTTCGTCCCCGTCACAATTCGATAAAGAAATGATTTCCTTTCGTGGTGTTGAAGCAGCATTTCACAGGTGATTTTGCAATTTTCTATTTGACGTTTATTCAAATCGTGTGAGACACATTTACCGAGTTTACTGATCTTTCTCATTGCTCGCAAACGTCTGCTGATTATTCCTTGTGACACGCGTAATGCTTCTGCTAATTTCCGTTGAGTTTGAGTTGGGTTATCACCCAAAACTGCTGCAATTGCTCGTTTTCGTATTTTTGTGGTATACCAAAACCCTCACCGACTTTCGCATTGAAATCACCACCTTTAAATTGTCGAAACTATGTCTCATATGTTCTAATCGATGGGGCATGCTCACCATATGTTTCTACCAGCAAACGATGACTTTCAACAGTCTTTTTCTTTTGACTAAATAAGAAAAGGAATGCATGCCACAAGTGTTCTATTTTATGTATACGAAATATTAATTAATAACCAACAACATAGCAAATATCGTATGGTTCATAAAGATATAAAGGTAATAAAATGAAATTATTTAAAACATTCCGTTACAGTGTCAATTAAATTATTTTAGAATAACTTCCGTTAGTTTTTCAATACTAATCCAATTTCCTTGTCATTACCAACGTTAAACTTAATGAGATTAGTTTTTTGTGAACTTGGCATTGATGTTAAATATCGCGTCTGCCTCGATATCAGGGGTATATCTGCAGCCACTATTACATCTACGTATTAAATTTGCCATTTGAAACTTATATGGCGATTTAAATAGCTACTTGTACAGATGATCTCCGTGGTGTAAATGCATACACACCGGTCTAGTGAACTGGAGTTGCAGAGCACAATCCAATTAAATTTAACGTTAGTAATAACATTTTTAGAATGTACTTTTACCTGTTTCAAATTTAAAAGGATGTGCAATTATAAATGAGTAAACCATCATTGATGTAATAACACCTGTTCAAATCATATAATCGCATCATAATATCTGGAATAGTTTACATCAGTAAACTCGCTAAAGTAACGCAAGACAATACCCATTATTTTAAGCATGAACTCTGTCATTCCCTTGAATGTGGACAAATCGTTAGTAGAAAAGTCTACGTTTCATATTGTTCACACCATTGACCGCCTACTGTAAGAAACAGGTAAATTTAATATGTAATTACTTGCGTTTATTGCTTTGTTATACATTACAAGTGACACACTTTTATAAGCATATTCAGTTGTTTATAGTACACCCTTTGAGTATAGAAATATGTAGTTACCTATGTACATTGTGGTGGAAAATCTCAGGCTATTAATTTGCTAAATGGGTTCTTTTATTTAAATATTTGTTTGGTTCAAAATTCAAATGTAAATAATATTAAATAATTGCAATAGCCAAATGTAAGTTTCTAAATATATATTTATATATATATATATATTGACAAACCAAAATGTATATATATCGCATTTTTATATCGTCTAGCTAAAATTTCTAAATTACAAAACAAATTCCAAAATAAGAGAAAAAGAATAGTAAATTTCGAAAATTTCTTATAATTTGAAGCCTTTACTTTTGTAATCGTTCTCACACTCACACGTACTGTATCGTATTCTAGATATCCTGATCTTCGGCTTCCACCAACATGTGCGGAACTCCAAATTATGGTGAAAATATCAGCTTCTGTACGTTTTAACTTCAAATAACTTTGAAGAATTTCAAATACGATAATTAATTCGGAAACTAACGATTTTTTCTCTGGAGAGACAACTTCGACATCTGTGACTTTGACACAATCATTATTTTATATCACCTCGTTTCCGGGGATACACTCATTATATTCAGCTTGCTTACCTATACAATAGGCCACACAGTAACCACACTCTTGATGGAATGAAATTATTTACAGGTAAAGCTGCCAGGCGTGCCAGCCTTTCAACGTACGAGAAATTTTGAAGAGAGTATGTTTTATTTCGGGGACGATACATATTTTAATAATATGATAAAAATGTGTCAGTACAGTACATTATACGTCGTTTAGAAATAAATTTGGAAGATATTATAATTAAACACAAAAATATGTTTTTGAAAAACGATATATATAGTAAACGACAGTGGAGTTTACGTCTCCACTGTATACGTTGTTTAAGGAACTCTTTCTTTTTAATCTTAAAATCGTAATTTATATGTCAATAATGAACAACTAAGGCAGATAGCTGTCAAATTTAATACACAGAAAGAAAACTGTACGGAATAAATGTTATAAGTACATTAAAGAAGAGGGAGTCCTAACGGTACTTTGCCTCCAACAACAACGTCAATAATAACAAAATAAGGGCGTCTACCATACACTGACGAGAAAATATCCAATATAGAAGTATAAGAAAAATTTAGAAAAATATTAACATTTTAAATGATTTAAAAGTTAATCATACATATCATGACAATATGGTACATATGTACATATATACAAACAATCGCTTTTAGTTCGTATTTACCACAACAAATATATATGTATATACTCAAGTTCGCGAGAAACATCAAAGCTTAGAAGGGATTCCATCAAGAACGATGGTATATTGTATACTAATCCATCTAATGGGCTTGTTGCTCACAGATTAAACGGTTAACTTAAGCTAATGAGTACGTTCAGAAGTTCTGACTCCGCTCAGAATGTAAATGACTGTAATTGATAATGGAGTCGGGTTACTGTAGAACTGGATATTGCAGTTAATAACGACATTAATATTATTACACAAGTGAAATTCCTTTATTTTATGCTAATTTTATATACAGAGGACGCTGTGCAAATTCGCGGTGTAACTTTTCTAATAACTGAAACAGAGGGAGAGAATTAAGGCACAGTAGTAGTATTGCGTCGAATAAATTAATTCTTGATCGCTATAATTTGTTAGGATCTTTTGGAGAGGATGAGAATATCTATTGTTCTACGTTATAGGTATTAAACGTAAAGTTAAGGAGAATATCAGAAGCTGCTTCATTTTATTTAATGGAAATAAAAACAAATTTGAACGGTCGAATTTTAAAAGCAATGTAAAACAATGAACGACATATTATAGAACAATAGCGTTGCATCTTGAAATATCGTTTTATGTATTATATTGCAGCTCGTCTCATATTTTTGCCATTATTTTCGTAAGTGGAATTATTTATCCCTCGTAACACCAGATTGCTTGAGGCATGTACGCTTCTATGTAATGTGTAGGGTCTGCAGTAAACCCTTGGTGTAGTAACAATTAAAAGCTAATCTTCAAAGTGGTAGGGTATTTGGATAATACATACTGAACTTTATTCTTCCTCTTTTGCGGTAACGCAAAACGTAGTAATTTCATTGTGGGTAAATTTGGACCCGGGAAGATTATAGAAGTTAATAGAAGGAAATTTCGAATTTAGATTTTCCAAAAATTTACTTATTGGGCATATGTTAGCACCAAAAACGCATATCTGATACATGGAAAATAAACCAAAGTATTTTTAAGCTCCGTTTTAAATTTCCCCATAAAAAGTCGTAAAAGGGCATAAGGGGGATGAAGGCTGGTTGTTACATGGGTTGGTTGTCACATGACTCGTATTTAAACTGCCAGAAGCAGCAGCAGCAGCAAGGTGTGCACCTAAGAATGCATGCGCCATTTGTTGAGTGTTTAATTAATGCATTTTTGGCTATATTGACATAATTGCCATATTTGCCCTTAGTTATGATGTATATGAAAAATTTCGCCATATTTACAAAATGTCGCGATGGGACTGTTTGTCACAAAGTAGCTGGTATTGATTACCATATATAACAACCAGCCCCAGTCACAGTATAATGTTGTACATATGTGCATATAATACTTATGTTTATTTCTTCTAGAAAACCAAGGTTTGCAACTTCAACAAGAAGACGGAACGAGGTGAAGTCCCACTTAATATAATATTAATTGATTATAGAATTTTGGGTCATTAAAGAGACAAATTGCATCCAAGAAAATAAATGATGAAAGTATCGCTATCCCAAAAGATCTTTTGGGATGTATCTACAAGCGTTTAATGGTACTGAAGACAATGAATTACTTCAATGTATTTCAAGTGTTTCTGATAATTATTAAAGACTGACTCCTTTGAAAGAAAATTCAGAAGTTAGCTTATGAAGTTCGTCATGGAAATTCAAATAGAATTCCAGAGTTTTGGGTAAATGAAAATTCAGTTCTATCTGGTAGAAGCAACTAATTTAGAACGTGCCAGAATATTTCAATCGCAAAAAATTTGGCAAATATGGAGTATGATGTCAGACATTACAAATTAACTCGGCGAAGTCTGGAACATGCCAACCGTGCAGAAACCCGATACAGTTGTTTTCCCAAAAAAGGGGTAAAACAGGTTGGCACCATTGTTACCGCTGAATGTGGAAGGCTTATAACTTTAGTAGTCGCTATTTTTGTGGTGGGTAATCATATTCCACCGTTCTTTGGGTGCTTTTCCAGGGTGAATTATAGATAATATTTTGTCTATGATAAGACTAGACGCAGATATGTACTTGTCAATGTGAGTCTATTGTGATATAAACCTATACTCCACTAACAAAAAAGGTTCGTCTATATTTCATCTGTGCACACAACATTTCTTCCTTCCCCTGGTATCTTTTTGTTGTCCGCAAATAATTATTAAGAATAGTTCTCTTTTCTACCTCTTCAAAGTGATAACCAATCTCGAGAAGGAATTTATATCGAATTGTACGTTTAAAGTTGGGAATGTCATTGCCAGTATTAACACACATGTTAATATGCAATTTGGGATTAACGGAGGTTACCGACGTTGTTTTTGATTGTTTTCCTTTTGCGTTGTAGTTTCGATGGTGTTCTAGGTGGTTGTTCTTGTTGACTCCAGCCTGGTGGTCATGCGTTTTACTGGCATATAGTGGTCATATATTCAAAACACCGATTTAGGCCTAAAAAGTTAATGAAAAAGCGCTTGCCGTGCGACATAAAAACAGTAAAAAGTTATTTGCATGATTGTCTAGAGGTAAGACTAAAAGTGATAACCTTAACGCCATTTCTGTAATATATGAATTCATCTGTTATAGCTTGAAATTAATTCAGAAGCAACTTTCGAAGCTCGAAACGCAATCGATCAAAGATGAAACACATTCAGAGTACCTCTCGGTGATTCATAGTCTACAGATCGCTTTTATAGCTAATAACAATATATTCTCCTCACTAGTTCTTTGCTTTAATGTTTCGCGGGCACTGCCAGACTGATTTAGTAGACAGTCCGGTCTTCTAACGGCTCGTTTACATAAAATATTGACTGTACGAGGTTGCAACGTCGGGGTACTATATCCGAGTAGGGAATGTACATTCGTGGAGTGTGAGAAAAGTATAGACGACTATCTGAGAGACATCATTTACTAGAGATATGCAAAAAGGTTCACGCTTTTTGCTTATCTAAGAAAAGAAAACTCGTTGCAAGGTATACATAGAGAATTTCTTTTAAGAAGCGAATTAAGCTTTCGTTAGTATGGTTTCGCGATAAATTTCATTAGCTTCAGTACCTGGCAAGTATCTGATTATGTCCGTTAGATCTTTTAATTGGCTGACATTTATGCATAAAATTAGTTTAGGTTTAAATTCTAAGGCTAGCATCTATGAAAGGAAGTTCTTTTGGCAGCATGCGTTTTATGATTTCCTTTAGTTGTTGATGTATTTCAAGTGTTTATGCAGTTTTTTAAAAGAAGGAAGTTACTATACCTACAAAGATAGTTGCTATTAATAACCACTAGCACTAGATTAATAAGAACGAAATCAGCTAGTCAATGACAGCGATGAAGAATTGCTTCTTTGACAAACAATGTTTCTTCTTCATAACATAATAAGTAATCAGAATTAACGCTATTGATCATCTAGCAATGTATGTGCTGTAATGATATAATCTATTTCAATTGGAGTTGAATCAGTACTTTCCCGATTTTTACTAATTTTCTAAATTTTCCTCTTGACATTGGTTCACGTCTTTATTATGTTTTGTTGTTGTTAATGGAGGTAAAATACGAAGAGTCTCTTAGACTACGTGCACAGTGGAGACGCAAACTCCACCATGGTAATGATATTTATACGAAGGTTGCCCGGAAACCAATTGTCGTTTCGTTCTACCACCATTGTAGCGCTATTGTCATAGTTCCGCACATACGCAGGTCTTTTTCTGGTTCACAATGTTTCTTATGATGCCATTACAGCTGGATTGTATTCTGTTTGTGTGTGTTGTTATTAGTGATCGTTCGAAATGTTTAAGACAATTTCTGAGCATCAATGCGGGAAGATACTGTGAAACATTGAGAAATCTTCGGCTTGCAATTTAAAGCAAAAGACGTGGAAGGCTCAGTCAGGGCATGATGTTGCTTCATGACAACGCACGTTCCCATTCTGTTACTGTCAGCCGTGGAGGACGTTCGAGATAGTGCAGGTTCTGCAGCTTGTACTATGTTGGGCGGTGAACTCGCGCACACCACCTAACGAAGTGAACTCTTTTCTGGGACCAAAGGTTATTGGCCTAGCGTTCTACCCTAATCCTACTGAAGAAAAACTACAGTCAGATTGGAACAATTGTTTGTCGCAATGCGATGCTGAAATACCGATATAACACGTCTTGATCCAGCCTAGTATAGAATATAGACCTCACAGGTTCAGAGACCACATGGTTTCCAGTTACTTTTATTTAACCATTAGCAGGTTAAAATTTGACAATGATTAGTATCATGATTATTTGTATAGACTAAAAATGACGGAAAATCCAAAAACTCAGGGTGGAGATGGAAATGGTGATGTAAATCACCTGATTCTAGGACGGAACCCACCACAAAGGGCCAACAAAGGGAAAGAAACTGTAGCAGAAATTCAGACACAGAAATATTCTTAAGGAGGAACAATATTAATCGCTTCGGAGATTTATTACATTTAGCGGAGTTTCTATAGTTCCATATGAATTTTTGAACAGAATATTTAGTTTCCTTAATATTTTCGGCATATCTTCGATGTGTAGGAGTTAATGCTGAACTACAAAGAAACACAAATGCAAGAGAAAATGGTAATAAAAAATGTATTACATTTTATACAGAGAATATTTATAATAATGATAACTTGAAACAGCGAAATTTCTATAGGTCCACTAACACAAAATTAATAAATAAAATAAATACATAAACAATTTATAATTTTTCTAAACTTAATAGTTTAGTGTTAGATGCTCTATTCAAAATGAAACATCCGTTTCTTCATACTGCCAATCAATTTGGTTAATGTTGAAATAGGAATATCATTCCAATATCGTATTGTTTATTATTGGCATCAACCTCTTTTGCCAATATTCTCCAAAGGACTCATAGCAACTTGCACAAACAGTGCCAATGATATTTGAAACCATAAGAGCTTTTAAGCAGCTCTTTTAAGGGTGGTTTTGAAACCCTTTTTAGCCACCAAAAACGTTTTTGCCGGATAAACCTTGTTGTACACGTCTGTTTGTTACTGATAAATTTAAATTACATTTTATTTGTTGCTCAGTTATACTATCAGATGTTCGAGAGATAGATCGAGTTAGTTTTTGGTTATACCCCTTAACACGATTTTTGCCGCAGGAATCCCCCGACAATATAAAATTGTTGATGATATAACAAGATTGTCTTATTTTCTTAGCTGTGGCTCGGTTTGAACACCCTATGTCTTTGTAACAATTCATTCTTGTTTTTTTGTCCTCGAATAGCATATGTATACTTCGATAATATATATGTATATATTTAATAATAAGTAAGCCCTTGAAGATTTTTAGAGGCCTTTTTACACTGAAACGTAATGCCTCATTCCATAGGATGTCTGTCTAATTATGTGGACCCACAGAAATTTCACTGTTTTGCGTTACCATAATTGTAAATATTTTCTGTATAAGATGCAATAATTTTTTTAATGTTATTTTCTCTTGCATTTGTGTTTCCTTATAGTTCAACATTAATTACGATGCATAGTTTGCCGAAGATATTAAGAAAGCCAAATATTCTGTTTAAAAGTTCATATGGAACTATAGAAATTTCGCTGAGTGTCCTAAGGAGTGTGATACTTGTGTTTAGTTATCCCTCGTATCTTTCCTATATAGATCTTTTCCTTTTCTCTTGTCCTTCCTCATGTTTGTATTGAATAGTCCCGAAACGTGAAATTGTATCTGTAATAAGACCTAAAATTTTAGATAGTTCCTGATAGAATGGAATTAGACGAAGCAGTTTTTTGGTAGAAAGCAGATTCTTTCCCGAAATACAAAAAAAGGATCCAATGTAAAAGATCTATATTCATAAAAAATATTGAAATATATATTTTGCGCATAACATTAGTAAAGAAAGAAACTTCAACAGCATTCGTCGAATTATTCTGCTCATAGTTTAATCGCAAAAGGACTACTCCTTCGTTGAATAAACAATGTAGCTGGTTCATTTATCATGCATTTCTCAACCTCTCGGGTTCAAGCATACTCTTATCCAAATTACATAATTTATACTACTAGGCAAAAGTTTTTGACCGATTGCTAGCTGGCACAAGAGGTCTTTCAATAAAAGTAAGTGCAATTCACGCGAGGATCTGTTCCGTAAAGTTGGGAAAACGGACTTAAAGTCGTACGTAAGAAATTGTCTTTTCTTGTTAGCCGATTTTAAAGGATTGAAACTTGCTGGAAAGCAAGTTACCTTTTCTACGAAGAATAAAGCGTAGCTAGGCAGAAAACTTTGTTTGATGAACAGAAATGCTGGATGTGAATAACGTCTTTCAGTTCTATTTTTGTTTCTTGATGTTCTCGTTACGGCGCTACACGAAATGTACGGTTAAGTAGTTTAAATCTTCGATGCATTAAAGGTGTACGGTTTCTGAGAGATTTTCCGCTGGAAATATGATTTTAGTAAGTAAATAAGATTTTTGCGACTACATGCTTTTATTTTGTGCATTGGCGGAGTACTCCCTTACGATTTTCGTTTACTTTATAAAACGAAAACTTGATTGTCTACAGACTAATCTTTACACTCTAATACGGTTACCTACAAAGCTTAATAAAAGCAACTGTTATTAAATGAAGCGATAGTCTGTTAAGGATTTCAACGATATTTAGCGGTACCTGCAAAGATGTTTTAAAACTTCCCACAATTGCATGTCTTATTTATAAATGCGTAGTTTACCTGACATTTTTGTTATTAGCAATAGTCTAAGTGCATAATCTAATCTAAAATAATATCAGTATATGACAGTAATAATAATAATGATAATTGTTCACTTAGGATAGACTTTTGTAGATCTTAAAGATCTAAGGAAATAAGTACAAACCTAAAAAAAACAAAAATAATAGTAGTATTTAAAAATGAAGGTATTTCTGAATTGCACAGAACGAATTTGCGATTAGAAGAGTCTTCTTAAATAATGAAAATACAATTTTGTGCTATAAGTTGATGTCCGTTGGTTTTAGTAATTCTCTGCTACATTTGTTTCAACCGTATCTGTTTAATAGACGTCAGTATATCTTCAATGGGGTTAGCTCTCGTGAATTTATTTCTTTTTCGAAAGTTCCTCAGATGTCCAACTTTCGACCTTTAATATTAATTTTAGTTATAAATTATATAACAACCTATATCATCTCATTCATTATTGTTCGCTGATGATTTGAAATTTGTGTTTGGTCTTAAGGATTGTAACTTCTTTTTTTATACCCATGAGTGGGGGAGCAACTCGGCGAGTAGCTCGCTTATTGTGCACCCATGCAATTTTAGTCCAACCTGTCCTTTTCCTGTAGACTGCCGGGCAGTCGACAAGGAGGTGCACAGTGGACTGTGTCCAGTTAAGATCGCTGTGAGTGCTCTCAGTTTGGTCTTGCTCGTAAGGACTACCTTACTCAGTCTTCCCGAGAGATTTGCAGTATCCCAAACCGTCTACATCGTTTCAATAGGACCGGTGATTGGCGGCGAGCTCAGATTTGACATAGGTACTCCCACTCGTCAAGATATTCACACTCGTCGGTTCAGGACCTAAGAATTGTCGTCCACTGATATCTTTTGCTAGCAAGACAGCTATTTCGTTCCCTTTGATCTCCGAGTGGCTTGGCACCCATCCCAGGGTAAGACTGTGCTGTTCCGCCAGTTATTGCAGTCTTCTGTGGTACCGCAACACCACTTTGGAGTCAAACCTGATAGCCTATGGGTGACTTGGCTGTCCGATGCGATTTCCACTGCTTCAATCTAACGCGAGTAGTCCATAGTTCTCTGCACATGTCTGGATGGCAATTGTTCTTGCTGGAAAGATGGAGAGGGAGACCCCTGACTGGTTCACCCTCTTTCCAAATTCCGATACCTGTGACATTCGACGTATTAGAGGCGCCCGCGGACCAGCGGGAGATGTCCCGTAACGATTTGCGTGCCCATTCCTTTATTGCCTGGTTGTTGGGAATGATTACATTGTATCCCCAGCAAAGCTACATGGGACGAATTTTGTCGGTCCTCATCGACAGCGTGGTATGGCCTCCGACCTTACCAATGCATCCCATGCACCCACTACACTTGATTCTGTAGGATTGCTTCTGACCTCAGCACCAGCTGTAGTGGCGGAAGCCCAAGGATGGTCTCCATTGTAGCCGTCGGGGTTGAGGACATGGCGCCTGTAATGCCCAAGGATTGTGACTTACCCCACATTCAATAATCTAACGCTCGATATCAACAAGTGCAAAGTGGTTTCATTCACTAGCTGATATACCACCATTACTTTTGACTACGAGCTTGATCAAGTGGTTGCTGAACGTGTTGAACTGGTAAAGGATTTGGGAATTTTGTTTGACACACAACTTACCTTTCCGCAAAATGCTTTTAATATATTACGCCCTGCTAGAAGTTCTCTTGGCGTTTTTGTTCGTAACTGCAGACAATTTTCGTCTTCTTCAGATCTCGTTTGGAACGTATGTTTGTTGTCCGATGTTCTAGCTGTATAAGTCACATATATTTATTAGGGATGGTGCAGCGCAGACTTCCAAAATTTCTCAGATTTCAGCTAGACAGAATACCCTCTAGAAGTGTCAATCATGTTGTACTATTGCCCCAGCTTCATTTGCTCTTCCTTAAACTTTCCTTTCCTTTTTCTTTGGAAGGTATGTAATGGTCACGTCGACAGTACAACACTTCCACAATTACAGGTTTCAATTCCGCACTCTGGCGACCACAATGTTAATATGTTCCATCGACCCTTTTCCCCAAACCAATGTTTTGTTAGTCACTTATTTATGTTGTCTGCGCTAAAGAAAAAATATTGCTAAATACAGCTTTTCATGGCATTGCTGAAATCATTCACGAGAAAGACGGTGCGAGGAGACAAAAGACACTAACACACCGACATGTTTCTGCCTACCCGGTATCATCACCGTGGTTTTGAGCGAATTTTGGCTCAACACTAATGACCCATGTATTCCTCGAGAGAATGGCTGGGAAAGTATACCCGCTTGCTTTCGCTGTGCTTGACGGCAGACAAGCGTTTTATTTTTTTTTTGGCACTAGTTAGAGCTAAGGAATACTCACTTGAGCTGTAAAGTGAGATATGGTGATAGTAGCAGAGAGGGAATTGCAAAGTATTGAGCAAACATTCGCTCGAAACCACGCTGATGACGCCGGGTAGGCAGAAACATGTCCGTGTGTTAGCGTTTTTTGTCTCCTCACACCGTCTTTCTCGTGAATGATTTCACCATTGCCATAAGAAGCTGTATTTAGGAGCATTTTTATCTTTGCGTGTTTGTTTGCGCTAATTCAACCTTTTTTCCTCACAGTGTGATGAGTCTATAGACACACTAAAAATGCTAACTGCTCTTCACTTTAAAAAGTTTTTGTAACCAATTTTTGTACTATTGTCTATACTCGTTTTATAGTGATTATTTTGTATGTATATAGTTGTTCTATAATTGGACGTAAGTCTATTGAGCGATAAAGCTTATTATTGTTATTATTAAGAGTGCAAATAGTTTAGAGTTTTAAAGTCTAATACTATTTTGCTCATCAAAAATATTTTGATTTGAATCTATTTGTTGGGTTGACATGATTTAAATCATTTGAATAAAATCGGAATTGAAATTATGATTTTATATATTTAAAGAACATGTATTTTTTTTGCAAGTGCTTTACTATGTCAACTCAACAATTGCGGAGAAGGTAATTTTCCAGCAAAATAGAAAGTAGATTACTGAACCACTTCTGTTTAAGATATCTTTGTTAATGCGAACGATAGTTAACCAGCTCTGAATATTATCTGCTATTCTGTAAATTAAAAAATACAACATGGAAATACGCTAAAAAAATATCCAAAGCGCGTCTTCTCACGTACAAGTACGTTATTAAAAATTCGATAAACGCGTCGGTCGTGACGTTTACGCTCAAGTTTCCTTCCCCATTTTATGGCACAATAATCCGTAACCAATACATCACCGGTCGATCGTTTTCTTTCCGACTCTCTTTTTGCGATCCGATCTTCGCCTCCTTATATCGGCGACCGCCTCCCGGACCAATCGATGAAACAGAGAACGTGTCCATTTTTTATATCTTCTTTTAAATCGAATTTATATTTGCGGACCCTTGAAATTCGCTCGCGCTGCTCCGTTATAGTTTGACGTCTAGTGTAATTCTGTTTGGGCAAAATTATCGCTTGAAAAATGATGGCCGATCCTTCTCGACGGAACACAAGCGTCCTTCTTCCGGATATATCCTATGGAAATTGATATTCGGTTTTCACGGACGAAGAACTTTCAATAGGTTTATTGTTTTCGAGTCGGTGCGGGATAAGGAAAGGTCGCATTCGCTCTATAAATATTTGTGAATACGCTTCTTACGCGGATGAAAGGAGATATTATAAAGACGTGATCCAGCTAGGAATTACATTTTGAGAAGAATTGGAAGGAATCTGGATCCTCTCTTATTCTCATTTGTTTTATACTATTATTATTTTGAATAATGCACACATGATATTTCTTCATATTTTACTCATTTATGGTGCTGCAGGTTCCAGGTTTTATTGTGAGGGACTGCGCTTATGTTTTTGAAACACCATTATATCGGATTGAATACGTAGGCTTTCACGGCCAGAGTTAATAATAAACGAACTACTTCCGGAATTGGACCGCGTCATGATGAGATATACAGAAATGAAATAAGAGTAAGAGGTAATAATAGAATAGAAATAAAAGAAAAAGAGATAAAAAGAACAAGAATGAAAGGGGCAGGAGGGGGAGCATGAAAAAGAAAGAAAGGTGAAAAGAATAAGAGAAGGAAAGATTTTCTTTTGTTCCCCAGCTCTTTTTTATGTCCATCTTTCCTTCTCTTACTCTTTTTCATTCCTCTTCTTTTATCTCCTTTCCTTTTATTTCTTTCTCCTCATACTCTCACTCTTATTTCATTTCTATACATCTCATCATGGCACGGTCCAATTCCGGAACTAGTTCGTTTATTATAATTATATTAAGGTCTTCTACATTCTCGTCAATTTTGGAAACTTTCCTGTGTCTGTCCCTTTTTGAAGAAGGGCGGTTCGTCCGATATTAGAAATAACCCACCGATTTCCGTTATATCCGCAGGTTCATTGTCATTAATCAAATGTGTTGAATGATAAAGGTCAAGTGAATACAATCTACTTGGATTTTCTAAAAGCTTTTGATTAGATTGATCACTATGTTCTTCTTCAAAAGATGCAATCATTTGGACTTTCGCAATCTCTGTGCTCATTGTTTGAATCTTACATTACCAATAGGCAATTTCAAGTGTGCTACAGAAATTTTATATTTTCCGAACATGTTGCTACATCAGGTATAGCTCAGGATTCCAATCTCGGGCCCCTAATATTTCTTCTGTTCATTAATGATATCCTTGACAGTGTGAGATGTTTGCTGACGATGTTGAACTGTTCTCTACCATTGACACTCCTACTGACCGTGTACTGCTTCAAAGGGACGACATCTATGCAGAGTAAATAGGTTATTTCTAAACGTTTGTAAATACTCATATGTAACGTTTACCAAATGCAAACAGCCGATATCTTTTCAGTATACAATTGGGGAGACTGTGTTGAGCATCGCTTCATCATTTTATTGAATTTATGTTTATTGGTAACATTACAAATGAATCACGTTTAGATTGGACTCTACTGTAGTTTCTATTGTTATCTTTAGTTCGGGAACATAAAAGGAATTTCTTGTGTAAACTCTAATAATAAAGACAATTATTTTATCAATGAATTTGAGACATCTCGTACGTCATTTCAAAATACGTTCATGCAAAACGGGTTCAATAAACCCTGCGTGTGGTTAAATTATAGAGATAAAACAGGCAATAAATGCAGTAAAGTTGGACTGATTGTAAAAAGCGATAAAGTTTTAACTCAAGCATTCACAAGCATATTTTCAAGCCTTTTAATTTACTAGAAGATAACTACCGCCACTTCAATTAGCGTCCTACCTACCGTTTTCGGTATCCCTGCGATAAATTATGTCCGAAACGTTTTTATCGCAATCGTGCGAATTAAACTCAATACGGTGACTTTCTGCGCATCCCCTATATACACCATACCATCGCAGGCCTCCGCCTTCTACATATACTTATCGGTGCCGGCGGCGACGTAGCGCTAATTAATTTAAATTCGTGACAATTATCGGAGCCATTTATTACGCGATTGTCAAAGGGAGACCTCGAATTACGTTTGTTCTTGTAAAAAGGTAATCCAGACCTTGGCTGTTAATTCATTTCGCGCTCAATTTGAACCGTGGAACTGTTTAATTAAGTCACAGCAGGGGAACGGTACGAATGCGCTTAGGCAAATCGTTTTGCTGCGGTTGATGACGTTTCTGGAGGAGACATGCTTGTTAGAGATTTCTTATGTTTTGATAAGATGTTAACTCTTTGTTAGTTGATGTGTAAGAGCATGGGATGGAAACTTCGTAATCTTGCATACAGGGGCAACCGATCGAAATAATCGTATGACGTTATTTTAATAGTTCTTGTTCGCGTCTTTTGGTTTAATTATATTTTTTAAGTGAAAGTGACGAGTGGATTCACGGAAATGGACAATTTCAAGCATCGCGCTATTATCCAGCATTCTTTAAAGAAAGGGATAAAGGTCCTATATACCTTGCTGAGGTTGAAAAATGAATCTAGTCGATCTCCGTATGTTCTATTAGAAATAGCGTTTATTAGCTTGGATTTAATGCAGTATAAATGCTGTTAGCATGTTTCCAACAATTTTTCGAAAAACAATAGAACAGAATTAGAGGAAAATTATAACCCTTATAAATGCTTAAGTACACTACGTACTGCAATGCAATTTCATTGATTGGATATTACACTAACAAACAGTGTTACTATACGAGGGCATTCTGAAATGTTTTCAGAATCGACAAGAAAAACACGGTATTAGAGTGGTTTTTTATTTTTATTTTACGATGTAACCGCCTCGAAGATCAATACACTTTTTCAAACGGTGATCCAGTCTCTTCAAGCCGTTGGAAAAGTAGGATGTTACGAGGTCTTCAAAATAACCGTCTGTAGCGGCAATTGCCTCCTTTTGAGGCAAATCTTCTTCCGCACAGTCATTTTTTCAGGGTTGGGAATAGGAGAAAGTCGCCGGGGCTAGTTTTGGTCAATATGAAGGATAAGAGGCCAATTGGTAGCGCAACTCGCAATTCGATTTGGACACAACGATGAGCGGTGGAAAATCACCTTTTTCAACAGCAAACAAGGTCGTTTCTCCTTCAATACTGCATCGAATCGGGTCAATAAATCGCTGTAGTATCGTCCTTCCCTTCTGCAGATAGTCGATGAGGAGCGCACCTTGGGAATCCCAACAAATGGTCGCCATTGCAACGGTCTTTGTTTTCTTCGAAGTCGATGCGCGGTAAAGTCCACTGCTTTGACTGTTCCTTAGTCTCCAGTATATAGTGGTGGATCCAAATCTCATCCAAGATTACGAAACGTATGAAGAAATACCTTAAATTGCGTTGGATCCTGGCCAGAGACTCCACCGAAACGGTCACCCGATTTCGTTTTTGCTCCGGTCTTAGTAAACGCGGTAACGATCGCGCCGAAAGCTTATTCATACACAAATTTGCGTGTAGGATATGGCCAACGCATTCTTCTGAGATGCCTGTTGTCTTTGCTATCTGTTTCAGCTTCAATCGGCGATCGGCTAATCCGATATAATGAATCTTGTCGAAGATTTCATCATTGGTAGCGGTTTTTTAGCGTCCACTGCGTGCTGGTGCGGCTACGTTTGAACTCGTTCACCCAGAAACTGATCGCCGAAAACGATGGAATACATCTGCCATGAACCTCTAGCACAATATTTCGAATTTTCGTGGTCATTTTCGCAGTCATCCAGAAGTGCTTTATCACTGCACGAAATTCGATTTTATCTATTTTTGCGAAACCGCCTGAGTTGCTACCACAAAACACACTCTTAAACAAAAACTATTGACGGCAGGCGTCTGAAATTTGTACAGTTTCCATAAAAAGGATTTCCCTTGCCGACTAATGAATCCACTTCAACCTTCGTGCGCCATTTCTTGCCGATTCCGTAAACATTTCAGGTCACCTTCGTATGTATAAGAAACTAGGAGCGATAAACATGTAAGCATATTTTAATTAATTAGGCCTCACTGAAATTAGTGACCTACAAAAATGTCAAATTTCTCTCGTTCATATTTTTTCTGATATTAATTGCTATAGTTACCCATATGCATAAATTTTAGAATAGAGAAAAAGTTTAGATCGATCGACTATGGGATAAAGTTTTATGTACACAGCAAAACAAATGACTTGATGTAATGAATTAATTTTTTGCCAGAGAGGTTTTAATTCCCTTAACGCAGTTCTAACAAGATTTCAGTAGCTAACACGAATTAAAATCACCTTTTCTAATACAAGAATGCTGCATGAATAATTAAGATAAAACAAACACCATGGTGTTACACTAACATGCGGACAATACATACACGTAATACTTAAAACTCTTTCACGCGATATTATGCAAATTAGATTCGACAAACCCTTTATAATAATGAAGATCAATATTGTATGGCAGCGGTAGCCACAACAACATTAATCCATTAACGTTGTGCCCATATTCAATCAAATAAGATAGTTTAATCGCTTCGAGTTCATCAGCGACGTATCCGTGTAACGTTCGATCACGTCGGAACCTGTATGTTGGCGTTATTGATTAACGAGTAGGATGTTTGTAGGTAACTAATAACGCGAACTAATATATAAAGTAGATGACGTTAGGTTCGCCGGAATTGCTCGGCAACTGTCATTGACACGCCGCAATCTTAGATCGGTCCGCCTTATCTGCCGGAGCGGTGGACCCACATATGCCGGTATTATGGAAGATATCCAACAGTCCGGACGGAAATCCGAGCAAATACCGCACGTTAATACTTTCTATTTCATGTGAGACTCGGTCTAGTTTACGTTCAGGGAGGGATGTGAAGTCGGAGTTATGCTAGTGATTACGCCATTCGAATTGCATTTTGGTGTATCTATCGACAGTATACGTGCTGCTTGTATGTACATACAAAGAAATTTACATTCAGCCGATTAGCGTACCCTGCATAAGCGTGTGCTGTACGATGTATGGAGAAGATAATCATACGAGCGGATCGCTGTGATAGAATATGGAGATGGTTGATTGGAAAACGTAGTTATCGTTCGTAATAGAATTTTAGATTCACGGTGTAAGTGCGACTCATAGGAAAAGCAAAACTAGCATTACCAGTGAAAGCCTTCTCAATGCGAATGCAAAATCCCGTTATTATCTTCTGGAAGTCAATTCTGTACTACAGATTCATGTTTTTCTTCTTCTTTTTCTATAATAAGAAAGCAAATGGCTTTCATTTTTGCATATAGAATGGGAATGTATCTGAAACTATCCGTAAATCAGAATGTAAACTCAATAAAAAGTGTTCTCTTTCTTTAAAAGAAGGAGTGCAGGAGCTACTGAAGGATGCTCAATGGACTACGTCGGGCTTAATTTTAGAATGAGATATATTATCGATATATTGACTTCTGATCAAATTTTCGAAGGCTCTTTCCCAGTAAGTTCCAGTTTCAGTAATAAGATGTTGGATTTCTGATTTCAGCTTAGAAATTGGTTATGATTTGTTAATATAAACATTGGAATCCGCAAAGTCCTAAAGACAAAAATGTACGGTATTAAGTAGTGCGATCTGAGCGGCAAATTAATCCACATTCACCGGACCTAGCCCTCAGCGACTTTTTCCTACTTCCAAACCTGAAAAAATCACTGGGAAGAAAGAGATTTGCTTCAAATGAGGAAGTCATCGCTGGCATAGATGGCTATTTTGCAGACCTCGAAACTTCCTACTTTTCCGACAGCTTGAAGAGACTGAAGCACCGTTTGAAAATGTGTATTGATCTTCGAGGTGACTACATCGAAAAATAAAAATAAAAAAACCACACCAATACTGTAAAAGCAAGAGAAACGCTGTTAAATCTAGTGGATAAATGTCAAAGAGTGATAGGCAAGTGAAAGTAAAAACGAAGTGATACACTGTAAATCGTGAATAAAAATATTATTAAAATATGTCCCAGATTCTAACAGCGAAAAAGAATAGTGTTAACACAAGCGTTCCGATTTTAATGCAAGTGTGGATACTTATAACATGTTGGATTTCCGTTATCAGCTTAGAAATTGGTTATGGTTTGCTAGTATAAACATTGGAGTTCGCAAAGTCCTAAAGACAAAAATGTACGGTATTAAGTAGTGAGATCTGAGCGGAAAATTAATATCAGTATTTCTGAAAATCACACAACTAGGAGAACCCTTTAACAAATCGATGGTCTCTTTTGCTATATAACATATTCCACCATCATGTTGAAACCACATTCCTTCGAGACACATTTCGTCTAATTGATCCCACAAAAGGTTCTGCATAATGTCACGATATCATACCATATTTAGGCCTAGTTTTACAATGTTAGCAGAAATACTGGAGTGACTACTACTTATGGAATAGATTATACCATTATGCTTCGGATAAATATGAACGTGTTTCAAGATAATATTTTAACAAGTTGTTTCTATTCTAAAGTTGGTGTGAATAACATTTCCTGCGCATATGCAATGTTTTCACTCCAAAGTACTACACTTAAGTATTAACTAAAACTTTGAGCACTTTTGAAATTTATTCAAATTTAGAATAATGTAATTTATTCTGTATTTCAGAAATTATTATTTCCACATCTAGAAAGCTATTTCCTCCGTTAATTGCTTTATTATATAGCACAGCTGTTACAACTACAACCACTTTTAGTTTGTGTAATGATAATATTATTCCGTTTTACAAACTCCAAACAAACGTTCCATAACGTTGCTGGTACGTGTTTGAGATTCATTCAACAGTACTTCCGCTGGTGTACGTAGATTTAACGAAGGTGTTACAAGGTAACTTTTATTGCATATCCACTGTCTCCTGACAACAATCCATTTCCCCATTTTCATAAGTTTCTTTGATCCTGCTGTTATTAGATGTGGTTTGATTGTGAAATCAATTTGGCTAACGCGCAACTATATCTATGATTCGAAATTTGTTACCGCAAACTACCTGAATATTTCGAGGAAACATATTTTGCGACTTCTAAAATCTTCTGCTACCTCACCTTCAGAAGATTGTATGCGTACGTAATTAATTGCACCTAAAATACTTGGAAATCGTGACTTTTTAATGAAAGTTCGACATATCTATTTGCTAAATGCGCAATGCCATCTAAACGAAAGCACTACTTTTGCTTATTCCCGTAGAGTCTGCTAGTACTATTCACGTAGATCCTGTAGCATAAAGCTTTAAGGTTAGTAAAAACTTGATCTGCGGAGTTACAGTATTATTTCAGTGTATGTGTGATTTTGTATTACCTACTATTTCATCCAATAAATTGAGTTTTTACACAAAAGCATTTGACAAAATCAGATTTTTCCATATTTTCATAATTTTCTCCGTAGACGCACATACTTATTTAAAGGCACACAGCAGATAAAAATGAAAAATCAACTTATTTAGGAATCTTGTAGCACGACTACATCTATTATTATTGGCAGGTATTTCTGCTTCTCATCAGAATTAAATACAGGGACATTAATTATATTCCTTTCGTTTTTTTGGATCATTTCTTTTAATATAAAATTTAGATTATTATGTTATGACCTTTTGCAACTTGAATGACAGCGGAACAAGGTTATTGAGGTTATGTTTAGTATTTCTAGTCAATATCTCTATATATATATATATATATATATATATATATATATATATATATGTTATTTTAATTTTATCCCTTCTTTTAAAACCGGCCCTTAAGGTTAAAGCTTGGCTAAATCCATTTTCTGTGGCTGTATCGCGTTTTCAAGGAGGATTTCTATTGCCCCAAATCCGACAATTCTGTTTATTTACAAACACATTGAAATGAAGATGAGTTTCATCGTTGAAGATGATGTTTAAAAAAAAATATCGTTCACTACACTGGATTTTCGTATAATAAAATCAGACATGGTGCGGCTTAGTAAGACCTTATTGAAGGAAATAAGTAGGCGTGTTATAAGAAGTAATATATAACTTTTATTAATATGTATTATTTAGATATTTATTAATGGCAAATTAGAAGGTTAGCTTTATTATATGCGATATTTTTTATTTGACATAAAGTAACCAGCATAGTAAAACTATTATTTTATGTGTACAGGATGTTCATTTTTGTTTGTGTTTTCTACAGCGCTGGGTACTTCATAACGGTCACAGATAGGTTCCACGCTTTAAAAGTGGAGTTCTACATGCGGTAAGGTAAAAAATATACGTCTGCACTGTACTTATATAATAACTGAATGTAGTCCTGTTAAAAGTACTGTAATCAAGAGCTACTGAAGTTTATTATGTACGGTATGCCAACATTTTGTATGAGGTATTACAACATACTTAAAAAATAATTACTTTTAATCACAAGAACTGCTAAAGAACATAATATATAATAGAATTAATTTTATATTTTAATATAATTATAACATTACGTAAGTGCGACATAGCTAATCCTTATATATATCTATTAAGCATTTCAGTCCTTTATTGCTATCTTAATTATATAATATAATATATTATAATGTAATATATAGTTCTTATAATACATACTTATCTGCCATATACTTTATAATAATGAGTAACTAAATTTATCGGCAAAATGTTATTATACGTAGAAATATCGTATTTCTTTTTCAGGATTGTTCTCCATTAAAAATGCACTATTTTATACTTTATATAACATTAAAGTTGTCGCAGCATGTCCAAAATAGAATAGTAGGTACTTGTTTACCATATAAATACATTTTTTTAAAATTTAGTATTATTTTTATAAAGTATCCGTTACTTATTTGGAGGAGTGTATAATTCTGTAGATGTTTCTATTTGGGATTTTTATATAAAGTCAAGAATATTAGTTTTGATTTGAAATTTATCTTCTCTAATTTTGTGTCAACTTCATACAGTAATCTTTCCAATAAATTTCAGTGCATAACTATTCTATTACTATTAGTCTGTTAGACCATTACTTTTCTTCAATTAAGTCCAACAGTCTGGAACTCTTCAGGGACTATTACCATACTGTCCCTCGTAGATTGGATCTTTGTACAGATCGTTCCAGCGTTTTCACCCATGCTAAACGATAACAGACACACATAGATATATATTTCGGTCTGGATAATGACAGCAACCGTGTAACGTTGTTTCTGCTAATCGTCCTCTCTATTGCTTCTACGTCGTTCGCGTATTCCGCAATCTGCCCTAATTGAATGTACCTAATGTAGCAAAACTCTATCGTTCACCCCTTTCACCTCTTTGCCCCGTCTAGCCCGGATTCCCACCCGCTTTATTTAACAACAATATTTACCGAGCGTTTTAGCGTACGAGTCCCCTCCATTACGCGCGATGCAAGAGCTCGATGGCTTATTCTAGTGTGATGATGTAGGTTCGCGAATAGTCGAATGCAAATTCAGCGGAAAAGCTCGGGTAAGCTCTGATGTATCATACGCATGGAATAGTAATAGCAAGACTTCAACGTACAATAATAATAATAATAATAATAATAAATTCATAGGATATGGGAATAAGTGTTAATAATTTTTTTGTGCAGACAACCTTAGCTCATCTTTCAGGCAATATACAGATTGCTTGAATGAAGAATTCTATTTCTTTCGAGGCGATCCAGTCATCGACCCATTTTTGTATGCCGTCAATGAAGTGAAGCGCTCTCCAGTAAGTGCCAACTGCATCGATCGGAACAAATGATAGTCTGAAGGGGCAATGTCTGGTCAATACGGCGAGTGAGGTAGAACCACCCATTTCACCCCTTTTAGGTATGTCCGGATGGGTTGACCAACATATAGCCTAGAGCTGTCGCGCTGCAAAATCAGTTTCTCGTATCTTTCGCTCCATTCCGGTGGTTTTTCTTGAATATAGTAGACAACACCTCTCATGTGCCACCAGATATGTGCATGACCTTTAACCACTGAATATTGCGCTTTCACGTTGATGGACCTGATTCACCGGCCTTCACCCGCGCTAGTTTTCATTTAGGATTGTCGTAGTGAATCAATTTTTCATCGCCAGTGATCATCCGATGCAAAAACTCTTTTTTTCTTATGATTGAAGCAACATTTATTACGTGACCAAACGCCTTTTAATGCCCTTTCTTTCAACTCGTGCGATACCCAATTTTCTTCCGTCTGAAGTATTTCCAGCGCTTATAGGCGTTTTTCAACGGTGAATTGATCAACATCCAATGCTGCAGACAATTCTTCAAGTGTCTGACATGCATCAACATTAAGTAATTTCTCAAGTTCCTCATGTTGGTGCTTTTGCGGGGCACCGGCACTTTCTTTGTCGTTGACATCGAAATCGCCACTTTCGAATTGAAACCAATACTTGCTAGTTGGCATTTTTCTTCAAAAGATAATAGTGGAGAAGAGCTTTCCACAAATGCTGCTTTTTGGCACAAATTCCAACATTTTCAATGCAATATGAATACTTGCTATTTACGCTCCAAACAAAGGTCTTATAGTGCGTCAAGCAGCTTACATACACACTTTTTAAATCTGTGTATCGAAGGAAAAGTTGCAAGAATGCAAGCGACACAATTAATGCCATCTGTGGGCGAACAATGAAAATTTATTCCCATACCCAATGTTACCCAATAGGTGACACTAATTACAGGATATATATATATACAAACTCTTGAATACGTTTTATACATGTTAGAAAAGAAGCATGACTATAGAAAAGCAAGTGAGACAATAAATTTTACATACTATGACTCCGACAAAAATATGAGGGTTGGTTCTATAATACCTGTACAAACTTCGGAATTACTATTCTGTGATGTGAATTGTACTGTAGCTACGATATCAATAAATAGAGAAGCGTTTTACAATGACTACTTAACAGTTAGGCAGTTGCCCCAAGCACAAACAGTGTATACCCAGCAGTTGGAACTGAAAATCGGTTTAGTGTATATGTTACGTTCTGGCGTGATGCAGTAATTGTGTAGTTACGAAGGAAGTGTATATAGTATATGTTTAATAGTTTAAATTGTAATCAGTGCGGTTAATTAAAGCCAGTAGGAGAATGGCTACCGTTCAGAAAAGTGTCGTACTCATTTTGATCTGGAAGCAACAGAAGCACTGATAAATCTAGTGGACAAAAGTAACAGCGTTATAGGTAAGTAAAAGTAAACACTAAAGGCGGCTGCACACTTAAACGGTAACGAGAACGGAAACGGTAATAAGAACGAGAAAAAAGTTAAACCATATGATACTAGTGCATACATGCCCGATACATTTTCGAGAACGAGAAGCTACCCGGTAACGAAAACGGAAAATTTGGCCAAGTTTTAACTTTTTCGTTCTCGGGATCTTTTCGCAACCAATAGTGCGACTGGAAAGGCTGAGTGTGCGCAGTGTAGTATGCACGTGGTTCGTCTGATGTATCATGAATACACACATCACCCTTCATAACCAAAACTAACCAAAAAACAATAATCAAGGATATAAATAGCAATCATTATTATACCACAGTATCGGCAACAAAATTACAACATTACAATAAACATATACATGAACAAATGCACATGAGGAACATATGTATCTTCATGTAAGAAATCCATTCTTCTCTTATTTAGTTAAATGAACAAAATGTAAAAAATTAATGATAGAGATTAAATTTTGATAATTTGGTAGGAGAAATGTGACGTAAACAAGAAATATGTAATAATTCCTAAATATTACTTAAATTAAAATAAATGTCGATAATCGTACACATAATATTATCATTAATTGTATATCTAGAAAAGTTTTTCGTTTACGTTTCCGTTTTTGTTCTTGTTCCTGTTTAATTGTGGAGCCGCCTTAAGTGATATAGTGTAAATCATGAATAAAAATAGTATTAATATATGTCTCAGCTTCTAACACCGAAAAAGAAAAATGTTGACATATGAGTTTGGTTTTAATGCAAGACTGGATTCTTGTGCGATACCACTACTAGTAACAATTGCAAACGTATTAAATAGATTGTAAAATACATAGTACTGGTTACTAAATTAATATAAGGGTTTTGGTAAGGAGAAATTGGGACCTAATCTAAACGAATCAAGTTTTTATATAAGGCTGCAGAAAGGAGTGCTTTTGCAGTAGCATAGGGATTGGTTACTATAATATATATTAAAAATAATTAATGTAGTTACTTACTATTTTAGTTTGATTGTATTGTTGATATAGAGTGACGCAAAAACTGAATGTAGTAGTGTGTGAACGTGGAAATATGTTGGTGGTTTTCAGTTAAACACTTGTCTATACGCACTATCGTTTGAAAATCGGAATTCTTATTTATAACCGCAGACAATTTATCGGTTGTTAATCTTCCTATCTACTATCTGTTAGATTTCCTAAAAAGACTTTGGGGTAATCTACTATATTTAGCCCTTCATGTACGTTGCAGTGTTCTCTAATTTGGATATAATATCTAAATGAATTGAATAATTTGTTCTATTTGTGCATAGATTGCGGTATTTTAAACCAGCTGCTGGCTTACTGAAATTGCATAGGCTTTCTGCGGCTTTAAATTTAAGATCCAAGATCTAATAATGTGGAAAGATTTTTCACAATATAAAACAGCTTATTCCACTGGACTTGACCATTAAGCTAATAGGAAGATACAATACGAAATTCGAGAAGATAATGAGAAAATAGAGAGGACAAAGATGTCAGACAAAATCATTGAACGAATGATGAATTTGGTAAGTAACAGCTCTGAAGATAAGACAGTAGATACATTGCTGAAACGTCGGACAACAAACAATGGAACTAGCCCAGACAACAACTCTAATTATAAATGAAAATGTACTCAATCGAGTATCAGTCTCTCGAGTACGCACGTGGTTTCTCTCCTATGTTATATAAAACACCACACACAGGTGTTTTGGTTCTACCTTGATAGCATCTTCAGCTTGAGAGATATAAGCTTGAGCAGTTGCTTTGTAATGATCAAAGTGCAACAATAATACAAAAAAAATGTTACAAGCTTAAAAATAGTCACAAATTAGAACTACAAGTCCTCTAGTAGAACAGGCGAGAAGAATTTTGGTTTATTTACTTGCTTCCCAGGAATTCCATCGATAACCTTTGGTATTACTTGGTTGTGTTACATATTCAACTGGTTCCTCACAATTTCTTTTTGTATTCGAACAGCGTATTGATCTTTATATCCTAATGTTTATCCAAAGAACAAAGCCAATTCTTTCGCAAATATTTACACGAAAAGAACCACGAGAAAATCATTTCGTGTTTGCGTAAGTACCGAGCACGTATCAGTTCTAGAAACCGGAAGGGAATTTCGACGAATTGATCGAGCCGCACTCATTTATCATTTTTAACAATTTTTACAGCACGCCCACGCAGACATTCGGAACCTTGTTACCGCCTATTCCTCCTCGGCGCAGTTAATAATGATGAATGGAACAGCATCGATCTTCGATAAATATTTGTTTTCAGACGCCGCCGGATCGGGCCGCTTTACTAATATCGGAACTCCCCTCGCGTTAGACCTTTTCGCGAAACGAAATATCCAATTCGGTTAAAATTTGCTGCATCCTCCCCGGCTGCCATTCATCAGCGGTGTATCGAGGATTTCCGAAAGCGAAAAATGGGAATTAATACTTGACATTTCAGACGATTATTCCCAAAGGTTGCGGTAATAGTTTACCCAGCAAAAGTAGCCCGTTGCTCTAGGGAATTTGGAAAAATACGAGAGCGGGTCGGAAAATTCGTAGAATGAGGCAGAGATGGCGTATTTTCTACTTACTATTAGTCTCGGAAAAGTGGGGCAAGTCACAGTGAAGTGTGGAGAACAACATGGAAGGGACTTGGTGTAGTAATTGTAGCACAATATCTAGTACCGCGGACTGGCACATTCAAGTTAATCACAACAAGGGGAATCAATTTTATTTTGTAATAATATAAGTATAAATGTGGCATTGTATCTCTTACATTGGTAAAATAATAATTCAAAATTACGCTGACATAATAAACTAACATAATCAGATCTTAAAATAATAATGATATCAGATTATTGTCCAGCAGGAAAGAACCCAATTACAGAATAAAAAAGGGGACTGAATTTAATCTACAACCAACATACTGTGCACGCTAACATAAGTAAATACATATAAACACTATAAAATATAGAATCACTGCACCAAGCACAGAATCACTAAAACTGAAGGTACTTATTTCCACATTGACACATAATGTAGACAGGTGAGAGTATCAAAACATTTGTCCTGGCTGTAAACAAATAAACACGTGGAACGTCGAAGTAAATCTTTGCGGTAAGATGTGGATAATCCATACTATTGCTCAATAGATTAGCTAGAAATTTGGGACTCTGCTTTTCGCTTCTAATTGACAATGGCTGCAAGTTAAGTTGTTCTATAGTGTTATTAAGACTGCACCGTTATTTGATAAACAGCGAACTTTAAAAATCTTCAGTGAATTTGTTCCAGATTTTGCGAACGTGTCAAATAGATTGGAAATCAGATTAAGCCAGACAAGTTTTCTGACAATGTACATGTACAGCAATTTAATTACGGTCACATACGTAAACTCATGCATTCGTTCTGGATTAAACTGAACTGTATAATGGAAGAGTTGTCGATAATTCTCTAAACCTCTTCTGTATTCGTATGTGAAAGGAGTATCGATCGAAAAAAATAGAAGGATTGGTAAATGAGTTGTTCATGACCCAAACATGAACAACTTCAAGCTAGGTCCTAACGGAGACCAAACTCGTAAATAAAGATTAACAACGAAAAAATGTTATCTATAAGATCTTGTATGAATATGATAGGAAATATATTGGTGAAACTCAAGGATGACTTCCAGTAAGTGTCGAAGAATATCAGAAACTGACTAGTCAAGGAGAAACAGAAAAATTATGCTTTGCACAACATATCTGGAACGAAGATCACAAATTTAAGTGGAACCCAGTTTTCATCATTACTAAAAAAAGGGCATATTACCCAGCGAAAATTAAAAGAAACAATATATATCAAACCAGCAACATCTCATAAACACTTGGGGGGAAAACGGCATACAGAAGTCCTTCTTTTTGGTAATAATATCGATACGTGCGCCACTGCATTGGTTGTCCATTTCATCGAATAAGTCATCGACAGTCTGGAAATTTTTGTTGTCCACATTTCTAATGGAAATATATTATCGCGTAGATGGCGGAGCTGTTGATGTTTTGGAATAAATTATATCAGAAGGTGACGTCGGCAGCAACAGCGCCATCTATCTTGCCGTCGCCTGCTGGCAGAACGTAAATCAAATAATTTTTATGTCCATTTATATCAATACAGCGGCTGTGATTCAATCTAAAACTTTAAGAGGTTATTGTATTGATTGAATTTTATCGTTTCTTTATATATATGCGAGGGAATTGTGAGGAATTTAATTTGAACGCAAAAAACAGTTGAACTAAACTATCTAAAATTAGATAGACAATGTATTATAAAATTGTCCAAGTTAAAATTGTTGATTGATAAGGTTGAATCGTCGTATAATTGTGATAAAACATATTCTGTATTTTAGTTCATTTTCGTTTTGCCGTCTTGAATCTTTCCGTGGTATACTTTTAGTTTTTAGAAAATGTTTGATAGCAATAATCTGCAATAATGCGAATATGTTCCCAGCCTTTACCGACAATTTTCATAATTTTATTTGATTATTTTATTGAGTAGCAACAACCACGGAAACCAACTATTCTTTCGTTATTATACAGTTACTCACAGTGAAAATGATGCAGTGGTATACAATTTGGTAAGAAGCTGAAAATGTTAGGTAAAATAATTATTTGGGAGAAGCAAATTAAATATATTATATCTGTTATTCTTGAAATGCATTACAAAAACAAAATAAAACTAGTTCGAACAGGTACTACAAATTATAATCCGATAACATTACAGTGGGTTACATATTCATCAGTGAAAATGTTGCACCTACAATAATAATGAATTCATTATTTTTGAAAGTTAAAAACACAAACAATTAATACAGGAAACGCTCGCTCATGTAAATACCCGGTAGTGAAAACGTCGTGGCCATGTAAAGAGAAAATTGTTATTATTGGGTCAAATGGAACGCCCGGTAACGTAAATAATATTATTTTTAAGTTCAGGGTATCGGTTATATCCCGATTTACTTGCGTAATTGAATCGATCAAAAGAATGTTTACGTAAATGTTTTCAGCGCCGGTACCGGTTGTTCCCCGATTTATGTATGGGACTCCCGTAAGCGTTGGCTCTCTTACCTCTCGTGAAATAAAGTAGTGTGTAGCTAAGGTCACACCAGAACAGACACGGCATCTAGGTCCAATAAAAGAACATTTTTAAAATTAAGTGACAAAGTGAAAATTATCGACGAGATTAAAAAAGGTGCGGGGGTGGCTCAATTCCTCACGTTCGTTAATTTTTTTTTTGACTTTTTTTACATTTGTTCTTCACTCTGTTTTTGCGACTATATCGTTCGATAATACGCATTTCTACTTAAGATATTTGCAATTTCCTGTTGACTTTTAATTTCTTATGGTGAAAAAATATTAATTCTCGTTGTTTATCAACCCATGTTGAACTACTCTAAATTATAAGTCGCTTGTGATAAAACCGCACTTCACAGTTGTAACAGATAAAGAGGTAAAATACACGTGGATCTACGGACTTTCCCTATTCGAATAAAAATTTTGTACTGGACTGCATCATTTTCACTGTGATGTTGAATATGTAACAGCTGTAATGTTATCTGGTTAGAATTCGTAATACATGTTCGGATTAGTTTCGTTTTATTTTTGTAATATATTTCAAGAATAGTAGGTATAATATGTTCAATTTACTTTTCTTAACATTCTCAGCTTCTTACCAAATTATATACCACTGCACCTTTTTCACTGTGAGCCATTGTACATGTTTTTTGTATATGAATTTAGCTGTACCGCTGTAAGGATTATGTATGTACATGTGCACTATATACCTAAATTATAATGCTCATACAATTGCTATATTAGATTATTGTATATACATTATTGGCCAAAATTATTTACTCACTCAAAAGGTATACCCATACATAATGGAAGGACTAATTGAAAAATAAATTGTACTTTCGCATTTAATAAAATACCTTTAGAAGAAAGAAAATGTCACTTTTTTGTATTTTTTTTGTTATATTTGTCCCTTGTATGTTACAATTTTATCTTCTTCCATTAACATCGATTATTTTGTACATGAGAAAACTTGTTTTCCCTTTGGCAAACTGTATACGGTACAAGAACTGCTGTTGAGGGTTTTATTTTATTTGTCGCGTATTTGCCAACAACCGGCCAAATTTCTCAATCTCTCACCCTTTCGAACGACGAATCTTTTTCTGTTTTCCCTCGCGTCCCTTACCATCATAAAGGCTACGGAATTCGGGCGGAGTTAAAAACATACCCGCAGAAGAAATAAAAAGTTGTATAAAATTCGAACAAACGGCGGATTGGAACCGGGCAGTGTATTATCAGACTGTAAGTTGCCGTCGCGGAAGTTAGCTACAATTCCCGGCGGAGTTATTTAGCGAGCGCGGGAGTCCCTGGATTATGAGTGGGAAGAGCCTTTCGCTCTTCGATTTTCCTAACTATGCCACTGCCAACTGTCGCGAAAAACTCCAACGCTACAGAAGTTTCCCAGAACCACGGAAACGCGTGAAGATTATCTCACGTTCGACCCTGATCTTTCTCCTCATCGCTGTTGTACTATTCACACTACTGTAATAAATAATATACATATTAATTTAATATTCTATCTTCTATATATAATACATTCGTTCATTGATCCATTCAGGACGATAACTTAATATTAGTAAAAAAGTATTCATAATACGATCGAACACAAAATATACAAAATTCAGACTCAAGAAAGAAAATTTAGTGTTGATATAACTTATCATATTTATTCATGCTTAAATACAACAATTAGGTCTAAATTGTAATTAGCTTTGTATATACTATGCTTGTAAATAGACTATAAGTGCCAACATTTTTCCTTACTTGGCCATCACTTCGGTATATAAATTAAATTATTTATAATGTAACTTACATTGGTTTTTAAATGATAATTTAATTTTCTTAGTATTACTAATGTTAGATTTAAATTTAATTAGTTTACGGAATCAATGATTATAATAATACTAATAGATAAAACAATATCCACTTCCAAATTTAATAATCAGTGTACACATTTAAAACAAGTTACATATAAATAAACATAAAACTAGGATGAAAAGAGCTAGATCAAACAACAATAAACTTATAACTTATAACTGATTATATCGTACTATGACTATCTACAGCCACATCCAAGTTCCTTTAAATTTAGTTTAAAGAAAAAGGTTCAAAGTGTTGTGCTGTGACTAATACTTGAATTGTGTGTCGTGATTGTTCATAAAAATGGCTTCTGTAGAACAAAGAGCCGTAATAAAATACCCCCAGAAAAAGAGCATGGGGACAACTCAAATTTATAAAGACATTATGACAACTATTGGTGTAGTTTCTTATGATATAGTTAAACGCTCGTGTCGAGAATTTAAATGCGGAAGAACATCCTGTGAAAACCAACATGCCGGTGGTCCTCGCGTAACGGTAACAACAGACCAAAACATTAAGAAGGTACACGATATCGTTCTGCAAGACCGACAAATACACATCAGGGACATTATGGAAGATACTGGCTTATCATATCATGTGGTGTACAACATACTGACTAAATAATTAGATATGAAAAAGATAAATGCAAGGTGGATGCCGCGAACGTTAACCATTTATCAAAAATCGGGTGTTGATTTGTAAGCGTCTTTTGGAAAGGTACCAGGCAAACAAAAAGATCTTTCTTAGTCGGTACGTGATCATGGATGAGTCACGGGTACACTAATATGATCCCGAGATCAAAGTGCAAAGTAGAGAGCGGAAACATTACGGTTCTGCTCCTCCACGCAAATTTAAGGTTGTGCCCTCTGCTGAAAAGGCTTTGCTATCTATGTTCTGGGATGCTGAAGGAACCGTCCTGACAGACTATTCGCAAAAGGGATAAAGCATTACAGGGCCATACTACGCGCAATTCCCTTCTAAATTACGAGACGCTATTAAAGAGAAACGCCAAGGAAAGTTAAGGCACGGTGTGCTGTTCCATCAGGATAATGCTTCCAGCCATACATCCAGCATTGGTATGGCTGCTATACACCAAGCAGGCTTTTAATTAGTGTAGCACCCACCATATTCGCTGGATCTGGACCCTAGTGATTACAGGCTCTTCCCTAAATCAAAAGAAATCTTACGTGGGGCAACATTTTCCAGGAATTATACACGCTGTAGAGAGGTGGTTTGCAGAAGTCCGACAAAATTTTTTCCAGGAGACTGTTGAGATGTTTGGAGCACCGATGGACCAAGTGCATTAGTGTAGAGAGGGACTATGCCGGACAATAAAAAAATATAATGCCACTGTAGCTTTACTGTAAGGAGGTCAGAGGTACAGCATAGGGATTCACCTCCGTACATATTATAATTATAAATGTACAATAGGTACAGGGGCACTATAGGTCCCAAAATTTTTCCTTAATTAGTTATCATTTCGGTATATAAATTATTTTTAATGTAACTTTAGTTTTTAAATAATAATTCAATTTGTTTGGTATTGCTAACGTTAGATTTAAATTTAGTTGGTTTACGAAATTAATAATAATAATAGTAATACTTTATTGCCCAGATAAAACAATATCCAATTACAAGGCAAAATTTAATAATTAATATACGAATTTAAAACAAGTTACCTATAAGAAAACATAAAACTAAGAAGAAAAGAAAAGAGGTAGATCAGACTACAATAAACTTATAACTAATTATATCGCACTATGACGATCAACAGCTACATCCAAATGATTTTAAATTTAACTTACGAAAAGAGGAAAGAAGAGTGGAAAAAGAATTCCGCTAGGCATAATGCATCTGCGGTTTACATATTGCCCAAAGTAATGGTAAGCAGCAGGTATGTATATCCAACCCACCAAACTCCATAGAGTTGAAGCTGGTACACATTTTATATATTGGGGACCTGATCACGATATTTGTTCTTGGTGCGAAGCAGTAAAACATATTTGCTCGCCTAGATCCTGAACGTGGTGCAACAAAGTTGATTTGATTCAACAATTCAGGAACATCAGTACCAATATTAAGTAAGCTAAATAGGAATTTATACTCAACTTGTTTTCGACGTAGTTCTAAGGAATGAATATTAAATATCTCTAGCAGGGTATTGTGACTAAATCCTTGTATCGGGTAAGTATTAAACTTCTTATAGTATAAGAACTTTAAATACTTTCTTTGAATTTGTTCCAGAAGGTATATCTGATAGATGTATATAGATAACCAGACCAAGCACGCATACTCCAGTCGAGTCCGAACAAAAGCGAAATAAAGAGGAAGAATGGCTGTGTTACAGGTATAATGAATTTTAACATACCTAACACCCATACACAAATACTGGATGTATACTCTGCAAAGGTCAGTCTTGAGTCGACGACGACATTCAAGAGCTTTCTCTAGGTAAAGGAGATCCAGCCAAGTGATAAGTATAGATAAATGAAGTTGCCTTACGAGTATGGGTGAAAATTTTGCATTTATTCACATTACGTGTTAGCTTGTAGATGCACCACGTTTGGAATATATTAAGTTGGCTTTGCAAATTGTAATCCTAAGAATTATGTAGCTAGTTTTAGGTCATCTACGTCTAACAACTTTGGACACCTCAATTGATTACACAAGTCATTTATATATATATTAGGAACAAAAGTAGACCCAAGTTATTTCCTTGGGGAAGTCCAGAGGTTGGCGTAAGTGATTACACCCAAATCTCATATATGTCACAAATTGCTTTTTATCAAGAAGATACGATTAGAAAAAGGACAAAAAGGAAGACGAAAATCCAATAATTAATAATTTAATTGGGAATGCACTTGGTATTGGTATCAAATACTATGTTTGCCGTATACAAGTAGTAGTAAACAACGACAGCTGTTAAAGATTTACAATTCTGTTGAGAACCATGTTTTCTACAATTTTGCTGAATAATACTAATTAAACCGATTGGTCGATAATAGTTTATTTCTTTGAGATTGGATGTTTTCAAAATTGAATTGATACTACTTGTCTTTAAAATTTCTAATAACAGTACTGCAATATTAACAATAATTGTTATGAATCTCACATAAATATGAACGCGAGAAATTTCCCTGGTGTTGCGTATTGTACTAAAAATGGGACTAGAGCTTATTCTGTAAGTTTTACAAGACTCATTTTCAACTATTAAGACGTCGCAGCTGACAACAGTCCCTTACATTTCCCCACGTCTCCCCAATGAACTTTCAGTTTTATTCAGTTGGTACGGCGTCGAAATAAGCAGCAACAAAGTTTCGTCGTATTTGTTATTAAAATATTCGAGAATAGCCGTGGAAGCGTGAGAAATAATAAACTTTAACAAAAATGGCGGCCGACATATAGATAAAAGAGCCAAGGCTGAGCTGCTGCGGTAAAGTAGCTAAACTATATCTTCTTTACGGCTTTATTAAAATTTATCAAGCAAAGTTGAGAGCGTTTCAACGGTTGAATTAGTGTAATTATGAGCAGAACATTTCTGTAAATGCAGTTTTTTCAACCTTCGCAGCGCTGTGATAATGTAATTAAGTTGAGAATGTACGTAGATATAACTTGGAGTTAAAAAATGTAAAACAAGTTGGGAAGGAATGCTAGCGGGAAAGATAAAACTAAAAATACGTAATAAGTATTAACATGAACGCAAAATCTTGAGCATCGGGTGAAAGGCTAAGCAAATAAGGTGTAAGAGTGAACAAAGGTATCTATACCAGCTGCATGTACATTTTTGATTTACACATTTGCACTTAAGCGATAAATCTAGAGTTATAATTAAATAATATATAATTCTGTAATCTCTGTATAGCCTGTGATCTCTTACGTAGATGAAAATGTTAGAATACAATACTGTTTCTGTTAGCACGCAATGAAATTTATATTCTACTACAATCAACCTTCAATGTTATGTTATTAAGCGCACAAGTTTTAACCAGCTTGCATAGGCACCCAGTTAGATGTTCGAATTGCAGTAAACATGCGATGCCTTCAGTAACTTTCTAGGTATAGCTACATACGAGCTTTTATTGCATATGCAACGATTGGTATGATATTGTAGCAGATATTATAGTATTCATTTCCGTTTTGAAGAAAGGAAATCTTGAAATAATGGAAAAGCCGAAATAAATTTTGCGAAATAACATTAAATGGGTTTAAATTGAAAAACTATAATCGACAATAAATAAAGAAACCTATCTATCCCTGATGACGATTGCAAGGACTGTGTGGATGTACAATTTACAGGTATAGCAGTAAACTCCACTCACACAAATTAATTAATTATGCGGAACGCAGCGTTTCGAGCACGTGGGCTCCATTGTCAACCGTGTTACCGACTTCGGTAGACAGTCGGTAACACGTTTGACAATGGAGCCCACGTGCTCTCGAAACGCTGCGTTCCGCATAATTAATTAATTTGTGTGAGTGGAGTTTACTGCTATACCTGTGAACTATGTATCCCTTTTAATAAAATTAATTAAATAGAAAACTGCAAATGAGAAAGCAAGTCAAATTTAAACAATAAGTACCAATTAAGTAAATTTTGACGCATTCTTCAAGGAAAAAAATAAATGTATGCGTTGGGACAGATGTTTTCGCGGTAGCCGTATATCGACCTTTTTGCATTTTGCCAACGTTTTAAATTTCTGAATGAAACAGAACAGATTATATCCGGTATAAAACATAAAAACGCGCTAGACATATATAACATGTCCACATCGCAGCTTAAAGAAATTCGCACTGATACCTGCGAAATTTTAGCATATATTTTTAACATTTGCGCGCAAGAGAGAATTTTCGCATTACAATTAATACTCGTTAAGGTAATACAGTTGTTCATAAAAGTAGAGCCAGACCAATATGAAAACTATCGCGCTAGTAGCATTCTCTCAGGTGTTTTAAATTATTTTGAGCTAACACTTACGCATAGGCTCATAGCATATGTGGTAGGCGCCATAAATTCTCTGCCTGATATAGAAAAGAGAAACTTAGAACTTTTGTCATATTTATAACAATATAAAAAATTTCATTTTTTAGTGTAATCTCCTCTATACATTTATTACAACGATTAATTAATAATTCGAATCCCTGTAGAAATAATTTTAATTAGTTCTCCGTCAAAATGTTTTATAACAGCTGCTTGCAACTCACTGTCGTCTGAAACACGACGTCCCCTACGGTCTTTTCTAAATTAAAGAACAAATGAAAATCACAAGGAGCTATATCCGGATTATGCGGTGGATGTGGAGTTCTTGAAAGCCACATTCGCGGATGGCAGCTTTTGAAGCGGCGGCAGTATCGACGGGAGCATTGTCGTACAATAATCGCACAACTTATGTCAATCTTCCACGACATTTTGCACGAATACTGTCCCTTAATTTATGCAATAAAGACGCATAATATGAGTAGTTCACAGTTATATTGCGGTCTCTAAAGTCAATTAGCAAAATGCCCTCACAATCCCGAAATATTGTGGCCATCACCTTTTTAGTTGTTTGAACGACGTCCGCCTTTCTGGGACGAGGTCCATCAGGTCGCCGCCATTCCATGGACAGAACAATTGTTTCATCCCCTGTGAGAATGAATTCCAAAATCGGTTTTGGGTCATCTCGACACATGTTTAAAAAGGACCGCGCACATTCATGTTCACGTTGGACGTTACTTGTTTCGGATATGTCTGTTAAGACTGCTAAGTCCTTCATTTTCAAACAGCGATCTTCTAGCACGTCTACTTCTACTAAGTCTTCAATAATTGGAATTTGTTGTTTCAGAGATTCTTGTCCCAAACGGAAACATTTTGCCCCACTTTTCTGTAGTGTCTAAACGTTGTTTTATGTGATTAGCCGCATGCGCTTCTTTTGTAAAAAATTTGGTGACCACGTGACACTCAATTTTCATTACCTCAGACATTTTCAGGCGCTAACCACGTTGGTTGGCTGCTTACTAAAAAGTACTACTCATCGAACAGTCATATTTGTAGCGTGGACTTCGCGTATGTGCATGCATGTTGTGGCGGGATTTGAATACACTTGAATCTGTATAAGCCTGTCAGGCCGAGAATTTATGAGGCCTACCTCGTATATACGAAATATAATTCGTCCAGGTGTTGATCCACGTAGATTGCTGGTTCTCAGAAGAATCTCAAGTAGCTCTAAGTAGCCTCTGAGAACCAGATATCTACGCAGATTATCACCCGGAAGAATTATATTTCATTCGCGAAAACTTTGAAGAAAAGAGTATATAAACATATATATACATATGTTTTTGCGGGTAAAGGATGTTCTGTTGTTCTCTCGGGTTGCATCCTTGCGTTCGGCGCCAGAAGAACCGGATACGTCCTGACATTCCGACGTAATCGCATACATCTTCTTCTTGAGGTAGTCGTGGTTTGAACAAAGGTTCTTCAAGCTGGTGGTAGACGTTGCGCGTCATTTCACTTGTTGAGGTTTCTCGGGAGCCATTTTATGTCCCGTTATCGATATATGTTGAGCTAATATACATACCTATGTGTTGCTTATATATTACATGTAGCGTGGAGAGAAAAAGTAAATAAAAGAATTAAATAAACACTGAAATACTGAAAAGTAAAGGCTAAATAATTAAATGGGACAAACTATTAAGATTCCTATAATACACTGATCGTAATTCAATGAAGTGGATGATAATACCATACGGGCAGCAACCGTGGTATGATAATTGATGGATGTTCAGTTAATTGTGTTTATTATATATTCGTTAGAAATGTGCTTGCAATTTATAAAAGATGTAATGTGTAAGGTGTGTGTATTACCAAAATATTGTAAATAGTTGTTATAAAAGTTGTCTCTATTTATCGAGTAGCTTAGCCTTTATTTCTAATAATTATACTTACTTTAAGTGTGACCCTAAGTATTTAGCCAGAGTTAGATTTCCTAGATATAGCTTGATTGGTGTATTCTTGTCTTCGTTACTTACAATTAATGATAAGCACAACTTCTTTTGTTGCTACATATTCCAAAAACCAACCAGTCCTTTTTATCTTGTATTTCCTTTCTACACCTGGTAGGTAGGCTACTGCCTGTCTTCTTCCTATACCTCTTCGGATGCTTACATGCTTGTTCCAGCATTTTCTTCGTTTTCTTATCCATTTTCCTACGTCTTGTATTTTGCTGTGTTGACGTAGGTCTTTGCTTCTGATTCTGCTAGTAGTGTTCTTCCATGAATGCTTCTTATTATTTTCATTTAGACTATTCGTATCAATTGCTGTGTGTTGGAGATGTCTAGTCTTGATTCAGTAGCGTATGTCATTATCGGCCATACTGTTAATTTGGAAACTCTCACTTTGCTTTCCATTTTAAGGTATTTGTTCTTCCATACAATGTCTCTTAAGCAGCCTGAGATTTGAGATGCTTATATTGTTTGTTCCCGGATTTCACTACCTAGATTTTCAAAGCTTGTTATATCAGCTCGCGAGTATTTGAACTGCTTTACTTGTTCGATCATCCTTTGGTCAACCTCCAGTTTACATCTTACCAGTTCTTTGGATGTTACTAGACATTTGGTTTAATTAGTGTTAGTGAGCATATTTAGTTGTTTTGCTGATTGATTAAGGGAGTGAAGTAATCTTTGCAGGCTGTTTCCAGAGTCAGCGATTAGTACCGTGTCGTCTGTGTAACAGACAGCATTGAAGTAAGTATTACCTATTTTGTAGCCTGCTGTTTTACGTAGTTTTCCCATTATTTTATCCTTGTCTTATACCGGTGCATATTTGTGTTTCCTCGGTTAATTCATACCCCAACAATTAATTAGTAAATTTTCTTATTTTACAACAGTTATCAGCAACTATAACATTACCAAACTACTTGGTTATTTACCTCGCTCTTCTTCTACAGAAATAATTGCATGTACAAGTTCGCTATTCTCGAATGATTTACGACAATGTGCGTAGTGCGGTTAGTCCGTAAAGTTTACGATAATTAACGATGAAAGAAGCGGCAGTGTGGCAGCTAGAGTGTCGGGACGCCCTTCCGCAAATACGAACGTACGAAGGTAGTACCTAAGCGCATAGTTCGTCTCGGCGGAAAGTTTTACCGTCATTTAAAGTTGGTAGTTGTTGGCCGTGCAAGTGTGTAGTGCGAGACATCATCATGGTGTTTCACATCCAACCGGCGTCGTCCTCGGTACATTTCTGCATCTGCCCCCTCGCTTTTATTTACGGCGCTCATATTTTGTTCCTTTCTCTTCATCATTTTCGCGCTCGTCCTCCGTCGTTGCGCTCCCGCTTTCAGCAAATAACACTTGTCAAGTAACGAGTTCATTCGCGTACCATATGACATCTTACTCGATTTGATGCGAAAAAGTTATATGGCAGTTATGTATTTTGTGCTGCTTGCGAGCAATGGTATTGAAGTTCTTGTTGTTCTTCGTTTGTCTACATGTCAAGGGTGAATAATACACTGAAGGCAAATACCTAGTGCAGATGCCGGTTTCACACTATTACTATTTGATTAATCGTGTTAAAGATAATACATTACCGTTTTTAAATCATCTGTATCTTCAGCCTTCCGTTTCGTTCGAAACGTTTTCGAACATGAAAATAACCTTTTCCTGGTCTAAGGTAATGAAATCCAGATTATTATAACAATACATTGTAAAACGCATTTTCTAAAATTATTTTCAAATATATGGGATGTTCCGAATGCAAGCACAATACTAAGGGCACATGTTTTAAAGTTGAATACCCTACAGATTTTTATATTTGATTCAAAGGTATAAAGTATATACGGGCATTTCTTACTATCTTATAAAAAACGATGTTGCGATGTTCAAAAATATGCTCAAATTTGGTTTTTTGCAGACCTATCTTCGATAAGTTACAGTTTGGTCAATATATTCATGGAAAATGCTCACTGATATATAATGTGTATTCCCTATATACAAATATTCCTTCAATATGTATTAACTATGTACAAATATACAGAAATGCATTTTTCTAAGGAAGAATTTCTACGTTCTTAGCGTAAATGATAAAAGAAAATTACTAATAACTATTCTGATATAGAAGAGAGGAAACAAGAACACTAAAAAATGTGTCTGTAAAGAAGAAGACTGAGGTGTTCGGACAGCTGAAAATTAATTACAACTTTATAATCTACTAGTTTAAAAAACCGATTTACATTTTAAGGGATCAAAAGTGTAAAGAAAAAAACAGAATACAGTGAGAGTTGGTAAAATTTCAACCTATCCACTACCTGGGTCGTCGCTGATTGGATTTTTGCAATACTTACTTACGTGTATAAAGTAGACTTCCTAAGTCGTTATAATACAAAGGAAAAAATTGTTCTTGCATCAGTACCAGATTTCACAATCCACTGCATCAACTCACAGATTGTTGACAGGTATTATATAAGTGCAAGGCTAATGTATAATATATAAAATGTATGTCAAATAGACTTTCATTGTTTGATATGAAAAGAATGGTTTTGAAAAAGTAAAGACGTTAGAGCTTTCTTCTTGTCAGGAAGAGCAAGATGATATAATGCACTTCTAGGTGCAATTTATGTTTACTGAGAAGTCACGTTTCAGAGCTTACTCTCTTAAATTTATATAAAATGGTCTGAAAGTTTAAATTAATACCTTAAAAGTACCACTGTACAGAATTTGATGCCAAATTGAAATTTTCAGGCTGTGCCCTTCCCTTGTTGGTAAATCATTAAATATAAACATTATGATTACAAGGACTGTACTAGTTCTAGAAAGTTCTATAATTCTCAGGTACCACAGTAAACTCTACACCACACAAATTAATAATTTCTTCCGAACGCAGCGATTGAAGAGCACATGGACTAATTGTCGGTAACTCGGTTAACAATGAAAGTCCATGGACACTTGAAGAGCTGCGTTCCAACAAAATTATTAATTTGTATGGTGCGGAGTTTACTACGATACCTGTGAAACATAAACATATTCAAAATGAAAATATAAACAAATTTCTCAGAATTATGAAGCATATTTTCAAGTAAGTTACCTTTTAACTAAACACATTTTCGCATTCCTTCAAATGTTCTTTTTGTAAGGTTCATAATTTTTCTACCATCAATTAACACATAACATGTTGGGAGAGTGTAAAAGGTCTGCGAAATTCCCCATATTGGTGTTGGATATATGAGGACTGTTCATTTTCAATCTCTGATAGCTCATAAAAACAGGACAAGTGTAAATAATACAATGAATTTATTACCAAAAGTTATGTACAAACATGGTTACTTTTCCACACGATCACCGTGAAGTTTGCTGCATTCGTCACATCTATGGACGATCTTTCCAATTCGCTCTGCATAGAATGTTGCCGTCAGTAATTTGAAATGCTCCATGACGTTGGCGCTAAGTGGAACCTGTACGCCGGGTGTTCAAAAACTTCCCATCGAAATTGCTCAGGAGGTAGTTGGATTACAGCAGCAGTATGACGGCGGGCGTTGTCATGACTGAGAAGAACTAGAGAACTCAGGATGTCTCTTCCTTCGTTTTGAACGGCTCCTCGCAATCAGTGTAAAATGACAATAAACAGCAGCACTGTCAGTAGTCCCCGGTTTCATAAGTTCAACAAGCAATACACCTTTTTGGTCCCAAAATACTGTAGCCACAACTTTCCTGTTATTGAACGTTTGTTTGAACTTTTTCGGTTTGTTTGGCGAGTTTTAGTGCTTCCACTATAGTGATTCTCGTCTTGCTTAGGGCGTGCAGTATTGAATGCCGATCTCATCTTCAAAAAAATCTTCATCTTCAATCTGATAACGGGTGAGATATGTCAGTGCTGATTCCATTCTGTAAACTTTGTAGTCATCAGACAACATCGTTTCGCGCACAGTTCTTCAGGCGTAGGTGTTTCGTTATAATTGCGTACACAGATGATTTTGAAACTTTAGGAAGTTCCATATTCAACTCAGTAATGGTAAATCCGCGTTTTTCTCAAATCATTTTGTCAACTCGTTGAACAATGTCTTCTGATGCGACAGACTTGTGTTCTTGTCTTTCTTCAGTTGGCGCTAAATCTGATGAACATGGTGGATGAAGTAGCAATTTGTATTCTAATTAGACAAATTTAATCGTTTCAATAGCGAATGCATGGGAAGTATTGTTATCCTGATGAAGCAACATTTTTTCAAGAATGCATGCGGTCGTTTTTTCTACAGTTCGGCATTGAAAACGTGTCAATATATCAGCAAATAGTGAAGCCCATTACAGTGCGGTTAGAGGACGATTTAAAAAAACCGTGGCCATAACTTTTTTGTCTCATTTGAAGTATGTTCATTAGAAAAAATCGGTCGTTTCGACGATATTTTGTATCAAGTTTTATCTATGGTGACATGCTGACGAAGAAGTTCTCTTGAATTTCGATTGAACTGAACCATACAGTCATTGGAAATTATAACAAGCGTCCACGTTTGGCAAACAGTAAGCAGACACGGCTCCCATCCAGCGGTTATCTCATTCGTATTTAAATGTTGTTTTACAAATAGCGTTATCTATCCTGCACTTTTATTCAACAGTCATTTTTTACAATATCCTGGACTTTTGTCGTTTCTGAACATTCCACGCGAAAATTATCTGTTCTCCTACAGCCACTTTTGAAAGCATTGAAGTACTTGCCAATGATTCAATGGGAAAGAGCAGATTCATTTTAATATTTCTGTATCTAAAACTTCTTTAATAAGTTCTCCATGTAAAGAATAATGTCTACTCAACACACGAAGTTCGCCTTCTCCATATTTGCACAAACACAACAAAAGATGTGAGTAAAATCCTTAACAATAGACTTCTAAAAATTGGCTGAAGTCATGGCTCCGAAAAGTCACTTACCGTCAAATCTCGCTCGTAAGTGCACATGTTTTTAAAAACCTGAGCGATATCAAATATCAAAAACTTCGTATTATTCCAAAATTAAACTGAATCCCTGCCCCCTATCCACTAGCTTTTACCTTACGTTTCATGGGTTTACGCTAAACTTCTATCACACCTATTGTTTCCATCGGGCAAAGTTCGCAAACCCGGACGAAAGCAGAAACAATGTCCTTCACTTATCCTCCCTCTTCCTTCCATCAAGTCACCCTTTCGCTTCGTTGTCAATGCTAATCCACCCTTCTTTCCGCGCTCACTCCGAAGCGAGGGTGTATCGGTGTAGCCGTTGCCCTGGAGCTGTCAGGGCGCACTCATCCCTGGCGACACCTTCGTGCGGAGACCACCATTGCCGTAGCATCCATCAAGCAGATGTCCTCGGGTTATATTTTATGTATCAAGAGGGTAGGGAACCTCTCTATTTGCGACGATGTCTACGACGTCTCGCCGTCGTAGACAAAGGTGTTCTTTATATTGTTGTTACGGCAATTCGGAAAATGAAGTTCCGTCGTCGAGATATAACGCGCTTAAATGATACATTTCGGATTAAATTTCTTAGAACGGGGGAGAAATGATGCGGCACTCGAGTTCGAATTTAGAAGAAATTTTGCAGGGAGCTGGATTTACCACATCAAGGAAGATTCTCAGGGGGAAAAGATTTTCAAGATAATCTGAAAGCTGTTCTATTTTAAGAACATGTAGTAGCGGAAGAATAAAGAAATAGGTGTAAAATTAGATACTCATGGGTAATTTTATGTAAAATTACAAATTAGCGTACTGTGCATTTAATAACAAATAAATCAAAATATACAAGCACAAATAGTAGATACACTTTGTCTATTTTCAGTTTTTACCTGCGTCACTGGTTTGTCGTATAAGTGAAGACAATCTATTCATTTGACGATCTTTCTCAGTACTGTTGCTGAAAGAGGAAGTACGTAAGATTTGCGCTTGTCTCACAGCAAAGATCTACTTGGTTTGATGTTATTAGAATGACAGACAATGATAGTGGTATATACTATCGCACTATTCAAGTTGCATGAACTGTTTATCTTCTAGCGTTTGTTGTCGGTTGTTAAATGTAGGTTAGCATCGTTTTTGTAAATAGTTGCTGCACAACATTTATCAATCAACAAATAATCCATTTTGTTAAAATAAAATAATTTGCGCTACAATACATTTATTTTTAAATTAACTGTTTATAGGGTGTTTAATTTGATCCAGATGTATCGATTTTTTCATACGGATAAAAATTAATGCCGTAAGTAAAAACTGAAAATAGTGTAAGTCTCTAAGGAGACCTGTTTGAGGCTCAGGCAAAAACAGTTGCTTAGAATACAAAAAATGTCCAAGTTTCCGACAATCATTGTGTGAGGTTATATAAGAAAAGAATTTAATATCATCATTAGAATCCCGCAATTCATAACATGAGTTGATGAATGAAGGAAACAGTAAAGGGCTGACATTAGAACCCCGCGTCACTCCCGATGTAATTAATCCATTTGCTGATTCAAAATCACTGTGGAACATGTAAAACCTACGATCAATGAAGCACGAACTCATTAGTGTAAGAAGTGGATCACTAAAACCGAAACTACGTAATTTATGTAACAGTATACCGTGATCAATACGATTGAATGCCTTTGACATATCGGTATAGATTGTATCAACTTGACCCTGATTATCCAACGCCTCCGCAAGATACTGCACAAGTTTGATGATTCGCAATAGTGGGATATATATTTTTATAAATTGCTATCTCAAAAACTTCCGAAATATTCGATAGTATTGAAATTGGTCGATAATTACCGATATCTGATATCGCACCACATTTAAATACAGGGCAAATCCTGGGACATTTCCAAATAGATAGAAAAACGGACGTCTTCAAAATAAAGTTGACAATAATATACAAAAGTTGAGACAGACTACTTATGAATTGTAGAAGTAGATGTACCGGATACGCTGCTGTAAAAAGACATTATTAGATCATGAAAGAAACGAAAGAATAATAGAAATAACGCAAGGTGACACACCATTAATACATAAAGTAGAACGGAAACAATTATTGAATAGAAGGAGTTGGAAAAAAGGAAGTTGTGGAGAAGGAAGAACTGAGGGGAGATTGTTCTAGGAATAATAATAGTAATTTTGTTTTTTTTTTGCGGAGGTGAAATGCATTGACGCATGTTATGCTGGACTCCCTCTGAAGGAGGACTACCAGCTAAAACACCCCCTCTTCTTCTAGACACCAGTCCGGAACCGTTTATCACATTACTTCGGGCTGGGTCTATGCATTTGGCTTTAGAAAGGCCACACTCCATTGTGGTTCGGAATTATAACAATTCCCTTTCCATGTTGCAATTTCCTTCTTTTTGCGCAGTACATATTGCACATACCATGAAACTAATAATAATAATAATAATAATAATAATAATAATAATAATAATAATAATAATAATAATAATAATAATAATAATAATAATAATAATAATAATAATAATAATAATAATAATAATAATAATAATAATAATAATAATAATAATAATAATAATAATAATAATAATAATAATAATAATAATAATAATAATAATAATAATAATAATAATAATAATAATAATAATAATAATAATAATAATAATAATAATAATAATAATAATAATAATAATAATAATAATAATAATAATAATAATAATAATAATAATAATAATAATAATAATAATAATAATAATAGTAATAATAATAATGATAATAATAATAATAATAATAATAATAATAATAATAATAATAATAATTTTTTTTTTTTAGCGGAGGTGAAATGCATTGACGCATACTAGTATATCCATCTATACTAGTTATGTTGGACTCCCTCTGAAGGAGGACTACCAACTAAAACACCCCCTCTTCTTCTAGACACCAGTCCGGAACCGTTTATCACATTACTTCGGGCTGGGTCTATGCATTTGGCTGTAGAAAGGCCACACTCCGTTGTGGTTTGGAATTATAACAATTCTCTGTCTATGCTGCAATTCCCTTCTTTTTTGCGCGGTACATATTGCACGTACCATGAAACTAATAATAGTAACAACAATAACAATAACAGTAACAATAACAATAACAGTAACAATAACAACAATAATAACAATAACAATAATAATAATAACAATAATAATAATAATAAACATCAATACTCGGACTCCCTTCAATAGAGGACTACCAGCCACCACCCGTTAATCACTTTAGTTTGGGCTGTGTCTGGTTGCTGTACAAGGCCACGCTCACTGGACTTTCGAATTAGAGCAATTCTCTTTCCATGTTGCGATCCAAATCGCCTTTCTTCGTGCGCAGGACATATTGAACGTATCGCGTTAAACTTGTCCAGCAATTTTCATTAGCTGATATCTTCGTTATAATTGTGTCGATCGTAAATTCGCCGATCTCCATTTCGAGTAACCGTCTTGGTTCCGCCCCATCTCTCACATAAGAAGAAGGTATGGTGCGCATCATCTACCTCATTTGGACAATACAAACATGCTCCAGTCTCAGTCTTATCCATTCGGTGCAGATACGATTTAAAATAGCCATGACCGGTCAAAAACTGAGTCAGGTAATAGTCCACCTCCCCATGGGTTCTAGAGATCCAAGGGCGGAGGCGCGGGATCAGTCTCGCAGTCCAGCGCCCTCTTCCGTCCGTCTCCCAAAGTCGTTGCCATGCTTCTAATGTGGCGTCTCTTTCGTTGGCGACTCGTTCTTCACCTGCACGTCTCCTCATATATATGCGCTTCCTTTCCCTGAGCAGGAGCGACACTGGGATGACTCCCGCTACCACTAGGACCGCCGGTTCCGACACAGTGCAGTACGCCGAGGCAACTCTCAGTGCAGCCCTTCTCTGCACCTGGGCCAGTCTCTTACGATACATCTCCTTGCTCAGCGCGTCCGCCCACACCTCGGAGCCGTACAGTAAGACCGACTGAACTGTCGACATCAAGAACCTCCGCTTCTTTGGCCGAGGACCACCAACATTAGCCATCAACCTACTCAAGTTCGCAACCATCTTCGCCGCCTTATCGGCAGTACGTAAAATCTGGTGACGAAAGGTCATTTTGGTGTCAATCATCACTCCAGGGTATCTAACTGTTGGGCTGGTGAAAATTTCCCACATCCCCCCACGCGAAGAGGGTACGATTGTGTCTATCTGCTTCTTAGATAGAATGACGACCTCAGTTTTGTTAAGTGCTAGACTCAAACCATGCATTTCCATCCAATGAGTTACCCTCCTCATGGTTTGGTTAAGTTTGAGCTGTGCTAGTTCTACATCCCGCTCAGTAATGAGCAGTGCGATGTCGTCACATACCCAACAAGAGTCACTTCCTCAGGCATTTCCTGCCTCAAGAGTCCGTCATATAGGATGTTCCAGAAATCCGGTCCTAAAATAGATCCTTGGGCAACCCCAGACGTCACCTTATCATTGCATCGACCCTGCTTCGTATCGTATATGATGGAACGATTCCCCAGGTAGTCGTCAATCATCCGCAAAAGGTACGGCGGCACCCGAAAGGAGTGCTCCAAAGCATTCAATATATCCACCCATCTTGCCGAATTGAATGCATTTCGGACGTCTAAGGTAACAAGAAGAACGATTCGACGCGAGTAGTGGTTGTGGTTCTCTGCTCTGGTTACCGCATCACAAACTTCCCGTAGGGCATCGGCAGTTGATCTTCCCCGGCGGAATTCGTACTGTCGGGGCGACAAACCCCCAGCATTCTCCATCACTGCCTGCAATCTTGTCCGTATAAGCCTCTCCAGAACCTTACCCGCCGTGTCCAGCATGCATAGAGGGCGGTACGTAGATGAATAATAATAGTAATAACAATAATAATAATAATAATAATAATAATAATAATAATAATAATAATAATAATAATAATAATAATAATAATAATAAATAAATAAATAAAAATAATAATAATAGCGATTTATTTCCAACAGGTACAATACCCAGTTACAGGAAACACTAAAATTAATATGCATGATAGCAAAATACAAAAAGAAAAAAAGAATATATATGTATATAAAATAATTGCTAAGTTACATGTATTTAATGTCTCAAAAATACTAAATATTACTATTACCCTATGGTATAAGAGTATACATATAAAAAAAATAGAACCTCTTGGAGATGAGGATGAGGTAGATGATGAAATTAGCTGTTTACAAACCGCTATAATAAAATAAAATAATTATATAAGTAAACATGCCATTCATGTTCATGAGCGATTTATTAACCAAAATTTTTAACATATATCATTCCAAGTTCCCATTTTCTAACATTTTGCGACTAGGACAAAATAAAAACGACTTGAATACGCCAGACGGTATACGCTCGAAATATCAGCGTATTTATAAATGTATCGCTTGAAGTTACGCAGTTTGAAAAAAGCACGCGGCCGAGGCGATATTATTTCAGGCCCGGAAGTGTAAATGGTCCGGAATTTTCATAAATTTCCTTTATTTACGCGCGCCAACCACGGCGCGTTACTCCGGATCCTTGCGTTTGTTTCACAGTCGACGGTGCAGCACCGACTGTTTCGTTTAGTTTTGCATGGGGACGTGGAGCGATTCCACTGCACGGTAAGTTGAAATTTACGACCTTCACATCTTGGCGCAGGAACGGGTTCTATATTGCAAATTAATTTCTGAGAACAGTAAAAAGCTGCTGAAATAATTCCAAGCTTGGATCAATGCAATACATATTATATTTTCGAAAATTGTAATGAATGGCTTATAATTAATAAAGATTTAAAATATGCATACCTTCGTAATAAATATAATAATAATTTAGTTTGCTTCCTCAAGGCAAAGGTGTAGAAATACTTTTTCGACTTACAAGGGAACTCCGACGATTTAGATGAAACTCTAGGTACTCTAGGTTCTTGCGCCAGTGTCCCCTGGCGCAAGAACAACACAATTTTTTAGCGGTTGAATTGCTCCATTTTGGAATACAGACTCTCTCAAAATTTACACGATTTTCAAATTCTGTAAATACATCAGAGGCTGTAACAGATATAAATTCCTTTTTAGAATTAATTTGATTAATTTGAGGTACATTGCACTCTCTCGAGAATGATTCAAGTTATTTTCAGAAAAAATATGATCGAGAATGCGAGATCGGGTACTTCATACCTCCCCCTCCCCCAGTCCAATATTAAAAATGTTAAAAAACAATATTTAATTTATGTACACAGATTCCAAATGAACATCATAAAGCAATGGAAATTATTGATAATTTTGATAACATTTCAAAGAAATAATTCTAGTTAGTCAATAATTTGACTATGAATTAATTATAAATATTTATTGTAGATACGACAAACTAAAAATATGTGCACATATGCATTATTCTGTCGCGTAGGCCATTATCTTAATGCGTATACAAGTGGCCGTTTCAAATAATATATTAGAAGTGTTCTTCAAATTATATATTAGAAGTGTTCTCTTCTAGTGTATGTAGTTTAATATAGTTAAGGTGTTGAACATGTTACTTGCAATGTTTAAACTAGCCAGTGTCTCAGTAATTCATTTGGCGTCTCAAAGAATTAACCTGCATGATGCTTTGAAAAGTGACTAACATGAAGTTGATTCTAAGTAATCAATATCAAAACACGCATATATAACAATATTGGAGTTTGAATGAATAGCCAACTGTAGAGTTTAAAACATCCTAAGAATATAATTTTGACACAATGTGGCAGCTATGTTTGCATTTATCATAAGAGCTATACTGAATTTTAAGGTGCAAACGGACTGTGCAATGCTTGAAAAGTGGTAAAATCGGTCGAAATGGTTGCACTGCGTCGAATATTCGCGTTGCCCATGTTCCCTTGTTAGTAAATCTCACCTTAGCAAAAGAAAATACTTCAGATTCATAAACATTATTATTGAATGACGATTGCAAGGACTGTGTGGATGTACAATTCACAGGTATAGCAGTAAACTCCACTCACACAAATTAATTAATTATGCGGAACGCAGCAGTCGGTAACACGGTTGACAATGGGAGCCCACGTGCTCCCGAAACGCTGCGTTCCGCATAATTAATTAATTTGTGTGAGTGGAGTTTACTGCTATACCTGTGAATTATTATTGAAGACTACCAATGACATCAATCACTTCTTTGCATATATATAACTTACAATTAGTAAACGCCAACAGCGCTTCTCAACATTGTACTAGCCATGGTTTGATCTTGAACTTGAGAATTTGGTATTTTATCTAAAATTTAAAGTTTATTAAGCTATTTTCTTCTGCCAGTTCTATTACCTATATCAATTGGACAATTATAGAGAATAATAACGTTTATTTAGTAATCCTATTTGTAAAACAATGCATATAAAATTCTTTTATCTCTGGTTTGATAGTTATGCACTTAACTTGCATATTTTATGTCTTTATGTAAGTAGTTAGGAACTAATTTTTACTTAAAATATAAAATATAAAAATAAATTGTAATAAACGTTTCATATAAAATTTTTTGTCTTACACTCCTCAGATTTAATATATGCAACATCAAATGTATTGGGGTATATCAAGTACATTTGAGAATAGTTAGAATAGCACGGTTTTGCACTTTTTGCAATTGAGGCAAATTATATAAGTGGCCATTTTAAATGTTATTTCTGTCGCGTAGTTACTTATCTGCAACTGGTAGTTAATCTATTTCAGTCAATAACCGTAACACTTTATCTATTACCTATTACTTTCAGTGCTGACTTCCATCGTATAACCTTATATTTCGGACTTCTTCAGAATTAACATTTAAATCCAACGTTCCATCCATAGGAGAACCTCCAAATCAGACGGAATTTCACTTACATTATTGAGGAATTAATTGGAATGCTTTTTTCTGTCTGAACTACTTCTCGTATTATAGCAACTTCTTTAAAATGTAATGAAATATGTTATCTATAATTTGGATATTTTGCTTTTGTTATTTTTGCTTTTTTAATACCCATAATTTGCCTCTATTTTGCCGCCGAGAACTAATTCCGTACATATCGCTTTTATTACGAACTATTTCACTAAAGGCAATTTTTCACTATTCACTCACGTAATGAATACGCCCCATCCTCTTCCGGCCAAACAAAGAAAGGAAAAAAAAAGGTAAACGAAAAGTGTCCCATGCAAAAATTCTTCTTCGGCGCTGTCGCTTCGGGGGAAAGATTCCTCCTGAATAGACGTTCCGAGGCGGACCCTTTCAGAGGGCGCTACGATATCGCGCCGTTGATGTGAGAACCGTTGGTAAAGATCGAAGTGGAAAATGTAGATCTAAAGTTGGAATCGCATTAATCAAGTAGAAAGATTACATCAATGTGCTTTTAAAACTTGTAGCTGCCAACGGAAAAACAGAATTCCGCTGACGTCCTACAAATTACACCGTCTCCTCTTGCCTTGCCGTCCCTTCCCCTACGCGTATCTTTCTTTGCTTTAGATTCGTAAAGGTTACGTTATCCTTAAGTATCTCTACTAGTTTGACGTATAGGCATTCCTATAGGGAATATATGTATATTCACAGAATATATTGTTGGTGAATATATGAACATATATACCGCTCCCAGTACCCTTTGTCTTTCTTAATGGAAGTTCTGGAAGTTCTACTTTGTTCAGTTACTTCAAATTTGCCTAAGAATTTCTCAATGTCATCTGTTGTATTGTTATAATCGCACTTCGGAGTTTAAAATTAAAAGGGTAGAAAAAGCTATGTCTGGACTATATACATAACGTGGGAGCATAGATTGTTTCTCTTTAACGAATGGTCGGTAATTGAATGACATGCTGGTCAGCTACAACTCGATTTCAGGTTATACGCGGACGACCTGAAGTGTTTCCGGAATCCACAAGAAAAACATGCTGTTGGTGTGGTTTCTTATTTTTATTTCTCGATGTAGTCTCCTCGAAGATCAATACACTTTTTCAAACGGTGCTCCAGCTTCTTTAAGCCGTCGGAAAAGTAGGGTGTTTCGTGGTCTGCAAAATAGCCATCTGCAACGGCGATGATCTCCCCATTTGAGGTAAATCTCATTCCTTCCACTGAGCTTTTCAGGTTTGGGAATAGGAAAAAGTCGATGGGGGCTAGATCCGGTGAATGTGACACGACGATTCGGGATGAACAAGCCGGTGAATTGTCGTGGTGGAAAAGCACGTTTTTCCGCTGCAAATGGGGTCGTTTCTCCTTCAATACTGCATCGAGTTGGGTCAATAAATTGCCGTAGTGTTGCCCCGTGATCATCCTTCCCTCCTGGAGATAGTCGATGAGGATCACACCTTGGGAATCCCGAAAAATGGTCGCCATGACCTTTCCGGTCGATGGAACGGTCGTTGCTTTCTTCGGAGCCGATTCGCCCGGAAAAGTCTACTACTCCGACTGCTCCTTGGTCTCCGGTATGTAGTGGTGGCTCCAAGTCTCATCCACGGTTACGAAACGCTGGAATGAATCCCTTGCATTGAGTTGGATCCTGGTTAGACACTTTACCGAAATGGTCACCCGATTTTGCGTCGAAAGCTTTTTCATACTCAAAATTTTGCGTAGGACACGGCCAACGCGTTCTTCTGAGATGCGCGTTGCCTCTGCTGTCTTTTTCAGTTTCAATTGGCAATTGGCTAACACGACATCATGAATCTTGTCGACCACTTTATCGTTGGTAGCGGTTTTTGGGCGTCTACTGCATGGTTCGTGAATTGTGCTTGTGCGGTCACGTTTGAACTCGCTCATCCAGAAGCTGATGGTCGAAAATGATGGAGTATATCCGTCATGAACCTCTAGGATGCCATCCAGAAGTGTTTTGTCACTGCACGAAATTCGAATTTATCCATTTTTGCGAAACCGCCTGCTACATAAAACACACTATTAAACAACAGCTATCGACAGTAAACGTCTGAAATTTTGATAATTGCCACAAAGAAGGCTGCCCTTGCCGACCAATGAATTCCCTTCAATCTTCGTCCGCCCTCTCTTGCCGATTCCGGAAACGTTTCAGGTCGCTCTCGTACAGAGTATATAAAAAATTTTAACACGATATTTGCTTCACAACAAACAGTTTACAAATTTGTTGAGAATAATACTACAATTATTTTCTTTGTTTTTTGCTTCTCTTATTTCAAGATTAGATTAATATATTCATGATTTACTTGTTATTTTATTTTCATGTTCTTTAGTAAAATTTTTAAATCATTCCATGTTTCTCAACTGGTAGGCAACGATTTTTCCTTTATCGATTGCACAAGTGATTGTTCAATAGCTTCTCTCATGCTTAATACTTCAGCCAGTTTAGGATAGATAAAGCTTTTTGTCTCTAATTAGTACTGGGTTTACAGTAGTAACATTTTCATTGATTTTTTGACATCATCCGAGCAGGTTATTGTTATCTTCTGCCATTTATAAAAATCCTTTACCATCTGAAAACTTAAGTTAAAAAAATGGAGCATTTGTTGGCCAACATCTTTGACAAGGTATCTGGTTTTCCCTTGCCTATTTCTATATGGCGATTGATTGCAGCAGTTAACTGAAAGGTATAATACAGCTTGATAGAGTAATATAAAGCATATTAAAGTTTTGTGGGGACCCAATATTTTTTTAATTAACTAAAAATAATAACTCAACAATTCGAAATTTACGCAATAATATCAGAACAGTCGCTGAATGTGGGAGTACGTACCCACGTTGTGTTGCCAAGAATAAAATCTTTTGGAAAATGGTAGAAAAAGTGACCTCCGTAGATAGAGGAAGATTCAATGTCTATTTGATAGTTCAATATAACTTTTGTTAACTAAATGTCAATCATAAGTAAGGCATACAGAGCAATTTTATGTTTTCAAGCAGAACATGCAGAAACAGTCAAAAATATGAATTGCTGTTGAAAAAAAAATAAAATTTTTGATGTGTACATAGAGTAAATGTATATTGGGTTAGCAACAAAGTAATTGCCAATTTTCTTATACAAATGAAACATAATTTCTTTATATAACTATTAAACTTCAATAATATGTTTTCCATTTTGATTAATGACCTTCTGTCATCTTTTCGTCAACTTAATTAGTCTACGCTTATAGAACTTATTATTATTATGGCGGTTTGTAAACATTTTGGCATCTACCGCATTCCAATCCCCAAGTGACTCTATCCCTAAAATCATCGTCCCTCAGTCTTCTCTTCTGCAAAGCTTCTAGAATTCCTTTCTTACAACTCCTTTTTGGTCTTCCTTTTTTCCTTCTATTAGCGGGTTTCCATTTCCAAACATTTTGTGATAGTCTGCCTGGCCTATTCTCCCCATGTGGCCATACTACAATAGTTGTTTCCATTCCATTTCATGTATTAATGATGTGTCAACTTGCATTACTTCTCTTGTTCTTTCATGATCTAATAATGTCTTCTTATAGCATCGTCTCCATTGACATTACTTTGTTTTCCATCCTCTTATTCAGCGTCCACAGTTCACTTCCATAGGTAACATAGCTTTCAACAAAGGAGTGGAATATCCGGAATTTTGGTTTCTTCGAAATGTTGTCATTCCACACCACAGGGTGAGGTTGTCTAATTATAGTTTTTCCCTTTATTATTTTATTCTGTATGTTCATTTCACCTCTGCCATCGCAAGTTAGAGTAACTCCTAGATATTCATACGTATTTGTCGTTTTATCACTTCATTTTGCTTGAGACACCTAGATACCTTCATAGAGATATGTGCATGTGCTGTAATGAGACACACGATTATTTCCTTTTCATCGATGTTTGTCTTAAATATCGCTTGTTTTCTTATAGCATAAAAATGTTAGAAGGAAACAAGATGGGGCTATACTGGCAACTATGGTTTTAGCTAAATATTATGAAATCAGTAATCGAAAGGGTGAAGTTTCAATTTTAATTATACGAAATGGAATGTTAAGAAATGGAGGAAGCTGTAACAACATACCTGGCACTACAATACAACAATACATTCAGTTAAATACAGTTGATTGAAAAAATTGGACAAGAATGCGTCGTCTGTATATTATGAAGGGAATCTTACCTATACGATTTATAATATTGCAACAATTGCAACGCAAGTAAAAGGTTCTTAAACATTTGACTGTATCTTAGCCTACCTCAGATTTTCATTAATATTTTTATAATACTACTAAGAAGTCCACTTTCAGGTGTTAGCTTTAATTTCCTGTCAGTGTATATTGAAGGACTCTACACATTTACTCATGAAACTTAACCAATAAAAATTTCAAGAAACTATTGAAGTTGGTGTTGTTTAGTATACGAAGAAACTGTAAATAATTCGCTTTAGTGTACGTGAAATACGCCTTTATAACTCATTCAAGCTTGTCTTTGAGGATTTCAAATTATTCATAAGTTCAAGTAGGTATATCATAGCTCTATATATGGTAAGATAACTAAGTATCCTTGCTTCTTCGCTAGGCGAAGCGTTATATGGGTGCGCGTGGCGTTCAAACGTGAGTTCATATAACACTTAAAAGGCATTAGGCTCCGTTTAATTTATTAGGAAAGTTCAAAACGAGAGGCCCTCTTCAATTATTCATGGTACGTAGTTCGAGTGCATTGCTTAATATTCAATGGAACCGAGTCCTTGCAAATACACTTAACTCGAGAGACAGTGTGTGCATTATATCGACTGGCACACGGCTGCGAAGCATAGAGTACGACGAATAAAATTTGCCCCCGCTAGCTACTCCTATTTACGCGACAGCATACTCGGATAGCTCGCGAGACTATAAATTATTAAAATAATTTTGAGTTTATACAAACGTTGTCACGCTGTACGAGGAGCGATTTAAGTTTTGCCGAAATTAATAACGCGTACAATGCAAGAAATATGTTAGAATATTGTACTATATTTTCTCCAAGAAATAAAATGGTGTAACACACTGAGTCGACTTAACTATGAAGGTAAAAGGAACAACGAAGTTTGTGTAGGTACTTATCCACTCAAAATTTGCACGCCCTGCTATGAATCGGTAGTCTGAAAATTCGGTGATACCACAAATTTTCATTCATAATTCGAAATGTATTGGGTTACCTTTACACGATAAAAACTTCATTTTGTAAAAAAGAAAGATGAAATTAAATTTACCATAAAACACATATACCTGTTTTGTATTATATATACGAGGAAGGATCAAGAAGTAATGCACATAATTTTTTTTCGGTTACAGTATAGTGACCTAGGGTGTAAAACTTACACAGTTGAAGTTCCCGCCGTAGTTGGAAATTTTGTGAACAGGAGTATTTCTAGCGGCAGAAGAGTGAACTATGGAACAAACATCGAGCACGTGTCACAGTCGTCTACGTATGAAGAGCAGAGAGGTTTTGTTAGTTTTTTGTTGGTAGAAGGCCGAAACTATAGTGACATTCACTGGGAGATGAAGTGCGCGTATACTGAAGACCGTATGGATCGTAGCAACATCAACAGTTGGTGCAAATTCTTTGTAGACGGCCATGTGAATCTGGCGTATTTGCCACGTACCGGGTATCCTATAATAGAATCCAGCGAACACAATGTCATGGTCATTGACGAGATGATCCGTTCTGACCGCGGAGTGCGAATTCACACGTTACCGACTGAACTTTCGTAAGGTCAGTGTCGTTAGGTGCCAAAGAACCTCACAGCCGTCCATAGGGATCAGCAAATGATGACAGGCTTGAATTACCTAATACGGTACGCTGCAGACGGAGAACATTTTCTCGTTACAGATGATGAGTGATGGGCATCTCACTGCACGAAAACCAGAGGTTATCTATGCAATGGGAACACCCAAGTTTCCCCACGAGGTACAAATTCAAGGTGACAATCCTCGAAGGAAGTGCTCGTGACTGTGTTCTGAGATATGCAAGAGATGGTATTAGTGGAATTTCTTGAACACGGAGCCACTGTGGATGCTGTATCATATGGAAAAACATTCAACAAGTTACTTTGTGCTCTTTGTGACAAATGTACTAATGCTGGAAATGTTAAACTCCTTTATGTCAACGCGCGCCCCCATGTGTCCATCGTATAGTCCGGATCGGACTGTCGCTGACCGATTATCATCTCTTAGGCCCGATGAAGAAATTCTTGGTCGGAAAACATTTCACTTCCGATGACAAAGTCAAATCGACTGCCCGCATATGGTTGTACTCATAAAAGACCGACTTCTATGCAAAGGGTGTTTACAACCTTGTACCACGATGGGAGAAATGTGATGCGAAACGGATATTATATGGAAGAATAGTCAAGAGATGTGCCTGTGGTTTGTATGCATCCCTGGTGTGTTATCTACGTACACGTTCTTCTAAAAAAGTGTGCTGCATTACTATCTTTCCTTCCTCGTATAGGGTGTAGTTGAAGTTCTCGCTGGTATAGTATGCGTTATTTCTATCTTTCTCGGATTCTCCGCGTGTCTTAACTGCTCAAGACAGGACTCTGTTGATGTTTCGGTGGTATCGTATCTACCTTGTTCTCGAACATGTTACGATCGGTGATCGAGTCTTATATATAACACATGGGCTGAAAAGTCCCGAGCCTAACACATAGATGACGCTAGTTTTATTGCAGTCACCTTTCTCTCAGTTAGTATTAACCTTCAAAAGACAGCTGTTAAGATTTCATGATATTCTATTCATTAGTTTGTGAGTTATTGTGCTAAGAGTCACGCTACTTTTGTTATTTTCAAAACAATGGATCAAAAACAATTTCGTGTTTTAATTTTACACTGTTTCTTGATGGGAAAGATACCGTTCAAGCAAAGCAATGGCTTGAAAAGTGTTATGGGGACTCCGCTCCATCAGAAACAACAATAAAACATTGGTTTGCTGACTTCAAACGTGGTCGTAGAGACACCGATGATGCAGAACGCAGTAGACGTCCAAATGAGGCGGTAACACCAGAAAACATAAAAAAAATCCACAAAATCGTTTTGAATGATCGAAAAGTGAAGTTGCGTGAGTCAGCTGACATTGTAAAGATATCAAAAGAACGTATTGGTTTTATATTGCATGAGCATTTGACTATGAAAAAGCTCTGTTCAAAGTGGGTGCCGCGTTTGCTCACTGTTGACCAAAAACAAGAACGTGCTGATGATTCTGAGCAGTGCTTGGCCATGTTTAAACGTAACAAACCGGAATTTTTGCGTCGATATGTGACAATGGATGAAACATGGATCCATCACTTCACTCCGGAATCAAAACGATCGTCATCTGAGTGGACAGCAACTGGTGAACCTCGTCCAAAGTGCCCGAAAGCACAACAATCGGCTGGAAACGTTATGGCCTCGGTATTTTGGGATGTGCGTCGTGTAATATTCATCGACTATCTTGAGAAAGGAAATACCATCAACAGTGAATATTATATAGCGTTATTGGAACGTTTGAAGGCCGAAATTGCAAAGGAACGACCGCATATGGCAAAGAAAAAAATCAAGACAACGCACCGTGTCACAAGTCAATCAAAACAATGGCAACAATACAAAGTGCAAGAGAATATTATGGTAACACGATCAACCACATATTTACTATGAACCTAGGGAACTGACAAGTGTAACCGGTATAATTATGATAGTAGTACATAGGTTGTAGGTAAATGTACTGCTGAGAAAAGAATTTCGTTAATTAACCGTTAAAAGAATCATGTTTAGTTTTAAACAATAACATATTACAAATGACATTTAACCTTTGTTCTCTTGTTGGTAAAAAGATATTATTTGATGAAATAATCTTTAGAAAAAAGTACATTTATCAGATGAAATATGAATAAGCTGCTTTAGGGCCGGTTTATTCACATTGTGATAAAGCAAGATAAATTTATCAGACAGCAGATATCTCATTTTGATATATTCACCAAATTTTATCGGAGAGGTAACAAACCTGAACTGTCTAATGTTTTCAGACGGTTAGTATAGCAATGGATAAAAGTGAAAGATAGACTTATGTCCGTTGTAATGAGAAAGACAAACACATAATTACAGTTTCGATTTGAACACAACCTAATGTTCTTGTACTGTTCGTCAAATGGAAAATGGTATTAGAAAATGTCATAATAAAAGAGAAAGATCGACCAACTAATTTTGCGAATTATGAAATAGAGTAATTGGACACCGAAAAGTGTAAGTTTCCAAAAAATTACCGATAGAAAAAACTAAAGAACAAATTAATATTAAATTTGTGATTTAGAAATTAAAATTAAGGGGCGATAGTTGGAATATTTGGAGAAAGAACATGAACTAAAAATAAAAATCTTGAAAAAGGAGTACAAGAAATTATACTTTTGTTTTAATGCTTATTTCTTTTATATATATATATTTTTAATGCGAATTTCATTTTGGGATGAGAATAAAATGATTAATTAAATATTAATTAATAAAATAAAATTCAGTAAATTTAAAATAAAACCAACAAAATTATTAACGGTAAGTCAAGAAGAAAACTAAATTAACAACGATTATCGATGTTTTCAATTGCTTGAACTTCCTCTGCGATAAAAACATCTCCAAAATCTTCAAGAAGTTCCATATTATTTCAAAATATTTCTATATGAAATAAACGCACAAAATAAAGTGAGGTTATAATATCCGATAGATATACATTTATCGAGAGGCTTTAACAACCGATAAATTAATCCCTCTGATAAACAATTTACCAAACGCTTTTTTATCTGTCAGAAGATGAATAAAGGCATGTTTGTGTTTATCCGTTAGATTGCGCTACCTGGAACTTTATCAGGATGTGAATAAACCGGCCCTTAGTGTAATGAAACCAGGATATAGAAAACTCTTTCGCTTCACTGTTTTCCATTGACATCTGTTTATTAGTAACACAAATTTATATACATCCTATAGGGGACAAGAATGAAAATATTAAATAATACGTAATTTGGATATAATAATGACCTTTCTAAGCAATTTATATTTTAGCAAACCATTTCGGGCACCGCGACGGCCATTGTCTCTCTTATTAATGCGGTCTTATTGAAAAATCAAATCGAATTCCTTTTACAAAGAATAAAGAGAGGAGGAAGGTAATTGTACCGGAAAATTATAATTGAGATTTGGCAAAATGGGCGAGCGGTATTGCTGAAGAAACAGGCGCGGGGGAGATGGAAAAGGAAAGACGTCGCCTTACTTTTCGTTCCGGGAACTTCTTAATTAAAAGCAAACAAATCTCTAGAAAGCTAAGGTTTGTTTGGAGGTAAAAGTATTAGGCGCGGAACGTTATCGAAACGGCGGCTGTGTACAGCGAAATGCGCACGCAGGAAGAAGTACGTAAAATCGCGCAGAAATAAAACACTTCAAGTTTTCCACTTTTCGAAATTTAATGAGAAAACAAATAAGACACGATGGCTGAGCATTCGACATTCCGGCGAAGTACTCGAAAAAGTTGGCTTGCAATTACGGACTACTACATCGACCAGTCGACGTCCGAGAGGTTTGTTCGTTTATATCTGCTTTGTGCATCTTTTCGCCAATCGTTTCGTGCTAATACATGGAACGTCTTTGAAATCGATAAAAGGAGCTTTCATCATATCATATTCTGGATACTAGAAGTCTGTTATTTATAAATAAGTACAAGAGTTACAAGAATTTCCGCAACATTCTATTTTACAAGAGCCATTAGGAGAAAAAAGAACGTTTTTTCTATAGAAATTTGTTATTAGATATTAATTAAACGAAACTGTATTTTATATAAAACTAAATACAACATTAATTCGGAATTCTGTTCTTCTCTATATATCAAAACCAAAACTCTACTATTCTGCTGGTTTAAACAAATCTCTACATTTGACAATACGAAAGATATCCACGCCCGCCAACTTACTTTGAAACATGCTGTAGATTGTTAATTTTAAAGTTTGTTATCGTTCATTACACATTCATCTAGTAGACCACCTACAGCGCACCACAAACTTTAAGGAAACTATTCCCGGCGCGATTTCGAAATATTCCCTCGCATAATTGATATATGATGCACATATATTTCAGCGTACGGCAAGTAATTTAATCCGGAACACACGTCGTCGCCGTATACCGAAAAGAAATCATTATTCCCGTGGCATAAATTAAATTCCCTCGCAGTAACGCCGCTCCGGGTGAATTACGAGTCGCTCAGGAGAAGAGATGGCGGTAGCGTATAGTAGCGGGTCACGGTGACTCCGAGGGTGACCAATGACGTTAGCCAAATATTAAACTTCGAAAACGGTGGATAGGATTTAATTAAGTCCTTCTGCGGACGAATCGACTCGTAAAATAATTAGAAAAGTCATCCTGGTTTAGTCCGTTCGTGACGACATATGTTGAATAACAATCCATTTTAATTGGCCGACCAACCAACTTCGGTCCAGTAGCCTTACCTTCTCCGTAGGACGCGCGCGATCACAGTAGTGCCCTCTAGCGAAGATTTTGTGCCAGCGTTTTAAAGCGTCTAGTAAATGTACTTCCTAGAACCCGAGTTCTAAGAAACGTAGCAAGATGTGTAACAGAACAGTTTTGAAATTAATGGTGTTATATATTTTTTGTATTTTAGTTGAATATTCTTGGTCTAGACGAAGCTGACACAAACGAGAAAGTTGATCTTCAACTAAGTTTCAAGTTTGGGTAAATGATATTTGAGGTCGAATCAAAATTCTTGCCAGAAGTCTAAGATCCTCTTTGCTAAAAAATAGCAATGTCTTTGATATACTTGGAGATAAAATTATTGCTTTCGTATGGCCTGGTCGAGGAATGTTTTTTCAGGTATCTTCTGAGATTTCACGGCTTCATGTTGTAAAGTATTAAGTGTAAGGGCACCCCTCAAAGCCTTCTTCTATTTGTAGGTGTGAAGTGGTGTTAATCTCGGCAAAACTTCTAGAATTGTTGGAGGGCAAGTGCACGTCACAAGTATGATGTTGAAATATGCAAATCGTTCAAGACACTGACAAGGCGTCTGAAATAGCCACAGTTCCGACAGTTTCGTTGCAACTTTTTCCGTATTTTTGTTTGTAATTTTAGGAATTTGATCGATATGTAAGCTGTTTTTTCAGGAGTACAGATTTTTTACGCTAGCAAGATTAATAGTTTGTTTCGAACTTCTCCACCTTTTGGTCAAGAAGCTTGATCAAGGTATTTATTTATCGTATGGCTACATATGGCAATAACATGAAGAGTGCTAAGCACAACACATAAAATATAGAATACAAGCCATATGTATAAGAAAAAATAACAACATATACCACACGTATGATTAACATAAAGTGGACGAACAACTACATATTGTCAAGTTATCAATCCATTCAATAGCTGCCCGTGGCAGGCCGAAAAAGTCATCCTGTCCGCCAGGGTACGCGCACACTTCGTAATGTTGGACAATATCTTCGGTGGTCTGGTACTCCCCAACGCAATCAGACATGGGGACCGGAACTTTGTTCCTTTTATGGAGTAACTCTATCCATAGGTTCTGCTTTGCTCGAATCCTGTTAACAGTTTTTCAGAAGCGACGAGGCAAATCAAATCCAACTGACTTATTAAGTATATTCAAGTGACGGCTCACCCCGGCGGCTTTAGTTTGATCCCACGCCAGTCCCTAGCTCTGTTCTACGTTATAGTTCTCGTTGTGTAGAGTCTTTGCTCTCCTTATTGCAAGGTCTTTAGATTGAAATCTGACGGATGAGGCAACCTGGATATAGTTGTTGATTGGTAGTTACCCATTGTCTAATATTTTTTGATGTTCTCAGACCAAAGCATCCTATCTTCTCAGCTTGGGCGGAGATATGCGGCTGAGTATAGAGAGCTAGTATAAGGGGGTAGTTTATACAACCAGTGATTATTTGCATGAGAGTTTAGTTGGGCTTCTAAGCTGTCGGTGTGTCGACTGTTCCGCGAAACGTGTGAGCAGTATTCAGCAGGACTATAGACTAAATCCGAAGGCCGAGCATCTCAAGGTCGCAGCTGTTGATCACCATGTCGTGCCACATTATTTCTGAACGATATTGCTTCTTCTGCGCACTTTTGCTGTTGTATTTTATATGTTGTTTGATCAAGGTTAGTACGAATGTTGGAGATAGACTGATTCAAGACCATTTCGGTAACGCGTCACACTGAAACTCCTTTTTTTCTTTGAATAATTTGATTGCTATTCCATTTGCGATTTTATAACAACTTTCTCAAGATAGAACTCTGGTTAACTTACACTATCAAGGCGGTACATAGCAGAATTTGCTACTCCCCTTGATTACTAAGTTTACTAGTGTATACCAACACAGAAGATGAAAAGAAAATAGACACATCTAATGAAGGTATTAATACATGTGTTATCAGCACTTAGTTTTAGCGAAGACTATCTTCTGTATCTGCTGCGACATCAAAACTAAATTAATTAAAACTTATAGCGGAGGTACCTTGCGGGTGTATTCGTTCAAAAAGTTTCGCGTGGCGGAAAGACAGTCTTACTTACTACTTCTTTCTTTGTGCCGTTACGTTACGGCTAGATTGCATTACGTCAATCACTGACTATTCAACAAGACAAGATTAAAACGAAAACTAAACATTGCGACCTCTAGCGTTGGAGAACTTCAACCTTTAGCTTTTGGAACTTGCCACCTGCCTGCGATTTTAATTAATTAAATTCGCGTTTCGTTTAAAGACCATCATTCTACAGCGTTTCGCATTCTACGTGGCCTACATAGAATACTAGCTAAGAAAATTCGTCTGTATGCTTCTGGCCCCCAGCCGTTTCAATCTGGAGATTAAATTATCTTCTTAAGGCAAATACCATTATTCGACTCTTTATAAACTGTGTATGTAAGCTTTTTGGGTTGCGTAGATTCATTCAGAGAAATGTGTAAAGTTTATCGTTAAGTCTCATTGAAATTTAGATTTTTAAATAATCCTCGACATTCATAAACAATGTTGAGGAATATTCATTTTAAGAAGGATAAAAGCAAGAAAGGCACACACACTGTAATTTACACTTTTAGGAACTTAATGGGTACCCAAATGAAAGTATAAATGCAGCGAATGTCACAGGCAAAATCACTCTTCTTGTGGCTTTTACAAATTTTGCATGAAATTTGAAAGGTATTTGTTACTTCCATAATAGAGTTAAAAACGCTGCTGACTTAAAGCTGAAATTTTTCATGAATATTATTAAGCATCCCGAATTCGTTATTATCCTAAAAGCTGGCAATATTACGAAGAACCAGTACAACATCTTTGGACAATGTTCTCATAATACACAGATGTGTACTATATTCTCGAACACTATCCTAAGATATTTCCATAAACATTTTCTAATTGGAAAATCCAAAAATAAATCATTTTAATGCTTATTCTTTAGATCATAGTAGAATCATCAACATGAGTGACAACGTTGTTCTGATCAAACATTTCTCTTAGCTATGTTATTTATTTCCAGTGTGTTTATGAAATGTATGTTAGCTGCCGAGATTGATGATCTTTTGAAAGGGAACAAATTTTATGTCAAAAATTAGGTAGTCAGTGTTTCATCTTTAATTGCCTGAGAGATATGGTTTACTATCGTCTACTACGAGTTATGTATCAGGGCTGTTGAAACATGGCCTTATTATTTGGAGTGTTTGATGAAATTTCCAGAGATTTTATTATTAATTGTAATGCTATTATTTAAACATTCTTGTCACTCTTTTATTCTGAATTATTTAACGATTTAATATGCTGTTGTTGGAGTTAAAGTACAATTAGGTACTGAACTTATCTGCATTAATTTACATTTTCCTGCGTTTATGATCACAATATTTAAAAAAATATTTTAAATATTTGAAATTTGCATTGCACTATAAGAATTATTAGAGCTAATTTTAGTTTACAGAAGTTTGCCTTGTTGTATTCCTAATACTGCGGCAGAAAGACGTAGTATATCATTCCCGTCTGGTTTGTTTTACTAAAACAGGCTAAAATTTTAAGCTAGGTTTGATACTCTGTACTGTAAGCCTTTCTCCAATAGTTGGTTCAATATGTCTAACATATTTCTTTGACTTAATGCTGCGCATGGTAGAACTTTTAAATATCTTTATTATATAGTCTGCATTTAGCTTCTTCCTTAAAAATACCTTTCTTTCGTGCAAATGTCCTCTTAGCAATCATCTCTTGTTTGTAGATACGTCGGTGTTTTAGTCGTATCCTTTTCAATGCTAGTATCTTAGTTCTTGGGATAGTTTTTCCATCATCCGTTTGCTGCAATTTCGTTCAGCTACTTGCTTTTAGTAGGTTTGATGTTGCTGTATAATCCACTCTCTAATTGCATCATGTGGTGCAACTTTTATTATGCCTATACAGTCGGTTTGGAGCAAATTAAGGTAATTTTAGAAACCTTTCTTGCTGGTTGGCCTGTAGTTTCGTTGCCTGTGGCCTCGCACTCATACCAGTATTGTGCAGACAGGAGTACCAGGTTCCGCAAACATCCCCACATCAGTTTAAAGATTATGCGATTTGATGCTAGACTGACTGTCCTACAAAGTGTAAACCGACACGCCTCATAGTTACCACTGGATTATGCAGAATTATGTGGTACAAACTGTCTCAGAAGCACAACAATTCATGTCCTTTCGCTTTTTTTATATACACGAGGGCGACCTAAAATGTTTCCGGGATTGACAAGGAAAACACTGTATTGGTGTGGTTTTTTATTTTGTGGTCTCCTCGAAGATCAATACACTGTTTCAAACGGGACTCCTGTCTCTTCAAGACATCGGAAAAGTAGGATCTCTCGAGGTAGCTATCTCTAGAGGCGGTGACCTCCTCATTTGAGGCAAATGTCTTTCCTCCCAGTGCCTTTTTCATGTCTAGGGAATAGTAAAAAGTCGTTGAGGGCTAGATCCGGTGAATATGGTTGGACACGACGATGTAGGATGAATGAGCTGGTGCGCTGGCATGGTGGAAACGCTGCAAACGGTACGTAGTGGTGGATCCAAGTCTCATCCACGGTTACAAAATGCATGAAGAAATCCCTTCGATTGCGTTGGATCCTGGCCAGACGTTCCTCCGAAACTGTCACCTGATTTCATCGTTGGTAGCGGTTTTTGGGCGTCCACTGAGTGGTTCGTCACTTTGCTTGTGCGGTAACGTTTGAACTCGCTTACCCATAAGCTGATGGCATGACTCCGCCATGAGCCTCTAGTAAAATATTTCGAATTTCCGTTTTTTTATCAATTTTTGCAAAACCGCCAGACTTGCTACACAAATCACATCCTTAGCAACAAGTATTGACAGTAGACGTCTGAAATTTTGACAGTTGCCATAAAAACACTTCAACCTTCATGCGCCATCTCTTGGCGGTTCCGGAAACATTTCAGGTCGCCCTCGTACTAGCATCAGAGTTAATTTTCATTTTTGATCTATCTGTATATTAAATTTGGCTTTATTTCTTCCCAGTCTTTCCATTTCTCCCAATTTAGATATATTTTAAAGGGATGGCTAAAAGGAAACGTAAGGAGTTGTCACATCAGTACATATGCCAAAAATAGGGCTTATGTTGTTTCTATTCTGGTATATACCACGTTGTTTTGGGTTCTCTACTACTCATAACATTTTAACCTTCATACTTAGGATAGTTTCCAAAGGAGCTGTTGGAAAGATATTGCTTCAGTATTACATAAATGAGCTGGAATCTGAATTTTTGAAAGTTTTCTTATCACCTGCTTCGTTTTAGTCAATGCTTAGAAAGTTTTATCGCCACGCATGTGTACAAGAGAAATTTGGGTACGCTTACCATGCTCAGAAAAAGTATTACTTTCTAATGTTAATTTTACAATATATTTTAAAAGCATAACATTTTAGTACATTAGATTAATGGAAATAGTAAGACGAATAGTGCTTTAAAAAACCATTTACGATTCGATTATCGCACGAAAAATCTATTCCTCTTCCGCTTCAGTGCGCGCCGATAAGGTAAGTGAGAATTGACATCGATATCCATAAAAATTCACGGCCAGGAAAGTTAGCCGGCCTTCAATAACCTTCACGAACAAGAATGGATGTGCGTTTCGATCCCGAGTATATGGACACGTAATGTCGTAAAAATTCAAATTGTTATGGAAAACTATCGTGACGCTATACGGTCACGCTTAAATTCAATTTCTATTGCTATATTCGAGTTTCGCGTATATCAACGGATGATTCTTTCATCTTTCGATTTACGTTTTCCTTTTCGGCATTTTCGTCCTTTTCGATCGTTGACAGAAAGGATCCAAATAAGATTGGGCGGTCGTGTCAGAAGCTTTTTTGCGGTGTATAATAGTATTACAAAACAAATTTGCATGCTAACGCACTACGTGGACAAAGCGTTTATAATTTGGATTACCATTGGAGTTAAATGAGAAAGATACTCTAGACAAAAGATATCCTCGTGCACTTGTATTCGGCCTCAGATTTTTAGTATCTCCAAAATTACCGACTCCTTTTTGGATTTAAAAATTGCAGTCTCAGATGGGCTTTCTAAATTAACAAAAAAAAATTGAAAATTGTCGACATTCAAGTAAGCTAAAACTTAGACTAACGATGTGACTTACAGTACGTCCCAATAATAATAATAATAATTTATTAGTTCAATAACAAAACCACTTACAAGGCTATTAGGACTATTACCATATAACTTTTCAGATATATTGTCTGAATTCTAATTAGCTATGTAACGACCAAACAATCATGCCCACACTGTTGAAAAATTTACTCTTTTAACATAACATATATATAACACATGGGCTGAAAAGTCCCGGGCCTAATAAAGAAAACCCGGTTTTTTTGGTTCAAAATTAGCTTTATTCATCAACGTAATCTCCGTCAAGAGCAATGCAATCATTCCAGCGCCGCTTTTACATTTCAATACCACTTTTGTGGAATGATTTATCTTTTGCCTCAAAATAGGCCTCAGTTTCAGCGATAACCTCTTCATTCGTGCGAAATTTCTTACCGGCGAGCATTTTTTTGAGGTCTGTGAACAGCCAGTAGTCGCTGGGAGCTAAATCTGGCGAATACGGTAGATGCGGGAGCAATTCGAAGTTCAATTCATGTAGTTTTGCCATTGTTTTGATTGACTTGTGACACGGTGCGTTGTCTTGATGAAACAAAATTTTTTTCTTTGCCATATGCGGTCGTTTCTTTGCAATTTCGGCCTTCAAACGCTCCAATAATGCTATATAATATTCACTGTTGATGGTATTTCCTTTCTCAAGATAGTCGATGAATATTACACCACGCACATCCCAAAACACCGAGGCCATAACCTTTCCAGCTGATTGTTGTGCTTTCGGGCGCTTTGGACGAGGTTCACCAGTTGCTGTCCACTCAGATAACGATCGTTTTGATTCCGGAGTGAAGTGATGGATCCATGTTTCATCCATTGTCACATATCGACGCAAAAATTCCGGTTTGTTACGTTTAAACATGGCCAAACACTGCTCAGAATCATCAACACGTTCTTGTTTTTGGTAAACAGTGAGCAAACGCGGCAACCACTTTGAACAGAGCTTTCTCATAGTCAAATGCTCATGCAATATAAAGCCAATACGTTTTTGTGATATCTTTACGATGTCAGCTAACTCACTCAACTTCACTTTTCGATCATTCAAAACGATTTTGTGGATTTTTTTGATGTTTTCTGGTGTTACCGCCTCATTTGGACGTCCACTGCGTTGTGCATCATCGGTGTCTCTACGACCACGTGTGAAGTCAGGAAACCAATGTTTTATTGTTGTTTCTGATGGAGCGGAGTCCCCATAACACTTTTCAAGCCATTGCTTCGCTTGAACAGTATTTTTTCCCATTAAGAAGCAGTGTAAAATTAAAACACGAAATTGTTTTCGATCTATTGTTTTGAAAATAACAAAAGTAGCGTGACTCTTAGCACAATAACTCACAAACTAATGAATGGACTATCATGAAATTTTAACAGCTGTCTTTTGAAGGTTAGTACTAACTGAAAGAAAGGTGACTGCAATAAAACTAGCGTCATCTATGTGTTAGGCCCGGGACTTTTCAGCCCATGTGTTACATGTTGTCAAAAATTATTATTAAAGTATATTAGTATTTACAAAAAAAGTAAACATGGAAAAAAAAATAACTAAGAAGACTTGTACATAAATGTTATTTTTCTACATAAAGTACAAGTTCATCGCAACACATTAAATCATTCCAAAAAAGAAAAATCACCGAGCAAATTATTAAAGTTTCTGGTCATCTGTGACGCAGGTGATTTAATAATACACTGATTCTTGCTCTCAGATCTGTATGAGTTATGTCACAAAGTGTGTTACAAATAGATATATCAAACCCCATGTATGTCAAGGTATTGGGACTGTCAACTTTGTTATACAATAAATTTAACAAGAAACTTGCACTGCATTGTTTGTTTCTAGGGAATAGAGCTTCAAAGTTATGTAAAGGTAACGAAGCGGTATAGTCAGTACTTCCGTCTGGGCAAACTGAGGATGTTTTGAAACATAATTCTTCAAAAAAAACTTCTGATTTCGTTCAATTGCCTGTTGTTCGTAAGTCTAATGTTTTTACTGTAGCTGTATTTTGGAAATTCTGAGTACTTTTGAAGCAGAAAGGTACATTGTATTTATGTAATAAATAAATACTTCTGGAATTGGACCGTGCCATGATGAGATTATATATAAAAAGAAATAAGAGTAAGAGGAGAAGCAAAAACAAAAAAAATAAGAAGAAAAAGATAAGAAAAAGAAAAAAAAAGGGAAGAAAAAATGATAAAGGGTTGGGGACATGAAATAGAAAGAAAATATATCTGAAGAACATCTATTGTAAAAAATATATGCTATCCGGTTTTTCAGATAAGACTTTATTAACTCTAAAGTGATGTACAGAGGCCGACACATCGCAGCTAAGGAGAGCTGATGATCTATGCAGTTGAATGCCGTTTAGAAGTCTATGTATACAGCGTCAGATTGTTTCCGTTGAGCCATGGTTGATGAAAGATAATAAATGTTCTTTTGGTGGTGGTGAGCAACTCGGGGCAGTTATCATCTGTTCTTAGCTTGTCATAACGTAAGGAGTCTTAAAGTGTAGGAGAGGTGTGTGTATAACACCTGAGTTGCCAAATTCAAGGTCCGTTTATCGCTGGATCACTGAACCGTTATACATACTAAGTTTGTTATAGTAGATCGACCAGTAATATATCCATATTGATATATACACAAATCACTATTACACTTACAGGTTTATAATTCTCAATGCTGAATTTGTTCCCCTTATTAAAAACTGGGATGATCTTAGTTGCCTTCCAAATACGTAGAAATGCAGAAATTCGTAGAATTAAACCAAACTTACCAGATTTACAGTTGCAAGTGGCAGTCACCCTCTGAGCATCTTCGTCTACCACCGTTCGCGTGATTATTTACAGACGCGAATGGTGGTTTGAGATATTTGTCGTCTTTAAAGGAGTAGCTTCTGCAAATATAACATTATTTTTGATAAAAAAATCGTATCTATAGTATTGGGGGGACCAATCAGATACTTGATAAGTACATGTACCTGCTAGAACATTAGTAAACGGAATTTTAAATGTATCTGTATTTAAACAGTAAATTTTTAGAGAACTCTAAGAAATCAATAATTAACCCTTCTGCAACGTAGTACTGATCTAAAACCAAAGTCACTTATCCTAAGTATTGCAATGATTTAAGAAATCCGTCTTGTAATTGTAGATGAGGATTTTACAAAACCAGTTCCTAATCATCTAAGAAATTGGTGGGTTAGTGTACGAGCGATTTATTCAAATCTTTAGCGGTACATGGTATATTTTGTATTTTTCTTCAAATCGGTGATACTTAAACTATCCTCAAGATAGATACATTAATGAAATAATTAAAGGTGTCCTCACGCTTAAGGCAGTTTTATAGATCGCAACCGGAGTTGTCCTTAGTTCAAAGCTTCTTTAGGAAAATGAACAAATTCTCCCCAGGCAAGGTGGAGTGTTTAAACCAGTTTCCTATATAGCGCAATCGAAGTAACGAAATGGTAAAACGAAAATGCATATATAATGCACGCGAAAAGGAACCAAAGGAATATTATGCATATAATCATGGCTTCCCTGCATTCCTCGAATTTGTATATCGGTTTTAAAGTCACAGTCGGATGTAACCGCGCCGGACAGAACTATTACGGGAATGTGTAGAATGCCGAGGCATACATTTGCATTCATCTACACATGTACATGCCGTAGCAAGCCACGGTTTGCCTTTCTAATTGTCTGGGTAATAATCAGACGTATTACAGTGAACGTGAATGCAACGGCGCGCATTCTAAACTAGAGGGCGAGTATCGCGCCGGTCGACGACTGTTAATTGAATGTATAAAGGGCGATTTTATTGCCCTTACCTACGCAAGGAAATAATTGTTTTGCAGTACTGCGCTTACATTTCAGGTTTTATGCAACCCTAAGATATTGTACGTTGAAAAAAAATAAAGAATATTAATGAAAAGAAAAATTAGAATAATGTACAACGTGTTTCCGTCTTCCTAGCTTCGGAACACTAAGATGATAATCAGACTCAGCAAAGAGGGGCAGGTTTTAGTGCCGTACAGAGAACAACGTGGAGGGGTGACGCACGCGGCACGGAGAATCGAGTACCCGTGTCAAAGCACGCTTGTTCAGTATTATTCGACTGCTCGTTGTGAGTGCTTGTCAGTACACATATACTTAGGAAATATCGCAGTTAGGTACGTTTCGGACACGGCGAAAAAACTAGAAAACGTTATAGCGAGTATGCCGGATTTCAAATACGAAGGCGATAGAATTAAATGTGTAAAGTGCGACAACTATTTGACGTGTACCAGTAGATTGAAATGCAAACGCCACCTAAAAAGTATAAAACACTGTTCTGCAATCCGTAACAAACGATACAGCGAGCAATTAATATTTGATATAGGTGTTTGTTTGATTCTATGTAATTTGTCGTTCACTTTACTAGACCAACAAGCATTTGTCTCCTTCTGGAGCAACTATTCGTATTATACATTACCAAGTCGGTCATCGTTAAGAAACTTTGTGGCATCCGTTCGTGATGATGTTGAAAGGAGAATTAAAGCAGAATTGAAAGATAAAATATTGCTGTTATATGTGGACAAACAACCGATAGACTAAAACATTCTATCGGGAATGTGATGGTACCAACAATTGAAGAGTTTAAACTGTCACACCCTATCTCACTTGCTTCTAACAGAGTTGTAAAATGTACTAGCATGGAATTTTAAAAGTCATGTTAAGGGAATTGAACAAATTTCAACCCAACCGTTAATGTTTGTGAGTGATGGTGCAGCTAACATGCTTAGCTTAGGCCGATCTGTTAAAGAAGAGAATAGCAATCTGTTAAATGTAACATGTAAAATCCATGCTTTAAACTTTGTGGCGCAATTGATCCCTAAATGCTATGCATGGGTAAATGCTTTAATAGCTCGTACGAAGGCAGTATTCCCAAAGTCCCCAAAACATACAAAAAGATTTCGCGAACTGTGCCCCAAAGTGCCCAAACCACCATAGCCGATTACTATACGTTGGCTACGTTTTACTACTGCGAACATCTTGATGATGTAAAGAAAGTAGTTTTACAATTCGGTCCGAGGTGCGTCAAAGCTATCGAGAGAACCCAGGAAATGTTTCAAGATAGTTAGGTAATGTGTGATTTAGAAAGTATTGACAAGGACTACTGTGGACTAACGGAGGGAATCGAAAAATTACAAAATGGTACGATGTCGTTTGTGGATTCTGTTTAAATTGTGGATTTTGTTCAAATGATGTTCACTTACACCTATGTACGGCGGAAGGCGAAAAAAGTTAAAATGTAATACGAAAATTTGAAAGTGTTTTTGACAAGGATTCCGATTATGTCATACTAAGACAAATTTGTGAAGATGCGTCGAAATATCCATTAAGTTGTCGCAAGGATTACTTTAAATTTGCAAATATAACATGACTCAATGTGGAGCGGTCGCTTTCATTATTAAATAATATTTATTCCGCACGCGTTACTCATTTAAGTGAAACAAGTATGGAAACATATTTAATGATTCTAATATTTAATAGATGCCACCTACGTAAACTTTTGAATATTACTATTTGATAACGGTGAACTGAAACACAAAAAATTTTTAGGAGGTATTTATTTAGCAGAAGAATATGCATATACAATTTTCAATCATCGATTAAAAATTTCCCTTTATAGGATTTCCTTTCGTGAGGTTTATCGGTTTACAGTCTCGCTAAAGATTTCAGCAGTAATCGGCCATCGTATGAGTATCCCATCCTTCTTGGTACCTTTCCTTCATAACGCTGATGTCTGCTTTCTGGAAAACGATCGAGGTGGCTGTGAAGGTAATGAATCTTGATACTCATGTTACATCCGAGCGACAATTTAGGTCTTCTAAATATTTAGTTAATTATTTTGATTTTGCTATTTATACGAATGAGTAATAAATTTGACCGTGGTGTATCTCAAAAACTAGAGCTGCTTGGAAGACATGTCAATTATTTTTGGAACCAGTGCATCAGAAATACCGCAAGTCAGTTCATATTTTACAAGCACCACAAAAAAAAATATTTTGTTGAGCGGTGTTATGCCAATGCTGAGCTTTTTCAAAAAGCATGTCTAGTGTGCGTAGAGATTTGTAAGTGGATAGGAGATAGTAGCTGTAAAATTGATTGTGCACTTCGAGTACTGCTGCCACTGGTAATTCAATCTTTCCAAAAAAAGACCACATGTGTTCTAGTGCTTTATTATTTAAGCTTATACAGTTGTTCTCTAATTAAGGACGATAAAACTGCTTGTATCTTGTTTAGCAAATGTTGATTGAATGCTAATAGAAGATCCATTTGTCAATAGCAACTTTTCCAAGTATAAAAGTGGAGGCAGAATCGGCGAGATGAATTATTAATAGGCCTTGATAAATTCCCTGCATTTAAAAGGTTATATGTATTTTCTATCCTTTATCTGCTGAATATCATCACCATATCTAATTTTGTACTATTATTAAAATATACTAACACTCGCCTCATACGTTATTGTATAACCCAGCAATCTCGTGGATCACTCTATGTGGCTAAAATATAGCATTATCACCACCCCTGCAGAGTAAGTTAATGCGCACAGTCCAAAAGGTCAACAATCATCACTAGCAGCTGCGGTAATAACGGATTTCGCGATAAACCAGCAATTTTCTCATGATGTATGCCGCATTTAGTTGAACTGGGGAGGAGGTCCCACGAACTATAGATTCCAAATAACGCGTGTTCACGATCAGACCCGGCCTTACGCGACCGTGGATTTTACATTATTACGCCGTCGACGTCGTTTCGCACATATAAATTGCTTATCCCGTGTAATTTTCAAGTGAATATTTGATATTAAATGGATATTCTGTTTCGCACTGGATTAAGTCCTGCTTGATTTATGGGGTGAAGGACGATCAAGTTTCGAAGCGCATATGAATATACAGGCACGTGAGCGTATCGTATCGTGTCTACAGACGGTTACGCCGTACCGGGTTAATCGTTACGTGTATGTACGTTGTACGTATAACGAAACGCTGAAGACCTTTTCTACAACGGGTTAAATCGAAAACCGTGTGCGGCGATAAAATGAGGAACATTCGGATTAGAACGAAAAAAAGAGAATAATTTCCGGCAGATGATGTGTTATTGATGATATTGACGCCGAAACATTGCAACAATATCAGATTGGTCGCTTTTCAATCATCAGTTAACGGATGTTCGTACGGTCGGTATACGAGGGCGATGAAATGTTTCCGAAATCGACGGTATGTGTGTGGCTTATTTTTATTTTTCGGTGTAGTCTCCTCCAAGACTAATATACTTTTTCAAACGGTGCTCCAGTCTCTTCAAGCCGTCAGAAAAGTAGAATGTTTTGAGATCTGCAATATAGCTATTTGTAGTGGCGATGGCCTACTCCTGCCTCCTAGTCATTTGAGGCAAATCTCTTTCCTCCCAGTGATTTTTTCATTTTAATTCTTTTGGGAATAGGAAAAAGTTGCTAAGGATTAGGTCCGGTGAATATGGACACGACGATACGGAATGAAAGGTCGCCATGACCTTTCCGGCCGATGGAACGGTCTTTGCTTTCTTCGGGGTGGATTCGCCCGGAAAAGTCCACAGCCTCGACTGTTCCTTGATCTCCGATATGTAGTGCTGGATCCAAGTCTCATCCCTGGTTACGAAACGCATGAGGAAATCTCTTGGATTGCGTTGGACCCTGGTTAGACACTCCTCAGAAACGGTCACCCGATTTCGTTTTTGCTCTGTTGTGAGCAATCGCGGCACCTATCGCGCTGGAATCTTTTTCATACCCAAAATTTCGTGTAGGATATTGCCAACGCGGTCTTCTGAGATACCTGTTGTCTCTGCTATGTCTTTCAGCTTCAATCGGTGATCGGCTAATACGATATCATGAATCTTGTCGATCATTTAATCATTAATAGTAGTTTTTGGGCGTCCACTGCGTGGTTCGTGACTTGTGCTTGTGCGGTCACGTTTGAACTCACTTACCCAGAAGCTGGTGGTCGAAAATGATGTGTATCCGCCATGAACCTTTAGCAAAATACTTCGAATTGCCGTCGCCGTTTTACCAGCCATCCAGAAGTATCTTGTCACTGCACGAAATTCGATTCTATCCATTTTTGTCAAATCGCCTGACTTGCTACACAAAACACACTCTTAAACAACAACTATTGACAGTAGACGTCTGAGATTTAGAAACTTCCGGAAACCTTTCAGGTCGCTCTCGGACACGTTTACAAAAAGAAAATAAAAGAAACGTCCGCGAATCCCAATGGAACGGATTCAACACTCATGCTGACGGAGAATGGCGATTATTGCCGAGAAACTTTGTCATTTAATTTCGACCCAAAGATTCATTCTCGGATTTTCGTTGTGGTGCTATTTCTTCCTAACTAAAAAATAAAACCCTTCTAGGAGAAGGACGTAATCTACGTTAGCCAATCCCTATACAAGGGAAGCGTATAGTCATCAGTCGTGTAATAAATTGACCGTCAAATCGTTCCGAAAATTATTTTTTAATTTTCTAAATCCGCCACGGTTGGGATATGTATCTAGCGTGGATGAAAGACGAGCGGCCGGACCGAGCGACGGTTTTTGTTCCGGAATAAATCCGGCGCCCAGGATTGTTTTACAAAGGGATTAGTCTTTAGGTAGCCGAAGCAAAAAAGGGAGCACTCTCGGTCCAGTAGCGGGCAGCGAAAGCCGGACCCTAAACTCAAATCGTCTGCTCTATCCGAATAAGAATTAAGCGGTGACCTAACTAAATAGAAATACTGGACGCTATTTGCATATTTAGACGGATTAGGCGATATAAATGTACACTCCGGTCTGTGTTTAATTTGGATCAATTCTTTAAGATTTTTTTGTCCATGCATGTTAATTAACAACTTAGATTGTAGTCAGCCCCTGTATTATTATAAAACGAAACTCTACTTTTAGTGTAATGCTTTTCTAGAGACTTCGAAATAGTTGTAGTGGTCTTTTTTTATTCTTAAAACATACAAGCTTCATTACTTCATTAAAACAGAGATATAAGTATTTTCTCGATTGCCTGCAAAAAGGAATGCGCGCTCATTGGCAGATTCATACGCGTATGGGTAGTATGTGTATGAGTGCATGAGTACCGCATTAGAATGACGAATCGACGGCGTTTTTTTGTCATGTTCGACGAATGTTAATAGATTTCTTAACCGACTTCCAACATTAGATTACATTGGCCCTATTATTAAATGTATTGTTTGTAATATCGACATTTTACCGTATAGTATTTTTGTCTGTAAAATACAGGTTAATAGCAAACCATACCGGTTAAATGTGCAACGTGATGTACCATATTATAAATTTCTGTACGATTTTATTTATATGTTAAGTTTGTACAACATTCTAGTTCAAGTTTTGGGGGAATAGAGATTGCCAACAAAAGGTCAATTACTGTATAATTTTCATCGGGTGAAAAACATGATTACGGATCAAATAAGGGCAGAGTTAAAAGATCAGAAAAGATGACAGACGGTAGATGAAACAACAGATGCGAGAAAGGATAGTATTTTAAATATGTTAGTGCCCACTTTAAAAAGCAGTGAGCGATCCTTGACTCTTATTTTACGTAATAGATTTCATTACAGATGACAAACGCAGAAAGGATGGTAGAAACTACAGAGAATATGTTTGGAAAGTTCAGTATATTGGCAACCCAACTTGTAATGTTATTGAGAGAGAGGAGGGGGAGGGGTTAAAACATGGTTAAAACTGGAACGTTACTAAAACATTTTATCCTCAATTGCTCCATATATGTCATCTTATAGCTGGATTCATTAGAAACAGTTATCCAAAAGTAGACCAATTTACAGTTTCTGCCAGAAAAGCTTTTATTTAATCTCCAAAACCCATTTGTGTGTTTAAACAGGCTTGTCCGGGTATTCCTTAGCCACTGCAGATACTATTTCCAAAAAGAGCGTACGGGAATTCAGAATTTTCGTCAAAGGTGTGGTTTTCCGATGAGGGTCACATTCCCCTGATTTTATCGAGAATGCAGAAAATAATGCTGTTATCGTTATTCATATACGTTAGTAGCCTATATTTGTGAAGGTATTATGTTGTATAATGGAGCATATAACATTAAATTTGTTCTAGCCACTGGACAATGAAATATGTTAACACGCCGTGTAGAATGTTGGGGCACTGTATAGTTGATATTTTTTAACAGTGTGTACTTTACTCAATAGTAGTAATACTAAGGATTTGTTATCACGTGTAATCCCGCGTTACCCATTTGTATGAATTGAACGTTAGGGCATAATAATTGATCCAATTTTACTAGTTGATGATGGTTTTTCTTAATAGAAGATAGATATGTATGCAATATATAGATTGTTTGGCGTAAGTAGTATAGAGTATAACTTGTTCTACACCTTTGCAACACTCTGAATAATTGAAAATGTTTCGAAATCAATAAAGGATGTTGAGGATTAACAACTTGCGTTAATTCATTCTCTGTATTGTTATGAACTATAGCTTAGGAGGGTGGCGCTTAAATGTAATACCCTGTATATACAACATTCATGCGTCCTGAAACACATTTCAATAAGATACAATATTTACATTTAGGTTTTTGTTCCTATTTCGGTCCAAGGATTAAATCAAGAAAAGTGAAAATCTCTGAATTTTCGATGTGGTGTTTCACCCTCTCAGAGTGAATTTCAGCACAAACAAAAAAATTTTATTTTTAAGTCCCAACATACTCTACTAACCTACCAAGTCTCATTAAGATCTGAATTTGACACCCGGGAACCTTTGCTTGTGAGTCGGTTCACGTAGTTTTGAAATGCTATGCTTCGTTATAACAAGTGATGGGACATATTTTGTCTACTATTTGTAAGTTCTTTTCTTCAAATGTACTCTGCATATTTAAAATGTTAAATTAAGGAAAATCCGTATTAATTTAATTTTCAGCTGAGACATTTCATTACAATGCGTTAGCCTGCATATATATTTAACCATAAAAAGAGGTGAACACATAATTCCGCTCCTGTATGACACTATTGACTAAACAACACTGTTTATCTGCATTCTTCACAAGGAAAAGGAATGCATCATAAAGACGTTTAAAATCTATTTATCGCATCTATATGATTGCTAGATATATCGCTTGTATAGATTTTGTCTGATTATCTTGTACCTACAAAGATTAAATCTATGACTAGATAAAAGTAAAGACATACTTTTGCGGTATAATTCTTACGCCTTCCCCTGCTTGCTGTACTTTTTTATTTCATTTTGCTTTTTTAACAAAAAATAAAAAAATAGTAAAATAATATAAACAGAATAATTATCAACATTGTAACGCCAGCACTGTACATTTTTTGTAGAATTATCAAGCGGAACTTTATAACCTGCTTTTTTTTTACCTCTACCGAGCGCAGGTATTTTATGATTTTGCGTTATTTTTTGTTGCCCATTAATCAACGCACAAAACCTTTCACTGATAAAATTTCGAAGTACATTGGTTTTTCCCTCTATAATAAATCCGTTCGTATTTAATTGTAATTTTTATAACAATGAAATATTTTGCATTAAACTAAAAAAGGGATCGGCTTAAATAGCGAGGGGTTTAAATTTTTCGCCCTTGGTCCCTTTTTGTTTATTTATCGTTGAATTGTAGAACAAAATGCGAATTTCTCGCATATAATTTTTCCGCTATGTCCATTTAAAAACCACGTAAGAACAAATCACACCCGGAAGAGCGGATGCCTAAATACTATTCACGCTACACCTTCTCTTGTTACTCGAATTCTAATTTGCTATTTCCATCATAAACCAGAAACATGTTTGAAGATATTTTATGGTGACATCTAATTTTCGTACACTTTTCGGTAATTCCACGTTCTACCTTACTAATTCTTAGAATTGAATGCGTTATTTTGGTAAAAAGAACGAAATCTACCGGGAAATGAATTTTAATCAAGAAAAATCATTTGAAAGCATCAGAGAGAATACCAAAACCGATGGCGAATCTGACGTTTGTTCCTTTCTCCTGAAACTCACTGAAATACGAATGTTTTTAATTGTTTTCCGACGAAAAAAGTTTCTGTAATTGCGCAGGGGCAGCGTATTTAATCAAGAACGTTATCTTTATTCTTATTATGAACGTGTCATGAACAGGTTTTTCGGCTGAGTGAATAACTTGCGCGAGAAATAATCTTGGCAAAATTGAAATGTCAACTTTGCCTGATACATCAAAAAAATTAAGAGTAGGCGGCGGATAAGATATCTTTAAAAACATGAAAATAGGTTTTATTTTTTCTTCGCTGTTGAGATTACGTACCAACATTACGTTTATTAGAAATACATTACTGTTACGTTGGTATACAGGGATCAGTTAGCGCTTATTACATAATCTAAAGGACACATAATCTTTTCTGAAGTTCCTTCATTACCTTTTTTTTAATATCATAATGCATTACTTCTTGTAGGATGCTAAATAGGTGTTAGAATGGTTAAATGTGTACTCTCACATAGACTTAAATATGATCTATACATCCAGAATTAAGAACGTCGTTAATAATCTAATACATGTTAGCAGATGGCACTACAACTTATCATTCTTTTCGACCAAAAATTATTAATATTTATTTATATGAACAAGAATTATTTAAGACAGATTCATCAAAATTGAGTTCATTTTCAGTGTCTAAATTTAAATACCTTGCAGTCTGAAACAATTCTATCATCTGTTCAAATGAAAAGTACATCGACTTCATTTTGGTTTTCCAATAAAATAGTATGCCATGAAAAACGCAGGTGCTTTCTCAATTCCTAGGTGACATTTGCAATAAGCGGTAACGTCGGTTGAGTCAGTTGTCAAAAATCGATGTTGACAGACTTATTTAAAATTAATCTAAGACATACTTTGGACATCACGGAGACCATGGTCTCGATATCGATAGCTGCGATGGAAACCGTGCTTAGGTTTCTTCCACTGCAGGTAATGCTGAGGTCAGAAGCAATCTTAGGAGTCAAATGTAGTGCGCGCAAAGGATTCTCTGGCAAGTTCGGTGACCATACCAGCATCTTCAACTACATCGAACAGACAGCATCGCTGCCGATGAGGATCGCAATGAGGCAATAAAGGCATGTGCGCGCAAATCGAGACGGAACGTCTCCCGCTGGTTTGCGGGCGTCTCGAAAGCCTGAAATGGCACAGGCATTGGAATTTGAAAACAAGGAGAACCGGATGGCGAGGTCATCAGTTTAGAGATCCCTCCTTTATCTTTCAAGCGGAGGTAATTGCCATCCAGAAATGTGCGGAGAGCTCTATGCAGCACGCACATGACTTCGACGCGGTGAAAATCGTATCAGACAGCCAAGCTGCCTTTAGGGAGCTACAAGCTGTCAAGTTTGACTCCGAAGTGATGCTGAGGATCCCATGGAAGGCTGCAACAACTGGTGGAACATCGCAGCATTACTCTGAGATGGGTGCCAAGCCACTTGCGGGTCAAACGGAACGAAATACCTGACTTGCTAGCAAGAGATGCCAGTGGACGACCATTCTCAGGTCCTGAACCGACGACTATGTTAAATCTGAGCTCGCCGGTCCTACTGGAACGGTGTAGACGAGTTGACGCACTGTAGATCTCTCGGGATTTATCCAGATGAGGGAAAACTGCGCGAGGCAATCCTTATGAGCAGGACCAAACTGAGAGCACTCATATCGATCTTAATTGGACACTGTGCACTGAATAAACACATGCATCGCATGGGCCCAGTAAACTCTCCTTCACGTAGAAAGTTTAGGAAAAATTAACTTCTTGTTCGAGTTAAAGTTGAAAATAAATGTATTTACGAAGAGATATTGTTACTGACTAAATTGCAGTATGTCTTCAAACATTCAAGGGCGCACCAGAAAGTTATTTACTATGTTTTTTGGAACATCGTACCTTCAAGTTACGCCGGTTAGAGAAGATCTAAGATAACTAAAAGAGCAGTGTGTGTGTGTGAGTATATTATTTGTGCAAAACCTTAATAAATGAAACCCCAAAATGTTCAATATCATTCATATATTTTTGTAGCTTGTCATAAATTAAGGTATGAATTTATTTATTTATTTAAAGAATTTTTCAATAGAAGCACAAGATTTTAGGGTTCAATAAAACAGTTTCCTATGAAGAAGTATTGGAATATTTATTGATTTATATTGTATACATTTGGGCATTATGTATGAAACAAAATATCTTGTAAATAACCGCCATAGCTTTGCTGGCATATGCGTAACCTTTTGTCAAAACAAACAATTTTCATTGCTACAGCGTTTAATTTCGACCTTTAATGCTTCGGTGTTCGCAGGCCTGACATAAACCTGACTTCAGTTAGTCCCACAGCCAGAAGTCGAAAAGTTTCAATCATAAGGACGTGGCGGTCAACTTCGGCCACCAAACCGGAAAATGACGCGATCAGGAGCAAACTCGTGGAAGACAGTCAATGCTTCACTGGCGAAATGACATGTGGCACCGTTCTGCTGAAAACACGTCGTCAAGAGCAACATTTACCAATTGCGACACGAAATGCTGAGTTATCATAACAGGATAACGTTCTCTATTTACCGTTACTGCATTACCTTCCTCATCTTCGAAGAAATACGGTCTAATTATTCCTCTAGACCACAATGCACACCAGACAGTGACACGTTTCGGATGCATTGCTTTCTGATAAATCGTTTGTAGATTTTATGAAGCCCAAATGAGGCAATTTAGCGATTAACGAAGACATCGAGGTGAAAATGAGCCTCAGACTGAATATGATTTTCGCCACAAAATCGGCATTCACTTCTGTTTGCTCAAGGATCCAATTGATGAACTCTCTTCGCTGCACGTGGTCTGTCGGGAGAAGTTGTTAAATCAATTGGACTTTGTAGGAGTGGAGATACAAATATTTAGCCAGAATATGGTGAAGAATGGCTGTTGTAACGTCCAATTCTTGTGCATGATAACGAATCGACTTCTCTGGAATTTTGGCCACACTCTCGTGAAGTGTCTTGATGTTTTGTTCTGAATGACCTCTACGAGCTCGTGTTATGTGTTTTACATCACTAACCGAACCAGTACTTTCGAATTTTTAGGATGTTTTTTTCACAGTAGATGGATTAGGAACATTCTGTCGGCCGAATATTCAACGCACTTTACGAATGATGGCTATCAGACCTTTCATAATATTTAACAATCAGGGCGCGTTGTTTTATCGTGTAATACTACATGTTTACTAACTCCCATCTGTCACGTCATAATCACGTGCCACTATGATTGTCAGACATGGCGGGCAATTCAAATCTCGCTCTCTTTTTGAAACTCCTGTATAAATGTTAAAAACGATATATTTTGGCAAGCTCTTAAACTTTATTTTCTTAAAAAACCTTGATAGAAGTAATATATTTTAAAGAAGCTTCAGACCAAATAATCTATGCTCATTCTGTAAAATCGTCTGAGACTTCTTCACTGCACTATAATCGACTTGAAGCCATACATAATCATTTATTTCGTAATTTCAAGTTTACGTGCGGGAAGGAGTTACCTCCTTTATTTTCTAACTGAACTCGGTTTCCATCGTGAATTTCGATATTGCGCGCCATGTAGTGGAATCAAATCAACCATCATCGATGTCACATACAACTGAATTGTTAAAATGGATAATGGAAGGGATTAGTACGAACGGAACCGATACAATTAAGTTATTCACAAAATACCATTTCGATCATGCATTATTCATAGAATACAATAGTAATCGCAAACCACTGACGAAAGACGTCAATAGCATTTGGGAGAGGAGGATATTTGTGTGGTATTGCGTGTAGTTAACACATGTCTATTCTTTATTGAAATAAAATTGTGTCTAGTTGTTGCGATGAACGAAGTAAGTTAGGCAGATATAAACTGTTTTAACATTTGGATTCGTAACTAAAGTTCTACTTCCATTATTAAACCGAAGAAAAAGAGAGCTCTGAAAGGAATTGTATGAAGGGTAATAACTTTTTTCGTAGTTTAGTAATCAACTTTTGTTGGATTAATGAGACTAGGAAATAATATGTACATATATACAAGGGGTGTCTTTTAAGTTTTGCATGCATAGAGGGCGTCACTAATCAAATGTCAGTGCTAAAAATTAATCTTGATCTTTAGTTAATTTAAATCCAAAGTTTAATTTTCGTGTTGTTATAATGTTCAAAGACAATTATCTCAACAAGAATACCTCGCCAAGTTGATTTCTGTTTTCGACCACATCAGCCATCAATTTCTCATTGGTATGAAGATTTCAAACGTGGGCGGGATTAGTGACGATCGAAGAGCAGGTGCGTCTTAAAGGCTCAGGAAAATTCGATTCTGTGCGCAAGATCATCAACGAAGGTTGACATGTTATATATCGCGAGATTAAGGCATTATTGGGAATTTCAAAGACCTTAAATCAAGAAATCTTGCATAAAGAATTTTGTCTAAAAATTTTATTTTTCCGTTGCATACCGCTTCTGTTGACCGAAGAGTAGAAAGCAGCTAGTGTGAATTTTTGTCAAAGACCTCTATACACAGAGAAACGTTTGCTTGTATCAAGATCGTACGCCTTCATTCAAGAAAATAATCGTTTCAGTTATCCACAATAGAATTACTGTTTCAAATCAATAGAAATATTTTCTCAGCGCTTTTTCTCCGCAAGAATTATATACTTGTAATGAAACAATCTTGCAAAAAACTTGAAAATAGGGATTCTTAGTATAAGTAAATCGCCGTTGTAACAAAAAACATTTTCTTAAAGATAGTAATACTTGTCTTGTATTGAAAATGTAAAAATTTTGTGTTCTTAGTATAAGTAAATATGCTCCCGAAGGTAATAAATATTTTATTATTGCTATAAATATTCATTAATTAGAGGTGTATTTAGGTGTATTTGTTTGGTCTATTTTCCTTAATCGTTTGTGAATTATAATCAATCCACTTATGTCCGACGTTTCGGCAGTCTACGGGGTAGCCCAGCCCTTGTCGGGCTACCCCGTAGTATGTATCGAGGATCAAACTCGACTTATTCTTGTTCTCGATTTTCGTATTCCACCTGACTTAACCACTAATAAGGGAGACAATAACTACTATGTTAAATCTATAATTAAACTACAATTTCTTGTGCAGAAGGGGATGCGCAGTAGAACGATAATTGCCTGTGCAGAAATGGATGCGCAATAGACCGATCTTTTGCGCATGAGCGGTTGTAAATTCCACTGATCCTTCTCTGTTACTCTATTACTAATATATAACAACAGAATGATGTTATGTAACAGTCCAGTGCACAGGTATAGCAGTAAACTCCACTCACACAAATTAATTAATTATGCGGAACGCAGCGTTTAGAGCACGTGGCTCCATTGTCAACAAATGTTACCGACTAAAAGTAAAAACTGTATCACACATGCAAATTATTCTCTGCATAGGCTCTAAAATTTCTAACCATATGACTATTTACAATCTACTAGGTAGTTTCATGCTTTTTGCGGGAAGGATGGACCGAAAGCGAACCGCTATCATTTAACAGGGTCTATGGTAATAAATCCATCAAAACTCGAGTGTGCAATTGGGGTGGTTCTCTGTTCAATAAGTTTCCGTTCTTTTTCATATATACCGTTTCGTACGCGTCTAATTCTCTATACGAGTTCACGTTTTAAGTAATGTCAGATTTTTTAAATCAATCTTATGTCGGATTTTACCATATGCTCTGCTACGCTTGATAGTTCAGGTTTGTCGAAACGATAGTGTCTAATATATTCTTTGAACCTCGTTTTCGATACTCTTTGTTTGTCAATATAAACTTTCTCACAATCATTGCATGCGATTTGGTATATTCCAGACTTTTTATCATCTCCGGTTTATCTTTAGATTCCTAAGAGATTCTTTAAGTTGTTTGACACAAAAGACACGTTCATGTTTAGTTGTCGGAAAATTTTACTTAACCCTTTTTACTGTTGGGTGGAAAGGAAGAGTTATAAATTCTTGTTACCGGTTTGTTGATGTCAAAGTGCCGTGAAATTTCTGATGCGCTGTTTGTATTGAACCTTCCTTAAAATACGGTCGACATCCATAGAAGAGAAACCATTGTACCTCGCTACATCTTTGATATATTTTAATTCTTTGTCATACCTGCTCTTGTTTGGCGGAAATTCTGACGAGTCTATTGACCAGAAAACTAATCGCGGACATTTTGTTGTTCACAATGGTGCGAATCAAACGCGATGAATCTATTTGGAATTAGTTTCTTTTCTGTAGATGTTCTATTTCTAATTTATTATTACTGCGTATGACTAGAGTATCTAGAAACGGAAGGCGATTGTTCACTTCTTCTCTTCAATGGTAAACTTGATCGCGGTAAATTTTGAGTTCAGTTCTGCTAGAAAATCTTGTATGTTTCCTTTGTTGGTGTCAAAACAGCGAAAATATCATCTACGTACCTAAGCCAAATTCTCAGGAAATATTTGGTTTCTTTTTCAGGTTTGTTTCAAATTTGCTCATGAAAAGGTTCGCAATAAAAGGCGATAGAGGATTACCCATCGCCGTGCCTTTCCATCCTGTTCAGAAACCATTTTCCGCCTATTTGAAAACAATTTTGAGACATGCATAATTTAGTTAACCTTTTTATATTCCGAGTTTCACATCATCTACGTTATTTAATTTCAAAATTCAACCAAATACTCCATCGTTTCTGGAATTGGTACGCTTGAGGAAAGTGAACAAACGTCGAAGAATGTGAATGAATATAAGAACTTGCCCCATAAAGTAGATAACCTATGTGTAGAAAACTCCTGTAGATTTTGTAAACAAAATTCGAAAATATTGAATTAAAAGATGGGGAAGTCCTTGTATCATTCGACGTTTGTTCACTTTTCCCAAGCGTACCAATTCCAGAAACGATGGAGTATTTGGTTGAATTTTGAAATTAAATAACGTAGATGATGTGAAAACTGCGGAATATAAAGGTTAACTAAATTATGCATGTCTCAAAATTGTTTTCAAATAGGCGGAAAATGGTTCGAACAGGTGGAAGGCACGGCGATGGGTAATCCTCTATCGCCTTTTATTGCGAACCTTTTCATGAGCAAATTTGAAACAAACCTGAAAAGAAACCAAATATTTCCCTGAGAATTTGGCTTAGGTACGTAGATGATATTTTCGCTGTGTTTGACACCAACAAAGGAAACATACAAGATTTTCTAGCAGAACTGGAACTCAAAATTTACCACGATCAAGTTTACCATTGAAGAAGAAGTGAACAATCGCCTTCCGTTTCTAGATACTCTAGTCATACGCAATAATAATAAATTAGAAATCGACATCTACAGAAAAGAAACTAATTCCAACAGATTCATCACGTTTGATTCGCACCATTGCGAACAACAAAAATGTCCGCGATTAGTTTTCTGGTCAATAGACTCGTCAGATTTCCGCTAAACAAGAGCAGGTATGACAAAGAATTAAAATATATCAAAGATGTAGCGAGGTACAATGGTTTCTCTTCTATGGATGTCGACCGTATTTTAAGGAAGGTCCAATACAAACAACACATCAGAAATTCCACGACTTTGACATCAACAAACACCGGTAACAAGAAATTTATAACTCTTCCTTTCCACCCAACAGTAAAAGGGTTAAGTAAAATTTTCCGACAACTAAACATGAACGTGTCTTTGTGTCAAAAAACAACTTAAAGAATCTCTTAGGAATCCTAAAGATAAACCGGAGATGATAAAAAGTCTGGAATATACCAAATCGCATGCAATGATTGTGAGAAAGTTTATATTGGACAAACAAAAAGGAGTATCGAAACGAGGTTCAAAGAACATATGGTAAACACTATCGTTTCGACAAACCTGAACTATCAAGCGTAGCAGAGCATATGGTAAAATCCGGACATAAGATTGATTTAAAAATCTGACATTACTTAAAAACGTGAACTCGTATGAGAATTAGACGCGTACGAAACGGTATATATGAAAAAGAACGGAAACTTATTGAACAGAGAACCACCCCCAATTGCACACTGAGTTTGATGGATTTATTACCATAGACCCTGTTAAATGATACGGTTCGCTTTCCGGTCCATCCTTCGTAAAAAGTGCATGAGGCCACCTAGTAGATTGTAAATAGTCATATGGTTAGAAATTTTAGAGCCTGCGTAGAGAATAATTTGCATGTGATACAGTTTACTTCTAGTCGGTAACACGGTTGACAATGGGAGCCCACGTTGCTCCCGAAACGCTGCGTTCCGCATAATTAATTAATTTGTGTGAGTGGAGTTTACTGCTATACCTGTGAATTGTACATCCACACAGTCCTTGCAATCGTCATTTAACAGTCCAGTGATTTAAGTAGTCGTTGCACGTTTTTCAAATAGTGTTCGAATTATTAACAAAAGAGGAAATATATTACACGTTTGGGATTATGTTAACACCGGTTATTATAATACACTAACTTTTTGTAAAAAATGCACTAAATCTACAGTGCAAGCAAATGGTTACATTCCCATTAAATAAAAGTTTGTCTTGTTTTACTTTTATTTTTAGAGCTACTCTCATAAAGCTAATATTGCCAAATGTCTATCTAGAGATTAATTTATAAACTAAATGACTTCTCTTAATTCCAATGTCATTGAACATTTTCTTAACTTAAGACAAATGATTTACTTCGAACAAGCATTTTTCTGTCTTGCATTTATTTGATTTTCTAACCCCAACAAAATATTTATTTGATGCAAATATAATTTCAAGAATATTATTTTCTTATATTAAGTATTCTTTTAGTGTCTCCAAAAAGATGATCGTGGCATTTGTCTTAAAAGAAGGTCATGTCCTGCATTAAATGTTTGAAAGGTCTCTCACTTAAACAGATCTGCTATTCTTACATATTCTGTTTCTTCTGGGTCATCGGATGAATCCACAAGAGAAAAATACATTTTATACGTCTTAACTGACGGTTACAAGCTGTATCGATTGGGGCGTTTCAATCTATCGAGTGTCCGCCCTCGTCCAATAAAATTGATAATGAGTAGTGAAGCCGATGTACATAATGTTATTCGTCATTCTAAAAATTTAAAGAAACGTCTGGAATATGCATCTGTTCGCCTAAGCTACGATCGAACACCAAGACAGCTTCAAGTATATAAACGATTAAAGCTCGAACTGAATGAAAGACTAGCGAAGGGCGAGAATAATCTCAAAATCAGATACGTCAATGGCTCGCCAAAAATATGCCCTTTAAACTAGGTCCTTCGCCCAGTTGCAATCGTTTACATTGCAAGTACCAGAATGTTCGAGGGCTTCGTTCGAAAATCAACGAGTTTTATAATGCTGTTTGCACAAATGACTGCGATATTATTGCCCTCACTGAGACCTGGCTCGGTGACGATGTAGCGAGTAGCGAACTTTTTCCCAAGGATTTTTTTGTATTTCGCAAGGACCGTGATCTTCGGACAACTAATCTAACGAGAGGAGGTGGAGTTTTGCTGGGGATCAAGTCTACTATTCAGTGCCAGCTGTTCGACTTTTCATCGGTATCAGATGCTTGTTCCGCCATTGATATAGTCGGGGTAAATTTGTTTGACTCTCCAAGTAACGCCATTATTGTGATTGTGGTATATATACCATCGAAGGTGCTTGCCTCTGACTTTCAAGGTTTTTTCGATGTACTCAGTACTTTAGATTGTATGCTATCTGACTGTATAATGATTGTGGGTGGTTTTAATTTTCCTTATTTTGTTAATGGTTGTAATGATATGTACTCTACTATACTAAATAATTTCAAGGATTTTAGTAACTTTGCACGTTATTTTCAATCTTGTTTGAAGCAGTCTAAATTTCCAACAGTTTGGAAGTTAGCACGGATATGCCCAGTACTCAAGAAAGGATATCCCTCTGAAATCCATAATTATCGTCCAATTTCTTCACTTTGTAACTTTTCAAAAGCGTTAACTTTTCAAAAGCGTTTGAACATATTCTTTTTTCTCACCTTTCTTTAGAGTTGCGCGGTTGGATCTCTCAAAAACAATATAGTTTTGTATACCAGCGTTCAACTGTTACTAATCTCGCTTGTTTTACGCAATATGTCTCTGAAGCAATAGACAACAGAAGCCAAGTTGACACTATTTACCTGGACTTCCAGAAAGCGTTTGATCTGATAGACCACTATATTCTTCTACGAAAACTGAATTCGTTCGGATTTTCAGGACCATTACGCTCACTCTTACAGTCGTACCTGATCAATAGAGAATTTCAAGTATGCTATAAGAATTATGTATCATCCAAGCACATCGCTACCTCTGGTATACCTCAAGGATCTAATCTTGGGCCTTCAATATTCTTGCTCTTCATTAACGACATGGCTACTATTGTTGAATATGAAACGCTAATGTACGCTGACGACATTAAACTGTTTCTAAGCATTGATTCTACTGCAGATTGTGTTTTGCTTTAGAGAAGTATCCATTGTGTAAGCTTAACAGATTGTCCTTAAATATTTCAAAATGCAGTACCATGATATTTACTAAGAGTCAGCAAGCTATTACTCACAATTATAACGTTGAGGGGGTGCCACTGCAGGTGTCAACATCTGTCAAAGATTTGGGCGCGCTTTTTGACACCACTCTGTCTTTTTTTGATCACATATTTCAGTTGGCATTGCGATGTAATAAAATATATGGATTTATTTACCGTAATTGTAGGGACTTTCGCAGTATACAAGCTCTATCTACATTATTTTCTTCTCTCGTTCGATCTCGGTTGGAGTACGCCGCGTTGGTCTGGTTTTCTATTTATGAAACACACATAAACTATAATGAGACGGTACAGAGAAGGTTTCTGAAATTTCTCTATTATCCCTCTCTGGAGAGGTCTTATCCACCTAGAGGCTTTGAATATGGTGTATTACTGCGGACATTTAATTTTGTATCTCTTTTTACCAGACGAACGATTCTTTACTAAAATTTTTGTTTTGTTTAGTACGTACCTGGCTCTTGGGTAAGTGTAATTTTCTTGTTCCCAGAATTGGCTCCAGGTCCTCATTTGCCTTCTATTGTGGTCGCGCTCGAACAAATGTCCTTATAAGGTCCCCAGTGCACCTGATGTGTACTAACTTCAACAGCATCTCTGTGACATCAACACTGACCCATTTAGATCTATCATTGATGTAGTCTTTCTTCGTCAGATCTCTTCCTCCTAACATTTGTCAACATTTCATGACCAATTTAATTTAATTTGATATGATTTGATTTATTTTAATTTAATTTAATTTGATTTGACTTAATTTAATTCGAGTTAATTTGATTTAATTTAATTTAATTTTAGTATTAGTCGAATAATCCTCTTTATATATACTCTTATACCAGAGGGTAATTGTAATATTTAGTACTTTATGCTCCTTAACGTGTTGGTATTGTTTAGTTTGGATTAGTATATTTATATATGTATATGATTTGCTGTTTACTTGCTGTTATGTATTTTAGTGATTTCCTGTAAATGGGTGTTATAACCTGTTGGAAATAAATCACTATTATTATTATTATTAACTTTTGACATTGTTTAGCGTGTTTCGTGATGCGTTCGATAAATTAAACATTTTTCAAAATGTTGATATAATTTTAGTTTTTAGCATTAATTTTCGTTATTTTTCAACAATCTTCCGTCACAAGGAAGAATTTTTCTTTTGATCTCCACATCCGCTCACTGTGAGTGATATGTATACTATGGTTAATTCTATATTATTCTTTTATTCTCATAATTCTTTAACAGGTCTGAGGTGGACTAAAAATAATAGTTAAAATAAATAGGTAGATATATTCTCAGTTCTCAGTCGATAATTCAAATTAACGGCTAAATAACTAATAGCAACAATAAGAACATTACAATCATTTCATATCCTTAATCATAGCTACCATGATACGTGACACGTACAACATGTGTAATATTCATTTCCAGCCACTAGCACATTGTCTCTTTTCAAATTTCGATACATTATTCAAGGATACACTAATTTAAATGTATATGGTTGTCGTGGCATAATTTCCGTATAATTGTGTGACAATGCGCACCCATTTCATACGAAGTTCCGTACATGTAGGTACATGTACGTCGTATAGAGATACTTATCACGCAATGCATGTTGTTTATTATTAGTTAATAGAGGTGGCGCTCCTGTCGTATTTACCGAGCGATTCTAGATTTGCCGCACGCCCCCGCTTATCCGCATTGGAGATCTTAATACATGCAAATTGAGCGTAACGCAGCTAATTAGCGACTTACACAATCACTGTGGGACGCGGGCCAACAACATGACACCAGGGCGGTTCGTTTGATCGATTGATAACGTTGATGGGCGAAGCGAATGTGGGCGAACAGGTTGTGGAGCTTGGTGAGACTTTTTTCAAGGGATGAAACTTCAAGGCAGTTAGCAGTATGTTGTATTTGTGTATTGTGAAAGAAATTTCAATGATGCTTATATTTTGTATTTTGCTTAAATATTGAATGAGATATCTTATGTAATATTTACAATTATTTGTCACATTTATTTCTAACAATAGAAACAAAGTTCTTGTGATATGTTTTCATAAATAATTGTTTTCCGTCCAAATGAGAAGAAAAAAGACAAGGGATTCTAGAAAAAAATATATTATTAGAGATTTATGTTCTAGAAAAGACTTTCCGGTATTAAATGACATCTACGATAAAACAAACATATCCAATTATTACGAAATATTAAAGTTAATTTGTCTACAAATCAAGTAAAATGAAATTTTTTAAAATAGCTCAGCAAAAATGTGGACCGATAAAACACATTTCCTGTAATAGGTGCATATGTTTAGATTAACAAATCTAAGCACATTTCTTTGTAGAACCAGGTACGTCCTGACGTTTCGATGTAATCGCATACATCAAGACGTACATGGTTCTTCTAAGAACCAACGCCGAACGCGGGATATCCTTTACCCGCAAAAACATACGCTACAACATATATATATATATATATATATATATATATATATATATATATATATATATATATATATGGTGTGTCCGTAAACTAAGTACCGTTTCGTTCTACCACAGCGCTGTTGTCGCACTTCCGAATATCTTTTGCTCCACAGTCTTTCCGTTGACGCCATTACAACCGGATAGTGTTGTGTTTACATTTGCTACTGATCCTTCAAAATGTTTAAGACAATTTCTGGTCCTGCCGACGGTGATGTACACGTAAACAGATAGAATGGTGAGAAACTGGGTTAGACAATTCAATGCCCATGACGAAATACGGAGTGGGCCGCCTTCTATTGTCAATGATGGCTTGGTTGAAAGAGTTAATAGTGAAAAGAGACGGTTCACATTAAGAATGCTTAGTCATTTTGGAGGGAGGCGGTTTAACAGCGATAACGAAGTAAAAAACGGTGTTCTGCAATCGCTGTTTTCACTGGCGGCATCTTCTTATGAAGAGAATATAGAAAAATTGGTTTTCCGCTATGACTAGTGCCTGACCAATGGCAGCAACTATTTAGGAAATGCTCTTTGATGTAGAAATAAATTTTGGTTTGAACAACATATTTTTATCGTTCTTTTTTCTATAACGATACTAACTTTCCGGAAAAGCCTGACACGTATATTTTCCAGTGTTAATTGATTTTTAGTTCGTTTTCACTTTGCTATCCCTACGCCAATTTTAAGTTGATGGACATTGCTTTCAATGATAGCAAGTACATATTTAATTGACCAAATTCTTAAATTTTGTTTTTGACAATTACAATGACCCAGTGTAATGCTTTGGATGACTCAATATTTACTAAGACCATTTCAATGGTTTGTCTTTATTTTACTTTCTAGCTTTCGACGTTGGTGTCAATCTTTCCAATTAGGTGTTGAATACTTTCTTTGGTGGCAACGGTGATTCCAAATTCTGGTGATTGCCGGTTTCCCTGGTCTCTAGATTGGGCAATGTGCTTTTTTTTGCTAAAGCATCTTGACGCTGCTAACTACCGCACTTTAAGCAATACATAAAATGCCTTAAGTCCGTTAACTTTCGGAACGCGCAACAGATTCGGTAAAACTCTACAACAAAAACTGAAAATATATCTAATTCCATCAAAACACTCCTAAAAAGATATAGCTAATTCTGAAATTCCCCCTCAAGTGTTAAATGTTACAAACACTTTAACATATCTTTGTGTTCAAAAATATATGGATACCAGGCAAATGCAAGGGCTTTACAATAATAAATGAAAATTGTGAAATAATAGTAATCGCAGTAAAAACAGTAGCGGAAGCAAACACAAATTCGCAGCAATCGTATTCTAAGTGCTTGAGGGCGCAACACATCATTCTCAAGCCATCCCAACCGAACTTCTGATTGATATTATTACAATGACACGTGCGTAGGCGGTACATAACTGAATATAATTCATCCGCACAACTTTCCATCTATATCATCCACAACGTGAGAGTAATAAGTCGAAAATTTGTTCTATGAACTCGACGGCGAAGTAATAATTAAAGGGGGCGACCTGACTGATTACTCGACGATTTATCACACTTTCGATGGTAAAGGCCACGCGTTCAAAATACAGTTCGTAAACTCCCGCCGTCACTACGCACATCCACCGAGGCGGCGGCCGTGCAAATAAATGATATCGCATTATACGGCCCTCGTATATTTCATTCGGTAATCTTCGTGTGTGTGTTAAAAATTCATTATCCCTACGCACGTCCACAATGTAGTTGGTAAAACATAGGATTTTTAAATTATTTTCAAGCGTATATAAGATACCAAATATGTCGGCACTGTCTGCACCACATAAATTAATTAATTTATTCTGAATGCACATATGTATGTACTAACAATTATGCTTGCTTATTACAATAAGCAAGTATATGAATATAAAAATACAGAAAATCAAAATAACAATAGGATAGACGTTACCAAGGGATGATACATATTATTATCGCTATAGAAGCGCCAATTTTCTGACACAGAAAAGTGCGGGTGATTCAAACATCTTTCAATCATTGTTGAACACAGTGTACTATTATAATAACTAGAGACCGGATTATATGCAAAATGCATATATTTTATTTTATTTATTTATTATATTTTACGTCTATTTGTAGATGTATTACATTGATTAAAGTTAATTAGCGTTAACTAACTTTAATCAGTGTAAGACATCTACAAATAGACGTAAAATAAAATAAATAAATTGAATTAAATTTTTGCACTTTGCATCTAATCCGGTCTCTAGTTATCAGCAATGCTTCAGCACATTACAAAAATATAATGACTCTAATTTTGCATAGTATAATTTTTTATCTACGAAAACGTAACACATATTTCTTCTAGAGTAATACATATGCACATATCTACTATATCCATATGTAATGTTAAGGTGCAGTAATCAATAGCAACCAATGACAAGTAATAACACTAATTAACTTTAATCAGTGTAATACATCTACATATAGCCGTAAAACATAATAAATAAATAAAATATATGCACTTTGCATATAATACGGTCTCTAATAATAACGGCTATTCCTCCTTCAGTCTTTCGCATTTTTCTTATTGATTTTTTATTCAGTAGAAAATGTTTTGCACATATGTAGAATGAATTATAAAACCTACGCATTTGTCTTCTTTTCTCGTAAAGATCACTAAAATCAGCTAGAAAATGTCAAAGATCCTCCTCTAGATAGATGTTGCATAATCTCTGTGGTTAAGTAGGCTTATTTATTTTACATCAAAACGTACTCCTACGAGATATTTTATTTAAATTCATCTCAACATTATTCAATCTAATGTACTATCAAATTCGCGATGCGGAAAAGCGCCACCGTAAAAGTCTACAGTAAAAAGTATCCAGTCACCCGATCGTGGACTTTGACGTGAATCGAAAAGCTCCGCCGCAAATACCGCTCCGGTTGCCAGTTGCCACTTGGCGCACCAACCGACGACCGATCTATTTAAATTAGTACTTCTATAGAAGTCGGCAGACATTAGGATTGTGTGTCGGTAATTTATTTACAGGTACGGGAAGGCCGGTCGCAACCCCTCTAAATAATTCATCAAGTTGTCTCTGCCACCGTCGACACGCTTTGAAAAACATTAAATAAATAACGAGCCACCGGTCCCTAGTTACCGCTAAAAATAAAAACGTTTTTGTTGTCCGCCGAATGAGCACCTATTCGAATAATGATGAGACTATATCGGAGGGTGGAGTTTTTATAAATAGCGCTAACATTTAAAGCGGTATCGTGTTAGTAATATTTGTTGATCGATTACTATATTGTACGCTTCAATGATTATGAAGCATCTGTATCGATTGCTTCATCCTCGTAATAACAATATTTGCCCTAATAGTTCTTTGAAATGAACGTAATGAGTGCGTTTATGATAACGGATAGATCTAGGGTCCTTACTGTTAATAAATGTCTTTTGAAAAAGGGGATATCGATTTTCTCGTTCATGTACAATTACCACAAAATAGAGAAGTGAATTTAAACAAGGCAGAACCTGCTCAACAAATAATCTTCACAGCGGGCAATCAAACACTGAACAAACTTTAAGAATTATTATATAATTCCCGTATCCACAAATTGAAACATCATCTTGACATAAATATACTATCGGAACCCAATCGTTATGAATTTGCTACGAATGATTGAGAGAATTTTAAATAAAATGGTGTTGTGTGGTAAGTAACATGAATTCATCGCTGTACTCCCTCGACCACTGTTATATTCTACATAACCATACTGTACGCAACTTGCAGCTATATTTTAAAAGAGAGTCTGGTCTCGGCAAACTGGGGCAAGTTACAGTGCAGTGCGGAGAACAACGTAGAGGGGCCGAGCGGCCGTATCAAGGCGAGCGTTTAGTAACGCATGCGCACTCTCATTTGTAACTGCGACCTTCATGAGTGAGCAAAGGCGATGCGGGGGCAGGAATATTTACACAGTGCTAAAGCACTTACTGTTTTAAAGAAGTTTCCACGAAATCACAAACTGGGTGGCGCCTATTAAATATTAGAACCATTAAATATGTTTCCACACTTGTTTCAATCAAATGTGCACGGCGATTAAATTTTTAATGATGAAAATGACCGTTCCACATCGAGTGATGTTATATTTGCAAATATGAAGTGACCCTTGTGACAATTTAAGAGATCTTTCGACGCACCTTCAGAAATTTGTCTTAGTATGAGAATATCTGAATCCTTCCCAATAACACTTTCATTTTTTTCGCCTTCCGTCGTACATAGGTGCGAGTGAACATTATCCACAATTTGAACAGAATCCCTAAATGGCATCGAACCATTTTGTAATTTTTCCATTCCCTTCACTAATCCATAGTAGTTCTTGCGAATACTTTCTAAATCACATTTTACCTGACTATCTTGAAACATGTTCTGGCTCTTTTTGATAGCTTTAGCGTGTCTCGGATCGAATTGCAAACCTACCTTTTTTACATCATCAAAATGTTCGCAGTAGTAAAACGCAGCCTTAAACCATGTTCCCCCACACATAATAATCGGCTGTGGTGGTTCAGGCACTTTGGAACACAGTTTGTGTAATTTTTTTCTACGCTTTGGGGACTTCTTCGCATGTCTTCGTATAAGTTATTAAAGCTTTTAAAGTTTTCTCGGTCTACTAGCATCTCGCCTCGTTGTAACTACTTCTGGACTGCCTTCATCTGAATCTACTTCAGGAATCGAATGATCGGCCAAAGGCAATTACTGTGGCTATTTTCCGGTGATTCAGCAGGTTTTTCTCAAGAAAAATCATGTAACTTTTTCCGATATAACGCTGTATTTCTCTATAAGCCTGACATCCCGAGCACTAGCAACCTTGCGTTGTCAGGTAAATATACTCTGAACCCTTATGTCTGCTCCGAGTGCCCCAAGAACTTCCCTTCCTTTCCTCTAGGGTCAAATTTACCGTTTGCCGGATCTCGGTTTAAGCAGAAGATCTTGCGATTGAACTCTCAGGAACGCGATATCTTTAGAGGTTAACTGTACCAAATTTCGTTTGAGGTTTGACTTTTTAGTGTCAATTTTTTGCGTTTCGAGACGACTTTCTCTTCTGGGTAAAATAGATTCGTTAATCGTAGTGAAACTTCAAGTTCATTTAGTAAGCTTTCAAAACTTTTGTTTGCATAATCCGTGTCACTGTTGGATTGTATACATTTCACATTTCCAAATCCACACAATTAATAAAGATTTTTGTGTCTTTCAATTTAGGTTCTGACAAAATATACGGTAGTGTAATGGGAATAACTGACGAATTCTACGAAGTATTTCGTCTGTATGGATGATTGTCAGTAACATTGTTTTTTGGTCCTGCTTTCTGGGCGAAGGACGTGGCTAGAGAATGTGTCTCAGAACAATTTTCAACATCCTCTTATACGAATCTGCATGTAATAATAAGTATATTAAACTGAATCGGTTTTCTCAATAACAACTGTTCAAACAATGTGTTTGGTTGAAAGCTGAAATTACAAAATTAAATAATGCTTCTAATGTTTCAAATGGTAACTATTCACTTGAAACCTTTACGAAAATTCCGACATATGTACGCGCGCTCCCATTTAATTAACAAAAATTATAGCCACGTTTCGGCACGACGTTAGTCGCGATTTGTGCGACAACGTATTGTCGGTGGCATCCGTGGGGCGGCGAAGAAGCACTAGCGATACAAACGAGGGGCGCATTAATTAAATTAATGTAAAAGTGTTCGTGTGTGAAGTTATTAAAGTCACGGAAGGAATGGTTGGAGGTAGAAAGTAGACCGTCAGAAACAAGAACCGGATTTATTAATAAAACACTTTAAGCGTAGCTGCCGGTGGTAGTAGTGGTGGTGGTGGGGAAGTAGGTACCGTGTTAGCGGTACGTGTGGCAAGGCGGTAGTTTTATTTCTGTAGCTGCCACTGGCCCCATTAATTAACGCTAAGTTGTTACACCTGAATTAAAGTCTTTTGTTCGGGATCGCCGGCTCGAACGGCTTCGAGTTTTAACGCAATTTGTTAAATGTTAGCCGGCTACGAACCAATGTGCTAGCAGATTTCTGTAGGGGTAAACTTGCTACATTTTGCACTTTTATTAATACAGCGGATTTTGACGTTTGAAAAATGAACGCTATATTTACAATTAAAAAAGAATCAATCGAATTATTTTACCGATACACAGTTTTTTCTTTTAACTATAAAATATTAATTTGTTACAGTTATATTTATACAGATTATATTTTATATATTACAGATTTATACATTCAGATCAAACGCAAACATATGTAATTGCTATGCTAATATATTCTTCACAGATATCGCAGTAAACTTCATTCCACACAAATTAAAATAATTAAATTAAATAAATACCTATGACCGGTGATCCAATTCCTGAAGTTGATTCAGGTGAAGATAGTCTAGAAGTCGTCGCCACAAGGCGAGGTCCTAATAGACCGAGAAAGCACTCTAGGAGGAAAGGAAAGACCACGTAATATATACAACATGATTTCACATAAAGAAACAGAGCAAGTATTTCTTGCAGAAATACCTGTGAGGCTAGTATGAAATGGACCAGATGTCAAAATATAGTATAATATCATGACGAACAAGATTGCGCTAGTAATTACAAGTAAAACATAGAAGTTGGTCAATCATCCTACAAGGGGTAGTGTTATTGGAAGCCAAATTGTACTTAGAAACAAACTCAATCTTGATGGTATTCTTGACATCAGAAAAACACGTTTACTTGTTCAAGACTTTGGTTTAAAGCCGGGAATACATTTTAAAGAGATTTACGCCCATAACTCGTCTAAGTTCAAAAATATAACTTTGGTGGCCCATTTTGGCATGAAGATATGTCAACTAGATGTTACTAGTGCACATTCAGATGATACCTTGGGGGAAGAAGTATTCACGGGACCTTCTACACAATTCCAAGAAATACTGACAATAATTTGCAAAATGTTGACTGTCGGGACTGGAAGAAAGGGCTTGGAAGTACTGAGGGCACGAAGTTTGTCTTGTGAAGACGGTGTAAGGTTTTGCAGATAGGGAGAACACTACTATACGGAGAGCGTGTGAGTGCTAGTTGATGGACTCAAACGTACTCCTACACTGCCGAAGAATGGCAAGGATTATCGTATTTTTGAGATTTCCTCTACCGTCGTAGGTAGTAGCTACGCGATTTGCTTACATCAGTGAATTAGGTATAGATAAGTAATACGTTCGGAAAAGAATTTGTGTGGAGTGGATTTTGCCGCGATACCTGTGAATTATACAACCACACAGTCCTTATAATTATTGTGGTTATGTTAAAGTATCTTTTAAATTGCTGTCAACACCTTCTACATATTCATTTCAAAGGTAACAGTGAAGCATATGTTGCTCAAATTGACATTAATCTAATCCTATCCGAGTTACATCACGGTTCATAAAAGTATGGGCAATAGATTAATCGTAAGAAACTGCTGTAATATTTATCTTTGGACTATTATTTTTTATAATTACCACTATTGTTCGCATCATCAATGTGTAACAGGTTACAGGGGAAGTGAGGATTTTGCCGCCTACCTAAGCAAAAACGATCGTAAAATTACAGGATCAATTTTTGGCAAAACCGGAAATACTCATTTGGTGTATAGTTTATTTAGTCATCAGTTTAAGTGGGTAGAAGTAAATTCTAACAAAAGAAGAGAGATTGGATACAAAATCAAAAAAAAACATCTTATAGGGTTCGATATTAGGAGCATTCCTGTTTACACGTGCACAATCTATCAGAAATAACCCTGCATTCTATTTCTGTGTAAGTAGATGACACGACAATTATTGTTAAGGTAAAAAATAATGATACGTTGGAAGGTAAAATTGCTGATGTTCTCGTGAACACATACAACTGGTTCAGCGAAAATAATCTAAAGCTTAACATATACCAAATGAAGATAGTAGTTTCACTGAAAAAGCAAGATAATACACCAATACGTTTTGAAGATCAACAAATAACATCAACTAATAACGTTATGTTTTTGGATTTATTACTTGATAGTGCACTATCCTGGAAAGAGCATGTGCTTACTAAGAACTGATGAATGATATATGCACTGCGAACAATATCAGCCGAAGCTCACGTTTAAACAACGTTGTCAGCTTATCATACATATGTGCGATAACAGCTACCAGGTATAATCTTTTGAGGAAACTCCGTGAATGCTGACAGGATCTCTAACCTTTTAGAAGCATTTTTGATCCGGAGAAAAGGGAGTCATGTAGGAGTGTGTTTAGAGAGAACGGTATACTTACCTTACCTGCGTTATACATTTATGAATGTGCGTGTTTCGCGAAAAAGCATTACAGTGAACTGCTTGCCGACTACAAGGCTAGTCACAAATGTAATGCTGGGGAATGCCAAAACGCGACTCTTCATCTGCCGCATATACATAAAGATGTAGCGACACAAATACTAAATATTTGTAATAGCATACCTCATAAATACAAATAATATAGATGAAAAGATTTCAAATGAAATACTGATTCAGAAATATTTCTATAATCCAAACAATTTCTTTCAATCTATGTAAGTAAATTGCGGTTACTTAAATACTTTCTTCTTGAATTATTAATTAATTTAGTTGTAAATATTATTTACTTCATTATTTGTGCCTAACCAGTACCCACTTCTACTGACGTATTTTATACCTTGGTATTATGAAATAAGTGTGTAGATAGAATCTTTTGGCTTATTTAAAAAGTGCGATTTAGCGATAGTACCAGCAACATCGGATACTAAAGCCATCAGTATATTATGTATAATATAATAATAGTAAGAGTAATAATAATAATAATAAAATAAATAAAGAAAATTATGCTTTTGCATTCCACAACAGCTTTCACCAATTACGAGGGTCAACGAACAGTAATGAAGTATTGTTGGTTAAGCTCGCTCTCAATATTTGCGATGGGGTGAGAAAAATCACAGAAAACCTCAATACTGTGAAGCAAGATATCCAGTAGTTCGAATCTGGGTCACCTCGATTGATACGCCAGCGCGTAGGCTCCCAGTTCCTTTATCATGCTTTGGGTTATTTGAGAAATCGTCTGTGAAAAATGTTTTATATAAAATAGCAAGTTTATGCCTGAAAACCAAATGCATAAAGTTACGATTGTTAAAAGTAGTGCAGTCATCCCGAACCACTTTTGGGCACCTCTGAATTCACTTTAAAATCTAGAAACTTCATCTTCTCCTCCTTCTGAGCCATCATCACATAAATCTATTTTAGTAACGGATACTCTATTTAAACTAAAGTTAGCAAATCTAATTCTTTTGGTAACTTTTTTACCTTTATTTTTAATTTTATTTGTGTTATCTTGTTGCTTGATATTTTTCTCTCTTATTAGTACTGAAGATAACTGATAACTGATAACTTCTAGAATGACACTATTCTTGAAGAACCTGGTACTGGAAGATTCACAGGATGAGCTTTAGTTGCAGATGGAAATGCCAAATTTGCAGATTCCTCTATTTCTCCTGATTTTATGGATATTTTCTCGAGTGTCTTGGCCTGATAGTGTGCAAATTTCTACATTTCCTCCTCTACACGAAACCACTTGTATTTTAAATTTTGTTTTCCAAAATGCACCATATTGAGGATCCACACAGCACTATGCTAAAACGGTATGAAATACCGCAAGATTTCATGGTCGATTTTTTTCGTATGCTACAATTCTGCCGCTGATTATTCAGTCGCGATGGCAGAAAAAAATCGCCGGCATTCCTCACACATCGCTATTGGCCGAATCTAAACGGCACCCGCCGCAAATAAAGTATTTTCACGCCATTGAAGTGAACGCAGTATATACAAAGTCTATTTACGGCGAGCGGTACAACGAGCAAACTACGACCCGTGAATTTATAGCACCCAACCCCTCAGACAGTATACAGCAGTGGAAAGAAACGTACACACAAATCAAGTCCGTAATTAATTTCTGTGTCTAGTGCCAGTTACTAGTGATAAATCCAATGCGAGGTTTCTATGGTCTGCAAATGGTGTTACTAACTTCCCTGGGGATTTAAATTTACAGTGAAAATCCGTGAAGAATTAATACAATACCTATTTTTCTTCTCTCGTGTATATTTGTTTAGAAATGGAAGGTTTGATAAAGAAGGAGATTCGGAACCAGCACTATCGATACTCCCAGCGAAGTTTGAGTAATAAATTATGCAGGAACTTTGTGCAAGATATTTTTTTCCATTGTAAAGATGGTTTACATCTTTAGAGATAGTTAATTGCAGAAAATATTTCTATAAAATGGCATGATTAAGACACCTAATCGGCAAATGTGCTCGATTTTAACATCAAGGCAATGTACGAAGATGTGTGGCCAGTGAATATGTGACTTCTCTCAGTCATTCGAGTTTGATAATTTTTTGCAAACGAAGAAGAAAAATAGCTATCCACTGCCAGGGTGACTCATTACTCAGGTTTTGTGCGCGACCATGGAATCCACCTCGGTACCGTTGTCTACATTTTATCAAGGTGGTGTTCCGTAGTTTATTTCTCTGAGCACCGTTTGCTTTAATGGGCCTCTCGCCTTTTTATTTTTATCACGTTTCCCACTATCTTGTGCAAGTTGTCCGGGTTTTGAAACATAATCCCTATTATTTTTTCCGGCGTGTAGGACCCTATTTCTTGCCACAAGGTCTCCTTCTCCAAGTTCTATCTATGACACTCGAAGAACGTTTGGTATACATAGTCTTTCGTCGAGTTTCCGAATGGGCATGCCGCATCTTTCACCTTTCACATACAGCAGAAGTAACCATTAAAACACTATGTCCGATGAGAAATTGCGTCAGCTACTAATTTATTTGGCCATGTTTCCGATCCACCGATACTGATATGCTTGGAATAATCCTGGCGGTCTACCGAGCGACGGTCCTTAATTTCCACCGTTTTTGCCAGTGACTCCTGGTGAGTCTGTCTGCCTCCCTCTTGGCCTCGGCATCCGCTTACCTTTCTGGGGCTAGTTCATCAGGGGGAATCAATCCCGCAATGGCTTGTGTGGCAACTTCGGATATTGTCCTATAAGAACTAGATTTCCTGAGTGTCCCTCTCTTTTGGGAGGCCTTCGTTTCCTGTACTTGGTTTGGTCCAGTGTATCCGCCCAAACTTCGCATCCGTATAGAAGAACCGAATTAGTTACCGCTTAGTCGAGATAGGTCCCGACTTTAACAATAACAATAATAATAATTATTTTATTTCTATATGCCCCAACATCGTCCAACTGTCTTGTGCTAGTGGTCTCACTGTTGCCCAGCAGAGTAGGTGAAAAACCACCGACACCTACCGGCGCCAGTGTAGAACGCCACCCAAAAAATCTTGTATAATATGTATCCCATAATTGTAATCTCAATATTCTAGAAGATGAAACAAAAAAAGACTGGAGAAAGGCAAGAATATATGTACATATCTTTAAAGTAATCAAATAGCACTACACACCACATCACAAAAATTGTGCACAAACCATACGCCCAGTAAATCTCATTATGTACGTATATAGAAAAAGAGAGAAACACCATATTATCTTATCTTATAAGCTTATCACTGACCAACAGTTTCCATAACAGAAATTGTAAATACATCACTATGGAAGTAGCGTGCAAATACAAAAGAAAACACAGGAAATAAAGAAATACTAGTGGAGAGAAAAAATATATATAGCAAAGTAAAATTGTAGCAGACAAAATATTCTCAGGAATCAAATGTACATATAAAAGTGAGCAAACAAGCACATAACCTGTGTACTTTTATCTAAGCTTCCATTGACTTCACTAAAAAGTGTCAATAAATCAATAGTGCGCTTTCCCCGCTGAAACCCAAAGAATCCTTCGTCAACGATAATCCAGCAATCTTACACATATCCTTCCAGAATTTTATCTAAATTAGGTAAAATAGACATTGGATATTAACTTCCACAATCAGAGTGCGGGAGTTACTTACCTAACCACAGCGATTTTCATATCTTTAGGCGCTAAACCTTCATTTAAAGGCATTGAAAAGTCGTTACAATGGATAACCAAATATCAAAATAAGTGTCTATATCCTCCATGCGCATATCAGAATTAGTGGTCTGACTGAAAGAAGGTCCATGTTTTCTTCTATTTATTCTCATTTGGTATACATACATCAAAAATATTCGTAATAGCCTAATCAATCTGTAACCTGTCAGCAATTTTAAATACAACATCAAGCAAATTCTCATTATCTCTTCCCATTACACCATAAATAACTAGTTCTTTGTCTTTTGAATATTGATCCGCTCCTTTTTTAACGTAATTCTTTCATAAAGGTCACTACTGTGGACAAAACTTTCTCAAACTGAGTAATTTTATCACTTAATTGGTCTGGACTGTTTATGCAATGCTCTAATTTATTACTTGCTCTTTCGTTTTGATCTAGAATATCATTTAACTTCCCCGAGAATACAAAAGTCGCAACGCCAATCCTGCTTCCTCTCCGACGACATTCCATTGTAAGTTGATTGCTTCAACTATATGTTACTCCCCCTAGTATCCATAAAATAATTTTTTAAAAATTATAAGCAAACGAGAACTGTAATTATGCTTTCATCCACCAATTCCAAAAATATAAAATTCACAGAAACTAGGCCAAACTACCCACACCAGGTGCATACCATAAATCAAATATGTAAACACTAAACAACCCGCGAAAAAAGCACTGAAAATACGATAACCCAAAACGACGTCTTGCTCTGTTGCACGCACCATAGTAATCAACAATAGCAACAACAATAATAATAACAGCGAAATAAATGACTACTTCATTTATAACCAATTACACAGTACAAAATACTTTTGTGAAGATACTCTGATACTAGTGAATACTAAAAATGAACCTAAGGTAAGAATTCTGAGTTCTCTGAATGCGATTTTATGATATTCAATCCAAACAAGATTGAAAGATATTGGGAATTTCTTGAGGTGGTCTTAAATATTTAGGTGGTAGCTTCTTTTATTTCATTCAGAAGAAAATAGACTGTGTACATAAAAAATCACATTTGATAAAGAAAATTGGGTATATGCCGTACAAAGTAAGGATCAGTTTTCCACAACCACATAGCAGATGTGTAGCGATTTTGAGCACATATATGTAAGGGAATCTAGTGAAGAAAATATCTTTTGTATGTATCTACGCTTAAATTTGAAAGTGTTGCAACTGTCAATGAAAATTCTGAATGGAAAGTGTATTAATGTAAGGTTTTGATGAAAATCAGATCAAATTTTCACATTTCCTTACACTTATAATTTTGAGCAGCAGTCGTACTTATCTACATGAAAATCGTGTTGCCATACTTTCATACATGAAGAACTTTCGCTGTAATGACTGACAAAATCAAATTGTTCTTTTTAGAAACTTTTCTGGAATCTTTCACCGAAATCTAATCAAACTGAACACAAAATCTCGGCTTTGTGTACGCAATTCTAACGTTAAACAATGAAATCCGGCGTACGAACGCTAGGTCCCAAAGAATGCCACGAATACCGAAATACGTAGGTACGTATCATCGCCAGCAGAGAGAAGAATGCTAACGGTACAATAACGCCCAGGCAGTAATGAGTGCTATTGTGCCGTACGATTAGAGGGTCTTGCTGCCGGTTTATTGTATTGAAACCAAGACTTCAATCAAAGCCGTCGACCATTCAAGTAAGCAAATGAGTTCTTGTACAAAGGTGTGCTACTAGCGACTCCCGCTATCCACTCGAACAAATCCGCTTAGCCGTTCGATTGTGTAGATTCTCCCTTCGAGTTTCGTATTTACTAGTTTAGCAATGATGCTACGCGACTGCTCTTGAAGACTTTTAGAACTCGTTCCGGTAAAAATAAATTGTACTTTAGTGAAACTTACTAGCTCGAAACGAATGTCAGTAAAAACAGGTTGGAGGCAATTTTTCATTTTAATGAAATTGCTTTGAAGAAAATGGCAATACATTAACCGATCTATGAGATTATGATGATCAATACAGCTTTTTAACCATCAAGAGCTGGTTTATTCACATTCTGATAAAGTAGCAGGTAACCACCAGAAGGATAAATTTATCAGGTAGCAGACATCGCACTTTGGTATATTCGCCTAATTTTATCTCGGAGGTAACAAACTAGGACTATCTAATGTTTTTAGACGACTAGTATAGCAATGGATAAAAGTGAAAAATAGACTTATGTCTGTTGTAAAGAGAAAGACAAACACATAATTACAGTTTCGATTTAAAAATAACCTAATATTCTTGTACTGTTCGTCATATGGAAAATGCTATAGGAAAATTTCATACGAGGGCAGGTCCAGAAGTTCGTGGAATGGAGGGGATGGAGTCGGATAGGGGCGCTTGCTAGGTGTCATTCTGATTGGCGACTCACCATTAGTATATATGTAAGTTAAGGTGCAGCCCTATAGCGTCAGTCGTTTACGAATAGTCGCCCGCTAAACAAGTAAATCCCGAAGAAAACTGAAACTATGGAGGAAATTGAACACCACGCTGTGATAAAGTTCCTTACAAAGCAAGGAAACAACGCTCAAACCATATTGAATGAAATGGAAACCGTTTATGGGGAACAGTGCCCTAGTAAATCAATGATCTATAAGTGGCATGGTCTTTTTAAACATGGTCGGGAGTCGATTGAAGACGACCCTCGCTCAGGACGGCCGGTTGAGGCCACCACATCAGAAAGTGCAAAGATTTCTACTGCAAGATGCCCGTTTGAAGAAACAACAATTATCTGCATTAGTTGGAGTATCAGATACCACAATTTTGCGTATCCTTCATGACCACCTGGGTATGACAAAAGTCAGTGCAAGATGGGTACAGAGAATGCTCACGCCGCTGCAGAAACAGCAGCGCTTCTGTGCGTCCAAACAATTTTTGGAGCTGTGTGGAGACAAACCTGCAGAGATTTTGGAGCGGATTGCTACCGGAGATGAAACATGGGTTCATCAGTTTGAGCCTGAGTCCAAACAGGAGTCTATGCAATGACATAAAGACGGGATACCACTGCCAAAGAAATTCAAAGTGTCAGAATCGGTTGGAAAGTTGATGGCTACTGTTTTTTGGGATTGTGAGGGGAAATTATTGATTGATTACAAAGATAAAGGTAGGAGCATGACCGGAGAACATTACGCAGCGATATTAGAAAAATTAAAGAAGGCCATTAAGGAAAAACGTCGAGGAAAATGGACCAAGGGTGTGTTGCTCTTGCAAGACAATGCGCCGGTTCACAAGAGCAAAGTTGCAATGACTGCTCTGAACAAGCATGGATTTCAATCAATAGTCCATCCAGGCTACAGTCCAGACTTGGCACCTAGTGATTTTTATTTGTTCCCCAATTTTAAAAAAGACTTACGTGGAAGAAAGTTTTCCGACGACAATGAGGTAAAGGAGGAAATTTTGGCCCATTTTGAGACGAAAGAAAAAAAAATATTTTTATGATGGTTTAGAAAAATTAATTCATAGATCTAATAAATATATTATGCTTAAGGGTGATTATATTGAAAAGGAAAAATAGATTTATTGTTTTATTTTATTTAAAACCCTTTCATTCCACGAACTTCTGGACCTCCCCTCGTAAATCACACATTACCTAACTATCTTGAAACATTTCCTGGGTTCTCCTGATAGCTTTAGCGTACCTCGTATCGAATTGTAAAACTACTTTCTTTACATCATCAAGATGTTCGCAGCAGTAAAACATAGCCAACGTATAGTAATCGACTATGGTGGTTTGGGCACCTTGGGACACAGTTCGTGAAATCGTTTTGTAAATTTTGGGGACTTTGGGAATACTGCCTTCGTGCGAGCTATTAAAGCATTTACCCATGCATAGCATTTAGGGATCAATTGCGCCACAATGTTTAAAGCATGGATTTTACATGTTACATTTAACAGATTGCCAGTATCTTCTTTAATAGATCGGCCTAAACAAAGCATGTTAGCTGCACCATCACTCGCAAACATTAACAGTTGGGTTGAAATTTGAAATTTGCTTAAGGGTGATTATATTGAAAAGGAAAAATAGATTCATTGTTTTATTTTATTTAAAACCCTTTCATTCCACGAACTTCTGGACCTCCCCTCGTAATAATAGAAAAAGATCGACCAACTAATTTTGCGAATTATGAAATAGAATAATTGCATACCGAAAAGTTAAGTTTCCAAAACATTACCGATAGAAAAAACTAAAGAACAAATTTATATTAAATTTGTGATTTAGAAATTAAAATTAAGGGGCGATAGTTGGAATATTTGGAGAAAGAACATGAACTAAAAATAAAAATCTTGAAAAAGGAGTACAAGAAATTATAATTTTGTTTTAATGCTTATTTTTTTATATATACTTCTAATGCGAATTTCATTTTGGAATGAAAATAAAATGATTATTTAAATATTAATTTATAAAATAAAATTTAGTAAATTTAAAATAAAACCAACAAAATTATTAACAGTAAGTCAAGAACAAAACTAAATTAACAGCGATTATCGATGTTTTGAATTGCTTGAATATCCTCTGCTATAAAAACATCTCCAAAATCTTCAATAAGTTCCATATTCATTCAGAATATTTCTATATGAAAACAAACGCACGAAATAAAGTGAGGTTATAATATCCGATAGATATACATTTATCGAGAGAATTTAATAACATGTAAATTAATTCCTCTGATATGCAATTTATCAACTGCTTTTTATCTGTCAGAAGGTGAATAAACACATATTTGTGTTTATTCGTTACATTGTGTTACCTGAAACTTTATCAGAATGTGAATAAACCGGCCCTAGGAATAATAAAGGCTAGCGTACTAACAGCATGAAATAGGTTAAAAAATTATATATATAAATTATTCTTTAAAGAGTTGTCAACATCGCATATATGTATATACATCTTTTCACTAATTTTTCTAAAGATTTCTGATTGATTGTCTTAATCTTATTGACGCATTTCCTAACGTTAACCAAACGTTGGCTAACGTCTGCGAGTAACGTTTTGTATTGATGCGAATGTACCGCAAAACGATGTGGAAAGTAATTTTCTATATACCCTTTTAAGTTTTCCATAAGTTTTAAGTAAACCATGCGTATAATTACAAAAGGTACGTAGAAAACAATGTCTTCACGAAGTGTTGCATATGTCGCAATCTGAGCGAGGCAGTTTCCTTTTCTTAATCACATATATTACCCCTTTTTCCTTCCTCATTCTCTCCAGTATTGTTTCGTTGATTACTCTATCTACCCACGCTATTTTAAGCATCCTTCTGTAGAGCCACATCTTGAAGGCCCCGAATTTCTTTTATGTTGTTTCGGTCAATGTCCAGGATTTTATTTCATAGTATAATATGAGGAACACATAGCAGCGCAAGAGTTTTATTTTGAAGTTTTGTATGAGCCTGTGGTTTTTGAAGAGTTTAGACATTTGGATGAAGTCATCTCTTGCTTTTTCTGTGCTGCATGTGATTTATTGTAAGTGGTGCTCGTTTGCTAATGTGCCCAGGTAGATATACTTCGATACTCGTTCTTTCTTCTCTTTACTTATCACCATAAATTTCGTTTTATTAACGTTCATTTCTAGTCCATATCGATCACCTACTTCATTTACTTTATCGATTAGTTGTTGCTGTCCCTCCATACTGTCAGTAAATATGATAGTATCACATGCATAGCGGATGTTATTTAGGCGTTCACCGTTTAAATGATTTCCATTCACATTATTTTCCAGAGCTTCTCTAAATATTTTCTGAGACATGCTATTCGTACTCCCCGCAGAATATTAATTGCTCTGTTGCTTCATCTCGAACGTTGATTTTTATGGCAATTTTGTGGTTCCAGTACAAGTTTTGTATAATTCTTAGATCTTTATCATCCATTCCGGTGCCTTTTAGTATTTGTATCATCTTCTTGTGTTGGATTGTGTCAGAAGTGTTTTGATAGCACACAACAAAGCAAGTGTAAATATCGCAATTCATCTCTCTACATCGTTGGAGTAATACCGGTAGGCTGAATAGTGCTTCTCTTGTTCCTACTCCTTTATGAAGTTCAATTGTGTGTTTGCCACTCTCTCTTCACATATCTTGTATATTCTGCGATAGATAATGTTAATAAAATGTTTCAGTTAATATATGAGTGATGGTTTTGTATCCACCGGATTTCTTTGCCCTTATTTCTTGAGCGACAGTATACATTTTGAACTGATTCATTCGTTCGGGATATTTCCGGTATTATATTACTTCTATTAAAACTGGAAATGCGCGAGATTGGTGATGTTTGGAAAAGAATAAGATCCAATCAGCACCTATTTGCTTTGGTTCAGACCATTTGGCTGGAAACTTAATATTATTAACTACTGATAGTTGGAGGGTTATTGTTTTTCACTTATTTTGGCAATTATCCCATTAGGAGCAGTCTCGCTGAAGATTCCAGCGGTAATCGGCCATCATATGAGTATGCCATCTACCTTGGTACCTCTCCTCTATAATTCTGATGCCGTGAAATCTTTCCCCCTATTCCTTTCTAACATCTCCTAAGTTTTTTGGAAAACGATCTAAGTGGCTGTGAAAGTAATGAATCATGATGCTCATATTACATCCCAACACGTGAAAGTTGGAAAGCATCTTTTCTACTAATTCGACATAATTTGCTGCTTTATGGTTTCCAAGAAAAATTTTAACCACTTCAACAAAAGAGCACCAGGCATTAGACCCACGCTGGTTCATTGATTCCGTCAATTCTAGGTTATTTAAAAGTTGCCTTATCTGAGTACCATCAAAAATTCCAGTTCTTAGCTCTTCTGTAAAAACACGGTCCAATTTGGAGGTAAAGCCTTAACAAATTGCTTAATAAGTCCCAGGTTGATATGCAGTGTTTCTGTCAACCAACGGTTCGTTAAGTACGCTGTCTTTTCCTTGAACTAAAACATTTCTTAAAGACCAGTTTCTGATAATCTAGTGTTGGGCCTTAGTTCTACTGTCTCAAAGATATAAAAAAAATAGGGATATTTTGTGTAAACGCTTTGTTGCTCGAGAAGAGGGCTTACTATCTTTAGATCGACACATATCACCCACTGATACTCTTCATACTTGATATTTTTCAGGACCAACGATATTGTCTCGTATTCCTCTTTCATAGTGGTGAAATGTCCAATAGGTATAGAACTATGTTTAATACCATTGCGTAAAAATACACACTTTAAACTTCGAGATGAATTGTATATAGAAAGACGCTATTCACTTCATTTAACCCCATTTTCTTCTTATTTTCTTATTAACCTCTTATATCATTACAAAACACTAGGTTGTTTTCTTTAGAGAAATGTGGCTGCAGATCTTTCTCTCTGGCACGATAAGATGTAATATTAATACCTAGATAGAGTATGTTCTCCGAACTGGACGCCAAATACGCCAAGTCTGCCCTTTTTATAAAGGGAGACATGGATTTTCTACTTTCTTTAAAAATGTATTCACCATAAATGTAACAAGAAACATCTGGGTGGTTCACACAATCCGTCTGTTTGTAGAAGCCATTGTTATCATTCGAACTTTTTATATTCATTTCATGCAACACTTTAAAGCAAATATTTAGTATACATTGACACAGTTATCACACGAAAGCACAATACTAATCTGAACTGTGGGATGTAGACAGAGATACGGGGAAACCTATGTTAGAGGTAAATGAAGTAGTGGGGATTTGGGTCTCCTAAATATTTAGTTATTTTGACTTTACTATTTATCTGTATGCGTAATAAATTTAACCATGGTGTATCTCAAAAACTAGAGCTGCTAGGAAGAAATACCAGTTATTTTTGGAACCAGCACATGAGAAATACTCTAAATCAGTTCGTACTTTACCGGAACCACTACAACAATTTACTTTGTTGGCGATGTTATTAGCTAGTGACAGTTTTTCTCACTTCTTTTGGCGATTAAACATTATGTTATTAATATATTGTAATTAAATCTGTTTAAATTTTATACAACCTTTCTCTAGCTGAGATAAGAAAAAAATCGAATAAGAATGAGTTACACTTAGAAAATATTCCCGTTCATAAATAACAAAAAGTGGTATTATACGTTTTACCGTTTCGAACGGAGTAAAACAAACGGAGAATACTTAGAAAATTGTCCCTCAAAAAGCGGGCGAGTGCCGGCGTTCCGTGGAATGAAACGATCGCGCGAGCTAGTATTTTACGCGAACGGGGAGCAAAGTTGTACACTTAGCGTGTAACTCTTTCAATAAAACAAACGAAATTATCGGCGATTTACCGAGTTGAACTTCCAATGGCCTATTCCTAACGCCATAAACTTTCCCAATTAGGCGAAGAGCATTTGCTTTTATTTGTTGTAATAACAAATTCGCTTATGGACTGAGCAATTCCGGAGGCGAGATCCTATTCAAGCTTCGACGGCGGATGAGCAAATCGTCGGAGAATATTCCGACGAAAATGAGCGTAATTTGGTGAATTTTTCGTTTTAAGAAGGTAGCGGTTTCCTTTTTTTGGTCTAAGTTTTCTTTTCTAGTTCCAACAGTTCTCTCGTTAAACGCAAATACCGTTTCTGCTCTTAAAGTTTGCAATCGTTGCAGATAATGTTTATTGTGCTCCGTTTCATTAGTAGTATTAAACACTACCACTATCGCTAAGTGTGTTTAGTAAAGAAATGAAAATGTCTAATTAATTAGGTAATGCTTATTAATCGTTCATCTCGATATTACGGTCGACTAACAAAGAATGTACAGTATTTGTATATGAACTTTTACAGATCATTTCTTTTCGTTTACTAAAAGGTCCCATCTCTGGATAGATATGTGGTAGGCGCCATAAATTCTCGGTCTGACAGGTTTATACAGGTTCAAGCGTGTTCAAACTTGATCACAGCACGTAAGCACATACGCGAGGTCTACGCTACAAATATGAAGGTTCGAAGAGTAGCAGTTTCTAGTAGCGAGTCAACCAACATGACTAGAGAATGAAAATATCTGAAGTAAAAAAAATTGACTACCGCGCGGTCATCCAATTTTTAACAAAAGAAGAGCATACGCCTAATCACGTAAAACAACATTTAGACGGCGTTTACGGTGATTCATTTCCTTCGTATTTTACTGTAAAAAAGTGGACAAAACGTGTCCGTTTGCATCAAGAATCTCTGGAAAATGTTGGATGGTCGAGTCAATTGAAGTGATAACGCCTCACCAAATTCCAATTATTGAAGATTTAGTGTTAGAAGATTGTCGTTTGAAAGTGAAGGAAACGGATAACAAACATATCCGAAACAAGTATTTGACGAATTCTTCACGATCGTTTGTGTATGAATAAAATTAGTGCAAGATAGGTACAGCGACTTCTCTCTGCTCCCCAATGTGAACGTCGAGTTGAATGTGCGAGGTCGTTTTTAAACATGCGTGGAGACGACCCAAAACCGATTTTGGAGTCCATTGTCATAGAGGCTGAAACAATTATTCTATTTTACGATTCTCTATCGAAAAGGGAGTTCATAGAATGGCTGCGATCTGACGCACCTCTTCCTAGAAAAGCGAAAGTCGTTCAATCAACGAAAAAGGTGATAGCGACAATATTCCGGGATTTTGAGGGTATTTTGCTAATTGACTATAAAGAGCACAATACAACTGTGAACAGCACATATTACGCGTCGTTATTGGTTAAATTACGGGGCAGTATTCGTGCAAAACGTCATGAAAAATTGACAAAAGGTGTGCGATTATTGTACTACAATGATCCCGTCCATATTGTCGCCGTTTCACAAGCTGCTATCCGCGAATGTGGCTTTCAAGAATTGGAACATCCACCGCATAGCGCGGATATGGTTTCTTGTGATTTTTATTTGCTTTTTGTGAATTGCAAGCAGCTGTTACAGAATATTTTGCCGGAAATATTCGAGATTACTTTTACAAGGATATCGAATTATTAATTAACCGTTGTAAGAAATTATACCTTTGAAAAGGCGAACCGCATTTGTTCGTGAAGCGTCAGGGACAAAAATCTAGTGATACGACGAAACCCGACAACCGTTACGACTATAAATGCATAGAAGTTATGGGGGATTACATTAAACACAAATGCAAGTAACATTTCTTACATTGTCCCGAGTTTCTTGTTTCTATATCAGGTCGAGAATTTAGGGCGCCTACCTCGTACCATCACTTTTAGAAGGGATAAATTAAAAAAAGGTGCTATTTTTGTCTATCGGAAGTAAACGGAGGGTAGTAGATCAGCGCTACGTATTCAACTTTACATAGAACATAAGTAAAGTATACTGATTTGGTTAAAGATAGATCTTTGAAATATTTTGATATGTCCATAATAAGACTCAACATTTTGTAGGCCTTCGCACACATTATTGAGATCTAGGGCTTGAACGAGATACAGGAATCAAACACTACACCAAGACTCCGAACTTCTGTTTTACGACTTCGGATATTGCCGTCAACGTAATATGGTGAAATAGTTAAGACCGGGTATGGTTGTCACAGTTTTTAGTTTCATATTTTTTAAATTTACAAATATGTCAAAATCGTAAATGTTTTGCAGAATACTTAGTCCTTTATTATTTGCCTACTATAATATAAGATGAAAAAAATCATTAGGCTGCGATTTTTTTTTGTCATAGCACCTACTTGTTTCGTACCTCTCCGCAATTTTATTTAGTTTCTAGATAGTAAAACGAACTAAACCATTAGGTAAATGCTAGTATGAGTACGTTGAAATTAGTTCTACTTGTAGACCATGTACAATTCGCTTTATTGCTCGGTGCGTCACATAGGAATTTTACTGGTAGCACATGTTTTCCATTTTTAAGCGTTAATAAATTCAATCTGTTTTGTATCGAATCATACCAGTGTTGTGCACTACCACTTATCAACATTCAACCTCAATGTAAATCTCCTGCTCCACTCCATTAATATGTTCAAGATACGTTCAAGTTGGATAATATCAGAGGCAGTCGAAATTTTCGAGTAGATTTTTATGTCATCAGCGTACGCTTGAAGAAGTATATAATGATTAATATATCGTAATGGGATTTTTGTGGCTTCCATTCTCCTCAAGAACATGCTCACTTTTTACCGTATTTGTAAAATTTACCTTTCATTGAGCTTATCTTTTTTATTTATAGTTTCATTTAATATAACTGTATTGTTAGGGAGAATGCATTGTTCGACTCCCTCTAAGTCCAGTTAACACGTTACTATCAGACTAAATTATTAGATATCTTAATGTAGTCGTAGATTATAGTTTTTTCGTTATATATCTTACATTTAAATTTAATTTAATTATTTAAAAAATTTCGTTTCTTCAAAAAAATAGTCAATATAATTAATGTAAAATTATATATAATAATATTTAACACACACACACATACACACGATAGCAGATAGTGAAAATCACATCCAAGGCTTATATCTCCATCTCTGAAAACGCACAGGATATGTTTTCGTTGCCATGATGACCTTACCGTAGTCATTTGTCACCGAATATCAGGATCTAATAGTGGTTCACCAGCCTGATCGACAAACGACAGGCAAAACAACTGACGGTTACCGGCGGTAGCTAATACAGGGCATCAATAGAGTTTCTACGCTCCTTATTTATGGGAATTTTGCAAGTTATTTAGCGGAAAATACCTCAGAATTTATATAGAAGTTGGAGTGGAGCGTGTAGCTATAGTGTATTACCCGGATACCGGGCGAACACCAGCAGAAAACCTCCGATAACAACTTTGGGTCTCCCCGTCCGTCGCCAGCGTACTATGGCAGGGACGGAAGATTCGCCGATATGGAATACCAAAGTGAGTGTATGAGTACAAAAAGAAAAGGAGTTTATTAAAATTATTTATTAATTCAAACTATAAAGAAATGCTTATTAGATAGCTAGGGATTGCGATAGGTATTTGTCGAGAGCACTATCCAATCTAAACGATATATGTTAAATTATCCAATACATTGTTATTTTTTGATTTGCTTTGTTCCATTTTTATCATTACTTTAATTCGAGTCATGTAAATATGTCGTATGAAAGCAAAATCCTTGATAAAAGAATCCACGCGCTAAAATACATTACGAACCTTGAGAAATTTCACTGTAATATAATACAAATATGAGTGGATCCAGGTTAGAACTTTACAGAACCACCTATGTCAGATTGTACTGATTAGAAACATATCCATTAGACACTCTACATAACATTTCCCTTGTGACAGATAAGAATTTATTAGTTTTAATGCGGACGGGACAAAGCCAAATAATATATCCTAATGAAATCACACGGAATCCTTTCTTGAATCCTGATTCGAATAAATAGATATGTGGAAATCAAAATTTCATATTCATAGTTCCATGACATGCCAAAAGTGAAGAGGAATAGTGGAAAGAAATTGTTTTACATCTTTAATATCAAGAGAGTAACGGTTTATTTTCAAATTTATTGAAATATATCTTTTCCGCTTCCAAGTGACTGAAGCAATTCCGCATTTCAAACAGATTCTTTCTGTTAATTTATTTACGGCATTATGATTCCAGCGCCTCACTTTTCAATTATTTTAAGGTTACGTTCTCCTGAAAAAATAATCTACCAATTTTCCAAACTTATCCTTGTTCGGCGAACGATAAAGATACAACTTTAAAGTTATTATACGCTTCTAAGTTTGTTGCAATATCATCAGACGCTACGATGCAGCATGCAAAAATGAAAAAAAAAACAAAGGACGACCGAACTAAATGGAGAGAACGAGACGAAAGAAGGCGCGAGGTGAACGGATATACCGCGAGGCAATCTTGTCGGATTATAAATTTATTGTTTTATGAAACTCAGGAGAATTATGTTAATGCTAGGCACTTTACCGTTCTCTCGAAGATTCTCCCACGTATATCGAGACCCTTTTTCCTTCCTTGCCTCTTTTTGCGTTCCTCTGGTCTACGTTTCTCGCCTCTTTTTCGTAACGCCGAAGTTGCATTAAACTTTACAGTCTAACGGCCGTTTTTGGGAATGCTGGCTTTGCATATGTGTTTGTATATTTTTAAAATTCAATAAGTTGGCAGGCGTGGAAAATTCTGAGAAGACGAAAGACGCGTTTTATCACTCTCTGCCGCTATTCCAGTTGTTATCACTACACGGAATGAATAAAGGCATCGTAGAAGGTTATTCACGTGGCGTTTTACTATTTACATCCGTATTATAAGTGTCAAATTTCTGTGAAAAGCTGCGTTTAACTTTGCTGTACATAACGGGTGCATGACTTACATCACCTAACTTATTTTTTAAGATAGAATGATTTATTAGAGATGAAATTACGAGGGTAAGCTGAAAAATTAGGTGAGTAAAGCGTAGCGAATAGCAATATTTCTAATCTCCCTTCAGATCCATACATTTGTTTAGTCGATGCTCAAGTTTCTTTATGCCTTCACCATTTTCCTCGAGCTCTTCAGGATAGTGGTTCACGGTAGCTATCATACCGCCAAGGTGTTTCTTAAGCTTGAGGAAGAGGTGATAGTCCGACCAAGCTAAATCCGATGCATAAGAGAGATGCTCAAGCGCTTCGAACTTTAATTTGGCAAATTTTGCTCCGACAATTCCGCTCTTGCGAACTGGCGCATTGTCTTGATGGGAAATAACTTTTTCTTGTTTTTTTTTTCCCGGGCCCTTTTTCGACGATAGTTGCCTTCAATCGATCCAAGTATTTAGAATAACTTCCGCTTGTTTCTCAATGATAATTGATTCGCCTTAAGTTTAAACTTTGGATTAATTTTTTGTGCCATTTTCAATGAATAAAAATACCGATTCGTTCAGACGGTCTCCGTGGTGTAAATGGATACACACCGGTCTAGCGAATCGAAACCGTAGCTTCAAATCTTACCGTAAACTGAAATTTTTGTTTATTCAAAATTTCACAAAAAACAAATCCAATTAAATTTAACGTTGGTAATAACAAGGAAATTGAGCTATCATTGTAAAACCAATGGAAATTATTCTAAATAGTTTAATTAGTAATGTAACTTGGAATTAACATTAAAAGATCGTGTCTGTCTTGATACCTGCAGCCAGTATTACATCTAGCTATTAAAATTTGCCAATTGAAATTATATGGCGATTTAAATAGCGATTTGTTCAGACGGTCTTCATGGTGTAAATGGATACACACCGGTCTAGCGAACTGAAGCTGTAGATTCAAATCCTAACGGCAACCGTGAAATTTTTATTCATTAAAAATAAAACTAAAGTACCTCCGTTTGACAAATTTCCCAAAACAAAAATAAATTTTAACAGATTTAAAAAATGAATTAACGCTATTCATAATATAATATTTACCACCTTACCTCCAGATATGGTCTACAGTGCATGCCACGTTACGGATTTTAATTTACTTTCTTAAGGTAGAGGGCATAAAATGCAATTGTGACTTCACGTTATTAAGTTACTAATCTCTACTAATATCTTTTAGCTCTAGTGTACGTACTGAGAACCTTTTGTCATACAGATGCTATTTGTGTTGGTTAGTGACCTGAAAATTTCATCTCAGTCAAAAAATGGAATTAACTCATGAGAATTTTTGTTCGATGATTTACTACGATTTCGGGCGCGGTTCATCTCAACAACAGTGCATCGATCAACTCACTTCGGCTGTATCTGAAACTGTATATCACTGGTTTAGTGAATGAAATAGTGGCTATTGTTCGCTCAGAGAGCAATTCAAAGAAATCCAAAATCGACTGTTGTGTCAGAAAACATCGATGGTGTGGGGGAAGTGATAAAGCAAGATCATCGGACGTACCGTGAGATTGGGTGAGATAGGCATTAGCATGACAAACATACATAAGATTTTAAACGAACGTTCAGCCGTAAAGAAAATTTCTGTACGTTGGATTCCGTATAATACGGCAATCGCTCAACAAAAGGCTCGTGTAGATTGGTGAAAAGAAATTCTCAAAAAATACAATCGTAGTGCGTTAAAAGTCGTATATAACATTTACGCAGGTGAAGAATCTTGTATCTATGCCCGATAAACCCGAAAGTAAACAGCAATCGACTATATGGGTCTTCCAGGATGAGTCGAACCCAAGAAAAGTTGGTCGCGCCATAATCACCTCAATGCAAATGGTCGCCTGCTTTTAGGGATAAACGGGCGTGTCGCTACAGTGCCATTATGGAATCGTAGACCCGTCAATTTTGAATAATACACAGCCATTTGTTTGCCAGAAGGCTTTGAAGAAATAAGAAAAACAACCAGCGACATAGGATCATTCTTCACCATAACAGCGCGAACGCTCACACATCGACTCAAATAATTCAAATCTAGTACTAAACGAACTACTTCCGGAATTGGATCGTGTCATGATATATAGGAGAGAGGGATACGAGAGAAAAATAAAACGGAAAAAGAAGGAGACCAAAAGAGAAAGGTGGGATCTCGACGTTTAGCCTCCGTCTTCAGGAGAATAGGGGAAGCCAAAGTGGCACGGTAACTCGACGTGTAAACCACGCTAGAAGCAAAACCACTTTGGCGGAAGGGTACGGCCAAAGTGGTTTCTTTTTATATATCTCATCATGACACGGTCCAATTCCGAAAGTAGTTCGTTTATTACTAACTCTGGCCGTGGAAGCCTACGTACTCATTTCAATTCAATATCTAACAGACCAAAAATCCATGTTTTGGAGATACTTCGATTCGGAATGGAAAAGTGCTATCAAAATTGATTGAACCGTATGCAAAAGTGTATAGATCATCGTGGAGAATATTTTGAAAAACATATTTACTATTTTGGATACATAAATAGCAACCCTCGTATTAAGTATATAATAAGTAGTGTACACCTGTGTTGACGAGCCATATAAAACTGATGACGAAATATATTATTACTACTATTACATTATCAATGTGGATTTGGTGGCACTCAATATGCACAAAAGTACTCAGAAAGGCATTTTTTGGTAATGCCATACATTCTTTAGCGTTGCAGTATGGAGAAGGTGAAAGTAAAAAGTTTCCCATGAGAGGTCGAAAATCCAGGCAAATAGCAGGTGGATGAATGTATATTGAGAAATATGATAAAACTTTGCCGGCACGGAACCTTATCGTAAAGGACGACCAAATTTATCGCTTTAAAAATGTAGCAAAGCCGGAGCGAAAATTAGAGTAGCGTATGTATTATTTCTTAAACGGTTCTATGCTAATTGAGCAGACGTAATTTATGAAAATGGATTTTTACAGAAGGCAAGTTTAAGCGAGGAAAGTAAAACGAGAAGAGCGATACATACTTATTTTAAAATGGAAGCTGACAAGATAAAAGCGTTTCAAATAGGTAACTTGAGATTGTACTTTGTGTTACACGTATATCCACAGTTTCTTTTCTTGGCATATTCCTGTTAACTGTTTTTAACATAAGGGATGAATCTATTTTGAGTTCAAACATTTATTTCGTCGTCTTATTCAAGTATTTCTTGTTTTTTAAGTTTTTTCAGTTTACTTTCAATATCTTCTCCTGAATGTTATTTCAAATTTTAAAGCTATCTATATTAAGAATAGCCATCACTACGAAATTATTTACCAAAACATTTCAAGTCTAGAAACATGAAGAGTTTTTCCTCTAGAATTTAGAGAATTGTGCAAAAAACAGTTACAGACAGTATTAATAACACAATAATGATACAACAGATGAAAATAGTTGATATGTAATACGTCACTAAGCCAAATGCAGGGAATTTTATAATAAACAGTACTGAAACAAACTAAACCAATACGTAAATGCTAGTATAGGTATATTGAATTTAGTTCCACTTGTATATTATGTAGAACTCGCTTTTTATTACTGAGTACCTCACATAGGAATTTTACTGTTAGCACATGTCTCCTACTTTTAAACGATAGCCAATTTAATCTGTTTTATTTGATGTCATACCAGTGTTATGCGAACCATTGTTCTTTTTATATATTTTCAACATTGACACTTTGTACAGGTATCTTATTGTCTCTTTCTTAAAAAAGTACTGATAAAATATTGGAAAAGAATGTGAAATTGATAAAAAATTGACAAGATGTTTGTTTCTACAAGTTGACAACCTTCAATGCGCTGAAAGAGATTGAAACTTCTACGCGTTGGTCCGCATGAAACTCGAACTCCACGCCGCGACATATTAAGATGGCAAAATTTCGTTACGTTATCTAACTTACACTGTACATCAGGTTTTAAGAGCTTGAATTTGTTTAAAATAATTTAATTAAGATAAAAGGGTGAATATTGCCTAAAATAAAACTAATTGTAATGCCTTAGTTTATTCCCTTCTTATATTAATATGTGGTCAACATAAGTTCGAATCTGTGAACCGCATTCAGAAATTATAATATAAGAAGTTATGAATTTCTTACAGTCAAGATACAAAAATAGGATAACAACTGTTAATACTGTTCTGGATCCACACTGAAAAGGAGGAGGTAGCCGTATAGATCGTGGTTACATTTTCCGTTCCGCAAGGCCGTATCGTCCACGAACCGACACCGATAGTGATATTGTTTTGCTCTAGCGGACCACCAGAATCACCAGAACAAGAAGAAGTACCTCCCGTTAGAGGTCCAGCGCAAATATGATAGTTATATATTGGTACACGTGCTTTTGATACTATGGTTTGCGCTGTATAGGTCATGTACCGAACGCATACTAAAATACGAACGCATTAAGTAATTTACTGACATGCATATGCACTTTCTTTTACATAGTTACCTTCGTGGTCTATAATAGGCACATAAACAAATTGCAATGCATCATAGGCAGTATCTAGATATGGATCGATGGATCCCCAGCCTGCTAGTAAAGCAGTGCTAGTTACTGGCGTAACTACTGCAGGCAGTCTGGTAGGAGATACGTATTTGTTATATACGAAATCACTTTTTAAGTTCAATAAAGCGATATCATTCGCAAAACTGAAAATGAATAGATAATGCATATAATTAGAAACAATATTAGTACGAAATTCCATTTCAAGATACAACATTTCCTAGCAAAACTTAACTCAAAATCCACTGTGATCAAGTTTACTATAGAACGAGGAGTAAACAATCAAAAGTGTCCGCGATTAACTTCCTGGTTAATAGGCTCATTAGATTTCCGCTAATTAAGAGCACGTACGAAGAAGAGCTAAAATACATCAAAGATGAAACGAAGTACAATGACTTCTCTTCCGCGGATGTTGACCGGATTTTAAGGAAAGGCCAATACAAGCACAAAATACATCAGAAATACCACGACCTTGACATCGACAAAGATCAATAATAAGAAATTTATAACGCTATCTTTTCACCCAACAGTAAAACGGTTAAATAGAATTTCCCGCCAAGAAAATATGCACGTGTCCTTTGTATCAAAAAACAGCCTCGTCAAATCAATGTGGTATATGTGCTTCATTCGTTACTGGCAAGAGCTTTGTAAAAGATTGGAAGCAGCGCAAAGTTTGCAACTAATTGACTTCAAAGCTTCCAATTGTTGTTTGGAAAAATGCTATGAGAGGCATAAAATTTCCTTTAAAACTGTATTAAATAAACTTGCAAGATGTTAGCGAAGGAAAGCTAACTTGTGAGCCATACTGACGGACCACGCAGCAGGCACACAATCAAAGACAAGATTCACGAAATTTTGACGAAAGATTTAAACAAGTGAAGAGTTTGTGCTCGATTTGTGACTCATGCATTGACTGAGGACCAAGAAATTGCTTGCGTTGAACACTGCAAGGATCTTGTCAAAACAGCAGTCGTATCTTTCTAGAATCGATTGTAACGGATGATGAGATTTGGTGGTTCAAATACAATCCTCAAACAAAACGCCAAAATATTACATAGAAGTCCCCAGGCTCTCGAAAATCGGCAAAACTGCGTTTCTAGAAGTCATGTGAGGAGACAATGTTAATCTTTTTACAACCGTAAAGGTATTCTACATCGGAAATTCCTTTCGCAAGGTCAGAATGTCACTGGCGAATATGTGGAGGTTATGGAGTGTTTGTTGCACGATAACGCACAATAACACAGGACAGTCGCTGTTCGCGAATTTTAGATGATAAGCAAGTCTAGGTGTTATAACACCCTCCGTATTCGCCAGGCTTACAATCATGTGATCATCCTCTTCTCGAAACTGAAACTGGATATGAAAGGAACGTTTTACGACAATATTGGACAAGTCCGCGAAGCCTTGGCGAGGATCTGTGAGGTGATTCCGAGAAAAATCTGCGCTATCATTGAATGAACGTGTCCACAGCTACACTGACATTTTAAATAACAATAAATGATTTTGGCGAAATAACTAGTTGTTTCTTTTTTATTTGAAAAGTTCCGTTACTTTTTCGACATACTATGTATATACTCTCTGTCCGTCAATAATTATATGAACGAATTGCACGTATTTAGTAATCACTTACTCTAACGTTGAAAACTGTGGATGTAAAATATATGAATCAGCGTCAATAGTTTGTCCCGTTTCGTTCAAGTATAGTACGCCTGCTTTAACCCTCATTAATTGGGCTTGTTCGCCAAATACACAATGCGCAGCTGTTAAAATGACGTTGCTGCAAACTATTGCTCCACCGCATATGTGTTGCCATCCTTCTTCTGACAACCAACTTTGAACCGAAACCAAATAGGGCGCTTGCCCTCTGCCGGCAAGGTCACCTCCTACAATGCGATGATTGTGATGTCTCTCTTGTGGATGATCTTCAAATATGAAATTAAGAAAAAATTCGATCAGTGTGCTCTGGTAGATGTTACGCTGGTGCTATACTTACATTTAACTGCAATACAATAAGCAAATAGCGAAATATTTAACAATAACAGCAACTCTTTCATAACCATGATTCTTACACTAATTATTGTGTTAGCTTAAGTAAATATCGCAAAATATATCTGTAGAATGTACAATTTTTACCGATATGGAAGTGTTAAGCATTTTATAGGAGTTTGTTATTTAGTGACATTCTTTACATGATTTTTTTTGAATTCTTTAAATATATTCCCAAGGTTAAATACAATATTATTTAGTACTAACTATTTTGCTGATAAGGCAAGCACTACACTTCAGGAAATTATATCTATTTTCTTCTATGTAAGTGGTTTCTGGTCTCGGCAAAGTGGGGCAAGTTATAGTGTAGTACAAAGAATAACGTGGAGGAGCCGAGCGGCCGTATCAAGGCGAGTGTTCAGTAACGTTTACGTCTTCGATTCATGAATGCGCAAATGCACTGCAGTCAAACGAGTTCGGTGTGCGGAATAAATATTTTCTAATGATGAAAACGACCATCGAATGATGTTACATATGCAAATTTAAAGTAATCCTTGTGGCAATTTAATGGATTTTTTTACGTTTCTTCATAAATTTGTCTTAGTATTAGAAAATCTAAATCCTTGTCAACAACACTTTTAAATTTTTGTATTAAACTTTCCTTTTTTTTTTTGCTTTCCGACGTGCATAAGCGTGAGTGAACATCATCCACAATTTGAACAGAATTTTTCAATTCGCTCCGCTAGTCCATAGTAGTTCTTGCAAATACTTTCTAAATCACATTTTACTTGACTCCCTTGAAACATCTTCTGGTCTTTGTTGTTAGATTTGGCGTGTCTCGGATCGATTTGTAAAACTACCATTTTAACATCATCAAAATGTTAGCAAAGCAGATCAAATAAAACGCAGCCTTTAACTATGTTCCCCAACGCGTAGTAGTCGGCTGTGATGGTTCAGGCACGTTGGGTCACAGTTCGTGGCATTTTTTTGTTCTTATAGTGTCAGAGATATTATCGCAAATGAGTAGAGGTACATCTAGAGAACGGGTTCCTAATAGGCTTACCGCGGCTTTAAACTAAAAGAATCTGTAAATCCACAAAGTTTCATTTAAATCGGTGAGTAACACCGTTGCTCTCTTGTTAATACAACACATGCTAAAGCATTGCATCGGTGAAAAATAAAACACCTACATTTCATGTCCTTGATGTTGTTGCCCGAGCTGGTGTTACCTTGCGGTCAGCGTATGTGAACGCGACGAAACCTCGTATTATCTGAACAAAGTAAGGACCGTTTTTAGTATTATCTGGGCTAAAGAGAAGAGGAAAAATACGCTATCTGCCTTTATAAAGAGGAACAACATCCGTGTATTTTAGAATAAATAAATCGCCTCTTGTTTTGCGATTAAAGTCGTAGGTGTTATTTTGCATTACAAAAGGAGATTTCCCTATTTTCGCGTATTAACAGAGCCAAGCGGATTTTCCCATTTTCGTTCTTGTCCGTGCCCTGTTTTTTATTCAATGTCGAAAAAAAAAACGCGATACTAAAATAAAGGGTGTAATTTATTAGTTTCTAGGATCTCGTATTAATATGCACATACATTAGGTTTTTGATATTCAAATGAGTTGAAACGCGAATTAAAATACGATTGTGTTAATTAATAGAGAAGATGTATTAACATCATGTGCCGTTTACAATAAAGTTACAGTAGCTGTAGGAAAAATTATATGTTCCTATTTAGCGAGATTTTGAATGTATATATAATTTTTATATTTCAACTTTAACAGCTCAGAATGCGAACAAATATAAAATACAAACCTAGTTCCTACTGGCGGACAGTACATGTTATAATCAAGCCTAGGTAAGCCGTATGAGATGACATGCAAGTAGCGAATATGAATGAAATACGTTTCATAGGCGTGCAGTACTTCGGCTTGACAAAATCTAATTAAGTTGGAGAATGCAAGAACCCTTTTTTATACGTGCGGATGTTTAGTTGTTTTTTTCCTTGTTAAAAGACTGTGGAAGTTGTCCCTTTTGTTTTGGAAATTAATTTGCCTATTGACTTTAACGAAAAATGCGTGTTATCTATGTTTCAGCACGTTGTTCGTGAGTTCAATAAACCGAACTAGAGAGGATCATAAAAGTTTGCAGTATTAGGTGTGTTTCAACATTTGTCTTGATGAAATTGATTTCCAGGTGGGAAAAAAATATTCCTGAAAGTTGAGAAAGATCCTTCAACATCATCTGATGTAACACAGGCGTGGTTACGATAATCTTTGAAATTAGTTAACGGATCTGATGTTGTGGAATATTTATTCAAAACATTTTCGAACCTTTCTATAACGCACTTGTTGTTATCGTCTGTTATAGCGTATAGTACTGCACTCACTTGGTCCACTATTTGTACTGACGATAACCCTGTGTTTTGCAATTTCTCAATTGCATCCACTAATCCTATATAATTATTGAAAATAGTTTTTAAATTTCTTTTTCAACGGAAATAGAGTATATATATAGACAAACTGTTAAAATGTTCTTCCAGACAATGAAGTATAAATACATTATAACGCGTAATATGATGTGCAATACGTGCATGCATAGCAGGAAAATAGAGACAGACGAACTTGGTCAATTTTTGTATCGGTTGTGGGTGCGAGCGAGTCCGGACTTGGCACGCCGAAGATTTGGCCAACCGTAGTTATTATCTACGATTAGGCAGTGGTACGTTTTGCAAACATGGATGAACTACGTAAAATAAAATTAACATTTTTGATTTACAGAAATGGGACTAGAATTAACTTTTACTATAAGCAACTGTTCCACGTTTCTAACTAAAAACTGCACTTTACGAAATATCATTACCCGCATTCATCGCCATTTGTATTACTGACTGAATTTTTTTCATAAAATAATAAGTGCAACAGCAGCACTTCCTGGACTACACCTTGTGCTTGAAGTCCTTCCATTTAGATATATCCCATCCCTATTTCCTTTTATTGTACACCTATAATACTATAACAAAGCTTATTACTATTATTATAGACTATTAAGTTTCTTTTAGACTATTGGTTACAAGTATCTGTGCTTGTAAATGTATCACTCTTCTGAGATGAATGGATTCTTTCTTCAAAGCTTAAACACACGCCTGCATATCGGCAGTGAGTGAGGCGCAGTCAGCTGTTCTAGACGTTTTCTGTTTTTATGGTTTATGATTTTAAAACTAAAATAACATAATTAGATTGTACTTCAAGTATGCTCAGAGAAACACGATAAATATTTGAATTTATTTGGTGGCAAGTGGTATTTTGAGTCTTATGTTCCTATCAAGCGAATACATATGTAGATCAATACAGATCAATACAGTGCGTCTAATCTACTCTATGTTTAGGTGGGAGTTTAATGTAAGTGCCTGGTGTTTACTTCCTTTGGTATTAGTTCCTTTCGTTCAATGACATTAAAGACTAAAACGTTGTAAAAAGATGATATCTCCCCTATCTTCCCCATTTAATTATCGTATTTCTAAACGTGTCCGTTCAAGTTTAATTATAAAAACGCTAAACGTAAAACGTAGCCAAAGGCATTGCTATCTCCGATAACGGAAAAGAATAAACATCTTGTGGAGAGAACGTATCGGTCCCTTTACTCCTTTTCCTACTTTCGTCTTATTCTTTTTACTTTTTCCTTCCTATCTCCCAGTTTTTCATTAACATTTTCATTAGTTTAATGGCGTCGTACGGGTCCTTCGAAATGGAGAAAAAATCAATCTAACTTTAGTTATTAGGAAAGAACTCTTGCGGCTTCACTAACACATCTAATTCCTTATACTGTGTGCGAGATCAAATTTCCAAATAGACGTTAGACAGTTGCATGCAGTACGAAGGAATCATGCGAGCTTAGTGACTCCCACGTATATATTTATTTACTCCTATTTCATGTACGAACTTGTATCCCAGATACAAAATACTGAAATATCACAGACAGATGCGGAATGTAAAGAATATTCGGCGGGACACGTTCCTACAGTTATGTAAAAATGTAACAAACAAACAATAGAGCGAATTCTTCAATTGTACATTTTGTAATTCCAAAAATGGATTGTAAAATGTACAGTATGTATTTAGAACAAATGGAAATCGACTTAAAGTGTATGGTATGTTTAAATTTCTAACTGCGAGGTAACGACGTTGTTTTTGCAAATAGTATGTGGCTCAAATATATATCTAAGTATACAAGTAAAAGCTTAAGAGTTAATATTAACATTTAAAAGTATATATGTACACAAATATACATACTCTTGTTGCGACCCGCTCCAGATGTAAATAAAAGAGACTTCATCAAAACGTTGCAGTACTTCAAGTACGTCTGAGAACCAGTTATCTGCGAAAGAATTATATCTATATATACGAGGATCACCCTATATATTTTAAGATAAAAGTCATTTTACGAAAATGGTTTTATTGATGTTAACGTAAAATAATCATCTTCTGCATCAGTGCACTTTTTGTAGGCGAAGCTTCCACAACATAGAAGCTTAAAGCCAGTCGTCTTTTGGAATGTTCTGCAAAATTGATGAATTGCTTTATCTATCTCATCCTCCGTTGTGAAATGTCGAACACGTAAATGTTTCTTTAAATAAAAGAACAACCAAAAATCACACATGCCCAAATCTGGCGAATAGAGTGGATGTGCAATGATTTCTACATTATCCTCGCGTAAAAGTTCAACAGTCTGCTGTGGCACTGTGTAATGATGCATTGTCGTCATATAAAATTAAGCCGCAAATGTTGAGTGACTCAAGTACTGCAGGTAAAAATTTGAAAGTTTTTTAGATTCTTGTATATTTTTCGTTAACTATAGATACTAAATTTTCTTTATCCCCATTTGTTATCATTTCTTTTTATTTATCAAATGAAGTCACTTTTACGCAGAAAACGATATTGTATAATAAGTTCAGGCAATTAATAATAATTATAACAATTACAGTCACCTCATCTTTTCGCTCATCACTACTTATACCAAATGCTTCTTCTTTAATGTAAACATCACATCTGCACGTTTGTTACGGCACTTGTCATTTATACGAGTGAATAAGTGATAATGATGCAGGTTCACTTTGGACTTCACTTTCGAAGGGATTTTGGAGATTTTTTTATTTACCAATCAAAGTTGTCTAAAACGCACCATTAAATTATCGTATACCTTATAGAATCAACATTTAGAAATAGGAAGCAATTACCTAACAGAAGACAGAAAAAATTAAATCACTATAATTTTCACGCGAAAACGAAGAAGAAAAGTGCCGGAGAGAAACAGTAACGGCCTCAATAAACGCGAAAAGAAGGCACGGAAAAGGGCGAGAAAGAAAAGGGTCTAAGATAGAAGGGATTAGGAGCAAATGCACCGCAAAACCCAATTATAAACAAACAGCCCGAGAAAAGTCTTATCAAACTGTTGGAAAACTTCCCCTTGGAAGCCTCTTAGCATCGGCCTCATCTGGTATACAACGCGAGTGACACGAGATTTCCATTGTTGTAACCGCCCGAAGGAAGAAGCATCAAGTATCGATTTTCGAGCGGGTAACGCTTATCGTCGGCCAAGGAACGGCAGCTACTTCGGCCGCTCGATCTCGAACTCGTTCTCTTGCTCGCGCCGATGAGTATTTTTCAATTTCCTCAAACGGCCGAACGGCGAATGCAAATGGCACTAATTTACGAACGTTACTGGTCGAAAATGGTTGTTGGCGTTATCAATTCTGATTGTGTGCCGAAATACTCAATTTGATAGCTGTAGAATGGAAAGATATGGAGATAAGGATGTAATGGTTAGAAGACGTTGTATTTGTGATAAAGATGAAATTAAATTAATCAGGTTTTTGTGTTTATCCATGCTACGTTTATTACTCTTCAATAATATTTGTGTGCAAATTAAATTGCCGTATCACTAATAAGTTCTGTTAAAAGTAATTATTTTAAGAGAGAAGTATGCTATATCATCCTTTCTTTGTCAGATCAATCCATAGTGTTGTTGAAATTTATAGATAGCTTTATTAGATTTGTAAGCTACAGGATACAGATTTTACGTCCTTTAGCGTTATCTCAGTGTTCTGATTCTGTACTATATTCCATTTTTAGAACAATGTCAATAAAAATATAGTGTCAACATTAAGGCGACTAAAGTAACTATATAAAATAGGAAGTATATCTATATAATTATAATCAAATATTTTTGAGAAGTGGAAGAACCTTAAATCCATACAAAAAGATCCACTATTATTAAACTTTATAATCGCGTATTGCAAATATGTATTGGTCAAATCATCTTCAACCTAACTAGTTGCCCGTGTTTTCCTTACAATTTGGAAGGAAATCAAGATTTTTCCTATCTTTAAGGAAGGTGATGGCACGGATGTTTCAAACTAGCGACCTATCTCAATTATCTCCTTTACTTCCAAATCTGTGATATGTTACTTGTTACCGCTTTGGCTTTGTGGGCAGAAAATCTACAATCACCAACCTTAACATGTTTGTGAAATCATGGACAGAAAAAATCAAGTAGATGCAAATAACACAGATTTTTCCAAAGCTTTTGACTCTATTGATCACAATATCTTACTTAGAAATCTAAGTCGCTTTGAATTTTCACCAATCCTGTTGAAGCTTGCGTATTCCTATTTGGATTGAGGTTCCAACTATGTATTCTATAATGGACATCGTTCTGATGATTTGCTATCGATTTTAGGTATTCTACAAGGCTCGAAATTAAACCAGCTGTTGTTCAATATCTTTATGAATGTTTGTCTGTCGAGTGTTAGCTGACGATGTTAAAATTTATGCATCGATAAATAGTACTGAATATATTCTACCCCTGCAAAGGAATTTGCTCTTGCTGGTGCGAACTAAGTAATTTAGGTCTTAATCAGGGCAAACGCTTTATTATAACATTTTCTAGAGACTCGTCGCCTATTCATACGTCCTACCACGTTAGTGATTAGCAACTGTTAGGAGTCTTTTCATCACATTTGATACACAAATGAGTTCAATCAGCCAACTCGAATTGTGTTTATCAAACCCTTGGCTTCATTAATAGAGTTCCCCACCCTTTCTTGAATATCGATGCAATCAAAACAAAATATAACGCCCTTATTTTTAGTAAATTCGAATATGGCTGTGTTATATGGTATGCCATTTATGTGGCTTATGCTTAACATCTGTGTAATGTATCACCTATCAGAATGCATTATTAGAACGACATGGATTACAGTTTCTATCTCAGCGACGTAATGGGCTTGGCGGTTAATTTTTATATATTTTTCACGACAAAATATACTGTGAACTTCTACTATCTCACTGCCACTTTATTTACTACGTCTGTGTTTCAATAAGACCGCAAGATTTCAAAGTTCAATAAAATATGGTGTACTGTAGCAAAGCAATGAAATATTTATTGATTTATAATGTATACATTTGGCATTCTGTAAGAAATAAAATATTTTGTAAATGATGGCCATGGCTTGGCTGGCACGTGCGTTCTCTTTTGGCAAAATTTGTATGTATTGTATACATGTCGCGGTATTTCATTGTAAGAGCGTCTAATCTCGGCCTTCAATACTTCCATGGTCGCGGGGTTGTTAGCATAAACTTGTAACAAATGCGGCAGCTTTGCCGACTAAAGAAACCATCAGCGAAAACAATTATGTCCACAAAATCAGCATTCACTTCTGTTTGCTCAAGGATCCATTTGGCAAACTCTCTTCGGTGACGTGGTCTGTTGGGAGAAGTTGTTAAGTCAATCGGACTTTGTAGGGGTGGAGATGCAAAGTTAGTTAGAATACGTTGAGGAGTGGCTGTTGTAATGTTCAATTCTTATGCATGATAACGTATCTACGTCTCTGTCGGCCACACTCTCGCGAACTACCGTGATGTTTTGTTCTGAACAATCTCTACGAGCTCGTGTCGTGTGTTTCACATCACTAACCCAACCAGTACTTTCGAGTTTTTCCACTGTTTTTTTCACAGTAGATGAATTGGAACATTCTGTTGACCGAATATTGGACGCACTTTACGAATGGTGCCAATCAAATTTTCATCATTTTGATGATAATATTTCACAATCAGGACGTGTTGTTCTATGGTGTAAAATTCCATGTTTACTAATTCCCATCTCTCAACTTTCGATCTGTCACGTCATAATCCCGCGTCATTATGACTGTCGAGCATGGCGGCCAATTTAAATCTTACGCTCTTATTGAAACCTCCTTTATATATGTATGTTCCAACATTTCTAAATCTTACAGATCGCACAAGTCTGCTGTTGCAGGCATCAGTTTCTGTTATTTTGAAGAACACTAACAAATATTTTGAAGATGTTTTTATATAAACATATACTGTTAGCGTTTTTATTAAATATAGTATGTGCATCTATGTGTGTACGTACGTGCGTTATTCTAGTATAGTAGTAACTGAAGATAACTTTTTATTACACGTGTAATTTCTTGTTATTGGTGTTTACTATGGATGTTGTATACACACTTTGGCATCTTATGGTGTTATACTAAGCCTTTGGTCAAGTTATCCACTCTAGAGATGCAGAATTTTTCTTTAGTTTGCCCTGAATTTGTTTGGTATTCACATTAACACATTAACATCCATTGAAATATGACTAAAATTGTACAGCACTGATTTTGAAGATATCTAATAAATGCACTGTCTAGTCTTTCCCGTTTTTATCAATAAGGTATAAATGGCGGTGAATGTTAAAAATAACCTCAAATTGGAACATGTTGGAAATTTAATGTTAGGCAATAAAATTCGAAAAATATTTGTATTTGGCACGCATGCCTAAATGTTATAGGAAAGGAATGAGGTGTCTTTTCCCAAAAATCTGGTATTGAAATTATTTTCCAACGAGAACGAAAATCTAGAATACAATTAACTTTTTTATTCTCTTCGCATATTAGCTTCATTAAAGTTTGGATAGGGTATATTCAAATTCAGGCCATTCCATTTATCTGAGTTGACGTTTTGCGTTTAAAGCAATAATTTTCACATCGCTCAATAAGGTTTGCGAATATAGATGCAACTAGATCTTAAAAATATTCTATGTTTAAAGCGCCCTTTGATTCTTCCTACTTTTATATTTATTTGAATAAGCGCAACGCGGTTAAAAGCAAAAAATGGTAACGAGACAACGATAAAAGCTTATCAAATTGTACATCTGCTGCATGCTGGTATTAATTTATCCAGAACGAGTTGTTCCGAAGTTCCGGGATACAAAGAGCGAAAAGGGGTAAGCGAGAGCGTAAGAGAAATGGCTGTCTGGATGCAGACGAAGTCATTATAATCAGAGACAAATTATTGCCTCGAAAACAATCGTCGAGTGAAATCACTCAAAACGTCGACACTTAAGAGTCGAAAACAAGAGACAAACGAAACAAAAGATTCTCGCCTCTGATGTGACAAAGAAAACCCCCCTTGGAAACCAGAAATTGTTTTGATTACTCCCTCCGACCCTATTCGCGCGCCACCTTTCTTTCTTTAGCCGTCTTGTTCTAGCGTTGCGAGGTCTTCGTATCGCCTCTCTACACTCTGCTGTTCCTTCCTTCTCTCGGTATTTCGCAGATGAAAAATGATTTTACATCGCTCATTGCGACCCCGACGGTGACGTTAAAGACGTTGTATTAATGAAGGTTCCCTCTTTCTTTTCTAATAAGAAGAACAAGTTGACGGCGCGCATAAAGAGAAAAAATGTAATGGAAGTGTTTACGCGCAAAAAGGAGATTGCTTTACGAGTATATCATTTGTTGATTCTTCTGATGAGAATTGAATTGAGGGGGAGGGACGAAATTGTATGAAATCTTTAATTAACAACAACTGTGCAATGCAGCGCAAGTTGTAGAGGTAATACTAACCACTGTATTTCCTATACTTTTTCTAAATCGGTTTTAAATAATTGAGTTTATGGAATATCACAAGTAGAGTGTTGATCATAAAGTTATTAATTATTTTCTAGTTCGTATACCCTAAAATGTTATTTAAAACTTTATAGGCAATACTAACAACAGGAACAGATATAATACCAAGACGTTTGAATTCTTTAAGGCGTGAAGAAGGCAAAGTATAAGAACGTAAAACCTGCTTCCATTCCGCCATAAGTGAAAAGGTAATAGGTGAAAGAAAGAGGTAGATTGTCGCATGATGGCATAACGCGCACGTATTTGAAAGTGAGACGGACGCTAAGAGACAGTCAAGGAAAAAGAAGAATAATTTAGTGCCTGCTATGAATGAGAGGCGAGTGGATGGGGTATGAGTGACGGCGAGAATTGGGAACGGGTGTAAAGAGAGGAACGAAGTTGTCGGGAATTGATAACAGATTCGGTGGAGAAATATAGCGGAGGGTGTGCTAGGAATTTATGATAAAGAATATTTCAATATTCGGAACGGTACGCTGGTGCATCTACGCTTTGTTTTAAGGAATTTACAAGTAGATATACTATTAAAGAATTGTATTGAAGTTACAGAGCTCAGCGTTGCCACATTCCATTGTCTAAAATGAATATCTTACAAGCCAGATCACTATTGGATTACAAGCAGGATATAATTTCTATCGTATCGAATTTTATTAGGTAATGCAGATCTAAGTTCATGGAAATTGTGAATTGAAACTGTATTAGCGAATTATTAGTGACAATGTCTACTTGACTTTGTATTAATAGAAATTTTGCTTGCAGAGTAACTTAAGACAAAAAAATGATAAAGAATAGCAAACATGGCGGGGATATATAGGATTCGTCAGTGTGGCAGAAAAATGTAACACTCCTGCATTTCAATCAAGTTTTTATTTTAATGTGAAGATCATTACAGTTTTCTCTTACCTTCTTACCAGATAAGCACTATTATAATTTACGTACTTTCATAGTCTTAAACGAACATTTTCCATTATTTGCGGTAACATATTCGATGTTATTCGTGCAACCGTTTCCTGAATTTTTACCTTTCGTTCTACTAACAACTATTCTCGACGTATATTTTACTATTAAGCAAATTCAAAAAAAAAACTTACACGTACATAAATTTAGACATCTAGCCGACCCAACAATGCTTCCTTTCCTCGATATGATACGATTCGCTAAGAGTTTTTTTAATGCAGTAGTAGACACACGAGTAGTAATTTTGAAACGAAGTAGAGTATAGAAATTAAACGAATTTTGAGAATTCATCGGAGAATGTTAGATTGTCGTCCACTATCATAGGCATTCCAGGAATTCTTTTAGAACGTCGTTTTGTACAATGAAAGCTCCATATTTTTTTTTTCTAAAAAGTTTTCCAGCTTATCCAAGGGAATATAATATGGTGATATGCAGTATTTTTATTTAAAAGAAATACAATGATTTTTTCTAAGTTTTCTAACTTATCTGTTTATTTGATTCTTCTCGATAGTGTTTGGTTCAAGTCCTTATTTTATTTTGTTGTTACAGGAAGCAAAGTACAGTTAGGGCTTCTTTAATCTTTCTAACATTTATTATATACAGTTTTCTTTCTGTGTATTGGATATTATAGATACCTACTTTGTTATTCATTAACGGCATTTAATCTATAATTTTTAAAATAAAAGAAAGGGTCCCTTAAATAACGTGCATAGTGGAGACCTAAACTATATATATCGTTTTTCTTATAAATACATTTATGATTAGATATAGTTGCTTCCACATTAGTCTGAAAGACTCAGACTCAGGCGTATAGTGCTCACACATTTCTATGAAATTATAAAAATAAGTATCGTCTCGGAATAACACACACATTATCTTCAACATCCTCGTACATCGGATGGATGGCTTGCCTGGCAGCCTTTATTTGTAAATAATTTCATTCCATTATGAGTGTTTACTATATAGCCCATCATCCATAAGTCCAGTCATCCATAAGTCCGGCCCCGGAAACAACCTGTTATTAAATAACAACAGCGTCTAAATGACTCATGCCGAAGTCGCTTCTCCAGAGAAAAATTTGTTACTTTCTCGTAATAAGTAGAGTTATTACAAATCTTGAAGGCTATTTTAAGCAATAAAGTGTCCTAGCTGTTATACTCGTAATAATTTGGAGTTCCAGATACATTGGAGGAAGCCGTGTGCGTGTGAGCACTATTTCGATATTGAAGACTTAAAAATTGTAACAAATTCACTATTCTCTTGTTCAGTATATTTATAGAATCTTTCATTTGGTTATATCAATTATTTAATTTAATATATGTATTTTACTTAAAACAAAAATTTAAATAGAAGAACCCACTCGACAAGAAGGGAGCCTGAGATTTTCCACCACAAAATGTACGTGTTATGAATTCGCGTTTTAAGTAGATATCCCAAATTTCAATAGGAAAAATTGAATTTTTAATTCTATTCCATTTCTAATGGTAATATTATTTGACTTTAGTGCCAGTCATGATAGTAGTTCTGAACCAGTGCAGTATATTAAAATTACGTTTACGTTAATGTGATAAATAAGAAACCAAAATGGAAAATATACCAATGTAAAGACTATTTAGTGCCTCATTTACATTGAAGTAATCCAGCAAAAAAGGTTCAATTACAATTCAAGATATGAATATATAACAATAACTAGTGTGCTTTGAAATTATACCTAAAGTTATTAGCAGAAGAAAACCATTGTAAGTGTGTAGAATGTAATACAGAATATGTAGTTAGATTATCATATCGTATTATATCAAAAATACAATCCATATTAGAGTAGAACAAATCCAATTTTCTTCTATCACAATTTAAAAAGTTGGTATATTGTTTTAGGTCCATCATATTTATGAAATTCTTGAAAATTTTTGTTTTTTTGCAGAGCTGCTGAAATGGCGAAAATAAATTAGAAAGGTTATAGTTACCTTCCAAGATAAATGAATAATACTGAAGATATAAAGAGAAGTAAAGCCTTAAGACCGGTGCTAAATGTCTACAGATGTACAGCTGCTATGCTAGGAGGAATGTGAACCAGAGCCACCTATAGGACCACAACCGGCAACAAATCATTTACAGTGAAGTAGTAAGTTTATAAGAGGTACCAACCAATTTATGGAATGTAAAATTAAAACACAGTAAGAAAACTATGTTCTCTGTTATTATCAAATATATATATTTTTTTCTAGTTAAATTTCTTCACTTTTTTATACCCTTTCAAAATGTGGGAGATCATTATGCCTCACCCTGTGTAAACAAATATTTCCTGGTTTCGCAGTACACTCTACAGCACACAAGTTACTTATTCGAAATTAATTATTTGTCCGAATTTGTGTGGTATCGAATTTACTACACACAACCGCATATTCCTTGCAGTCTTTATGAAAAAATTCTAACTTAACAGAAGTGTCAATACGACTAACTAGTTGAAGTTGTTGCGTTCAGATCCAACGCTCGGAGCACAACTTTTCACACTTGTGGAGTAATGTTTCAAACGTGGCAAGTTAATAATGTACGAACATCGCCTGAGAGGTATCGCTTTACCCAGCTTCAAATTGAATTGTTAAAATTGTCACTTATACAGAAAATAATGTCTACTAATAACGCGACAGGCAACAGCTCACTTCATTAATAATAAAAATAGTTAAAGGAAATCAAGACTACATTCAGTCTAAATTAGGTGCGACAAGGTAAACAGAGAATAGTAATAAACCAAGCAGGAATTAATACGGGAAAGAGAAATGGAATAACCAGGTTTCTTACATTAGAACCCACTCCGTATATTAAAAATTCGGACTGCGAAATTCCAAGGCGCGGAAAATGGCGACTTATGACAGGTGATTTAGATTCTTCAATCGTACAAAGTTTCATCAAAGTGGTCAGTTACATTTTGGAGTTTCTTCTTGTTAGTAAGTTACATTGTCGCAATGCCTTTGCGGAATCTTGTTTAAATTCTGATATACGTGTTGGTACCGTTTTGCATACATCGCAAACAAGAAAGGGGACGACGAACGTATACGTGTAGGTGTTCGTAATAAATTCGCGCTGAGAATTTTTTCCTCTTTGCGCGCAACACCTTCTAGAAGCATCGTTTCGACGCGCACTTTTTTACGAGTTCCTTCTCGCGTTTCTATCTGCCGCATTTTCAAAAATATTAGTTCAATATTCGGAGAGCAAATGGAACGTCTCACTCCTTTTTATCGTCGCGTGATCCATTGTCGCAGCCCGCCGAGGCCGGGCGGAATGGATAGTCTCCTAAATCATCTTCGAGCCACCCTACTTCTCTCTCTCTCTCTCGAGCTTGCTCCTCCCACTGCGTTCCCTCGCGACTTTCGGAAGAAACTTACGCTTGATTGATGACATCGTTTCGCCGAAAACGTTTGAGAAATTGAGTTTTTGGTACGATCCGCGTTAATAGGCGTATATACGGTCCGGTAGAATACAAATCACGAATTAATTAGTTTGGGATTCAACAGGACGATCATCTACAGTTACTGCGTGGGAAAAATAGTATCTATCGTCGTCTGTGCGTGTAAAAGACGACAAAGGTGTACCTCCGCAATAATTACAATTAAACAAATTGAATTTAAATCTTGTTTTTTAAACGCTTTCATTATTCTTCCGAGATAATCTGCTAATGGCAGTCACCTGACATAAATTTTAGGTATATTGTAATTGTATTTTTATTAAGACTTTCGTTCTCCTCACAAACATTTCCGGTTTTTATTTTATTTTATTACTTACCTTCGTCGATGCGTTTACTTCCTCTTTAGCAGTTTTCTTTAAAGTAATATTATTGTGAGGGAGGATGCATTCTTGGACTTCCTCTAATAGTTGTTAGCGTTCAACTTAAGGCTAGATCGATAAACTTCTTTATGCAATCGTTGATTACAGTTGTATAAATACGTAGCTCCGTATTTGATTCGTATTCTAAAATTTCCTTTCGCCTTTATTATTTAAAAAAAGTTCCTTCTTTTTGGAAGAAAAGATTCTTTAGTCAGAAGCAAAAGAAGAGCAAGAAACTATTCAAACATAAAGCTTATCATCCAAAATTATTTAACACTGTAAAATCTATTATAAAATTATTTAGCACGTACGCACGCACATAAACGGCAATTATCAAGAATCACATTAAATGTCAACATCGCCATCTCCGCAACTATCTGGAAAATCCTTTCGTTGCTATGATGACATATCGGAGGCAATTGTCTCCTGTCAGGATCTAGTGGTGATGTATGTACAAGCATAGTCCCAGAGAGGCGCGTAGATTAAAGAGGAGTAAAATACTTATTTTTGTAAATATTTCAAGTTATTTAGAGGAAATACCTCCCAGATGTGCATAAAACCTTTCAGGAATTCATTTAAGATAGATGAACATTTAATAATTATAATAAAGGCATTGGGATTACCTAATTCTTCAAATGAAAAGAATTAAAATTGATTTTATTTACATTATAATCCAACGTATAGTAGTGACCTATTTACTAAATATAATCCACTCATGAACCTGGTTTTACCAATAACATAATAAATAATTTGATCGTTTTACTTAAAGAGGGAGAAACTTGGTTTTCAGTTGTAATCATTACAGGTGTCATATGGTACTACAAAACGTTTGCACCATTTTATTTTCACTAATTTCTTTCATGGTTAAATAGCAAGTGAAGAAAAGAGAGAAAAATATTAATAGTAAAACACGTGAAATAATATTTAATGTGCTTAACTACTTTGAAGAAGCTTTGCCTGATAGTAAAAAACAAGGAGTTAAAGGAATAGTGTCAAATACAACCGGTGTATAGATGAGAGGTGTTGGAGGAATATTGGTTACTCCCAAATATTTCTAAGTGATCGCCTTATTATAATACACGCTGGTGGAGTTACCGGCTTCCTTACAAACAATTTGCAGATATTAAACCTGGAATTGTAAGTAGTAATTATTGCTGAGAAATAAATGTTGTAAATTATGAAAAATGGTTTCGAGAAAAATTACTTTCTAATACATATATATGTTATAGTGAATTTTTCTCTCAGGGTTCGGCAAAGTTAACGAGTGAGTTCTTTTATCGGGGATTTTGCTTTTATTGAAATTAGTTTAGAAGACGTTAATGAAATTAAATGAAATAAATGAAAATAGATTAGATTAAATAAAAAAGAACTAACAATATAATATCAAATTTAGAATATATCACTTACATCGGAAAGTGTTCTATAAAACACTTATCGCATCCTTAGCTGACTAATAAATTCTGTATTTTATATTTTTAATTAATAAATGACGTCATTAAGGATGAAGTCCTTTACTTTCTGTACTCACACAGGTACTTTGCTATTGTAGGTGGGATAGTTGTTCTCCTGGATCAAAGGTACAACTTTTCAGGTAATTTCCTCAGAATAATATGTGAAATTCGTGTAAAAACGGAGCTTGCAAACTCTGTTGATGCTTAGAAATCGACCGCTACTAGATCCGGGTATTAGGCGACAAATGACTACAGTAGGCATCATGACAAGGAAAACATCTCCTATGTGTTTTCAGAGATGGGAATGTAGGCCTTGGATGTGATCTTCGCTAAGTGCTGTGTGGATCTGCGTGTCTGTTAAATATATTTGTATATCATTTTACATTAATTATATTGACTTTCGTGACAAACTTTTAATAGGATAATTTCATTATTCTCGCCTCCTGTTGTTTAAGGGACTCTTTTTTTTTTTGAAAAGAAAGTCAATTTTCTACATAATAAGAACGAAAGGAAATTTTGGGAAATTGTAAAAACTGCAAAATACATCGCAAGAAAACCCTAATTTGCAAATACCTTAAGATATTTAGTAATTAAATATCATATCGAAGTGTTATATATATAATGAGCTTAATGAGAGGCAAGTTTACCAAATACGATAAGAAAATAGACATGGTCTGGAGGAGAATAGGAGGCTTAAAAAATCCCATTAAAATATAACACAATACGTTGTGATGGTTGTTGATAATGCATCTAAACGCAGTTTAATAGCATTTAATATAAAGTAGATAGTATACTATCGGGTGTTGTATTTTATTTTGGTGGCGGAGAACTTTACATTGACAACATCGTTTTCTGTGATACCTGATTGGACAGTTCTTGGTTGTTTTGGTTTGGCAATTGTATGAATACACTCACGCCGGAGCAATATGTACAAATTTTCAAACTTTATTTTAAAAAACATGGTTCAATTTGAGAGACTTATCGGGAATTACATGCATTTTATGGTGCATCAGAGCGATTAATTCTAGAAGCTATCATCCCGTAATAATTATTCGGAACGCTGCCTTTCGGGAGCACATGTACTTCCATCATCAACCGATTTACCGATAGTCGGTAACACTGTTCATAATGGGAGACCAGGTGCTCTCGAAACGCTGCGTTTTGAATAAGTTATTAATTTGTGTAGAGTGGGGTTTACTGCGATACGTGTGAATTATATGATATACGCATAGTCCAAAGATATAGAGGACTATTACAAGGAAACATTTACACTTTAAATTCTGATTTTATTAAAATCATTTAAATTATCTCAATCTTGACCGATACGATGTCAAGCTACTTAACGCTACATATCAGTAAAAACGCAGTAGTTTTAATGCTTGCAAATAACGAAGCGGATGATGTTCTCATCTGTATCAGCGGAGTAAGACGCTGCGGATATAAAAATAAGCCAAACATTTTATTCAAAAGAAGCCGCCATGCCATACATTTTACCAGTTACGCTGCCTAACGGCATTTATTACTGCATATTTATATTTGGATGTTTGCTTTTAAAGCGCTCTCTCTAAAAAAAATGCGCGCACAGTCGAGCCATCCCTGGAAAGCAGCGCGTTATGCTTTCTTCAATCCTTCACTTTTCAGTGCACACGTATATCCACATAGGTATATGTGTACGGATGCTAAATGATGGAAGCCGAGGGTGAAAAAGTGATATCTCTTTCTACGACGCGTTATTAATGTCCCTACCCCCACGGATAACTTAAACATTAGATGTGACAACCATAAGTGTAAGGGAAAACATCTTGGGCGACATTTGTTATCCGCCGCCGCTGCCGTTGCGCCAACCGACCGCGAAAAAACAGATAACGGATGGGAGCTTTAGCATTCACGACGGTTGAAACGCCAACGACGCACGGCTTCGTCTTTATTTTTATACGCTTCCATCACGTCGGCCTTGTTGGTGGCGTAGTCGGTTTTAAACAAATTGCGTCGGAAACGGCTGAGATATCGGTTTTGGAAACGTAGGGGAAATTATCAACCCTTTGAGGCCTACTGAACATTCCGTTTACGCGACCCTAAATTCGACTTTATGGCTTGTGTATGGGGTAGATTGCAAGTAAAGACCCTCCGTGCGATTTCGAAACAGACGCTTACCCATATCGAGATAAAAATTCTTGCGAATGTGTGATAGAATATCACTTTTTTTTACGGAACCGCACTGAATATATTCCGTAAACTAACTCACTATAACAAAGAGGTGACTGCAACAAAATTTTGTTTGTACTATGTACAATATTTATTTTTTTTACAATACTACCCTTCATGTTTATAGATACATGCAAATATACTGCCGTTGAACTATAATTTAGTTAATTAAAAAAAAAAACATGTACCGTGTTAGTAATTCTCTCAATAGAGTTGTATTAGTATTATTATTATTGTCTGATAGCACAAATATGTATACTTGGTACTTTGAAAACTCGAAATACCCGGGAAATTATCCGGCACCTCCACCACAAATATCACAAACTCCTAGATCCGACACCTGATGTACGTATGATATGAAAATATTTTTAAAATGGCGGTGCTCACTTAGATTTAGATCAGAAGCGTTTTACTTTACGTTGGGTGGGTGGTTCTCGTTTCTAGTGCCGGAATAGCACTGGATCCCCGTTTGGAGTATTCACATTTTCAGTTATTTCTTGTGTGATTTCCTGTTTTTTGCCTGAGCGCCAAATTCGTCGGCGTAATTTATTTTTGCGTATTTTACTCCTGTTTTTCGAGTACTTTTAGTTAGTGACATTTTCCAGTCGTGCGGTACTTCTTCTTCCTCCCATATGTTTCTAAATATTTCTAATATTATTTCTTTTTCACTCCTACCCGTATGTTTGATCATTTCTGTTGTTATTTTATCACTTCCTGACGCCTTTCCATTTTCCAGTTTACTTGTTGCTTCTTCGAATTCTTCCATGCTGATATCTTTTTCTTCCCTTTCATCTGTTGCTTGCTGTTCGTTTGATATTTCTTCTTCTATTTCTTCATTTAATAATTCGTGAAAGTGCTGCTTCCATCTGTCCATTATTACTCTACTTTCAGTTAAGGTATATCCGCCTTTGCTCGGGATATAATTCTGAGTATTCCTGTCGCATTGATTTCAAGAATCCATAAAACATCTTTTGATTTTTTTTACTATTATTCTCCATCTTTTCTCCAAATTCTCTCTATGTTTCATTTTTGCTCTCTATTAGTAGTTGTTTTACTATGTTCTTGCGTTTATGTATTTCTCGTAATATTCTGACGTTTGATCTAGTAAGAAAATTTTCCATGCTTTTTTCTTAATCTTGGTATGTATTCTTATTTCCTCTATCTATCACGCTGCCTATTTCCTTGTTACTTTCCTCCTTACTCCGCATATTTCTTTTGCTACTGTTAGTAATGTGTTTTTAAATGTGTTCAATACCTCTTCTACAGTTTTGGTCTCCTGTGTTGTATTTGTATTTCTTTCGGTTATTTTTTCCCTATATTCTTCCGCATTATCTGGATTCCTTAATTTATACCCTCGTATTACTTTTATTATTTTATTTATTTGTTTTATTACCATAGTTATCAACACACAACAGTTATAAAATTCGCATATATTAAATTTCTACACAAAGGTGAAATGAACTTACTCTTACCATCAGACCTACGTTGAACAGGTGTTCAATATTTTTGCTAAGAACGATTCATATTAATTATAAATTCACTTTCTTAATATTTAATATTAAGAACTTATTACATTATAATTACTTACAATTATAACTTGAAGAAATATTAGCAAATAAATAAAATTATACGAAAGCAATTAACTTTTGATCATTTTCTTTGTATTCGTTGAATTCTTAATTTTACTCAACGTTAATTTCATACATTCGCAATAAGATGGCGCCCATCAAAGGGTTAAAGCGTAAAACCGAACTTTTATTTACATGGCTTTAATGTTTTAATTTTATCCGTCACTTTCTTTCGTGGAAGAGGTTTAATTAAAATGTTTGTTAGCACAAGGACCAGGGGGAGTAGCGGGGGAATGAGGCCTACTTTCTTCGAGGCGTCGAGGCTAGCAAACAATCACCCATCCGGACCACTACAAACACCTTGCAGTCTGATAATTACTTACTTCAAGTTTGTTTTTGAATTGCTTATAACTCGAAAGAATAAAGAGAAAGGAAGGAATGAGGACAGGAAACATATAAAAGTTCACACAGACCTTTTGTAAACAACGTGACTTTGTCGCTAACAAAGAGAGGACTGAATTCGTTGCCATTCTTATTAAATAATGGAAAGGCAATTAACGATTTTTCGCGTATGATGAAATAGATAGCTAATTGTATATAAAAGTATATATTATATATAACTACAACATTTGACAGCCATGGAACTTGTTGGTTATAAAGAAGTTTTTTAAAAACATTTTCTTAATACCTCTTACGAGGGTCATTTAAAAAATAAAGAACGTTTCTGTATCCGATATTTATTATACCTTGTTCTTTTACACAGGAACACTAAAGTGGGAACCTCGATTTATAGAGGGTTAACTAACTTTACACAGAAAATTTCATAAAACCAGTTACTTTAAAACAAAACGCAAAATTAAATAACTGTAGGGAAAGTATTAAATTTACAAAAATTCTGCGTAAGTAACATTATGTAAATTACTTTATTACCGGCAATAAACCAAAATTGGTTATTACCACTGCATGGAGATTAGTGCAATGAAAGCTTCTCCAAGTTCTTCTATATGTCCTTCTGTTAAGAATATGTTTAGTAACAATGTTTTAATGATGTTGGACAAGTTTCAGGGCAAATTATCGAAATTTCCTTCAGTTACGTTTCTGCGTTCGCTGCTAGATATTCCTGTGCGACTACTGTTATTAAGACTGTGGAACATAAAAAGGAAAGAGTCAAACATAGAAACGCCTGCTGGTATAAATGCGCACTATCAAGCTGGCAAAAGCAACCGGCAAATTGCGAAACAGCTACAGTTAAGCAATATCACCATAGACTATACTGTCAAGAAATACCGAGAAAGTGGCAGTTTTCTGAATAAACCACGAAGTGGGAGACACAGAGCAATAACTTCTGCTGAAAATCGTGTAATACAAATGACTAGCAAGAGATATCGACAGAAGGCAGCCCCAGAAATCGCAGCTGAAATAAGTGAAGGCAGTCGAAAGTCAACAAGCGTAACTGCAGTCAAACGTCGTTTGCATGAGGCAGGTTTGTACTGACGAATTGCGATGAAAGAAATCATTATTATGTGTACAGAATAAACGGAAACGCTTAAACTGGGTTTGTGAACACCAGTATTGGACAGTGGAATAAAGTTTTGTGGACATATGAGTCGAAATTCAAGATTTTCGGTTCAAGAAGAAGTGTTTTCGTTCTGAGACCGACAGGTTGTTCTCTGATGATTCAGGGTTGTTTTGAAGGTACGGTCCTGGGTGATATTGTAAAAATCGATGGTGATATAAACATAAATATTAGAGAAAGAAGAGTATCAAAGCATTTTCGAGAACAATGCTACAACTTCAGGATTAAGACTTTTGGCTCTGTATTTTGTATTCCGACAAGATTATGATCCGAAGCATGCATCTAAACTGTACAAAGACTATTTGCAAACACTTGAAAGAGGGATCCACTAGAGTTATAGAGTGGCCTACCCAAGGCCAAGGTGCGGAGCAGTACAAAAATCGGAGGCTAATTTGTGGAAGAAGCTGCAAGAGGCTTAGGCAATAGGTATGTTATTATTTATCATTTTTTTCTCCAGTGCTAATATTATTTTGTAAATCTATGGATGCCCAAATACTTCTGAACGGTAGTGTATATGTTTGTGAAGCATACAATATTAATTCTATTTGGTTAAACTAGAATTATAGATTTATACTTCTTTTCCATATTACTATCATTCCCACTCGCAGTAAAATCACCTGTGTTAACGGAAATGATAAAAGATAACATGCTTAAGGTATTTTTTTCAATTGGCAGCAGCAATATTTTTAATTGCTTGTAACAGATGTTTTCTAACTGCTCTGACTATTCTAGCACAATATCCAAACTGCCAGGTGCATTTAGCATCATTTTGATTTGTATCCACACATAGATTTAAGCTCGCTAAGACACGGGGGGAGGGGAGTTCAAAACAGCCTAACAGTTATTCTTAAGTATTTTACCAATTGCATCTATCTTTACAGATACAAATCAAATAAAGGGCTTCAGATCAAACAGTACCTATGCCAGGGATAATACTATTTGATTTAGATAACGCTTCCATACCTTGCCATTTATTCTTGGTATGAAGACATCATTTTACCTTACCTAAACGAAAAATGATCAACTGGGTATAGTCTGTAACAGTCTACCTAGTTCTTGTCTCACGACCAACATTTAAGTACTCAAGTTAACATTGTATCTACCTCTTTTTCAAAGACTTTTGATCGTCCCTAGAAGAAAAATGTTAGGTAGCCGGAAAATTATGCGACATCCTGTACAGTTCATTATAATAAAACATTGTTACCGTCGGCCCTCATAACAAGAAAACGATTTGTAATATTCTTATTTGCATAGACACAATTTTTCAAGCACGCACAGGTGACATCCTGTACAAAACTATAAGATATTTAGTATATCACGGGAATATCAAAAGGCCAATTAAGTAGAGGAACTTCAAAGGACATTGTAAAGAATTTAGGTGTCTGGATTGAAACTGTGTCGTAGTTGCATGAGTCTGCGGACGTTTTACTCTGCTGTGAGAAGAATTCTTTTCGTAGCAACGTTACTACATGCAGTAGACCTAAAGAAACTCTATGCAACTGAGAACGAAACGTCGGCACACTCATATTGCACATTGCGGAAGCTTACAACAACATATATTCAAAAGACGTTTTTATCAACTACTGGCATAATTTCAAGAATGCTATAAACACTTTTATTGCTTTGGGAAGTATTCTAATTTGTATTCATTGGATTAGAATTTATTTTAAACACCATCTACCGACTTTCGGTCGAATGTCCCGTGCGCCTCCACGTTTCCGACCATTTTGCGGCGACCGAGAAAAAAGAGAACTCAATTTCAGATAAGTTTAATCCGCTCGCGAAACGTTTGTATATGTATGTGTTTCGGTTACTAGGTGTGCGATTAAATTAATTGGATGATTTAATGTCCTCGGAGGCGTTCTCATAATTCCAAAGTCGAAGCCAGTGCCGCCAACCATCGCAGCGCAATCTCTCCGCTATTCCATCTGGGTTTAATTAGCGTAATATTTAGGAGATAATTTCTTGTTGTTCCTCGCTGGTGTTGCCGTTGTTCTTCGCGCTCGCTGATACAAGTTTTTCAGACGCTTACGATGTGGAAAAGAAGATCCGGATAACGTTCCGAATTAATTCCTCTTCATTTGTTAAAGAGGATTTATTTCGGTGGCATTTTTGAAAAATCTAAGAATTTTAACCGTAGGAAGTGCTCGTCTTATTTATTTTTATTGCAAATACTGACAGGTCACCTGTTTGTAGCGCCGACTCGATGGAGAGTTCATGTAGCGCCTTTTATGATAATGATAATAATAATATATGGATACGATATTAAATAAATATATATATATATATATATATATATATATATATGCATGTACATATATCTATGTATAAATATATATATATATATATATATATATATATATATATTTATACATAGATATATGTACATGCATATATATATATATATATATATATATATATATTTATTTAATATCGTATCCATTTATTATTATTATCATTATCATAAAAGGCGCTACATGAACTCTCCATCGAGTCCGAGGGGAGGTCCGGAAAAATCAATTGACCACCCCCATCCACAGTTTCAGCTATTGTTTGAGAAATCTGTGACAAGTTAGTAACAGTAGATCTATTTGCCAAGAAACCATGTGGAGATTCAGAGGGATATGAATTAATACCATAAGAAAGACGTTTATAAATTAAGACTTGAAAAACCTTCGCAAAAGAAGAAATTATAGCCACAGGTCTGTAATTGCCAATATTGGAACTATCACACTTTTTCAATATTGGCTACTCTCCATATATCACGAAACGTACACGTGTGTAGGGCTAGATTAAAGATTATAAATAGGGGAGTGGCAAAGATAGTAGCACAATCCATCACAAAAAGAGGAAGGAATGTTATCATCACCAGTTGTAAATTTGTTCTTTAAAGTCTGCAAACAGAACGGTGGTAAGCCGGGATCAGTATCTGGAAGATTAAAGTCCAAGAACTCAAGTAGAAGAACACCAGAAAATAATGTGGCAAAAGCTATATTAACTATCAATGTTGGATCACTGCATTTGTTAATTGGTATCAACATCTTTACCAGGAATTCTGGTAGCGACCTGCCTAGAACGAACGTGATATATTGTATAATATATTTGAACAGGGTGTACCGTACTATTCTGTTCATAAGTCTAGACGTTCTTATCCTCCTTGGTTTAACAGAAGTATAGTTCAATGCTTTAGACAAAAACGTAACGGTCAGGAATCCTTGATGCATGATCCTAGGAAATTATGGTCAAACATCCACTACAGACGAAAAAAAAACAAGAATTCCTAGTATGACGAGATTTCGTTCACTGAAGTAATCCTTTTCAGATAATAGGACTGATAATGATAATGACTTTCGTCACGTCATGAATCATGCTTTTAGTTACCTACTTGTAGAACGAATATGTTTAAGTCACCTCTGTATGATATGTGTAATAACTTTAACATAATCTTCGAGTTCGACATTCATTTTTGCTTAATAGATGACATTGATCATTATTTGAGAAATGTTTGTAATAATACGAAATTATCTTTTAAAGTTATTAAAAATGCACAAAATAATTTCTTAAGAAGACGTAATTATTAACCGTCTTTTAAACCAACGAGAACATTGTAGAGTGGGTAACAACAGAGACAGCAATAGAGCGTACGTAATTTGAATCATATTTAACATTCCACACAATTTTCTTTATTAGCGGCGTTCTTATATATTTTTTCTGCTGTAAAACGATCCCGTATGAGTTACCAAACAAAGAGAAACTTTTACAAAGTGAGAAAAGAAGAAAGATTTTTTTTGCTTCTTTTCTCGTGCAATTTAGTTGTAGTTGCTAATTGCGCAGCGGCATCTTCTCATAATACAGGCCGTAAAGAGCGTCAATAACAGGATCTCTCTCGGAACGTACACAATCTCGTTTGGCGAGAGCGCATTCCCGCGACCAGTTTGCGAACCAAGTCGTTACGAACGAAGGGAGTCTAATAATTGAAGTGTTGAATAAAATTTTCTCCGGGCCGTTGAAGTTTGCCTATTAAGTGTTGGCATCGCTTGTTGCAGTTAAACGTTAGAGAGCTGATACGCGTTAAAATACGCGGGTTTCGGGAGCGAAATGGTTAAAGTTAGAGGCGTCGTTTTGTTTGTTTATGTTTCCAATAAGCGGAAGGAAAAGTCTGCATTTATACAATTGTGGTAGAAGATAGGGAACCTACTTTTTAGGTAAGAGAGGTTTATGTGAAAACGGTAGAGTATAGTCAATATTTTACTATACTTACATATATACATATGTATTGGTAGAGGCATTATACACAGTGGCCAAGATAAATGAGGCACGAATTGAATATACATACATCAGTAAAGGGAAGCAGTTACTCTATATAGTCCCACTTCATACAGTTTAGGTAGCTCAGTTTGCTTCGCATTAATTAAATTTTATTTAAATTCATAACTGCAATCGCCAATTGATATATCAGATGCAGCTGCTGTTAGTCTAACTGGATATATCATAGTTAAGGTATTATTGTCTTCTAATACCAATTTCAAGGATACACATATATTGATATTGGCGGTATTTGTTTCTGTACCACAAAATTGGATTTTTGGTATAGAAAAACAAATATGTAACAGAGATAACGTTGTGGTTTTCTAATACAACATTTATGTAGCTACTCGACGAATTCAAAATAAGCGGAAACCGTATATAATGGCGGTGTTAGAAGTGTATCTAACACAGTCTCTTATGTCTCGACTAGAGATAGTACTAAATCAACGTGGTGACATGTTTTGGCCCCGAGTACAACAAACCCTATTTCAACCTGTAAACGTTCTTATTCGAGTCTCATCTTCAGGTAAATTAATCACAAATTTATTCAGCAATTGGTTTCTTACTATTTACTTGCATTGGCCCAAAAAGTCAAGTAGTTTCACATTCATGGACAGGTCACTGTCCAGAGTCTTTCAAGAAAGAGAGCTCATCCAACAAAGATGTTCAAATACTGACAATACCAAAGAAAACGACAGGTATGATTCAACCACTGGATGTCTACGGATTTCGAATATGAAAGGGATTCAATTGACGATTTTCTGATCTGATTGCTATCTCAAATTATGTTGTTAATCTCCATTTGCGAAATAATCTCATAAAATTATAATCATTCTTATACAATCAATTGTCATCCTCTAAATATATCAACATGTTTGCATATGCCTGATGCAAGTCCGGTTATATAGAGATTCGACCTGGGCCATTCAACATCCCATGCTTTTTGCCTTTTCAAACTAAGACCTTCCATCGCCTCCCCGTTGCATTCAATGTGATGCTTTTGCATTCATCTGTTGTTCTTGGTGGGAAAATATTTTATGCTATAAGCATTTTTTGACGGCTTTCATTATCATACCAAACCATAAATATATAATTCAAATACCCATTAAAATAAATACTTTATTCATTATTACTAATACAATCTGCTATCACGTGCAATCCCGTGTTTACATTTGCATAAATTATGAACATTAGGGCATAATAACTGACGCAATTTTGCTAATTAATGATGGTTTCTCTTAATAGAATACATACGTATGCAACACAGAGATGGTTTTGGTGTTAGTAGCATATGGTATGGCTTGCCTACACCTTTGGTACCTCCGTACAATTGAAAATGCTTTAAAATTAATAATGGATGTTAAAGATTAACAACTTGCATTAATTTCTTTTCCATATTGCTATGGTCAGATCTAGCACAAGAGGGTGGCTCTTAGATGCAACACCTTGTATATACAACATTCATGTGCCCTCAAAGACCTCTCGATATTTAAGAATTAAATAAAGAAAAATTTTCCGAAGGGGTGTTTCATCCCCAGAAAGAGTGAATTTCAACAGAAACAACAATTTTTTATTTTCAAGTCCCAACATACTCTATTTACCTACCAGGTTTCAATAACATCTGAATTTGACACGAGGGAACCTTTCCTTGTAAGTCTCTCCGATTTTTTCATAATTCAAAATGTTTGCTTATTATCTGAATACACCACGTACACTAGGTATATAAAAATAGTTCAGGAACGCGGGAAATTATCGTTACTGGAATGTATAATACACAGTGTGAAATATACAGTGGTATCATAAAGCTTCTAGGATGAAAATGGCATTGAAATAGAAAACATATGCCTGAACTTAAGTCATATTATCGTACTCGTCGCACAACCTTAACTTTTGAAAATAATTTTGACAGTGTCATTGTGATATCAATAAATACGTAATTGGATTTAAAGATACAACAAAGGAATAAGCTCAGCTGGTAAACGTTAACCATTTTCGTTTGGGTTATAAAAAAATCGACTGCTGATAATGCATTTTACAGTTCTTTACACACGAAAATGTTCAATTAAAGTTTAACACCTTTTTTTTACTAAGTACGAATAGAGATTTCAGATAACTTTTTGAAATTGTCAAACAGTCCATTTTTATCACACGTATGCTCTAGTAGGATAATGGGCTAATTGATAGTGTCCACCCGTTTTATCCAAATTTGGTCGAAGCAACGCGCTTCCTATATCAACACATCCTATGCCTAGGAACTAATGTATGGATATAACTCAAATGTATATTATGTTATCCTTGATTTCACCTCTAATGGCTGTATAAATTATACTCCGGAGCACACAATAAGAAGAGTAACGGTAAATTAACGTTAAACGAACCCAAAGGACCCCTTATGTAATAGATAGCAGCACTATTGTTGTTCTTGTACCGAGCCACACATTTCCATGCGGTTACCTAAACAAGTTCAATGTAATGCAATATAGGTAATTAACCTCCCCACCAGCGGAATAGTATTATACGAGGGTGGATCTCTATTCTGTACCTCTGAATCCCTTAGAGTAAAATAACTTATATATTTTTTTATTCTTCGACATAGTCTCTCTCTACAGTAATGCACTTGGTCCATCGGTGCTCCAACATCTCAACAGCCTCCTAGAAAATTTTTTTTCGACCTCTGCAAACCACTTCTCTATAACTTGCATCACCTCATAATTACTGTAAAATTTTGTCCCACGTAAGATTTCTTTTAATTTGGGGAACAGTCTGTAATCACTAGGGCCCAGATCCGGCGAATATGGCGGGTGCTCCACAAATTCAAAGGCTGCTTAGTGTATAGTAGCCATAGCAATACCAGATGTATGGCTGGAAGCATTATCCTGATAGAACAGCACACCGTGCCTTAACTTTTCTCGAAGTTTCTCTTTAGTAGCGTCTCGATATGTAGACATCAATTGTGCGTAGTAGGCCTGTGTAATGCTCTGTCCCTTTTACAAATAGTCAGACAGAATGATTCCTTGGACATCTCGGAATACAAATGGCAAACCTTGCCAGCAGACGGCACGACCTTAAATTTGCGTGGCGGAGGAGAACCTTCATGTTTCCACTCTCAATTTCGCACTTTAATTTTGGGATTATAGTGCTGCACCCATGACTCATTCATGGTCACATGCCGACTAAGAAAGTTATCTTTATTTGCTGGATACCCTTCCAAAAGGCGCTTACAAGTCAACACCTAATTTCTTTTTTGATCAAGATTCGAAGCACACATCTTGCACTCATCTTTTTCATATCGAATTTTTTAGTCAGTATGTTATACACCAGATAAGCCAGTATTTTTCATAATGTCCCCGATGCATACTTGTCGGTTTTCCAGTACGATATCGTGCACCTTGTTTTTAATATTCTTGTCTGTTGTTATAGGATGACCACCGGCATAGGATGGTCTTCTGGATTTAAAATCTCGATACGAACGTTTGACTATACCATAACAACCTGCAGTCTCACCAATCGTTGCAATAATGTTTTTACAAATTTGCATTGGCTTCATGCTCTTTTTCTGGAGGTATTTTTATTAGGACTTTTTGTTGTACAGGATCCTGCTTTATAAACAACCACGACACACAATTCAAGAATTAGCCACAGTACAACAACACTTTGAGATACAAGCTTGATATTATATAGATATGATCTACAAATGTCAGTTAACTAAATGTCAAAAACATTAATCAAACAACCAATTAGAAGTAGCTTCCAAAAATATAAGCAAACATAATTTATAAGTGGGGAAGGTCCGCTTCACATCTAGATACCACATCAGCCGCGCCGAATTGAAGGAAATACGGCCGACTTTCAGAATCAGCGGCGTGTATTTAAATATTTACACTAGACTTGGTCATCGGACCCAAGCGGCGCTGCTCTTTTCCTAGATTGTGTAAATATAAGTAAATGCGGTACTGGTATTTACTTATATTTATTCTTTTTCACTAGCGTACTCAAGTCCGCAGAGGATATATATGTATATATATTTATGTATATATATATATGTATATCTACGTGCAGATTTCAGGTTATGTTTGCGGCCAGGCCTGGAGAAGTCCGGTAAACAAGTCCGCCCATTGCAAAACTCCACAGCAGTTTGCGGCTACAATAAAACAAACATTAGCGAATTACAGAGTTGCAACTGTTATTGAACGCCCGCTGAAACTTTTAATAAAAAGATTTAAAAGCGGTTCTATTCAGCATACGCGTTAGCTTCCGCAGTGTAAATAAATGTTTATTTTGGGTGCTTTTAAACTAATTATATTTTCATTTCGCGGAGGCAAACCGTGAAAATCAATGTATCCATGCATATAGCAGCAAACGTTGTTATTATTACATAACGTTTGATATTACTATTGTAATTGTTAAGAATATACAACGTTATCAAGTGAATTCGCAAAATATTGGTTTTATTTAATTCGTCTGACTATGGACGCGTGGTGGGGGATAGTCAAAGAATTTCTTAAAATATACAAAATCATGGAAGATAATAATTCTCCAATTATTCGTATGTTTCTTTAAGGTGATGTGAATTAAAATACAAACTTTTATTCACCCAAATCCAAATCTTTATCGAGCACTTTGCTGGATTACTGATTTACGACGGATGTTTCCATGGTTATGGGAATTTAGGTATACTTTTTTTTATGTTCTTAATGTTCATCAATATTACAATGTAGTTCTTCACCATAATCGCCATTGAATTGGATGCATTTATCCCAACGATAAACTAATTTTTCTAAACCGGCCACAAAGAACTTCTCCGGTGTCTCCTCAATCTACCTATCTATGGCACGTTTTATGTAAGTTAGAGTCTCAAATCGAATACACCGTAGAGGTCCTTTCAAATCTAGAAGCAGATGATAATCACTAGGTGCTAGATCTGGTGACCAAGGAGGATGCGGAAGCAATTGCTGTCATAAATCGTCCAAAATATCCTTTCTTTTTCTTCCTATTGCGAACGGACGCTTATGCAACCTACCAGGCAGTATTCTGAAGTTCCTGCCGCAAAGGTCCGCATAATAAATTCAAATAATATTTTGCGTTAATTGTAATTCTTTTCGGCAGATAATCCATAAAAGCAATCCCCTCACAATCCCAGTAATACAGTAAGCATTACCTTTCCAAAAGGGGGAATTGCACGCCCTTTAAGTGGCGGTCCTTTTTCTGGTTTAATAACCTAGACACTCAGCGGGTTGAAACCTTGCTTACGCCCAAATAATCATGCAAGATTCCATGAACTTGTCGTGCATCTATTCCTAGGCGTAGACTAATTCGCCTGTCCTCTCTCAGTAGGTTCGGTTCCCGTCATCAATAATGTTTCTTTCATTTACCGTCGTGTTTGGGAGACCACTGCTTGGGTCACCTTCTAACGATGTTCTACTATTTTTAGAACGATCCCTCCACCAATACACACAACTTTTAGTTTCTGCAGTCACCTAGCACTCCTTGTCGACGTTAAATAATTTCTAATGTTTTCGCACCACAATAAAAAAATTATTGGTTTTTAAGATTTAGCAGTGCCGGTTGTACATATGAATCAGCCTGAACGATAGTGTAATGGATAGCTTTCATAAACATGTGAAGACTTGTTTATCACCAATTGCATTCCCAGAACTTTGGAAGCATCCCTCGTGTATCGTTTGAAAATTTTTATTATTTGTGTAATCGTCGTGGTATGTTCTCCTCTTTTGAAGAACAGTGTCCGCTGTAGCCTGGTGTAGAAAATGCTCTTTTATTTGGTAGGTTTTAGAATGAAACTCAATACGCATGCAAAAAATATATTTAAAAGATAAAATGTATTCTCGCTTTCAACTCTAGCCTATGTACAGCTACTGTGCGTGTAAGATATGTAATAGGCGCAATAATTGCAATTGTTCATGCTCTCTTATACATTTATGTACATTAGCATGTGAATATGTATGCATTCACCTTTCACCTTTTTGCTGTATGAGGTGAGGTACCGCCGCAGCGTGTACGTAGCCAATGCTGTACCTAAAGTCTCATAAGGCTTCTGCAGAAGCTTTGTTAGAGGCATGCAGTGCTATGTGTATTTATGCATAGACCACTACCTTTATATAAGAAACCCTATTCTATTTAACTCTTATTTGATAAGCGCACGTAAGTGATGTGCTTATTTATCGTATATGACTCATTGTGGAACTCAAGCCTTACTTCTTTGCCTTGATTTTGTTTAAGGGACTTAATGTTTTTTCATAGGTTCGTGTTTGTAGGGGAACCAACCACTTTCGTTATTTGTATATTTATAGGGGAATCCAACGCCACCTCTTAGAACCTGAGCGCCTGGTTGGGGGCAACAGTAGCGATAATGGCCGATGTCGAGACAAGAGTATGTAATGTCACACCTACCCAGGCATTCTTGTAACAGAAATATACGCTATGTTAATATTCCTCTAGCTCTTTGCTACTGTCCCCTTATAGAAGGGAAAAGGCCATCGACCAACAATTGTACCAAGTGTACACCGACAAAGGAAACGACAGCGTTGAAGTCGACATGATATATGGAAATTTGACACATGAAACTCGTCCGTATCGACGGACAATCAATGAGAAAGTGTCCTTATAACGCAAAACCAAATATATGTACAGATGACAAGGGACTCTGCAGTCTTGGCGACCGTCAACTGGAAGTGGGGAGATGGTACTCGTTAAGGCTGATAAAAAGATTGCCGCTAAAATCTCAACAGAAAACGAAATGTACGTATAATGACAAGGGGCGCCGTAGCCTTGACGACAGTTAATAGAAAACAAAGAGATCGTACTTGTTAAGCCCCCGACGAAGCTACAAGAGAGGTTGTTACTATACCAGATGCGACGAGATACAAAAAGGCTGAGAATGAACAATCGCTATTACCTCGATCATCAAATGGGAGCCGACTGCCCGTACTGGACAAGAATGAATATTGAAAACTGCCGATATTCATACGACGAAGTTAAACTTGTAGCATGAATATTGTGAATGGCCGAATGCATGCATATATAATACGAAATGTCCAAACATACGATAAAATAAAATCATATATACTATGCAAAGACAGAAAAATAAATGACAAACATGAAAATAAAATAACATTAATGCTAACAAATGCAGTTGCAAGAACATAAAGACATATAAAAAGATATAAATTACTGCAAAAAAGGATAAAATAAAATACATTTCTTCGCAAAAGTAAAATTCTTCTAGAAAAATACACAAACAATGTTAAATTCTTAACATAGCTTTTAGTTAATTTTACATGACTGATTGAGTCCGGTTTTTAGAAAAGAAAGTTTAGTTGAAACAGTACAGTTTTGTAAATCACTTGACATCATACATGTATTTATCCAATCTTTTCTTTCCCTGTGTGGCTGTAATCAGCAAAGGGTAGTCTTTATGTTGACGATAACGATACTAATAATAGTGAGTTCATCGCAACGAGTGGTCAGTGATCTGCATTGTGTTGGAAACTAATCATTTATTACATTTACACGTACGCCTATCAATTAACACGCGGACCACGTACTAATACCAGAAAATTTTTAATTCTAATCATTTCCACCAGTTAAATTCAATTGGACAGTGTTCGCTTATTGTAAACCGAAATTTACTCACAATACACGGACCTTAATTTCTCGCGTCTGTGTACTGATATTCGTCATTTATATTGCGCGTATTATTATTGCTTTCAATAATTCGACTCTTTGCCGTTGTCTAACGATTCAATTATCCGGTTTCGGATGATTTACATTTGTTTCGGGACCGTTAGTTTGCCGGCCATTTAGTGCATATTTCCATGCTAATGCGGCCGGCATTACAAGTTCAATAACTTACGCAACATTTGACCGCCTACATTAGAGCTACTAAATTCCGCATCAAATATTCATCGATATGAATGAATGGTGAAACGGGACCCCGCAGGACGCTCAATTTGTGTAGTTTTCGATGCGGCAAGGGTGCGGACCTTCCTTAAACTGTATGATGGCCTAGCATGAGCTATAGTACGCCATTACTCTTACAAGCACATACGAGGATGAGTTGAAATATTTATGAGGGAGATAAAAAGTAGTTTATTGGAATCGTATTTTTTAGGCTTGAAACGCTGCAAAATATTTATTCACGGTGAAGGAATAACTTTTATACTAGCAACAAGTAAAAGTCAGGAAATGTATATTTGATTTCAGTTTCTCATGACAACATGAGTCAAAGCAATGTTGCTGCCCTTAAACGATCTATGAGGTAGGTGGTTGATTGGATGGCTGTATGCGATCGGTAATATTGACAATGCATTTTCCATATATCAGGTGTATGCATAAGCTTTTTAGGTTTTTTGTTAAAAAAGAACGCGTAATTTTCAAGGGAAATTATTTTTTTTTTATTCAAAATATTGGCCATCGACTTCCACACATTTCACTCATCTTTCAGGTAATTTATAGATACCACTCCAAAAAAAAACTGCTTGCCTTTTGCGACAAACCAGTCATCTAGCAATTTTCCAACTTCCTCGAAATTGCTGAAATGCTGCTTTGCGAACGCGTGCCCCATTGATGCAAAGAGGTGATAGTCAGATGGCGCGGGTGCGGAAGATGTCCCACCCAAGCGATTTCAAGATATCTATCAGTGGTTTTATTGTCTTCTGGCCCATTTCGGTCGTGTACCGATTAATGTATGGTTTAAATTAATCATTTCTTGGCGATAGCTTTGTGTATTAGCGGTTTCGCCTGAGATGTTCTAATCGATGGAGCGTGTTCACCATATGCTTTTACCAGCAAACGATGACTTTGCTTCTCTCGAATATAATTATTGCCCCAAAGATTTACTGCCAACAACTTCGTCACGTTGAGGCTGCACGTTCAAGAAACATCATACGCTTGTCACACAAAAGCGGCTATTCATGAACTCAGTGTGGAGGTCATTCGACCTCCGTCTTATTCCTGACCCCACTCCATCGGATTTTGTTTTTTTTTTCGCTCTCAATAAAACCAGCTTTAATGCATCTCGATAACCTCTTCACGCCCAAAGCACTTTATTTCTGCAGGGATGGAATCGAACACCTGCTAGATCCTTGAAATGTAATCGTAAATAATGAAAGGAGATGTATTATTGAGTAGTTTATGTTTTTCTTTTACCTATTAAAAGCTTAATAAATTTTGAGTCGAATAAAAGTGCTACCAACTAGTAAAACATCGGCTCAGGCAGGATTCGAGCAGACTTTCTGATCAAGCTATAAAGGCACTTTAAAGTCGAATCTGACCCTCATAACTGTCGAATTGGGATGAGCAAAAGAGAAAGACAAAGCGGCTTCGTCCGCTAATGATCCATCCTTAATTAAAATTATTGCGAAAATGTTCAAACAAACACCCGTCGTCTTCCATAATTAAGGAGAGTTCGGCGAGGAAGTATTTTTCATCTGCGTCTTCTCTTTCTTCAACGGTCGAGCACTGCAATGCCGCAAGGCCGCAAAACCAGCGAGAAGGAGAATTGTAGATATAGCTATAAGCAATACAATTTAGTCCCGGTTAGAAAATTCCACGTGACGCGATGAGCTTTATACGCAGCAGTAGCACAGAAAATTACGTTTTTTTCTAAAGCTTTCTCTAGAATGGCTTTAAAATGTCATACTACATGACGTTATTAGCAGCCATTTGAGTTTTGTGGACACTTCTGCTTATTTTAGTTAGGATTTGGTTATAAAATCTCAATAGCTGTTGTTTTTAACTAAACTGCAACAGCATCTGCTTCACTTTCTGAATGGTCTTCTCTCAGGTAAACCAGGTTTGCAATTACTAACTTTCTCACAATTAGGGAGTCAAAAATTACTAATCAAAACAAATAGATGTAATTTACATTCACCTTTCCATTGTTTTTGTTCAAGTATGTACAGAGCGCGTTTCATTCGCTCATCTCACTTCAAGAGAACAGAAATACTCCTTTAAAGATTGACGAATTTTTAGCGTTTTAACTTTGCAGTAAATAACATATTTCGAGTTGGACAGCTTCGGTAATAATTTTAAAATATACGTTTCAGTGGCGTACAGTAAATTATAGGTATAACTTATACACAAATTAATATGCCAAAGGATTTATTGTTAAAAACTAAAAATTAGCACAGACGGTTATAAACTATATTTATGTCGGATGTTGTAGTAAAAATGCAAATGAGTACATAGACAAATATAAATTTATGGAATAAATAAATATTAAAAGAAATAAATACATATATAATAAATACAATGGTTCTACTAATTGTATTTACAAATGATGAAATTTACATTATATATGTTCTGTTTTCCTCTCGGGTCTCATCCTGTGTTCAGCGTTGGGTCTGAGAAGAACCGGATACGTCCTGATATTTCGATGTAATCGCATATACCTTATTGAAGTGGTCGAGCTTTAAATCTCGAGCGTGGTGCGAAATTCGATAGGAAAACAGAACATCCTGTAGCAGTAAAGAGATCCGCTATGTTATATATATGTATATATATATATATATACATAAGGCATGCTATGTTATATATATATATATATATATATATATATAACATAGCATATATATGTTTTCGCGGTCACTGTATGTGGAGTAATATTCCCGCGTTTCTGGCCTCGTTTGCTGTTGCTCCCGAAAAGGACCACTTCAACTAGGAGCACACGCCCACCAAAGAAGAATCTCAGTACAGAAGAGTTGAAGGCCCTATTGGATCTTAAACGGGACGAGAACATTACTACTCTCCCAGCAGATAAAAGCAACGCTACAGTGGTCTTCAATACAAAGGGTTACAAAGACAAGATGCAGATACTTCTTGACGGTTCTATGTACATGCCCATCATAATAGATCCAACAACATACCCGGAGAAGACAACTGGAAATCTACAACGCACCGCTGAGTAAAGAAATAAAGAAATCCGTCATACCCAGGGAAAAGTTTTCAAAGTGACCAAATGTAAAGGTTGCCGAAGATACATAAGTAGAGTGTACCTCTAAGGGCCATATTGAGCAGCAAACGATCACCGACACGAGCCCTTGCCCGATACCTGGCAAACCAACCAAAGCCATACGGCGAACAGATGACTTTGTACGTCAAGAATGCGGACAACTTCATCGATATCCTACGGCAACAACATCTGGAGAGCACAGACATGTTAATCAGCTTCGATGTAACTTCGCTATTCACCCAAATACCGATCAATAAAATAGTCGACATCATCAGAAACAAGCACCAATTGGAAGATCATCTGATAAACCTAATAGAGCATCGCACCTACTCCTTTTACAACGGCCAAAGGTATAGACAAACAGAAGGAGTGCAAGTGAGATCAGCGCTATCACCCATCCTAATATCTTCATGTAAGAATTTGAAACAAGGGCTCTGGATACCGCCAAGTACCAACACAAACTATGGCTCAGATATGTGGATGATACTTTCATTATATGGACATACGGTGAAGATAAACTACAGGATTTTCTTTCATACCATACACAATAGTATCCGTACAAAAATCAAGTTTACCACGGAAACTGAAAATTGAAGCCAATTACCATTTCTGTACGTTTTAGTAATCAAGAAACAGAATGGTACCTTAGGATATACCGAAAGACAACTCGTATCAGCTACTACCTCAATGCGTAATCACACCACCATCTCGTACAGTTAGGAGTGATGAAAACCCTTGTGTCAAAATCTCAACAGCTAGCCAACGCCGATCGCATTCGAACCGGGAGCAGCGAGATTAAAGATACACTACGAATCAACACTTTCATCACCAACACAATAAACAGCGCCTTTCAAGCGAAAACAATGCCAATTGAAACTAGCACATATGTAACCAATGCATCTCCCTTACATAAAGGGTACAGCTGGTAAATAGATGGGGTATTATGGAAACGCCAAATCCAAACCATATTTTCTACCGTTAGAAAAAATTGGACAAATTCTGAATAATCTGAAGGATAAGATACCACTGGAAGCTCAAGGAGTGCGCGAGATACCCTGTTGGAACCGGAACCTTACTTATATAGGCCATACAAACAGGAAAATAATCGTCAGAAAAGAAGAACATAAACTAGCGGTGCGAACAAGACAGACAACCCCAGCTTTAGCGTACCACGTACTGATGACTGGACACAAAATCGACTTCGATAAAACAATAACGATAAGCACGAACGGCATGGATTATTCGAGAATTCACAGAGATAGAGAAGCGCCCCAACAACGTCAACAAGCAAATCGACGCGCAACGAATACCACCGAGTTGGAGAAACGTTTTAAAGTATATCCTAACAAATAGGCTACAAGAAGCAACACAGGACCGGCAGAACACTGACATGATACCCGCGCGTAGGAAGTACCCCCTCCCTACGCACGGTTGCTGCCAGGCTACGTAAAGGACACGATGAAGCGTTAGTGTATTTCCGATCGCTAACCGAAAGAGAACGTCCATGGAGAAGATGAGTGAGATCTCATCGAAACGTCGACCTAGTTCAGATGGTCCTTTTCGAGAGATTCTCATTCATGCAATATGTAACATAGTTCTTCCGGGTGTCGATCCGGCAGATATCTGGTTCTCAAAAGAACCTGAAGTAGCTCGACGTTTTGATTAAGGTTTTCTGATCTTCTTTTGAAACGATTCGCGACAGAAGAAGATTATTGAAGGTTCTTCTCAGAACTACCTATCTACTCGGATCAACAACCGAAAGATTTATATTTCATATATACAGAATATAGTATAAAATTTTAACATGCACGTGCACACAAAGGAAAATCCTTAACGCTATTTACTTTTGTATGGTTCAAATGCACTTACTGTACAAATACAGGAAGTACCGAAAATAGATTCTTTAATTGGTCACTAGTAGCATCATGTTATTTTTTATGGCAAATACTTAAACGCCTGATATTATAGGTCCTCCGCAGAAACGTTGCAGTCACAAAAATCCTATTCTTGTAGTTTAGTTAAGTTAAACCTCAAAATTAACTTATTTTCCAAGCTGTTTCTGATGTAAAATAATCTCGCGTAACGTAATGAAAAGCTGAACTGCATTTTAAACACTTTTCTAATCCTTGCTATGAGACACGCTCTAAAATCGTATCCTACTTCTAGCCAACCCCGCCGCGACTAAATTGACTGTACGAAAGAGAGAGATATAGCGTTTTCATCCTTTAATGATCCGTCTTTAATTAAAATTATTCCGAAAACGCTCGAACAAGCGTCCCCCGTCTTCCATAATTAAGGAGAGTTTCGGCGAAGAAATATTTTTCGCCTTCGCCGTCTTATTTTTTGTTCGAAGTATACTCGCGTCGAGACGCCGCGGAAGCGACGAAAGCAGCTGGCGGGCAACGACGCCATAGACGTCGTCGTCGTATACCGTCGGGTCCGTGTAAAAACTTTCACGTTTGACCATTATAAATTGTGGCAGGAGTGGTGGACCGTACGTTGGTGTGGTCTCGACCAAGCTGCTATGATTTACGAGATCATCAGCGCGGAGTGACGTTTTACTTCACGCGTGTGTAATTTCGTATTTTGTTTTCGTCGCTGAAAGTACTTGCGAAATGCTCTAACGAGTTGCTGTCAGCATATTCATTTTACCTAAAGTCGGGACCATTGCTGTAAAGTAAGGGAATCCTTTTAAATTTTGAATTTGTTTGAGGTTGATCAAATGTTAGTTCAATTAAATTTCTTTGAGAATGGTTCACAGAATTCTTTAACATTGATTTAATTATTTTACTTCATAAATACTCCATTTTCAAATAGCTCAAAGCTGTCAATTTATTTAAAATTTTTGAAATACTAAATCACCTTATTGCACCTTACAAATACTTTTCTGAACAGTGTCAATGAAGTGTTGTTGTAAGAGTGGCAGTGAAGTATTTCAGTATTCGAGTACATGATTTTGAAATAGAGATGATAACCACTTTCAATTTGTAAGAGTTTATCTCCTTCTTTAAAGCTCACTATTTACCAGACTTATGTAGTGCATTGGAATATATGGAGAAAACATTATAATGTTATTATTTCTGAATAACATACTACTTAGCCTTTTCGTACTTGTGCATTTCTAAACGCAACGTGTTAAGTATCTAACATTGTTTGTTTATTCTTCTGCAAGAATTTTACATTTGTGAGTAAATTTATTTTATCTCATGTATTTTTCACTAATTTATATTTCACATTCCTTGACGATTTTACAACTGATGTGTTAGCATTGATGTTATTTTATTTTCACTTTTGTCACTTATTTTTTCTCTCTTTGCATAATATATGTGGTTTTACTTTACAATATGTTTACACATTACGCATTATGTATGTATGCATTCAGCCATCCACAATACGTATATGCAATATTAAACCAGTTAAGTTTAACTTCATGGTACGAATATCGGCGGTTTTCAATATTCAAACTTTTCCAGTACGGGCACTCGGCTCCCGTTTGATGATTGGGGTAATTGCGGTTGTTCATTGCCGGCCTTTTTCGTACTTTGTCGCATCTGGTATAGTGACAACGGTTCTTACAGCTTCGTCGGTGGGTTAATAAGTAACATCTCTCGGTTTTCTCGTCGAGACTACGGTCGTCGAGGTTACAGCATCCCTTGTCGTTTGTATGGACGTTTGGTTTTCTATTGATATTTTAGCGACAACCTCTTTTGTAGTTTCGTCGGAGCGCATATAGCATAGCCTTTACAAGAACAATCTTTCCGTTTCCAGTTGACGTCGCCGACTCTGCAGCGTCGGTTGTTACCTGTACGTATGTTCGTTCTTGTGTTGTAAGAGGGCTTAGATATTTGTTCATCAATTGTCCGTCGATGAGAACTAGTTTCACTGACAAAATTTCTATATATCTTGTGGATTTCAACTGTCCCACTTTCCTTGTCGGTGAAAACTTCACACAATTGTTGGTTGTTTTAGCTTATATAAGGGAGCAGTAGCAAAGGGCTAGAGAGTACATAGTGGAATTATGTCTGTTGCGAGAATACCTAGGTAGAGAAAGGTACGATCTGAAAATACTGCTCTAGATGTTCGATGTGGCCTAACCAGCAATGCTGTTACCACAATATCATGGTAGGTACAAATGCTTGACATGCGGTAACTTCATCGGAGGGCTTAAGGACAGCTATCTGTTGGGGTGAAAGATCATCCTACCTGACGGCAAGATGCAGTTACTTTCGATCAGCGCACTATCGTTACATACGTCATCCAAAGCCTAGTTGAGATCTTGTGCGCTTCTTCAGTAGCAAGGAGTAATTTAGACTAAAGTGGCTTATGTTCGATAACGGGAATGTCTGGACAGTCGTGAGTCGCATTGCATACATTTGTAGTGATAATCTACCATTCCGTTACTGTCAATCCTACCAGACATTCGGACTCCAATTGATAGGATTTAACTCTGCTATAAGAACTATTTAATTACATGTACGCACTATAAAATAATACGGTTAACTTCCTGGGTGGTAAATATAAATTGTTAAATGCCTAACGTTCATACAACTCACATAAATTTTTGAGCTTTGGTGCGCGCCGTTAATTTTTATTTTGGTTGATGTTAGAAGTTGGAGGCGAAGTACCGTCAGTACTCTCTCTTTATGAAATTTTAAACACAGATGTTCAATCTGCACAGGTTTCTTTTAAACGTTGTATAGATATCTACTTTGGGTATCCTTTAATCCTATTATTCACATTTTTTTTTGTTTAAGAAAAAGAAAGTGTCCCTTCAACAACACTTGCAGAGGAGACGTAAACTTTACTATCGTTTATCATATATATCGCTTTTCGTAAACATATTCCTTATGTAAATAATTTTTTCAAAATTTCATCTTTAAAAGACGTTTAATATACAGTACTCACACATTTCAATTACATTGTATGGAATATGCATTATTCCGAAATTGTACTGATAATCTTCGAAATATCTCGTACGACGAAAGGATGACACGACTGGCAGCAATTTCCTTTATAATGTCATACACATCGAGGATGTGGATGTGTACTGAGTGGCCTATCATACAAGCGAAATAATGCGTTGCCATGGATATAAAACAAAAGAAGAACAGACAGATGAAGATCGGGAACAAAAGCGAGAGATGTTGGCATCTTTTCCTCTAAGAAAGAATAAGTCCTTATTTTTCTCATATAACTCCGTAAAATTATAAATATCTTCGTAGTATATCCAATAATAAAGTGTATCAGCTGATACTACATACAAAATTTCGAAGTTCCGGACACTTACGTTGGAAGCCGAAGGCCAGTCCATCCTAAAGCCGAGCCAGTGAGTATGATTTCAAAGGTTATACACGTCGAATCTTCTTAAGTTCTTCAAAATTAATTCTATCTTTCGATTTCATATTTAGTTTCGTAAATTAATTAGAATATTTCAAGTTTAGCTAGTCAGGGATTGCCTTAAACATTTTCTTTTGTAAAAAAAGCGGTATATATAGATATTTTCTTTATTTGTCACTATATTTGTTTTTTTCAACTTTACATTTGGTATTTTAATTTAGAAAACATGATCATTTAATTTTAAAAGAAATAAGTCAAACCCAGTTAAAAATTTTAACGAGACTGAGATTTTCCACCACAATACGAACGTAACTATTTGTAAAGTCGCCAAATTACACCGGACATACCTTTCTTTGTATTTTGTCACGAGAAGAGAATTTCTTCAATAAAGTATAGTGATGTACATATGTATTGTGTTTCATTTGAAGGGTTACTGAACAGTTGAGTAGACAAGCAAAGAGTACATACCTCTCAAGACCAATATTGGTTGGCCAAATATCACGAAGGGTCATTTCGAATAGACAAAAATATCTATTTGGGGAATTTTAACTGGTACATGCCACTGCTATTTGATTAAATTGCACTTGAATTGTTTTTCTCGCAATGTTTTCATTTGTTTCTGTTTGGTTCTACTGGTGTAACCAGCAGAAAAAGAAATTGCCTGAGTAGATGAAATCGTTATTGTTTCCGTCTTCTGTCGAGTATTACGTAAACATAGATATTGTTCAACGATCTCCTTTCATACACTTATGTAAACATACGTAGGTGTTGTAGGTATCCCCTTTAATAAATGGAATATTGTATAACATTATAACATTTGTTGTTCTATTCTCTTCAGAATAATATACGCACACATTTGTTTCCGATTTCATTTTCACAACCATATATTTTTGTATGTCTTAGAAAAATTTATTTGTGTTGACAATAACGCAATTTTTCCGCAGAAGATACTTGCAAATATACTTTTAAAAGTGGAAATATATAGATATATTACACACCTTTACAATTTTTCTCAAGGTTGAAAATATACAGGTGGACTTTTTAAACTATGAAATCATCACTTTTCTGTAATGTACTTATTACATAAATTCTGAAATAACTTCCACTACATTAACACAGATGTAAATACTGTTTGCAATATAAATTTGGGTGAAGATGGTATCCTTGAACGCATTAAAACCTACCGCAGCGACAATCTTGATTTTCAGATTAATTCCCTTTGTTTTAGGAAGAGCAGCAGAGACCAAGAATTCTGTGTATTGAAAATGCCTATATCAAACATGTGGTATCTCGAACAAGGACAAGAGTTTAGTATATTTGCGTATGATGTACGTATGATATATAGAGGTGGGACGCTTTACCGACACAGAGTAGAACAGTTACGGGGACGATCTGAAATGGTTCCGGAATCGACAAGAAAAACACGGTACCGGCGTGGTTTTTATTTTTATTATGTAGTTTTCTCGAAGATCAACACACTTTTTTAACCGCTGCTCCAGTCTCATCAAGCCGTCGGAAAAGTAGGATGTTTCGATGTTTGCAAAATAGCCATTTGACAAATATCTTTCCTCTAAGTGGTTTCTTCAGGTTTGGGAATAGGAAAAAGTCACTGGGGGCTAAGTTCCGTGAATATGGAGGATAAAAGACTAATTCGTAGTGCAACCCATTCAATTTGGACACGACGATGCGGGATGAATGAGCTGGTGCATTGTCGTGGTGGAAAGACTTTTTTCCGCTGCAAACGGGGCAGTTTCTCCTTCAATACTGCATCGAATCGGGTCAATAAATCGCCGTAGTATTGCCCCGTGATCGTTCTTCCCTTCTGCAAATAGTCGATGGGGATTACACGCTGGGAATCCCAAAAAATGGTCGCCATGGCCTTCCCGGCCGATGCAACGGTCTTTGCTTCCTTCGGAGCCAATCCGCCCGGAAAAGTCCACTGCTTCTACTGTTCTTTGGTCTCCGGTATGTAGTAGTGGATCCAAGTCTCATCCACGGTTACGAAACGCATGAAGAAATCTCTTGGATTGCGTTGAGCCCTGGCCAGACACTCCGCCGACACGGTGACCCAATTTCGTTTTTGCTCCGGTGGGAGCAAACACTGTACCCATCGCGCCGAAAGCTGTTTCATACCCAAAATTTCGTGAAGGATATAGCCAACGCGTTCTTCTGATATGCCTATTGTCTTTGCTATCTCTTTCAGCATCAATCGGCGATCGGCTAACACGGCAGCATGAACCTTGTTGACTATTTCGTCGTTGGTAGCGGGTTTTGGGCGTCCACTGCCTGCGTCGTTACTTGTGTTTGTGCGGCCACGTTTGAACTCGCTCACCCAGAAGCTGGCGGTCGAAGATGATGGAGTACATCCGCCATGAACCTCTAGCAAAATATTTCAAATTTCCGTAGCCGTTTTCCCCGCCATACAGAAGCGTCTTACGACTGTACCAAATTCGATTTTATCCATTTTTGCGAAACCGCCTCACTTGCTACACGAACACACACTCTTAAACAACAACTATTGACAGTAGACGACTGAAATTTTGGCAGTTGCTATAAAAAGGGTTGCTCTTGCCAACGATTGAATTCGTTTCAACCCTTGCGCGCCATCTCTTGCCGATTCCGGAAACATTCCAGGCCGCTCTCGCGGTATTGGATAGAATGATTTTATTTATAGCCATATCACTGCAAAAATGTTATAATAATAATAAACACATGCATCAGTTTTTCCATTTAAAATGTCAAGCAGTTTCGTAAAATGTGATATTAAGAATATGAGTCTTGGAAGAACAGGGTTGCGAATTCTGCAAAGAATTCAGCGAAAGAAAAAAAGTGGGTGCCCTACTGAATATTTTTCACAGAATTTTTACTGATGGTAAATGTTTGTATATAATATTCCTCAAGCAAAAAATGAGAAAATATCGAGAAACCGGTGTAAAACACATCCTAACAAAAGCAATGTAATAAATATTACACTGCTTACCTTCAAAATTGATGACCTGTCGATACCATTTGTTTTGTGCAATATCTTTGGTACACAATGAAAAACTTGATTGAGCAGCAAATATGCTTAAAGTTTGGAGATTACCAAGAACAGATCTTTCGCATCTTCACCGCGTAGCATATTTATTACACGCCTTTTATTTTGAAGCAGCTAACATCAGACCCAGCTGCTACCATTACCGGCCTTAACCCACATTAACCAGATGGGACACCCGGCTTGGAGATTTACAAAAAAAGTACTCTGTTGGAGGATCCCCTGAACAACTGCGAAATACTTTTTAGCGGAATCAGTTAACATAGTCGATAATAACAAAAACGTCCCTAGCAAACTTGATAAATATTAGGTATCGGTGAAAAGGCATACGAAAGCTATGAGAAAATTTATCTTAAATGCCACAATACTACTTCAGTAGATATACAGCGGTAATTTTTTAAATGCAAGCACGGTATGATGCACCTTCGTCAACATCCACACGCCAATAGAGAAAGGTAACCACATATAAAAAAATCTTTCTTTCTCACTACCTGCTCTGTCTTCAACTCAACCAGTGTCTATCAAATCAGTGTTTACTGTGTGGTCTACCATTTAGGTGAACAAGTTGAGTATAGTGAAAGTATCCCCGGAAACAACCTATTATTAAATAACGACAATGTTAGGGCCGGTTTATTCACATTCTGATAAAGTTGCAGGTAGCGCAATCTAACGGATCAACACAAACATGTGTTTATTCACCTTCTAACAGGTAGAAAGCAGTTGGCAAATTGCTTATCAGAGCGATAAATTTGCCTATTGTTAAATCCTCCTGATAAATGCGTATCTATCGGATATTATAATCTCACTTTATTTCTTGCGTTTCTTTTCATATAAAAATATTTTAAATGAATACAGAACTTCTTCAAGATTTTGGAGATGCTTTTATCGCGGAGGAACTTCAAGCAATTGAATCGATAATCGCTGTTAATTTAGTTTTGTTCTTGACTTACTGTTAATAATTTTTCAGCAATTATTAATTGCTTGTTTAAAAGATCTGATAGGTGCATCAGCAAGCATCACAAATTTAATATCAATTTGTTCTATGTCTTTCTATCGGTATTTTTTTGGAAATTTAAACTTTTAGGTATCCAATTATTCTACTTCATAATTCGCAAAATTAGTTGGTCGATCTTTTTCTTTTATTATGACATTTTCTAATACCATTTTCCATTTGACGAACAGTACAAGAACATTAGGTTATGTTCAAATCGAAACTGTAATTATGTGTTTGTCTTGCTTATTACAACGGACATAAGTCTATCTTTCACTTTTATCCATTGCTATACTAACCGTCTAAAAACATTAGATAGTCCTGATTTGTTACCTCTCAGATAAAATTTGGTGAATATATCAAAATGAGATATCTGCTACCTGATAAATTTATCTTGCTGGCGGTTATCTGCCACTTTATCAGAATGTGAATATATCGGCCCTTGTCACAGATGTCGAAGTTGTCTCTCCAGAGAAATATTTGTTATTTTTCAAAATGAATATAGTTATTCAAATTATTCAAAGTTGTTTGAAGTAAAATGTGTCAAAGCTGATATATTTATAATAATTTGAAGTTCCGGATACACTGGTGGATGTCCCAGCCCAGGAAATCTAAAATACGATACAGTACGAGTGTGAGTACTATTTCGACATTAAACACTTGAAATTGTAATAAATTATCAAAATTCACTGTTCTTTGGCTCTAATTTTATATTTCCTTTGTATATTCCGAAGATTTTCCTAGACACGGAATGTTTAAAACATTGAGGCTTTTGTTTGTCACTATATTAATAGAGCCTTACATTTGGCTATTTCAATTATTTAATGTTATATATTGTTAAATTTTAAAACAAAACAGAAATTTTAATGGAAGAATCCACTGAGCTAGAGAAGAGCCTGAGATTTTCCACCATAGTATGTATGTTCGATATTTAAGGAAAGCTTAAAGCAACTCCTATCAAATTATGTGCTGTACTGCCGCTACTGTACTACGTTCGACCTCGATCACAAAGGTGGAATAGGAATCATTCTCCGGCTAAGCAATAGTACGAGCCACGAAACTTTACGATGCTGATGAAATTGCGCAGCACTAGTTGCAATTATATTGCCATTACTTTTTTACTGTATAGTGTACATTATCTCGGCAGTGTTCTTATCCATGTTGGAATAATCCACTGAACAAAAATATTGTTACCCTAATTATAGACACTTAATATTACCTCACATTACTACTACATTATTCAATGTTATTTGTCTAATCTTTCTTGATTAGTTGTATGTAATTTTGCCTCCGAATATGAACAAGTTCAGTCAATCATCAATCTGAATTCAGCACGCGCTCTTTTGAATATGTAGAACGCATATATATAACCTTTCCACAAAGAAGTTCTATTTGCCATTGCGATTTCATAAAAACAAATTTCATGTCGAATGTAGGATAACTTTCGCGAGGAGAACGGGGCCGAAAGCGGGTTAGTGTTGATGCAAACCACGCCGGTTGTAAATGAAAATATGTGGGAGAGAAGAAAGAAAAGCTGGGGAGAGAATAAAAAGAAACAAGGTTGCGAGCGGAAGAAAAGAGGAATTGTCGTAAAAAATCTTAAACACAGAGATTTTCTGCAATACATGTGCTAAGACGGTCATACATATTTCAATTCACGTAGGAAAGGCTGCTTTTATATCAAGACGGCGTTTCCTTCGTGGACTTTCACTTAAGGTTCTTTCTACTTTTTTGAGGTTACACTTGCGTAAAGTGAAAATAGCGCACCTTATGGTACAGCCGTGTCGTACAAATGGTGTGTGGTGAAAATGCCAATCAATACAAAAAAGATCAATACTATTTGCACGGAAAACTTGTAGGTTTTTCTTGTAAAATTTAGGATTATTACGATTGTAATCCCTATTATCGGTAGGTATTGTTGTGTGCCCCATCGTTCTAGAGTATATTTCGCTATATATTTCGTCACCAATTTCACATGTATTTCTAGATTCTTTTTATTATTTCTTATTTTTTATTTATTATTAGTAACTTAATCTGCCGCAAGTTTCCTTTGTCTTTTCAGTAAAGTGGAGTTTCGTCTTCCCAGATTTGCACCAACCACGGTGATAGTATTATGTCTGTGAAAGCAGTACAATGTAATTTACTTTCTTTTGCAATAATATCATTAGACGAAAGCACAACAATATATACAATACATCAGTCTAATAGGTAACTAAACAAATTTGTAAAAATGTATACGTGCAACTAAAGAAGAAATATACTAAATTTATTCTAAATCCCTATAGTTGAATAGTTAGAAATTCGTGAATATTTCGGATTAAAATTTGATTTAAATATGATTTCTTTTCTTTTCTGCGCGCAAGTCTAGCTTGATTCCTAATCGGTTTATAAGAAATCTAAAGAAAGATGTTGAAGAGTTGTATGGGTATGCTTTTGTGTAAGCGAAGAGAGAAACTTGGTACGAGAAGAAGGAATATTGAGAAAAAAACAATAAAGAAATTTTAAAGTAGTACATGTCTTTATCTGGTTTGTCGTTGGTTAGGAATTAATTTAAAGAAATAGCCTAAGTTGTTAGTTTTAACAACAGAAGCTTTGACTACCGCTATCATCGAATCTGAATTCTACATTCACAATACCAAATATAAGATTGTAAAAATAAATATATTAACAAACAAGAAATCTATATATCACTTTTTTAACAATTTTTTTTGTAACAAAAAACCTAAATCAATTCTTATCTAGCTAATTTTATAAATTCTAAATGAAATAGAAAATGAAATGAGAGCAAAAGTACAATAAATTTTGAAAATTGAATGATTTGAAGCCTTTAATTTTGTAATCGTACTCACATTTACACGTAATGTCTCGTATTATAGCTATCCTGCTCTTCGGGTTCCACAAACGTGTCCGGAACTCCAAATTGATACAATATTATCAGCTAATACACTTTTTGACTTTTTGAATATTCGAAAAATTTCAAATATTACGATTAATTCGAAAAATAACAAATTTTTCTCTGGAGAGGCGACTTCGACATGTGTGACTTTGACATAATTGTTATTTATATCCATTCTCGTTACCGAGCATACACGTATTATGTATAACTTGTTTGCCTATATGTTAGGCCACACAGTAAATACACTCTTGATGGAATGAAATTATTTACAAGTAATGCTGCCAGGCGTAAATTTGGAAGAACTTATTAATACATACAAAACTATGTTTACCAAAACCGATATATATAGTAAACGATAATGGAGTTTACACCTCCACTGCCATGTTGCCTTTTTTTTTATAAAAACATTAAAATTATAGATTATATGTTAGTCATGTAATGAACAACTAAAGTAGATATCTGTAAAATTTAGAGAGAAAACTGAAATTGTACAGACTACATATTTGAAATAAATTCAATAAAGAGGTAGTCCTAACGGTACTTTGCCTCCAACAACAACATCAACAATAACCGAAATAAGGGCGTAAACTATAGAGTGACGAGAAAATATCCAAAGTAAATAAACAAGAACAAATTTAGAAAATCATTGATATTATAAAAGATTTAAAAGGCAATAATTCATATCATTACAATATATACAGCGAGACTTTCGTATTAATTTCATTAATAAGAATTTGCTTTTAATAACATTATATCTGCTGAGGTATTGCGATATATCTACAGACATTACGACATTTAGGCATTAAACGTGATTTGAACTCACATACAGTCCCGTGGTCTAGTTTGTTATGATGCTATGCTGGTAATGGATTGGGTGTGGTTTCAAACCCTACTGAGGCTTATGTTTTTTTAGAAATTTTAAAAACGTTCTCCGGTGTCTGGCCGCTATTACCATTGAGACATCACTGGAAGCCAAATTCTTTAGATATTATTTATCTGCCTTATTGTCTACCCGTCGTTCCATAATCACTTTGCATTTCAGAGAAAAAATTGCAGTTATGTTTGGTGAGTACTGAGGGTGACAGTTGGTGAATGTGCATTCACTTTGTCCACCATCCACGTTACCATCCACCATCACTAGGAAAATTTGATCGCGCAATTCCTTGAGCTTTTAGGAACCTACACATAGAAAACAGTATTTGAACCTCAAGAAAGGAAAACGAGCAGTATGACCTTGATTTCTCATCTGCTTTTTCAACATCATCCGTTTCGTGCATTATCTTTTGTTTTCCGTTACTTGCTCTGCCATTTCAGTACGACATCGTGTTCGTTGGTTCATAATTTTTTAGCAATGACAGCTCTTACCAGGAAACCAGAAGTTTGAACGGAATTTTTCCAGTCGTTGCAGTATTCAGTTCTACTGATTTTTTTCTCAAACGCAAATGTTTTGTTAGAATCATATGCAAATGATTTCCCCAAATTTAGTTAATCAGCAATCATTTGGACAGAAGATCGGCGATCTGAAAATCAAGTCACTGCATACATATATAGTTCGATGTTGTCATCAATGTAAGAGATTGACGGTCTTTCTGGCTTTGCATATTCCTTAGCTCCTAATACGCTTGATCCACTTGAGAAGAGGTGCCTTTCATTAAAGAAAAAAAGTGAGAGCTATTGTTTCTGCTGTTTCCATCGTTTGTGGAACTTACATATTCCGACGTTTCGGCAGTGTATCTACTGTTGTTTTCAGAGTAGCTCTGAGAAGGGCTGCACTTGCTAAATTCATCATTCGCTCGATGATTTTTGTCTAATGTATTTGTATTCCCTATTTTCTTTATAATGAAACGGTCTCGTGTGAAAATCGAACTCAATTTATTTTATTCGAATTTCGTACTCCAATGGACTTGACTACTTACCTAATAGGGTGGACAATAGCTACTGTGTTTAACTCATATTTAAGCTAGAATTGCATTGTCTCTGCGAACAGCTCTCAACATTTTGTAAGTTTTGTAAAAGATTTTTAGAAGTTTCACCTTAATTTCGGTGATAAGTATTAGTTTCATCTGTTCATCAGCATCCATCGTCGACAAGGGTAGTACAAAAGAATCCTATCTCTCCACTTGCTTCGACGGTCTGGTGGTTACCGATATTACAATGGGTTTTTCGCCAATATAGCACTCAAAACTCTTGGCTAAAAATTATCTCAAGGCCACCGTAGTAACTCGTAGCATATTTATTGGGCAGACCGCGTAAGTCTAAGTTTAGCTGGGTGCCTTACCTTAATAAATTTATTGCTCATACATCAATAAACTTGGGAAGACTAACAAGTTTCAAACTATTTTCATAGTAGAAGGGAAATACCAATCAAGTTTAAATGCGAAATTTGTGCTCTCAGAAAGATACAATAGATCGCAGCTTCCACATTTCAGCAACTGAAGTTCGTCGAAATTCTTCTCCACTTTTCGCACATTTCTTTCTTGTACCGCGTTTCTTTTTGATGTTGCGTTCCAGCAATACACGGGCACGTATATTTTTCCGCCTTCATCGTGAAGATATAGTGTGTGGTGGTGGTGGTTATCCGCTAAATTCTAAAGAAGAAGTCGGTCAGGCGACTTCTTCCCTGTATGCCATAGCAGACGGAAGGAAAAAATACAAAGGAAAAGAAAAACAAAAAGAAATACATTTATAAAACTCCGGCAAGAAGTGGTTCCGGTTAGGTATAGTTCGGTCCTTTCCATGTAGTCTCTCACTCTACATTTTCTAACTTGACTCCGTCTTTGTCGTCGTCCAGCTACACCGTTTCTAATCTCGTACGCTATTCCATTGTTGGCGTTTTTTTTTCTGTTTTTCGTCTTCGTTTCGTAAGAAAGTATGTGTGTAGTCTTTTTCTCTTGTTTTGGAAATCGAACGAAGTTTGGAAGGATAGGGCATGTCGTCTTCCCGTCTTCTCTAGAGCTCATCCTGACGGACATCTCGGATCCCTTTGTGTAAATTTATCGGCGTAAAATTGGACGTTACTGGGGATTATATCGTCGCATTTCGACCGCAAACGGTCGCACTTGCATTTGCGGACAAGAATCGGAGGATCGATCCGGTGTCGCTTTGCTGTCGTTTTCTGTTGACGCTTTCGGTATCCGTGGTACTTCAATTATTTCATCTAGTTGGTGCTTCCTGAGGGGATAAAAGTTATGTACTAATTGTGTGAAATATAAGCAAAATTGACTTCAAATAATCCGATTATAATGCTGCGATGGAAAATATAAATCATTGCAAATTTGATGTATAATGTTAAAGAAAACCTTATATGCAGTTGGGTCTTACATGTTCTTCAGTCTATCGCCACTGTGGCTGCAATCATAATAGTGTGATTTTCGCATAAGTAAGTTCTATTATTTTAAAAATTTTGCATATGTTCGACCATTTTATACGCTTTTGTGATTTAACTTAACCACTAAGTCGGATTAGCTTAGTGCGTTGAAGTTCAAAATTCGAGAAAAACAAATCGAGTTCAATCCTCATACCAGAAGGTTAAAAAAAAAAAGGGAAGATAAATAGTCATACAAAATCATTGAACGAATGATGAATCTGGCAAGCAACAGCCCTTATCAGAGCCGCCCTGAAGACGACAATAGATACACTGCCAAAACGTCGGACTATGTTTCACAAACGATGGAAATAGCCCAAGCAACAACTCTAAGTTGTCATTTAAACTTACAAACAGAATAAAGTTAATCTGTTCTTATTAAATACGATAACTTGTTAATTATTTGTTGGCTTTACCTTAGTGAAGTGTAATTGGTTTGATAAATCTTACCTTCCTTAATAAAGTGTAATTGGTTTGATAAATCTTACCTTCCTTAATAATATAATTTTGCTTATGTTCAATATCTTTGCATCAGTGTCTACTTCAATATGTGTTGCAGAAACTTAAACGTATTTGCACTTCAACAAATTGGAAGTATTACAAGTGTCTAAGAATTCTGACAACTGGTGCTATTAAGAATGAACGAAAGCATTTTTTTCGTCATTCTATTAATGCTGGATATTCGGATATATGAAAAACTGGTTCAGGATATGTACCTAACAACAACAGGCGCCTGCCTTTATCCAACATCTACGCCACAAGTAACACAATTCCGAATGATTAATATAAGTCTTTAGCCTTATATTAATTTAGTCTTTTAACCCTATGCCACAGAGCGGTGTTTCATTTATTTCGATATCATAAAAATTAGAGTTATTGGGTCTGACACTATGTACGTACACATGCTAAGTTTATATCTTCTTCGTATGAAATAGCTCATGTAATTAATTTTGTATTACAAATACTGTATTGTCCAGCTGCTAAGAAATTGCAGAGGAAACAATCTCGGCGATATTAAAGTCTAACCTGATTCAGAAGGCCGCGGTAGTAGCTCACGTTGACGGTCCGACTCAACATCTGAGTGAGAAACCTACCAGCCAAACTACCCGCTAGTCACTAAAAAGCGTGGCTAGCACTTTTCCCGCAAACAATCGAGTTTTGACATCTCCGCTTTTCCTTCTCCACTCCACCCTTTCATGCTTTGATTCGGGAATGTAATGGTACACCCACATACCGTCATAGGTAATGGTTCTATATAAAGAGCTTCCCTTTCTTTTTCAAAACGATTTTGAAGCAAATGAAGAACACTAATTCGTGCAGCTGTTTCATCGTTAATGGAACCCAATAAGGTGGAAGTTTTCTAACACTCAACTGCTTTCTAATTGCAGACCTCCACAATCAGTACCAAGTTCTTCTGAAATTTAAATCGTTGTAAGCCGTTAATACTTATGCAATTAATTTTTGTATTACAAATACTGTGTTTCGCACCTAAGTGCTGCGCTTATTCATATGTCCCTTTGTGAAAGCCAAATATTATTTCTTTGCTTGTGTTTGTAGAGGAGCCAAACACTGTCGTTATTTGTCTATTTATAGGGGAATTCAGCCCTATCTGTTAGAGCCTAGACACCTGGTTGAGGACGACAATAGCCGATTTTAAAAAGAGGAATATCTCATGTAACACCTACAGAGGTGTTCTTGCAACAGAAATAGTACGCTATGTTCATATTTCTCAGCCTCATTGCTACTGCCTCCTTATAGGATGAAAAAGGCCAACAACCAACAATTGTGCGAAGTGCACACCGGTAAGGAAAACAACAGAGTTGAAGTCGACATACTATATACAAATTTGGCCCGTGAACCTCGTCCGCATCGATGGAGAATTAAGGAAAAAATGTCTAAGTGCCCTTATTTGCGGAATATTGAACATAAACAGAGGACAACGGACGCTGCAGCCTCAGTGATCGTCAATTACAAACGGAGGGATTGTAAGGCTATGCTATGCGCGCTCCGGCGAAATTACAAAAAAAGATTGTCACTATAGAGAATGAACGATCGCTATTACCTCGACCGTCAAACGGGAGCCGACTACCACCACTTGAAAACATTGAAAGTTGCCGATATTCTTACGATGAAGTTATATTTAATGGGTCTAGTTTTAGGCACTTGTAGTTTAAGTATTGTGAATGGCTGAATGCATGTATACATAATGCATAATGTACATACATGTTGCACAATAAAATCGTATTTCATATTATGGAAAGAGAGAAAAAATAAATGCACAAAAATAAAAATAAAGAAACATCAATGCTAACATAAACAGTTGTAAAAGCATAAAGAAATATTGAATTATACATTAGTGGAAAATGCATAAAATAAATTTCCTCACAAAAGCAAAATCCTTGCAGTAAAATAAACAATGTTAAATCCTTAACAAACACATTTTTTCCAAATATACTACATTAATCATACATCGCTTATACATTTCTTATGTTAGACCTCCTATTTTTCCAATTAAATACGTCTGTCATATATGAACCTAATTAAATCTTCTGTAAAAATATGACTCTCTTCGTAAAGCAAAACATGAAAACTTACCTCAGGGTGCGAACCTAATATCTAAACCGTCTTACCAGGCGGTTATTTTTGGTACATGTTAGTCTCTTTAGTACGATTACGCCGCAGCATGCGTTCCAATGTTTGGCAAACGCGAAACGGTAAATTCGGTTTAATAAACTGCTCACCACAGCCAATGCGCCCTATCAAGGTTTAGAAATAGCGTAGCGCGATGTCCTGGCGTCTCTCAAACAAGACCTCTAATTAATGACTTTCTTAGGTAGCCTCAATTAAGTACCGTACGTCGGCTGTACTGACTTATGGCTTAATTACAGTCGCGACCACGAATTTACTGTCTGGCGTGCGGAGAGGCATTGGAAAAATGGCCTCCGCCTTACTTCAACGTTCGCCTTGTCGTAATCCGTGAAATATCGCGGGATACACCACTAAATAAGGATGTTGCGTTTATATTGAGCGTAACGAGGTAAAAGATAGGAGTTAAGTTACGAAGATAGGAATAATGTCGCATTTTAGACAATATGAAAAAGTAACCTGTATCCTAATTCTATTGGTTTTCCCTGTTGCAATATATCATGTGCTTTTCCCGAAATAAGTACAGACTTTTACTTCCACAGAATTGCTTAATTAAAAGTCAAATACGTATAATAGTAGCTATAAAAAACAAAGTAGCATCACGTACATATTTTGTATCACTACTTACAAGGGTATGTTGCCAACCTAGGACATAACCAAAACTAACTTTTAGTGTGGAAAAACATGTTGAGGGGATGAAAAGCGCAGGAGAATTTTTGATTTTAGCGAATATCTCCGCAATAACAATAGATACAATATTAACGTTGTACATCAAAGTGTTTGTTTTTATGTTCTATGCCATATATGAAAGCTGTCCTGCATTGTAATTTAAATAAAAAATTAAAAGTTTACCGCAATCCCGGCACGCTATAAAAATGTTTCATAGTTTCAAATGCATAAAATGAAAAGGGTCGTACAAACACAAACCGCTACCAACGATGAAATAGTCGACAAGGTTCATGATGTCGTGTTAGCCGATCGCCGATTGAAGCTGAAGGAAATAGCAGAGACGACAGGCATCCCAGAAGAACGTGTGTCCTACGCGAAATTTTAGGTATGAAGGAGCTTTCGGCGCGAGGGATACCGCGTTTGCTCACACCGGAAGAAAGACGAAATTGGGTGACCATTTCGGAGGAGAATCTGGCCAGGATACAACGCAATCCGATTTCTTCGTGCGTTTCGTAACCCTAGATAAGACTTGGATCCTCCACTCCTCATCGACTATCCGAAGGAGGGACGGACGATTACCAAGCAATACAACAGCGATTTATTGACCCAATTCGATGCAATATTGAAGGAGAAACGGCTTCGTTTGCAGCGGAAGAAAGTGCTTTTCCACCACGACAATTCACAAATCAATACGCTTTTTCAAACGGTCCAATCACTTCAAGCCGTCGGAAAAGTAGAATGTGTCGAGGTCTGCATAGCAGCCATCTGTACCGGCGATGACCTCCTAATTTGAGACAGTCTCTTTCCCTCCAGTGATTTTTTCAGGTTTGGAAACAGGAAGAAGTCACTGGGGGCTAGGTCCGGTGAATATGGAGGATGAGAGACTAATTCGTTGCCCAACTCATTCAATTTAGACACGACGATGCGGGGTGAATGAGCCGGTGCATTGTCGCGATGGAAAAGCACCTTTTCCGCTGCAAACGAGGCCGTTTCTCCTTTAATATCGCGTCGAATCGGGTCAATAAATTGCCGTAGTATTGCTCCGTGATTGTCTTTCCCTTCTGCAGATAGTCGATGAAGATCACACCTAGGGAATCCCAAAAAATTGTCGGCATGACCTTTACGGTCTTTGCTTTCTTGGGAACTGATTTGACAGGAAAATTCCAGTGCTTCGACCATTCATTGGTCTCTGGTGTGTAGTGGTGGATCCAAATCTCATCCACGGTTACGAAACGCATGAAGAAATCCCTTGGATTGCGTTGGATCCTGGAGAGGCATTCCTCCAAAACGGTCACCCAATTTCGTTTTTAATCCCGCGTGAGCAAACGCGGTAGCCATCCCGCCGAAAGCTTTTTGATACCAAAGATTTCGTGTAGGATATGGCTAACGCGTTCTTCTGACATTCCTATTGTAGCTGCTATCGCTTTCAGCTTCAATCGGCGATCGACTAACACATCATGAATCTTGTCGACCATTTCATCGTTAACAGCGATTTTTGGGCGTGGTTCGTGGCCGTGTTTGAACTCGCTCACCGAGAACCTGATAATCTAAAATGATGGAGTACATCCGCCATGAACCTCTAGCAAAATATTTCTAATTACCGTGGCCGCTTTCCCAGCTATCCAGAGGTGTTCCGTCACTCCACGAAATTCGATTTTATCCATTTTTGCGAAACCGACTGACTTGCTACACAAAACACACTCTCAAACAAAAACTAATTGACAGTAGACGTCTGAAGTTTTGATAGTTGCCATAAAAGAGGTTGTCCTTGCCGACCAATAGATTCACTTCAACCTTCGTACGCCATCTTTTGCCAATTACGGGAACATTTCAGGTCGCCCTTGTATGTACAAGGTATTATTGTAAAGCGTAATTTTTAGACGTTATTCGCACTTATCATGTTTTGGGTTTAATAAATAAAAAATAAAAAAATATGTATAAACGAGGTAAATGTCAACACAAAAGAATTCTCAGCGGCATAACACTTAATAATAAGTCATTTCTTTAGTTTTCATCTAAATGTACTTAGCGAGAGTGTTCAGGGCATCTCCTTGTAGGGACTCGGTTTCCAGTAATATGTATATATAGTTCTATGATTCTGCTTTTCCATGATATAGGATTCGAGGACTATTTATTGTTCGTAATTGTCATATTGAAAAGAGGGTTCATTAATGTTCGTGAATGGAAACTAGAATACATGTAGTGCCATGACAAAGACTCCAGCCTTCCCTAGGAAAAATAACAGTGACTAGTTCTTTTGAAATCGCCATTGAAGATTGCAAACCAAATATAGGAAGAAGGATAGCACAATAAGAAGAAAGTGTTACTCACGAAGCTCATTACCTTAGCCACGTCACTGATTTAAGATATTTTGTTGCCTGACAACAACGCACCAGTGTATAAACAGCAATTTTTGCAGGTTCTGATAAAAATTGCTGTTGGTAGTTGTGGCGCCAAGAAAATGGAAAATGGAACGCGTCTTATATTCCATACCTAGTACCTTGTGCTCAGATACGCCTAAATCTCAAAATAATATCTATGACACCAAATTTATGATGAAAAATGGTAAATGAATGGTGAGGTTATGGCAACTGCTGAGAAACATTTTGTGGAGAAACCATAAAAATTATTGCAATGAGTTAGTGAAAGTCATTGGAACAAAATAGCAATTGTATTCAAACAATGCCTTAGTTATAACTTTTTGAATTTGAAACTAGTATTTTCTTCTTCATTACATCAATTCAGATTGCCAAGCGGCAAAAGATGCGGCTACATTCAATTTTCACAGGGAAGAGTGAAGAATCGTTAGAGAGGTTGGTGCTATATTCACGTTCACACGATTCATAACATATCTGCATACAGAACAATACAGCAACAACAATATACGCGCTCCTTTGCAACTAAATGCACGAGCCGAAACACGTTATGGCGTATGTATGCATGCACCATCATCAATTATAATGGAAAGCTGTGGCGGAAAAACCGGCCAACGTTGCCGTTGGTGTCGAGGAAAAAAGAGCGGTCATGAAAGCATTATGTGTGAAAATATGTAAATTGTTTGGGTCAACGTTTTTCATTATTCAGATTTTTCGAAGCGGCCCGTCCGTCATCGCGATGTATATACAATGTGTAGGTATAGGTATGGAGGAAGAGTGTAACGAAAAAAAAGCTTTTATAGTCCATACACTCTGTCAAGGTGCACGAAGTTTTATCGACCACGACGAATTAATGGCTTGCGCTAGGAGAGAAGCGACGATTTATTGTTTTATGTTAAAATCGATAGAAGCATAACGTTTTATTCCCTTCAACTATGCTTTAGGTAAGACAACTGCCTTACAGAGCTCTTTTCTTCTTCAATGTTGGCGTTAGGCTAATTAAATGAAAGTTTTATTGTGAAATTGCGATATTTTAATGGAGCTGCCAAAACACGTCGGTAAATCAGTGTCAACGATGGAGAGAGATCTTAGTACGTAGCGACAGCTGTGAGAGAATGACAGTATCTGCTGTTTGGGTAATATTACAGAATTATGCAAGCTCTATGCCAGATAAAAGTGAAAAATTTGAAATCCGATTTACATCATAAGAAACTTTGATTATGCGTAGACGGAGTCTAAAGCGAATTCTGTTGTTGCATGTTATAGTGCGAACACTGGAACCTTTTCAACCGTCACTTCCACAAATATGTCTTAGTATGAGAAAATCCGAATAATTGTCAGTACCATTTTTAAATTTTTGCATTATACTTTAATTTCTTTTTGGCTTCCGCCGTATATAAGTGCAAGTGAACATCATCCACAGTTTAAACAGTATTCACAAGTGACATCGAATCGTTTTGCAATGTTTTAATTCCCTTCGTCGGTCCATAGTAGTTCCTGCGAATACTTTCTAAATCACATTTTACCTGACCATCTTGAAACATTTTCTGGCTTTTCTTTATAACTTCGGCGTGTCTCGAATTGAATTGTAAAATTACCTTCTTTACATCATTTGAGGGTTTTCGAAATACAGCCTTCGTATGAGCTATTAAAGCATATACTCGTGGATAACATTTTCGGTGGATAACACATTCCAAAATATAGATTACAAACATGGTCAAAAACCTGTTAGCTCTAAAATGCCATGTACAAGATTGATTGTGATTTAGGCGGAACATTAAACGCAGGACTTCTTCTTGTTTAACGAAAACTTGATCAAGTTCTCTCCTGGTTCCTAATAAGATGACCCCAAACTTTAAATGCGGATAGCAGACAGAAAAATAAACCAGTCAGTGTGCATCAGTGCTAACTACATCATGTAATAGTCACATACAATAACAAAATGTGCTATATGACTATTCGGCTTGTGACAGTCATTCACAGCAGGACCCAATTTTTTCATTTCTAAAGTAAATCAAACAAAGTGGCTCCACTACGGTCAGAAATATAAGAACAAGGATATTTCTTTTTGGAAAACTGTTAATTTTAGCGACGAGAGTATCTTACAGGTTCTTTGGATGTTACTAAACACTTGGTTTTTATTTATTGATTAAAGGAGTGAAGCAATCTTTACAAGTTGTATTCAGTCAGCGATTAGTACTGGGTCGTCTGTGTGGCAAACAGCATTGAAGTAAGTATTGCCAATTATGTAGCCTGCTGTTTTAGGTAGCTTTTCGATTATTTTATCCATAATCATGTTGAATATAAATTAACTAAGTCCTTGTCTTATTCTTGTGCGTATTTCTATTTTCTCGGTTAATTCATTCCCCACCTTTATCATCGTTCAAGAGTAGGCGATTTTTCTGCTACTTGCCTGACAATGAAGATTGCGTCGATAGTGGATCTATTTTTTCGGAAGCCTTGTTGCGCTTAGCCTTAATTATTTGAATGAATTTTTATTCTTGTATGAATATATAGTACATTCAAATCATTTATAATAAGAAGGAAATTCGATGTACTCCGGGAGAATTTGATATTTTAACAAATCGTTACAGGATCACCCCATTTATATTGTTGTGTTTCAAATAAAAATGCCGACTATTTTACGGAAGAAAATATGTCGCGCGCATTTTTTACTGCATAATAATAATAGCAATAACAATAAAAACTAAGAAATAACACTAAATAAAAGTGTTGAACGAGCATCGGGGCTCTTCGGCACTGCTCGTGCGTCTACGGTTCATCTGAAAGTTCCAGCTTCAGCCGATCGAGCTTGGTAGTTTCAGTCCTGCCGCTAGCAGGAGTGGGTAATGGACGGTGACGTACAGCGTGGCTTATGTAAAGGAATTTGAGAATTCAATCGGCAGCTTCCGATTACGTTTAACAAGCCGAGAGAAGTTTGCGGCATTCTTTGGCTAGTGAAAGCTTTGATCTCTAACGGAACTGATTTAAAATACGAATGTTTAAAACATTTTTCTCCGACGTTATTTGTTAATTTTGTTTTAATAAATTTACGTGCTAGTATATATCAGCATTTTTGACATGAGTTACGTGCGAAATATCTAAATATATTGTGTGAGATTGCTGGATGTTAAACGTTTAAAATTTGCTAATTTTGACTTCGTACTTCTTTCGTTTTTACGAAAAGGAAAATTAGAATTGTTGGAGTTGAAATTCTGCAGGTCGCAATGCAGTGTATGCATCTACAGAAAGAAACCGATACATTCCAGCTGAAGTGGGTAAAGTGAAACGGAGCTGTGGAATTCCTCTCGAAAACGAAAACTGAGCATGACGTTAGATTTTCGTCCGCGGAACGGTTTGCAAACCTAGCAGAGTGTCATGCTAGTGTGCGTCGATTTGCTTTCTCTTTGTGTTACGCTGTTATAACTGCTCAATAACCTAGCATGGTAAAACGAAGGTAATACGAGAATTTTGGTAGAAAATGGGTGACATTAGTGCGCGATCTTTACTGTTATTATCAGTGGTGACATTACCTCTAATCTTGGGAAATATCAGTGGGAGTTCTTCGCCCATCAAAAGAAGTAAGTTTGATGTATCCTATCAGACAAGGTCAGAACATCGATTTATTATATTACGATGATATTACTATTTTATTAAATTCAAAAAAGTTTATTCGATGTGCTACGTAAAACCGAAATTATTTATAATAAACTTGATACATGGATGCAAAGTAATCATTTAATTGTAAATAAAGAAAAAACGCAATTTCTTAATGTTCACAACAAAATGTCATCATCAATTAAGGAAATTCAAATTAATCAATCATGTTGTTGCAGAAACTGAAATTTGGGGTTTGGTTTTGAACGGTTCCTTAAATTAGTCTTACTATATTGATTATTTATCTAACACATTTCTAAACACATGTTTTCTCCTAAAACAACTCAGATGTGTTTGTAACCAGGAAACCCTTAAAATATTTTAATATTCAAATTTCGTGGCGTGTATGTATTATCGTATTATGCATTAAGGAATGTGTGAGTTTTTCTTATGTAAAAAGTGAGCAGTTAGAATTATTTTATGAAATTATGAACTATATTGACTCGTGTAGAAGTACTTTTAAAGAAAACGCATTGTTTACTTTTCACGATTTATACATCTACGAAACGTTGGGCTGCTTTTTTAAACACAAAGAGGAGTTTTCAATTTACAATTACTAGCATCACTATGCGACCCGTGTAAGTAATTATCTTCTGTCTCCTCCTTACAGGAAAGCAATTTTTCAAAAAAGTACTTTATGAGCTGCAAAATTTATAATCATCTTTCTGCTATTGTGAAGAATGCCAAAAATTTCAATTTATTTATAATATTGCCTAAGCTACATTTAATAAGTATTTCTGCTTATAATTTAAATGACTTTTGGTCTGCATAATATTAAGTTTCTTTTGTTTGCAATTATTATTATTATCTATGCGAATGATGAATTAGAAAAACGGTTGCTTTTGGTAGTTCTTAATACTCGCATTAAGCTGAAAGACCTCACCTAAGATTTTAACTTCTCTACTCTCAAGATAAGTTTTATTAAACATCTAGAGGTTAGCGTTATATGATGTGAGATTTAAGACAGTGCGCACTGTGCTTGGTATTTAAAAACATCTTTCATTTGTTTTATATTTCAAGTAAATGATTATAGATTTTTCAAACTGTAGTATCTATTTTATCAGATTTTGTATTCTGAATACGGTGTCAGGTAAATTATGTATGGTAATACACAAACCATTATCCCACATTTCACGTAAGCAAAATTATCCATTTTAATCTTTGATAAGCACTCCTTCCTCCTTCTTTGCTATTTTGTCTTGAACGTGTTATGTTAAAATGTGTGCCAAGTGTTAATTGTCATGTTAGTACGAACCATCTTAACGCTAAGTTGAATTCATTATATATATATATATATATATATATATATATATATATACATATATATATATTCCTATGCCAAATCACAAAATAAATTCGTATTATCTGCATGATATAAAAGGAGATTTTGTTTGTAGCGTTCACAAGAAGTACATTATTTATTTATTTTAACAGTAAATAAAGAACTACCCGTGGATAGTAAACGTAGGTTATTTCTTTGCGAAGTTTGAATTTAAAAGTTTTTAAATTATCCTCTTCAGTGATGGCATAAAAATTGATCCTTTCTTTAGTCAAACGCCACCCAATTATTTCAGTAGGTATGAAATAACACCATATTACTAACTTTCAAACTGTGTAAGATAGTTTCTAGAATATGGAGAAGTAGGCGTAGAAATAAACATCTGTAGAAGTAGATATACTTAAAAATTGGAAATTACAATTCGTGTCGCAACATTATTTGTCTCCGCTGTAAATTGCTCCGCATAAGGTACGGTTGCGTGACATAAGAAAATTGAAGTTTCCGTTTAATAATGTATGGATCTGACAAGCGATTGTTATTTTTCTGAAATAAGAAACAAATTTATGTCACCTGTTCAGTTCGAAATGGAATTTCGCTTTTGTTCAACTTTCCATTAGTTTCTACATAGAAACAAAATTTATTGTTTATGCTTTGCTAGTAGACATGTTTTTAGACTTTTTCAATGTTTACATTTGAAACCAATTTTTGTTATTGTTGTTTTTTTCGGTATGAATACAATCGTAAAGGTAGCTATTATTTAAAGGTAACGCTATAAATTATTATGTACATATGGAGTTCATCTTAGTACTGTTATACTATCTAAAAATTATTTGTGATATAAATTCTTCACACTTGATAATATTTCCAATTCCACAAGTTTGCTTAAATTGCACCTTTAATTGCAAAAGGTATCTGTCGAAGGACATTTAACTTATCTTGCATTTGTGTTGGCTTATTTTCATTGGAAATACTCTTTTATAAGACATTAATAAATGTGCTATGAAAGTGTCAATATTGATCTTCAATTTTCAGGCAAGTCTGTTATCGTATTTAAAGAAAATATTTTCTAAATTCTTATGCATTTGCAGGTATCTGTCTTCTCGTTTTAAATATCAAATTTGCTAATGGCAGCGTTCATCATGGAAAGATCTATTCTCATCTTTTATCTTTAGCTTAGCTTGTAATATATGTTGCAATCCTTACCAGTTTTTCTTCATCTTTCATATAATGATCCATTATAATATATATATATATATATATATATATATATATATATATATATATATATATATAAAGTACATATTTTAAGAAGCAAACAGTACATTGGAGAAGCGATTTATGAAATAAATTAAGTTAATGTGATATTTACTGATTTTTTCAATGCGTTTGGCACGGTAGATCATACGCTATTATTACCATTACTTGATGCTTTGGGTTTTTATAATGGCTTATTTCTTTTCATTGTACCTAACTATTAACTGTATTTCTTATGTGTCGAATAATAGCTTTTGGTCTTGTTTTTCTGTTGCCTCTTGCTGTTACATTCCACGATTCAGCCTACATACATCCCGTGTTTTTTTAATAATCAATTAAAAACTGTTTCCTGTGGTAGATTAGTCCTAGCTTTAGGCTGTTGATTTGAACATTTTTTCCAGAATACGAAATATTTCAAAGGTGTTTCATCTTTGCGCACAACTAAATGTAGTTAATAACTCACGTTTGTTTAAATATATACAAACATATAATAAATATTATGGCGTTTGAGGTTCTCGCGGGTGTAAGTATGTGTTGTTCCTCGAAGAATCCGAGAAAAAAGGAAATTCCTTTATAAGGTTAATGATGTTGCTACTGCTCGCAATAATACTCTGAAGCATTTAGAGTTTTATTTGATGCAGGTCTGAAGTTGTTGTAACACATTTTTGCTATTTCTGTCGCTCTTTCCAAAATTTGAAATTTTATTATACAGATATGCAAAAATTTTAAATACTCGTCTACTTTCAAATCTCCGTATAATGCCTTCTTTTTCGGTAAATTGGTTTTTGCTCCCATTGTCTGATATCTTAGTTAATTTCATCTTGATTCTTCTCTGGAATAACTTTTAAAGTTGAAGGGGTTTACACAGGTTATGATGGACTCTCTGGTAGACACAACATGGTATCAGTACCGTTGATGCTCTAATACTTTTCATGTGATGCACTCATGATTAAGGGATCGCGAGAACTAGGGTTGCAGAAACAAAAAACCTAAGCCAAAACCGAAAATTGATCAAAAAATTCACCAAATTTACCAAAATGTTCAAGAATATATCGGATCTAGACTTCTCACCGAGTCGCCATTCGAACAGCAAGTTTGTATTGTAAGTTATTACACTTTACAATATATCAAGACTATCTTGGTACATTTTTGACTTATTAGCACTAGAGCAGCTGCAATAGTGTTATACTGTCGGTTTCCTTCCTTTAATAAGCTGGGTGTTAGTAAAGAGATATTAACTTATTGTTAGTGATTCCGGATGTTGACCATACTTGGTTCTTATGGAAGTTCCACTAAATATCAAACACTCTTGCAATATAAAAATATATGAAACTCATAAACAACAATGTTCTACATGAAAAACATAAAGTAAAGTAAATTAAACAGACAAATAACAATTTTATTATAAAGTTTAAAAGTGAACTTACGGTGGAAGACTAAATATTAAAACTAGAGCTATAACTATTGTTAAAATGAGAACAAATTTCACGCAAGGCAAATTGAACGCCAAGCTGGTTCGTACAAAGCAGCAATAGAAAGTATTAATTTTAGTAACTCAGTATTAGGAAGCAGCAAAGTATAGGCTATTAGTAAGATGTTCAAGAGATTGGATTTCAAAGAGATTTAATAAAGTGATGTGATCGTGACCTTGTTGGGGATATATACTTTATTGTTTGAAGTATACATATTGTAGAAAATGTCCTTAAACTTTTCCAAGTGAACGGGAATGCATTTTATAAAACGGCGACCAGGTCAAAGAACCATTCAGATGGAGAGAGAAGCAAGAACTGATGGTGTCATGTACCAGAAAACTTCTAAGAGACGTAGTATGGGAAGAGATTTGGGAAGAGTAGAGATGGGATGGGAGAGGAAGGACATAGAAAGACCTACGTGCGTAGTTTACGTGCGTAGTTATATCAATAGTGGAGAATGGTAAGAAGGAATTTACAACAAAGGCTATGCAGTTCGTAACAGGGCACATATACTTTAAAGCGTATTACAGAGGATTTAAACTAAAGGGAAGGCATGTGCGGATGTAGAGTAGGTCAACAAATAGTTGAACACGTATTGTGTGAACGCGAGGAGGAAAAGAGGAGATAGGTAAGGGAGGGCAGTCTGGACAAAACAGATGCGAACCAGCGGAATAAGACAAGGGACAGCAGTATAGCAGTATAGAGGAGGTAATTCCGTGGCAATGAGATAGCGGCGACTGTAGTAGTAGAAGATGAGCAAAGAAAGACTTACATGGCGTTTAGTAACAGTGACCAACTTGATGGTAGTTTCCACCTTTTTGGTTGGTATGACAGTTCTAAGAGGAGCTTGGTGCCAAGTGGTCTTTAGGAGTAACGGAGGAGGTTGCTCTGATAAGAGAAGCGTGCCATCAGAAGGGCAGGTGCGTAGGTAAAAAGACAGAACCTCAAGAGGGGCTAAGATCAACGTGGCCTTTATAAGTGGCAGCAAGAAAACAGGGAATTTGGAGACTCGCTCCCTCTCGCTAATTTTTAGAGAATGAAGAAGAAATGAACATATCCATCAGGGGTTACAGCCATCTTGCGGCAGCACCCGTGATATTGAACCGAACTAAGAAAGAGGGTTTGATATTTTGGTAAATTGTGATAAACGATATTCATGCATTCGACAATATGTTATCCGTGTGCTAATCTAGGATTCATTGTCTTTAATATTTTTTGAGCTCTATAGTTCCGCGAAGTTCCTTCTCGTATCAGCACTGTACTAAAAAAAATAATAAGGATTTTTGTAGACAGCGCTGTAATATATGTAATTGAACGAACGTCATACTTAATTTAAAAATTTCCCGTAAGCGCAGCTGTCGTAAAACGGTTTTAAAATGCTTATGTGCTTTCCACAGTTTTTAGTTTTTGTACTTCCAAAAAGTTGAGTGTTAATTATTCATTCATAAATCAGAAAACGAGAAGTAAAAATCTAGAGCCGTAGATCAGAACCATCTCCACGAATCTTTCGCACACCATTTGTTCTAAATTCCAAAACTCATTTTCCGTTGTCACGCGAACTATGAATGATGCTCTTATGTGATTTACTATTCCCTCCCCTGATTCTGCCTGCATCCTGCCGCGTTTCATTTTCTTTTCCACGTACTACCGATTCCGTCTCTTTCTCACTTGCATGTTCAACTTTCGCCGTTTCAGATTTTGTGTATATATACGCTCTTTATTTGCGCCGCATTCGCCCTTCTGCATATCTAAAATATCGCGACGTGAATTATTATTCAGTACGATTGCTTTGTCTCCAAATGTCTTCGGGTACGAGCATCTGAAGGAGGAAAGCTGAGTAGAAATGGAAAAATAGGAAACCTAAGAAGGAATCGCGGTTGAAAGTGATGGAGAGGCGCGAATAAAGTATAAACGTGAAAATATCTATCGGATAGAACGAAATTGGTATAAGATCACTTCATGCTTGATTGGGGGTTATTGTTTTAGGGTTGAGCGAGGAAGAGATCTTTGTTGTTAGATATATAGGATCAATGAGAAAATGTGTACATTAAAATAACAAGGCGAAGTTTAAAAATTCGTGCAGTTTAAGATTTCAACTTTAAATATTCCCAGTTTAAACATGCGTTCTTGCTTGTACAAGGGTCGTTTCTTTTTCACCTCCAATAGTCCATAAAAACAAGACAAGTATAAGTAACGAAATGAACTTATTACCAAAACTTATGTACAAATGTGGTTACTTTTCTACATAATCACCGTGAAGATTCATGCATTTGTCATACCTATGGACGAGCCTACCAGCCCCTCTGCATAGAACGTTACCGCCAATGGGTTGAGATGGTCCGTAACGTGCATTATAAGGCAGTGTTGCAAGAAGAAAAAATCAAAAGTGATGACAGATACTGTGTAGAAATGAATGTAAGGAATACTTTGGACACGATGTATTTACAAATTGAGTTTTTCATGACACTCGTCCTAATGTAAATCTTTCAGCAATTCCGCTAATTTTGGAATACATACAATTCCAAATAGAAGTTTTCCAGCTCGACAACATTATAAAATCATACAACTTCTGTGCGCAATTTGAAAGCAATTTTAATTTATTAGGTCTTAAAGAAATATCTTCTGGCAACGTGTTTAGTATAATTGTTCATGCCCTGTTTATAAATAAATTAGACAATATTCAATCGTCATCTTCTTTTGTCCTTGTTCCAATCGTATCTTCTCGATAAAAAATGTGACATATATGGGATTTGAATCTAATTACAACAAACTTTTGGAGTTCCTCAAGGAAGTAACTTATATCCGCTTCCATTTCTGATATTTCTAAATGGCTTGCGTTGTTAATTGCGCTGTCCAAAATTGTTATACGCAGATAATCTGAAATTATTATCACAATTCTCTCAGGATGCAATTATTTGCGAAGCCAATTTAATATACTCCTCCTGTGGTGTATCAACAACAAGGGAGCAGTTGATGTGAACAAATGCAAAATCGTTGCGAGGGAATTGGGTCTCATCCTCCATTCAAAACTGTCCTCTACAGAGCATATATCCTGGCACTTGTGCATCAGCATTGAGTATGTTGAGTTTAATGATACGTGTTGCATTACTATTTTCTTCTATAACAGCCATTCTTCATCTTTATTTTGCTTTGGTTCGGTCTAGACTGGGGCATACCTCCTTGGTCTGGTCACCTATGTACATCTATCAGATACATATTCTGTAATAGATTTAAAGGTGTTTAAAGTTCTTATACTTTAAAAGAATGTCATACTTACCCATATAAGGATTTACTCACAATACCTTCCTAAAGATATATAGTATTGATTCCTTGGAACTACGTAGAAAACTAGTTGAGTTCACATTTTTGTTTAATTTATTTAATGATGGTCTTGATGTCTTTGAATTGTTTGGTTAAGTTAGTCTTGTTGATCCACGCCTGGCAACTAAACAAGCAAATACATTTTACTGTCTCACAGCTAGAACAGCTAGATGTACATACCTACTGCTTACCGTCTCTTTTGACAATATGAATGTAAACCCCAGAAATTCTATGCATAGCAGAAATACTTTTCTCATTCATCTTTCCTCATTTCTTTTTTAGCAACTGGTGAAACATTTATCAGTTAAATTAAAGCAGCTTGAGTGTGGGTGTAGATAGCTGCAGTACATTCTAATTTAGTTATAAATGTATTGTAATTTGATCAATCCTTCTTTGTTAGTTTTGTGTTTACTTCTATGTAACTAATTTCACATGTGTACATTTATTATATTTGCCTTGTTGAGTATTTGAGTATTTGCTCTATCAGTTGGGCACCAAAGCATTATTATTATTATCTATTATTAACAAATATTTAACAATTTAGTCTTAGATAGTCCCAAGCGAAATTAAAAGACAAATAACTTTTGTTTGAAGCTTTTATGGGCTTCTACAAAACGATAGGTGAAATAAGAGTAGAGTCAAATATATATATACGTCGATCATGTATTTTGAAATATCGTTAAGTATGTCACAACTTTTCGTTTGCATCTTACCTTCTTCCTTATTTTGATCTAACTTTCACTGTCTTGGAGCTATACTGACAAAGCAGAAAATTAGCCAATTTTCGGGGTTTCGAATTTTACTAAGGTACGACTTCGACAGCCGATAGCCTTTTCTTGTCAGTAAGTACAAAATCAGAAGAACTTTGAGATTAGGCTTTCACGGCCGCAGTCTGAATTTCTACTTGTCACCATTAACCAAACGACTAGCGAACCGTCAACATTTTCCTGAAGATATCAGCCGCAGTATTTGGTGAAACGTCGACATACAGCTACTCAAGACCACTGCCTATAACCTCTACAATCTACAATCTCGTAAACCTAATCTCAAAGACACACTTTTAAAAGTAATAGGATTTATCGTAAAATATATCGTAAGTAGGTGGGTGTTAAAATGATTTTTTTCATTGGTCATCAATTTCACGTTTTTGCCTAAAGCGATCATAACCAAATATCCTGCCAGTGTTTAGCACTGTTCAGCATTTAATCAACTACTTTCAATAAGTTTAAATACGCGTCAATGGCATAGGTATTTAAGTGCACTCGTACAAGTAATTAACTGCGGCGTTTTACGTACGCATCTCCATGCATATACGTTTACGGTAGATACACTAGCGCACACGCATTTGCTAGTAATAGGCTAAATGGACGGTGAATTTGTTTCATGTCGAATTAAATGTGGATCAGCGCGGATTGCGGTCGTTCGAAATCCCACAAAGAAACGGATGTCGTGATAATTTTACGCAGGTAATTGCCATTCGGTGTGTATATTACGAGCGGAAATGCTGACACTAATTAAAGACTAATTAACAGTTGTAAACAGCGACTCCTGCTAGTAGTGTTTCGACGTTATACGGCGCGTGCATTTTGATGTACGTAGTGCACATGTGTATATTAATATCCTCTTTCATATGTACGCGATTAGAATTAGCGAGTTCAAATTTCGAAATGCCGAGAAGATAATTTTAGGTAGAAATGAAAATTGGAAAATATTGTGTCAATTTTAAAAGGAAACTGAGCTATAAAACTATTTAAAGATGCTTACGTTTGAGTTTATACAAGCAATCGAAATTTCTCTTGAATTGTTCCCGTGGCGTCCATTCTTAATACTGGCAACTAAACAGTTTAAAGCACATCGTTCAGCAGTGATATTAACAGTAGGTTTCTTAAAATCTAAGAACAATACATTGTGCTAATTGAATACGCTTAGGATTACTTTTCCTGTTGAACGCGGAGGTCAACTCTTTTCGTCTTCAGAAATTCTGCACACCGCCTATATGCACTCTTAGAGTTATTGTCTCAAATCTGTCATCACACAAGACAAGCCAAGATCACGAAAACTTCGGTGGATAAACAATCATAGAGATTTCTTATGTGATAAACATTTTACTGATATAAGACCTGCGGTTTTACTTCCTTCCAAAGAAAAAAGACAGTCTGCTAACGTTTAACCTCACGATTCGAACGCATGCCCTTGGAATTAGGCGAGTACATTGGTCATCGGATCACTAAGTAACTACATACTTTCTGTGTATAATGTTTATAGTTACAGCAATTGAGTTTGAATTGAATCCCATAAATTTCGATATAATAAATAGCCTTCATGTATTAGATAACTATTTGGAAAAATATTTAGTAGAATAAATTTATTCCAAGAAAAATAGTAATAGATCGTTCTCCTAAGTTACCTCAGTTAAATAAATCGAGCCTTTTACAAATAACACGTCAGCATGCCCTGTATGCAGAGAGGATCCTTGACAATCTTCTTCAGTGGAATATCCCACCTTCGGACATGCTGTATGTTGCAGAATTGCTGGGCAGTTCGTTTGATGTATATATATTTGTTAGCCTGATGGGAAATATAGGGCTAACGACCTAGATTAAATAAACTTTTCTATTGACAATTCCAAAAACATACACGCAGTTTGACCAGATTTGCGGCAGCCTGAAATCTTTGCAATCGGCATGGGTATTGGAATACGCCTATTCAGCGAGCTAATATACAGCTCAATAAAAAGCTGCGGTACAAGTTTTTCAAAATGAAACACTTCATCTGGGCCAGAGGTCTCAAAACTTGTTACCGTAACAGCCACACTGACTCCTCCACTAAGTTCCAAGGGCCAAGTCTATCATACCAACATGTAATTTTGAATTACGCGCAAATTTCAATCACGTTACAGTAGTGTAGCGCCATCTGGTGGGGAGCCACTGGCAGTTCTCGCACGCTGGCGTTGGTCCGCGGGCCGTAGTTTGGAGATCCCTGCTCTAGGCTGACAATAACTATCCTAGCTTATCGAGCAACAAGAATAAAGTTGCTTCAAGCAATGGTAAGAATACCAATATATACTAGGCTTGTTTCCAAAGAGGTAGCCGATGAATTCATTTGTTAGGTCTAACGTTGGTGAAGTTTCGCTAGAAGTTGAATATATAATTGGTATAACATAAAATGGATTGAATTGGGGTTTCCTCGGTACTGGTACGAATGGTCCAATCGAGATAGGAAGTTGATAGAACACAGAAAAGATTCTTTTAGGTTTTTACTCGTATTCCTCTCAAACTACGCTCGGTTAAAGAAAAAAAAGGAAGAAAGAGTTGAGGATATTGTCTCACCGCTTACGGTCTGTTTCAAGATATAATGTGGAATGCAAACTTTTACAGTAGTACAAGCAGAAACTTGGAACGCTTGTATTTATCATCAAGGGTTGATGAGAAACTATCCCAGTAAATCAGTAATGGGCCTATTTATAATTGCACGCTATAAACTGAAACGGACTATACATGATTAGATTCTTTCTGTTTCGCAGTATCTTTCTAACACCGAAAGAAATAAAAAGGACTTCGCTAAGTAGACTTCTGGAGTTTACCAAAAGGTTAGATATCTTCAGTGAACTTTACTATTGCAAGATCAGTTGCGATAGGCTTTGCTAATCGACATAGACGCATGAACTGGAACACCCACTCGGCGTAGTTGTTGTAATTGCAATTGCTTACTTTTATCTTTTATGCTGAATATCATCGGGTGTTTACGTACTCGCATCATTTATGATTGCGACTTCATGAGTCAGCATAGGTGATGCAGACGCAGAAATGTTTACACATAAAGTAATAATAAAAATATATTATATAACGTGCTGAAACACTTACTATTTTAAGACGTTTCTATGAAATCAAACTGGGTGGCATATATTAAATATTAAAATCACTAAATATATTTCCACACTTGTTTCAGTCGAAGGAGTACGGCGTGCGGAATAAATATTTTGTAAGGCTTAAAACGACCGTTCCACATCAACTGATATTATATTTGCAAAGTAATCCTTGTGACACTTTCAAATTTTCGTGTTAATACAATGGAAGAAACACCTAGATCAAATATTGTTCGCTGTATCGTTTTCCACGCATTGCAGAACAGTGCTTTATACTTTTTAGGTGGCGATCACACTTCCACCTACTGGTACACGTCAAATAGTTATCGCACTTTACACATTCAATTCTATGCCTTCGTATTGTAAATCCGGCATACTCGCTATTAGTTTTTCTAGTTTATTCGAAATATGCTATTTCCGAAATGTCCCTAAATGCTATATTTTCTATGTCTGTAGTGTGTGTGTGTACTGACAAGTACTCACAACGACCAGTCGAATAATACTGAACAAGCGTGCTTTGATACGGGCACTCGATTTTCCCTGCCGCGCGCTTTACCTCTTCGCGTTTTTCTCCGCATGGCACTGAAACTTGCTCCTCTTTGCCGAGACTAGTTATTATGCTGCATTTTTATTGTATTTACATTCAATGTTTGAAATAATATTTTTGATTATATGGAGTATTTTATGCGATGAATTTCTTTACAACTCCAAAAATACATTAATGTATATATGAATGATCTACAACTCCTCTAGGCCAGCTTCCCTTTTTTATTAAATCATATTCAGAATACGATGTTTCTTGAACGGGCATGCGTTGCAATTGTGAATCTTCAGCAAGAAATGTGCATAGCGGAATAACCCCTAGGCTAACATATCTACGTGATAAACTAATAATAGAACATAGTTTGACTGTTGTTAGCAGCCGGTATATTACGGGAACGTAGCGTCAGTTTATGGGGTTGTTCTCTCGCAGTCTACGATACAGAGTATATCGACTGCGTTCGCGAGATACGAACACAATGTTAAGTGGATTTCGTGCCTGGCGGTATTCTATAACTATATTAATAATTTGCGAACAATGGAGCATCGACGGGAGGCGCGCGAATTCTTACCAATTGTTTCTCCCGTTCGTATGGGGCGCCGTCCGGAGTTCCGCTCGCACTTTGCGACGGCGTAGGAAGAGCAGCACGGGAAAATTAGATACGGCGCGGCGCGCTTGGTACATACTGCCTTAACAATGCAGAACTGAATATGGAAACCGCAAGAATTAATTCGAAGGGAATGTCTGTTATCTGCATACCAACATAATAAAGGGAAATAATAGACGAAGTTATTTGTGTATGAATAAATATACATCGTAGATTATGCATTTCACAAATGTTGGTACGTGTAGCTGTTATACAGTATATCTCAAAAGTTTGATGTGAAATTCATCAATCGTTCATTGTTAACTAAAAGGTATACCAAGTTGTTGTTATATAGATTAATTGTGAAATCAATCGGACGTTACAGAAACAATTAAACACGAAATGAAATGATATAAGTTATGAGATTTTAATGTATAAACAGGTATGTAAGAATATTTTTAAAACACTATAAATTTCCAGATGATGTTACAATTAATTAAACAATTTACATATAGAATGAGATTAAAATGACAATTCCGTTTGTTTGCATTCGTATAAAGAATATTTAATTTATAAATGATTTATTTATTTCTTACTAACAGTGCAATAGACCACATTTCTTAGAAATGTTTGTAATTGTAAATTACAGTTCTAAATAAGCAAATTAATCTTTTTCGAAACTGAAGTTGTCGTCATCGCTATCACTGTGATTATTTATATTAATAATCAAACTTTTTGTCGTTTCATCAACTAATATTTCTTACTCTAAATGTTTATCTTAATGTTGACATGTTTACAAAGTTCTTACCAATCTTCCTGAGAAATTCTCGAAAATTATTCTTCCACTACTTTACGATCATTCTCTACCTTGCAACGACACTGTTTTTGACAGTAGTCTAGATCAACTCAATTGTATTAAACCGTAGTTATATGGTGGAAATCTCAAAACTGTGTGTTCATTGCGTTGTAGAACTTCGACGAATTTATACGTTATATATTGAATCTTCTAGAGTCCGATTAGCTGATATAGTTGTGGTTTTAACATTCTACTGTCAAAAGGAATATTTTTTAAGGCTAATCATTTCATGTTTCTTACTATCAATTCTTGGAGCATGATTTGTTTGTGTATTGTGAAACGGCGTATTATCAATTACAACAACGGAGATTATGGCTAAGTGCGGTATAAGCTTCTGTTCCATCCATTTGCCACAATTTTCTACGTTCATATCCGAATGGTAATCATCAAACTTTACGCCTGACCTAAAAATCAATAGCGCTTTAGGGATAACGCCCATATTGCTTCCTGCGTGCACTGTTATTAGTCTGGGTCCTTTAGATATGTTTTTCAAAAGACCTTTTGTATTTTCATCACTCCACATCATCTCTATCACTACTTTCTTATTATTCTGTGTATAAATTATCTTTTAAAATTCTTCTTAACAATGTGACAGATCCTTGCTATTTCAATTCATTGTGCATCTTTTAGCATAGAGCTGAAACCGTAACGCCTTGCTCGTCTGTTCTATAAAAATTATAGATCATATCTCACAGTGCTCGTATTTGATACTCCGGCAAACTTCTGACACCCTTTGTTCTTTGTCTCTTTTGAACAGGGCATCTAATTTTTTCATCGCTATTTTGCCCCCTCTTGAATAATTCTTTCTATTGTTCGTAGCGATATACCAGTTGCTTCATGAATGCATTCTTTTATTTCACTTAATGGCACTGATGTACTTCTGTGCTTATAAGAATAATTGTAAACATTAAAAACTACGAAGGTGGATCACTATGCTATATCACTTACCCCCTTACAATAAAACTACAGCGGCATTTTATTTTTCGACATAGCCGCCCTCTACACTAATGCGCTTGGTCCATCGGTGTTCTAACATCTCAACAGCCCTCTAGAAAAATTTTTGTTCGACCTCTGTAAACCACCTCTTTCCAGCTTGCACCACTTCATAATTACTGTAAAATTTTGCCTCACATAAGATTTCTTTCAATTTGGGGAATAGTCTGTAATCACTAGAGGCCGGATTCGGCGAATATGGTGGGTGCTGCACTATATTCACTAATTCAAAGCCTGTCTGGTGTATAGCAGCCATAGCAATACCAGATGTATGGCTGGGAGCATTATCCTGATGGAACAGCACACCGTGCCTTAACTTTTTTCGGTGTTTCTCTTTAATGCCGCCTTGCAATTTAGAAATCATTTGTGCGTAGTAGGCCCGTGTGCAAGTAGTCAGTCAGAATGATTTCCAGCATCCCAGAAAACGGATAGTTAAACCTTTCCAGCAGACGGCACGACCTTACTTTTGCTTGGAGCAGGAATACCGTGATTTTTTCACTCTTTACTTTGCACTTTGGTCTCGGGATCATGGAGGTACCCTCATGTGTCATCCACGGTCACATACTGGCTAAGACAGTTCTCTTTGTTTGCTTGGTACCTTTCCAAAAGAAGCTTACAAATAAACACCCGATTTCTTTCTTAATCAATAGTTAACAGTCCCAGCACCCATCTTGCACTAATTTTCTATGTTTAGTCAGCATGTTGTGCACCACATGATATGATAAGTGAGTATCTTCCACAATGTCCCTGATGCGTACTCGTCGGTCTTGCAGTACGATATCGTGTACCCTTTTAATATTTTTGTCTGTTGTTACCGTTATTCGAGGACCACCGGCATGCTGGTTTTCAGAGGATGTTCTTGCACATTAAAATCGTGGCACATAGCGTTTGACTATATCAAAAGAAACTGCGAACTCACCAACAGTTGCCATAATGTCTTTATGAATTTGAATTAGCGTTATGCGCTTTTTATGGAGCTATCCTATTACGGCTTTTTGTTCTACAGGATCCACTTTTATGAACAATCACGAGACACAATCCAAGAATTAGCCACAATACAACACTTTGAGATACAAACTTGATATTATGTAGACGTGATCTAGAAATGTCAGCTAACCAAATGTCAAAAGTATTATCCAAACAATCAATTAGAAGTAGGTGAGGGGTGAGGTATGAGGATCAGTCCTCGTACTTTTTGCGAGCGTGTATAACTTTATGATCCGCTAGCAACAAGATTATGATCCGGCACTGACAAATATACTCTGTCTATTACTTCAGTAATTGGGTTTGCGTGTTTTTAAAAACAACTACAGCGCATCCCCACTGCTCACTACAGTACGTTTGGATGGATCACTTCAACTTATTTCGAAAATGAAGTCAATGCCATGGCATTATAGGCAATAAAGTAAATGCAAAATAAACCAAGGAAAGTAAATATTTCTTAATAATAAAACTGATAAAGGAATTGTTTTCGTTCAGGTTCAAAAGTATTTTGTATGAAATAAGGTTAATTTAATTATAATTTAAAATATTTCATACCTTTGCATACCGTAAATGTGATAATTCTTCTGGAATTATGTAAATAAAAAAACATCAACAATACCAAATGACGATCGATACCTTTGGTAAAAACCAAAACGCACTATTTCAATACAGTTCAACAATAGTTTTTTAGGTTTTACATAAAAGCCCAAAGTCCGAACGGAAACTCATTTATAAAGCGCAAGTTTTAACATAAATTATATTCCGTTTTCTGACTGACGCGTTCGTTTTAATATTAATAAGACGCAACAGAGGGTAATTTCGAAGTCTTTCGAGCGACACATCGACCGAGAAAGGTTGTTTCACGCCGTGTAACCTCCCGCATCTACATGCCGTATGGATGCGAAAACCAAGAAAAAAAGAGGAAAACAAGGACTTCGGTGAGGTGAACGTCGATTTTCTTGGCGTGCTCGTTCACGACACGTCCGCGCACAGATCGCGTTCAGTCGGGTTTAGAGAACATTCACCTTGCGTAGCGTCTTAATTATGTAAATGATTTTCTTTTCAGGAGACGAGTGAAAGCCGTTTCTCCGGTAGATCGAGACAAGCCCAGTCGCCAGGTAGATGGGAATAGGAAAGTAGATAGGTAAAGGTATCTACCTCTACATTTACTTAAGCGAATTAATAGAAGCAAATCCGGATACGCGGCAACGTTGCGGGTAAATATTTAATTAAGCCGAATATCAGACGGTAATATTTTAACGGGAGGATGCGGTGAGGAGCGTTTTGCTTTAATAAATAAAGTTTTCCAGATGCCGGGTGTGGTCGTTATTGTTTTTTCCTTAAGGAAAAATTGCTAGTTGGTAATAATTTACTGCTGACCAATAATACAGCAGCTCAAGTGATGACTCCGCCAGATGTCTGTCGATGGAAATCCTATTGGGTTTAATCTTTACTTCGTGGAAAGACAAACTATCTCCATGTTCCTTGAGCTCAGGATCATTTATATTTAGATAGGACTTTCCCCAAAATGAAAACGATTAGCAACAATATCTGACTTAAGATGCAAGTGCAGATACTTGTTCTACTCGGCTTGCTCGTATTTCAAGACTTTGTATCTCGGTATAGGGATTAAAATTTCGCATTTCATGGCACAGCTACAGCATTGTTCAATTTTCCAAAAAAAATATTTACAATAAATTACAAAGTTTTCATTATCGAATCCTACTTCAGAAGTGGTATAAATAAGAAATTGGAGAATGATCGCACTCTTTACAGCCATGCATAGATTAATTGCGGGCAGAATTTCTAAATTTTTCTGTAACATGACAGTTTGCGGCAAGTTATTTAAGAATCGGTGGCTAACTTTCGTGAAACATGGTCTGTGTCCCGATAACCAGGTAGTGGTAGACCATCAAAACGGACTGATGAAAATATAGCAGATGTCGAGGAACGAATAACTCAATTACCTAAGAAATTTGATCGCAAGCGGCAGTTTCTTATGGGACGTAGCAGGAAAACCTTCAAAAAGATCTACAAAAATTTCAATACAAGCTTCACCCCAAGCGACAGGTAGTAGACTTTCCACGGCAATTTCCCGATTCGTCAATTATGGATTATTTTATATACCCACACCTACAAAATAGAATATTTACAAATGGACGAACTTACTGAAACTGTCCGAAATGTCTGCGAGGAAATTACACCACATAATTTAAGAAATGCCTTCAATATGATGAAACGAAGGGTGTCGTTATCTATAGACAGTGAATAAGCTCACTTTGATCATTTAATGTAAGCATTCTTTATTATTATTAAACTTTTTCCAACGTATGCATCTGAAAACTGGACACTGCGGAACAGAAGAAAGATGAAGTAAAGATAAATGCAATAGAAATGAAACATCTGGGAAGAATAGCGGTGGATACAAAATGGGATAGAATGAAAAATGAAGATATTAGAAAAATAATAAAGCAAGAATCAATAATAAAAAAATAAGGAAGAAGCAATTAAATTGGTATGGACATATAGTCAGAATGAAGATTGAATTACAAGAAAAATAATGGAGACAGGATACCCAAAAAGAAAACAAGAGAACGACCTAGAAGGGAATGGAAGGACTAGATAAGAGAAATTGGTAGAAGAAAGCGAAGAAACTCGGAAAAAATGAAAGCAATGGCAAGATATAGAGGAGAATTGAAAAACGGGTACGGAAGGAACCGGAATCCCCGTCTGACACCTGGAAAAGGTGTAAGGATATGAGAAGTAGAAGAATATTTTTCCAACTGAGACGTTTGTGTGTAGTTATTCAAAACTTAATCTGACAACCGCATGTCAACGATGTAACGTAAATTAAACCACCTACACCTAAGCGATGTCACTAATGCCACAGAATAAGTTCTTTCCATGTATTTAAAGTTATTCTACCAATTTAAGTTTAGAGAAGTACAAAAGATTCGCATAATACAAAGGAATATTAACAGAATTATATAGTTTTGAAATTTAATGTTATTGGAAGTGTATGCAAACCTGTATTACTAAAGGTAATATCAAACAGTATTAGGGAAAACGCAAGATTCATTGGACTAGAAGTGTTTCTGTTGCCCCAATTTGGATAAGTGGATTGCCGCTGCCATTCCTCACCTGCTTAATATGTATCCCCACGCTTGGCTAGCTCTAAATAATCGTATAGCATGGAAGAAGTATTTCCCTTTCCTGCTAGAGAAAAGCAGGAAAATGCTATTGCCTCTTGGTGCCTTAAATGATTTAAACGTTCCAATTGCCCAGTCAAATGGGTTGTAAGTGATAATATTTCTGCATGCAATCCAGTCATCCTTAGGGTATTATGTGGACAGTAGAAGATAATCGACTTGGTGTTATGACTAAACATACTGCACCTTGACACATTGATAATTAAATTAATAACGAGGTTTGAAAATATTTACTTGATATTGTATGTTAATTCAGTTAGCTAGAGTATTTAACTTGGTATACCATTTGTTATCATCAGCAAACACGATTTATTACAATGAAGTTCAAATCAGAAATCGTGAAATGTAGAACAACAGTTCGTCGAAGTCAAGCGAGGTGGATTCGAATTAATCGCTCTTATCTTAATCCATATATGTAATAGTTTTATATCTTACCTATGGAGTATTGTGTAAACATTTTAAATCATAGGCAATATCGAATGAAAAATTGAAAGAAAATCGTCTCATTTGAGTATCTCAAGAATTGTTCACTTACCTTTTTCGAATGACGATTGCAAGGACTGTGTGGATGTACAATTCACAGGTCGGTAACAGTCGGTAACACGGTTGACAATGGGAGCCCACGTGCTCTCGAAACGCTGCGTTCCGGATAATTAATTAATTTCTGTGAGTGGAGTTTACTGCTATACCTGTGAATTACCTTTTTCGCTTTTTTTTTGCTTTGAAAAGAGAGGTATTTTATTTTATAAAACATATATATATATATATATATATACATATAATTTTTCACTCAACTATAAACAAACGCAATCACTCTTGCCTCATTCCAGGTTGTTCTCTTACGTTCTGAAATTTTTCAATTGTACTGTCCAGGGTATCCTTCGGTCTACCACATTTTCTTCTTGTACTAATTCTGGCTTCCCATATTTTCTCTATAATTTTTAGGCCATTCATTCTCTGCAGATGTCCCCAGCAGCTCAACTGTCTCTGCTCAATGAACTCGAGGACAGAGATCCTTTGTTATTTGTCCACTCCTTATTTTATCTAATTTGATTACTTCCTGTACACGTCTAAGATATTTCGTTTCGGTGGCTTGAATCCTTTCAATTTTCTTGTTAGTGTTTATCTTTCATATCCGTACATTAGTATCGGTCTAACGATGGCTTTATATACATGGAGAACAAATAGAGGACTGAATATGGAAGAAAAATTACTAACTAAATGCTACTTTCTTTCTAAATAATACTGAAGTTATACATATATCTTTTGATGTAGATCAAAATTTTGGGTTTAGGAACAGTTAACAATACTTCTAGTGTTAAAGAACGTTTTCAACCGAGCCTGTATTTGTTATAATAAGCAAGATCTCCATGCTGGAAATGTCTTCTGTAACATCCTGTATACAAAATATCCAGAAATAAAATTACGGCTGCAGGTATCCTCACACCCAAAGATGACGTGAGTAGAGTTTGAAAAAGTTTGAAAACAGAACCTTCGACCAATGATTTCCGGGTAAGTTAAACTTTAATGTAGTATAACGCGACAGAGGTGAAACAACATGCCGCTAGCAGCTATCACATACCAATATAATTGTTCACAGGAGAGGAAGAATAAATATTGATTTAGTCACCAACAATACACGATGTCCACATGTAAACAAAGTCCGTTTACAAACATGTATTGTGCGTATAAGCTCTTCATCCATAGTGAGATCCTCCTGGGGCTGTAGGTGTTCAGCGAATGCGGTATTGACTGCTTTACTGGTTTCTATGCAACTTCATATCGATTGATAACAGCGTCATGCTAGATGGTAATATACAAGTTTATTGCTGTAATCTAATAATTTCCTAGCCAAATAAGAAATGTTATTCTTTGGTAATTAATTAGTGTTATTAACTTGTCATTGGTTGCTATTGATTACTGCACCTTAACATTACATATGGATATAGTAGATATGTACATATGGATTACTCTAGAAGAAATATATGTGTTACGTTTTCGTAGATAAAAATATTATACTATGCAAAATTAGAGTCATTATATTTTTGTAATGTGCTGAAGCATTGCTGGTAACTAGAGACCGGATTATATGCAAAGTGCAAAAATTTTATTTTATTTATTTATTTTATTTTACGTCTATTTGTAGATGTCTTACACTGATTAAAGTTAGTTAACGCTAATTAACTTTAATCAGTGTAATACATCTACATATAGACGTAAAATATAATAAATAAATTGAATTAAATTTTTGCACTTTGCATATAATCCGGTCCCTACTAATAACTAATTAAAAGAAATAATAACTCCGGTATCCTTAGTATATTCACGAGGAACTAATCTTAATACAAAAGTAGTTGCTTATTGTTAAAAAGTCTTTAACACCTAACTGGTTCTTCATAGAAAGTTAAAATTTTATATATTTTCTTATTTGATAATTGCCTCAATATTTTTGTTACCTTCCAATTAAATTAATTACTTAGTTTCCACTTATAACTTACTATGTCTAATATGTCGCTTGCGAAAAATCTTATTCCCTTTATTTTTGGTTTTGTTCAAGGCAAATCGACAGGAATGCTAATCCAATTCCATTTGTATTTCTATATTCCAACCTTTACATTGTTAATTATTATCTTTCTATCATCGAAGTCTTATCGATATCGATTTGGGTACATACGTCTATTTCCAAATTCTTTATATTGTCCACTGATAGCTTAAAAGAATAAAAGAATATAACACACTAATACTATATATTCTTTTGTCTTTTTTTTATTGCGTTTTAGTAAACTTCTTTTAATAATAATAATTTGGGTTATCAAATATGCGAATTGATTTAACGCACAGTATTAATTAATCTGCTTATATACACGTTTTAAGTCTTAAGACTATAGATCTAAATAATTCTATGGTAGGTAACAATATTTTATCGATTAAGTATTACATATTTGTCATTAGTTTAGTCGATAGGAGTTTTATTTGAATAAGCACACATAAAATATTATTCCTGCTATCAGTTTAATTTAAAAATTGGTTCTAGCACTTACAATCTCATAATCATGAAATTAGAACATCATCGCTGATGGTCTACTTCCTGAGGTCGAAGTACTATATGGTACATGCTTTACAACTCAATTGGCTAAATAGTATCATCGGTATGTTGAACTCGATTGTAATATTATAGAGGCACTGGCTTAAATACTCGACGTTGCCCGGGTACGACCTGTTTTGCTGCTTCAATAGTAATGACAGCAATATATAATTATACATGATATTCAGGTTGCTATTTCCAACATCCCTTTGAGTTTTACAATACAATGAGGGAGTTCATCATGATGCAGAGATTGCTGAAGTAAAGAATAATACAGAATATAGTGTACATTAAAAGAATTTTGTTTAAACCCCATGTGAAATATTAATTTTTACTAGTATTTCAACGCATCTATGACTTGGATACTTATTGATTATTTTTTGAAGTACTTATTTTTGATTATAAGACACATTTCTTAAGACGATAAAATACACAGAACTTTTTGTATATCATTACCGTGTACACAGGTTAATTGTAAATCGTTTATATATTATTCTTCAAATATACATTGCTTTAATTGGTTGTACACAGTAAAAATTTGATTTAGTACTATAACAGGCACATCAAGAGCCTCGTAGGGCTGAACCTAAGCTTCATGACTTTCAGGAGAAAAATTGCTTTAGAAAATTAAGAGCGCTTTTAAAAAACATTACTGCTTCATTAAGAATACCATTACATTTATTCCTCTCTTAGTATGGTTGAACTGCCTTCATTTATTTTTTCTCTCTAGGAGAGTTTTGAGTTGGCTACTTCTGATCTACACAATTATAATAATGATATTCACGTAATTGGCCGTAAACCTCTGGAAAAGAGATCAGAGGGAATTTCAAAATTTTGTAATAGCATTTAGAAAAAGATTCAAAGTTCCAATTGATCCTATGAAAATAACTTGCTTCACCACATTGTAAAGTTTGTATGAATATACCTTACCTAACCCCTTACCCAATTGGGTTTGATTACTTGTAAGCAGTACAGTGGTACTCAACATCAACAATGAAAAGGAGTATATTTTTTAATGTTAAACATTTATTTCCACAATAAATCCTTTTTTTCTGTTGAAATTAGAGCACCTACAAGGGATGCATTTATTGATCGCAAGATAGGTTCATCTAGAAAAAAGAACGTATGTTGCTTGTGTTTTATTAATAATTCAAATATGTATAAAAAAATTATTATAATCCAATATTCTTCAACCAAACATATATGTCATGTCAAGCTGTACTGTTGCGCTATTATATACTCTCCAAAGAAAAAAATTAGTGCGCCATTTTTGAATAAATTTCAATTATAAAGCGAGTATTTTGAACTTAAATGATAGTTAGTCAATCAGTGACACAAAGTTGTAATAATCAAGAAGGTCTAATATATTCGAAATACATATGTACATATGTAATTATCCGATAAATCACACTTTAAAACAAAAATTTTAATACTTTGCTATTTTATTAATTTATGTTCTAAAAGGGTAATAATAAATGTTATTATATGTACATAAGATCTGTTACATTTAGCAAATATGTATGTAATATTACAGCAAATGTAGGTATGTTTTGATTATAATTCCTCTCCAGAATCTGAACCATTGGAAGATACAAAAAGTTCTTATTGTTCTTGAGCTAGTTGCTTTCCCGTACTGTTTTAATATGTTTTCACTCTGTTTGTTACAACTCAAAGTAGTTTCAGTAAACACTTCGATCCACATTTCGTAAGGCAACTTTTCTTTTGACTATGCTCCAAACCAAATCACTCCGGTTAAGATTACATTGGCATGGCGGTAACCTCAATACTCTGTGCTTCGTAGCGTTTGCATAATTATTGATTTCATATTCATGTAGTGGTTTGTTTCACCTGACTATCTCAGGTAACCCACATTACTCGTATAATACTTCCAGATGATTTCTTAATATAAAATAGTATAATACCTGCCTTCTTGAATAAGGAAAATAATAAAATTTGTTGGTACATTAGGGGTCAACTATGTGTTAAACCATTTTGAAAAATTTTCATAATTTATTTCATCGTTGTAGTTCCAACCCTCTGTTTTCGATTTAAATAATAACACCGCTCCATTAATAAAACGCATTTCAATATCGCCTTTTTCAACACTCCTTTTTCCACTAAACTTTGCCAGTATTTGTAAATGTAATTTTTAATCACATAACTTTCATCAAGATACAATATTATTAAAACATAGATTAAAACTATACCAAGCTATGAAACATACAATATAAAATGAAGTTCAGCGGCAGAGCCAGACAAGACGTTGGTAAATTAGTTCGCATATTTTGGGCCCATCAAATTTCCTTGATCGCACTATACTTGTGTGAAAAGATATTGAGCTCGTCTCCATGATCATTTAACCAAATAATATTAATACGTAGGCTTCCACGGCCAAAGTTAGTAATAAACGAACTACTTCCGGAATTGGACCGTGCTATGATAAGATATATATAAAAAGAAAAATAAGAGTAAGAGGAGAAAGAAAAATAAGAGTAAGAGGAGAAAGAAAAATAAGAAGAAAGAGAGATAAAAAGAAAAAGAAAAAATGATAAGGGGTCGGGAGACATGAAATAGAAAAAAAGGTGAAAAGAATAAGAGAAAGAAATAGAGACAGAAGGGGGAGGATACGAGAGAAAAAGGAAAAAAGGAAAAAGAAAGAGACCAAAAGAGAAAGGTGGGATCTCGACGCTTCGCCTCCGTCGTCGGAGGCTTCTTCAGGAGAATAGGGAAACCAAAGTGGCACGGTAACTCGACGTGTAAACCACGCTAGAGGCGAAGCCACTTTGGCAGAAGGTTACGGTGACTCGGCGTGTTGACCTTCAGAAGGTTCTCGCCTCTACAATATATTAGTAAAAGTTACGTACACACTATAACTAGAAGATGTACTTGCTGTAGAGCTATCAAGGAATCCATGTTCTTGTATATCTGGAAGCGATAAATTCACTACTGACTGCATTACAGCAAATTTATTACAATTTAGCAGTAGGAATAAAAATATGAGGTAAAAGCGTAGCTAATAAGTAATTCATGGTTACTACTAAAATTTAAAAAAACATTACTAGAATTATAGATTGAATACAAATATTTTTTAATACTGTTGCAATTACCTGGTAACTTCAGTGTGGCTATGACTGTCCGAGGATGTCACAGGTTTCTGCACTGCGCACAGTATCTGGTACTGGGTATCATCATTTTATGCGGAACATTGTTAGAGGAATAACAATTGACAATATATGAAGAAGAAATTAGATTCTAATTAACTAAAGAAATAAACACCACTAACAGAACAAAACTCCAGAGCAACAAAACAAGAGAAACAAAAAGAATATGGCTTACGCACTGACTCTAAAACTAAATAGTAAATAAACTAAAGCGCCGCTTGTCTCCAGAAAGTAAACTAAAACTTTTATCATTATCTTTATGGTTCTCTCGTGGTCGCCATGTATCCATGTACTTGGATCAAGAGTTCGGTCATATTCTTACGCTTATTTGTCACTGGCTGTGACTTGTTTTTTGTATTATACAAAAATGTTTCTGTGAAGTATCCTGAATACTCTGTTATCTATGAATGAAGAATTATACACATACGAGGGCGACCTGAAATGTTTCCTGAGACGACAAGATAAACACGGTATTAATGTGGTTTTTTATTTTCCGAAGTAGTCTCTTCGAAAATCAATACATTCTTTCGAACGGTGCTCCAGTCTCTTCAAGCCGGAAAAGTAGGATGTTTCGAGCTCTGCAAAATAGTTATCTGTAGCAGCGATGATCTCCTCATTTGAGGCAAATCTCTTTCCTCCCAGTTATATTTTCAGGTTTGAGAATAGGAAAGACTCTCTATGGGCTAGGCCCGGTGAATATAGAGGATGAGAGGCTAATTCTTAGCGCGTTCTTAGCGCGGTGCATTGTCGTGGTTGAAAAGCACTCTTGTCCGCCCCTTCAATACTGCATCGAACCGGGTTAATAAATCGCTGTAGAATGGCTCCGTAATCGTGCTTCCCTTCTCCAGAGCGTCGATGAGGATCACACCCCTAAAAATTGATCGCCATGACCTTTCCGGCCGATGAAATGGTCTTTGGTTTCTTCGGACCCGATTCGCTCGAAAAAATCCACTGTTTCGATTGTTCATTGGTCTGCGGTATGTAATGGTGGATCCAAATCTCATCCACGGTTATGAAACGCATGAAGAAATCCCTTGGATTGCGTTGGATCCTGGCCAGACACTTCCGAAACGGTCACCCGATTTTTTTTTTGTTCCTATGTGAACAAACGCGGTACCCATTGTGCCGAAAGCTTCCTCATACCCAAAACTTCGTGTAGTATATGACAAACACGTTCTTCTGAGATGCCTGTTGTCTCTGCTATCTCTTTCTGCTTCAATCAGCGATCGGTTAACACGACATTATGAATAATTTCATCATTGGTACCCGTATTTTGTGCGTCCACTGTGTGGTTCGCCTCTTGTGCTTGTGCGGTCACGTTTGAACTGGCTCACCCAGAAGCTGATGATCGAAAATAATGGAGTACATCCGTCATGAACCTCTAGCAAAATATTTCGAAATTACGTGGACGTTTTCCCAGCCACCCAGAAGTGTTTTATCGCTGCACGAAATTCGATTTTATCCATGTCTGCGAAGCCACCTGGTTTACTACACGGAACACACTCTTAATCAACAACTATTGAGAGTAGACGTCTGAAATTTTGACGGTTACCATAAAAAAGGTTGCGCTTGCCGACCAATGAATCCACTTCATATTTCAGTTCGTTCTCGTATATTCATGTAAAGAAATTTGGTCACACATGAAATGTTTTCCTGGAAAAAAAGATCGCTATTTTTGTAACTTTAAAAGAAGAAAGTAATTGACTTCAGGCAAAACAAATTTCGAGATGTTTTTCTTATGAAGGAAAGTGTAAATATATTTGGCATGCAATTTATTTGCGTTAAGGCACTTTATCGAAGAAAATTTTCTTCCTTGATAAACGAGTGTTTTTGCCAGTGTACTCAGACAGAAGCAGCTATTAAAAGGTATCAGCTGCAAAGTGGAAACTGGAAGTTATAGATAGTACTAACTTTGCCTGACAATTACCACGCCCTATGCAATCGAAACTGCATGTAAATTACAATTGATTATCCGCTACAAATCTAAATAACCGCAGAAACACAATTGACTAAAATGATTTAATTCGGGTGTCTGAAACATACCAACTCGCAACATGAAGAAGCTTTCCAAAGTACAGCGCTCGGTTAGTTTTTGACGGACGTGAGGCTACTGGCGCGGTCAAACTTTTAATTTAGTCCGGACACCTCCGGTGTGCTGTCGTTATAGCCGTTGTTACATGGCGGACTTTCATGAATGCGTAATAAAGTTATAATTAATTTTTTCTTTCGACTTAAGCAGATTGCGTTTTGTCGGCGGCGACGGTACAGGCGTTGTTACCCTTTTTTATTTGCAAATAGGATTGTTTCGCGCGAACGGTAACCTCGTACGGACACGCTCTTTCGTAAAAAAGTAAGTGGTACGAACGTGTTTTATTCGCAATGAAAATTCATATTTCGCAGAGTGGCTTTTTCATATACATGTATAAACAGATCATTATTAAGTTTCTTTTTGCATTCCGTTTAATTTCCTGACCAACACGATAAAAGTTAATATTATATTTTATGCCTATAGCAAGGCAAATATGCGATTTAGGGACAAACGTGTGATATATTAATTATTATTTAATGTCAATACCTTTTATGAGATTTAAGAATTTCAATAGACACTCAAGACACTCACTTCGTAAGCGAACTACTTCTGGAATTTGAGCGTGTCATGATGAGATACAAAAAATGAAATAAGAGTAAGAGAAAAAAGAAAATACAAAAAAGAGAAAGAAAGCAGGCAAAAAATTAAAAAAAGGAGCTGAAAAAAGAAAATGTGAAATAAAGAGTAACAAAAGGAAAGAGAGAAGGGAGACAGAGAAAGGAAAAGAAAGAAACAAAAAGAGAAAGGTGGTATCTCTTTCCTTTTCTCTCCTTTCCTTTTTCTTTCTTTCTTTTCGTTTCTCTGGCTCCCTTCTCTCTTTCCTTCTCTTACTCTTTATTTCACCTTTCCTTTCTCTGTCCCCTTTTTTCATTTTCTTCCTTGTTTCTTTCCTTTCCCTTTTATTGTTATCTTTTATTTTTTCCTCTTACACTTGTTTCATTCTTTTATATCTCATCATGACGCGCTCCAATTCCGGAAGTAGTTCGCCTATAAATGACTCTGGCCGTGGAAGCCTACGTATTCACTCAAGTACTTTAATTAATGTTGTGAATGATTGAAATTTACAAGGAAAGGTTCCCAAGTGTTAAATCCAGACCTTAAGGAAACTTAATAGATAAGTAGAGTATGTTGGGACATGAAAATATTTTTTTTTGTTTGTGCCCTTTGAAAATTCGGAGATTTTCAATTTTCTTGATTTAATTGTTGAACGGAAATTGATAGAACAAAAATTTAAATGGAAATATTGTGCCTTACCGAAACGTCTTTAAGCACACGTGAATGTTGTATATACAGAGTGTTGCATTTAAGCGCCAACCCCTTATGCTAGAACTGATTATAATAATATGGAAAGGAAATTAAATCAAGTTGTTCATCTTTAACATCTCTTATCGATCTTAAAGCATTTTCAGTTATATATGCGCGTTATATATAAACCAAATATTTACGAACTACGTGCCAGTATTTGAAAACTTATAATTAAGGTACCATTGTCTTCTAATATCAATTTTAGGGATACACAATTTTATGATATTGATGGTATTTGTTTGATTTTAGATATTTTCATAATATACCACAAAATTTGTTTTTTGTTAAGATGTAGAAAAACAAATACATAATAGAGATAACGTTGTGGTTTTATAATACAATACTTATCTACCTACTCGACGAATTCAAAAACAAGCACAAATCGTATATAAAGACTGTGTTACAGATGTATCTAACAGAGTCCTATCTATCCAAACCAAAATTGTAAAATACCATTCATACACGAAACCAATGTTATTAAGTTATTAATGGAGGCGTTTAATATTGCTGAAGACAGACAAACCCCTGAAAATCGACACGCAGTAGAAATGCACAGGGAATATCCAATTCCTTAAGAAGATCTAAAAGAATATTTGCAGAGGAATCGCGACCTTGTACATCAGAAGAAGGTGGCATTTTAGATATGAACTGTAAGAAGACGCTGTTAATTGTTGGAAGAATGGGAAAAAGAAGCGACTCTCCGTAGAGTCGGTGCAAAAGAAATTTGGAAAGGTAAACTCTCTACGACAACTGTATCGATAGGAGACATGTCTAGAAAAACGCAGAACGCAGAGAGAGAAATTAACAGCAATACGTGATACAAAAATATGCAGAAATGAATGAGTACCATTATACAGGATATTGATATACGAAAATGGGCATTAGAAGCTAACGAAGGTATTAAACTATAAAACTTCAAAGCTTGAAAGAAGTGGACACTGAATTTCAAAAGGACATATGGAATTGTTTCGCACCAAATCATTAAATTTATCTGTCACTCATATGGAACAGATACTCTGTAATTAGAAAAGGTTGCTACTGATTTTATTAGTGAAATTAAGGCAGTAGTCCAGAGTTATGTTGCCAAGCATGTATGAAATGGAAATGAAAGCGACCTCAACTTGGAGATACATTCTGGTCGTTCACTAGTATTCCAAGAAAATGAAGAAAGTTGAAACAAATTTTTTAATTAATCTTATGCTTGAACATTTTACAGTGATATCAGTTATAATAATTTGTTCATTACTTCACATCTGGGTGTATGTAATAACTTATTATTTTTTATGTCTAAGTTCGATCGTGGAATGTACCCTATGCTGATCCCTAGCTATTAATACTTAGTTTGTGAAAATAAATATAGATTATCATCATCTACTGCACTTAGGTACAAGAAAAAACAAGATTTTTTGTTCTTCATCATAAATTTCAACTCCAACTGTGCACATATTCTTTAAAGTACAATCTTTGCCGTATAAAATTTATTCAGCCGAACGTAATTGTAACAATTGCGACTCGAAATCTACTTTACATGTGCACCTTTGCATCTGTAACACGGTTGCAGTTCTAAGATGAAAAGACGTTTTCATTCGTGTTACGTGGAAAGTTTATTGCAAGCGTAGAAAAGAAGTTCGAATTCATGAATCCTTGATAGGACATCGCCATTCCCGCTGCATATTGTTACTTGCATTTATTCGTTATTTAACGCCGTAGAAAGAGAATTAGAGCTTCTTCCGATGTAATAAACAAGCAAAGAATATAAATACGAAAAGCATGAAACGAGGTGAAGTCTAAACAAGAAGCTTCAACGATCGTGTTAAGTTATTCGGTTAACAATTCCAAAATAATGTTTATGGTTTTGCAGTAGCAGACTTCAATATTCCGCAATAATTTAATAATTCGAAATAATATGGTTACCAGTGAAAAATGTTCTTTGAAAAATATGTTCGGATGTCAATAAAACCTTTTAGAACGGAGTGTAGATAATCGCGAATATGAAGATTGTAAAACCAAGTAGGTTATTAGGAAATACATTTCAAGTGCCTTTTATTTGCTTAAATGAAAATTTTCTCTTAGCCGGCTAGAGTTTTCCGGAAAATGAGACTGCTACTTCACGAAGTGAATTGGAATTGTTAGTAGATTGTTAAGTTAAAGTGGACTCTCAAATGGTACCCGCTGCAATAAAGGGAAATTATAGAGATTCTTCATTGCTAAGAGCACATGGACTGTTCCGTAGTAACCTACTTTATTACTTTTTAAGTTGAGATAATATGCTGAATTTAATGTTTAATTTAAAAAAGAATATTTACTAAGAAATAACTACCAAGTAATATCAGGCTGTGTACTATAATATAAAATGCCTTACATAGAACATAACTCTTTTTTTTATATTAAAGTGATGATTGTTTAATTTGAGATCACTGGCTCAAATATGACTGTGAAGTAGAAAATGTTATAAGTACATAGTTTACTGTTAAAAGTAGGGATATATTTATATCAGAAACCAGTAGAAATATGGCAGAAGATACTCCGTGCACTTGTGTAAAGAAATACTAAGACAGTAGAGTAATAAGGAAGAATATGACCCTCTTTTCCTCACTTACATCAAACGACCGAGAGCACTCAGAACCTGCCTTGATTTTACTTGCTAGTCGTGTACATTCCTCTAATAGTGGAAAGTCAGTAAGTAGGTCACAAAAAGCAACTATAAAAATAATTAGAGAAATAGTTGGCCAAGAACAAGTTTTATTTCTCAACAAAGTCTCCATCTACATTAATACACTTATTCCATGGCTCTATCAATGCCTCAATGGCTGCCGCATAAAAGTGTTTGGGTTGCCATCTGAGCCACGTGCCTCTTGTTGAATATCGTTAACTCGAAATGTTTACCGTCAAGATGCTTTTTGAGTGGACCAAGCAGATGTTGGTTGGTTAGGGCTAGATCGGGACTGTAAGCCCACCAAAAGTTCCCACCCTAATTCTGCAATTCCCGCCTGGGTCAAGTGGGCCTGTCATGCAGCAATATTCTTCTCCACAGTATGTCAATAAAACTCTACAGTATGAATCAGCACTCACATTCCCGTTTCTATTCTGGCAATGGGCTAGGAGCACTCCTTGAAAATCCCAGAACACAAGCATTGTAAGGATAACCTTACCAGTTGAGGGCAGTACCCTGAATTGCTTTGTTGACGGTGAAGAAGGATGTTTCCATTACATTGAAGCATGCTTTGTTTCGGGTTGGTAGTGGTGCGCCCATGACTCATCACCACTAATAATTATGTTAAGCATTCCCCCTGCGTACCGAGAGAAGTGTTGCAAGGACAATGCCATTCAAATCCTCCTGTGTTTCTCAATCAGTTGTCTAGGTACCCACAGTGAGCAAACTTTTTGAAAATTCAAGCGATCGTGCCGCAGTTCGTAGTCTAAACCACGAGAACATTCTAGTATGGTTGCTACGCTATATATTGTTACCCACTTGTCAGTTCGAATCATTTCCTTCACTCTCAATCTGAATGGGGTAGCCACTTCGCTGATCGTCAACAGCTTTTGAGCGCCTTTGAGTGAATTTCTCAGTTCAGCTATACACGACTTTACGCAATAAACACTTTTCACCGTAAATAGGAAATATTTCCTTGTGGATATAAGAAAACAACTGTCACATGGGTATCATAAAGCTGGATTGTGTTGACACTTAGTGACAGTGGTGAAATAGATCACTGTAATTTTGAGCATTCCCACAGCAGTTTGTGACTTATTTAATGACTTTCCCTTGCATTGGTTTTATTAGCTACTATTATTCGATTTAAGAACAGTTCTTCCGTATGTCAGTTGCAGTATGTTTCGGGTGTTTCTTCTTTAGTAAAAGGTTTCACCTGTATGCTCATTGCAGTATGCAAGGTTATTCACGACAATTTTAGTTTTGGTAGGCGATAGTTTAGATACTAATATATTTATACGTAATTCTCTCATTAAGACAACTTCTTTTTTTTTTTGATATCAACGATATTTTACACGCACGCGTCTTGAAGACACTGGCTTGCTGATATAATTTGGCGGCTGTAATGATAATCTTGAACATAGTAATTGATATTTCTTAATACATATTTTAATATGTTTTGTGATGGAAAGTCTCAGGCTCTTATATTGCCCTGTGGATTCTTCGATTTAAATTTTCTTTAAAGTACATGTATACTAAATTAAATAACTAATGTAGCCAAATGGAAAGTTATAACATATATATATATTAACAAAATATGTACCTAGATTGCTTTTTAACAATGGTCCTATAACAATCCATGTCTAGCTAATTTATATATGTATATATGTATATAAATATGAAGTATAAATTATAATAGAGAAATAATGAATTCGGACGAATCTTTACAATTTCATGTCCTTTGTATTTTAAAAGTACTTGTTACGTTCTCCTGGTTTGAAGAACAGCGCCGCTGTAGCCTGCTCGTAAATTCCTGAATTACTTGACCAATACTTACTTATAGAGTATGTTCGCTTATTTACTAAAGGAAAGGTTGTACAGTGAAACTCAATGCGCATGCGCAAAAAAATATATTTAAAAATAAAATGTGTACACGGTTTCCACTCTTGCCTATGTACATGTACGATGTACGTAAGATATATATATATTTGCAATAATTGCAGTTATTCGAGCTCTCTTATACATGTAATGTACATTAGCATGTGTATATGTATTTTCATTGGTAGCAACATAAAGTAATGCCTCAGCATGTACGTTGCAAAGCTATGTCTTAATTCTGTTTAAAAGGTTAAACTCTTATATGCTTCCGTTGAAGCTTTGTTAGAGGCATGTACTAATGCCTCTATCTGTTTGCATGCACCACTACCTTTTATAGGAGCCAACCCTATTTATTTCGTAAATTTATAAGCGCACCTCGGTGCTATGCTTATTTATATGTCCCTTTCCGGGAGCCTAATATACTTTCCTTGTTTTAAATTGGCCTAAGGGACTTGGTCCTGTATTATTGGCATGTATTTGTACTTGAACCAAATACGTACGTTATTTTCACATTTATAGGGGAACCCACCCTATCTCTTAGAGCTTAAATGCCTGGTCGAGGGCGGCAGTAGCGATAATAGCCGATCTCAATACAAAAGTAATGTCACAGCTACCCAGGCGTTCTCGTTTGAAATATTACGCTATGTGCAATCTTTAGCTCTCTACTACTGCGCCCCAAAGAAGGGAAAAAGCCAGTAACCAGCAAATGTGCGAACTGCGCATCGACAAGTAAAACGTAGCGATGATGCCGACACTACATAAGAAGACTGGTCCGTGAAACTCGTCCGCTACGACGAGCAACTAAATGAAAAAATTTCTAAGTCCCGATACGACAAAGGACCGAACAAACGTACAAAAGACAACGGGCGCTGCGGCCGCAGCGACCGTCAGCAAGAAGCGGAGTGATCGTACTTGTGGAAGATGTCTATACATGCGCGCCGACAATCTCACCAAAATAATTTCCGAGACAAACTTAACCAAAGACTTAAAATATGTATAGACGACAATGGACACAGTAGCCTCGACGTACGATGATAGAAAATCAAGAATTTGTACTTATTAAAGAAATCTATACATGCGATTCGACGACGTTACCAAATGACTCCCGCCAGAAATAAATGTATAGACAACGTCCTCGACGATTCCCGCCAAAACTAGAAAATCTTAGAAATCTCTAATAATCATACGACGACGTTACTGTACACGTTACGACGAGGTACGAAAGGTGACCGAGAGTGCACGATCGCTAATACCTCGACCGTCGCGCGGGAGACGACTGCCTATGCTTGTGTACATTAAATTTTAAGAAAACTCCCATTACTTATTCGACGACGTTGCAGTGAATGATTTTTAAATTAGACAGTTTTAGCTAGCGTAATGTGAATGGCTGGATTGCATATATATACAATGCATAATGTACATACATATTAAAATAAAATTGGATATAAGAGAGCAAAATAAATAAATATAAAAATGAAAATAAAGGAATATTCTAAATGAAAATAATAATGGTAACCCATACGGTTGCAAGGAAGATAAAATACATAGTAGTAAAAAATTTATAAAATACAAAAAACAATGTTAAGTCCTTAACAGTACTCACACACACGCACTCAATTTTAGATATCCTGGACTAAAACTCTGCAAGTACATCGGCAACTCCAATTAATAGATGTATATCAGTTGGGACACTATATTCTTATACATATGTACTTCGAAACATCTCAAATTTTCTACTTTATTCCAAGATATAATTCAATTTTTCATTGAAGCAACAACTTGAACATCAGTTAGATCGACGCTGTTGATATTTGAAAATTTAAATTGAACATTAGAAGAGAAGGAGTCCCAACGGTACTGTGCCTCCAAAAATAATAAAATATAATAAGAACGTGAACCGAACACTATTGCGAAGAATATTAAAAAAAATTAGTGGAATTTTAGAAAAAAATAAGTGAAATTCTAGTTGAGCTAGATTGTATTATTACAGGTTATATAAAATACCTTACAGTTGATATCAACACACAAAGGGTTCTTAAATGTATTTCGGTATTCATTAAAATACGTTGGATTATTTGATTACGGTAAATGTCAAATACCGTTATCCATGCGTATCTATATGAACAATTTGTTATACTTTTCGCCATTATAACACAAATAACTAAGAAATATCAAAATCCGCAAGGTAACAATTCACCTGTGTGTGTTGTCAACAACAGTAAATTTCAAACTGACACAAACTACAATGACATGGTACAATTAGAGTTCGGACTACAAAATGTAATAAAGCAATTAACTATATTGAATCAAATGTCCAAGGCAAACTGATTAACAAGGTTGGCACCCCTATAACTCAAATACAACTAAGATTAATTTTTATTTCTAAGAAGTTACTAATGGAGTGTATACCAATGAAACTTGCTGGTAATGTATATCCATATTTTTCTGTTAAATAAATACCTCCTACCTACTCTTTTGTGTTTCACTTAACAGTTATCAAATAGTAATATTTAAAAAGTTACGTACATAACGAAACATTATATCTAATTTTGGGGAATTATTCCTTAATAGGATAGAAAGAGTGAATTTCGAAAACTAGATCTGATAGAATAAATCTGATGGCATTTTTGGATTAGACAACCAAAAATTGCTTAATTACACTAAAAAAACCCAAAATGTGTGAATTACACCAGATTCATAACGAAAAATTGAGGGTAACGTAGGCGGCCAAATACTTATGGACGGTAGTGCACATTTCTATTTTATATTACAATATCGTAATGTAATTGTTTGAAAATACCCTTAATGACTTCTATTATTAATTGAAAGCTATCTACGATCAATAGATCTTAGATGTTACGTATTATTGGTATTGTTATTTCATTAGCATTATTTCTTGAACTTTTAATAATGTTCTTGCTTTGTAATTAAATTAATATTGTCACAAACCATTACAAAATGTATTTTCTTATATATCGCAAGGATCCATTTCACTTAATATCAAGAACGCCATTTCTCATTGCGAAACAAAGAGAATTGTCGCAATGTCGATTACGTTTGAGACGAACAACTGTAAACATTGCGAGCAACATAGCGGTACCTACTAAACAGGACAAGTATCTCAATGTACGTATCTACGACGAACGGAACGGAAAGATTCAATTTTGTATCGAGCTTAACTCCCTGACGTGGTAAATGATTGTAGATTTGCAGTGACGGGGGCGGCAATGAATACCGTCGAACGGATCCAGAGATCGTTCCGGTCATATATTTGGATTAGACATGTCGACAGAAATTTAAATCACAGATCCGTACTGACGTTACAGCCGCATCCCGGTACAGAATGTAAAGCGAATTTTGCGGGGTTATGGAAGATCTGCTAGATTTTGAAATGCATGCTCATACATAGTTATATTCGGAAGTACGTCTATCTATGGCAGAGACAAAGCATGTTGGTCAAGGACGAGTAGAAATTCGTGATACAATTGGTTTGTGAATGTAGTACATTCGTGAAATCAATATTTAGATACTAAGCAAGATTTCATAATCTTATTGACTGTATCCTCTACCTTCTCTTCCTTATCCAGTATATCAATTAGATTGCCTTAGTTGATATCTTCCTCAATTTATCCTTCTTGCAAACCTCAGTGATCTTCAAGAATGCTTTTGGAATTGCGTGTGAAATTGAAGGTAGGGTCGCTGATTCTTAAAAATAATGCATTTACAACTTCATCCCTGATTATTTGCACTCATATCAAAATTATCCTATTAAAATTGTAAACAAACTATTTCCGGAATTGGACCTAAACAAGCTATTTCCGAAATTGTACAGTGTCGTGATAAGGTATAAGAGAAAATGAAATAAGAGTAAGAGGAAAAAACGAAGAAGTAAAAAAAAGTGAAAGAAAGTAAGAGAAGGGTTTCAGAAGAAAGAAAAAGAAGAGAATAGAAAAGAGAACGGTGGGATCTCGACGTTTCGCCTCCGTTGTAGGAGGCTTCTTCAGGAGAAAAAAAGGGGGAACCAAAGTGACACGGTTACTCGACGTATAAACCACGCTAGAGGCGAAAACCTTGTAACGTGTATCGCTCTAAGTCTATTGATTTTGAACGAGGGTCGGAGAGATACTCCATTTCCTCTTCATCTTGTTTGGTAGATCGGTGGCGTTTATTTTATTTGTGGGTCCAGTGCGCGTATATATTTCCTATGTTTTCTTTTTGTCTTGTGTAACGTAACGCCTCTTGCCTCGGCTCTTCGTTTAATTTGTGCAACTCCTTCTTTCCTTATCCTAGTGTTGGTTGTATTATTCTTCTGTTGTGTTATCATGCGTCTCCATTTTCTGTAATATGTTTTGTGTTCTTCTGTATATAATGTGTGTTTCCAGGTTGAGTTCTTGATACAGTGTAGCATTTGCGATGCAATGCGGTACCCCTGGTGCGAATCGCGTTAGTTTGTTGAGTTTTCCCTGTACTTTCTTCTTTTGCGCTTCGGTTGCGTAATGTCAAAGTTCTCCGGCGTAGGTAGCGGTCGGTATTACTATTGTTTTAATAATCTTGATCTTGTTGTCCAGTGACAGCTTAATTTTTTCATTTAATAGTGGGTACAGGACATTGAAGGCTCCCGCTATCTTCCTCTTGATTTCGTTGATGTGCCAGGTGTATGTGACTTGTTCGCCTAGAACAACCCCTAGGTACTTCGCTTTCTTGGCCCATCCGATGGCATGGTTATTAATTTAAATCTCGTCGGATTTTTTGTGTCTTCTACATGGCGTGTAGCAGATGGCTGTAGTATTCCCTGTATTTATTTTTATTCGCCATTTTGAAAACTATTTGTATAGTGTGTCGATGTAAGTTTGTAATCTATCATGCAGTGGCTTCATTTTTCTGTAGCTGTAATAAATAGCGGTATCGTCTGCGAATTGTGACAATGTGACAAGTTTTTGACTGCAATATGTCGGAAGTGTATGTTAAATAGAAGCGGTCCCAGCACCGAGCCCTGGGGAACTCCTGCTTGCTTTGTTCTGGTAGTGAAGACGTCTTCCTCTATTTTAACAGAAAAGGTTCTGTCGCGGAGATAGTGTTGAATGAAATTAGTAAGCGTGGCTAGAATCCGGTGTAATCTAATTTTATGTATGAGACCGTCATGCCAGACTTTGTCGAACGCCTTCTCGATGTCTAGCATAATGGCTGCAGTTGGCGTAAATTTATCCATGTTCGAGGTGATATGTTCGGACATTCTATGTGTATGGCTGAGTACCAGGTTTATATAGGACGGGAGCTGGTTGAGTAGAGAGGAGGATCCCTTTCAGGAGCGGTTTCCTTATAGCGGATACATGATATCCGTCCTCCCTAATGATATTATCGGGGTGTTTTTGAATCCCCATTGCCTCCCTGATTTTTCTACCATAAAAATGAGTATTTTTCGCGACGACCGAAGCTTCAAATAGAATATTGTGATCCGTTTCGAGATGATGCTTGGCTACCGCACACAATGATACGTGTCGTGATTTAAAACAACCCTTGTGAGCTTTAATGCGGGTTTCGATCAGACCTGTTTCACTTATGTATACTAAACCTGAAGAGCAGGGGATTTTATAGACACCTTTCAGGGTCTGAATTTGATCCTTAGAAGAAGTGAGAATGTTGGCGATTTTCGAAAGTGGCTTAAAAACTACTGTGATGTTTTGTTTTCGAAGAATTCTGCCGATACCTTCGGTAACACTGTGGATAAAGGGAAAATATGCCATGCCCTCAGAGTTTTTGCAATCTTGGCACTTGCCTGGGTGGAAGGGATGTATATGTTTATTGATGACTTTCTGTATATTCCGATTTTGGTAACCATTATTTTGAAGCGATCACTTAACGTGCTGTAGTTCTTTCGACAGGTTTTCTGGTTCAGAAATAGATACAGCACGACGTACCAGGAAATTTACAAAACTTAACTTTTGCGCCGAGTGATGGTGGGAATCGGCATGTAGATATCGATCAGTGTGCACGGGTTTTCGGGAGACTGAATGACCTAGGCGACCATTGGATTTTCGTGTTACCAGGACATCGAGGAATGGAATTAGGATATAATTCCTAATCAGGAAGCAATTCATCGACTTACCGTGCCAGTTTGGTTCCCCCTTTTTTCTCATGAAAAAACCTCCTACGACGGAGACGAAATGTCGAGATCCCGCCTTTCTCTTTTCTTTTTCCTTTCTTTTTCTGATCTCCTCTCTTTTTTCACCTTTTTCTTTTTTTTTGTTCCGTCTTATTCTTATTACATTTTCTTTTATATCTTGTCATGACAGGGTCCAATTTCGAAAAGAGTTCGTTTACTACTAACTTTGGCTGTGGAAGCCTGCGTATTCATTTCATTCTACCAAAATTTTTGAAGAAGGATTACATCAAATTGCGCACAAATTTCAATACTAACATGGATTATTGCGTAGGTATCAGCATCAGCAGTACCAGAAACTTTGTATAACTTTTAATTCCTGCCAGCTAGAAATTCTTTAAATTGAAACTAGCCTAAAATGACCACTAGAAAACACTAAGTAAATGACAAATCATTTAGATGTTTACGCTTTTGTAAAAATTGAGCTGAGAACTACTAGGTAAAACCTCTGCATTTAATGTAAGCGTCTTTTTCATTTCTCCAGTCTGCACTTCCGTTGTGGTAACAATTTTTTTTCCATCTCATTTATCATTGTCATTTTCATCTATAACGTTTTCTCAATGTTTTACCTTTCTCTATTGCATGGAATATTTCTGTCATGAATTATGTTGATCTTTTTCATTTCTTGTAGTATTTTGTATATTTCGCTTCTGCTATACGCAGGCTCTATTTGTATCGCTGATTATTTTCTTATAGTTGCAGGCGTTGTTTTTCTACAGTATGTTTAGGATAGGTTCGAATAACACTCTTCACAACAGTGGAGTATCTCGCCGTGTTTGATACACAGAAAGGACATACTTCAAATGGAACTCAAACTACAAAGTTAGTTGTAAAGATTGTAATAAAACAACTTATATATACCACCGCTTAATTATAGGCTACCTCCCTTTTCTTAAACTATAAGAAAAAAACAGAATTTTTTGTACTCTTCACACATTTTCGCATGAAATAAGAATTCGTAACATTACTTTGAAATTGGAGCGGTTTTACAGTTACCTTGTTGAAACATTAGTAGCGTTTTCCTCGGCATTTTTCTCCAGAATATTTTGCGCTACATACACAGAACATCTCCATCTGAAGATAATAAAAACCAGACGCAAAAACTGCATACATTCGTGCATTAAAACGAAAAGTAAGGTGTGTATACGTTACAGACAAAGAGGAACGGCGACGTTGAGCAAGCTCACCTTTACCGCAGTATCTTGTATACCAGACAAGCTTTCGCATTTCCCATGAATAGCTCCGTATAAACGTCGTGTATTGCATAGCTCCGTATAAACGTCGTGTATTGCATAGCGGCAGAATAGCTCTTGGTAACTTGCTCCATATCCATATCTGACTTCTTTCCATTGTAAGGCTGTGCAAATATCGCGCGCAGAACATACATAGCCCAGGTCGGCAACGCGACCTAATTTTTTTCTTCTGTTGTGTACCCACTTAATGCCGGAAATGTTTTAAAAGAAACCGGTTTTCCCCTGCGTGCATGAAGCGAACGAATTAGATTGAATGTTGGTCGTTGTTTTTTCGGAATTTTGTTTTAGAAATTCGCATTTAATATTTAATTAGGTAGATGTAAGGAAAACGGCACATGAGAATTCTGATTTTAAAGAAGTGCCAGAGGAAAATGCAATGTGAAGGATTAATTTGAAAACAGAACCTTGTAGTACTTTCGCTGCATTAGCTTCAGAATTCATGAACATAATTTTAGTTGTATTAATATAGAAGTTATATTATTATTAATGACATTCTGATGTCAATAGATAGTTTTTAATTAGTAGTAAATGTTAAAGAAGCTTACGAATTCATAACGTTAGCGGCGAAAGCATTGTGATAAGTGAAATATACTTCTGTTTTCCACAATAACCAAAACTTCTAGAAATGAAAGTAGCAATGATTTCATGTCAGCCACTACATTGCTCCAGCATGAAAGAACCCCAGCAGTATGTCGTAAATCTTCTTGGAGTAAATCAATCCAACATATTCCGACTTAGACGCCTTAGACAAAGTGATGATATAGGGAGGAGGCCAGGGCAAGGTAGAAAACGTGCTACCATGGGAACGAATGATAGATATTAAAATTTAAATTGCTTCCGTGATCGTACCAACACTACAGTACAGCTTACAGGCATGCTGTAGTGAGGTAGTGAGAGGACAGTACGAAGAAGGTTCGTCGCTGTGCTAAATGTCCTATTACCACATAATCGGAGAGCTCGGCTAGCTTCGTTTATATACCAACTGAAATGTGAACCTCTGGCAGAGAGTTCTTCTTACAGATAAAAATCCCGGTTTAATACACAAGGTGCCGACGGTCAACCGAGAGTATGGAGAACGTCAGGTGAATGATTTGCGAACTGCACGATTGTAGAGAGGAACCCTGGCTCTACAGGTCTAGTAATTATTGGTTGATCTGCTCTGAATGCTAATAGATATATCGAAGAAGTCATGCAAGGCCGCGTAGTGCCGTTTGCTGTAATACGCGGTCCAGATTTTGTGTTAATGCAGGACAGTGGGCCACCGCACGCAGTTGGTGTAGTTGATGAATAAATAATGTTGGCATTCACCCTTTCGACTGACCACCTTGCAGTCCAATCCTAAATTCCATAGAACATCTATGGAATGAGATATAAATAAGCTACAAAACAGAAGACGTGACATAACTATTCTTCACCAGTTTCAAGAAGCTTTACAAGAAGAGTGGAATGATGTCGAGTTAAACTTTCTGCGAAATTTGATTCAGACCATGTCTCAACGAGTCTAAGCTCTTATAAGAGCACGACGAGGACATGCCAGGTATTAACCATAAATAAATTTGGTTTAAAACACCCGTAGCTTCTTTAGATTTTGTAATTTTTATTAAATGAAAGAATTTAAGAAGCTGTAACTTAGTCAAATTAATAAGTTGTTGAAAGAATTAAGACTGAACATCGTTTGCACATATTTTTTGATCATTTAAGATTTTTTGTGATAAATATCATAAAAATTCAAATTAGGCGTTAATGTTTGAGTGTACATGTATTAAGTTTACTTTTTTTTTATTATTTTAACATACAGGTTATATACAACCACAGGTTGTAGACAACAACATACTAGTGTTGATGTGTTATATTTCTTGATGAAGTAACATAAAAGTATATATAGATTTTTCTTTATTGCACATATTATTTCCGTAACAGATCCTACTTTACTTTCCTAATAGACTTTAGAAGTCTCATCTATGTCGGATAGTTTAATTTTTCGGTAAAAAATGTGAACATGCTGTGTCGGCTAGCGCTCGAAGACGAGCAAGGAGATAAGTGGGACATCGTCAAAACTAAACGGGCCTTTTCGAGACAATTAACACACACGGCCACAAACCTGAGAACGCAGACCATATGGTCTGTGTATATATACATACCGAAGTTTTTCCGGAAAATTTTGAAAACGTTGGTGATGAGAAGAAAAATTATAATTTTCCGGTTTCGGTAGGATTTGAACCTACGCAGATCCCGTGGTCTAGACATTCGCCCGGAAAGCGAGAGGACGTAGATTGAAATTATATCGAGAAATTTTAAAGACGTTGGTAACTACAAGGATAATCATAATTTATCATTATAAAGAACCAAAACAATATGTATATATACACATATGTAGTACTTATTGTCTAATACATATGTATATGATTTATACTGAAATTTCCCAATGCTTTGCAAAGAAGGCTTTTCCTTTAAAATGTAACTTGTAAATGAGCATATATATTTTTTAAGATATAAAATTTCATCAATACAGAAATATTGTATTCATGAAGCTAATTTTTAAATAAATATAATTTTAACAAAGTCTCCCTTTTTTACACTCACACGGATTTTTTTTTTAATTGTAAATAAGCTCTTCCAATTCCAAAAAGGACGTTGCTAGTAGCTCCCAGGCTATAGTTCGATGTTATTCAGCTGAATTAAAAGTACTCTCATTTCTAGAATATTTTCTTAGATAAGCAACTGACATAATGGATAGAAATTTAAGAGGCATTTCCTCTATTTTTACTTGAAAAGGACACCATTTAGGAGCTCACAAACTCTGCTATAGTTTTTATCAATTACCCGAGCTAACTCCCTTTTTATCCTGATGTTAGGTAACAATTGCCATCGGGATGTCATCATGGCAACGAAAAACTTCCCATATACTTCCAGAGATGGAGATGTTGATTTTTTAATTTGCCTTTAGCTAATTGGCGCGTGTGTATACTTGCGTGGCAAATACTTTTACATAATTTTTATATTGGTTATTAAATTTTTCCTTGCCGTTGATTAGGAAATGGAATTTCGAAATAATGGCGAAAATGAATTTTGGGAATAAATCAGATATTGAATTTAAAATTGGAAGACCTTAATCAACAATAAATAAATAAATTTATCTATCTCAGCCTCATAGTTAAATGCTAGCAAAAATCCGAGGTAGTTCAACAGTACATTGCTGCTTACAATAAAATAATAATAATAAGTTCGAAATAGAAAAGGAAACTGCCAATGGGACAGTAGGCAATAAGCAATAGATTTGGACATATTCTTAAGGAGAATAGTAGCGCTATTACAAATCCTATTACAATACACATATGATTGCGTGACACCAGTTTACGAAGAGTTCCTTTACAGAAAAGTTTCAATTGCTCTAATTCAAGACGTTTCAAATTTTAGAGGAAAGTGGATCACTAATAATTGTTCACAACAAAATTGACATTTTTACTGAGCAAAATAGTAACAATAATAATAATAGATACATTAGATTAATTAAGGGCGATGTTGTGCTGCAATCTATTGATCTATTGTGACCTCTTATACGAGCTGCGAGCTGGTAGGGTTTGCCCGCACTTATAGCTCCCCATCCAGTCTAAGAGCTTTAATAAATTGCATTAACTGCAATGGTTTCAGAGAAGGTATTTCCGCCTCGTCTATGACGTCTTTGCCGAGATGGTTAGCATAAGTCTCTGTGATAGCAGTGCAGTTAGATATGAGGTGTTCGGGACTTTCAGCCTGCGTCCCACAAAACCCGCAGTCGCTATTTTGTTTCAGACCTGTCTATTGTCCAAGGTGGAAATACCCTGCAGGAAAACCTGTGAGGATGCTTAATGTATTTGTACTTAGTTCTAGCATAGTCTTTGCTCTTTGCTTATTTAAGTTTTCGAAGAATACCTTGGAATGTCTTAGGCGAGGGACATTCTCCCAGAGAAATAATATGAGCTCCTCCCTGTCTTTGAATTCTTTTTTATAGGTACTCATTCCTATACCACAGAGCGGCTCCGGTCCCACAAACGAAGTTGGAGCAGACCTTTTTGCTAATAGGTTAGCTTTCTCGTTGTCGCTGATTCCAGTGTGTCTTGATACCCAGCATAGTGCAGCCCTGTTTTCTCTGTCTAGGTTATTTAATTTGTCTAGGTATTCCCAGACTAATTTCGAGCTGATGGTGTTAGAACTTAACGCAATTATGGCTACTTTACTATCGGAGAAATTTGCAATGCTTTGCTTTCGATAGTTCCTGTCGAGGTTCAATTGAGTACATCTTTCAATCGCATTGATATCCGCTTGAAAGACGCCAGGGTATGTCACTCTGAATATTTGTATGTGTGTAATTTATAATAATAATAGTAATACATATCTAATCATAGGACAAAAACAAAGAAAAAAATAAAATCTTTTGAGATTCTTGCACTCAAAGAAAAAACTCAAAAAGTAAATTATGAATATACATGAAACTTAATTATAGAGATAACTTAATAACTAAATTCTCTGTAATCTAACAAGTGAACTAAAACCATCAAGGCTCATGCCGCTTAAAAGTATAGTGTTGAATACGGTACATATTCGATGGATTCGAGATTTTCAATGAGTGTTAGTTTTTGCTTGCTGACAATAGAACGTGTGATAAAAACAGATTGCATATTGGGGAACTGTAAAGTGAGCTCTACCTAAGAGTTGAGATGCATCGATATTAGAATGAATTAAATTATATAGAAACTTAATATCAGCTTGATTTTGCCATCATGTGACATGAGGCCAAATGTTTGTAACGATACTGCATGATTGTATCTTTGAGGAGAATGCGTACCAGATTGTGTAAAATGCAAGTACGCAACAACTTCCAACATATTAATATGCGTTACATAAGTGGGTGACCACATTAGTAACCCGTATTCGAGCTTAGAGAGTACAAGTGCAAAATAGAGCATAACTACTGGTTCCAAAGACTTTAGTGACCGGCTATTTCTTATAACGAATCCTAAGGCATTCACTTGACAATATTTCAGATATGACCTAGAAAAGATAATTTAGCATCGAGTGTGACACCCAAGTCCTTAATACCCGTGCAACGAGTGTACGTGAGGATGTTACACTTGGACACATTCTTCTATGCCTTGTTATTGCGAAAACGTGCAGTCTTCATTTGTTTACATTTGATAATATAGTATCAGTTTCTTCATATAGTAATTATCCTCTCCAGTTGATTAGTCAAGTATTACTTATTATACTGTTCGAATTGTAAAAGGTCATTAAAAAAAGTAATTTAGCAGTTTTTAAAAAGTAATTATCTCCCCATTAACGAAATTACTTCCGCTCGATCTGTAAATAAAACGAATTACTTTAAAGGGAATTTCTATAATAGGCAAAGCTGCATCCTAATTATCGTTAAGTACCAATACACCCCGTACAGCGTACCGAACTGCCTCTCAAGCAGTCCGGTCGTTTCCTTTGTATTGGTTCTGAATAAAAGAAATCGACTTCTGAACGACAGAATGAAGCACCGCCAGCGCGAAACGCTAGGAAAATTCGATATAAACGTTTATTAGATCGACATGCATTTAGTGAAAAGAAAAACTCACCGAACTAAATTGCATTTTTCCCTAGTCAGACTTACGCGTAATGGCAGAATTCATTATTCGATGAAAATTTATCGTCATCGCGCAAGTAATTTAATAAGCGAAGTGAATACGCGTATATAAGACGTTCGAGGTGAAGCAGGAGGGAAAATGGCCTCAAACTCAAGTACGAGGTAGAAGAGGAACGGTGCCAACTTGAATGGAATGCAATCAACGAGAATAATGTAATAGGTTCTTCTTTTGTTTTTCGTCCTTCACTCCGGCCACCGCCAATCTTGGCCTTAACAGACCACTGACGGTCTCGTTTCCTCTAGGACACGCGACGTTGGCGACGCGGCACGGTGATGACGAAAAACATATCGGTTCCAATGTCAGAACAACAGAGAACCGAGCGCTAAATGGGAGTCATTCAATTCAACAATAGGAACGGAATGGGTTACTTGATCTTGCGTTCCTAATTGGCTTCGTTCCTTTCATTGTTCCCACGTGGTAATCGAAATCTAACAAGGAACTTCAATCATAAATGGTAATTGTATATAATAATAATAATCGCCGTTACTTCCGTATAGTGGGTCTATGACGAAACCTATAATGATGTCCCTCGTCACCATTTCAACTGTGATATCTATTTATGGATGTGTTACTGGCTAAATTGAAAATGCTTCTGTTTATGAATACGTTAAAATAAAGAAAAATAATTTAAGAATTCTTCCTCGAACGTATACGAGAAAATTCAGTTTTAATTTATGCAAAAGGTAAATATTTATTTCCGTAATACCCTCACATAATTATTTGATTGCTTTTCTTTGCGAGTGACAATAATGCAATAACAATATACGTTTATTAGCCCACTCAATAACAGGGCATTACACTTGTAATAAAAATTAAGGTATCTTCGAATGTTACACCAGTAGATTAACAACTATGTTCATATATACATACGAAATAAAAGGAAAGTAATAATAAAAGAATGATCAATGGTAAAGTAACTACCATTTTACCAAAATTCTGTAAAGATATCATCAAAATATTTGCTAGCAATCCTACATATACCAAAAACATACTCAATTTTACTAAAAATGAAGGCGTTATGTAATGCTTTGATTGCATCGATGCTATAGACAGGATTGGTAGCTCTGTAAATTAACCCAAAAGCCTTGTGAACTGGTAAACACAATTGTTTGATGTGGCTGATGAAACTCATATGTCCGTCAAATGGGATCCCAAGATTGCATACTGAAAAGACTCGTGAAAGTTGGTAATTACCAAGATGATCCTACATCTGAATAGGCAACGCTCTTTTAGAAAATGTCATAGTGCACCACTTGGTCAGATTAAGACTTAAATTATTTACCTGGCACTAGTCAGCCAATAGGAGCAAACTCCGTTGCAGGAGTAGAATGTCTTCTTTACATCGCATAGGTTCAATAGGTTATAATATCAAATAAATTATTCATAAAAATATTAAACAACAGCGGGCCTAATTTGGAGCCCTGTATAATACCTGAAATTGACACAAATTCATTGGAACCATATCCATTGTAGAATACATTGTTGGACCTTCCGTCCAAATAGGAATACACAAGTGAATACGTAGGCTTCCACGGTCAGAGTTAGTAATAGACGAACTACTTCCGGAATTGGACCGTGTCATGATGAGATAATATAGAAATGAAATGAGAGTACGAGGAGAAAGAAATAAAAAGAAAAAGAGATAAAAAGAAGAAGACAGAAAAAGGAGGGATGCGTGAAATAGAAAGAAAGGTGAAAAAAAGTAAGAGAAGGAAGGAGAGGCTGCAGGAGATGGAGGCGGGCCTTAGTGGAGCTGGCGCCTACATATGGTAAGAGAAGATCAAAGATAAAACAAATTGAGAGATATATGCGACAATATATAAGCCAAAGAGAGATGAGGATTGATCTACCCCGCAGATTTTTTTAGATCTAGAAAGCCATTATATATATCCAATCCTTGATTATAAAACTTGGAAGTAAATCATCACCAATAAATTCCTTAGATGGAAAAGTTCAGTTCCTAATTCTTCTCAATGGATTTAGTAGTGTGTGCTAAGCGATTGCCGTAGATATCGGACGTGTTTATCTTTGTGGTGGAAAAACGTTAGAGAATACTTCAGCGACAGTGTTTGCCACATCTTGAAGACAGGTATATTCATTAATAATTAATACTAGATTAGATTTAATATTATATAACTAATGCGACGTAAGTACAAGTGCTAAGGATCGCTTATTTGGGACTTGATGAAAATTGGCAGATGCTTAAAGTCATTGAGATACATTTTTAGTTTTGAGTCACCTAAACCTGAAGTATGTATTTCTTAGTCTTAATTATACTAAATTATACTTAATTTGTCGAGTAAACCATGGGGGAAGCATGTACTCCCGGGATTAATATCATCTCAAGCGTAACAGTATGTATACAGGATGATCAAGTGAAACTATCTATTAAGAGTATTACGGATTGTAGAAAGTCCTTTTTCTAGTTATACCGAACGTCAACATCAACTTCCTTATTTTAAATGGAGTAGTGCCTTCCTTTTTTCATATTTCATTTCTACATGTTACTTTTGGTACAGTTTCATCAGATACCCCTAGACCTACCTTTTACCTTGTTTCAGTTATTTTGAAAATATATTGCAACAAAAAAGAAGCATAAAATGACCTTATTATTCATATAAACTTTCTTAACGAATTGTACATCTCTAGACATTGAAATCGAAACAACTATTACAACATACGCTAATTTTATTGTAACATAACACATTTGATAACATTACGTAGTAAATTTATGCCGATGTATTGTTTAGATGCGAAATTTGATACCGAAACGGTATGCGAATAGTATCCAACATGAATAGTCCGTATATCGTGTACTATACATATAAAAGCATAATACAGATTGGGATCTGTAGATTATCCATATAGAAACATTTGATTACCATGTAGACGCGCACGATACGGAATTTTAACCGATAAAACATGATCCTAATAGGCTTGCGTACGTCAAAAATTAATCAACACGTTACGAGCTTAACACGGCCAATCTATTAACGAGCTTTGATACGGTACTAAAGCGAAACCATGATATTACCGCATCTACCGCGTTACGTGGCTTACGTGGCTTACGTGCATATTTATCGTGTTTATCAATGTCATATAATTAACCTATATTTAAAATTTAATTCTCAATCTTTATATGCCCCAGTGGATTGTGTTTAAAATTGTATGTATTTAAAAAAGTAATTATCTTCTCGTGATTTTTTGCTGCTAAACATAATGCTCTTTGATGAAGTAATTGACAAGGGAACACCAGTAACAGTTACCGATTCAAATGAAGCTTTGTAGATATACACACTAATTTAGGAAAGTCATATTTCTTTAAAGTAACCATTCTCCCGTTTTCGGGGTATAGGGCACCCCAAACACAGCACAAGCCTTCGCTATTTTTGCTGTTTTACGGGTTTCCCTAGACCCTACCGGTATACCGTAACTCAACGATTCTCAACCTTCTTAGCTGCGCAACCCTTCAAATGGTAAATATTAATAAAATTCATGAAAAAACAAAGTGAGCCATCTACATCCAGTGAATTGATTGGTAAAAAGACGAGGTTGCACAATAATAATAATTATGGTTTCACCTCATTGGATAGAAAGCCACAGCGCCCTGTTTGCTATTAAGTTTCCTCCGATGAATGCATAAAGCTATCAGAATTAGTTCGACACTTGGAAACTAAACATCTGTGGACTGGATCATCTGCCGCACGATGAAATGGTTGGGAAATACAGAACTTTCCTATAAAGCTAAATAACAAGAAAGAATGGAAGGGAGAATCCTCCACCCACTCTCTAAAAGCAAACGCCATTAAATTGTATGTGGATGGTTCCAAAGGTGATAAAGGAACTGATGGAAGGGTTTTCGGGTCAGAAACCAAATACATAGACTCAATGGGAACATACTCTAGTGTCTTCCAAGCGGAGATCAATGCGATTGTAAGATGTATTCAATTGAACCTCGATAGGAACTATCGAGGGCAGCGCATTGCAATTTTCTCCGATGGTCAAGCAGGCATAATGGCGTTGAGCTGTAATATCATCAGCTCCAAATTAGTCTGGGAATGACTAGAAATACTAAATAATCTTGGCAGAGAAAACAGAGTTGCACAATGCTAGATAGCAAGACACATTGGAATGAGTGGCAACGAGAAAGCTAACCTATTAGCAGAAAAGGCCGTCACAACCTCGTTTGTGGGACCACAGGCGTTCTGTGATGTAGAGATGAATACCTATGAAGGGAGGAGAAGCTCAGAACATTTCTCTGGGAGGATATTTTAGGTCTGAGACATTCCAAAGTATTCCTTGGAAACTTCAATAAGCAAAGAGCAAAGACCATCGCTAAGTAGAATCAGACTACGCGTACTCACAGGTTTTCTTACTACGCACTGTCAACTTGGAGAACACGTGACAAGGATAGGTCTGAAACAAAATACCGACTGCAGGTTTTGTGGGGTGGAGGCTGAAAGTCCGGAACACCTAACACTTAACTGCAGTGCTACAATAGAGACTTGTGCCAACCACCTCAGCAAACACCTAATAAACGAGCGAGAAATACTTTCTCTGAAACCATCACAGCTAATGCAGTTTACGGGCAAACCCTAGCAGGTTTCGGCTCATATAAGGGGACACAATAGATTGGTAGGTCGCAATACAACATCATCCTCAATTGATCTCATCTAATCTAAACATCCAGCTCATAAGAACAAACCCCTGGAACTTTTCGAAGAAAAAATTACATACCTTGACAAATCAACAAAGTTCTATTTGTAAGTCAAGCCATACTGATAAAAGTGTACTTGAAGTATCTTAACTCGTAGCTAAGATGTCCAAACCTCATACAATCACCGGAAACCTCATATTGTCTGCTGCAATTGATATGACGACACGATATCAACTACAGTCGATGACATGGCTGCCGATGTTCGCGATCAAATAATTCAGCAAGTGAGTTCAAGTGATTTCTTTAGTATTCAATTTGATGAATCAACATATATCATATCTTTTAATTATTTCGCTTATAAACCTTAGTTAAGTGCAAAAAAGGATGCCAGACTTTTGCATGTCGCGAGTTAATAACCTATTATACCTTTGGCATTTAATATACCACAATGCATTTAAACAAGCATTTAAATTACATTCGTATTTGATCCCGCCTTGTTTCCATCTCTATTTTCACAAAGAAAAAAAAAACAATAAAGAAAAGGAAACGCAATAAAAATCTGCTTATAAATTCGCGTGTAAATTTATCAAAAACGTTTTCATTCCGTCGGTCGTAAAAATATCCATTGTCGGCTATAAAAAAGGCCGTTTTAGGAAGGTGAACGACACGAATATAATCATTTTATTATCTTTTACATTTCCATTCGGGAAGATAGAGAGGCACGAAGAGAAAAGTAGCCTCGGCTGCTTAATAAAAAATTCTCCTAAGCAAACCTAAAGCGTTTCGCGGACGGAAAGGTGCTAGTCAAAATATGTTTATTAGCCTGGGCGATAAAATTGAGCGCTGCTACCAACAATAGCGCGAAATGGAAAACTTATGTTTATTTATTTTTTGTTCTTTCTTATATGAAAGGGAAATTGTCTAGAATGGGGAGCTGGAAATGATTAAAGTTGCTTGTTGACGTTGGGAATTTGGATGGAAGCCTCTTTTCATTAATATTCTATTGCTGTCGTTAAATAAACAAAAACATAAATTAGTCTTTTGACAACAGAAACTACCAAAACTGCAATTGTCAGAGAAAATCAAACGAAATTAGATAAAAATAAAATAATTTGAAGCTTTCCCAATTACAGACAACACCAAATTAGGTGGTTCACAAATTAATAATTTATTCGGAATGCTGCTGAATGTAAAAAGTGTATCGGACATGCAATATCTCATACGCAGACTGGTATGTGTAATTGGGGGTACTTCTCTATGCAGCAAGTTCTTGTTCTTTTTCAGAAATATCGCTCCGTACGCGTCTAATTCTCTACACGAATCTACATTTTTAAGTAGCTTAAGATTTGTTAATTCTATATTATGTGCGGATTCTACAATACGCTCCAACGCGCTAGATAGTGCCTAATATGTTCTTTAAAACCCGTCTCGATACTTCCCTGTGTTTGTCCAATGTAAGCTTTATTACAATAATTGCATAGAATTTGGTAAATTAGTGGGCTCAGTGTACAAAGTGTCCCTCAACGGCATCGATAGTTTTGAATCTATAACACCACCAGCCAAATAAAAACTATTTCCATAGTTTTGCTAAGAATTGACATTTTGAATACTGCAGACTCATCATGGGAATATGCTGTAAACGCATCCATGGTGTGGCATTATTACATCACACCGTCAATGTTCTTTATTACTATCATCACTAACGTTGTAAATATTTATTTACATACATACACTAGCACGGAATTATTATTATTATTTTGCATTTTTTACTGCCTAGATTTTACCATTACTGTTATGTATTATAATTCCTTACTATTTAGTGTCTAGCGATCCAGATAACGAGTGTACCATTACTGCTGTACCATTACTACACTTTCTAATATTTTAAACAATCCTCCAATATCTTCTCTTCAATATCAAGCAAAAGTGGTAGGTGTAAAAACATGGGAAAAAAGATGTACGTTAGCCATTAGAAATTGATTATTACACATCCACAGGTCTGCGTTTCCTTCGTATTCTTAACAAGCGCAAATATTAGCACTTTACTGAATTAAAATCTCTGCAGATGTACGCAAATAATAATAGTCAAAAGTGAATCCTATTGCATTGAAATTTTTATTATAGACCACGCCACTCAGTTCTTTTTGGAAGTATTGCTCCTGTGAAGGTAGCACAAGGTCGCAAAATTTTTAATACAAGGGTTATAGGCAGGTACTGCGTTTGTCATTCTAACAGATTCTGCCAGAAAAGTCTCTGCTATTCATACTTACGACGAACTAATTTTATATATATTACGTTTAAATAAAATGCACAAGGAAAAAAATGAATACGCATAAGCTTATTTCACAATTTGATTTTATTTCTTATAAGAAATACAAGTGTATTTATAGGTTATTTATAAAAGTACCAAAGCAAGTGTATTTATAATGAATTAAAAGTGATGTTCACATATCAACTTTAAATAGAAAACAATATAGTTTATATAGTGTCCGATAACTAAACCGAAGAAGACGATCCAGATGATAAGTGTATAATAAATTATTTGGATCATCTTGTAGTTCATTCAGCTTCTACGTATCATCTAGTAAAATAAATCGATTATAAGAAATAAAATAAAACGCACAACGATACCTTTGATTCCATGATTAATTACGACGCAATGTTGCAAATTTATCAATTTCAAACATGATTGCACTTGCATTATCTCACAGTATCTCATGAAAATTTTAACAAGATGGCTGAGACAATAGAGCAGTCAAACATATTTATATAAATTTTGCTTGTTCTAAGAAAAGATAGAAAACTAATATGATTCACGCCCTTGGTGCCATAGCAAGATTAATTTACTTACGACAAGAGCTTATAAATAAATGTGTCCTCAAAAAAAAACGGAAAATTTTAAGTTGACAAAATTTGAGCAGTCATATTACTGATTCGAGCAAACTATGGTGACATCTAGATTGTTAGAGAAGTTTATTAAGGTATTGACACTATCTTCCAGGAAACGGTATGCTCATCTACTGTCAATACAGATGGTCCATGTTCCTTAATTTAAATATCAAATATTGGTCATCCATTGGCGTAGTCGGCTGGCATTGTAACACATAGGCTGAAAAGTCCCGGGCCGAACACATAGATGACGCTAGTTTTATTTGCAGTCACCTTTCTCTCAGTTAGTACGAACCTTCAAAAGACAGCTGTTAAAATTTCATGATATTCTATTCATTACTTTGTAAGTTATTGTGCTAAGAGTCACGCTACTTTTGTTATTTTCAAAACAATGGACCAAAAACAATTTCGTGTTTTAATTTTACACTGCTTCTTGATGGGAAAAAAATACCGCTCAAGCGAAGCAATGGCTTGAAAAGTGTTATGGGGACTCCGCTCCATCAGAAACAACAATAAAACGTTGGTTTGCTGACTTCAAACGTGGTCGTAGAGACACCGATGATGCAGGACGCAGTGGACGTCCAAATGAGGCGACAACACCAGAAAACATCAAAAAAATCCACAAAATCGTTTTGAATGATCGAAAAGTGAAGTTGCGTGAGTTAGCTGACATCGTAAAGATATCAAAACAAGGTATTGGCTTTATATTGCATGAGCATTTGACTATGAGAAAGCTCTGTTCAAAGTGGGTGCCGCGTTTGCTCACTGTTGACCAAAGACAAGAACGTGTTGATGATTCTGAGCAGTGTTTGGCCATGTTTAAACGTAACAAACCGGAATTTTTGCGTCGATATGTGACAATGGATGAAACATGGATCCATCGCTTCACTCTGGAATAAAAACGATCGTCATCTGAGTGGACAGCAACTGGTGAACCTCGTCCAAAGCGCCCGAAAGCACAACAATCGGCTGGAAATCGTTCTACAAAAGTGGTATTGAAATGTTAGAGCGACGCTGGAATGATTGCGTTGCTCTTGATGGAGATTACGTTGATGAATAAAGCTAATTTTGAACCAAAAAAAAAACGTGTTTTCTTTATTAGGCCCGGTACTTTTCAGCCCATGTGTTATGCAGAGTGAGCATAGCATGTAATCGCTCGCATTAGTACCTATGTCTGTTTTTTGATTTCGTAACCTCATGGTGGGACTATCTTTATCCGAGAAGTGATGGCCACAATCTTCTAAGTCGCCTGTTTCTTCATATCGGCGAATTGTGTGTTTTACTGTCGACGCGACTAGATTTAATTTCTCACCGATTTGCCTGCTGGCAAAACCTTCTTTATGTACAGATATTTAGTGAATCGTTTAGCAACACCTATTGATTTACCATGAGACATTAAGAACAGTGTTGTTCACTTAGTGTACCGCTGATCACACTAGTATTCAAACTGAAGTAATGTGAGTTTCCTAATCCTAGTAAACGTTCGAACCGGGTAAGGACGCTGCTTGGTCCCATCCATACAACTTATCTAATAAATAGATTAGAATAATCCACCGTAAATAAGGGTGAATGTCTCGGGTTATAAAATGCATAATTACTTCTTTTCTCCGTAATACTTCCATTATTTGAGTTGCAGATGTATTTAAGATAGATGCTTATTAAGATTATCATCGTTTAATGCAATAAAACTTATCAAATTAAAGTATTGTCTCACTAATGATATCGAAAATAAATCTCCAAATATTGAAGGACAACACAAAGACTAAAAGACCAGTGTATATGGGTGTGAGCAAACAATTCATGGAAAATTCTATAAAATACAATTCTCAAAACTTTCAATGTCATAAATTATTTTAAATTTCTGTAGCTAGTCAGTGCTTGCATTAGTAATTTGTTTATCTATGTATATCATACTGCAAAGAACGATGTATTCTGGAAATAGAGTCTTTCCATTCCATATAAGGAAACAACTACTCTTCGGATAAAAGTCGCTTGAGATTTTTCATTAAAGTACGTTCGACATATGTATGTAATTAATTAGCATATTGCGATGCAAAAAGATTAATAGCAAAATGCGCAGCGTACCGGTAGCAATTTAACAACTACTGACAAACTCGATCGATCGAGTGGAGATCTAGATTCAACGGCCTCACCGTTCGCAGATATTTCCACATTTTCTGCTGCTGCTCTGTTAACAAATCAAGCAGCTCTAGCTATCTATTTTAACGTATATTTTTTCAGATAGTTCTGCAGCAAGCAAATTTTACTGACTCTATATATTCATTTACCTCAAATACAAGCATGTAAAATGCAGAATATTCTATCTTGAAACAATTATTTTGCAAGCTCTGAAAAATACTGAACTTGGCAAAATAATTTGCGGTCCCCAGAATTACCGAGAAAAATAACAATTGTAAACTTTTTTAACCAAATGATATTCAAACAATTCTATTTCAATCTATATTTCCTTCTTGAATGCATGAAATTAAGTAATCGCATAATTTATTCATATCAACGTTTTATCGCAGCATATCAACTAATCAAATTTCCATCTTTCGAAATAACGGCAGCGCACGCTCTTCTATCGCCTAACTAGGAGGTTATTTGCCTAAAGTCGTTAGAGGAACGACAAAGAATTGAGACGTAGATACTTAAACTCATTACCGGTGCGCCTTCGATCATTTGACATCTGAACTCCCGGCCATCAACTAAACGGATGGCGCAGGTAGGGGGAGTAGGGCGGCAAGGTAGTGGAGACAGCCACAGCAGAAGAAGGAAAAAAATTGCAAATTGGACAGCTGATGAGCAGTTTCCACGCCTTCCCCGTCCACCCCGCGCTCACCCGCCATCCCCTAAAAGCTCAACTTCAACAATGGAGGACGACATTTGAGTATGAATTTTTAACGAAGCCGAATGCGATTAGGACGGAGAAGAGAACGAGGATTGGAAATGTGGCTTTATTGGAGCAATGTGTGTATATTAAGTTATCGTCGAAAACAAACGCGATAGCGGTATTGTTGCCGGCGCGTTCGTTATATCAACTTTTGTCTTTCATTCAATGATAACAAACGTTCTTTCGCGTTTCTGTTTCCTTCTTTTTCCAAGTTCCTTTTGAATGTATAAGATTACTGATTCGACGTCTCTTGATTGTTAGCGTTGCGCTGTATTCTCTGAAGTAATCCGATATGTGAGAAGGAACAAATAAAAGGTATCTGTTTCCCTTGTGTTACAGTTGAAAATGAAAAGCTCTTTTTGTTTTTAGATTTTCGACTTAACTGGAAAAATGTTACATTTTATATTTAAAAATACGAGAGTGGATCTCTATGCTGTAACCCCCACCCCATTACGGTACAATTACATTGGCATTACACATTCTATTTTTCGACATAGTCCCCTCTACACTAATGCACTTGGTCCATCGATGTTCCAACATGTCAACAGCTTCCTGGAAAAATTTTTGTCCGACCTCTGCAAACTATCTCTCTACAATTTCGCCCCACGTAAGATTTCTTTTAATTTGGGGAACAGCCTGTAATCACTAGGGCCAGATTCGGCGAATATCGAGGACGCTCCACTAAAAGCGTCTCTCGATTTAGAAATCAATTGTGCATAGTAGGCCCCTGTAATGATCTGTCCCTTTTGCAAATAGTCAGTCAGGATGATTCCTTGAGAACCTCAGAACACAGATAGTTAAACCTTTTCAACAGACGGCACGACCTTAAACTTGCGTGGAGGAGCAGAACCGTGATGTTTCCACTCTCTATTTTACACTTTGGTCTCGGGATCGCAGTGGTCGCATGACTCATCCATGATCACATACTGACTAAGAAAGTTCTCTTTGTTTGCCCGGCACCTTTTCATAAGACGCTTACAAATCAACATCCAATTTCTCAATTGATCAATGGTTAGCATTCGGTGCACACATCCTGCAGTCTCCTTTTTCATATCTAATTCTCTAGTCAGTATGTTCTGCACTACATGATATCTTCCACTATGTTCCTGATGTATAGTCGTCGGTTTTCCAGTACGATATCGTGTACCTTTTTAATGTTTTTGTCTGTTGTTACCGTTATGGGAGTACCATCGGCATGTTGTTTTTCACAGGATGTGCTTCTGCAGTTAAAATCTCAACACCAGCGTTTGACTATATCATAAGAAACTGCCGACTCACTAATAGTTGCCATAATGTCTTTATGAATTTGAATTGTGGTCAAGACCTTTTTCTGGAGGTATTTGATTAGGACTCTTTGTTCTACGGGATCTATTTTTATTAACAATCACTACACAATTCAAGAATCAGCCACAGCACAACACTTTGAGATACAAACTCCACATTAATCCTCTCCCGTTTACCTCCTTTCTTACAGTCTTTCGAAAATCTTTTGGAAAAGTACACACATGAAATTGCCATAGATATTTTCGTGAAACGAGATAATTAGCAATCATCACATGATCCAAATTATTTGCAAAGTTTTGAGGTCTGTTCAGATAATAGTTATACATTTTAAAGTAACATGCCAACCGGAAGATTGACTAGCATATGGTTGATAATACTGTATCCGGCATAACTACGTATTTTCCTATAATTTCCGTATCATTGTTATTTGACTATATGGTGTTCGTAGCAAATACAAGAATGTGCTGATCTTCGGCAACAATGTAAAACTTCGACAAAGTATATTTCAACTTTTGATGTACGCTTACAGTATTATGCTTTGGGTCGTTGGTAATGTTACGAATGATTTGCACGAATCAAAAAAAGACGTGAATCAATTGAAGATGAGCTTTGGCCAGGAATAGTCTCAACTTCAACTGATGAAACTTTTATTCAGAAGGTCAAAGATGTGGTACGTTCAAATCATTGTTTGACTATCAGAGGCCATGCCATGATATTCTCATTGAGAAACTGAATGTGTATAGAGTTGCAACAAAGTTTGAACTCCAAAGAGTAGAAAGAAAATCGAGTGAAAACTTGTCGGTAATTTCTTGAACAAGTCGACGACGACAAATCATTCAGGCAAAAGATCAATACGGAGACGAAAGGTAGGTTTCTAGCTACGACATTGAGGTAAAAGTTCAGTTTTCACAGTGGGTTGGTTAAAGATCTCTATGTCCAAAAGCAAGGACGTCTAATAACAACAGTTTCTATTTGGACTATTTCCATCATTTGTTGAACGCTGGAAATAGCCCAAACAACACATCTAGTAATTATGAGAATCCATCGTCAACAATATCGTGTCAAGAATCATAAATTGTGTATGGGCTTGAATTAAACAGTTCTTTCAGACAATATGAAAAGACCATGATCAAACCTGCCAAGAAATCTAACCACCTTACATTCCTGCATATAGTATCATTAATCTGGCATGTAACAGCGCTTCTCAGGGCTACCCTGTCGACGACAGTAGACGAATTGCCGAAACGTCGAGCTATATAAGTTCAAAAAATGATGAAGATAGCCCAAACAACAATTATAGTTATTATGAGAATCCATCGTCCATAATATATCGTCAAGAGTTAGAAATTCGGTATGGGGCCGAATTAAACAAGTCTTCCAGACAATACGAAAAGACCATGATCAAATTTCCCAAGGAACCTAGCCAGCTTACATTCCTGCATAAAGTATGCCTAATCTGTCAAGTAAGGGCTACCCTGAAGACGACTGTAGACGAACTGCCGAAACGTCGGACTACCCAAGTTCAACAAACAATGGAAATACCCCAAACAACAACTCTAGTTATTGTAAGTATCCATCGTCAACAATATCACGTTAAGAGCAAAGACGTCTAGTTCGTTTCCAAGAGACTCCTAGTTCCTTCACCATGCCCTACATTGCTAATCCGTCAACCAGGTGACTATTCCTTTTCAGCCTCCGTATTCGCCAAAGCTGACTTCTTGCGACTTTTTCTGATACCAGAAATTGAAGTCAGTACCGAAAAGACGTAATTTTAAGACCATCGATGTATTAAAACAAATTCGTCACAAACATTGAAAGATACCTCGAGGAATACTTTTCAAAACAGGTGTACGAGGTGGAAACACCATTGGGAAAGGTACGTGATAGAAGAAGGATGTATTTTGAAGGAGTTAAGGACCAATAACCTGTAAGATTGATAATACAAGTTAAGAAAACAAAGTTCGATTACTTTCTGATAAAAGAAATTCAACATTCCTCGTTTCACAGCAGTTTTATTTTGTTTACTTACATGTAGATTACTATAGCAGAAATACTAACTTGAAATTTTGTCTATCGTACTTCAATTTTAATCTTTTATCAAATAAGGTGTAAAGACTGTGATGAACGAATTAATCATTTATTCGTTTCAATAAAAGGTAAATGTTTTCTTATAAACAATTCAGTCTTCCCAAAATAGATTGACCAACATCTTGAGTGTACAGAATTATTAAATTGTATAGAAGAAAACAAATGGCATTGTGAATTATGTAATGAATTCCATGTAAAAAAGTTCGTTCTCGTACCAACATTGATTATGATCATTTTCTCTCATATTTATACTTATCGTTTAAATAATTCATAAAGCTAAATGTCTCTAGCTGTTTCTTTTCAATTACCTTATTATTTCCATTCTACTATTGCAATTCAGTACGGATCCACGCTGACAGTTCGATTGACATCAGGGATTATTTCGACTATACACATAGGATATACAGTCCGTTCTGACGTGTTATTGGCGTCTCATCGCTGATGCGGATAACTGATGCATATGTTATCCGAGGATCAATTTTCAATTACTTCATGGCGAATATATCACAGACGGATGTGTAATATGTTAATACTCGCGTCCATTTTCGAAAAGATATGTAAATATCACATTTCTTTCTCGCTTTCTAAAAGGTAGAATTGCATATAGCGTCCTTTCGTAGATCCTCCGAATGATGTATTTGATGTTGGATTTAAAACGTCAGGAAAAAGCAATGCATTAAAATAGTTCGTTACGAATTAAGGCTGCATAAACGAGTGCTTTTGCAGTAGCGTCGGCTTGGTTACTATAAATATTAAAAAATAAATGAATGTAATTAATTATCCTGTCGGTTAGGTTTTCTAATGAAGCTTTAAGGTAATCTACTATACTTAGCGCTCCGTGTAATGACCGCTCCACGTTCCCTAATATAGAAATAGCATCTAAAAGAATTGAATAATTTTTGGAAATTTGCTTTATTTGGGTATGAATTTGGGTACCTGAAAAACCAACCGTTGACTTATTGAAATTGGCTGGGCTTCTTGCAGATTTAAATTTAAAGTACAAGGTTTAATAATATGGAAAAGTTTCTCATAATATAAAACAGCTCTGAACCACGTTCCCCATCACGTCAATGTGGTGACTGAAGACTTCCCAGACAAATCTGTTTAAATCCACGAATGCGTTTTGGAGATTTAATAAAAACCTTTTTAGTAGAAACTATAAATTGGTCTACTTTTGGATAATTGTTACTAATAAATTCAGCTACATGATAACATGCATGGAACAAACACGTTACAAAAAACAATTGAGGTTAAAGTTGTTTCAGTAACATTCCAGCTTTAACCATGTTCTAAGCTGCGTCTGTAACCAACATTACAAATTGAGTTGAACATCAAAGAGGTTCTTCCTATAGTTTATACTATCTTTTCCGCGTTTGCTTTCTGTAATATTCTACTACGCTTTTTAAAGTGTGCTCAGAATGAGAAAAGAAAGTGAGCAGATAATCGTACCTCATTCTCAAAGTTCTTACGTTCTTACAAATCGTATTTTGCTTTGGATAACAAGCTACCCTACTTTATATAATTCTGAACGCTGTCCAGAAACAAAATAATAGTATCAGTAAAATCTCTTCACAATACCTTAGATGATTTGCGGCAAACAAATGATGATGTATACGAATCGCTAGTAACAGTTTTTTGATCTTGCTCTCTGCTTTCCAGACCAATCTCTTGGTGACACTTTGAGATCGGATGACTTCTGTTGGCTTTTCCTTACCTTGGAACACTCAAGCAGATGATTGGCGTTTATTTTCTGACTGGTATAACTAAATCCAAGATTCATTATCACTGACGATGTTGTACACGTTTTTAGACTCTACAGCAATGAAGCAGTCTAGCGCTTTTGACACCAATTAACCCCAGATACTTCTTGTTCTTATTTCAACAGCGATATCCAACGGAAAACTATTTTTCTTCGCACAATTCCTTATGCAATTTTTGTCACATGTCGATTTTCGTTGATGATCTTGCGCACAGCATCGACGTCTTCTTAAGTGACTGCCATTTTTGGTGCACCTGCTTTTGGATCGTCGCTAAGACTTATCCGTCTACGTTTGCATTTTCCATGCCAACGAAAAATTGTTGTCTGATGTGGTGCTTCCTTCCCGAAAACAGAAACCAACTCGGCGAGGTGTTCTTGTTGAGATAATTGTCTTAGAAAATTATTGCGCGAAAGTTTCCTCGGTTCGTTTCTATATTTCAACTAGCTTATCAACTTTGATAGTGCGAGGTAGCTGCATTAAAACTGTGGATTTAGATCAACTAAAGACGGAAGTTATTGTTTAGTACTGACATTAGATTAGTGACGTCCTCTATGTCCCACTACGCAAAACTTAAGAGAAACCTCTTGTACAAATTCATATATGTATGTAAAATATTTATCCAACGGGTGGCATGAGCGTATCGTCGACGGAGAAAATGCCAAGAAAATGAAAATGCATTTGCCAATTAAAATACAGGCAGATGCGAAAGAAAGCTTGCTCTTACTACTTCTACAATATGATGTGCAAAGCATAAACTATCTTTGTCCGAATCGTTTTCCTTCAATTTTATCGAAGCTGCAGCCGCTTCCCAGAACGGCGGCGACTTATAAATGCAGAATTCTTACTCAATAAATTTGTTTAAAAAATGAGCATTATGTCCAAAGAGTGGCTTTTGCACGAAGAAGATATTAATCTAAACTGGGACACTCTTTCGCAAGTAAAAATAAGGAAAATGTATTAATAAAATTCTAACAGCGAACAGATTAATTATTAGGTACGGCAAGGTACGGTGTTGGGGCCACTTTTGTTTATATTAGCGATATTGCAAACTGTAAGAACCTTGTCATATAGAAATGTTTGCAGATGATATTACGCTTTACATTTGGGGTAACAATTTGAAATATATAGCGGATAAAATGAATAGGCACCTGGTTGCAATTTACGATGTATAAATATATGATGCTTGACACTGTTGACACAATGTGTAAGCTATAAAATGAAAATATAAATGTCATTCTAAATAAAAAAATTAAAGGAGTTGGAGCTCTAAAATATCTTGGTGTAATAATTGATCAAAATTTGGACTTTAACGAAATGTGGCCCACATTTTGAAAACGTTGACAAAGAAAGTTTACTTTCTACAAAAAAAATCAGTAGTAATTTAATAATGTATATCAATTTTTTTTGGCATCAATCTATCGTCTTACCACATAGCCCACTGTTGGAGTCTATTGCATAATTTGTCTGAAGAAAAGGCACTTCGTTTCTAAAAAGGGCAAAATCGCAATATGAAAATTATTCTCATTCATTGCATTAGCAAAAGCGGTAAATAGTGCAGACAAAATAATGCAAATTACATCAAAAATTGGTTGTGCCTCAAACATTTCAAGTGAAGTGATATGGGTTCACAAAAATTGGTGGCGCTAAACACGACATACTATCATTGTTTAAAACTGGTTAAAATTGAATGTATTTATTATCTAGACAATACAGTTCAAAGTTAAAAAAATATGTTCAGTACGCTTCACTGTCTCCACCGTCTTCTTCGTTTTGGTTTTCTACTTGCTGGATCCTAGTTAACCAATATTTAACTTCTTTCTTCAGCGCCGACGAGTGTAAAAGGCAACTATGCTCGCATTTATGCGAAATCGATCGGTATTTTAAATCGTGGGTAGGATCAAATCGATTTCTGGCTATTTTTTGACGTTGAACAGGAGGACCCCAAGACTCGTTCGGACTAACTAACGTTTTTGTTATCTGAGTTCGTCCATAACAAAAGAAATTTGGGTATTATCCAATCATTAGATTAACTCAATCAAAAAAATTGTTTTACCTTCAAAGCATATCTCAAACTAGATAGAATGCATCCAATAATGGTAGGCACGATAATGGTAATAACAATTGGTGAAAGTTTACCAACTACAGTTGCTCTGTGGGCCCCAAGTCCAATAGCACATAGCTAATAAATTTACAATCTTATGGTAACTGTATCAAATATACTGTGTGTCATTGGAAAAGCACTGCCTTTTGAAACTTATCGTATTTTAGTAGAATCTGATGTGTGTGTTTATATTGCCGAAAATACTAAATATCTGCACTAATAACCAATTCATGGAGCATACCCAAGATACAATGAGCCGAACAATGAATAATTTATCATACCTTCCACAAACACTAGCTGCCATTAGACACGAGATATAACTCGCCTAGGATGTGTAGGGTTGTATTCATTAACTAGATTGTAATACAGGATGGAGCAGAAATAACTAGACAATGAATAACTTGAAAATGAGGACTTTGCAAATGTAAACTAAATAATGACTAGGAAACAATTGTACAAGATATGAAAAACCTTTTGGTTTCAAGTAACTTTCTATTTTGGGTCATTTAGGTGAGTGCTATCCTACATTCCCGAAACGAGAGGCATTTCTCAGATAACTGTTATTGAACTTTATACGGCGCCGCCGCACAGTAGTTTAGCATCTAATATACGCTATCGAAACCGCTAGCTTCTTAAATTCCTGATCTAACGAGGTAAAATGTTAACCACAAGGGACTCGAGTCTTGTACAATCGGCTGTTCAACCCCTAGTAGGAGGTGGAAGTATCTGTAGGATTTCTGAAAACGTACAACTATACAAGACGTAATATATATATATATATATATATATATAACACATGGGCAGAAAAGTCCCGGGCCCAACACATAGATGACGCTAGTTTTATTGCAGTCACCTTTCTCTCAGTTAGTACTAACCTTCAAAAGGCAGCTGTTCAAATTTCATGATATTCTATTCATTAGTTTGTGAGTTATTCTGCTAAGAGTCACGCTACTTTTGTTATTTTCAAAACAATGGATCTAAAACAATTTCGCGTTTTAATTTTACACTGCTTCTTGATGGGAAAAAATATCGTTCAAGCGAAGCAATGGCTTGAAAACTGTTATGGGGACTCCGCTCCATCAGAAACAACAATAAAACGTTGCTTTGCTGACTTCAAACGTGGTCGTAGAGACACCGATGATGCAGAACGCAGTGCACGTCCAAATGAGGCGGTAACACCAGTAAACATGAAAATAAATCCACAAAATCGTTTTGAATTATCGAAAAGTGAAGTTGCGTGAGTTAGCTGACATCGTAAAGATATCAAACGAACGTATTGGCTTTATATTGCATGAGCATTTGACTATGAGAAAGCTCTGTTCAAAGTGGCTGCCGCGTTTGCTCACTGTTGACCAAAGACAAGAACGTGTTGATGATTCTGAGCTGTGTTTGGCCATGTTTAAACGTAACAAACCGGAATTTTTGCGTCAATATGTGACAATGGATGAAACATGGATCCATCACTTCACTCCGGAATCAAAACGATCGTCATCTGAGTGGACAGCAACTGGTGAACCTCGTCCAAAGCGCCCGAAAGCACAACAATCGGCTGGAAAGGTTATGGCCTCGGTATTTTGGGATGTGCGTGGTGTAATATTCATCGACTATCTTGAGAAAGGAAATACCATCAACAGTGAATATTATATAGCGTTATTGGAGCGTTTGAAGGCCGAAATTACAAAGAAACGACCGCATATGGCAAAGAAAAGAATTTTGTTTCATCAAGACAACGCACCGTATCACAAGTCAATCAAAACAATGGCAAAACTACATGAATTGAACTTCGAATTGCTCCTACATCCACCGTATTCGCCAGATTTGGCTCCCAGCGACTACTGGCTATTCGCAGACCTCAAAAAAATGCTCGCCGGTAAGAAATTTCGCACGAATGAAGAGGTTATCGCTGAAACTGGGGCCTATTTTGAGGCAAAAGATAAATCGTTCTACAAAAGTGGTATTGAAATGTTAGAGCGACGCTGGAATGATTGCGTTGCTCTTGATGGAGATTACGTTGATGAATAAAGCTAATTTTGAACCAAAAAAAAACGTGTTTTCTTTGTTAGGCCCGGGACTTTTCAGCCCATGTGTTATATACACATATATAAGGTGCGTTTTCCTACTGCGAACATTTCGATGATGTAAAGAAGGTAGTCCTACCATTCGACCCGATAGTCAAATAAAATGCGGTTTAGAAGGTATTCGAAAGAACTACAATGGACTAGCGGAGGTAATTGAAAAATTATAAAAGGGTTCGATATCGTGTGCGGAAGGGGAAAAAACAAGAGTATAGTAAAAAAGTGTAATACGGAAAATTTAAAGTGTTATTGACTGTGATTCAGATTATCTCATACTAGGACAAATTTGTGAAGGTGCGTCGAGAGATCCAGTAAGTTGCCACAAGGATTCTTTTAAATTTGCAAATGTAACATCACTCGATGTGGAACGGTCGTTTTATTCATAAAAAAATATTTATTCTGCACGCCGTACTCATTTGACTGAAGCCAGTGTGGAAACATATTTCATGATTCTAATATTTAATAGATGTCACCCAGTTGGTGATATCGTGGAAACTTCTTAAAACAGTAAGTGTTTCAGCATGTTATATTTTTTGTCATTATTTTATGTGTTAACATTCTTGCGTCCGCATCGCCTACCGTTACTGGACACGCGTCCTGATAGAGCCATGCAGTCTCTCCACGTTGTTCTTCGCACTACAATGTAACTTGCTCCACTTTGTCGAGACTAGTAATAATGGCAAAATTATACATATTGATAAAACTTTTAGAACGTTTCTTCACCTAAAAACTCTTTTTTACTTATGTAAGTATATTTGTTTCTAGTCGCGGGACAAAGCTCCTTGTTCATCCCGCTAATTACCGCAACATATCGCGGTCTAACTTCCTATGTGGTCGTTGCATAACAGTGAACAATGAACTTAACAACGGATTGAAACTAAGGATGAGTCTTTGGTGTGGTGTTGATGGTATCGCCTAATGTCTCTATTCTACGATCTTTGAGCCTCTTCAGATAGTTCACCAATAGGAAGAATTACTTCTTTTACAATAATCGGACCATCTATCAATAGTTTGTGGATGGAAGGTGGTACGTAGTATCAATGGAGTAATGGGACGTATTTCTCGAGAGCTTTTAAACAATACAGCTCAAAATTATCGACATTGATTCCATAATAAATGTTGATTCTATGCAACATTACAGTATAACATGCAATCAATTATTCGTCCATACCGGTAATTTCCGCTAATACAGATGTATTGCAAGAGAAACGTCTTGCAGTATTTCCATTATTTGCATTCTCACGTCCAGTTTTAGGAATGTCTATAAAAAGACCCATTTTTTCTCGAAATTCTGATGGAACCTTTCTTTTCCGTTACTATATCATAACTCATTAAGGAACAATAATATTTTGAGCATATTCCGTCCAAAGTTGTCCACCTTCATGATCCTTCGACTAATTAGCCAATTCAGAAGCGAAACACATATAATTAAAGATTTGGCCCTCAACAAAACAAAAGAGATCAACTTTCACTATAAAGTCATAGTACAATTATACTTTCAAAGAATTTCTCAGAACAAAGCCAGAAATCTGAGGAATTTATGACATTAGAATATCTTTCAACTAATATTAATATTAAACAACGGTTGGTATTAGTAATGATAAAATTACAATTTCATTGTAATTAACCAACGTAATTAAAATACTAGAGGATTCTCAGTCTCTGTAGGATTTAAATTCACGGCCACTGTGTTACCGGCGCATTACATCACGAGAGCGAATATGAGTTGTTCAAATCGCTTTTGATATATAAATGTATCACCTTTAATCGGCGTGATGTATCATTTGGAATTTTCAGCCTAAAACTTGATTGAATCTGATAAGAATATATCATAATTTTGCAACGATTGGGCAAAGTTGAAATTGTTAGTTCCAATCGCGTATATCAGACAGTAAACCACTACGCGGAGTCCAAATGGCTTCTTGACAACTAGTTATAAATCATATGACCTATTTACTTATTCTTTGGGATGCCAGAACCTGGCCATTCATTCCAATGCCCAAAATGGTATCGGAAAACTAGTAGCAAGGTCGCTATTTGGGAAGGGCGTTTCCACAGCAAATGTTCTTGAAACCAACGCTGAATGATGACTAAAAGCTTTACGCTGCTTTACTCAGCGCTATCTATAAATATGTCGACGTAGCGCCAAATTTAAATCGTGTAATCGTTTCTGCCCCACATTTTATTAAAACAGTCTGATGATGCATAATAGATATGAAATTTGTCATTGAAGATAGCGTTTATCTTTAAATCTTATCCTGAAATAGAAGAGCTAAGAGTCTGCTTCCATCATTCGACAGATTATTATTAATATCAAACTTCACATATGCACCAGTTTTTACTGAAATCCTGTTAGGTGATGCATTTTTAATGATAATTAGAGTAAGTGGAGCAACAAGGAAAAGCAACAATCTTAAAACTGTCGAATATGGATGCTAATCTGAAAGCTTCGCTCACGTGTTATACGATACTTGGTTAGTTATGGAAGGGAAGAAATTACTTCTTATATTTTAAGGAATGTTGAGTTTTCGCATGTCAACGTTGAATTTCAAAAATTTACTGTGTTAGATTGGTGACTTATTCCTTACCATAATCAGAAGCGTAGCAGCTTTTACACCAATAATCCAGTAAGCACCCAGTATCGTACCGGAGTAGAAGTGATAGTCGTTTCTGAGACGATTAAGCGAATATAGAAACAATCCAGATAATGATAGAACCAGTAAACACACTTTTTGGTCAGTCAAGGTTCCTGCCAATAGTGTCCTAAAAACATATAATCAAAAAAATGGTTGAGTAATATTAAAACAGAGAACGCCTTATATATTAGTATAGGCAACTTAATAGCTGACTACATTCGGCAACTTTTCTATCGTTCTATATGAACTTTTGAAGAGAATATTTAATTTTTTAAATATCTTCGGCAAATGGTGCATCAAAGTTAATGCTGAACTACAGAGAAACACAAACGCAACAGAAAATAGCATTAAAAAAATTATTACATTTTATACAGAGAATATTTTCAATAATGGTAACAAAACAGAAAAATTTATATACAGTCCCTATGTCTTTTACTAGGGCCACCTTATAAATTTAAGATTTTATGTGTTTCCAAGCGATAATTTACAAGTATATATAAAATTGATGAATAGGGCTTACAATACGTATCTAAATATGTTCTCTAAGTAAGGAAAGGATCACATGGTCGAGATGATCGACGTATCGTGCAACTCGCAATTGAAAGCCGAGGTTTATCGGCCAAAGAAATAGGAAATGTAGTGTCTCAACAAGGATTGCAAATATTCACGCGTACAGTACGTAGACGATTCTACGAAGCAAAATGCAGGCTCCCGCTGAAGAAGACTAGATTAACACCGATGAGCACGTTATGAATGGGCAAATCTCAGCAACATTACACAAATGAAGATTGGGGAAAGGTGAAAAAAAAAAACTTAAATGAGTATCTAAATCAAGCAAATCCTCTTTTGTGTTGAACCATGACTTTTCGTTAAAGATCGTATTCAGCGATGAGTCAAAACTAGAAGCCATGACCCAAAGAGTTCAATTTGTTAGACGGCGTCTATCTGAACGGTTTGGTGATGCTAGTGTGCTAATGACGGTGAAACATCCTCCATCAGCTATAGTAAGGTTCTTTATATCAGTCGAAGGTCGTCGTTCATTGTTTCTTTGCCAAGGCACCATGAATTAACACCAATATAAGCGTGTATTGGAGAATGCCATGATGTCATGTATCAATGATTTAGATCCGAATGAAGGCCCTTACACATCCATGCGCGGTAAGGTACCATGCCACATGGCCAAATTCATTCAAAACTGTTTGGAAATGCACGCTCTGCCAATGAGGGGGCAAATTCCCCCGACCTCAATGCAATTGAGAACATGTGAAGTGTTCTTAAATCATGCATGTATTCCAGAAGAAACACAACAAAAGAGCAGTTAGTAATAAATATGGAGGCTGTGTGACAAAACGACGCTACAATTAGACATACCGTTACCGATTGCGTAGAGAGATGACAAAAAGGATAAGAGCAATTAGAAAGGCCATAGCAGGCATGACAGAATATTAGTTATACAGTTGTGACGGTGTTTATAAACAGATCTGTATAAACTTGCTTGTGCAATAGGTTTTTCGTTATATATTTTAAAAAAATCCGTATTTCAGCAAGTGACCCTAATAAATTGGACAGGGACTAGGTCTACAGAATTAGGCAGACATCCTAGAAAATTAGGCATTACAAAAATTTATTTATTATTAAATATATATTACGGAAATATTTATATCAGTTAATAAGGATTCCGAGAGGTAAATTCCTATCCGAGGAGAAAAAACAGAAGTAAAATGTTATAAAGAGGTAGGGTTTTCAAATCATCTCATCAACAATTTTATAAAATTAGGCAATTCCTACGGCAAAGAAAAGCACTTTATGGAGCGTAATTAAAAACTAACTCGAAGGTAATGCTCATCAAAGTATCGGCCTCTTCTGGTAATGCAATTGCGTAACAAATAAAATTAATTTAAATGAGTAACGAAGAGACGTGAATAACAAGCTTTATCCGTCAGTAAAAGTTTTCTGTGACTAAAAAACGAAGCAACAACCAATATTGTAAATATTCTCTGTATAAAATGTAATATTTTTTTTTAATGTTATTTTCTTTTACGTTTTTGTTTCCTTGTAGTTCAGCATTAACTTCGATGCATAATTTGCCGAAAATTTTGGGAAAACCAAAAATTCTATTTAAAAGTCTATATGGAACTATAGAAATTTCGCTGAGTGTATTAATATAAGCAATTATGTCTTTCATGTCAACAGACGAGGTACTTGTAACTTCGATCATTCTATCATCTTCTATAAGAAACGCGAACCACTGGACGTTGGAAGATTGGGAGAAAGTACTCTAAACCGACGAAGCTAAATATCTCACTTTTGAAACAGACAAACAGAAGGACATATGTCCGTAGATCGAAAGGGGAAAGAGCATTTGAATCCCGCATTACACCAATAATAAAACGTAAAGAACCATAAGCCGTGATTGTAGGGTTGTTTTGGCAGTACTCCTGTGGGCGATTTGGTGAAAATAAATGGCATCCTTAGGAAAGAAGGTTATAGGGACATTATGGAGAGGAATGCCATTTCTTCTCGAACGTCATGAATCCTTAAAACTTCATGTTTCAGCCCAATAATTTCACAACATACTGCAAAGTATGGCGTAAATAAGTGACACTACTGGAACACAGAGAAAAAATTGTTATGTAGTGGCCACCTCTAAGTACAGATCTTAATCCGATCGAGCTTTTGCAAGAGGAACACGAGCATGTTCGAAATTTTCAAATTCCAGAATAGTACTTTGGGCGCAATTACAGGATACGCCGAGGAAAACAAAGTTACCAACAAGGGAAAAGCTGCTAGAGAGAATAACAAGATAATATGCGGCAGTAATATCTCACATTGACAAATTGTTATCTTATCTTTGTTACAAAAGAATACTGTTGTTATAACTGTTCCAGCTCTTTGTATACGTACAGAATAAAGGCTTATGTTATAATTAGTTTTTGATTTGTTTTAATAATATTTTAACGATAGGTAAACACTTATGCCCGGACATGTTTCCTCTTGTTGTATTTTGTCTCTGATAATATTAGTGTTTCTTAAATACCAGAATTCATCAAAAGTACGATAGTTGCGTAAGCTTGAGATCAAGTACACATTCATATTTAATATCCTTTAGAGTCTATGAAATGTAAAGTTAGGGTGTGATGCCACAATGATCTCGCTTGTTAACATGAAAGATCTGCAGATACGCCAATAGTTGTAACCTACGTGTAATATGTAAGAAGACGTCCATCATAGAGAAAGGCAGATGCAATTCCGGATGCTAGACATAATACACCTGCGATTAGAGGACGCCAATTGTTTAACACATGAAACTGATCGCACAGCGATTCCAGAAAGCAACAGTAACTACATATTACCGACGCTATAGACCAAATGAACATAACACTAAAATACCAAAGCACCCAGATTTGAGGAGCTGGCAAGCCGCTTAAAACGTCCGGAAATACGACATATAACACATCAGAGCCTAGAATGTGCAAAAATCACAAATCAATCACGTCGCTGTAATGGTGAGTAGAAATTTGGTACCTCGCAACATTATGCAGTTGTCGTCTAGTATGCTGTATTTATATTTGATATGGTTTATTGCTAATGACACCAATACAGTAAACGTAGCTACAAAGAAGAGCTTTACTGAATAGAGTATTATCGTATCCACCGTAATACTTATTCCAGCTCTAGATGCTGCACTTAAAGTTATAACCTCACTCGGGATTTCTCTATCAAAGACAAGTGCAGTGATCTCCCCCCACATCTGAAATATGTAACAGATTTCATTATATATATATTCATTATATATACATATATATATATATATATATATGTATATGTGGTAGTAAAAATTAGTGTGGATATTAATATTAAACCACCGTTGGTGTTAGTATGATAAAATTACAATTTTCTTGCAATTAACCAGCGTAATAAAATTCCTGAAAAAATATCGGTCTCGGCAGCATTTGAACCCACGGCCTCCGCGTTATTTCTTCATTTCAGTCAAGTAGGTAAATGCTGAACACAATTCATTCGACTATTGCTTTATAAAAGTGTTGTATACTAATAGGTGAAGCGATTCTACCAACTTCAACCTCCACACGGAAAAAATAAATGGTATTCATATATCTCAAGTACCCTGGAAAGCGCAGTACCTATAAAATCTATTAGATGGAGTCATAAACGAATATCCGTTTATTATCTAGACTCACTCCTTGTTTACAATTTGGTGTTTTAATTTAAGATAAATTTTAAAATATTTAAAATTTTATATCCTTTTTTTCTATATATTTTCCCTTTCACCAGTTTCGCTTTCTTTCCCGTGAGCCAGTATGTACAAATATACTTACAATATATCTATTAAGGTTCTCAGGTTTCGCACTAATCGTTTCGGATATCGCATACCGAGGACTGATGGCAAAAGTAAATATTATCACCGGAACAATGGAGAGAAACATGATCATAATTATCGTGCAGAATATTTTAGAGAACCGACGGAGGCCAATAGCCATTAGGATAAATATAACAAACCACATGATTTCGGTATTTATAATTAAAGACGTTATAAAGCCCTCATGTAATGGTCTGTTGTCATAGCCGATTCCCATCACATGCCGATAAAAGTAATCGCTAGAGGAAAATTTAGCAGAATTTTGATACATGTTCTCTACACTGCAATTAACGTCGCGGTAGTAACTGCAGCACTTTTTGGTGTAATTTTGACCGGTATAAGCAACAAAGCATTCGTTTGAGTGACGAGAAAATTCACAGTTGGTCCACGGGAGCGACTTAGATATCGTGTGAGTCATGTAGTGGAAAGCTAGAGTCGCACTTGTTAAATTGAAGAATTGTATATACAACGATGCAACCGCAATCGAATACGCCACACCTGGAAGAAAAAATGGATTACAGAATAGAGTTTTTGGCAATATACGAGACGTGTAAATAAAGCACTAGTAGCGGAGAGTATCTTTTTATTCAGTTAAAATCACAATTCCATATCGTCTTTTTTAAAACTGTGGGAAACCCTACACCACTGGAGACGGTTTCTACAACCTCTCTAACGTTGCTGGAATTCGGATATTGGAATCGTCTTCATCTGGTTGGTTACGGCCATTCCAATATTTTCAAATGTCTCTAAAAGGTATTCGAATCTTGGAAAAAATAAAAAGTGCAAAGATATCAAATCGTACGACGTTTTGCCAGAAACGCACTCACTGCAACGATAATGTAGTAAAGCACACGAAAGACAACTTTTCGAAATTTTTCAAGAACTTTTAGGATAGATTCTGGTTGGCCTTAAGACACAAAATCCCGATAAATGATTCTCTGGCTACCAAAAGAAGCAAATCGGCATACTTTGTGTGGTAGGGCAGTAACAGCCCGCTGCAGTAAATGAGGATAATTTTTTATCCACTGCAAAAATCAAGATATATTTTCCTCCAGTTGTCCTTTGATTCTGCTAAACGTTTTTTGAAACTATTTTCGTGCAGATTGCTTTCACCCCATCATTGGTAAAAATCCCATAAACGACTTTGTGAGTCAAATTAAATTATTTCCCGATCATCGCAACTGTTAACCGACGATCAGATCTCACAAGATCTTACATTTTGATGACATTTTTATTACCTGCGGTTGATAGCCCTCCACTCCTTCAAAAAATGTCTTAAACCAGCTGAAAACCTAAATCATTGACGAAATTCATTAGGACAATTGTTACGCTCTCCTGGTTTGAAGAACAGCGCCGCTGTGGCCTGCTCGTAAAATCCTGAATTACTTGACCAATATTTACTTGCAGAATATGTTCGCTTATTTACTAGGTTGAAGGTTGTACGGTGAAACTCAATGCACATGCGCAAAAAAATATATCACATCTCGGTGCTGTGCTTATTTATCTCCCTCTCCGGGAGCCAAATGTATTTTCCTTGTTTTAAATTTGCCTAAGGGACTTGGCCCTGTTTCATTGGCTTGTGTTTGTACTTGAACCAAACACTTTCGTTTTCACACATTTATAGGGAAACCCACCCTATCTCTTAGAGGTTGAACGCCTGGTTAAGGGCGACAGTAGCAATAATAGCCGATCTCAAAACAAAAGTATGTAATGTGACAGCTACCCAGGCGTTCTCGTTTGAAATAATACGTTATGTGCAATCTTTAGCTCTTTGCTACTGCGCCCCAAAGAAGGGAAAAAGCCAGTAGCCAACAAATGTGCGAATTGCGCACAGACAAAGAAAACGGAGCGATAAAGTCGACATAGCATATAGAAAATTGGTCCGTGAAACTCGTCCGCTACGTCGTACAACTAAATGAAAAAAATGTCCCGATATGACAAAGGACCGAACCAGCGTACAGATGACAACGGGCACTGCGGCGGCAATGACCGTCAACAAGAAGCGGAGTGATCGTACTTGTAGAAAATGTCTATACATACGCGCCGACGACCTTACCAAAATGACACAAACTTAACAGAAAACTAAAAAAATGTATAGACGGCAACGGACACAGTAGCCTCGACGAACGATAATAGAAAGTCGAGAATTTGTATTTAATAAAGAAATCTATACATGCGCTCCGATAACCTTACCAGAATGATTCCCGACAGAATCGCAACAGAAGACTAAATAAATGTATAGACGACAACGGACACAGTAGCCTCGACGAACGATAATAGAAAGTCGAGAATTTGTATTTAATAATGAAATCTATACATGCGCTCCGACAATCTTACCGAGCTGATTCCCGTCAGAATCGCAACAGAAGAATAAATAAAAGTATAGACGACAATGGCCTCGACGATTCCCACCAAAACTTGAAACTATTAAAAACTTTCAATAATAAATAACGACGAGGTACGAAAGCTGACCGAGAGTGAACGATCGCTAATACCTCAACCGTCACGCGGGAGACGACTGCCTGTACTTGTATACATTAAACATTAACTAAACTCCCATTATTTGTCCGACGACGTTGGATTTAATGACTCTCAAATTAGGCGCTTTTAGCAAGAGTATTGTGAATGGCCGGCTTGCATACATATACAATGTGTAATGTACGTACATATTAAAATAAAATTCGATATATTTTATAAAGTGAAGAAAATAAATAAATGATAAAAAATTGAAAATAAAGTAATATGCTAATCCATACAGTTGCAAAGAAGATAAAAGCATATAAAACACATAAAGTAGTAAAAAATGTATAAAACAAAATACATTTCCTTAGAAACTTAAAATTCATTTACAAAAACAATGTTAAGCCTTTAAGAACAATTGCGATTTTGTAAACTTTTATATAGTATTCTACCTTAATGTGAAGTAAAACCTGATACCCCAGTATTACTCTAAATGATTGCAACTCGCTATGAAAACGCTTTAACAATGTTTGGTTCACTAAAGGAATGGATACGGACTATTAAGTGAATCTAGCTGTGAAGATAATCAACACTAACCAGCGAAACCGTAGTTAGTCCAGGGCCATACATTGCTTCTTTGTCTCTCATCCCCAAAATATACTGTACTTTATCTACTTGTTCTTATCCCTTCCACCGAACCCTTTATAGTACTGCTACATCTATTTTATTAATTTCGATATTTTCAACTCATTGCATAGATCTAGTGCCTCAAGTACTAATCCTTATCCAGTTTTGTTTGTACCGTTCTCTTTCTTCCTGTGTAGTTGCAAGTTTCGTCGTTATATGTAAGTCCTTCTTCCTTTGCTGTTTACCTTAAGCTTCATTCGATCTTCCTCACACCATTTTCTATGTATGTAAGAATACAAATTTTCTCATACGAAGACAAATTCGTGAAGGTGCGTCGAAATATCCATTAAGTTGTCACAAGGATTACTTTAAATTTACAAATACAACATCACTCGATGTGGAGCGGCCGTTTTCATCATTAAAGAATATTTATTCCGCAAACCGTTCTTATTAGGATGAAACAGATGTGGAAACATATTTAATGATTCTAATATTTAATAGATGCCATCCAGTTTGTGAACTAGGTGAAACTTGTTGAAATAGTAAGTGTTTCACCACGTTATATAATATATCTTTTATCATCATTTTACATTCATTACAGCATTCCTGCGCCTGCATCGCCTATGCTCACTCATGAAGGTCACGATCATAAATTATGCGAGTTCGTAAACGTTGCTGAACACTCGCCTTGATACGATTGCTCGGCCGCTCCACGTTGTTCTCCTCACTGCACTGTAACTTGCCCCACTTTGCCGATACTATTGATGACATTTGAATATTATTGTAACACAAATGACGTATTGGTAAAGATCCATTGCGCCGGTATGATATTACCCTTATCGATGTTTCTCTTCTAATTGGACTTTCAAAACAAAAAAACATATACAGGATGTGCCGTATGAGAACGTTACCTGTCTTTATAAATATCTCCCTTTTTGCATTTTAATTCAGAGAAGAGAACCCAAACCTTTTTGTACCACCAATAGTAATAAACTTAGCAATAGTTAGCGGATGTCTCCGAACACTGTATGCATTTAATGTGTTTACTAATATGCGGGCCTTAAGGTGTTTATCTGGGTATGTTCGACAGGGACGTTTAAGTTATTGCATAGGATGTTAACGTAATGTGGGAAAGTAGCAACAAACGCAACAGACGTACTAGTGCATATGTTAAGATTGAATTTGAAAGAACTTTCAATTTTGCATTCCTTTATCTTGTTTTAATTGTCTATTGAAGCACGGCAAATAATGGATGAGTCGAATATCGACTTTACATTAAGTCTATTTGCCAAACAAATCGAAAAAATTATGAGGTAGAGGAATTTGTAATACATACCCTTCAGTAAAGGAACCATATCCCAGATTTTAATGTAGTATTTCCTTGTATAGTTCCCCAGGAAGACGTACATCGTATATATAGGTATCGATACTGTGACGGATAGAATTATGTACGTCGAAAGTACCACCGCTAAAATAAGATTAGACGGTAAATTACAAGAGCATATACATATTTGGTTCTATACGTAAACAATAATAAAATAATATTATATTGACAAATAAAATAGTAAGCATAATTTATATTTGCCAACTGGATCATCTTCAGTAGACCATTGGGTTTTCTTTTATTAATGATGGCTCAAGATCAAGAAAAAAATACAGAAAATAATTTGTTCACAACCAAATCATCGATCACGCTGCAATACTGCAAATATTTATCTGCCGGAAACTTGCTCATCCATTAAATTATAATAAACAGAGCATTAAATGGTAATCCCTTGACATTGTCCACATCCATACGATACCTCATTCTTTCGGATAAATAAAGCGCAATACCAGTATTTAAAATTTTATAAATAAAACTCGCGAAGCAATACGATGGACCTCATCAATCGAGAAGGATCTGTACAACTGTGAATCGTCAGCGTAGAGATGGACATTGCATGTGAAATTATGGAAAAAGCACATATGTGCCGTGTAAACAGAGCACAACAACGGGACTAGTATAGAATCCTGTGGTCACTGGCAACCACCGCCTGTTCTCTGCCAAGTAAGTATGCGGTAAAGAAGCGATGAGCAACTTCGCTAAAACCGATGCAATGAAGAATAGCTAGCAAGAGATTATAATCAATTCTGTCTATAAACAGGACTAACACGAGCTTTCTCCCAATCAGTCTGGAAAACACCTACCTGAAGGCAATAATTGAAAATGTGTGTTAAAATGGGTAATATTGTAGGACAACAAAGTTAAAGGCATTTTCAAGAAGATCCCATCTGCTCCAACTGAGTTTGAAGATATATTGGAGATAATAGAAGCAACTTCTACTTCGCTAGGAGACCAACTCCCGATTTCAGATTTATAGAAACTAAACACATATCGATCGGGAACTCGATGCCGAGTGAGGTGATGTGCGAGGGGTGCTTCTTTATGAATATTCAGTTCTCCCAAGTCATTCCAAAGTGTTTGGTTCGAAGTTTTAAGCTTGTGCTGCAAATGTGTGCAGCGTGTATATTGATGATGTTCCCCTTAGGTAAAGGTTTCTTGACATTAATTTTATGAGAAATTATCATCCTCGTAATGTAATTATAATTGCGTAGATGTTTTATCAATTCATGAAGCTACCCTCCTGTAAAAAGCGTGCTCCTTCAACTTCTTCGTATTTCCCACTAATTTCAGAACAGCATCAAGGTTCTTCATAGGTCTTGGAATGGAACGGCTTCTATTAACTTTACCCAATCTCATCAGTTTGTTGGCATCAGCATCTATATCTGAACAGATAAATTTTACATCATTTGCAGATGTCTAGTTTACCTCAACCCTCTATACACAAGTAGAGCCACCGGGAAACCAAGTAATAGTATGTTATTGCTTCTCTCATCTATCGCTATTCCACTCCCTGCATAACGTTTTCAAAGTTTAAACCAGATGTATTTGGTTGTAGATGCATTACATAGTTCTTTACATCCTCCATCTATTTTCATCATCGCAACAATTAAAGATCTCTGTGAAACCAGCGGATTGCCTTCAGCACCCATACATTAACCATATGCCCACTAAGTATCAGCAATGCTTTCTGCTGTGATTGTTCTAACATCGGACGCCAAAAGTCCAACACATGCAAGGTTATATGTTGAATTACATTTGAACGAAGCAAGTTATTGACTTATGTTTTTCAATTTCTACTCTGCAATATTTACAAATTGAGATATTTTAGTTGTTTATCTATTAGATCCAAATCCTAGGTAGCAAACTAGACGATGTGCTCTTCACAACGACTTCCCAATAAAAGAGGAGAAATAAAAGGCAACCGAGATGTTAATAAGTGACATAACAGGTACAAACTTATAAAATAATTAGTTATTTCACTACTCGAAAAAATTTGAAAGTTTGAGTAAGGAAATATATTTCTGGATCAGATTGGCATCTCCTTTACTTGTGTATTTTTTGGAGAAATGTATATTCTTTCTAACTTTGACATTTGTATTGCAAAAAGGAGAATAGTGTGCCAAAAATAGATTGAATTTCATTATCAATTTGTCAAAACTTATATTTAGGCACACAATATCGTTTCCAAGATTCTTTCTTGATAACTTTTTCGATATTTTGGAAAATAAGGGCAAAAATAAAGAAATGCATTGCCTCAGTGATCATTGCAGATGGCAAAAAGTTGATAGGTGAACTAGGGACAAAGCAACATTTTTGACGGCTATAATAAAAAGAGATTACCATTTGTTTCAAACCAAATGGCAAACGTTGTGAAATGAAACACAATACTATAATACTTACTAGTGCCCCACCGATGAAGGAGAGTTAAATGCCTCCTGAGAAAGCCAATGTGAACGTGGAGAATGAAACTGTAGCACATGTACTCCTTCCATGATAACCTCAGTCTCTTATTTGTAATCAACTGAAAGAATTTGGCCAAAATTTGGCAATGAAAGGAAGTTAATTTGTCTTAATAGCACTCACAAATTTAAGACAAAATTTATTAATGAAAAAGTTCCTTGTGTAAGCTGAACTGGTCGAAAAAAGCGAATCAGTTTCACCCTCGTTGGCGGCATCTAATGTTTGTATATCCGCAAAATACAATCCTCTTGTGTCGAGTATATTTCTATCATCCTGGTCTGAGGATTCTTCTTTAGCTGCTTTGGACAAAAGCTTCAATCTTTCCGCTTCTAGCTGATCTTCAGCTAGCTTATGCTTATCGTATGCTTTTTGTGCTTCATTCTGCAATCGTTTTTTGAGCTTATTTCCGTCGCGAATGGCTTTCGGCTGGAGTAATGACATTTTGACGCGATTCAATACCGTTTTGTTAGTGTTACTATGGTAAAAGTATACAATTTGTTGATAGCGTTGAAATAGCGATCGTTTCCATTCTAAACTAGCAGCAGGACCGGGGGGCATTCCCATTTGGCTGATAAACTGTGGTCTAGAAGTACTGTTGGAAATAGTAACAGATATAATAATATAGGAAGCCCTTGAAGATTGGAGGAAACAAATAAACGGAAGCGGTATCGTACTAAGTGACGATGAGAATAATTTAACGAACAATCTGCAATGAAAAGAGAATATATGAGAACTGGAGAAGACCTAAAGGCGAATATGGACTTGTAAATTAATTCCCAAGAACTGGAACCCGACGTATATCAGTTCAATATACAAGATGGGAGACAAAAACAAATGCCAGAATTAGAGAGGAATAAATGTTGTTAGTTCATTGGGAAGGCTGTACGGTCGTATATTAAAGAAAACAATAGAAGGTGGCTTACAAAAATAGAATAGGAAAACGGCTTCTGAAAGGGACGGTCATGCATAGACGACATGTTTGTGATACAAGTATTCAAAAACTGCATAGCTAGAAGTTTACCCACCCACTTAGTATTTATAGACCTAGAGGAGGCTTTTGATATGGTACCCTTAAAAAAAATGTTTAAGGTTTTCAACAAAGTGGGGCTCAATACCAGGTACATCAATGCAATATGGAATTTATATAAAAATGCATAGGGGATAGTCAAAATAGGTGTAAGCAGATCAAAACCATTCTCTCTAAATCAGCGATTTAAACTATGATGCAGTCTTTCCCCTCCATTATTTAAAATTTATATTCGGGAAGCTATAAGTAATTGGAGAAGAAAAACAGAAAGAATGGGGATTAAGATGGGAGATCACTGTCCCTATTTCCTCTCCTTATTTCGCAGACGATCAAATAATTATAGCTTGCGATGAAGAAGTTATACGGTACATGTTTAGAAAACTGATACACGAATACGAACATCGGGTACTAACTATAGACATAACAAAAATTGAATATATGAAAGTGGTGTGTAAAGACGAAGATCACAAAGGCTTACCAATTAAGGAAATAAGAAGAACAAGCCAGTTCAAATATCTAGGAAGCATACTTAGTGAGGAAGGTACATCGAAAATAGACATTTGAAATAAAATACAACAGGCGAAAAAACCAACCAAGGCCTTAAATTCCTTGCTGTGGTAAAAGGATTAAGATTGGAAACAAAAATAAAAGCATATAATCATATATTAATATAACTGATGATATTCCTCTTCTCGACTATTGTTTGACGGGGATGGGGTCGGATACCTGCAGTAATAACTTTCGATCAAGTGGTTTAGTACTAGTTCGGTAATCGTTTAGTATATATGGTAAAAGTATTAATCCTTGCTGTTTTATTTATCGCTTTCTTGTGCGGAATTAGCTTTTTAGAATTGGATAAAGTACTGAGCATAAGAATCCCAAAATAGTTGACTGTAGAATAATGTAGTAATATTTGTACTCTTCGCGACGAAGGATATACCGAGAGAGAAATTGCTCTACGGTTAGGGATTCCACCGAAACGTATGCATTAGACATTGGCCGGCAGACGAGAGACAGGACAAAGTCTTGACGGAAGACGAAGTGGACAACCACTGGTAACTTCCGGTACAGGATATCGCAACGCGCGTTAATACACAACGATGAACAAATGTTTCTGTTACTAACGTCAAGGGGCGATTACTGATAACAGGCTTAAGAGGATGCATCGGCCGCAAAAAAGCCGTTTTTAAAACGCGCGCATAAGGAGAAACTATTAACACAGGCAAGAGAGCATGCAAGCTGGTCACCGGATCATTGGAACGCTGTCTTATGGATAAATTTCAGGTATAAGATACGCAACCGAGAGTTTTTGTTCGTCGTTGACCGGGAAAACAGCTAGTGAGGTCTACTTTATACCATCCGTCAAACACGAAGGCGGTAGTGTTATGGTTTGGAGTTGTTTTACTGGAAAAACTGCTAGTGACTTAGTGGAAATTAGTGGTACAATGCGGAAAAAAGAGTATTTTGATATTCTGCAAACTCATGTTATTCGGAGTGGAGGGCCTCTTGTTGATGAGCCGTTTGTGGTCCAGCAAGACAATGACTCCAAACAAACGGCCCGAATCCGTAAACACTTTTTATAGAAGAAAACAGCAAGAAATGAACCAAAATTAACGGCTTGTCCCCCTCAAAGTCCGGATTTATGCCTCATAGAGCTCTTATGGAATGAACTTGTTCGAAGGGCTGAACAACGCAACCTCAGTACACCCAACACCTATGGGGAATATTTACAGAACGCATGGCAAGAAATTGACGCGGACTGTCTCGAAAAATTGGTTCGAAGAATGCTTAAAATTTGAGCAGAGGTTATCAACGCCAAGTGAGGTCATATCGAAGAAAATAAACTTAGGAGCTAAATAATGCATAAATATTATTACGTTTAAATTAATTTACTTTTATTTTATCGTAGTCACTTAATATAAAATAAATATAAATATAAATTCATTAATAATCACAATAGTGTACTTCTATGTTTTGGAGGCTGCCTTCATAAAACATTGAAAATTCTGTTTTCTTAAAAACCGAACACCAATGTGAACAAGTATTCCGGCATACTTTTAATTTTTATATTTGCAGATAGAAAGAACTCACAGTTACCACTGCTGGAACTGGAAGTAAAACACTTTTTAATAGCAGCATAAGACAATTTCAACCACGATGAATGGCATCAGAATTTACTCTGAGGTACATTTTTTACTAGATATAATAACGGATCTGTGTGAAAAGATCCTATACACGTGCATGTAGTATTAATTATGCTACACAGCGTGTCTGCGGATTTTAATTAAAATTAACATTTAATTTGGGCGGGCAATGCGCGACACATATAGGAAATTTAATTAAACGGAGTTGGTTTATGCGTCGGCGTATACTTTATAGGCTAATACGACAACAGCGTGTGGAGCACTGTATTCCAATAATAACAATAACAATAACGATAATGTTACAGCAACATTACAAGTGCATTAACGAACGTCCGCGGTAATAGAAATACTTCCAAATGACGTATTGTGTTGCCGTCGTTTTAGACCCGATCACCAACCGAAATTGGTGTTGGAATAAAAGGGTAAAAATTAAATAATTCCTACAACAAGCATCGCAGTAGCATCTAAATGTCAAGTACAACTCAAGTGCATTTAAATTTTGCATTCTTCTTTTGTTTGTTTTTAATCACGGTGTCTATGTTACGAACAAATTTTAACTCCGAAAACTTTATCGAATGCCTATAGTTTAAAATAACGGCACATGAACCGACTGTTACCGCTCGAACTATATACAGGCCCCTAAAACCGATTTCTTTCGTGAATGAACCTGATCAAAGATTTTCAGGATTTGCTTTTCTAAGTAAAGGTATCAATTGTCTAGGAGATTTTAGTTTTAATTTACCTAATTTAAACAATAAAAGGTCACTAGATCTCTTTAAAGTAATTTAAACTTTATGAATTATTGACCAGTCTACTCGAATTATGTAGGTCCACTTCTGCTTCTCTACTTGACCTTTTCAAGATTGTTTTCAGCGTCTTTTATATTGTTCCACCAGTGTAGCCTTGACTCCCGTTATGTCGTCCATTTCCCTCTGTTTTATTCCGAGGTAGGTGTATGATTCGTTTCATTATTGGTGTTGTATGGTACTTCCGTCCACCAGATCCACATTTTCTCCCTCCATGACACTCTTTCCGGGCTCAAGATGGTATGTGGAGCACTTGTTTGCGTTAAATGTCAAGCCGATGTTGTGAATATATTCCTGTCTTGCATTTAGTGTCTTCCGGAAGTCGTGCTGGTTCTTAGAGTAAATCTTTAAATCATCCAATCATACGAGATGTTTCACCTTGTACATATATGCGGTTCTTCGGCTTCCACGCCGTGTATCTGCACCCCCTCCGGAGAGCCAGTGACCATGGGAGGAGGACCAAACAAAACAGCAGTGGACTCGAGCGAATCTGACTGAAAAATCCCTCTAGTTGTGTTCGCTCCTCCGTTCGGCCTCCTCCCATCGCGACTGTCGCCTTCCATCTGACAATCAGCTCTCGGACAACAGCTATAACCTCAGTGTGTACTTTGAGATGTTGTAATACCAACAAGATAAGTTTGTGAGATACTGTATCATATGCCTTTGCCATATCAATCCGGCATGGATAAGTTAGGTTTGTATAATATAGGTTTTCCCTATTCCTGCCAGTCCACACCTTCAACCCTTGTGTTGAATCGTTTCGCTCCACATAGGGTCTACGTCTACTGTAATCAGCTCCCGCACAATACTGGTAAAGACTTTACACACGCTGTTAAAAGACGTTATGGGTTTATAACTTTGCGGTGCAACTGATTCTCCCTTTTTATAAATCAAAAAGGTTCTGCCTTCGCAAAACCGGTCCGGTATTCGGATTGGGTCCCGCAAGAACATGTTGATAATCCTCGCTAAATGCACATGTGTTGCCCTGAGTTTCTTACACCGGAAGGAATTGATGCCATCTAGACCAGGGGCAGAGAAATTGGGCTTTCCTATTAGTGATTTGCGAATATCATCTTCTGTAATTTTCCTTAGTTCTGTGTTTTGCTCGCGCAATCGTTTCTCGCAATGAGTTCTGATTTCCTCTAATATGACGCTTGTGTTATTCATTGGAGCAGAGGTCCCCAGAGATTCCTCCAGCATTGTTCCGTGTTACAGATATTTGGTTTCGTATTCTACGCTTTGGTTGGAAGAAATGCGGAGGGTTTTATTCGGAATAGGTTATTTTGTATTATTCGCTTCCTGTTTCTTTTTTTTTTCTAATTTCCTTTTTGCGGCACATAAGCTCCTTATTTTATCTATTCCTAAATCTATAAAATCTATAATATCTTCTATTTGCTGACGATATCATGATAGTTTCTCTCCATAATGACTTAAATGTTGCAGTATATAATATAAAGCAGGATTTTAAAAGATTTTAGAAATGGGCACATTATAAGAAGCTAAACATTAACAACACGAAAACAAAGGCGATGGTCACTGATGAAAAAACGCATGAGAAAGCATACTGTCACTGGGATATTATTCCATGATTATAATTGCTTGCATGGAGACGAACGGATTGGATGGATGTGTTCATACCTTGGACTTATAATTGATCAGATCTTTTGATGGAAAGAGCATACGGTTCATATTACAAAAGAACTACCATCATTAGCAAACAAACTATGTTATGTCTCTAAATATATACCAAAAGAAACACTAAAGATTGCGTACCATTTCTTGGTGGAATCAATCATACACTATCGTATCGTTGTTTGTGGAACGTCATCTAATGTACATATCCAAACGGTTCAAAACATACAAGACAGAATAATAAAATCTATATGAAGGAAAAAATATTCGTCACAAATTGATGCGCAAGTAATAAATAATTTGTTAACAGTCAAAAAAATTTTAATCTACACGCTCCTATAAAAAAAACTACTTTACATCAAACTTGCTAACACAACTCAATCATCCTTACGAAACGAGAGGAAGAATTATGGGTCAGGTGCATATCCCAATCACATTTAGCAAATACGCTGACCGCACGTTAAACGCTATAGTGCCGAAACTAGTAAACATTTTACCATCTGAGCTAAGAAATATTCAATCTTACAGCATCTAAAGAAAGCATTGGAACAGTGGCTGATCCATCATGCGGTTTTCAAATTTTAATCGTCACTAGAATAGATAGAAAAGGAAATGATCGTAAAGCTAGTGAAATTAATTGTTGAGTAAAGACGGAGTTGGGTCTGACTTCGACACTGCACAAATAATAGCCACTGACAAGCATATGCTTAGTGGCAAAGAACTGTATAATGTATATCATTGCCATTGTAAATGTTTATTATTATTATCATAAATGTATACTATTATTGTTACTATTATTATTAATGCTTTGAGGAGGCGTGCTGCAGGGGCACTGGTTGTGGGTCGCACGGTTCCGTGGCAGGGGTGGCGTCCGCAACGCGTTCTCTCGCGCGAAAAACTCCAGGGGAGCATGCTCGTACTGTCGCGCGTGCATGATTTCTGGATAAAGGTGCTGTATGTGGTGGACAATTAAAAAAATCTTATTATTATTATTATTATTACTATTAGAATATAGATTTGTAGGTTAACTTTAACCCCACCCCTCTGATTGAGAAATCTATCCTGTTATAGTTCCAAGACCTATTTAGAGCAAATATTAATAAATAGATCTTACTCTAATATGGGAGGATTTGTCAGCACACAATTTAATTAATTATGGTTTATTATTACTATAGTTACCGGATTAGAATGTAATGCCAAGTTTGTCCGAGAGGTAATGACATCCTCATCTCTCGTTAAATCATCCACATATGTTAATAAACCGCGCACAGTCTGGGTACAAACAGAACATAACTTATAGAGCCTGAGCAATTGACACTGGTATTGGAAAATTGCATAATAATATTTTTGTAGCCATGTTAGAATTTTGTAAACAATCAGTTTTACAGGATCGGGTAAATATTTCAGCCTCCTCGTAGAACAATTTCATTAAACTATTAAGGCGTCATCTATTTATTCTTAAGTTTATACCAACATCGCCATCCTGTACCACTCCCTTATAATACATTGCCAATGTAGAATTAATACCTTTTCCTCTTTGCCCGAAAATTTTCCGCATCGATAAACAATTTAATTTAATTTTCAGAATCAAATCACCGCACGCCAGTTGGCGTGGCGACGCGCGTTATCTTGTTTTCTTCATAAAGCACGAAACTTTTGATTCATATTTTATACATCAACGGTTTTATATGCAAGCCGATTCGTCCTCGTTGGTGCGACGATACGTGGTGACGTTTTACGGGCGTGTAGGACGATCGTTACTAAAGAAAGATGGTTCAAACGGACGACGGTGCGGTGTTGCCGTCTTCGCGTTCACCCGAACTTCAGATCAAGACGTTGCAATTCCAGAAATAACGATAAATTATGTACGTTCTGAGGTGTCGGCTTCCAAACCGGTGAAAGCTGTGCTTTCTGTGAAGTAAATGTTGTGATCGAATTTTACCTTGTACTGGGTAGCTTTGAAAATTAAAATGTTGACACTTCCATCTCATTCGATTCATCTAATGTTTAATTAATTTACTTAAAAGTCGTTAGTAATTGTTTCTTTCAGTATTTGTGTAAAGATAGAGTTGACTGAAGTTGAATCACAGATAAATGCATTAACTTGGTTGCGTTCTCTAGGGGTTTGACCTAAGAGTAAAAGGTGTAGTTATTCCTATAGGTAAAGCGCGACAAGCAAACGAGTTCAAGGGTTTGCGTCCGATATGTACTCTGCCTGTGCGTTCAAAATTATTAGAGAAAGTTATCAATGAACAGTTAAATTCTGATTTACTAAAGAAGTCACATTTTTCTTGTGAATCAGTCTGGTTTCCGGAAAGGTCATAGCTGTGTAACCGCGTTGCTAAATATAACGGACTATATGACTACATCTAGGGACAAAGATATGGTCAGTGCATTTCAGTAAGGCTTTTGATACTGTCTGTCACAGAATGCTCTTGGCTATACTGAATTATGTAGTACCCTCTAACTCTACTCTTTCACTAATGTCAAGTTATTTATCGCGCCGTGCGCAGTGTGTGCGTTTCGATGAAAATCAATCTACCTGGAAAATGATTGATCGGGGCTTTCCACAGAGGCCTATACTGGGGCTACTTCTGTTCACTTTATATACAGTACGTGTATACATTTGTGTAGAAAATTGTAAGATACATACGAAGACGCCCTGAAATGTTTCCGAAATCGGTAGGATATAGCGCATGAAGATTGTGCAGTGATAAAACACCTCTGAATGACTGGGAAAACGGCCACGCATATTCGAAATATTTTGCTAGAGGTTCATGGTGGATGTACTCTATCATCATCGCCCATCACCTTCTGGGTGACCGAGTTCAAATGAGGCCGCACATGCATAAGTGTCGAACCACTCCCAAAAACCGCTACCGACGATGAAATGGTCGACAAGATTCGTGATGTCGTGCTAGCCAATCGCCGATTGAGAAAACAGAGACCAGAAACAGGCATCTCAGAAGAGCGCGTTGGCCATATCCTACACCAAATTTTGGGTATGCAAAGATTTCGGGGCGATGAGTACCGCGTTTGTTCACACTGGAGCAAAAACGAAACCGGGTAACCATTTCGGAGGAGTGTCTGGCCAGGATCCAACACAATCCAAGGTATTTCTTCACGCGTTTCATAACCGTCGATGAGTCGTTGGTCCACCACTACATACCGGAGACCAAGAAACAGTCGATGCAGTGGATCTGCTCCGAAGAAAGCAAAGACCCTTCCATCGCCCGGAAAGGTCATGGCGCCGATTTTTTGAGATTCCCAAGGTGGGATCCTCATCGACTATCTGCAGAAAGGAAGGACGATTACGGGGCAATATTATAGCGACTTATTGACCCGATTCGATGCAGTATTGAAGGAGAGGCGGCCTGGTTTACAGCGGAAAATAGTGCTTTGCCATCACGACAATACACCGACTTGTTCATCCCGCATCGTCGTGCCCAAATTGATTGCGCTACAAATTAGTCTCTCATCCTCCATATTCACCGAACCTAGCTCTCATCGACTTTTTCCTCTGCCTGAAAAAATCTCTGCAAGGAAAGAGAGGCAAATCTCTTTCCTCCAAGTGAGGAGATCATCACCACTGCAGGTGGCTATTTTGCAGACCTCGAAACATCCTACTTTTCCGACGGCTTGAAGAGGCAGGAGCATAGTTTCAAAAAGTGTATTGATCTTCGAGGAGACTACACTGAAAAATAAAAAGCCACACCAATATCGCGTTTTTCTTGTCGATTCTGGAAACATTTCAGGTCACCTTTGTATATACATACGCGGATGATATCCATGTGTATTACCCCTTTCATTTTAATAATTCTCAAAAAGCCGTTGCAAAAATTAATACCGACTTAGATAAGGTTGCAAATTTCGCTCATGAACATTCACTCTTAATAAATCCTAATAAGTCCGATGCAGAGGTTTTTGTGGTAAGAATCAAATTAAAAGATTGCAATTAGTCATTCGACTGCAGATTTTTGGTACACCTATTCTTGTTAAAGAGGAAGTAAAAAATGTAGGTCTGTTTTTAGATAATACATTCAAATATAACATATAAATAAAAAAATACATACAACATGCATACATTAATTTATAACATATCTATCCCCATAGGCATTACTTGTCAGTAAAGGAAAAGTCATTGTTGTGTGAAGTACTCGTTCTTTCACAGTTTTCATACTGTACATTGGGGGTATGGTCCCTGCAAAAGGCAGGATTTGCATAATCGGATACAACGGCTTCAGAGATCTTGTTGGAGACTTGTATTCGAAATATGAAAGTAAGATAGACTTTCCCATAAGTTGGCAGATATGGGATGCCTAAACATGCATAATCGCAAGAATTTGCAGACTGCCCGTCTGTATCATACAATTATTAATGATAAGACACCCAAGCAATTGCATCAGCGTATTTCATTTAGAGCGGATGTGGATCACCTTAACCTTAGATTTTGGGAAGGAACTATGACTCCACCAATACGAAGAACTGCCCTATGTGAACGTGGTTTTTCTTGTCATGTTGCTAGTGTATATAATTCGATATCGCCGACATCGTCTGCTCATATACGTACGGAGTAACACCATTACCGTGTTGTACAAGATTATAATATCGGTAGAGATGTACTGTGTCAGTACACATTCGCAGTACAATGTAAATTGATTGATGACGTATCAGACATATGGGATAATATCACGGACGAAAGGGCATTGTGTTCAACAATACGTTTCAGATCTCGTATTATATGTTCATTACCTTTATAAGCTCTTAGCATTAGCTATATAATGCATTGAAATGGAATGTGTCTACCATCTATATTACATTTGTTTTGCCTGCTTGGATTGATGGACGCCATTTGTATAATGCATACTGAATTATGCATGTGTCAATCAATGGATGTATTTGTCGAGAGATCACTTGGATTTTACGACATACTGTTAAATTTTATATCATATCGCGTTCCGAAAAGTTCTATTTGAAACGAGTTTTTGATATCATTGTTATACTTACTTACTTTAACTACAGTCTGTAACAAAAGTATAGGACGCTACATTATAAGAAATTTCATAGTTTTGTTAACTATATCAAGTTTGGATATCCTTTCTATACATGATAAACAAATTTCACTATCTCTATCAGTACTTGGGACAAAAATTTTGCGATATAAGGGTAACTTAGGGTTATTAACGAAATGAAGGTGCGTCGAAAGTATAGGACATGCTTTAATTATACTTTATAAACTTGTAAAATAATAATTTACTTATTTATAAATAATATCCAATAATGCGTTGGACCACCTCGCTTCTCTACGACTTCAAGCATTCTCTTTGGCAACGTGTCAAACAACTTTTGTACAAGCTTTTGTGCTATACGCTCCCACTCCATTAAAATACTAATTGTTAATTCCTGAATTGAATTGTCTTCCGCCGGATTATGCTAGGATGCTCCAGGCATCGTCGATTGCCAATACTAATCTGGCTTCTTTATACTGGCGCGCTAAAGGAGGTTTTGTTTCAATTTGGGCAGTGTTGTAGTAAAAACCTACATACTTCCAAATCCAAACACTAACAAAGTGTAAAAACAACCTAAGTTAGTGAACAACCGAAATTAACCAAGGAAAACCAAGCTTAAATAACTTGACCGCTAAATTGTACAATTTCGACTAACAAGAGTTATCCCAGTAGTTAAAAGGATAGTTTGGGAAGCCACCATAAGATAAACATTTTTATCCCTTTTATTTATATTCACATTCATAAATAAATATAACGCCAATTGAAACCCTTTATTCTAAGCTATGTAGCCAGTACTGATTTTGATTATAATCAGAGGATGCATTGACTGAAATTATTGCTGAATAAAAGCAAATTATGTTAGTATTGCGTACCCAATTTCAATATTTATTTTTTAGTTTGCAAATCTCGAACCGAATTCAAAGTAGATGAATACATTATGAGCACAAATTAATACAAATTCCGTTGAATAATGCTCCAACTATTCAAACTATTTATTTCGCTAGCTAAACGTTATTTAAACAGATCGCCGTGTATTTATAAAGCTATTCAATTAATTAAACTTTATTGGTTCCCTGACTATAAATCGCAATTTGCAGTCTAAAAATATTACAGCTTGTAACGTTAAATAAACAATAACTGTAGTCGCAATAAATAAACTAATAAATGTTGGGTTATAGCTAAACCTATGTAATAAAATTCGCTTAAATAACATTTTAAATTTGGGGACATTATTTTTATACGCATACGTTTTATTACAAAATTAACTATTACCAATAACGGTTATGAATCCTCCACGCTTGTTTTAATTAAACTCTGGTAAATTTCATGCTCATATGAAATGGTAACAAAAGAAGTCTCAGGTGTGGGAAACTTACCCACACTCGAAAACCCTTTTTAATTTGTACATGCAATGTGATATAAGACTAAATATCTGATTCATGGTATATATTTTCATTGTCGTTTCCTTGAGATTTATTCGCAGTAGTGGATATTGATATGTATTATTAATAATAAACGAACTACTTTCGGAATTGGACCGTGTCATGATTAGATGTAATATAAAAAAAAAAGGTTCTCGCCTCTAGCGTGGTTTACACGTCGAGTTACCGTTCCACTTTGGTTTCCCCTATTCTCCTGAAGAAGCCTCCTACGACGGAGGCGATATGTCGAGATCCCACCTTTCTCTTTTGGTCTCTTTCTTTTTCCTTTTTTCTTTTTCTCTCGTACCTCCCCCCCCCTCCATCCTTCCTTCTGCCTCTATTTCTTTCTCTTATTCTTTTCACTCTTCTTTCTATTTCACGTCCCCCCATCCTTCATCATTTTTTCGTTTTTTCTTTTTCTTTTTATCTCCTTTTCCTCTTATCTTTCTTTCTCCACTTACCTTTATATCTTTTTTTTGTTATACTATATCTCATCATGACACGGGCCAATTCCGGAAGTAGTTCGTTTATTACTAACTCTGGCCGTGGAAGCCTACGTATTCATGTATTATTAACTTTTAAATCTTTTAAAATATCAATGTTTCTCTAAATTTCTCTTATATTTCGATAATGGATATTTTCTTGTCAGTGTATGGTTCACGGCCTTATTTTGTCGTTGTTGAGGTTATTGTTGTATTGTTGGGGGCGAAAGTACCGTTAAAACTCTCTCTTCTTTAACTTTCTTTTTGGCATTGACAATTCGTCATTTAGCCATGTTCTTTAACTTATATATACAGTCTTCTTTCTGTCTATTAATTATTAATATATATCTACTTTAGTTGATCATTACTCACATATAATTTACAATTTTAAAGTTAAAAAAAAAGAGTCCCGGATACCGAGCAAACCGCCGTTGACCTAGCAAGATTGTTCCAATATAACACTGGGCCTTCCATCGTCAGCGTTCCTAGGGCGAAGGTAAAAGATTTGCCGATCTAAAACACCAAAGTACGTGTGCGAGTTTTAAAGGAAAAGAACTTTATTTTTGTTAAAATAATTTACTAATTCAAAATTTCAAACGAAAGTTTATTAGCTAGCTAGGGATTGTAATAGATATCTGTTGAGAACACTATCCGATGTAAGTAATATAACCTAAATCGTGTAATATAATATATTGTTATTTTTGAATTGAATCTATTCTATTTTCTCCATTAATTTTGTTCGAGGCATCTAAATTTGTTGTATGTAAGCAAAATCCCTGATAAAAGAATCCACTCGCGTTATAATACTTCACGAACGCTGAGAGATATCTCAAAACATTCCAGTACTTCCACACCCGCCCTACAGTACGAACGTGGTTCCATGTAATTATCTTTATTTTCCAACACTTAAGTGGAAATGAAAAGGTTCCCATTACAGAACAATAGATGATATTCAACGTGTTAATGCACAGGTTTTAAACAGCCTAACGGAACATGACTTCCAGAATTCTTAACAGGAATGGAAAGTTCAATGAAGACGTACTGTCTATTCCAACGGAACATACTTTGAAGGGGACAATATTGAATTATGGATGCATTCAATTGAACATTCTAAAATTAATTATTCTCATTAATTCTGAGACATACCTCGTACATTTTTGACGGTTTGTACGTTCTCTGAAACTGAAATGGACGTGCTGTTTGCTATGGAATCCTTACAAGATAATTGCACAGCAGATAGTGATGACATACCGACCTTTCTGTGTTAGGGATTGTGCAAATATATTTGCTCCCCCTCTTTGCTTTTTGTTCAGTCTTGCTCTCAACACATCCACCTTTCCACCTGTGTGGAAGATTGCCAAATTGCTGTCCTATAGCATTAAATTCAATAATTTTGCTAAAGTTTTTGAGAAATGTTTGTACAAGTACATTTATGCTCAAATTAGATCCTGGATTTCAAATAACCAACACGATTTCGTTGCTCAACGATCCATAGTAACTAATACTGTTACAACTACTCAATAGCTATCTGATAGTGTTGATGCTGGAAGGCATGCAGATGTTGTGTATACTGACCTAACAAAAGCTTTTGATCGAATCGACCACACCCTGCTTATTAATAAATTGAACAATATTTGATTTTCGTCTTCACTTTTGTCTTTATTCCAATCGTATCTTCTTGATACAAAGCAATTTCTGACATATATGGAACTTGATTGTAATTACTTCATGCTAACCCCTGAAGTTCCTCACGGGAGTAACTTGGGTCCACTTTCGTTTCTGATGTATACAAACGATTTATGTTCTCAACTGAGTTGTTATACGCAAATGAATTAAAATTATATACAACAATTAATAATTGTCAGGATTGCAATTATTTGCAAAGTGAACTTAATATATTCCACACGTGGTGTATCTACAACAAACTAACAGTTAATGTCAACAAATGCAAAATTGTCACCTACACTCGCAAGACGACTCCCATTATCTATACCTATCACTTGGCTGGATCTCATTTACTTAGAGAGACCTCTATGAGAGACTTGGGTGTCGTCTTCGGCTCAAGACTGACCTTTACAGAGCATATATCCGGTATTTGTACATCAGCATTGAGCATGTTAGAATTCATTATACGTGTTACACAACCACTATCTTCTATAGCAGCCATTCTTCCTCTTCTCTCCTTGGTATGGTCACCTACATACATTTATCAGATACATCTTCTGGGACAAATTTAAAAAATGTGTTTCAAGTTCTTATACTTAAAAAAAATGAATACTTACCTGATACAAAGATTTAGTCACAATACTCTGCTAGAGATATTTAATATTGATTCCTTACAACTACGTCGAAAAGAAGCTGAGTGCAAATTCCTATTTACTTTAGTTAGTAATGGTCTTGATGTCCCTGAGCTCTTGAGTGAAATCAATTTCATTATACTACGTTCAGGATCTAGGCAAAGAAATATATTTTACTGTTTCGCACCTAGAACAAATACCGCCATCAAATCCCCAATACATAGAATGTGTAGCAGCTTCAACTGTATGGAGATTGGTGAGTTAAATATACATGCCTGCGGTTTACCGTCTTTTGGCAATGTGTACACCGCAGATACGTTATACATAGCAGAATCCGTTTTACATTTTCCTTTTTTCTTTTTAACCACTGGTGAACTTTTTTTAAGTCAAATCAAAGCAATTTGGATGTGACGGTAGATATTCATAGTATTATGTAGTTTATTATACTTCACAGGTATAGCAGTAAACTCCACTCACACAAATAAATTAATTATGCGGAACGCAGCGTTTCGGGAGCACGTGGGCTCCCATTGTCAACCGTGTTACCGACGTCGGTAACACGGTTGACAATGAAAGCCCACGTGCTCCCGAAACGCTGCGTTCCGCATAATTAATTTATTTGTGTGAGTGGAGTTTACTGCTATACCTGTGAATTGTACATCCACACAGTCCTTGCAATCGTCATTAGTTTATTATAGTTTATTCTACCTTAGTTTTATGTTTACTTATAGGAAGCTTGTTTTTACATATGTAAATTAATTATCAAAATTTACCTTGTAATTGGATTATTATTATTACAACGTTCGAATTAGCATGCCGCTCTTGCAGTAGTAAATTTTATTGATGCTTCTGTATATCTACCATTCCTTTCGTTGGCGATTTTAAAACATTGCTCTAGCCATCTATGTGCACGTATATTACCTTCGAACAACAAAAGCAAATTGATCGAGCATTAAACTGAAAAATTACCTTAAAATCGCGATGTATGCGGATCATTCTAACAGCAGGATCCACCTCGCATAAAATGTACTCTTTGCACAATCCAATAATACGTAATTTGAAATTAATTTTGGACGAATAGATGGACCTCAAATAAACTTTTTCCGAAATTGCCGGGGTAACATGTTCTACGGGAAAACTGTATCGAATAGTATAGCGACGGGCATTTCGGTTGCACAATGAAGCTTATTATTGAAAAAACAGTATGCAGTAGATTATTTTTTAATATGCATTGAAACAGCATTGTGTACACGCTTTTTTGCATTTTATTGTTTCAAAGGTTCGTGATAATTATGGTGCACAGATATGCATGCAACACGCACATATTTTTAACTACAGTTTCAGTTATTATATACTTTCCTTTTTTGAATCAATTCGATTTTCTTTTAAAGCACAAATTTTATTTGTCTGAACCCAAAATGAATACCACCCTTTGTACTATAACTACCAAAGGTAGTTATCAAAGTTGCAGCACGCATTGATACAAATGGGCATGATAGCGATCTTGACAAGTCATTTGATTGAAGAACCTGTTGAATCTCTTCACCGGCATGCCTACTGCTTCGTGTATGTACGAGGGCGACCTGAAATGTTTCTGGAATCGAGAAGAAAAACACGGTGTTGGTGTGGTTCTTTATGTTTATTTTTCGACGTATGTCTCCTCACTACTCCTTTTCAAACGGTGCTCCATTGTCTTGAAGCCGTCGAAAAAGTAGGATGTTTTGTGGTCTACAAAATAGCCATCTATAGCGGCGATGATCTCCTCATTTGAGGCAAATCTTTTTCCTCCCAGTGATTTTTCAAGTTTGGGAAAAGGAAAAAGCCACACACTCTACTATGCACGCATGACCCTTAGTTTTGAACTGCGTCACGTATTAACTTCTATAAGTTGCTGTTTGTAGTCTTCGTTGTACGCTATGTCGTTATTGAGAAAAATAAGTACGTCTGCTTTACTTTCAACCAAATCAGCTCGTTCTTTATTCAGCATTAGCTTTTTTAATTCACATTCGATTTTGAAACTAAAAATAGCAAAATCGACAACTATTTTGAGTCATCTTGTACACTGATGTTGGAAGAAATAAGCATAAAGATGAGCCTAAAGTTTGAAATCAAGGGAACTAAACTTACTTAACAAGAACTATGTTTATTAAGTGGCTACGTACAATATTCCTCTACTACCTAGTTACTAACACCAACCTACTTTATCTAAGTTATCTTAGATGATTAGGTGTTGACTGACTCCAGTCATCATAATATAATAACATCATCGTATTAATAATTAAAAATATTAATATTTGGACTTCTAGAACAAGACTTGCTAATAGATGTTGCCGATAACGTTGGACTAAATCGAGCATTTTCCTCTCATCGTACGGTCTCCTTCTCTTGTTTGAGCGCATCTCGGCCTGCGCTTAGTTATCCGAAACTATTTAGCAAACGCGTATAAGTGCCAGACAACGTCATATTTTCACAAAAACAGTCCCTCCGTCCTCCGTGTGGCGATACGTCGTCGGCATCCCATCAGGAGACGCGTCGGTCGTCGTGATGGAATGCTATCGAAACGCGGAATGATGGACGACGAAGGTATCGACCGAAACGAACGAATGACTGGTGCGAGGACGCGATGATAAATGAGCTGCGTAAATCATGGCGGCCGTAATGCGTTGACAAGTTGTTTAAAACCTTCGCCGAACGCATACATCATAAAAAGCAATAGGAAAACCGTCGGCCGATGTTTGATCCTTTGTTCGAGAGCGCTGACGGTGGTGGCTATTAACCTCGATGTCTACGTAGGTATATCCAATGTCTGGATTTTGCGTGCTAGTCGTATGTCAATTAGATCGAGGAAAATATTGGAATATCCATGGAATGTGTAATGGGATTTGAATATACAGAAGACACAGAAACGGTTTTTTCAGGAGAATGGTTTGGTGCAAGTCAAGTCCATGACCTTGTTAATTCACCCTCTGGCCGTGAAGGAGGACTGTTGATTATATTCCAATAATGATTTGAAACGGTAGCGGTCCCTCCAATCAACACTGTCATGTAGCTGATGAAGCTCGAACTCACGCTATCTGGGGCGGGCTCTCATGCCGCTAGATCACTGCACACATGCGGTACATAGCTTAAACTGCAATAATTTCTAAAGTAATACATATACTACCAGGTATAAGTATTTACCCATCCTTAAAGCACGAGTCAAGAATTAATTATAAAATAAACCTTTATTCTGTACCTATTCAAAGAACTGTAACAGTTAAAGTACAATGTGCTTATTAAATTGCTAACGAAGGTAATCATAAATTAATTTAAATTTGTGATTCGTCAATGTGTTCACTTTTCGTCTTTATTATTGCCGCACACAGTCTTGGCATTCTCTAGCATCTTTGCCAGTGTTAGCAGCTTTATTTTCTTCAACGCGTGCTTGTAGTTACACTCAAAATACTGTTGTCGAATTCGAAGCGGATTTTCGAATTTGTGGAATAAATTCCTCCCACGACAGATCGATCGGTGGTATAGGTCGATCGGATTGAGATCTGGACTTTGGGGCTCTGTGCTCCGATTGTTTCAAATATTCATGGTATATCTTAGCAGTGTGTATTAGATCATTATCGTGCTGGAATACGAAATTTTCACCGATTAATCGTGTTCCAGATGAGATGGTATTCGTCTCCAAAATCTTTCTTCTCTACGGATGCTATCTATTTTGACCAAATCGCCACAGAGATACTGGCAAAACAACCCCAAATCATAATTAATCCTCCTCAATGTTTTTTTTTTGGTGTAATACAGGATTCAATTACTTGTTCCCTTTTTGATCTAAGGAAAAATGTTCTTCCGTTTGAATCAAAGGTGGAATATTTAGATGCGTCGGTCTAGAGTACTTTCTTCCAGTCATCCAATGTCCAGTCTTTCTGTTCTTTCGCCCATGCTAACCGTTTAGTTTTGTTTGCTTTATGTAATAACGGTTTTCAGAAAGAAATTCTTACGTACAATCTAGTTCGGTGCAAACGCCTTTTTACCGTTGTAACACTAGCTGGTTTTGTGTGGAAAATATTCATTCGGCAGCGATTTCTGGCACGTTTCGTTTAATCGTGATTACAATTGCGCGATCTACTACTCTTGTTATTTTTGCAGCCCGGGACGCTGTTTATTGGATACACTGCCGCTTCCTTGATACATTTTAACATTATAATCTATGGTTCTACGGTCAGATTTCAATAATTTAGCAGTTTCTGGATTACCTTTAGCGATGTTCTGATATGTCACTATCTGAACAAGTGTTTCCGTAGATAATTCTTTTCTTACCGACAAAAGTTTAACGTTATTCGCTGTTTTAAAACACTTTACACGAATTCTTCACTATATTGCAATGCAAAAGCTGAATGCAAACTGCGTCTCTCATTATATTAAAATGCGTCTGTCGTATATTTTCATATTTTATGACAGCCACAATAAACATTTCCAAAGCACTACTTTTTATCTAATCCATCTACCTGAACGTGCCCAATTTACAAGAAAGGATCGTTTTCGTTATTTTAATACAGCCGGCTTCTTAGCTACACGTAGAATATTACAGAGGAATTGCAATCCATCTCGTACTTACAGTTTAATAACACAAATATTTGGATGGGGATAAAAGATAAATAATCTCCAATTGTGGAGGTGGGTAAACACTTATGTTCGGTAGTGTATATTGCAGTGAAATTTGCGACATAATAAATAAATAGATTTATACTTTATAGAAAATTGGAAATGTAGCAGTATGAGAAGTGGAAATAAACCTTGTGAGTTTCTGTAATATTACAAATTGTTTAAGAACATTTGGGGAAACGTTTACTATAATAAGAATCTCTCGTACGCCCTTAATATTAAAAAATGCCTTTAGGATCTTATCTCGTACGGTTTCAAAAATAGAATTCCACCTTCTGTCTACTATTTAGATCTTCTTTTGATTCTACACTTAAACTTTGCAAAAGAGATTTAGCCGCACTTCGAACATTTTCTAACGTGGTACAAGCGAAAATATTTGTCAATACTCTGTCTATCCTAATGATCGCCGCTATTCACGTGTTCTGCGTCTTATACATTAACAGAGTCAATTTTTTAACAGTCACATTCTCTCTAAGACTTCAAGGCTGTCAATGATAATGCTATCAAGCATATTCCCTTATTTACATATAATGCGTCAACACACACCGAAAAAACAGTTGTACATTTGCATTCATATAATTTCTCCTTAAGAATGGAAATACGTTCACGCGCAGAAGCAAATAGGCACCGTCCAAAATGGACTTAAAACACCGGGGATACTCTGTGAAAAAAATACGTTTAGCATTTACAATAAATAGATTTTATTTCTATCTAGCCGTTAAGAGTTAAATTCTACTACTGCTTAACCCAACGGCAGGGATCGTTTTGTACTTTTCCACAGTCGCTATTTGAAACCATTAATTTTTTCGTGGATAATTTTTAATGACTGCTACAAACGTAACACAATAATGCCTCTAAATGCAGCTATTCATGGTATTGGTGGAATCATTCACGGAAAAGCAATGTGAGGAATCTAAGTACCCTTGAAACTGCGAACTACAGTTATTCGCGAAACGTCAGGAACAGAAGAGTTAGTGACACAGCGGAATCCGACAACCGTTACGACTATGAATCACATGTGTAACTAGCTTATGCACTGTTGGTGCGCGCTCTTTCTAGTCTAGCAGTCCACGAGCTGGTCGGGAGAAGGGTTGGGAAACGAACCCGCTTGTCTCGCAGTGTTTGAACTGGCAGACGATAGTGTTATTCTTGTAACACTAGATAGCGCCAAGAATGCTCACTTAGGCAATTAATTTAGATACGATGGTAGTAGCCAAAGGGAAATTGCAATGTGTTGAGTAGAAAAATCGCTCTAAACCATGCTGATGATGTCTTCGTGGGCGGAAACATGTAGGTATGTTGGCGTGTTTTCTCTCCTCACATTGCTTTGCCGTGAACGATTCCACCAGTGCCATGAATAGCTGTATTTAGCAGCATTATTATGTTAGGTATTGTTTTCTAGGCATTTTTCGATGTGTTTCTACTACGAACTTATTTGGTATAGTTACAATTTTTTCTACATTATGGCACAAAATACAATTTATTTTGGCAGAGTAAAACTAATAGGTAAGATCGGTTCATCACGTTCGCTTGTTTACTGTGGTTGTTCTAAGATAGATGACTGATGTGATACTACACCACAATACTTCACATTTACGCTCTATTGAAAGAGACTGAGCTCAAATTTTGTTTCCATCGGCTGCAATAAACTTTATATAATTCACCGTTACATTGCCGAATTCTCTCTTTCATCTTCTTTTAGTGATGTAGTTTCGAATAGGAAACTGTCGAAATATTCGCAGATTCCTTCTTTCTCGATGAATATCTGGACAAATCAAGAACAATACGCTAAATATATAAGATTTAAGGATCTTTTGTCCACGTTAAAGTGATCCTTTTCCACATTGTACCGTATATTTCATATTTAAACGTACATTCAACAATTCCCAACATCGTGTTTCTCTCAATTACGAAAATCTCGACGAATTTAATTTCTCAAAATACAGTACGAAATTCGGACTCTAATTTAATTTTATTTCGGAAAGCTGCGCGCAGCAATGACGTTATTAAATATGAAAAGTTGAAAGTCGCCCGGCGACTTCGAATTTAATTATATATTTCTGAAGAATTATCAAGAGCGAAACTTTCGCCTAATTTTGAAGTGTCACGTTCACCGGCACCGTCGCCGCTATGTTGCCACGTAACTAAGGAAGTGTGGCTAACGTCGCGAAATGGCGTGCCAATTTATATAGAACGGAACGGCGTTTCCGAATGATTCCGATTGGTTGATTTCGTATTTTAGTAATGAAAATTAATTGGTTACGCTCCACGTATTCAATATGATACACGCGTATTTTGCATATTTGTAGATTCATCTGAATTATGATTTACGATTACTGAACGCGAATGTTAATTTAAAGTCAATATTATTGTTGTATGGGGTGAGAATAAATCGCACATTAAATACATAATTTATAGTGACAAATGGAGACTTGCTTAATGCGATGGGAAAGGTTTCTTATATTTTGCCTTTCTGTAGAAATAAGTAGAGACAAACACAGTTCTTTGTTGTAGATTGGCGTTATATACTTATACATATACAGATATAATCTGAGTAAAGTCAACGGTCATAATACGCATGTGAGTCTCCTATAATTAATGATGCGCGAATCGAATGAAAATATCATTCGGTAAGGACAAACGAATACTCGCTCACTAACCAAATGCGAAAATCGTTTTCGAAACCGAATAGTTTTACCGAATGATCATTTATTTATATAAAAGTATTCGTTATGAAGTTAGAATTCGAAATAAAAATGAATCGAAACCGTTTTGAGTCATCAGGCTAACCGAATGTATATTATGTCTAATATCTTATAACTTATAACCTACATAAATGGGTTACCGTTTGTGCTGAACCGTTCGTTTAAAATAAACTATTGTTTCTTACGATCGCAGTACGGCTGATGTGAGTGTTTAAAGATAGATAGCTTTCTATCAAGATTACAGTATACGACTGATACAGCTCGTCATTAACTTTATGTTATACTAATAACTAGAGACCGGATTATGTGCAAAGTGCAAATATTTTATTTTATTTATTTATTTATGCAAGTATACTTATCAAAGTCCATTTATCCCTGTTGTACGTGTTTTATTATTATAACATACTCAAAATTCCTCATATACAGATGTATACGTGCGTACAAACGGCATATATACATACGCCATTACTTTTTGTTTAATAATATCGTCTATAGAATTTGAAATCTCATTGTTATTAGTAGAGACCGGATTATATGCAAAGTGCATAAATTTAATTCAATTTATTTATTATATTTTACGTCTATTTGTGATTTCTTAATTAACCCTAATTAACTTTAATCAGTGTAATAAATAAATTGAATTAAATTTATGCACTTTGCATATAATCCGGTCTCTACTAATAACAATGAGATTTCAAATTCTATAGACGATATTATTAAACAAAAAGTAATGGCCTATGTATATATGCCGTTTGTACGCACGTATACATCTGTATATGAGGAATTTTGAGTATGTAATAATACTAAAACACGTACAACAGGGATAAATGGACTTTGATAAGTATACTTGCATAAATGCTTGCCCAGCGTACTGTTAACTACAAAAGAAAAAATACACGTTGCAGTAGATTCTCAAAGGCTCTGCTTCTTGTAGTTTATAAATTTATTTACAAACAATTATGCGTTATGACATCTAAGAAACTACAGCAGACATGCTGAATGTGTTCCTTTTTTGTTATTTAGATATATTGGTGCCTACCTGGCAATTTTTCTGTTCGGTTTCATATCTAAGTTTTAAATGTAGTTCACTGTATGTGCAGCATCGAGTTATTTATAATACTTCTTCAAAACAGTCAAGAGCACTATTTTAAAAACTAGCGAAAGATTTGGCGAATAAATGGTACAAGTATATATTTAAAAAAATGGATTTACGAAAACGACGTTCATCAATTTGGGGGTATTTCTAAAAATTCGGCGGTGAAAATATGAATGCTCATATTGTCCGCAAACATGCAAATGATTGAAAACGTATTTGATAGCTCCACTATCTGAAACTGTTTCTATAGTTTCTGAGACACAGCAGCCCCCGTCGTCGGAATTACCAGTGAATATCTGAAAAACTCAAGAAGACCATAGACAATAGCATCATTGAAATGATAGTGCTAGACTTTCAACCATTACCAATCGTAGAAGATAAAGGTTTCATAAGTTTTCGCAACAAATTACCACCAAACTACACTTTATCAAATAGAAGAAATTTTTCCAAAGCATGACCTGATTTGGATTTGACCAATCGCTAGCAGACGAAGAAATTGCTTATCGTTGATTTCTTTTTTTCTATAATAATTTAGCAACTATTATGTGAGAAGTAATTCTATTACAAAGTATTCCTATATAACAATTTTTATTTGATGGAAGTTAATTTAATGATTAATTAATAATTTAATATAAAAGTAATTCATTTGCTCTTTTTGTTTTATGCGTGTTTCGTTACATTTGACTATTTTTGTTATTATTGATGACTTTTGCATTGTGTTACTTTTTTGTAGTTACTTATATGGAATTAAACTACCTTAAATGGTCTGTAACAATTAAGAAGATAAGACAAACAACTTTATTTTGTTTCAAATAAGCAACTTGTATGCACTTCCGCTATAATGAAACGTTTCTGGAATATAAAAATATTTGTAATTAATTCTGCAAGTGGTTTCTTAAAAATGTTGTATGTATCTAGCTACAATAGATCGCGTAATTTTCTTTAAAAATATCATATGGTATAGTTGGTATAAAGTAAAAGGCCGTTACTATACTTAACATTAAGGAATATAGTTGTTTTGCTCTTTGCTTCATAGAAAAAATAGGGAATCAGCCAGCAAAAACTTGGTTGTAATAAATTATTACGATATCATTCTACATTTATGGTACCATTAAAGAATATTGAATCAATAATCCGTCTACGAGAAATAGCAAGCCAAACTCTTATTTTTTGAGAATGCGAGAGCTTCAAGAATTTCATGCTGATTTTCACTAGACCATATGCGCATTGTTTATTTATTTATATATCCCGACAACCATGCTGCATCCGAGAAGAAGGATTTGTCAAGAACATCATCATAATTCACCGTACCATTGAGAATAATTAAGTCGAGTTGCGTGATCAGTGAGTAAAAGCTCCTGCATGCAATGAAACTTGTATGGAAATTCTTGTAAATCATGTTTAAAGATTGTCTGGCATGTCCCATATCAAAGTTGCGCTTGCAGGGAAAGCTTGTAAGTAGATTTCTTAGGTGATTGAGTTATTCGTTCATCAACATCTGCTATATTACCAGCCGCACGTTTCGATGGTCTATCGCTTCCTGGTTTACGGGATACAGACCCTGTTTAGCGATATCTTGCCGCTGATTCTTGAATTACTTGCTGCAAACTGGAAAATGTTGAAATTCTACCAGAAATTCATCTATGATCTAATACGACCATTTTATATCATTTCTGAAGTATGATTCGATAATGAAAACTTTATGATTTATTAAAAACGTTTTTGTGTAAATAAACTAATGCAATGCGCATGACAAATTTATTTTATTTGTCACTATCAATTCACCAAGATACTTTGAAGAAATAATTTAGATAGATCACATATAAATTTATATGATCATATAGTATATCTTTAAAAATATTAGGATGTGCCCTCTTAGGTTATGTGAATACAAGTAGGCACGCGTTAGGAAGTTAAATTAACACAAAAAATCTAATATCGTGTTTGTAAATTTGAAAGTAACGTAGTGTTGTTAAACATCACGAAAATATTTTCTCCGAAAGCGAATTGTTTTCACGTAAATCTGCCGGATTCCTGTCACCGGTTCCCCGACGCGTCTATTATTAATTCGAATTTTCTCCCCATTGTTTGATTATCAATATCCACGAAGCAAATCAATTTACGGATATACGCAATACCGCCATCGCACCGGGCGCCTAGTGCAAATTTATTTAATTTTAAATTGAAAGCGCCACTCTTCTCTCACTATGCGTCTGTCGACAGACGCCCGCCTTACCCCTCGATATCCCGCGTACCCGAACATCGTCAATTCGCTCTCATTCAAACCAAATATCTCGTACACAATCGTCTACAATGGAATTTCTATTGTTAGGCAGATGATGGTCGGCGTTCGCCGATATTGTAAAAATTAATTAAATTTTCAACGGTAAATAAAAAATTTCGGACATAGCGCTGTTGTTCCCAAATTTCGGCGAGTACAGGTGGATGAATACACAGCATCCAAAATATACCAGAGCCAATGGCACTGTATTAGTGCAGAGGTTATATATAATTTCCTTGTTTTCGTTACACACACATTTTTTCCATACGTAACTCTAAAAAGAAGATTATCAATACATTAGCGATACAATGGGCAAGCAGTTATGCACCAGTACGAATAACTTACTGTTTTTTTTTCGCAAAAGCGGATCGCCGATTTAAGCTGAAAGAGATAGTAGAGACAACAGGCATCTCAGAAGAACGCGTTGGCCATATCCTATATATAATTTTTGGTATGAAAAGACTCTCGGCGCGATGGGTACGCGTTTGCTGACACCGGAGCGAAAAGAAAATCGGGTGACCGTTTCAGAGGAGTGTTTAGCCAGGATCAAACGCAATCCAAGGAATTTTTTCATGCACCTTTCCACCACTACATACCGGAGACCAAGAGACAGTCAACGCATTGGACTTTTCCGGGCGAATCGACTCCGAAGAAAGTAAAGACCAATCTATCGGCCGAAAGATCATGGCGACCATTTTTTGGAATTCCCAATGTGTGATCCTCATCGACCATCTGCAGAAGGGAAGGACCATCACGAGGCAATACGACAGCGATTTATTGACCCGATTCGATGCAGTATTGAAGGAGAAACGGCCTGGTTTGCAGCGAAAAAAATTGCTTTTTCACCACGACAATGCAATCGTCGTGTCCAAATTGAATGAGTTGAGTTACGAATTAGTCTCTCATTCTCCATATTCACCGGACCTAGTCTCCAGCGATTTTTTCCTATTCTCAAACCTGAAGGAATCACTGGGAAGAAAGAGATTTGCCTCAAATGAGAGGGTGATCGCCTCTACAGATGGCTATTTTGCAGACCTCGGGACATCCTACTTTTCCGACGGTTTGAAGAGACTGGAGCACCGTTTAGAAAAGTGTATTGAACTTCGGGGAGACTACATCGAAAAATAAAAATAAAGAATCACACCAATACCCTGATTTCTTGTCGATTCCGGAAACACTTCAGGTCGTCCTCGTAGGTACGCTAATGCTAAATATGAAACCCACCCTTCCATATCACGCTTTGTTTACAAGGGATTCCTTCTTTAGCGATTTTAAAATTCTTGAAAACTAAATACAGCAAATTAATGATATGGATACATAATAGAAAAGCACAAAAACCAGTTTTTTTAAATAAAAAGGTAATGTGATTTAAGTTCTGGTTTTATTCAGCTCTGAGCGCGATTCTCATTTAAATACAAATTTTCTTTGAAAGGCATCATCTATCGCATTGAAATTAGGTTGGATTTAAAATCCATTGAGTAAATGCAGACACTACCTACACACCATTCTACCACTTCAAGTCACAATTATCTTGTCAATAGCGATGTCTTGATTTGGAGTTAGTTTCTTAAATTGGTGCCAGATTAGGTCTATGATTGTTGATACCCAAAGAAACTAGATAATTTTGAATCTACTGTTGGTATCAGCCCAAATATATATTAGAGATCGAGCTCCAAATTGCCTAACCTGGATGAATCTAAAACGACAACATCTGGAAGATCTCTGGCGATAGAGTGCTCATAAATGTGAAAGCGTTCAGATCAAGATTGTCTATTTTTACTCCACTTTGTTAGAAAAATTAAAAACTGGTGGGCAGGTTTATGCAAGGTCCCCAGTTGTTACAACTTGCTCTATGCACAGCATCATCATCCAATTCCTCAAGCTATTTTCATTGTCAGATGAACCATCTTCTTCGAAGGAATCCCAGACAATTCCATTATTTGCAAGCTCTGAAGATCTACTTCAATCTTGGTAAGGGTTCAGACTCCGAAGATGTTTGGTTTATATTCCTTAGTTGACCTTCTTGTCCTGGAGGTTTGTACGAGTGCTGAAATTTTGAGGACGTTAGATTTGTATTTCTTAGTTAACACTAGCATGATAATATTGGTAGTTGAATAGATGAAAATTGCTGCAGATTGTTGAAGGAGTGGCGATAGTTCTTGAGAAGTCGCAGTTGTGGATGTGAATGGATCTTCAAGCAATGTTGCTTGTTAGAGAATATTCTTTATTTCGCACTCTTTTGGCCAATGCTAAGGTATTTCAAGCTCTAGATATATTTTTTATTTACTTTTGATTAGCGGAAATACAAATAGGTGGAGTACGTCGATTTTTAAGAATAATTATTAGTAATAGATCGTGACCCACCACTGGTCCAAAACGTGAACAAAAGAAACCAAATAATTTTACTGTGTCGTGAACGCATGAAATACACGGATCAACTTGATCTGATCAAACAATTTTAATCATTTGCTGTATTTCAGTAACGCTAAAATTGCCTAAAAAATGCCCACTCAGCAAAGTTAATCTGCTTTATCGAGAAATTTATGTGTTTCGAATTACCATTACTAATTATTACGCTGCACATTTAAAATTTAAGTGATTTATGGTTGAATTTAGAAAGCAAAAATGAAAAATTTTTTTTGGACTTGTCTCAAAATTATGCTTAATTATTATGCGACATGGTTATGACATTATCCAAAAAAATCAACTTATTTCAGCATTAGTCCCGCAGCTTTTTTGAATGAACTGTGTACATTACAGAAGCGTAGCAGAATAGGTACGGACAATATAACGGCATACCGCGCGAAAAAAGGGAGAAAGATCGACCGTTAATTAATTTATCCATTAGTTTGTTTGTAAAGCTTTCATCGTTCGAGTGCTCTTTGCGATTTTGCCGTGGTAAATGGTTTTAAGCGGATGTACGAACATACAATGCGGGACAAAACACGAGTTGAAATATTTTTTATACGATTTCCGTTTATTTTCCCTTTTATCTCTGAAAAGAAAAGCGTCGATTTGTACTAACAAAAAAAAAGGTCGCTGTCATCAAAATTTCCTCGAAATAACTTTTATGATTTTTAATATGGACAGCTAAATATTTCAATGATTTTGCAATTCATACATATATACATTTTTAAATATTAATATCTAAAAAATGAATTAATTAATAGATACTTGATCCAAACGAGAATATACGGTGTAATTGTATTGAGGTATGCTTTAAGTAATCAACAATAGTGTAAATGGCAAATAACTTCGGCAGCTAATTTTGCCTCCTAAGCGAAATCGAGTTCGGATTAACGGAAAGTAGTGATTTACAATACTCGATGTGTTCTGAAAACGTACTAAGTTTTATCCAAACCTTCTAGCCGAATTCAGAGAAAATTATTTTAATTTACGGGGGAGGATCTCTATGCTGTACCCCTGACTCCCTTACAGTAAAACTACAGCTAGAGGCGAGAACCTTCTTCAGAAGATTCTCCCCTACAGCGCGGTCAACACGCCGAATTACCTTGCCACTTTGGTTTCCCTATTCTCCTGAAGAAGCCTCCTACGACGGAGGCGAAACGTCGAGATCCCACCTTTCTCTTTTGGTCTCTTTCTTTTTCTCCCCCTCTTCTGTCCCTATTTCTTTCTCTTATTCTTTTCATCTTTCTCTCTATTTCACGTCCCCCCACCCTTTATCATTTTTTCTTTCTTTTATCTCTTTCTTATTTATATTATTTTTTCTTTCTCCTATTATTCTTATTTCTTTATATATATCTTCATGACACGCTCCAATTCCGGAAGTAGTTCGTTTATGACATTTACATTTCTTTGGTGTATACTCTGAATACCTCTTTATTCTATCTCTCCAGGAGATTTTATCAAATGTTTTCTCCGAATTCATAAACCACTAAGTGCATTTTGTTTCTTTCCTTATCAATATTTTTACTCAGGAATAAATAGCGAAATGAAATAGTGCAAGATCATTTTATGTTTTTCAAGGCAAACAAAAACAACCTATAAGAATAATTGCAAAAGTAAAGGTATTAAGAATTTATGCTAATTATAATTTCTTTCGACAAGAAGCAATAGTTGATAATTTAACTTACAGATCTGGCAGTGATATTTTTATTACAAAAATTTAAGAGCGTACATTCCTCGTAGGCAATCGTTGAAATTCTTATTTCCATTTTCTACTGCTCTTTGCTCAATACCATTCCGGAATTAATTCTCGAGCTTACCTCATGCATGATCTAAATACCACTAAACTTTAGTAATCACAGGAGATTTCTGGCTGCGCAAGATAAATTAATTTTACGATGACGTAGCTTGGCAGTAAGTATGACTTGCAGATAGGAAAATATCATTTTAAACATACTTCCGTCCAAACCGGAAGGCGTAATTAAAACGTAATCGCATTAGAAAATTAAGCAATTAAACGGAAACTTAAGCTTTTTATGAGCTTGTTCAAACGTTGCCGCCACAAAAATAACTAACTTCAACTTCCGGAAGCTACTCCCGACCTTTCAGCTCGCCATTTCCGATTCTTCGTCGCGCTAGAACTTCCCCTCGATAAAAAAAATGGGTTAATTAAAAGGATATAAAAAATGAGATATTTTTAAATGTGTATAATCGGTCTAATTAAATGATGTTACTGTGAATTTGTGGTGGCAAAGGGTGCAAATCATGTATGTATGTAAAAGATATATGTAATATAACTGTTTATAATAATTTCAATTTCCTTAGTTTGTATTAGTGAAAATTGTGAAAAGGACACTACAAAGTAAATCAGAAATTTTCGCCTATAATAGTGTCTTTGTACAATTTGGAATTTAGCTCTATAGGTAAAGAATTCCTTTTTGTAAACTGCAAAACTGTATACTTATTGTCATTTGGTGTGCTACTACTAAACTACATTTCACTTGAGCATCATTCTGTAGCCAAGTGCACTGGGTATTGCGTTATTACTCCCTTAAATAGGAAAACATGATTCTTATAATTTTGTTAACTTTTAAAGCAAGCAACTTTCTTTTGCCACAAAAATGTTGACGGCTTATTATATGTATAGTGTATGTTTTGCAAAAATCTCTTCTAAATTCCGATTCAAATTTCGTTATTGAATTTTCTCTTACTTGCATAACAGTTTTTCAAACATTTGCAATATCAGCTGTTTGCTTCCATATCAAGGTTCTTTAAAAATGGTGAGTGTTGTTTAGAAGTGTGTGGCCTTTGCCAGCAAATAAAAGACTCAAAAATGGTAAATAATTCGGTAAGCTACTACAAATAATTACCTTAGTAGATCAAAGTTTTGAGGAATATGAAATTATTTTCAGCTAAATAAATTAGTGAGTAGAATAGAAATGATGATCTTTGAAATACCTCTTTATTTAAATGAGACGTCCTGTATATTAATAACAAAAATTTGTACTGGCAGTACATATTTCTAGGCCTGTAGGTCTTGAGCAGGTGCACGGTGGCGTTTCGTCAAGCACTGCGGCTGGCATCTTCAGCACAAAGTTAACGCTTCACTGTTCGTTTGAGTAATGGTTACACAGACCTACAAGCCCGAAAATACGTACTGCAACTTATTCTGTATATCGTTGGTTGTACAGCAGATCAAAAATTAATGTGTATCATTGTAATATCACATAGTAAATCCTTATTCAGGATAGCTCACGAAATATTTACTTCTGAATACATCACGCCCTGAAGTAGCACAAAAACGTAGCAATACGATTGTTTGTACTATTACTTTTTATACGAAAAAGATCGGTTTATTGCCAAAATTTACAAATGTTAGTTGAGTTCATATGATTTTGTAGTTATGTAAACAAACATAAAAATTTATGGGCGATAATAATATAAATAAAATAAATAGCAGCTTCACATTGAAGATGTAATTTTTTTATCATTTTTTTTATTTAAAGAAAAAGACGTAGAACATAAAATACATAGATATGTTCTTCATTTACTACTCTTCATCACGATAGTAAAAGTCTTCAAAAGAATGCTAGAAACGGAAATAATAATAATAATAGCCTTTATTGCCTGCAGTATTAAAAAACCAATTAACAGGTAAACAACAAAATGCAACAAAAAATGTATCTCACTACACATATTATAGGCCACAGTCAATAACTAGACGGTTTTATAGGGGAATCCTCTTCACGGGTAAGTGTTGTGTTTCTTATACCAAAGGTACTTTAAAAATCGTCTTTGAACTCTTTCTATCATATTTTTATATGTAACATAGTACGGATTCCACCCAAGGAATGCATACTCGAGTTTTGAGCGCACTAAAGCAAAAAAACCGATTTTATGGGGGATATATCTTGAAAGGACCTAGTATTACGCAGAACAAAGCCCAGCATTCTGCTAGCAGACGATGCAACATTTCGAACATGGTCGTTAAAAGTTAAACCACAGTCGAAGTACACCCCCAAATCATGCATACCATCAACTCGTGCGATTGCGTCCGAGTTCAAAGCGTAGTTGAAAATAATTGGTTGTTTTTTCCTTGTAAACGATACGATTCTGCACTTAGATATATTTAAGTTCAATCTGTTTGAGGAGCACCAGTTAGAAATAGATATCAAATTCGCCTGTAGTGTAATGCAATCTTTTAGAGAAACCACCGACCGATACAATTTAACATCATCGGCAAACACCAAAGCTTTGCAATCAATGTGCTTCAACAAGTCATTAATAAATATTAAAAATAATAACGGACCGAGATTAGAGCCCTGTGGAACACCACAATCAACCGGGCATACTTTGGACGTGTAGCCGTTGTAATATACAAAAAATTTTCGTTGATGAATGTAGGATCGAAGCAACTAACAAGAGAGTCGCTAAAGCCAATGTTTTGGAGCTTTCTCAAGAGAATACCACGATCTATGCGATCAAAGGCTTTGGATATATCTGTATATAAGACGTCGACTTGACCGTGGCCATCCATTACTTCAGAAGCATACTGAAAAAAAGGTGCATAACTTCATCACAGTCGATTTTCCGTCAACAAGCCCATGCTGCTCCTCAATTAAAAAGGGACTAATTTGAGAGTATATTGTTCTCTATAGAACATTTTCAAAAATCTTAGCAATGTTTGACAGTATCGAGATTGGTCTATAATTGGATACGTCCGATATATCACCGTTCTTCAATACCGGACAGACTCTAGCAAGGTACCACCTTTCAAGGAAAGTACAGGTTCTCAGAATCAGGTTAAAAATTCTTAACAGTCGTCTTAAAAATATCGATGAGCAATCCTTTAGTGTAAAGCTTGGCACTTGAGCAGGTCCTAATGTAAGCTTATTTTTCAGTGACTTGATCCCTGAGAGAATATCAGACTCAGACAGTATGTTGACGTGTACCACAGCAAGGCTACAATCAGTGCTGGTTAACATCACAAAAGTGTTGTGAAAATGCATTTACAATGGATGAAGGATTGTCGAAAATTTGATTATGCTTGTGCATTTTGCCCGGAATTCTCGAATTCTCGTGTCGAGAGCGTACAAAAGTCCAAAAGTATTTAGGATCGATTGCGATAGAACGTTCAACCTTAGCAAGATACCGATGGTAGGCCTCATTAATTTGAGATTTAACCAACCTGCGCACCCTTCTGAAATTATGCAGATCAGTGGGCGAGCGAAACTTTTTGTAATTTTTTCGGAGCTTTTGTTTTAGTTTGATGATTTTGATTATTTCAGTATTGTACCAATTAGGAAAGGTAGATCGGGATTTTATCAGGTCACTGTAGACTGGCACAAACCGATCAAAAATATTGTAGAGCTTATCATAAAAGCATGTGCATGCATCATTGACATTCATGTATCTGTCAATCACAGTCCAATCAATAGAGGCAAGAGTATTATATAGGCCAACAAAGTTAGCCTTGCGGAAATTATAGCACCTACGTTCCCGATTAACGGAAAAATTAATATAACCTTTATTAGACTGAACAGTAAACGAGATTCTCAATGGAGGATGGTAAGTATCTTCATAAATGAGGGGTAATTCGTCTCTTTCAGCATTACACTCAAAATTTGAGAAAATAAGGTCCAGTAACCTATTATCAGAATTATAAACGTAATTGTATTGTGAGAAGTGTAGCAAATCAGTAAAGCTACGTAATGCCAATACCAATCTACAGTGACCATTCAAGCAAAAGTTGGGTATGTTAAAATCACCTAGAAGCAGGACTTTTTTATCATTGAGGTGGAACTGTAGGAAATATTCAAATAAAGCTTCTAGCTCATCCAACGCAGAGGTTTTGGGTATATAAATTGCATATATCTACAACACGCACGAACCAAATATACATTTACACCCAACAATATCTATGAAGGGCAAGGCAGTAGAGAACATGGACATGTCTAACTGCTCAACAGTGTAACAGTCGCGGTAGGCTGGCAACATACCACCACCCCTATCTAACCCAGTTGCCTCGAAATTTCTATCGCATCTACAAACGAAATAATTACGATGGAATAACTCGTCGCTAGAAATATCTGAATTAAGACAAATTTCACTTAGAGCAATGAAATTATACTCACAATCACTGATAGCAATGGAGAATTCATTTGCTTTAGATTTAATACTTCGAACATTCTGATAATAAATATAATATCTGATAACTCAGAATCAGTAAAACGCGAAACATATAATGGTAACCGTAATGATGTTCCTACATCTTTTGATGCATCTTGTTCGAATGACTCATCCACATCAGATAATGATCGCTGAAATCCAGATAAACCATCCTCTAAGTTGAGATCAAATTCGCATCTTCTTGGCTGCTCTTTTTCCGAAAAAAAACGAAATCTTCTTAGAAGAATACCAGAAAGCCACATCCCGGCCTTATTAACCTTATCCCTTGCTATTAAGATTTTCTAAGTCAAAAACGATGTTTGGAAACTTCTCTCTTTCGATAGGTTTGAATCAGTTTTTTCCACCAAGTTTAGAGCATCTGAATGGCCTTTTAATTCTGCTATTTCAACTTTTAATTCTGACACAGTTTTCACTAGTGCATCTATATTGTTATTTAGCTTAGTTATTGCGTCATGTTGATTTCTTAGAAACGAGAGTAAAGTAGTTCCAGAAAATAAAGCCTGCTCACAGTCGCTACAGAACCATTTCACGTTTTTCTTAACAGTAATAACAATTTCGGTGCGGTTAACATCAACACAAGGAAAATGGTATTTTCTGTTGCAGATTCCGCTGCAGGTCATGTAATTTTAATTTAACCGATTCTCCACAAATTTTACATGCACTTCACGAAATGTGGTCTACACCGCCCGCCATTTGTAGGCACATCAGTGGAAATACTAATTACAATGCGCACATCTAATGAAGGCAGGTTTTCACATACTGAGCATGTAGGTAGAACTTTTTAATCATGTATGGAAAACGCGTTGGCAAGTAATCTTGGTCAGAAAAGCGTTTGACTAATCCTTTCCACACATGATAGCCGCACACGTGGAGCGATTGTGCCAGTCCAGTTATTTTCTTGGCGGTTGAAAGGAAAAATATTGGTTCATTTCGTATATTTTTTTAAATTTTATTTGATGATAGCAGTATGATATTATGCTAGTATTTACTTTTTGACATTTCTACTAATTGTCAATACCTGACAACTACATAAGTTTGGAATTTCCTTTGAGTAAAAATCTTTAGAGAGTAAAGGTGAAAGTGTGAATCATATGTCAGAACATTCCGCAAGAAATTATTTGTATTACATAAAAATAAAATAATATCAAATAGCTCTTTTTATAGCAACTCAAAAGCGAGGTGATTATTACATTGTTTCAACACCGACATTTCCCAGTTTGCATTTACTCCAATCGAGGCAGAGAGATCGAGATGGTGCTGAAATTCGCCTGTCGGCCTTCAAAAAGGGATTGTTCGGATTACCTAGGCAACTCGATGTGCCCTCGAGCCATATATATATGTGTGTATATCGGGTGCATGTGACGTATTGCCGTTAGCTGTTGAAGAGTAGTTGGTCCGATGTCATCTAGAGGGATGAAGTTGAAATATAATTCTCCGAAATACCTCCGCAAATTAGGTATGGGTCGAATGTACGTACGTAACTGCACGTACTGGTGAAATTCTAGGCATTTGGCAGTATCGTGGTCGTAACTGGTAACTTTTCGTTCGGATTATGAATTCTGTCAGTATCAGGATTTTGCAAAATCTAAATTTGTTACGTTACATAAGTAAATTAAATGTTACGAACAGTACCATACTTGAGATATTAATTATGTATCATCCACTCATTTTTATCTTGAAATATACGCTTCTGGTCCTTTAATGAATTGATTTAAATTAAACGTACCAATATTTATTTCATTTGTAAATATATTATTTATATTCCTAAATACTTTCTGGCAAATAAATGTACAGTAAAATTAGCTTATAACGTACTCGTTGAGACCATACAAAACAGTACTTTAAAAAAGAATGTTTTAAAAGAATATAACCAAAATTATGTATATACTACCAAAATGTATTTTTATTTATAAAATAATAAAAAGATACACAATAATAATAATAAATAATAATAACAGGTAATAAGCAAATACATACAAAAATGTAACTAGTAAAAAAGTTGGTAGCAAGACTCTGTCGTTTTGATTTTGTAAAACAAATAGATTCTAAAAAATGCTCAATAACTAATGCATTATTTAAAATTATATTGGTGGTAAGTTCTTCAGTTTCTAAAAGTCTTGTAACTATCCTTATTCCCATAGGCGATTCTTAATAACTGGGTTTTACAATTTCAGCTGCCCCTCCTTTTTCGCTTAGTTCATTATCATTGCTATTATTTTCTTGATTTAAAACTTCCTCAACAAAGTCTGTATCACTGGAGATACATGAAGTAATGAGATTATCATCCACTGACACAAATTCATCTATTCACAGGTATAGTAGTAAACTCCACTCACACAAATTAATTAATTATGCGGAACGCAGCGTTTCGAAGCACGTGGGCTCCCATTGTCAACCGTGTTACCGACTGTCGACTGTCGGTAACACGGTTGACAATGGGAGCCCACGTGCTCTCGAAACGCTGCGTTCCGCATAATTAATTAATTTGTGTGAGTGGAGTTTACTGCTATACCTGTGAATTGTACATCCACACAGTCCTTGCAATCGTCATTAAATTCATCTATTGTTTCTAGATTCACGATATTAGGATCCTGCAAATTATATTGTAACCATACACAGGCGAATTATCGTAATCGATGTTATCATTATATTTGACAAGCCATTGAGACAACGGTAAATCGTCGTACCCATCAAAATCAATTTTCCAGGCGTAGTGAAAACAGTTTTTATGGTTTCTTGCGAAATTAGTTGCTAAGCTTTGACTGACATTTCCATCACTTCTAGCAAATTTACTTAATTAGAACATCCGGTATCCAAATTCGTAATGTATTTCGTTATTAACTGGCGTCGACAATAGAATTTTAAGGTATGAATAATTCCTTTGGCTTCCATTGGCAGCATCGCGGAGGTGGCATTCGGTGATAGAAATTTTAGACGGATATTTTTAAGATGACTTATATGGGGATAAGCTGGGTAGTTGACAACCAATAATCATTTGTTTTCTTTTCTGTTTTGTTAGGCTTTTATCCCAAGTTATTATTTCGTCTTAAAAAAAATTTAGATGTCTTCAATGCGTGAAGATTAGCAGCATAACTACAAGGTAGCTTTTTAAAGTGTTTGAAACATGTTGGGTTTTTGAAATTTCCAATTATAAAAAGTTAACGTTTCTCATTTCCTGCCATACTAGTACACACCAACACAGTTAATCTCTGCTTCGATTGTTTGCCCCCAACACATTTTTTACCCTTAAATTTGAGTGTACGATTAGGTGTAAGTTTGTAGAACAAGCCCGTTTCGTCAGCATTAAAGATATCATTTATGTGATAGTGTTTCATAAAATCACTTAGGGTCGACGGCAGCAACATTCCTCCAAATCTTTACATTTACATATTCACCATGAATGTAATTAGCATTTATGTGATGACGCGTTTTAAAACCGTATAACCAACCTGCTGTGCACTTAAATTCAGTGTCGTTGAATAATTTATCAAATTCTTCTGCTTTAATTTGAAGAGTAGAACCGCTAATTGGTATATTATTGACTCTTTGATTCTCCGACCACCGTAGTAAAGCTGCATCAACTCTTCCTCGAACCGGTTTACGTAATCGCTTGACATTTTTGTTTGTCCGTTCTAATGCGAGAATTTTATCTTTATTTATCATTATGGTAGAAACTGTTGCTTTGTAAGATATTTGGCACGACGACTATCAGATTATATTTTACCACTTTGAATTTTTTTAATTACATTTATGCTCTATCAACTGATAATGCTTTACGTCGTCGCTCAGTCGAAGTACGCATTTTAATACGTAAAGTTGCACTTAATAAACTATCGAAATAAATGTGGCTAACTTTAACGAACGATAACTGCAACTCGTGCGAAGAAAAATAAGAAAATCTCTTTAGTACATTATATTACATGTCCCACCTAACAGCGATTGTGGTATGTGAGCTCTACTATTCCGTCTAAGAAGGTAATTCCCCGGTATTTAACACAAACTATTGGTATACTGGTATACCATACGGTAAAAAAAAACAGTTACTGTTTTCATTATTTATTATTCACATCACTTCGTTATTATTCTCAATATCAATAGATCCTTAAGTAATTACGATTACAGCAAGTGTGCAAATATTATCATTACATAAAAATCAAATAATATCCTTCCAGTTATCTAGCATAGAACCAATTGAATCCAAGTGGTAGATACTACACATATCTCATGATCACTTTTCAAAATTGCTTCTCATTCGCCGACTTAAATTTCTTCCTTTCTCGAAGGTATTCACGCTGTACGTAGATGAAATATTATTAAAGTTTCTTCCAACTTAACTCATACACTCGAAGCAATATTTTAACAAAATATCGGGAGGGTAGTGCAAGCACCTCTAAAACTCGTTATTTATTGCCGGTGCGTGCGATGCCGTATAATCTTCCTGCTACGGCACACTCAGATTGTCTAAATGAAATTGTGTTTATGTTTTAAATTACTCGACCGTGCGCAAGGGATTAATACTTAATTGGAAATTGTAAACAGTCGCGATGCCCATCGAGAGACGTATCGAGTATCAGTCGGATGGAAGGAAAGTAGCGCGCAAAGAGAAGAAGAGAATTCATCCTCTCCGGGAGATTTATGGCGACGCGAGCTTTAAAATTTCTTCCCTATCTTCCGGCCGGTTCTCTTCTCCTCGTTCTTCTAACCTTCGAACAAGCGGCAAGCGAGCAACGTTGGCGAGTTCAACAAGAAGGTATATCATGAACTTATGCGATATTAAATTCAATAAACAATTTGCAACTATGCAGTTCGCGCGAGTCGGGAAGAGCATACTCGTAATATTTGCGATAGTTTCGAGTTAGACAATATCCTATTTAGTTTGTATTATAGTTTTAGATGGTGTATAACGAGAAAGTATTCGAGCAAAGTAAATGCTGTGTATTAATTTTGGAGAGGTAGAGTTAGGAATTAAGAAACAACAGACTTGTAGGCTGCAGAAAAATAAAGTTTCGCAACAATGTAAGATGTCTACGAGAAAAAAATATATGATTTTAATTTAAATTGAATTTAAAAGTCTCCTCGATTTGATGAAAAGGTTAGCCACCACACTAGCGAAATCTTGCATTTTAAAAGAAACTAAATAAGAAAAGTGTTACCAGGTTTCTTTTACATAATAATCTAACTTTCTCAAACAAAGAATACGAAATTGAGAATAAAACTGAAGGGTCGAAGTAAAAAATTTAACCGATAAATAAATAGCCGAAAACGGTTTTGTGAAAAAATAAGAAAACCATCATAAAAATATTTTTTATCTTTCGCCTCAAAATGGGCTAAAGTTGCCTCCTTTACCTCATTGTCGTCGGAAAACGTTCTTCCACGTAAGTCTTTTTTTAAATTGGGGAACAAATAAAAATCACTGGGTGCCAGGTCTGGACTGTAGGGTGGATGGACTATTAATTGAAAGCCATGCTTGTGCAGAGCAGCCATTGCAACTTTGCTCTTGCGGACCGGCGCATTGTCCTGCAAGAGCAACATTCCAATTTTCCTCGACGTTTTTCCGTCATGGCCTCCTTTAATTTTTCTAAAATCGCTGCGTAATATTCTCCGATTATGCTCCTACCTTTTTCTTTGTAATCAATCAATAATATCCCCTCCCAATGCCAAAAAAACAGTAGCGATCAACTTTCCAGACGATTTTCACACTTGCATGGACTCCTGTTTGGACTCAGGCTCAAAGTGATGAACCCATGTTTCATCTCCGGTAACAATCCTCTCCAAAATCTGTGCAGGTTTCTCTCCACACAGCTCCAAAAACTGTTTGGACGCACAGACACGCTGCTGTTTCTGCAGTGGCGTGAACATTCTCGGTACCCATCTTGCACTGACTTTTATCATACCCGGGTGGTCATGTAGGATACGCAAAATGGTGGCATCTGATACTTCAACTAATTCGGATAATTGTTTTTCCTTCAAACGGGCATCTTGCAATAGAAATTTTTGCACTTTTTCGGCGATGTCTGATGTGGTGGTCTCAACTGGCCATCCTGAGCGGAGGTCGTCTTCAATCGACTCCTGACCATGTTTAAAAAGACCATGCCACTTATAAATCATTGATTTACTAGGGCACTGTTCCCCATAAACGGTTTCCATTTTATTCAATATGGTTTGAGCGTTCTTTCCTTGCTTTGTAAGGAACTTTATCACAGCACGGTGTTCAATTTCCCCCATAGTTTCAGTTTTCTTCCGGATTGACTTGTTTAGCAGGCAACTATTCGTAAGCGACTGACGCTATAGGGCTGCAACTTAACTTATATACTAATGATGCGTTCCCAATCAGAACGACACCTACCCAGCGCCCTATCCCCACTCCATCCCTCCATTCCACGATCTTGTGGACCTCCCCTCGTACAACAGCAGAGGAACAAATAAAAATATTTTCGAAATAATCTGTTCGCTCATTAATTGAGTTCTTTGAATAACCGGCATTTGTACTTAATTATCTCATTATTCGAAGGGTACATAGAGCCTAGATTACCTGCAGGATTACGCAATCCCTTTTGCAGGGCAGATATATCCATAAACTTGGTGCCCAGTCTACACCCGCCGAATCCAATGTTGACATCTCCAAATGTTAATTTAATGACGCCTGTAAATAAAATGATAAGATAATACAGAAAATTATCCTTCAATTATAATATCCGCAACTTTAAACGATAGGTTGATTAATAGAGTGAACCCGTTGGAGAGAATAATTAAAAAAATATATTACGAGAAATTCGATAAAAATACATATCCTCTTCGGCCAGTATTGCAGATAGTATACTAATAAGGCACGAAAGCACATACTTATTATTTTAATAAAGTCTTCCATTAAGCCGTTGCTGATTTTAATAAAAATATAAGAATGTATAGTTTTGCTATTTATCTAGCTTGTTCGTTCAGTATACAAAGAATATTATCCATACTTACTTCGCTTCTTCAATGAAGTAATCGGTCATGTACAATATAACCTTTTGCACTAGCCTGAAGGGTGAGAAAAGAGCCCTTGTATATTCTCATTTCTTTTGAATAAACATTTTCGCAACGCAGTATGCTTCAATATACAAAAGGTCGTGTGTAATTTAATTGACAAATTCGATCGCTTTTATCAATTACTACACCCTTGCCCGTCATGCAAGCGGAAATAAAACAAATTTAGGTCTGCGCCATAGGCCCGTCGAAGGGGACGAGATTACAAAGAAAAAGGTATTACGAACAAAGCGGTAGCGGTCGGTCGCTTGAACCTACGCCGAGGAAAATTTGCTACGGAGAACCGTTCGAGCCCTCTTACGATCACGATTTAGTCGTGCCGGACCACCACTTATCTAGACTTATCTGGCAATTGGGAGAGAGGCTGGAAAGCAAGCCGTAGAGATAAAGAACGAGTTTGTTACGTGATTGGTTCTTGAGCTTGTGCCTCTGATGCGGACGAAGTATAATAGAAATTTTCGAGGGATGAATACGGTCTAGATTACGCACGTAGGATATACAGTATGAGCTGTTCAATATTTTTGAATATCTACGTGGACGTTAGAAGATCCATGTATATAGTAATTGCACTAAGAGCAATGAACGATTTTCCCTCAACTAACTCTTTCTAATTATTATGAATAGTTTGTAAATCTAATTCAATTTAAGGATCTTGAAATACCGCTTGATTTTATGTGGCCTTAAGATGAAATTCTAATACTAGAGGCTTTATTTTGTAGAAATGATCAAAATAAGAAAGTGTTAACTTTAACTACGTTCCCCGGTGAATAAGAACCAGCTGTAGTGAGCTTCTGTAATGTCGGGGATATTGTTTGCGACAGGTGTACAAGTATGAAATGCGAATATCAGACAACAGAGCAACACCAATGCAGTTTGTGCTATAAAGATTTGACACTGCGCCATTTTGTTGTGTCATCAACAACTGTCAAATGAGATGATATATTGGGAAAGTGTGTGTATAGTATTGTGTTGTTTTCAATATGTTGACATTTATACCGAACAAAGAACATTTGCGGACAGCATTCATCGTAAGATACGTGTGAACAATGCTTTCGGCGTTCCAAAAGTGATGACGTCGACGCTGCAGACAAGGAACGTGGAAGAATACCAGAGAAATACGAGGTTGTGGAATTGCAAGCATTGTTCCACTAACATGATTCGGAAACACAAGAATAACTCACCAGGCAATTGGCGGTTAGTAAACAAGCTGTTTCCAATCGGCTGCGAGAGATGGGAAAGATTCAGAAAACCGATAGATGGACCACCACATCATTCACATTGACTCCAAGACCGTATTCCTTTGCTAAGATGACAATGCTCCTTGTTTGGTGGGACCAGAGGGGCATGGTTTATTATAAGCTATTGGAACTTGGGGAAACGGCTAATACTAAGCGTTACTAATAACAATTGACCGATTTGAACCGTTCACTGCTTGAAAAGAGGCCAGTATACCGCAAGAGGCAACGCAAAGTCATTTTTTTCGTGACAATGCTCCATCACATACGGCTAAACCAGTTCGTGGCACGTTGGAAGCACTCAGCTAGAAAGTTCTACCTCATGCGGCTTACTCACCAGACTTGGCTCTTTCCGATTACCACCTGTTTGCATCGATCGGTCCAGAACTTGCTGAGCAGCTCTTTGGTTAGTACGAAGATGTGAGAAAATGACTCGATGAATGGTTCGCAGCGAAAGGCGAAGACTTTTGGCATGGTATTCACAAATTGCTCGAAAGATAGGAAAAATGTATAACAACTTCGAATAAAGAACTTTTTAGTATTCTTGCGGATTTAACCCGCATTTCATATTTGTACACCTGGAATTTGGTAGGTTAATACTGCTATTGTAGATGGAACTAGTTAATTTATGTCTGAATAACATTTTTGAATTACTTCAGCCAGGAGTTTACATGCAATACGTAAGAAGTTGCCAAAATCTTGTAATAGGCAATGACCTACAAAACACATGGTTGCGACATCAACAGCCACAAAAAAATAACATTTCGTTTCTTGAAAGGTGATATTTTCCTAATGTATTTAGTCTTATACTAAATTTCAATCTAGTATAGTTTATAATATGCACATTGTACCTTCAGTAATCGCTTATTATTATAGCAGGACTGGCGCCAATGTACAGAAAGGTTGACAAACAACTATTTGAAAATTATAGATCAATTGCTATCATAAATAACTTCACAATAGTCTTCGAAAAGTTTTTATAGTCCTCCATTTATCCACAAGTTAAATCACTCATCTCTGTTCATCATCACGAATTTTTCAGTAACCACAGACAATTTCTGTAGGTATTAGTCAATTTATCCGCGATAAAATAGGCAAAAATAAACAAGTGGATGGCATTCATATGGGCTTAAGCAAGGCTTTTGACCATATCCATCATTCTAAACTGCTCCAAAAATTACACTTCTGGTATTCTCCAACGAACGAATTTAGGACCTTTTCTGTTTATGTTTGCATATAACATGTATAGTTGTCTTAAATTGCTTTACTAATGATTCAAAATGTTATAACATTATTAACACTATTGATGATCATCTTTCTTTGCAAAATCGATTGAACATATTTACAATCATGGTGTATCAGAAATAAGCTAAACTTGAATGTAGGTAAATGCTTTGCTGTTTAGACACGTAAGGTTCGTCCTATATACCACAGTTATGATATTGACAATAACATCTTACCCAGGCGGTCAACAATTTAAGATCTATTCGAAACTAACCTTTGACGAACATATCCCCACAATAATCAGCTCCGCGGTAAAGAGCATTGGAATCTATCGTCCGTATTACAAAGGCTTTAGTGTAAGTAAAACTATATATATAAACTTTTGTTGCATTATATAAAGTCGGGTGTCAAGTTTCTATTTATTCTTGTAAATAACAGCGTAAATGCCCCTAAGTTGTTCAGTTACCTTGGCTTTGTTATATCTCGTCATACTCATTGCATACCCCATGTGTTTAACTTTTAAAATACGTAGTTATTTTTATAAGAAATTACATTGTCCTATAATTAGATTGTTAAATTTGTTGGGCAATAAATAATCATTATCAACTCCAAATGCCAATGACAAAATGAAGTGTTTGACTTGGAGTGAACCGAAAGCCATAGTAACGGAAGTTTAATTCCATATACAGTGAAGCCTCGATTATCCGACTCGCGATTTTACGAGGTCCGTATTAACCCAGCCTACCAGGCATTATGATTATTCGAGGTACAAGGTCAGTGCTCCGTATTAACCGAACTTGTAGAATGTTTCCACTTAAAATCATCGGCGAACGCCTAACCCGACCCACGTGTTTGGCGGTAATTCCCCGTTTAGGTATGTATCTAGACTCTCTTAGTAAGTGAGTGTTAGTGTGTTCGTCACAAACTACATGTACATTATATTGTATGACTTCTTTGAGTTGTTGTTTGCCTTATTATGAAGCAAGAGAAGCGAAAAAGAGTTGAATTGAAGACAAATTAAAAGCCTGAGATTATGGAGAACGGCTGTTACTCCATAGTCGGAGATTAGAAAAGGAATAGTACTAAAATTGAGTAGTGGTGAACAACAGGTATGAGTCTTTTCGTCCTTGGGGAGAAATCAATGAAATCTGGTAAATATGAACAGATTAACGGAATACTATATATGTGGTATAACCAACAAAGCTTGAAAGGTGTGCCACTTTCGAATTCTATTCTTCAACAGAAGACAATATTGATTAGTAGGCAATACCCACAGGCAGATCAGTTTACTGGCAGTTCTGGATCGCTTGACCGCTGGAAAGGACAGTACGGTGTATTACAATTAACGATATGTGGGGAGAAACTTTCCGCTGACATGTCGTAAACTGAAAAATTTAAGCCAAATCGCAAACAGTGGGTACACGTAGGATCAAATTTACAAATGTGGCAAAAGTGGTTTCAATTACAAAATTGCATCCTTCGAAGAGTTTGGCATCTCAATGCATATGATAAGCACAAATTCCAATTGATGGTAATTGGAAAGTCTAGACGTCCGATAGCGTTAAAAGACATTTCACCTAATACCCTCTCAATGCATTATAAAAGTTAAAAAGAGCGCATAGATGGATGCGAACTTATTTACTACCTGGTTTAAGGAAGACCAGCGGTGACTAGGTTTTTTAAAAGAAACATCTTCCCATTAAAGCAATTTTGTTAGTGGATAATGCCCCCTCTCATCGTGGAGAAGGACTTCATGTGGGTGAAATTATTATCAAGTCTTTCCTCCGAACGTAACCAGCATAATACAACCGATGGATCAAGGCGTCCTCGAAAACATAAAACGAAATTATAGACGTTTATTCCTTGAACACCTGTTAGAATATACAGAAAATGAAAATCTCACATGTGCTTTACGATTGATTGCACTAAAGGATGTTATATGCTAGGTGAGCCAAGCCTGGCATTTAGTGCGTCTTTCCACTATTAGAAAATCTTGGTCAAAGTTAGTGATTTTGAGGACGGTAGTGGCAGTGGCGAAGATCCTCCATCAATCAAATTAGCTTCTAAATTGAGTAAAGTTTTGCTAGCGAAACAGAAGATACACAACAAAATTTGTTTGAATTAATGCAAAAATTAAACGGTTGTGAAAACATCACACAGGATGTTGCACAATGGCTTACAATGGAGGACTCAGAAGATGAACCCACTACTGAAGAATTAACAACTGCTTCCCAGAGAATCAGAAATATAGATGATGATGAGGATGACGACATATAAACGTGTATGGCTAATAAACAGTGTATCTCTCACTAAGAAGGTTTTGCTACCCTGCAAAAGACATTGCTTTAGGTCGAACAACAATCAGAAGCAACCCCAGAGGATCTACTGCTTCTTAGCCGATGGAGAAACATCGCGGCAAGAAAAGGAATATCAAGCATGAAACAGACGCGGATAGACAGTTACTTTGCTGTTTTGTAATGTAGATACATACATATACATAATGTAATGCGTTCAAAAGGTTAATAAATCGTTTAAAGTATATAAAGCTCGTAGAATACATATATGTATTCTTAGTTTGCAAATATTTTAATGAAAAATAAATCCGGATTATCTGACTATTTTGTTGAGCCACGTCATCTCTGATAATCGGAGTTTCACCGTACAATATAAAACAACCATAGAAAGGTAACATAGACGATATAATGCATTTGTTGTAGGAATTATGTAAAAGTACCTTCTTTCACGTACAATTAAAAAATCTGACAGAATCGGACATGAATTGCTATACAACTCGTTAATGTACCTCCTATTGATCGCGTAGGATACTTTTAATTTAGAATGCATAGGATTATTCACAAATCCGAGCGTCGTTCCTAATTTGAACGTATCGTTACTATTATTGTTGCGTTTCGATGTTAGCATTTAATCTACTTTCGTAACAAAACAATGAGATTTTACAGTCATCGAATATTCGTGATGGAAAATGTAACCGTGTTACGTCAAAAATAACACGGCGAATACATAAATCTATTAAAATTTAAATAACAAATTTCATTCGTTTCACTGGGAAAACCTCCCCGGGTTAATAAACGTGCTGAATGCTGGACGCGCGAATGAAATTTTCAAATCCTATTGAATAGTTTTACAGTGATAAAAGTTCTTTGTTGCGCAGATTCTGTTTGCACTTTTATTCTGTACTGTGTTATTTTTCAGTTAACGCTTTTTTAACATGTGACTTAATGAATCGAAATTTGATGTGATATTTTCCAATTTATTTACTAACAAATAAACAGGACGTGAAAGCTTTGTAGGGATACATGTAGTTGGATATATTGCAATAAGAATAGTAATAATAATAGCTTATTGAGCACCGTGAGATCGGTTTGTAATGGTTTGTCTTATTCGTCTCAAGTATTTAAGCACAAAAACTATAGATAATTGCAAAATTTTAGAACAAGAACAAAAAATCGGAGACCACAACCGCAAGACGAAGCGTAGTAGTAGGTGCAACCTATTCTTTATTTCTAACTGTTATTGTAGATCTCGGCTTGTTACTGATAAATTTAAATTGCATTTTATTTGTTGCGAGGTTGCATTACTACAAGAGGCTAACCGAAATATTGATGAGCGCTGCCGTCGAGTTAGTTTTTCATTACCCTCCTCGGTGCGATTTTTGGTGTGGAAATTGCCCAACTTTATGAAATTGTTGATGAGGTGATTGGTTCGCCCTATTTTCCGTCCTATGGCTCGGTTTGTAAACCTTACCTCCTTAACAATTTATTTTTGTTTTTTCCACCTCGGATGGCATTTTTGTTAACCGATATATATACTTCGTCAATATACATATATATTGCAATAAATAAACTGTTGAAGATGTTTAGAGGCCTTTTACACTGAAAGGTAATGCCTGATTTCGTGGGATGCCTCTGTGAAACTATAGATATTTCGCTCGTATTGATTCATTTATACGATAAGTACTTCTCCTACCCTTCTAACAATTGTGATATTGACAAAATAATGTCTTTCTTATTTCTTTACGTTCACAAATGTAATTCTAGGTAATTCGCAACTAACACTGTTTATAGGAGAACTGCAAAATTACATGGAGCTATAGAAATTTATAAGATATTCTGAAAACTGTAACATACAAATTCCGTATCAATGTTCCAGACTTTTCTTCCGAATAAGAAATAATAAACCGTTTAGAATATTTTAATGCGGTCGGGGTTGAAACTGGAGGTAATATTTAATTTTTTTGCTATTTTAAAAATTTGCTGTAGGTCGGCGGTTAGTATAGTTATAAAAAGTTTAGAATAGATAATTCTTTTTTGTAGAATTTATTGCTACACTCAGCTTTTTGCTTTACACTATAACAACTTCATGCTTTTCCTATGAATTTACCTTGATATATTATACTCTAAATAAAGTTATCATGCATAAGTCAAACAGCATAAATAAATCTGGTACTCATTTTTATTACAGAACTCTGTTTTGTAGCGCCTTCAGAACATTAACAGCAACCTGAACAAGTAGTAATACTTATTGTCAGCACCTTTAATGTTCAATAGGTTTCTTCCGGTGATCTTCGCCATTTTGTTGTGGTGTCGAAAGGGTAGGAATTCAACAAGTGGTATTGTTACGTCCCAACTTACCATTAATGAAATAAATATTGTTTATGTTTTAATTAGTTGTAGTACTCAGAAATGTAGTCATGCTACCTACTTGTTAGACTGTTTTCTAATTTATCTGTATCTCATCAATAAAGAGATAACTAATGGAAATGTCACGAAATATACTTGGTTTGGTTATTCTATGGTATATTATTCATAAGGCATACTTATAAGTTACAAATACAAAATCTGTACAGTTTTTGTCTTTTTTACTTTTAAATTTAAAACTGGAATATTTCCAAGTGTGATATATTCTCATCTTTGAAAACAGTTTCATAACATAATTTATTCGAAGTTATTTACAAGAATACCTTCAACGTTAATAAAGCAATAAAAGAAAGAACCTAAAGCACGAAATATTGCCTATACAGATCAAAATATTTAATCAATTTCAAAACTTGTTTGATTAAATCCCTAATCAAATGGCGTCCAACTCCATTGTTATTACATCACCTAAAATTTCATCCCTATGGATTTGTTAGTTACACAACGACACCATAAACAGTGTTGCAAATAGTTAGAGAAAAGATCTTTTTTGACTCTCATGAAGTATTCTTATAATTTAAAGAAAAGTTTTTTCATAGTTCACAGGAAGAAATATTTATACATAAAACTGGCACGATAGGATCTAATACTCCATTATTTCTGGAACCTTGTTGCTGCTTCTTTATACCTTAATGAAATCCCCCACACTGCCCAAAACTTTAACTCTATTCCATCATCGCAGAATCACTAATGCGGTTAGGTTGTTACTTAAGAACTGATAAGATATAAACAAAGTATAAAATTTTAATAATTTGTTTATTTATTTAAATACAATATTAGTATTAATAATAATTAAAAAATTACTTGTAAAAACACAAATAACAATCAGGGAATAAATTTTATTTTGCTGCATTTTCTGCTGTATATTTTGGTTTGGTGGTTCCTTTAGAGACTCCAACAGCAGTTGGTCATCATATGAGGTTGCCATCTTCCTTGGTACCTAGTTTCCATGGTTTTTAAATTTTGATGAAATCTCTCGCCTTGCTTCTTAAGTTTTCGGGGAGTATATCAAGATGATTATGAGGGAAATGACGCTTTATCCTCATGTTACAACCAAGGCGGTAAAATATTTGAAGCATTGATTTTACTGGATTTTTGTAATTGGAGGCTTTTTTGTATCCAATAAAATTGATCGCGACCATAGTAAAAGAATAATTGTAACGGTTGTCGGGTTCTCCTGTGTTACTAGTTCTCTTGTCTTTGACGTTTCGCGAACAACTGCGGTTCGCATTTTCAAAGGCCAGGGGAAAAAATTCTAATGGCACGGGGGAACCCACAAAACCGTTATAACTTTGGGAAACGGTCGTGAAGGTCTGAGATCATACTGATTGAAGTCCAGGCTTCCGTTTCAGTTTCATACAGTTGATGAAATCTGGATCTGTCATTAAAGTTCCAATTTGAGGTCCATCAAATATTTCAGCTTTAATTTTTTCATAACTTAGTAGTGGAAGCTTTTGGCATATGTACTTAAACAGTCCCCTTGCACATATAGAACTTTAACATATTGCTTCATAAGACTCAATTTTGCCAAACAAGAAATGCAGTACAAAGAAACGTGAGATAATAGGGAAAAAGGAGTTTCGTATTTGGCATTAGCGTACCTATATTAGTTAAATCAAGTGTCAAATCTTAGTCAGCAGAGATAGTTGTTGGCCAATGTTATTAGATAAAATCATTTAAGATATCTTAAGGATTTTGATAAAGCGCGTTGAAAAAGCATTCGCAGAAAAAGGAGTTGGGAAGAGGAAATTATGTCAGAGACTTTAATCGTGTTACCTCGATCACAGATTTTTGGTTTACTAATCCTACGATTCGCTGATAGTCTTCCACCACAATTGTCTAATGTGGAAATTTCTTCTATGTATCTTCCGCGTTGTTATCATTAACACCAATAATTTAAACTATTTCGTACATTTATAACTCATCAGATAAGTGTTACATTTACACGATTACAGGGGATGCAATAAAGAGAAATACTAAGTGAGAAGAGGTAGTAAAGATTACTTAAGAAGCATTTAAAAGCAAGCAGGCAAGGGTTTTCTTGGGTGTTTTCACATCTCTGCAATTTTCTCCGATTTTTTTTTTTACTTTTGCTCTTTCAGTCGCTTTAATGCTTTATTTTCATTCCTGGCTTAGCTAGGTAAGATCTTTTGCGTGGCTCTCCTCGCCTTCTTACCCAATATTTTAATTAAAAATTGAAGTGCGGTCCCTGCGTAGACATCGTTCCGAAATTAAAACCTGCGTGGGTAAATTTATGAGAAGACGCGCTTTATTACCTCAAATTTATGTCATTTAAAATTAAAAAAAGCGGAGGAAAGCTACGCCGCCGGATAATCAAAATTAGGTCAAGCAAGGGAGGGATAGTATTTGAATTAAGCTAGGTGAAGAATATTCTCAGAGATTGACTGCTTCGAGGTCTAAGTTACGCTGTTACATTACTACACCTATATACCTGCGATTAGTTTAAATGAGTAGCAGGATGACGTAAACACTTTCCTGTTGCTATACGCACAATTCTTTTGGAAACAGACTTATAATTAAACTTTCTAAATTCGAAGTTAGAAGGTCTATACGCAAATCAATTGAATTAGTGAAGTGACAACTAAGAACATTTCATTTAAATTAACAGATGCAAAGGAAGTAGATAAAGTGAAATGGAAAGTGATAAAATGAATAATTATTTTAGAGGGTAAAGTAATGTATGTCAAGTCAAGTTATTGTTTAAGATGTATACGATGTTTAATATTTTACTCCTCCGAATTAAAAAATGGTGTAAGTGCCAAACACATCAATCAGACAACCAATTAGAAGTAGGTGAGGGGTGGTGCATGAGGATCCACCCCCGCATTTTTTGAATCTGGGTTGTTCCGTTTGTATGTGCATAATAACCCTCAGAAAAACGTCAATACCCATTGCAGCACCCTGTATATTTCTGCTTATCTAATCAAGTCTATATGTCTTATCGTTTAGGAGATGTCAGTGATGAGCACGGTATCTGGGATAGCCTATACTCATTTTTTATTGTTGAAATTATATAGTAAAGTATTTGGTCTTGGTTGAAATGGGTAAAACGTTTCTAAAAGTAAATTATTTATTGTGTGTTTGATTTTATACTTTTAAACAATTCGCTTGAGGCAGTGTGTGCAATTAGGCTGTTTCAATTAATTCCATTAAGTAAACAAGAGTACGTTACCGAAATACTATACAGAAATGTAACCGTTATACATTTCTAACTCTTGTTATTAATGCCAGTGTAGTGGAAAATGCATTATTACGGCAATTAATTGATTAATCTATTATCAATTAATAAAGCAATTTAGTTTCATGTGCATTGTTAATTAACCTGAACGATTTTACAAGTAGTTGCTAATCAAGTAATCAATAACATCCAAGAATGATTACAAATATTACTTGAAATATCCCTATAGTGACTTCTACCAATCGAAGTTCCAGTTATCGGTACGGATTTCTCCATTAAAAGTAGCTACAATAACCGTTTCGTAGCTTACGCTGCACGAAACTGCAACGGTGTGCAGCGGTATTCACGAAAGTTTCCAACCGTAACCGCACTGAATAGGAATGCTAACCTATTTAGCAGCTTGTTAGCACGGTTGTCAGTGGGAATCAATGCAATTTCGAACGAACTTCTATTCACTTAGACGTTCCTGCACATAGCTACATAATTTAAGACGTGGGCGCCCCTTCGTCCTTGGCGCTTCCGCCGCCCGAAGCGGCCCCTGCACCTTCCACCGCTTTGTACCGGTGCGGATTAGCATTGATAATTACTGCCAGCGGTATCTCTCGGCAACGCCAGACTTATTGTAATAATTTCGCGAGGAAGCGGTTAATAGAAAATTAATCTGTGTTGTTAAGTTTGATAATAGAGACACATACGTTGCGTCCCGGGTTGATTTCCGACGACGTCGGAGTCTATAGATTGAGCGTCGGCACTTCGTTAAGCTCGAGTTAATTTTTCAAGCTTAAGAACTTAATAGGATTGCTAAAGATAATGGAGGTTAAAGTATAAGGTATGGTAGAAGTAAGCGTATCACACGTACAATTTTATTTTGTTCCTAGGTATAATAATTAATAGTAATAATGATATTAATAATTCAATTAACAGAACCCACGCAAAGAATGTGTAAAAAATAAGAAGCAGTACTGTTTCCACAAATAACAAATTAGAAATACATTAAAGTAGGAAAATAATTGAAACTAAGTGAATCAAGAGGCAACAGAAAGCAAATGAAATTAACAAACAACAAAAACGTAATTTTTTAAAAATAAAGCAAAGGTGATCTGACAAAATAGAAATATAAAACTTGAAAAATTCTTCAAATTTCTTTTATCGCCAACCGGCAATAATATTATGCATTACCATAGCGATTTTTGGAAGTAAACAAGCACTTTACTTTACTGTACGATGGTGGATTTCTATGCTCTATCCCTGACTCCCTTATAGTAAAACTACAGTGGCATTACATTTTTTTTTTCGACATAGTCTTCCTCACCACTAATGCACTTGGTCCATCCGTGCTCCAACATCCCAATAGCCTTCAGGAAAAATTTTTGTCCAACCTCTGCAAACCACCTCTCTGCAGCTTGCATCACTTCATAGTTGCTGTAAAATTTTGTCCCACGTAACAATTCGTTTAATTTGCGGAACAGTCTGTGATCACTTGGGACTAGATTCGGCGAATATGGTGGGTGCTCCACTAATTCATAAATTCATACTATTTGGTGTACAGCAGCTATAGCAATACCAAATGTACGGCTGGGAGCATTATTCTGATGGAACAGTGCACCGCGTCTTAACTTTCCTGCTTGACCCCCTTGGAAATAGTCAGCAAGGATGACTACTTGAGCATTCCAGAACACATACAGCAAAACCTTTCCAGCAGACGGCACGACCTTAAATTTGGGTGGAGGAGGAGAACCGTGATGTTTCTACTCTCTACTTTGCACTTTGGTCTCGGGTTCATAGTGACGCGCCCATGACTCATCCATGGTCACATGCCGGCTAACAAAGTTCTCTTTGTTTGCTTGGTACCTTTCCTAAAGACGCTTACAAATCAACACTCGATTTCTTTTTTGATCAATGGTTAACATACATGACACCCATCCCACACTCATCCTTTTCATATCTAATTCTTTAGTTAGTACGTTGTACACTACATGATATGATAAGCCAGTATCCTCCACAATGTCCCTGATACGTACTCGTCGGTCTTGCAGTAGAATATCGTGTACCTACTTAATGTTTTTGTCTGTTGTTATCGTTATGCGAGGACCACCATGTTGGCTTTCACAGGATGTTTTTCCGCATTTAAAATCTCGACACCAGCGTTTGACTATATCATAAGAAACTGCAAACTCACCAATAGTTGCCATAATGACTTCGTGAATTCAAATTAGCGTCGTGCTCTTTTACTGGAGGTATTGTTATGGCTCTTCGTTCTATATGATCACGACACATGATTCATGAATTAGCCACAGTACAACAACACCTTGAGGTACAAATTTGATATTATGTATATATGATCGACAAATGTCAGTTAACTAAATATCGAAAACATTAGTCAAGCAACTAATTAGAAGTAGGTGATGGGTGGTGCGTGAGAATCTGCTCTCGTACAATAAAGGATTTTAACTGCCTTAAATATTTATCAATATAGCCATCATTACATAACATTGAACAGAAAACATCTGTCACTGTCAATCAAGAAGTAGATTTGTACTCACTGTTATTTTTATAAGTGTCACAATAAAATGTAATGAGTTGTTAAAATTTTATGGTAGGTGATAACATTTTTTATGCACTACCTCAGTAAAGTGTCTTTATCTAACTCGCCTGTTATTCACCTCGCTTGCTTCGCTAATTCGGCTCATAATCTTCAGACTCGTTTGATAAAGAATCACTTTACTGACTCGTCACGTAAATAACTATTCACTTAGACTGATCATTCTTGCCTTGCGCATTTACCATTCCTTTACCCATAAAAATTCCATTCCAACGCAATCTCAAACGCTTCTTTGAATAATTTTTTCTTGATCCACATTACCTTCTTGTTCCGCGATATCGTCACCACACATATATAATATAGTATAATATATGTATTAAATAGACCCTAAGTTTAATTTACGAAACCTACCAAGCAGTTCACCGGCAATCAGTCCAATAAACGAATTGGACGCGTAACAACGTGGTTGAAAAGTTGAAACTATAGGTGGGTCATAATCAAGGTCTTCGTCGGTGACCTTATTAACATGATCTTCAGTTGTAGACTATTCTTTTTCAGCTAGTTTGCTTCACTTTTGGCCGAATTTCTTTCCATGACTTTTGGTCAGTTGTTGCTTCGATTTCATTTCATGTTTGAGCAGCAGTATAGATGGCACCTTTTATGTTTAATGATATCATGGTTTGACCCCTGAACCAATAGGCTGTACCATAGGAGTCATGGTGGAGCATATGGGGGGCGGTTCATAAACACAGTTTTAATGGGGCCTTTTTGTAATAGATATTCTGAAGAATGACTTGGAGAGTTTGCCAAAACCAAAACAACACGCATATGTCAATCAATAGATTGTGTCAAAGGAGTTACATTGGCGGAGGTGTGGTTGGCTTATAAACACAGTACTAATGTTGTCTTTTTGTAATAAATCTTCTAAGAAATGACTTGGAGCGTTTGCTAAAACCAAAACAACACGCATAAGTCAATGTTTTGATTTCAGGTGATTTTCTACCGTCGAGTAACCTCTTCAAATATTTTAAATAGATTGTTCTAATTCTATGCAGACTTTTGACTGGTGTAACAAACAGGGAAGGATGGCATGTCTAGTTTTTGCCCTGGGTTCTTTACATTTTCCAATAACGAACTAGCATTTGATAGTGTAAACAGAAAAAAGATGGAACAGAAATGTAAGTACTGTAGAAATTGATAAAACACGCTGAAATGCCGATGGAGTATTCAAAAAGTACAATCATGACCGAAGAAGAGACAACAAAAGGAGTTAAGGTAAACACGGGGGTCTGTAAAAGACACTTATTACCGTCGAATGGAATTTTGCGAAATAACGATGAATAATTATCACGATAAAGAATTATCGTTCAATAGTATTTTATTTACTGACGAAAAAACATTTTATATTCATAGACATCATAATTGCGTAAATGTTCGTTGTGTGGGCTGGTACTGATGAAGATGAAACCTCTTTAATTTAAATGGCAATAAGTATTGTAAACTAATATTATTAATATAACTAATATTATTCCGGCTGTACGGCGCATAATATGCGTAATGTCAATACATCGATAGCAATATAAGAGTGAGCTTTAGCGAGAAAACGAATATCACGCTTATTTTATTTCGGCTGAACTACGACGAGTCGCCGAATGTTAACAAATGTTTGTTGTATCCTCGTCCTTATGTACGCCTACAGCTAGAGTCCTCATTTCCAGTCGTCTAGATTCCAATCGACAACTTGCAGCTTTTCACCCGGTATAACTGTATAAACATAAAAAATATCACGTGTCAAGCAGCTGTAGATAGCCAGTAAAAGATACCATCTTCACACGTATATTACGATTGTAGCTTACTATGATTCGAATGCAGAAGTCGGAGTAATAGCAATTTTGTATGTCAATGATTATATAATCCATACATATTCGTTTTAGTAAATAAAGGTCGTTTGATTAAAAATACTCTTTCGCAACTAGATAGCGGCTCCAATAAAACTTAATTAAGTTTTTTCCAGCGTCCATAGACGGTTTCATCCCTATTAAAATCTCTTTCCGATCTGACGAACGAAAAACATTTTAACATGACGGACGCGTCCAATAACATCACAATAAAAGTTCTCAGCACGCCGCAATATCCATCCATCAATCAAAACCGTCCTTATCTTTGCGTACTCTTCGCCCTTCCTGTGTCCCGCGCCTTTCCCTCGCATCCCCCTTAACCTCGTAACGTCCTATTTATTTTCTTATCCACGAATTTCGACCGTCGAGAAAGACGATCCTTTGGCTCTGTAAACAATTCCGAATTTGTCGCCGCCGCTGCGCAGCAGTAGTACTTCTCTCCTGCTTCCACGTTTCGCGTACACTTTTTCCCTATTTGGCGTTCGTCCAAAGAAAATACGCCTGCGGCTTTTGGAAATACGTTTTTAATATCGATATTCGATTTTGTTATTTTGTTACCCTTCCGGTAAAGTATACGTGGAAGTCGGTCAAAATCTTGAGAACTGCAGCTAAATGCAGCAATCAAATCCGTTTGTTGCGAGAGCCTCTATACAGACTTGTCCAAGTTGAGTGCATGTTGTTACCACCTTCAGTTATCGTTAGTTCTAAAATGGGATTAATAACTCCATAGGAAATTCAGGGCTTAGTATCCATTTAATTGGAACATCCTGTATATTAAAGGAATGTGTGCCCAGTAATCTATAAAAACTTTTGCAGAAAAGTCAATTTGAAAATAATGAGATCCTTATTAAATCATCCCCCAATAAATCCAAAGCTGTATGGTCTGTAATTAGAAACAATACAAATAGTTCGAAATATTCAACTGTACCTGAGAGTACAGATAAAATAAACTCTGCAATGAGTTTAACATTTTTTTTACGACATTGCCAGGGATACCGTAATGGGAATAAATATTGAAAAAGTGCAACCAATGGGAACTCCTTTTTTTATTGACCCTGTGCTTGAAGAAGATTTTGAAATCATTATTATAAATATGAACTAATTTTGTACTGGGTATGACCAGATCTCATCGTTTATTTTAAAATATTCTCTTTCACATATCATCAAAGCACTGACTTATCTCATTAACTTTTCATCTGAAATGGGCATATTTCCCACAAAACTTAAGTTATCTACTGTAAATCCTTTTTTTAAAAAAGGAGATAGGAGTAATTTGTATAACTATCGCCCTATTAGTTTGCTAGCTGTGTTTGCCAAAATTTCTGAATCAGTAATGAACAAAAAACTGATGAAATATTTAAATACTTTTAATTACCTTTCTGGTAATCAACATAGTTTTTGTCCTACTAAATCTACAGATACATTAATTCCTAACTTTCTCAAAAATATTTATAGTAACTTAGATAGCAGTGAATATTGTCTTGGCATGTTCATTAACTTATCATTTGGTTAATCGCAGTATTCTTCTTTATATCCTTGAGAGATATGGCGTTAAAGGTGGTTCGTTAAAGTGGTTTCGATCTTATCTTAAAGACAGAAAACAACAAAGTGTTTGCATTGAGGACTCGCAATTTAATTTTGTAGATATGAATTTTGGTGTACCTTGAGGGTCTGTGTTGTGTCCTACATTATTTTTATTATTCATCAACGACTTACTAGCAGCTTTAATTCAAACAGAACAAGTAGTATTGTATGCTGATGATATTACTATTTTATTAAATTTAAAAAGTTTATCCGATGTGCTACATAAAACCGAAATTATTTATAAGGGACTTGATGCATGGATACAAAGTAATCATTTGACTACAAATAAAGAAAAAACGTAATTTCATTATTTTCACAACAAAATGTCACCATCAGTCAAGAAAATTCAAATTAATCAAAATGTTTAGGATGTTAATTAAATTAAAATTTTGGGTTTGGTTTTGAACTATTCCTTAAATTAGTCTTATCATAATGATGGCTCCAGGCCTCATCCATTGTCACAAATCTTGAAGCAAATTTTCTTTGTCGTGTCTATACGGTGTTCAAAGAATCGAATATATGCAAATATCTATTCGAAGTTACTTATGAGCATTTGTTGATATTCGTGGTATCCATCTTGCAAACAATTTTCTCATTTTCAATTCCGCAGTAACTGTATTATATACCGCATGGTATCAGAGACCAATATCTTCAACTAGTTGTCTAATAGTCACACGTCGATCTTACCGCACGAGATCAGAGATCTTTGGTGGACGCTCCATCTGCATGTTCATCTCTACATGCTGTCTACCACATTTAAACTCACGACACCACCATTTAACTATGTCATATGATACTGCAGATTCCCGTAATGAATCGACTAAATGTTGATGAATATGAGTTGCGGTAATTTCTTTTAAATGCAATTTAATCACCTCTCGTTGCTCGACATGATCTATTTCAATGCTGATATGAGACCTTCTTACCCACAGACGACTACTGTAGGCACGTTTTAACAGGTTCATACTTGTAAGTTTGTAACGTTAGTCTATACATAGGAAGTTACAATACGACGTGAATATAAGTAATTGCTTTGGTTTGTAAATGAGTCAGGAGTGAAACAAACGCATCAGCTCTCGTATTTATTCATTTTGCAGCATACACTAATATAATTATTAATACTTTAATATCGAATAGAGACGTCCTGTATATGTTCAAACGATCTAGTGCGGTTTTCAAGCGCCTGCTCAATGATGTAACCCCATGGAATTTATTAAATATGTTAGTGAACATTTGCAGAAATATTTTCAATTTTTAAATAGTGCATACTTGAACCATTATTACTACACATTGATTTCTTATTGGGTGCCGGTGAAACAATGAGGTTATAATTATAGATAGAAGTATTCGTGGAGGGAAGGAAGTATGATTGTAACTGTGCACGAGCATCTAGGCTTTACATTAGTCTGGATACCGAAACCCTTATACTCGAGGTTGTCACGAGATTAAGGTGAAGAAGTGACAGTTTCGTCGGTTAGATGACGGCAACCGACTCCGTTGATTGATGATAGCGTCGGAATGGGAATCTACATCCCCATAAGCTTCTTTAGTTTAATACTGCTAAACGGATTTCGTATAATGCTGAAGCTTTTTGGCTATTGCAATTTCAATTATCGCTCTACCTGGACCCGCACTATACATTCAAGGATTTGGGTTTTGTTGACAAAGTGGATTTTATAGGCAGAAAATTGGAAAATAGAGATCTGTTATTTAGTACTTGAGAGGCAAGGAAACTTAAACCGGCGTTATATACAGTCGTTTTAACTAAGCAAAGTCTGTTAGGTAACGAAGAAATGTTCAAGAATAATTTAATTTTAGCTTGCCTTACCATTAAAACTTAGATAAAACAGACTACTAATTCCATAAGAAATTTAAAAAGTGAAACTTAAAGAACGTTACTAATTTAGAAAAAACAACTATTCCTATGCGAAGCAGAAGCACTAAAATCCATTTGACTTAGACTGTCTAAGTTCGTTTCATTTGTTCGTCAAAGTCCCACTTATCGTAGGAGCTTTACACGACAAATGGTTTCATTGAGCGACAGACGATAGTTCCCCAGAGGATCTCTGTGTCTACATTTCGCAAATACTATTAAGATATTTGGAGGAAGGCTCCTTATATGTATCTAGTACCTAGTAGTAATGACGGTAGGTGATATCGTGTGTCTGCTTTGCAAATATCTTGTTTACGTTTCAACTCTGTCGGATATATAAGTAAATTTACCTAAACAAGTTAGTAACTGACTTTGTATGTGTATTAGCTTCGCATTGTATTTACTCTACGAAACAAAAACAACGAGAATATTCTATTGTTCACGAGTGACGTTGGTTTGCGTAATAAATGGTTATTTTTGCTCCTTTGAAACGTACATAGGAGCAAAAACAATAACAATTATTACAAACATACATGTGTATTTAATAACAGTAGTAATAAATACAATTTATGTGTATTTGATTTGGATGTCGTTTTATTTGAATATATCTCACGATCTAATAAACACGCGAACTTATATTCCATTGTTGAATTGCTGCAGTTTCATTTCTTGCGCCTTCTATGCTAACATTATTATTGCGCCTTCTTCTAGCTTTAAATGCCCGAAAATGACCGACGGGGGTATTTTCAAGCGAGATGTTATCATGCGAACGAACGAATGGAATATGCTCGTTTTCACGACATATCTCCATAAAAAGGGGGATGTTTGAAGCAATTCAAAGCCTGCCTGCGCCGAAAAATGTGAGACTATTTTAATTCCACACCTGTTTCGTCGTGAAACGTAAATTTTGTTTAAGCCTTAATGAATTGAAGCATACAATGCTCGAGGCAAGATATTGTAATATAATATATTTTCGGTTATTTTTGGTAGAATTTGATCAGGTATCCCTATACCTATCTTTCGTACTATTTGAGGTATCTTACATATTTTGAATATTATTGTACGGTTTTGTCGGCAGACATTTCGATGAGCTGGTCGTGAATCTCAACTGGTAACTAGCAGCGGCAACAGCATTTTCACCAAGCGGACTTTTATCTTCCGGGAAATATTCCGTTGACTGAGTTTCTAGCAAATGCATGTCACAATTCAAACTGTGGTGAATGACAGTGTCTTGTTCATTCAAATGTTTCTCAATATAATCCGAAGTGAATGGGAACAAATCCAAGGTGTTGCTTTGAAAGCAAATAACCCAGGTATCAAGCATGCACTTTGTCTGTCATTAATAAAATGTGTTTATCACGTCCTTCTAAATTAACATTCAAGTCGTTTAAATGCGAGCCAACAACAACAAATACTCATTATTCTGTAAAAATGATGAGAATGGTATTCGTTCCTCCTGCAAAAATATTATTAATTCATCTTGCTATATCAGTACCCTGGTTAACACTTTCCCTCATGATAACCACCTAACTTCTGTATGGAAAACAAGAGATTTTTTATGAAGCATGAACTTTGTCTGTCATTAATAAAATGTGTTTATCACGTCCTTCTAAATTAACATTCAAGTCGTTTAAATGCAAAAATACATAAGCAAAGTAAGCCAACAACAACAAACATTCATTATTCTGTAAAAATGATGAGAATGGTATTCGTTCCTCCTGGAAAAAATATTATTAATTCATCTTGCAATATCAGTACCCGGGTTAACACTTTCCCTCACGATAACCACCTAACTTCTGTATGGAAAACAAGAGATTTTTTATTTTCGCCCACTTCTTGGTACAGTTTAGCAAACAGCCTGTTATGTGGTGGTCGGCTTTTAATAAAATAGCCATCTTTAGAGCTTTACAAAGAATCTTATGAAGATTAAACAAACATACACTATTTACAGGCTTCATTACGCTGATTGTCATGGTGGAGAGACATAACAATATCTTAATAAAGGAATGTACTGTGGTGGAAAATCTCAGGCTCGTTAAATTTTTTAACTGGGTTGTTTGATTTAAAATTTTGATTTATTTGTTTTAAATTAAGTGATAATGTTTTCTAAATTAAAATACCAAATGTAAAGTTGAAAAGATAAGTATATTGAAAAAATAATAAATATATACCGTTTTTTTCACAAAAAAAAAATAAGTTTTTTTACAAAAAACCTAAGGCAATGACTAGCTAAACTCTAAGTATTCTAATTAATTTACGAAACAAAAATGAGATCGTGGGATACAAATAATTTTGAAGAACATAAGAAGATTCGACGTCTTTAATCTTTAAAATCATGCTCACTCGCACGTGATTTCTCGCCTTTAAGATGTACTGGTCTTCGGCTCCCGCAGTATGTGTCCAAAACTTCCGGATATTATATGTAGTGTCAGCTGATACACTTTATTATTGGATATAAATGGAGATGTTTATAAAATTGGAGAGTTATATTAGAAAATAGCTAATTATTCTTTCTCAGGAGAAACGATGCCAACATGTCTGACCTTTGATACAATCTTCATCTGTTGGTTTTGTTTTATATCCATAGCAACGCATTTATTCGCCTATATGGTAGGTCACACAGTACATACATACTTGATCTGTGTGAGATTATAAAAGAAAATTCTGCCAGTCATGCCATCCTTCCGTCGTACGAGAAATTTTGAAGATTATAAGTATAATTTTGGAATAATGCATATTTATACAATGTAATTGAAATATGTGAGTACAGTATATTAAACGTCTTTTAAGAACGAAATTTTGAAATATTTATTTATAATTATCCAAACATGATATTGCTATGGGACATAAATTTTACGTCCAAAATATAAAATATTGAAGTAAGAAGAAAATTGTAACAAACGAATTTTAACGAAACGGTCAACATAAAATCCGACTCAAGCGGCATTAATAATAGAAATACTAAAAATGTAAGGAAGATATATAACTGTATACTACATCCATTAAAATTTCGATGTTGCTTGTATCTTGCTCAAAAACTAACCTAATACAAATAACGCACAGAAAAAAAGCTGAAAAAACACCTGCGATCGCTATATTAAGTAGTTTATAGAATTGTCTTAATATAATATTAACGCTTGTAGCTGTTTACTAATTATTGCTATATAATTGCAGAATTACGTTTCTATTACCATTGACAGCCTAACTGAAAATTCCCGATGAAAAGGTAGAAATAGTAAATTAAAGAAGTACCAGAACCAATCAACATTAAGATACTTAGAACGGATACGTAGTTCTCCACGGCCAGAGTCAGTAATAAAGGAACTGTTTCCATAATTAGACTGTGTCATAAGGTATAACAGAAAATGAAATAAGTGTAAGAGGAAAAAACAAAAGAATAAAAAGAAAGAAAAAAGTGAAGAAGAGAAAAAGAGAAAGGTAGAATCTCGGTGTTTCGCCTCCGTCGTAGAAGGCCTCTTCAGGAGAAAAAAAGGGGTACCAAAGTGGCACCGTAACTTTGATGTGTAAACCACGCTAGAGGCGAAACCACATTGGAAGAAGGTCATGGTAACTCGACGTGTTAACCACACTAAAGGCGAGAACCTTAACAAGGTCCCTTTTTTCTCCTGAAGATGAGAAACGTCGAGATCCCGCCTTTCTCTTTCTCTGTTCTTCTTTTCTCTCCTTTTTCTGACCCCTTTCTTTTTATTGCTTTGTTTTTTCTGTTACTCTTATCATGACACGGTCCAATTCCGGAAATAATTTGTTTTTAGAATATACCTATTGATTGTCTTCGGCAATTTATTTTCCAAAAAATAAGAGCACAGCTTTTAAGTTAGTATGATATAAAGTTCATGGTAGCACTATCACTCTTACTGCAATATTTCATAACCACCAGAGCTACGTTTTGATTGCTAAACTAGCATCCTTAACAGAAAAAACCGAATTGACCATATTTCAATATTTTTCTGATCTGCGGATATAGCCGTTCGGTTACCTGTTAGTAATTGTGTTTATTTATAATGCTTTTCCCAAACTACTATGACCTATACATTTCGATTAACAAAAGCCATACAAAACGCGAAAACACCAACTTCTAGAAACTAATAAAGACTAAAAGCTAGAAAGAGACAATAGATTCGAATAACCGCTTTTTTATTTCGAGCACTCGCGTTAACCGAAACCTGAATTGGCAGGCACATATCTTCTAGTTGACGTTGCACATATGGTACATAAACGTCAACTTGTCAAATTCGAACAAAGCCTACTACGGCGAGAGCTCGGAGCGCCTGAAATTTGCAACGACTAGTATTGCTCTCGCCTACCTTCTTCTTCCTTTTTCATCAGCGGTATGTATGTACGAATGACGTGCCCGTAGCGCCCCCTACCGCCGATCCAGCTCCGTTCGCGGGACAAGTTAGCCCATTTAGTAAATCATGTAGGGGGCTTGTAAATTCGCATGTGGAAGTAGAAACTCCGCCGCCGGCAACGACTGTACGCCAGGCTAAAGCGCTCCTGTGAAAAATCTGGTCGATATTTTCCTTGAAACCTACTTCGGCCGGCTCGGCTAGCGCCCGTAGTAAGCGTTACCGATCCTGTGCGAGGCTACGCGGGCTCCCTGCGGCACTGAAATATGCAATGAATACGTTTCGAAAATCGCTTCTCGCGGAGCCGAGATGAGATGCTTGAAATATAACGCGGAATTATGTTATCTATTACACGTTTTTATTCCCATTTCCGGTATACGGGACGTCGAAATCGATTCAATTCGCAAATAAAAATGGAACAAAAGAAGCGCACTTTCGTACATACATATAAATGACATATTCCGATGGATAAATGTATATATGTATGTACAGGAAGGTTGTGGAATAATATTTATGTTGCAGAAATATATTTGATAATTGAATTTGTTCTGTGTTCACATTTGAGTGTGATCGGTAGTGTCGGCAAGGAGGGGCAAATTACAGTGCCGCGTGGAGAACAACGTGGAGAGATAAAGCGAGCGGCACGGAAAATCGAATACCTTATCAAAGCACACTTGTTCAGTAGTATTCGACTGGTCGTTGTGAGTGCTTGTCAGTACGTACACACATACTTTAGAGTATGAAGGTGAATTAAATGTGTGAAGTGAGACAGCTATTTGATGTGTATCAGCAGATGGAAATGTGAAAGCCACCCAAAAATATAAAACACTGTTCTGCAATTCGTGGCAAACGATACAGTAAACAAGTAATATTTGATATGGGTGTTTATTTTATTCTATGTAATCTTCCGTTCACTTTACTAGACTAACAAGCTTGTGTCTCCTTCTGGAGCAAGTACTCGGATTATACATTGCCAAGTCGGACATCGTTAAGAAACTTTATGCCATCTATTCGTGTTGTTCAATTCAACAACCCTACTTTTAACGTTTGTGAGTGGCGGTGCTGCTAATATGCTTTCCTTAGGTCGATCTCTTAAAGAATAGAGAATTATATGTAACATGTGAAACCCAAGCTGTAAACCTTATGGCGAAATTGATCACTACATGTTACCCACGGGTAAATGCTTTAATACGAAGGCAGTATTTATAAAATCCCCAAAACGTACAAAAAATTTCACGAACTGTGTCCCAAAGTGCCTGAAGTACCACAGCCGATTACTAGCGTTGGGGAACATCGTTAAATGCCGCGCTCTACTACTCGGAATATTTTGATGATGTAAAGAAGGTAGTTTAACAATTTGACGAAAAACCAGAGAATGTTTCAAGATAGTCAGGTAAGATCTGATTTAGAAAGTATTCGCAAAAGCTACTATGGACTAGCGGAGGGAATTGAAAAATACAGAATGATTCGATGTCTTTTGTGGATTCTGTTCAAATTGTGGATGATGTTCACTCACACCTGTGCACAGCGGAAGGCGAAAAGATGAAAGTGTAATATAAAAATTTGAAGATGTTATTGACAAGAATTCAGATTCTCTTATACTAAGAAAAATTTGTGAAGGTACGTCGAAAGATCCATTACGTTGTTGCAACGATTACTTTAAAGTTGCAAATATGACATCATTCGATGTGGAACGGTCGTTTTCATGATTAAAAAAAAATTTAATTATATATCTTCGCACTGCAGTGTAACTTGCCCCACTTTCCCGAGACTAGTGGTCGGTATATTTACCTTTATTTTATTCTTTATCGGTTATTAGAGCGATTATTTACTTAGTTATCTAATTTATGATATATGTAGATACATCAATTATTATTCCACAGCCCGTATATTTCTTCAGTTTCTGCATTTCTATATGCATGAAAAGCAGTTAACGTTAAAGGAAAAGCCTTTACTAGAGTTTTGGTTTTACGACGTGTTTCGGACTGCAGGTAAATTCATTCTGTCGTGGAAAGTCTCAGGTGATTATTCCACTGAGTGGGTTCTTTGCCTTAAACCTTTCTAGTATATGACCAATCAAGCAGTTTACAAAAATTTATTACCAAATTTTGTCTTTTTTCAAACTCCGTTCGTGTCTGTAAACAGTCACGCGAGTGGTGGGAAACGAGGTAGTCCCACTATAATATCAGCCACTTGCAACGTCATGATGTCATTTTCAGCTGAGTTGCAGACACGTAGATATGGCTCCTAGTTGAGTAGACTTATCTCAGGAATAAGTTCCTCCTAAAATATCCTATTAGGCGTCTCTTCGTATAACACCGGGAGCTTGAAACCTCGACGAATTCAAGTTAGAACTTAAGGCAGTGATAGGCCGTAAGAAATTCCGTGAATTAAGTAAAAAGAAAATAAAAGCGAAAAATCTAACGTAGTAACAAAATGACTGGCGTTAAGTCCTTTGATGAAGGCTAATTAATGAAGAAAAGAATCCAAAACCTCTAATCCAAATTGAATGAGTTCTCTAATCAAGTGTTCTAAAATTTCCCCCTAAATGTATGCACAGGTTAGGTTCACATCAACCTTAAAATAAATAGATAAAGGTTTTAACCGTTGTAAAAAATTAGTTACATCTTTTATTTGGTCTGTCTACACTACTTCTTCCTAAACATCTATAAAATCTCGCCCTGGCTGGCAGCCTCATCACTTGCGTCCATTCTACCTTTTCCTTCCACTTATTTTTGTTTTCCTTTATTCTCCCGTTTGTGTCGAAGACGTTTAGTTCTCCTCTTATATCTACATTTCTTATTCAGATATTGTGCAACCTTTCACACTTCAAAATTTCATCTCTTGTGTCTGTATATCGCTTTCTTCTTTTTTCGTTGTTGTCCATGCTTCACTACCATATAAGAGGGTTGGTATTGGCTGTCGTCTTGTAAAACGTTATTTGTGTATCCTTTCTTGTTCTGTTTTCTAACATTTTGCTGTTTGTTCTACAGATATGTGTGATTCCTTTCAGTTTTTCTATCATAAGACACATCGTGGCCTAAATACTTAAAGCGTTTCACCTCTTCCAATACAGTATCGTTTATGACTATTTTTGTCCTAACTGGATATTTAAACAAAGAAAGCCATAGTTTTGGTTTCATTTGCAGATATTTTCGTCTAATAGTTTTGGCACATTTTTTGTAATGTATTCTGTAGACCATCCTCTGTTCCTGTTAGGGTACTAGCAATAAGTCGTCAATATATAAGATAGAATTTGGGTTGGTGTTCTGGTCCAAACGTATTCCTTTAAGGCATTTCTTTTTCCATTCCTGTGTAATAGTATCAATATATATGTTAAATAATGTTAGCAACGCAACAGTGTTGTCTAACTCTTTTGTTTGTCGGTATTTTCCTAGCTAATCCTCCGCCTATATCTAGTATAATTCTGGTGTCAGCGTACAAACCCTGTGTGGATTTTATTAAACGATGTGGATGTTCCTGTTCCTTCATAGTATCCCATAATTTATATCTGTTTACATTATCGGAAGCCCTCTGGAAATCTATAAACCACATGAGTGTGACTCTCTTGTATTCTCTATACTTTTTTATAATTTGTTGTAGAATGAATATTGCTCTGTGGTTGATCTACCGTTTCTAACGTCCATTTGTTCCTCTTCTACTAGTTCTTCTGCTATGATTTTCAACTTATTGTTTAATATTCTGGTGAACGAGAGTACTTTCACTCTTTTCCAATCATCAGGGATAACATTCTTTTTCCAAAATTTACTAAATACATGTAGAAATCTTAGCTATAGTGTAACTCCCCAGTATTTCCAAAGCTCTGATTTTAGTAGTCCTCAAGGCTTCTGTCAGTTCCGTTAAATCTAGCTCATTCAAAATTTTTACGTCTACTTCTTATATCGTTGTTTCGTTAATATTTTCTTTATACCGGAGCTGTTCATAATGTATTACCCACTTCTCATCCTCTATGTTGTTTATTTGTATTTTGTCATTTCCCTGGTTGCTTTTAACATATCTTTTAAAATTTAATTTCTTTTGGAAATCATTGCATGCAGTTTGAAAGTGTTTCAAACCAGATTAAGTCAAACTAAATAAATTTACTTTATGGAGCAAGACAAATCGCAGCATTATCCCAGATTTCAATTAGTAAAACCGTCTCCCTTTTCCACTAAAGAAACTCGGTTTTAAAGTCTTCATTCCCTGATGGGAACGTACATCCTCCAGATTTCAGGATCTGCATAGTCGCAGCGAGACGATCTTTTTTTCCTCTAAACGTGTACCTCATCACATCGCACCGTCTTGACCTCCGACGTAGAGCCTCGCCTTTCACGCAAAATTAAAGTATAAAGTTAAACGAATTTACATGCGCCCGGGGCGTCGTCGGGATCTCGTTTAGTCGGACAGAGGAGAAGTGCCGCCCGGAGATCAAAAATGATGAGTTCATTTCGCGCGCGTCCCCTCGCGAAATTAACAACAACAAAAAAAGGACGAGAGGATGAGTAGGGAAGGACGCGGATGATGTTGTTATTGTTGGAAGGCGCCGGCGTCCCGTTAATTGTCCGGAGATTTCCAGTGAGCGCGATTTTTCTCGATCTAAATTAATATTTATGAGCTAATTAGAGACGGGTGTAATATTAAAATTATTGCCAGCAGCATGAGAATTACGTTAAATGACGAATTTGAAAAAAATATAGAAATTTAAGCAGGACTTAGGGCAGGCTAGATAACAGGTGCTATTAATGTCATACATTTCCCTTGAAGGCATGACAATATATACAGGTAGCGCTTATGAGAACATTTAATGAATAGAGACCTGGTTTAGAAGCGATAATTTCTCATAAAGGAAAAGGAAGAAAATGCAATAAATTCGCTTAGACAATTCTTAAGAACATATTTCACGCAAGACTTTGAATTACAGTAATATTTATAATATATACTTCCCGGTCTTTTTGTTTTTAACAATTAGAAAGTAATGAAGTCTTATGTGAAATAACGGCGTCAACTGTAATTAGAGCTATTTTAACTGGGAACAATTAAACAATAATAAAATTAATAATAATAATGATAATATAATAATAGTAGTAATAACATTTAAATGAACAAATATTTTTAGAATAAGGATAAGCAAAAGGCTGAATGCGCTACTTCTTCTTCATAAACTAAATAAGGTACAAAATAAAAACAAAGTATGCTTAACTCTAGCTAAACCTAAATTCTCCCATGCTGCAAGAAGAAAATTGCATTCACACCTTGCATAACAAACAACTAAAAGGTCTTTCATACACTAATCGAGAACATCTCATATTATAACAGTAACCAATAGAACGCTTGTCATTAAATACACACCAAGAATTAACGCATCCATAATTTGCATTTGGAGGACGAATGTCCCTTAGCGTTTGCAGGTAATTTACTATAAAATCTTAATATATTTTAGGAATTAGACTGTTAGAAGTGCATGGAACAGGAGTACCAGTAAAATTTCTATATTGAACAAGATGATGAACATCAGTACGTAAACGCAACATGTTATATATAGGAAAGCCGGAAGTAATAAATTCAAAGTATGTAGGTCATTCCTATCCGCATGTAACACATAGGCTGAAAAGTCCCGAGCCTAACAAAGAAAACACGGTTTTTTTGGTTCAAAATTAGCTTTATTCATCAACGTAATCTCCATCAAGAGCAACGCAATCATTCCAGCGCCGCTCTAACATTTTAATACCACTTTTGTAGAACGATTTATCTTTTGCCTCAAAATAGGTCTCAGTTTCAGCGATAGCCTCTTCATTCGTGCGAAATTTCTTACCGGCGAGCATTTTTTTGAGGTCTGCGAACAGCCAGTAGTCACTGGGAGCCAAATCTGGCGAATACGGTGGATGTGGGAGCAATTGGAAGTTCAATTAATGTAGTTTTGCCATTGTTTTGATTGACTTGTGACACAGTGCGTTGTCTTGATGAAACAAAATTTTTTTCTTTGTCATATGCGGTCGTTTCTTTGCAATTTCGGCCTTCAAACGCTCCAATAATGCTATATAATATTCACTGTTGATGGTATTTCTTTTCTCAAGATAGTCGATGAATATTACACCACGCACATCCCAAAATACCAAGGCCATAACCTTTCCAGCCGATTGTTGTGCTTTCGGGAGCTTTGGACGAGGTTCACCAGTTGCTGCCCACTCAGATGACGATAGTTTTGATTCCGGAGTGAAGTGATGGATCCATGTTTCTTCAATTGTCACATGTCGACGCAAAAATTCCGGTTTATTACGTTTAAACATGGCCAAACACTGCTCAGAATCATCAACACGTTCTTGTTTTTGGTCAACAGTGAGCAAACGCGGCACCCACTTTGAACAGAGTTTTCTCATAGTCAAATACTCATGCAATATACAGTCAATACGTTCTTTTGATATGTTTACGATGTCAGCTAACTCACGCAACTTCACTTTGCGATCATTCAAAACGATTTTGTGGATTTTTTTGATGTTTTCTGGTGTTACCGCCTCATTTGTACGTCCACAGCGTTCTGCATCATCGGTGTCTCTACGACCACGTTTGAAGTCAGCAAACCAACGTTTTATTGTTGTTTATTATGGAGCGGAATCCCCATAACACTTTTCAAGCCACTGCTTCGCTTGAACGGTATTTTCTCCCATCAAGAAGCAGTGTAAAATTAAAACACGAAATTGTTTTTGATCCATTGTTTTGAAAATAACAAAAGTAGCGTGACTCTTAGCACAATAACTCACAAACTAATGAATAGAATATCATGAAATTTTAACAGCTCTCTTTTGAAGGTTAGTACTAACTGAGAGAAAGGTGACTGCAATAAAACTAGCGTCATCTATGTGTTAGGCCCGGGAATTTGCAGCCCATGTATTATGACCCACACGTTTAGACTTGCAAATATGAAATATCAGCCTGATGCATGAGCTTTGTTCTCAAATTTTATGCATCATATATTGAGTTACCCAAGCGCCATATGTTGGTGAACAACATTTTTAAAAACGTTGGTAATTACAAGAAAATTACAATGTATCATTATGAATTTGCCTACGGAAGTTTCATATTAATTTAAGATGCGAATTACAGTAGGAAACGAACTTGCATATAATCTACAGATGTGTGGAATTGAAAGCACGCAAGCAGAAATACTTTAAAGAAGATCGATTGGAGTATTTGAGAGTGTTCAAGTTTCCCCTGAACAAAATGGTGACCTTTATAGACAACAGATTCATCGAGGGGAGGTGCGAGCTTTGGTAGAGAAGGTACAAAGATCTCAAATTCCATCTATACAAACAAAGCATATCTCCCTTACATGAAAGGCACAACGGACAAAATGGGTAAGTTATTACGGAGACACCAAATCCAAACCATATTTCCCACAAACAAAAAATTGGACAAATCCTGAATAATCTGAAGGATAAGATACCACTGGAAGATCAAGGACTATACAAGATATCCTACAGGAACTGCAATTTTTCTCATATCCAAATCATATCATCGCCAAACAAACAGAAAAAAGCCGAACAAGAGCATCCAGAAGAAGATGAGCTGGATCTCATCGAAACGTCGAACTAGTCGTAACGGTTAGGGAGCACCAACACACGTGGCCAGAAACCCGGGAATATTATTCCACATACGGTGACCGCGAAAAAATCCATCACAACGTAGAACTATGTATTTATATATGGTTAGTTGATACATACATATGTAGATGTACCAACTAAAATAGTTGGCTTTTGCTGTTCGCGACATTTTTAAGACCTATTATAGCGTACATTGAGATTGGGGACTTTTGAACAGGTTGGATATACAATTCTCTACCTGTTAAATTTAAAACATATCCTATAGCAACAATGTTGGTCTTGTCGAGACTATTTGATATCTATTATCTGCCTTCGTTTGACCAAAACGCACAAATTTCAGATAGCTTCTGCCGACGTTGAGTGATACAAATATTTCACTCGATGCTATGACTGCAGTAAGTTTCTTTTTACGTGAGACGTCACCTTAAAAACCAGTGTTCCAATTTGCTACATGTACGTGTTTGTTATATATGTATCACAACTGATTACAGAAATTATTCGCAAAAATTAGATGTATATAGGTAAATAACGCATACGGGAGAGCGTTCTTTACATACAAGGGGGTACAAAAATTTCGCAAACATTATCCTGATACTTGAGAATCTCCTCGAGCAATTTTTACACACTGCGGCAAACGATTGCAAGCGCCTTTTTATTATTCTAAAGTTTCCTAGAAAATAAAGTCCTTAATATCGCAGTTCAACTGAAGTAAAATACTAAACCTTTAAAACTGCCTCTTTCCGTGGGGCGGAAATCTTAAAATAAATATTGTTATGAAATTAAATTTAAACACGCAAACGTTTAAAGGAGTTTTCGTGTTCCTTATCGTCTGCGTTCAGAGTAAAGCACAAATAACGTTTCTCGCTAAAAAAGAAGCGAATTTATACAAATTCTGCGACTGCATGGCATTGCCTCGATTATCTCTCTCAAAATTCGAAAGATATCAAAGTCGCACAACCGGAATCGAGTAAGCTTGGAACCCTGCGCATGGCAAATACATTTAATATTGTTATCGTTCGACTATATTCGAACGAGATTCGTGGAACAGTTCCTACTAAAGCCATGTTACTTACATATAATACACGTTTCCTATTAAGCGAATTTCTATCAAATTCCTTCCGATTTATTCCGTGTAAATTCAGAAATTTTTACGGTCACTCCGGGAAAATCTTATATCGAGATTTGGTCTTATATCACACGGGTAATTGAAATCTGAATCTTGTATCCTATTCGCTTTGCGATCTGGAATACGCCACGTACCGACGCAAATTTCAAATTAGTTTCCAGTTACCGGCATTCTAGGATGTGCACTCTAGGCGATAGCCTTTTTTTTGCTCGTTAAGGGAAAGGCGACATAAACCCCGGAAATTTAAAACGTTATTTTCAATACCCATGCTTCCATTCAATGATAATCAATACATGATACTTTCGTATCTTTACAGAGATAATGTCTATCGAGTATCCATTTCCGTTGACGTCGTTCCTTGTATACAATTTTCCACCGAAAGTGCATTTCACCCGAAATCAATGCCGTCTATTTACGTGGATAAGCGCGGATGAAATATTACGCTATAGTTGCTGCATTGCTGAAAGTCATTGGAGGATAAACTGGCGTAAAATATTGTGGCATATTGCGTTACTAATGGTACACTAGTTGCCGCATATTGTAATAAAATTGTGAGTAGATATTTTTACAGCTATTTTCAATCTCTCGAAATACGATAAAGCTTGTCTCAGATAGAAGCTATGGAATTATAGAGAAAAATAAAGCTTATATTTTATTTTCTATCCTTTTATCCCAACATAAGGTGTTTCTTTGTTTAACGGAACAATGTTTGTCTGGAAATACATAAATATACACTATGACTATTGTCTTCGAAATATATGTACAGATTTGAATATCGGATACGCTGAGCTCGTTGATACTTAATAGCATTTGTTTAGTGCAACTAATAGTATTCCAATGATAAAATTACGATTTCCTACCAATTAACCAACGTTTTAAGTTCCTGAAAAAATATCAGTCACGGTAGGATTTGAACCCACTGCTTCTGCATTACTGGCGCATTGTGCTACCATTACACCGCGAGACTAAATATGGGTTCAAATCGTTTTTAATACCTAGATGTCACAATGTCTGTAAATATATCATAATAATGTTAATATTAATTTATTTATAAGAACTTAGCTTTAATAATATTGTGTCTGCTGTAATATTATGATATATCTACAAGCATTGCATCTAGGTATTACAAGCGATTTGAACTCACATTTAGTGAAATGGTAGCGCAATGCGCCGGTAACGGAAAGGTTGTGGGTTCAAATCTTACTGTGACCCGTATTTTTTTCAGGAATCTAAAAACGTTAATTACAAGGAAATCGCAATTTTATCATTACTAATACCAACGGTGGTTTAATATTAGTATTAATATTAATTTATTGCAAGTTTGACACGTAACATTTAATACATTTAAAACAGGTCATTACCCTACAGAGAATTGAAAGAATATCCTGTGCATGTTCAAGAACTGGTTAATATATTGTTTTTGCTAGAATTCCTACGAGTGTCGATCACATAGAAATTTTCATTCAATACTTTATTTAATGTTATATAACACAACAAATCCATGTCTATCCAACAGTGAGAACCCTAAAAATAAGAACTGAGCAAACTTTTGAACAAATGTATAGTACCCAATAGTGATGCAAGCCTTAAATGAGGCAGCGAATCCTGAAAGTGATGCTTGAACCATTGTATAGCATATACCTAATCATTGGATAAATGTCAATAGTCGTTATGCAGCATCCGTTGCTACCGTTACCTTCCAGCAGGCGTTACTAAATTATTAAAAACATAAAATATGCAAGACCTCTGTGTACACTATTGCTCAGAGGTATAAAACCACCTACTTAAAAATTGTAAAATATGACAATATAATTATGGTTTTAATATATGATATAGTATTTCTGAGATTAGAAGAACTGTGGATGCACAATTAGTTGATATAAATGTTTCTTTATCTTCCCACGTATGCATATCATTAGCAAGAAGTAGTGCGGACACATCTACTTGTGCATGGTTCTATGTTTATTTTCAGCCAATTTTCAAAAATGTTTTCCGTTACGTGGCATTTAGAGGATAGAATTTTGCATTTGATTTTACTTGAATAATATGGAGTAGAAGATTTAAAATCTGGCTGTGGTAATTAATTATTATTATTAATTAACGTCACATTTCAAATAAAGTAAAAGTTTGAAAAACTGATGTTCATTCAACAATTAATCGCGGCTGGTAACTCAATGCCTTGGCTATTAGTCTCGGGGTTTTGGGTTCGAATCTCGGGGCTGTTTCTTAGGGTGAAGGTGTTCTGTGGTTTGTCTCATTAAGACCCGCCACAGCCACAGGCGTAATAATAACACATAGTTGGTCTATACCCTCCGTATAATTGGCGCAAGTTGGGTGATGCGAAGGCATGGATTATTATTATTATTAATTAAATTGAAAACTGAAAGAAATTATGACCGACCGCGCTCATGAAAGCCAGCAGTAATAACCAATACCAAATACCAATAGAATGTGTTAATCAGTAGACAAAGTTAGCGACTTGCAACATCTGAAATCTGTACAGATATTAGTGGAAGTCGTATGTACGGAGAATAAAGGAACCCATTGCTACTAAAAATTCACCATTCGTCGAAGAAAATAAAAAAAGCACATAGAAATATTGCAAAAGAAAATTGGATAAATATTCCATCGGGCAATCTAAATTCGTTAAGTTTTTGGTAATAAACAACGAATTTTTGTTAGGTCGAGATCAAAAGAGAAAAGGTTGCCGCAAGTTGTCGTACCATCTGTAAATCATAGAAGAAGTTTAGCGATGACATGGGGATGTTTATTGAATGAAAGAGGAAAAAGGAAGAGTATAAAGAAATTTTAAAAGAATATGTAATTTCGTTCGCTAGGAGTCATATTTCAACGCAATAACAACCCAGATAACCCGTGAAATATTGTCTGAACCTTTGCGAGTTTTACAACTAGAAGCCCGTTTGCAAATCGTTAACCGCAATAATTTTTTTTATCCTACGTCCATTGTACCTTGAGGTATCGGACTACCATTGGGAATAATTGTTTCCATATTCCAGTCCTTAGGTTTTGCTTTTTTCATATAATGTTGTTTAAGAGGTCAAGAAGTTCTTTGTTACCTTTGTCTTCCATGTATTTTATCATTTCAGCCGTGATTCTATCCTCTCCGGACGCCTTTGTTTGCTAACTGCGTCTCATCACTTACTAGTGTAATATGTTCTTCGTGGTTTTTTGCTATTTGGTCCTTTTCTCTTATATATCTATCTTGCTTTATTTGTATGAGTTCTTCGAAGTACTGTTTCCACTTTTCCATTATCTCTGCATCAGTTAGTATATTTCCTTTGTCATGTTTTATATTTCCCAATCTTGGTGTCTTCTTATATCTCCATTGTTTTACAGTTCCGTAGAATAATTTTTCGGTTTCTCTACAGTTATTTCTCAGTTTTAGTCCAAAGCCTATCCAAGAATTTTGTTTGGTCCTCTTGATGCTCTCTTTAGCTTCTTTCATTAACATTTTTAACATATAATCCTCCTCTTTTCTACTATGCGTATATCCATTCCATTTACATTTCTTCTCTTTAACTTTGAGTTGCATTTCTGCTGTCCCCATCTGCTTCTTTTTGTGTACGTACTTCCTATTTTTGTTTTTTTCACAGCTTTCTTATGCAACCTTTAGTATGTTGTTTTTGAATCTTTTCCATTTGTCCTCTATCCCTATTTCGGTTTCGATCTCTTGTTCAATCAGTTTCATTGGTCTTGTATTCGTACTTCTCTCGAATTTCTTCATGTTTTAGCTTGTAGCATTTTATATTTTCTTTGTCTACCTTTTTTCTCCTTTCGTCTTGTTTGTACTTTTGATAATCTCCATCCGTAACAGGCAACGATCGCTTGCTATTTCTGCATTTATTTGAACTTTTTTACCTTTCTCCAGCTTTCAGAATTTATTAAAAAGTAATCAATGATTGATTTTTCTTTCCTACTAGGCACTTTTCCTGTGTATTTGTGGATATCTTTATGTCTGTTATAATCATATGATTTTCAATGCACATATCTATTATTCTTCTCCCGCTGTCACTTCTGGCCTCTTCACCTTCCCTTCCCATATGTCTTTCCACTCCATCATTGCCTCTTCCGACTCGTCCGTTCATATCTCCCATTACTATAATGTTTCTTTCGGCAATGACTATTTCAGTTCGTAGTATTCCGTAGAATTCACCTTTGGCTTCTTTTATCGCGTTGTGATTTGGGGCATACGCTACAATTATCATCCATATTTCGTTTCCTTCCAGTTTTGTACGAATTTTTAATAATCTTGAATTTATGTCTTTTTCTTTTTGTATGTTATTCACTATCTCAGGTTTGATCATTATTCCTACGCCCTCCGCTCCTCTATTGTTTTCATCCACTCCCGACCAGTACTGCCAGTATCCATCTTTTATTTCCTCTAATCGTTGACCCTTCTTTCTTACTTCGGTTACTCCCATATAGTTGGGGTTTTGTGCTTTCATTTCTTCACCCCGAACCAGGTCCGGTGTTTCTTAACTATACTAGCTAGGTTTTTCACCTCAACAAGCTATTGATACATATGTGTTAATATATAGAATACGGTTTCAAAGTTGCTGTATGATTAAATGAAATGAAATAATTTTAACAGAAACTACTGCAAGAATTCAAGAAATGACCACGCAATCTGAATGTGAAGTTACATATTACTGCACTACGCATATGACAGTCAATGTTATAACTGTCACCGCTTAAATACCCACTAATTGCATGTATTACATGTTTCGCTGTTGCTCTCTCACTTCCCTTAATAGTCTTTTAAAATCCCTTGCATTCGAAATTGTTCAGTAATTTCAACAAAGTCCCTTGCAAATCCGACACAATATATCCCTCCGTATATCCGCAGAACTAGCCAGAATTCGAGCACTAAATGCAGTGGCGTAAAGCGCACCCTGCAAGACGTAGCATACACGTCCGCTTTTCCCTCGAAATCCTGCCAATCCTCGACCAGACTCTGCCATATTTCTATATTCCGCATATAATTCCGTCAAAGTCATTTGTAATCCGGGCTTTCGAAGGTCCCGACATGTCGCGCGCGTTGGTCTTAATCCTGCAGAAAAGGGACTTTGGCGCGGTACCGGTGGTGGTATAGTGTCCTAATTGTCGTAGCGGAATCGTGGTGGCCGGTCAGAACCAACCTCTCCGCCGATTTAAGCCCTCGGTCGTCATCGTCTCCTTCCTTTCGACCTCGTCCTTTTCCCCCTGAACCCCCGTTTGATCGCATGACCGATGCTTGAACTCTGACTAATTCTCGGACGTGAGTCGGGCCGAGGATTGTTATTATTGGATTAATTCATTATTTTGACCTCGAGGATAATTGGGCCTCGTCGTTGTCCTTTCTGTATCTCTTGCGAAATTTATGCACTCTTATCAACGACTCTGTACTAATTATGAGTTATTACGGAATCTGGGGATGATTTCCTGGCTTTAGTAAGGGTACGAATTTATGGCAGGTACTTGAAATATTTTCTGGCTGGTTCTGGTAGAAATATAATACGTTTACTGCTTCCTATTGCAAATTTTGAAGGAGGATACAATAAGATACTGTAATAGTAGTATGCGTGTACTGGACACAAATTGAGTCTAACAAATATTGTGAGGCAACACAGACTAGGAAATCATCTTTTATAGATCCATGTCGATATTGTGGCATATTGTTATGTACACGCGATCCTTTTTTATGATTTTGGAGGGCTCTTCAATGTAGTTTCGCATTGCTTTGTACATCAATGGACCGCGTAAATCGCCGTCCAAAACACTACTTTTTTAATTAGAAGTTGCGAAGGCAATATAACATTATGGATCAATTTAATTTGCAACTGTTGTGAATTAGAAGAGAAAAACAGAGTGCCAGGTTCCTCGCTAAGCTATTGAAACGTAGCAGTATTATTATCATGAATCGTGTACAATTTATAACAGACACTATTCATTGAGTGATGGTATCTGAGCCTCCAGTACACCGTTAACTATAAGCTAATGGTCTTTCTCAGAAAACAAATTCCACGTTTAATCCTGCATTCATCATAGTGTGCAGCAAAAATACTAGCAAACCATGTTGAGTCTTCTACCCGTAATAAAATGTGTATTTGATACGGTATATTTTATTTTTTGTCGATACTGATTAGAGGGACTGGATATTGTTTCCTTCATGGTAACATATTCGATGGTAGCTCGTTGCTTTGATCACACCTTCGTTTCGGTTACGAGTTTCAATTATCGTATGTAAACGATATATTGCTGCTAATCACCATCAGTTTATGGGAAATGTGTACCAAACGTTAAGGTTAATGCCAAATCATCCTTAGTATGGGTTATCCCGCCGTTGTAGAAGGTAGCAATGGAAAGATACACAATCTGACAATTAAATAACGGAACTTTTTAAATATGCAACACGCTTTATATTATTGTTGAACAATTTTTTTATTCGAAATATGTTCCTGTAGACCCAATACAGCGTACGATACGGACGACGAATGCATGTATCGGTCTTTTGAAGTCGGGTTGTGGGATGTTCTTCGGCACGTGTGTCACGGCAGCTTGAGTGGCTGGAACATTATTATAAAAGTGTCCTTTCATTGCAGTTTTTTCGGGAACAGAAAATAATCGTTAATAGGTCAGGCAAATACGATGGGCGGGTGATGAGACAAATTTGTTTTTTAATTAAAAACTCACGAAACTAAGGATTTTGTGAAGCGGCCCATTATCGTGCGCTAAGAACAACTATTTTCCTGCTGGATGTTCGAACTAACTCGAAGAATTCTCAACCACAAACCATGTCAAACTCCTAGATAGTCTCCTCCATAGCAGATTTACCTTATGGAACAAATTCTTTGTGGACAATACCTTTTTAATTATAAAAAGTAGTCAGCATCTTCTTAATTCTTGATTTTTGGAAGCGTAATTTTTATGGTTTTGACTCCCCTTTGGACTTCCATTGTGCAGATTGGCGCTTAGTTTCAGGGTTATACTTTAGGCACCACGTCTCGTGAGCAACTACGATATAATCAGGAGAGTCTGGATTGTCTTTAGCAGTTTGAATGATGTTTCTACAATGCGCTACACGAGCGATTTTTTGGTCTTCATTGAACTGATGTGATACGAAACAACAGACCTCTCTCCTATCTAATTCGGTCTTTAAAATTTGTGGAACAGTTTCTCTATTGGTATTTAATTCTTCAGTCAACATTCTCACAGTGAAATTCCCATCGAGAGCATTGGCTTCTCGAGTTTTTTAACACCAATTCAGCGCGATTTTCACCTTCTTCAGGTATTGTATCATCATTTAAATCTTCACTTCTGTTTTTAAGTCACTTAAACCACTCATAAACTTTTGTACGAGACATATACTCATCACCATATACTTTTTCAATAGTTCGCACGCCTCAGCATTTTTTTCTTTTGTTTGAAGACGAAATTTATGTTTGCTCTTTGTTCCATTGTGATTTTACGACATGAACACCTAACCTACAATTACCAATATGCGTGTAATTTTATAATCTATCATCCGATTTACTCGAATTTCAGTACGTTTAAAACAGGAAACCTGCGTATTTATAATACTGTTACCGTTTAGTACATACCGCTGAGTGTATGATTAAAAGCAAAATTCTGTTATTTAATTGTCAGATAGTGTAGATCTCAATACATCATAATATAATAATTTAACTATTTGCTGAAGAATAAGCTCTTATTAATTTGAATTTAAATTTTTCTGCAAGATGAATATCTAATCATGAAATGTCTTTCTTCGCGTCAAAAAAGGAATACAACATCGCGTATTTAAATAAAGCATCAATTCCGTTTGCCAATTTCGCCCTGTTCAAACAATATCGACGAAGTTCGGAAAACAAAATTTTATAACTCGAACACTCTACGACATGCAAACCCAATATATGCATGTCGTACGTGATTCCGTTATCGAATGGCGGCGGCGGCGGCGGACATCGAATTGCATATTCCGCGTCCTCTCGTCCAGCGCAACTCGCCGTTTCTCTCCGCATATCGGTCGCCCGTCATAAATTCTTATTTGGGGCTAGCCCGTTGCGATCGTGTTCCATTCATTCCAATATATCTAATACAATATCGTATATAATCGGTATTGCCCGGTCGCCGTTCTTTTCCTTTATTTGGCCGCACGCGGGTCAACGGAGTATATATTTAAATTTCGTCGTTTTCGAGAGAAAGAGAGGAGCAAGAAGGGGGAGATTTGGACCGTTGCCATATCGGAAAGCATCCGAGAATCTCGAGTAGCTACTCCGCTTCTTTTTGTAAATAGATGAAATACGAACTAACGTGGTCTAGTTCTTCCGTTGCAAAAGCTTAATATGCCGAACTTGCTCCGTACTCTACTAAATATGTTTCAGTAAAATTTACATTTGCTTAAGATTTTCAAGGAAAGTATTTTATTTATTGACGACAATGAGAATAATCATAAATGAAAATGGAGCAGATTTTAGGTTGTTTTCTCAAAGGCTTCAGAATATGACCAAGATAGTAACCATACAATTTCCAAGGAAAAGTTCCCCGGTGTCAAATTCAGATCTTAATGAAACTTGGTAGGTAAGTAGGTATGTTGAGATTTGAAAATAAAAATGGTTTATTTGTGGTGAAATTCACTTGGTGTCAAACACCCCATCGTAGATTCTCAGATTTTCAGTTTTCTCGATTTAATTCCTGAACGGAAATAGATAGAACAAAAATTTAAATGCAAATCTTGTACCTTGTTGAAACGTCTTTCAGAGCACGCGAATGGGGTACATACAGGATGTTGCATTTAAGCGCCACCCTCTTATGGTACAGCTGATTAGAAGAATATGGAAGAAATGAATGCAAATTGTTCACATTTAGCATCCTTTATTGATTTTAAAGCAGTTTCATTATACAGGGTGTTCCAAAGGTGTAGAACAAGTCATACCTTATTCTATTTAAAGCAAAACCATCTATATATTGCAAACATACTTTCTATTAAAAAAGACCATCATTAAAATTGCAGCAGTTAGTCTGACCTATTGTTTGTTCATAATTCATAAAATATGGATTGCAACTTATTGCAATCGGTACTTAGAGTATGGTAATCAAAGTGGTGAAAAAATACTTAAAGCATAAGAAGTTTCCGCACCAAGAACAACGAATGAATGCATTGAAGTCAACTTGAGAAGGCATAATTAGTGAAATGTTTGAATGGTCCGGGTCGATTCCCTATATAACCGGACTTGTACCAGGCATATGCAAACAAATTCATATATGTATTTAAAGTACGGCAATTGATTGTGTATTAATGATAGCAATTTTATGACATTATTTCGCATGTGGAGCTACCATCATAATTTGAGATACGAATCAAATCAGAAAGCCGTCGCATAGATTCCTTCCAAATTCGAACTTCACAGACGTCCAATGGTTGAATCGTACCTGTTGTTCCCTTTGGTATTGTCAGTATTTGAAGATCTTTGTTGGATGGGACCTCTTTCTCCAAAGACTCTAGACAGTGACCTGTCCATGAGTCTAAAAGTATAAGACCCTTTGGTCCAGTATTTTATACGTAGGTATTAAGAAACCAATTGTTAAATAAATCAATAGTTAATTTACCTGAAGATGAGGCTTGAATAATAACGTTCAAAGGGCTAAATAGAGTTTGTTACACTTCAGGCCGAAATTTGCCACTACCTTCTTTTAGTACTATCAGTAGTGGACACATACGTTTACCAGATGGAGATATTACTTCAACCTTCTTGGTGTCTTGGAATGCTAGTGAACGTCCAGAATGTATCTGAAAGTCGGAACTACTTTCATCTGCATTATATACATGCTCGGCACCATAACTCTGGAATACTGGTTTAACTCCTTTAGTAAAATCATACTCTACTTACCTACCAAGATTCATTAAGATCTAAATTTGACACCTTCTTAGTATAGTCTATAGTCCAACCTCACACTGAATAATGCAAGTAAAGACCCTAAAACAAAAACTTTAGAAAAATTAACGCCTGTAGATCTCTTTAAAGATTTTTGCATGGAATAATGCAAACCAAGGCGAGGGTCACTGAAGAATTAGAAAGAAGAAATAGAATGTGATAAAATGTAATAACCATCTTTACGGCAAAATAGTTTGAATTTTATTGGAATTATAGTTTTTATCATTTTGACCGCTGAACGTATGACCTTGCATACTAGGAATTCTATTTCTTCTTACCTTAAACTACGTGTATTTAAAGTTCTAAGGATAAGTTTATAAGCACGTAATAATTTTAAAGCACACAAGCACACATTAGTACACAATGTGGACACAATCTATTTAGATTTTCAGAAGGCTTTTAAAAAAAATTGATCACTACGTCTTCTTTCAAAAGTTGCAATCGTTTGCACTTTCTCAATCTCTGTGGTCTTAATTTGAATCTTGCATTACCAACACACAATTTGAAATGTATTACAGAAATTTTATACCTTCCAAACATGTGGCTATATCAGGTATTGTTCAAAAATCCAATCTCGGGTCCTTAATATTTCTTCTATTCATTAATGTTGCTGTTACTCGTGTTAGATGTGAGATCTTTATGTATGCTGACGATGTTGAGCTGTTCTCTACCATTGACACTCCTACTGATTGTGTACTGCTTCAGAGGGACACCTGCGGTATCTCTGACTTGTGTAAACTAAATAAGTTACTCTTAGAGGTTTCTAAATGCTCATGTGTTACATTACCAAAGGAAAGAACCGACATCTTTTCAATACACTATTGTAGTAAGAAGTGTTGAGTATTACATCATAGTGAAGGCCTTTGATTCTTCTTTGTCTCTTTCTGGTCATATTTCTGTAATTGTTTCCAAATGTTTCAACCTTATGGATCCATTTAACACAACTACAAGGATTTCTATAACATGATAGCGTTGCCTGTCTTGTTTTTTTCTATGTAAGTATTTTTATACCAAAATCTTAAATCAATCATAACCAGTGGCAAGTTTATAGTTGTCAATTGTCTTTGAAGTAATTGTAGCAGTAATAGAATGAATGCGCATATTACAGTGGAAACATTCTCTTTGGTCAGTCTGGAACATATTTGACATGTTACTATTTTTGTGGAATTATCGATACATTATTTCGTCCTTAGTTGGTATTGTTGTTTGAAAGTGTATTTTTATCACCAATTACATTTAATACAAAATAACTTTGATTTCTTTTGCAAACGTCTTGAGGTATTTCTTGTTGATAGGCCAATTATACTGTTAGCAGACTTTAACCGTTGCCATTTTATAAGTAATATTGTGTCCTGTACAAAGTCTTTTAAGCATACGTGTAATCCACTTTATCTGCTACAGTATAATGCCATAATAAATCGTAACAGTCGTCTATAATCACTTTCCTTCCGTACATGTTAATCCTTAACATTCAGTGTTGTGTATTTCCTTAACAGGCTTAATTGTTCCCCTCCAAATTTTTCATCCAACAACGCAATTTCCAGAAAGCTAATTGCAACAAATTATATGTTGACTTCTTAAACACAAATTCGTTATTCCTACAACGTTTTCATAATATTACTTATACCATGGAAAATTTACACAATATCCTGTATAATATAATTGATTTATCTGTGTCAAGATTTTTTAACAGCAGCAGAGTTTAATATACTTCTTCGTTTACTTGGAGTATGATACAACACGTAAAGCTAAAAGCATATTATAGACATCATATATAATATCTAAATCATACGTACTCAACAATACCAACGCTTTTATGTCTCTTTATCGATATGATTTTGTTCATTATCATCCAGCAATTACCACCCTAGCCAAAATTAAGCGGATACAATTTAAATCGATTTTAGCCATGTGTTTGACATGTGGAGAAATTGATGTTATCTTTGAAGCTAGTTCTCCTCCACTTGAATTCATCTGGTCATTTTTGGATGGCATTTTTGGCGAACGCACTTTTAATATGAAATTTACTAAATATCCTATGAAAAGGCATTTCATTACAGCACTCCAGCATTGTAGATTGTGGAGAGCATAAGTACACAACTACTGGAACATATCGAATCGCTATATTATATTTAATCGCTGTGTTTTCATGAGCGAATCATCCAATGTACAGTCATCTATCAACAAAGTAAAATGTATAGCAATATCTACTTCTTTGGCATGCTTCAGTACTTCCAGACTAAGATCTGGCTAACATACATATAAATATTAGAAAGCAAGTTCCAATTTGAATGCAAACACTGCTATGCTGGTGTAGCAAAAAGTTTAATGTATAATAGCTACTAATAAAAGTAAGTTTCTTTGAAGTTAAAGATAGTAGTCGCTGTGATTGTTTCTGTTTATATTTCTATATCACTTTGTTAGACGATCATTTACTATCATCAGTAATAGTTATCTTTAATTCAACAAATGTTCAAAAACAGATTTTCTATTCCATAATGCTAGTTATTTCATTTTTTTATAATCTCCTTGTATTTCCAGATCTCCAATTTGGACGTCGCTTCATAACTATATCGTTACGCTAAAGATGTAATGTTGTACATGGGCGCGCAAATCGATTTAATATGCGGTGCACTTTACACTCCGCTAGCATTATTATCAAAGGAACCCCTATAATTTTATACCTGTTGCATAGTTTAGCCATACCATTACCGTTGACTAATTACAGTAGACTGTGAATTTATGCTGCGATAGGATAATCTAGCTTCGTAGGATAATTAAACACCACCGTGATCGAGATATTCCTTTTTCTATTGTATTATTTCTAGTATTGATTGTGTAGTACAATGCATTCCTCTTTTTTTCCCTAGCGTTGTGGGTAACTCAGATACCCCGAGGGAAGCAGCTTTTCATTTAAGCTAATCGCCGGGGCTATACATTAACACTCATTAAAAACCTTTCCCTGGAAACTTTCAAACCTGAAATTTAAAATACGTATAGAAGGTATTCTGAACCGACACAAAAAAGAAGAATCTGGAATGTAAAACGCTAGCGGAATAGCTTTTCGCCTGTCAACACTTTTTCAATACTTTTTTGTCTGTTTTCTTTGCAGCGTTTGTAAAATTTATGCTATTTATTATTTTCAAAGTTTAATGCAATCTGCTTACATTTTCTTTTATGAGATTTTAATTTTCCCTTTCTCTAAAACCATGTCTTCTTTCTCATTTTATCGCTTCACAATAATTAATTTTCAATAAGCTTCAGTATACGAAAACATTTCGTATTCCTAAAGCTGTAATAATCTTGAACTGTACTAGTATACATCTTACTTTTTACACATGCACTCCGAGGCGATTTCTTAATAAGGCTACAAGAGCCCACCCCTTCTTCTCCCTCTGTGATATCTATTTAAAAAATCAATTCATCTCAGAAACAAAATTTATATAAATTTTTTAATAATCGCGAGGCTTCCTTCTTCTTCCTGATCAATGTTATGAAATGACTTATACCTCATACAATAAGTAAAGTTGGAATGGAATATGTTAGCCATTGTGAAATCATGGGCACGAATACGCTGGACCAAAGAACTAATAGCTTAGCCGGTATGTGTTCTTTTTGGCTTCACAATTTTCGCAGTCAGTCTTCTAGATACGAGATGAAGTATTGTTATTTGGCATAGATTTTTTCCTTGCTTCTACAATAACAACCGCATATGTTTATCATAACCTTAAAACTGATTTTGGAAAAGTGACTTTAATAGACTTTCTCTCGAAGAGAAATTAATATGAAAGAATTAGATGGGTCATTGTCTCAACTAAAACTGGTACAAATAATAGGAACAGTCAAAAATAGAACGTCCACACAATGTTGTTCTATGGAAACAAAAAAAATAATTGAACATGTGAATGTGAAGTTTAGAATTTATTATATATTTTTTCAGTTTGTGCTGTTCTATTGTATTGCATCTGGATCATCAGATTTTAATTGAATTAGAACTAATGTGAAAGATCTAGATTACTTGCTCACTAAAACAAAGGGACATGGAAACAAATATTATACCAAGTCACTTTTGCTTATTGAAAAAATAGGTTTATTAGATTTTGCAGTGCTTATGAATTAGTTCTTGGAAGTCGTGATTAAAACGGAAAATCGATAAATCATGAAACATTTAGAGTCAAAGCTGCAATCCAACCAAAGGATAGATACACAAAGCATTCAGTAAGATTGTAATTACTGTAAAAATTTTACTTCTTTCATGTGGTTTGAAAAATATGAAGTTGCTGCCAAAATGAAACTAATCCTTTAAAACGTCATACTGACTACTTAATTATGCACAGTACTGTATTTGAGTTACCTGTTCTTGGTAACGATCACATTAGAAAGATTACCTTTATTGCGTTTTAGTATGCAAGTTTTTTAAAAATTTTAGTAAATAAATGTAACGGATAAAATGCCGTAAAGCTTCCGTCTCAAAATTTATATTTCTCTATTGCCAATTTTCACCACTGTAGGCGCCATTATAGTGTAAGGTGGATATCTCCACTAATTATTAGTCTCTAAATGTACTAGCGATGAAATTTTAAAAGTGATGTTGAGGGCATTGAACAAATTTCAAGATTCAACAATCCAACGTTTAATGATTGTGAGTAACGGTGTCGCTAACATGCTTTCCTTAGTTCGATCTCTTAGAGAAAAGAATGGAAATCTCTTACATGTGAAATCCATGCTTTAGACCTTGTTATACCTAAATTTGGAACTATTATTCATAAGGATTATTATGTAATACATTTTTTATCACTATTTCATGAAGGTCACGATCATAAATGGTGTGAGTACGTAAACGTTACTGAGCACCCGCCTTGATACAGCAGCTCGGCCTCTCCACGTTGTTTTCCGCAATGCACTGTAACTTGTCCCACTTTGCCGAGAATACTAATTACATTCATTAATTTACTGAGCATCCATCAGGATGTGATTATCTACGATATATTAGTTGAAAAATGGAATTAAGCCCAGAATATTTTCGCGCAATAATTTTTTATAACTTGTGAAGACAATTATTTCGACAAAGACCTCAATTCAAAAAAAAATTATGAAAAATTGTGTGTAAAACAAATAGTTTCCTGTTGGATACCGAAGAACAGATAGTAGATAGGGTAAAATGATGGTTACGACACTTGTTTCGAAAGCAGGTCATTTACTGACAATTCCTCCACAAGATCAAAGAACTGTTATTGCTGCAAATTATCATTGAGCTTCTATAAACCAACCCCAAATGTTGAATCATCCTCCACCATGGTAATGCGCGTTCGCACCTTGCCTACGCACAGCAATTTTTGATGCAACAAAATGCCCAATTATTAGACCATCCTCCGTACAGTCCCGACCTAAGTCCCAACGATTTCTTCACCTTTTCGAAAATTAAGGACGGACTGCGTGGTCAAAGGTTCCAGTAGTAGAAAGGAACAGTCGATGCTTTCAAAGACGAAATTTTACTGTACCAACATACGAGTGAACTGCTTTTAGAATTGGTTCGAGGGTATACAAAAAACGCATTAATCTTCATGGAAAATGCTTCGAAAGACAATAGAGCTTTTAGCATCCATCTACTGTTTTATTCTAGACTCTATATGTAAAACTAAAAGACAACCTTTGTATTATAACTTTATGATTTTATCGCGTTTTTTTAGTAATACACCCTCTCTACAAAAAGTCACGAACCGCCACTGTATGCATTGTATTGAAAAACATAGAGAACAACACACCGCATACGGTATTTGAGAGACCGATTTATATTTTTCATATAAGCAGTTTTAACTACACTAATACATCTTTCTGCGCGTAAAGCGTGTCTTTGTCCTCATTATTTTGTTACCACTATATACGAGATTCCTTCGTGGATCTCAGTACGAAGAGATATTTTCTCGCTAAATAAACTACGCGAGTAAACCGACAGAGAAAAATATAAATTTTCGCGGACGACTACGACGACCTTTACGGAAACACCTTTTCCATTCTTGCTGCTGCGGTAAACGAGAAAAACCGCAATATTCTCGGAGATTTGGCGAAAGCACTGACATTACCGCGGTAGTCGACTGCGCGAAGGAGCTGCGTACTTTCGTAATGCATCAGTCCCGCGAGGACGAAGAAGGCCGACCTGCAAAGAAACAAAGACGTATGTACCTACATACGGAAGAAACGTAGAAACTAAGTTAGGAGAGTGGAAGAAATGGCCGTTTCTCAGTGTAGTAGCGAGCGCACGAATAACTTGAATTAAAATTTATGTCTGCAAGACATGTGGGGACGCCGAATAGAACTAGAAATGATGTTGGATAGAAGCGAGGGGATAGTTATACGAATTAAGTTGACGGAGAGAATGTTTCATTCGTTGCTTATAAACTTGTTGGGGTTGATAAGAAGATATTGTGTCGTTTTTCTAGGTGACGCTGTCGCACTTAACTTTTTATTATCGCATTATAACGACCAGGATAAGATTCCCATAAAAGTACACACGGAATGAAACTCAACTTAATTTCGGCATAATATACCTATATATAGTAAAAGACACTGAAAAGTTTATTTCCTCCCTTTTCCCTACAAATTATCAAACAAACTCCATACATTGTCTCAGATTTAAAAGGAACGATTCAAGTATCGCATGAGAGTATTGTTAGTTCATATTGCCTCTAGGCGAAGAAAGTTGCCAAAAAAATGACCAAAACATCTGCCATGCTTATTCATAGTTTGCATTTTATTTTGTCAATGTTCTACTGCAATCTCATTTATTGCATATTATTATATTAACAAGTAAAATATATTCTTTTAAGCATAAAAATGAGTGATCGAGAAACAAAACGCCAACGATAAGAGTGTCTGTCTTACCATGACAAACAAAACGTTTTAAACATGTGTAAAGTCTGTATTTTATATCACCGAAAATGGGAACTACTGCAATTGTGGCTAATATCCCAGATGCCTTAAGTAACCTGTAGACATTAACTTGTATGCGTTTCCATTGCCGCTTCTTTGAGCCTTAAGACGTAATGTTCGCATAATTGTAATGGTTTTTGAAACAAGTAAACGTATTTGTAGGAGCACTGTTAATGTAAATTTATCTTAATCTCGGTAAATCTGCATTTTTACTCTTACAGACACTTTTCTCGTCACTGAAAGTTTCTATCATTATAGCGATGTTTGTAAAGGTGTGGCAAAGAGTTTATAAATAACTCGATATATTTTATAGTAGTAGTAAAATCATGTAAAAAGTATGCGATAAAAACAAATAAATACAATCCCGAGTAGAGGCTGCCCTCTCTGGAAAAGCGTTACACAACCATCTACCTAAAATGTAAGATAAGCTGCTGTAGTTGCATGTTAACGGAACCACGGACCGAAAAAGTTGTATACATGTTATAGTATATAACCATTAAGACGACATTTCCCCTCTAATTATCCAGAAAAACGTTGAAAAAGTATATTGGTCAAGCAATTGGAATTGCAATTCCAACATTCAATAACCAACTGCTGATCTTTATGGGTGGTGGTCGCGCGGCAATGCGATATATAAATCTCCTAGAGAAGCTTGTGAGAAATTTTTACATGAGCCATCTAAAGTTTATGCTTTACATCTTGTGATATAAAGTATTTGAGTTTTTTTTTTTCAGAGATGGATGAATTAATAGCTAATACTGAGAAAAAGGATTTCTCAAATCACCCAAGCGGACTCCAGAATTTCACAACCAGTGCCCCGATATTCTTCGGCAATATGTTATACAATATGCGCACTTTCGACGTGTCAATGGGCGTAATAGTGAATAAGAGTAGGATGAAATAAGATTTCTATAAGCTAACAAAGTCGATACGTATGCTATTCTACAGGGCGATTGTCTGTCTAACTGTATTCTATAGCTTTCTTTAACTACTATTACAAAATTTTATCCTAACATCGTGACACGTTTCAAGTGAAGCCTCTGATCGATTCATCCTCCAATAGCCCAGAATGCAATCAACAGCGCGCAGCTTTTCACCCGGTGTGTCTGTTGATACTTACTACAATAGATCCTATCCTGCCGCGACATTGACCGGTATGGTAATGAGGCAATAGTCGTTTAAATACTAGTCTGGAAGCCATCCTGTGATGAAGATAAAATATAAAATCTGTTTATAAAGCTATCTATTCAATTAAGAACAACATGCTATTTCGCAATTCCAAATTAGTAGCTTTTCATTGCTTTCTAATTAATGCATAACGCAAATGTTATTTACTTACTACCCACACCGAGTTTATACTCCATTCACGTTAAGAATGCATGACTTAGAATAGATGGGTTTTAAAATACGGGCTTGCCAGTGGCTATTCGGTGAGGCACATTCACACAAGAGAAACGGATACAACTTCTACATATTTAATTTCTGTCAGTTGATGTCAATTATCAAATTTACTCATCATTTCGACGTGGCTGTTTCCTGCAGTTTTTTATTGTATTTTATAATTGAATGGCTTACTTCAAAAGAGATTGTAGCTGGTGAACCTTTATTGAAGTTTGAAGTACTGGAGATAACCAAAAAATATGTAGCTGATAATCCTATAACATATACTATTGACTAGATGATATTGGAAAGTGGTCGTACAGCTCCACGTTTGCCCCCATACCTTTGTGATTTAAACCTTATTGTGCTTGTATCAGCACATGTAAAGCACCACATCGCTGCCAATAATAAAACTTCTAAAATATTAGCAGTGATTACTAGAAGGTCTAGATATTGTAACACCTGAAGCTTGGGCAAATAGTGTCAAACACCCTATTGAAGACTTGATAACATAGTTGAAGACATGGTTGAAAAATTTATTATAGCTATAGATGCAGATTCATCGATGAATACATCAGATTCTGATTTTGCCTAATAGAAGAGCTAATAAATTAGTGTAACGTGTGCAACACTTAGAATGTTCTGATTGCTCATCTATATCATTATGCATTTCATATATTTGCTTAACATATTTTATACAATATAGTAGTTTTAAAAGAACATGTGTACAAATTAATTGTATCAAACGTGTTATCGAAGAGGAAAGTAAGATGTATTAACTGGTTAATATCGTCAAAAATATACTTGAAGAATTTATCATAACAGCAAATACATCATCTTCGTTGGACCTTCACCATCAGAAGCTGACTCAAATGTTCGTGAATATAATATGTATAATGAATTGAAATTATTTGTTCATTTTTTTCAGTCTACCCTATAATTTATAAATTAAATTCATATGTTTATTTCGTTTTGTTATTTTATAATACGATGCTAACAGTAAACAAATTTAATTCAGATAGAAAGAGAGGGAAACCATAAATTTGTAATATGTCCAATTAAGAGATTGCGATAATTAATTAGTATATTTGATATGTTATTGTATAATATGCATCTAATTTATTGAGTGTACTGCCGTTGAAAATATACGCAGGTTTGTCTGCAGTCAGAGTACAATAGATAAGTATAGTTACAATGCTGTTTTCTTTTGCACCGAATAGCTCATCTAACTTCATCATTGGCAATAACCAGATTCTATACGTGATTTAAGGATCCTCTTGTGTGTTGGCGTATACTCTGAAGCCATTCCATATACTTGGATAGAGCCCCCTTGAGCCCATTTTGTATTATTGACGTAATATTGTTGACGATGGATTCTCATAATAACTAGAGTTGTTGTTTGGGCTATTTCCTTCGTTCGTTGAACTTGTATAGTCCGACGTTTCGGCAGTCTGTCTACTGCCGTATTCAGGGGCGCCATGACAAAGGCAGTTGCTTGCTACAGCACTGAAGCATGATTGCTCTGGCAAGCAACAGCCCTTCTCAGGGCGCCCCTGAAGACGGCAGTAGACAGACTGCCGAAACGTCGGACTATACAAGTTCAATGAACGATGGAAGTAGCCCAAACAACAACTCTAGTTACCATTTTGTATTGTTCATAATCAGCAACATTCTTCCTTGTTTGGCTTTGTCTTGTATACACTGAATTGCCTACCTTTAACCATACCATTGAAACTTTCTCTTTTAAAATTGATGGAAATTACCAACGAAGAAATTTGCTGAGAGACAAATGACTTGGTATAGCACTATGTATATAACCATTAATATCGAAGTTATACTTTCGATTCAAGTTCATCACTGGTAATATTGTTGTTTTAAAGCTTTTCTTCTCTTCGACTAATCCCAAATGCAATCTCATTTACTCCTTCTAACATAATTAAATAAGCTTCAAGTGTTTTGGTAAACGAAACAATCGCAGGATACATTTATGTCACTTTTACTTTACTATTGCGGTATTATTTTACGAGGTCATATAACCATAATGTATTGACATATATGAAAAGCTCTGATATTTACTATACAAGATTTTGATAACCAAACTTTGATGTTGTGATTTGACAGTTCTATCGGCTAAATTTCACCAGTGTATAAAGCCACCGATCGTAGCACTATCTACTGCATTGTTACGAATGTAACATGAATGGAGTATAGTTAAAAACATTACATCTTATACGAATTTCAGATGGATTGAAAATTTGCTTTCATCATTAATTTGTGCTAATTTCCTAGAACTAGTATCGACAGTACTTGTGTCGATACGCAACATAAATAATATCCCCGTAAAACTGGAAAACCAAAAATTTATTCCGAACAACAGAACGATATTTTTCGGCGACGACACGATCGCGCATTTTCATAACAGAAAACCCTCGCCGAATTCAAAAAGCGACGTGGCTATTTGTTCGCGACGTGAGAATAACGACCCAGTTACAAACAGCAAGCAGCAAAACATCAATGCACGCCGCAAAAATAACAGAGCTCGCCTAACCTATACCTACCACTCCGCATCTAGTCGTGCATGTATGCGTGAACTACCTACACTACCGCTCAAAAGTGTTTAGGCACCCCTGTTTTCATGGATTATTCATATAGTATTATGTTTACCAAAAAAACATTGTAATAAAATGAAATACGTATTTAAAATGTAGTTCAGTAAGAGAAACACCCATTATATCGCATAAGATTTACTATCATTAACCTGCAGTTGGTCGGATTACCATAAACTGTTTATTGCGGTGCAATTACAATAACAATCCCCCTGAATTTACTGGGTAAATTTAGTCATCTGTTAGATTGTAGGTAATAATGTTTAAATTACCATCCTAGAAGATTATAGTGAAATCTGTAACCTATGGTCAGTTGCAGTGTGGTATTTACTCTATTCACGTCGTGAGCGAAATATCGTGTGACAATTTCTTAAAATGCCTCCGCGAAGAGAAATTAGTACGGAAACACGTGCGCTTATAATAGCTTACCATAAAAGTGGCATAAGTGATCGACAAATTGCCAAAAAAATTAAAATACACCACGCTAAGGTTGACTATAACGTAAAAAATATCGCATAAGGTTTACTATCATTTACCTGCACTTGGTCGGATTACCATAAACTGTTTATTGCGGTGCAATTACAATAACAATCCCTTTGAATTTACTGGGTAAATTAAGTCATCTGTTAGATTGTAGGTAATAATGTTTAAATTACCTTCCTAGAAGATTATAGTAAAATGCCCCCGCGAAGAGAAATTGGTACGGAAACACGGGCGCTTATAGTAGCTTACCATAAAAGTGGCATAAGTAATCGACAAATTGCCAAAACAATGAAAATACACCATGCTACGGTTGACTATAACTTAAAAAATATCGGGAAACTGGCAGTTTTCTTAATAAAAGACGGAGTGGAAGGCCATAAGCGACAACATCTGCAGATGATCGCAGAATAGTGGTTACCAGCAAGTTAAATAGACGCAAAACAGCCCCGGAAATCACCGCAGAATTAAATGTTGGTCGCCAAAAACTAGTCAGTGTTTCTACAGTCAACCGTCGCCTACAGACAGCCGGGCTCCATTGACGTATTGCGATGAAAAAGCCATTACTACGCAAACAAAAAAAAGCAAAAGCGACTTGAATGGGCTCGTGAATACCAACACCATAGAGGAGTGGAACAACGTCCTATGGACGGATGAGTCCAAATTTGAGCTGTTCGGAACCCGAATGACCCAAAACATTCCTCTGAATTATGTAAAGACTATTTACGCCATTTAGAAGAGGAAGGAACTTTCAAAATTATGGAATGGCCTCCCCAGAACCCCGACTTGAATCCAGTCGAGTTACTATGGGAAGAACTAGACCGGGAAGTACGGAAATCGGCTCCGACATCAGCTACTGACATGTGGAACAAATTGCAATCGAGTTGGATCTCAATAATACAAGAAACTCTGGCAAAACTTATTGCGAGAATGCCTCGATTGTGTGCTGCAATTATTAAATCAAGAGGAGGTCACATAGATGAAAACAAAATTTAAATTAAACGTTTGAATTTTCACATTTATTTAATATATTTTTATTCATGTACGTGTATCTGTACATAAAAAATAAATACTATTAACATTTTTGCTGAGCTTTTATACATTTTTACTGGCAATGAGAGTGCCTAAACACGCTTGAGCGGTAGTGTACGTACATACCTACATAGATATATACCAAAAACAAATTACCGACTATGAATAAATATGAGAATCGATCGCTTCTGCACAGTGGTAGCGAGGAGGATAAAAGGTAGGTATAAATATCGACACGTTAATCATTCGTAAAGCGTCCGTTCGGCTCATTTCATATTGACAGAATAATTTACAACCGGCGAACGCAAGAGTGAAAAGCGAAACGGTACCAGCGTGAGGAAAAAGTAGGGTTTTTAAATATTGACAACGCGAGGCGATCGTATCGATTATTCGTTAAGGGATAAGGGGCGATCGCCTCGCTAATATATAAAATATTTAACTGTAAATATCCGAAAACGTTTACTCTTTCCGAGTTTCGCGAAAACGACGTCCGAACGAGCATCTCATACAGTGGCGACGAAGAGTATTGATACGTGGGTGAATTGTATTTGCAACATTTCTCCCAGTACAATATCCCTAAACAGAAGTGTTCACTTTTAAACATTGCGTCTGTTCTCAGCGAATTTTCCACACAGAACACGAAGGAAAATCTGTATGGTCTGCATCGTCATGTTCAGCAGCATCAGCGGAAAACGTAAACACAAAGTTATTCGCCATTCAATCACCATTCTTCTTTTTATACACAGTTTTCTCTCAAACATTGAAATTAGGAACAAATCTTCCTGTAATTGCATTAGAGATTAAAGACATCTGGTCTTCAGCAACATTAGGAAACCTTTCAATATTCAACAAATATTCACACAAAGCACTGCAACTGATAACTCGAGACTCCATAAAATTACAATTTGCTTACAATTCCCAACGTCATTAAATTACTTTTTTTCAGTAATTTAATTGCGTTGGGTAATTGCAAAGAAATTGTAATTTTCTCATTACTAATGCCAAGTAATGATTTAGTACTGATATTCATATTAATATTAGTATTAATATGGATATTAGTTTAACTAGAGACCACATTAAACTTGCGGTCAAATGTTACTGACACTTCAATTTGAATAGTTTATATAGGAAAAATTGAAGTTTCAAAGGATTGTGCAGTGTAATATAGTGTAGCAGAATGTAATGTAATATTATAAATGTTGTATATTTTCGGTTTTTGAAATTCTGATTCGCTATTATGCTTTGCTTTGGCCTTTCGATAAAATGATATATTTCATAAGGAAATTAAGAGATATTCTAAGTAAAGTTATAAAATTTTAAAGCATGATTTACAAAACTGTGGTGATGCCAAGCCACTGTGATAAGTTAAAAATAATGCGCTCAGTGCTTTGTATGATAAAAACGAGTTTTGCTTACTTAAATAATAGGGATACTTCAAAAATTAAATTTAGATATAGTCAACCCTAATGCAAGTTGTTTGTAAATGATACAAGAAGTTCAATGAATCGATAAAAACTACACAATTAAACCTAAAATAAGAAAGTTAATATCAATACCTTGTACAATACCATTAAGGTAAAACTATTTCTTTTTCAAGTGGATTACAGTTCATGAGAAGAAGCGCAAGCAAGCAGACTGAAATTTGTGCAGAACCATATGGAATTAAATTATTCATGGAAGAAGGTCATATTTCCTGCCAAGCACAAATGTAATTCAGACAGTTCCGACCATTTCAGATATTATTGGCACAATTTGCACAAAGAGACTAAAGTTGCAATGAATCAAAATTTTGGTGGCGGCGCTCCTGTGGTTAACAATAAAATGGCTGTATTTTCTGCTGTTACTTAAATCGGCTCCAATTCTTACATAGACCTTTCGGAAATAACTCTACGGGAGATGTATTTTAAGTTTTGCATAATGAGACATAAAGGACTGCACAAATCAAATGTCAGTATTAGAAGAGATATACAACGATGTTTATCCCGTAATAAACATTTTCGATTAATAAGAAAATGCTCCCAAACCATCATTAATGCAGGAAGAAGATGAGATTTGCTCAAGCTAGGATGACATCACCATTAATGAACGTAGTATTTCTCGATCGGAAGAAATTCAATTTAAACTGTCCTAATGATTTCGTATATTAACACAAGATGCATAAAAATGCTGAGTTTGAAATGAGAAATAAATTCGGCGGAGGTACGGTCATGCTCTGGATAAGTTTTACTCACGACAATAAACGCCAATGTGTTCTATTTCTACTCGCTATTGTCCACACCTCCTGACATCCAAGGGATTGGAAACGAAATCAAGACTGACGTCACCAGAATTCTATTTAAAATCTCTGAGGAATATTAGCAATAAAAACAATACATTGACGTCAAGCAACTGAAATCTACAATGCTGCTGAAATGAGATTCCTATTTCTACATTGCCCCAGTTAGTGAATACGTTAGTTTCTAATTTGTTCCTTTAGAACGATCTTCGCTCTAGGAATATGTCAATTTCATAAAATCGTTGATAATGTGATGAGCTAGCCTCTTTATTAACATTTTAATTTTTTTCTTAGCGTCACATTTATATCCCTATTCACAAACACTCGGCGCGATGAAGCGCTAGCCAGGGATGCTTCGCCAACTGTGGTATCGTTGCTTTTCACAAACGGTTGTCTACAAGCCGGTGGCGAACGGTAGCGGCCACATTATTCATCGCGAAAACGTCGGGCAATCTACTGAATTAAGATTCTATTTATTACGATTATGCTAATTATTCTCTTACCTCGCTTTTCAGGTGGTACATATTGCTGTGCTTTCTGATTATTCCTATGATATCATCACCAAATGTCTAGAAATTTTATCTACAAGAACAGAAGTTGCATATAAACAACGTTGGAATCTAGTACAGGTTGTAACTCAATTCAATACACCAGTTCAACAGAACGAATACATGTCTTGAACAGTACATAAATTCATTCAAATCACAATATAAGTTCAACAGAACTCAATATAACTTCAGCAAAGTAAGTTATAAAACATCTAGAACAGTCATAGATAACAATCGGTAGCATTGATCACATAGTTCACGAGTTTTCCCTAGTCCACCAAGGTACAATATCTCTGAAAATATACAATTCTCAATTGGAATTTTTGAAGTTCTGGGTTAGGTTTTCGCTTAGAATTTGTTTGTGTTCAAGTTTTTTTAGTATGTGGGTATGTTTTGCAGTTTATTGGTCATTTTATTATAATATTAAGAATATTGTTATATGTACTATTGGTGTTAATAATCACGTGAACTAATGGTGTTCTAAACCAAAGATTCGTTTTGGGTGTTATATATGTAAAGGGGGAAGATAGACGAGGAACATGGTTATCAACTAGGGCAAAGAATTGAGCGCAATCTATTTGGTTATTAACTAATTTGTACAGAAAGTGAGTACTGTGAAACATCCCATAGTCTTGCAACTATTGAAACTTATGTACATTTGGTAATGTTTGGTAGCGAAAGATACTTGAAGGAACATCACTGTATCTTCTAGATTACAGTGTTACTGTTGTTATAGAAAGGATACCAAATAATTGATGCAGTTATGAATCCGAATAGTATTAGATATGCAATTATAGATGCAATGCCCAAAACTATAGCAAAATTATTGAGAACTGCAGGTTATTCTTTCTTGCAGAAATTTACGACTTGGCAGTCACAAAGTTTATTCTCCGACAATTTCATTTCTGTATACTACTCGCATTATAAACGTAAAATCGCTTTTTATTAAGAAAGTTTATGGCGTTACAATACTTTTTACGAGCAGTGTAGAAATTGCATTCTACATCTTCCGTCTCCGATGGGCATAAGAAATTCATTTGCTAAAGAGAGTGGGAGAGAAATATATTTGCGGCGAGGGGGCGAAACGGATGCGAAGTTCCGACTGGAAGGGGAGCAATGGTAGAGACATCTCGCGCAGGGATGAAAAATATCATCCAGAAATATCTGGATTTGAAATATTTAGCCGTAGGTATATGCGCCCGCTATACGTGGTACATGGAAGCGGAGTGGAATTTATTTCGAACTGGCGAATTTACCGATTCAAACATTAATCAATTTTTAATACGCGTAGTGGTTATTTTTATTTATGCATTTTCGGCGAGAAATTCTTCACTCTGGATGTATGCGATCTTTTAGGTTTCATTCCTGGATGTAACAAATCAATTGTTCGTTGACACTTCCAGGCATACTTGCTCAAAATTAATGTCGGGAGACTTCAACAGACATCATTAATTGGTATTAAAGTAAATAGAATCATTTTGAAATTTACCCATTATTATAATTGATCATCACTTTCTGAAAAACTAGCCAAAGCTAGCAGATAAAATTTTTAAGGTTAATAACAGAGATTAAAGGTACCAGATCTGGAAAGTATGAGCTAAGTACTAAGTATCACTGAACGAATACAAAAATTTACAAACGATCAACAGCTATAGGATTCCCACGGGCGTCTGCTATCCTAAACAAAAACACTACAAAAGCATGTGTTGCAAAAATATTCAGGCTTAGGCCCATCTAAACATTATTTCATTTTTTTAATTTACAATGATGAAATTCATTGTAGATAAATGGTTGCGATAGGTAACCTGCATATCACCAACGTTATTTAAAATATGTATATGTGAAGACGATACTGAGGGTCTGGAGAAAGAAATGTACGCCGATGTGTGTGCTTCTCGATGACCAGCATATATATAGTTTGGAGTTCGCTGACGATCAGGTTATATTAGCCGAGGAAGGAGATGAAATCGATTACATGTTCAGGGACTGCGAGAAGAATACGCGAGATGGGGTTTGGAGGTCAACATAGACGAGACAGAGCACATTGTAATCTTTTCACAAGGAAAACAGCTAGTGGTGAAAATTGAAGTGATAAAAACTACAATATCTAGGAGTTATATTAACTTCCGTTGGTAGAGATGAAATAGATATATAGAATAAAGTAATGAATGGGAAAATTATAATTAGACAACTACGCCCTATGTTGTAGAATAGCAATATTTCTAAAAAAAACAAAAACATGGATATTCCACTCTTTTGTTGAAAGCTGTGTTGTGTACAAAAGTAAAATGTGGGCGCTGAACAGGAAGATGAAAAACAAAATAATGTCGACGGAGGTGATGTACTGGAGACGCTGCTGTAAGAAGACATTATTAGATCATGAAAGAAATGAAAGAATAAGAGAAATAATGTAAGTTGACACGTCATTAATACATGAAATAGAACGGGAACAACTATTGTGGCATGGCCACATGAGCAGAATATACTAGTACAAACTACCACAAAAGGTTTGCAAATGGAGGCCTGCTAATAGAAAGTAAAAAGCAAGACCGAGAAGGAATTGGGAAAAATAATTACAGAAGCTATTCAGAAGAGAGTACTGAGGGAAGATGATTTGGGGATAGAGCTTCTTGAAGATTGGGATGCGCCATAAAAAAATATTTCAGATTAGCCTGAACATTGAACAAGAAGTCACACATTTTCAAGAATCATTTATCTGTCAACTTCGAGTGACATGGTAAAATCTAATCATTATTGATTAAGTGCTTTGTGTATGAAGTATGTCTATAAAGTAAGTTCCGGAAAACAATAAAGAGAAGCCCGAAATTTTGTTTGAAAAATAAATTACTACATCATTTAGTAAACACCTTAAACTATTTTTATAGCAGGTACCGCCATTGTTCAGGCATTTGTCATAGCGTTACACGATTTTCTGTATCGCCTCTTCATAGGAAAATGCCACGTTGTGACAACTCGCCTCTCCTCATTGTCAACATGAAACTGCTATTGCAGCCAGAATCAGGTGGCAATTGTTTGCAGTGTATAGACGAGTCATGAATGATAATAATACAAGACAGATCATGCCTTGTAGTCTTTGTGTATTATAGAAACTAGTGTTAACTGTTTCCCCTTCTGATATGGTATCAACTGGCAACATTTCTTGTCTGTACCATAGGAGTATGGATATGATATTTCGAAAGGTTCGCTTTAGTATATGCTCACCAGAAAGTACGCCTACACTCTATAAAATTCCGTTTTAACAAAAAAGCTTTAAAGGCAATCCCAGTCTCATTGATTCTCATGAGCTCATTGAGTATCCACCATCACCAAACAAGTGAAAAAAATCAAATGAACATGTCTGACAGTTTAGTTTGAGCCGTCCTCTAAAAGTTTTGAATTCTCTGTTGGGAGCTGTGAACTGGTAAATCTGTTTTTCCGCATTATTCTTTTCAAGTCCTTCATTAACGTCTCACTCATCTCTTTACCGTTGAATAACTTATTTTGTCCATAAATCTCGTAAGTTTGACTATAAATTTCAGCTAGCTTTACATTCCCTGCATATAACCAACAATAACAAATCTCTAACGCATGCGGAAGACTTGTTTGTCTTCTTGAATATTGTACATAAATGTTCTACGAGGCAAACATAATAGACTGTATCAAACTGCATCAGAATGGTATACACTTAGTCTCAGAGAGGTATGTAAAGTAATTGGTACACATGCATGAAGTTGCAAACTGCGGTGAAAATCGAAATCGTAGTTTACTTTCGGGGCATACTTCGTATACAACCAAATTAAATGTTTTTCATATCTATGCATACCTTAGAGTAGACATTCACAGATACAATTTTCTTGCGAATTGTTAGGTTAGAAGCTTTCCATTATAAACCACTGGCACTTTTCTTTTAATCTGAACTTCCGGAAATTGCAACCATTTACATTTTTCTCTTGTTTAAGTATTTGCATAGTACTATAATATCGACAATCCCGTATGAATCGACCACTACACAAACGAAACAATCCTAACTTCTCAGTAATAACCTAATACCAAAAAGGAAAACTGATTCCAGGCACTGCTCTCCTTCTCGATCCTACCTCTTGCCCAATCCCTGATCCTTTGTGATGTGTGCACAAAGCGCGGTACATAATTTCCGGATACTAATTAAGCCGTTCATACAATCCAATAAGCACAGGTTGCAGATGCTGTTAAGGAGACATAAGCCTCGGGTAAGCCATGGCCCCGAACTAAGCATCTGTTTCGGAATATATGGCCGACTCGCATTCGTGGCTTGCACCAACTCGATAAATATCGTTGATACACCCTCTCGGTCACGGTAAAGCTCGTTCTGCGTTCGGGCTGGCCGTGTATATCTGAAGGATTTTAACGTCGAGACCTACGCTGCTACGTATTTACGGTTAATACATAGTTAGAAGGGGATTCTAAATATTTTGAGGGCAAATTACGCGAGCTTGTTGCCATAAATGCAATACAAATATTTTCCATTATAGAGCTAGTATAAATTGTATCACCCACGCTTACGATCTCTTCTGTTAACTTGTATCGATGTGTATATATAGTTCGACCAAATGAATGAGATGAAAAGAAAGAAGAATGAAAAAGGAGGAAGCGGGGCGTGAAATAGAAAGAATGGTGAAAAGAGTAAGAGAAGGAAAGAGAGACAGAGGGGGGTAGAACAAAAGAGAAAGGTGGGATCTCGACGTTTTGCCTCCGTTGTAGGAGGCTTCTTCAGGAGAAATAGGGGAAACCAAAGTGGCACGGTAACTCGACGTGTAAACCACGCTAGAGTTGATTCCCTTTACGATTCAGAGTTTTGGAATTCCATTGTGGATGTTTACTATTGAGGTCTCCCGCCAGAATTGTAGGATGATCAGAATTAAATACTGTGTCGATATCCGCTTCTTCCATCTCGTTCTGTGGTGAGCTATACGCCGCATACAGTGCTATGATACCTCTTTTCGTATGTATATGTACAGCAGTAGTTTCCATTTTTGTCGTGTTTGTTCCAATCGAATGGTGTTTGATCTCTTTCTTCACCGGAATATGTAGTATGTTATGTAGTTCGGGATGTTAAATGTATGACTGGTTTTAAGGAAGGTTTCCGATAACAGGGCCACGTCTATTTCGTTATCGGTGATGTACGCACGTAATTCGTTCTTCTTAGTTCTGCCTTGTGCATTCCAGAACATGATTTTAATGTTCTGTTTATTCATTTTCTTCTTTCTTTTTCTTCCTACTTCCTTTTTTTCTCACTTTCTTGTCCTTCTTGTGTTTTAATTACTTTTTTACTTGTGCTTTTCTTTTGTTATTTCCTCTTTTTCTGATTTTACTTAGTTTTATGCAATTTTGTCAATTCTTCGGTTTGTTGTAAAAATGCCAGTCTTTGCTCGGTCGTAGCATTGGTACTGTTAAAGTTCAGTACCATACGCCCTAGTATTAAAGCCAGTTTTTCTTTTGATTCATCACTACGGTTTACAGGATCTTCTTTGGCAGGTCGTTTCTCAGTTTCACTTTTCATGCCGGTAGTTTCTCTTTTTTTAGTCCATGGATTTACCTTCGGCAGAGGGGCGTCAATGATTTTTTTGTTGACAGCAGCGGTGTTAGGGTTCGCCGGGCACTTTATGTACGTTCACCCTGACTGTTGGCACACTTTGGTGGAGTAGTCTTCGGTTTAGTGCATAAATGAGTGAAATGACCTTCACCGCACTTCATGAACTTATAATTAATATTGCAATTGCTTTGTGTGTGACCAAACATTTCACGTTTGTGACACTGAACTATTTTACTGCGCGTACGTAGCGGTTCCACTTTTATCGCGAGTCCACAACAGTTCGCGAAATTGTATTATATTTATGTATATTCTCGGCTCACTCCAATTAACACTAGTGGTGTCGGCTGGCCGTTTCTACGCTTCATCCGTGAAATTTTTTCAACCGGATAGTCCTGTTGCTGGAGGTCGTCTTTTATTTCCTCCTCGGTGATATCCTGAGTTATACCCCGGAGAACCACCTTCAATTTCTTTACGCTTTTCAATTGAAATGTGTAAAATTGGATTCCTTCTTCTTTGAGCATCTTGCTTAATTTCCTGTAATCGTCTTTGGTTGGCAGTTCAACTTGTATGCGTGTTTGGATTAGTTTACACATTGTGGCGGTTATGATCTTACGCTTCGTCATGTTGGAGGTCTTCGTCCATTTCGGTTTTTCTTTAGTTATTATCGGCGCGACCTTGTGTTTGAACCCTTCTTGTTTCTGCGGTCTGGCGGTTTTGTTCTTTCCCTCGTTTTTCTTTGACTGTTTCTCTTTAGTATTTTTCGATATTTCGTCGTCCGTTCCTTTTTTCATGTCCTCGACATCTGAATCGTCCGTTGCCAGTGCTTCGTAGTTATTACGGGTTGGTGTGGATTGCGATTTTTTCGGCTTGCTGTCTACGCTCCTCTTCTTGTGCCTTTTTGTCTCTTCCATGTACTCCTCAGTTTTTGGTTCACCCAGTTCGCTTTCTTCTCCGAATTTGCTTTGGTATATTTCCATGATCTTATGGAAGAGTTTCCGTAAAGTTGGTTCATCCAAGTTGTTGGCGAACGTCTCTTCCATATCAGTGCGGGAATTCCCTCCTGTGGTCAAATTGCGTTCATTTTTTTTCCTGATGTAAATCAGAACAAGGTCTTAAAAAACTGTTTGTTACCTTTACAAATCTTTGATTCCTGTATTCTGCTCTTCAGGCCACCGGCCGAGCGCGTCCTATATAAACCCGGTACTCAGCGATGCACGTCAGATTTTTGCCTCTAGCGCGGTAAACACGCCGAGTCACCGTAACCTACTGCCGAAGTGGTTTCGCGTCTAGCGTGGTTTACACGTTGAGTTACCGTGCCACTTTGGTTTCCCCTATTTCTCCTGAAGACGGAGGCAAAACGTCGAGATCCCACCATTCTCTTTTGTTCTCCTTCTTTTTCTTTTTTGTCCTCCCCCTTTCCCCTCCCCCATTCTGTCACTCTTTCCTTCTCTTACTCTTTTCACCATTCTTTCTATTTCACGCCCCGCTCCCCGTTTTTCATTCTTCTTCCTTTTTATCTCTTTTTCTTCTTATTTTTCTTTCTCCTCTTACTTTTATTTCTTTTCCTATATATATATATATCTTATCCTGACACGGTCCAATTCCGGAAATAGTTCGTTTATTATTAACTCTGGCCGTGGAAGCCTACTTATTTATTTTAATTGGCAGTTAATTAGTATATGAAACAAAGTTATAATAATCAAAAAACCGTAACATGTCTCAAATATTTATATAATTATACGAAAAATATCAAAGTAAAACAAAAAATTGCCGTGAATTCCTATTAAATTTAGTAAACCGACATAGTATTATGGCAAATTTCTGTCGTGTTTTTGTTAGCTGGTGGCTTTTTTAATATGCTTGCATTCTGTTTGTAAAAACAATGCTCCATTAATAAAATCCATTTAACCAGCAACATGACATTTAATTCACTGTTACCTTGCTATATCCCTTCGCAATACATCTTTTTCCACTAAATGTTTATGGGCATAACTTTCATTAAGATGTATTACTGTCCTTGAATTTTTATCATTATGGTTCATACAATATACAATTACCACGCCTTTCATGTAATTATATCCCGCCACTCCACCAAACATTTCCTGTTTCACTTACATTTCCTATAATTATAGCCCATATTAACAACAACCTTGCTTAGTATCTCTTTACAACTTTTAAATTCAGTCTTAGTTTTAGTGTGTGCATGGAAAACACTTAGGGGTAGTTTCACTGCAGTATGCATGGTACTTATGTTTTCTTGCATACCATCAATATATATCCACAGATCCGTATCTTATAAACACTTTTGTTGCAATTGACTTTCATCAGATAAATGTTAAATCTATTCTTCATTTAGATACAACGGAATTAAAACTTTCTATGCTCAAGCCCATTGTGATTGCATAATCTTACACTATTCATTCGTAATGTGAAGTAAACCCTTCATAAACACGTTTCAGATAATGTTCTTTAAACCATGAATACGTAATTATTCACCCTCGATCGTGACCGCAACGGTATTATCTTCGCTGCCTATTTTCGAAGCAACCGTAAGTTTTAGATTGTCAATCTGGAGCTTGCCGTTTATGTATACTAAAGCGAAAGACATCTAGTTTCCCTATTGTTGTTTATTCTAAGTTCTTGCGTCGTAACTGTGTCGCTTCCCTATTTACCGTGTCCTTGTTTGTCGTTTTGCGGAACATCTTGAAGACTGCACTCGAGCATATGCAAGTCGACGACAAAGAGAGTACAGATGCAAGACAATAGACGGATCGTTCATAAGTTGGAGGATGTAATACGATGCCCGCGAAAAGCGAATGAATAATGAATACGGAATGCAATTCGTCCTTGATTTCGATTTCATGTTCGAACTATTGATTTCATAAATAGAGATTGGTTGAGGTGTTCAGGATGATCAAGCTTACGTAATAATGTAAGTAAGTAGATATTTTGTGCGTTGAATATTTGGAAACTATTTTAACACTTTGAAGCATCTTCTTCTACTAATGGTTCCTATCCGTTTCGGATGTTTGTTACCATCCATTTTTACCTATTTTAACTTTGTTTGCTGCTGCTCGGAATAATTCAGTCGTATTCCTACCGAACTAGGTTCTGAGGTTTTCAACCAAGAAATTCGCGAAATCTGTTCTCATTTCTCATTGTGTGCTAATTATTGTAGTTTCCCAATTTTCACGGTATTAGTCCTTTCCTTTTCTTTTCCGATCCTTCTCATAACTTCCATGTTTGTTATGTTTTCCGTCCACGGCATTTTCAGTATCCTGCGTTATAACCACATCTCAAATGCTTCCACTTTCTTTGTTATAGTTTCAGTTAGCGTCCATGCTTCTACTCCGTAAAATAAAACGGAGAACACATAACAGCGCAGAGATCTTACCTCGGTGTTTAGTGTTAGGTCATGGCTTGTGAATGGATTTTTCATTTTATTATAAGTAGACCTCGCTCCTTCGATTCTGCTACGTATTTCTTGCCAGTCGTCCCATTGTTCCGAGACAAGTAAAACTACTCACTCGTTCTATCCGTTCTTGACTTGTTGTTAGACGACAGTTGTCAATTTTTTCTTTGCCAATGACCATTCATTTTGTCTTTTTGGTATTTATGTCCAGACCATACAATTGGCTGTGGTAGGTCATCCTATCCATAAGTTATTGTAATCCTTCCAAGCTGTTAGCGAAAATAACAGTATCGTCTGCATTGCGGACATTATTCAATCTCTCTCCATTCAGAAGAATTCCAGATTCTGTCTGTTTTAAACCTTCCTTAAATATGTACTCTGAGTATATATTAAACGGTAATGGAGAGGGAATGCAACCTTATCTTACACGTCGTCGTATATTTGTTTTTTTCTATCGAGTAATTTTCCGACGTCGAAGCATAGGTTTTGTATTTTTTCTATTTAACTTTAAAAGTAATTTTCCTTTTGCATTTGTCTAACATTGAAGTTCGAGGAGAGGGGTTCAACAAACCAAGACCGGAAAACATCTCAATTCGCTATATCCATATGAACCACTGCTATTGTGCGCGATTGTTTATTGACTTGTAAATGCATAGATCCAAGCTAGTGAATTGAAAATGTTGAAAGTTCGTTACAAGTCGATTCATATGCATCAGTAACGTAATAAATAATACGTATAGTACAGTGATCAGCCCGCAATCCTGATGGTCTTGACTACACAGTGATTTGTATTCATATTGGCTGGTGCTACAACTATGTCATGTTTGTATAGTTCTAGGAGCAAATATGTTAAAATTAAAATTACCTTATAATGGTCATCCGGATCTGGGACGACGAGCAAGGAAAGGGAGAACACAGGAATGCATCCATCAAGTATACCAAAAAAGAGAAGCGGGAGGGGGCTTTGCTGCTGTACGCAAGGAATTGATAGATGATGAAAGAAAGTTTTGAGGAAGTTAAAGTGAAGAATGTCTGGAAATTGATTTATTGTACTTGACTTGGTGAACAGCCATCATTTGTGTCCGAGTATTTTGGACTGTACAAACAACATAAGCCTGGATAATTGCGTACCAGTTCAATAGCCTGTCATCAAATCATCCGACCACTTATTATCCACATACAAAGTGGGCAAGCATCTAAAAATATCTGGCAAAGATCTTGTTGCTTCCTACAAAGTGGCATTGATCGCGACCCACAAAAAGGCGCATGATATGGAGAATTCCGGTTGCTGTTCACCGAACACACAACAAAATCCTTAAGAAGCAATGGAAGTGTGTAGTATCAAATTAGCAATGGTTGCATTCAGGGAAGCATGCGTTAGCGCCGCAAAACAGCGCTACATTGCAGCACCACAAAAAAGATCCATATATACCTGAACGGTCATTGACTAACTTAAAGCGAGAATAGATTCAAATTTGGGTTGGTCAAATGGGTTGACAGTTGTTTAACATTTTTTTTTTAATTTATTGCTGCAGTAACAATCTGGGCGCTTTAACAATGACGGAAGTAAATTGGTAAAAATAGATATGAGGGTGATAGATTGTTTAAGTTAATAGAAGATCGTATTAAGGCGAGTTTTCAGTAACGTTTACGCACTCGCATTATTTATGATTGTGACCTTCGTGAGTGAACATAGGCGATGCAGACGCAGGAATCTTTACACATAAAATCATGACAAAAAATATATATGTAACGTGCTGAAACACTTAGTGTTTTAAGAACATTCCACAAAATCACAAACTGGGTGGTACGTATTGAATATTAGAATCATTAGATATATTTCCACATTTGTTCCAGTGTTGTTCCAGTCAAATGAGTAAACCTTCCGCCCTACGTTGGTGTGAGTGAACATCATCCACAATATTGAACAGAATCCACAAACAATATCGAATCATTTTGTAATTTTTCAATTCCCTCCGCTAGTCCATAGGACTATGGACTCTCCGAATACCTTCTAAACCACACTTTACCCCTGTCTTGAAATATTTTCTGGCTTTCCTTGATAGCTTTGGCGTGTGTAGGATCGAATTGTAAAACTACCTTCGTTATATCATCAAAATGTCCGCAGTAGTAAAACGCAGGCTTTAGCTATATTCCCCCAGGTGTAGTAGCTGTGGTGGTTCAGGCACTGTGGGACACAGTTTGCGTAATCTTTTTCCACGTTTTCGGGACTTTAGAAATACTGCACTCGTATGAACTATTAAAGCACTTAAACGTGGATAAAATTTAAGGATCAATTGCGCCATTACGCTTGAAGCATAGACTTTACATGCTGCATGTAATAGATTGCCAGTCTCTTCTTTAAGAGATCGGCCTAAGGAAAGTATGTTAGCGGCACCGTCATTTACAAACGTTAAAAGTTGGGTTGTTGAAACTTGAATTTGTTCAATGCCAACACCACTTTTAAAATTTCATCGCTAGTACAGTTTACAACACTTTAGGAAGTAGGTAAGGTGGGATGATCATTACATTCATCACAGAATACTTTTGCCGATCGATTGCTTTGCCCACACGTAACCACAATTTTTATCTTTCAATTCTGCTTTAATTCTTCGTTCAACATAGTCACAAACAGATGGCATAAAGTTTACTAATGATGTCTGACTTGGTAATGGATAATCCGAATACTTGCTCCAGAAGGAGACAAATGCTTGTTGGTCTAGTAAAGTAAACGGTACATTACATAGAATAAAACAAACACCTATATCAAATATTAATTGTCCGCTGTATCGTTTGCAACGGATTGCAGAACAGTGCTTTATACTTTTTAGGTGGCGTTCAAATAGTTATCGCGCTTTACACACTTAATTTCTAGTTTATTCGAAATACGCCGTTTCCGAAACGTACCTAAATGCGACATCTTCTAAGTATGTGTGTACTGACAAGCATTCACAACCGCCAGTCGAATAATACTAAACAAGCGTGCGTTGATACGGGTACTCGATTCACTGTGCCTCGCGCTTCACCTCCTCACGTTGTTCTCCACAAAGCATTGAAACTTGCCCCTCTTTGGCGGGGCTAATTCTTCCTATTATACGAAAAACCATATTTTTTAGCATAGTTTCGATTTATTTCTTCATCTTAGAAAAGCGTCACAAAACTTATTTGTAATAGCGAGTCGTTGTTCACCCTTAAGTGATTAATTTAGTAGCACATTCGAAGAAGATAACAAAACGAATGAGAAGAGAATCCGTTGTCTACTTTATATTCCAAAATAATACGCTCAACTGGCTTGGGTATTTTTCTTATTATTTCATTTACGTAGGCGCACCGCGGCGGCGAACCTTACCGAATACGAAGACGAGAACATAATTCCGAATCACACGAGATTCGCCGCAATAAGCAAATCAAGGCTTATAAACGCGCCCTCGGATTTTCATTTGATTTGCCCCCGGTTGGTCGCGCGATGAAGATCGTCGCACGCGATGTCCCGCGGAAACTGACTGGAATTTCAAATTAAAAACGGTACGAAATCTTTTAATAAACGCGCCGTTTCGTGCGGCGCCATCGCAGCCAGCAAGTAACATCGACCCTTCCCGTTTTCATTTTGCAGATTCGCCCGTCTTTCTTCGTAAAAGGATTCATTCTCCTACGGGATTTGAAACATCGATTCTGGTCCCTAGACACTGGGAATTATGACGAAGATGGTGGCTCATTTCGCCGCGTCTTATTAACTGTATTCTTTTCTTTTGTTTTCGGATGCGATGATGGCGGGAATACAGTAGAATGACTTCTATAACTTGTAATCTGGCATTTTTAAACAATAAATGGAATAGTTTCAAGGAGAGAAATGCAGAAAAATAAATTATCCGTTCTTTTTTTGAATTCATAGAGGCTGATTCAAGAATACGCGAGCAGATGTCCATGCCCCACCACTCACCTACTTCTAATTGGTTGTTTGATTAATGCTTTTAACATTTAGTTAACTGACATTTGTAAATCATATCTACATAATATCAAGTGTTGTGCTGTAGCTAATTCTTGAATTGTGTGTCGTGATTGTTCAGCAAAATGGATTCTGTAGAAGAAGGAGCCGTAATAAGATACCTCCAGACAACTATTGGTGTGTCTGCACTTTCTTATGATATAGTTAAACTCTGGTATCAAGATTCTAAATGCGGAAGAACATTATGTGAAAACCAACATGCCAGTAGTCCTCTTATAACTGTAACAACAGTCAAAAATATTAAAAAGGTACACGATACTGCACTGCAAGACCGAAGAGTACGCATCAGGAAAACTGTGGAAGATAGCTTATATCATGTGGTGCACAACATATTGACTAAATAATTAGATATAAAAAAGATGAGTGCAAGATGGGTGTCTCGAATGTTGACCATTGAACAAAATAGAAATCGGGTGTTGATTTATAAGTGTCTTTTGGAAAAGTACCAAGCAAACAAAGAGAACTTTTTTAGTCTGTGTGTGACCATGGCTGAATCACGGGTGTACCACTGTGATTCCAAAACCAAAGCGCAAAGTAGAGAGTGGAAACATCGCGGTTAGTTAAGTTCGCGCCGTCTATTGAAAATGTTTTGCTGTTTGTGTTCTGGGATGCTCAAGTAATCATACTGACTAACTATTTGCAAAAGGGACAGAGGATTACAGGGGCCTACTATGCACAATTGATTTCTAAATTGCGAGGCGCTATTAAAAAGAAATCCCGAGGAAGTGTGCTGTTTCATCAGGATAATGCTCTTGGCCATGCATCTGCTATTGCTATGGCGGCTATATACCAAGCGGGCTGTGGATTAGTGTTTCCCAAATTAAAAGAAATCTTGCGTGGGGCGAAATCTTCCAGTAATTATGGAGTTATCCAAACTGTGAAAGGGGGTTTGCAAAACATTTATTTTCCGTAAAAATATTCCTACTTTAAACGCATGTTATTGATTTTCGTCCGTACATTTTAAAGGAAGATCTAGTAAAATTGCATGTAAAATCGATGGTAACTTTGTTACCAACGATTTGTCATGTAAAATTAACAGTGCTCGGGAAATTTATTATAATGTTTAATATGTATGTAATTTTCAGACGTAAATTTAATGAGTAACTAATTTTCAGGTGTAAGTTGAGCATGTAATTTACTCGCGTAAATTTAGTGAACATGTAATTTTCAGAAGGAACATTAAATAAACATGTAATCTTACTACTTAAATCTAAACCGACAAGTATAAATTCCTAAAAATAATAAAGACAAGAGGGAATTTCCAAGTCTATTCTCAGCTGCAGAAATAGTACTCATAAAGAAATCCGAACTGCATGTGTTGGGATATGGCTTGTAAATCTCGGTGGGCTCCTATAATTTACCTAAATCCAATCCAATAAAGCGACATCAGTGTTGTCTCCATTAAGTACTAATTGGGATCCATTTGAATGAAATTTTTGTGATGCTACAAAAAACAAGTTGAATTAAAATTAACAACGATATGTATATAACTGCAAAAAAGGAAAGATTAGGAATCTTTCAATATTCACACTGATGGTTAGTAAATAAATATATGTATGTATATAAGTTTTAATGCTGTACCAACATCTGATACTTAATTTACGAACATCTTATGGTTATCCAACAGTAGTATCTAGTAAATAAATGATATTCATGTTTTATTTATCATCACAAAATTATACTTACTATTTTGCCTAGACTCTGTACGACAGTGTCGATGCTGTATTTATAATAAAGGTAAGTACGCTTCAACTATGTTACAGTGTTTCAAAGGGGGCCGACCTGAAATGATAAAACGATTTATTTTCTTTATTAATATAGTGTAAAAGTAGTATCAATAATAATCCACGATTCGCAGTCAAACGTTAATATAGATCGATAAATAGACTTATATACTTTTATTTTCGTTTTCGGGAGATTTCTTTCTTGTTTATAAATTTACTATTCATAGCCTAGTATAATTTCGTTGTTTTCTCAAATCATTTATTAATGTCTGCTTCTTGCGTCCCACTCTCATAAAATATCGCTCCTAAGTATTAAGTTGGAACGTTTTTACTTATTCGATTTCCGTCCCTTGGATTTGAGTTGTCGCTGGCTCTTCTCCTATTGCCACTACTTTAATTTTATTTTTGTTGATTTTCATTCCACTTAATGTGGAGTTCCCTATTTCAAATTTTTCTGTAAATGTTTTTCACTTTTTGTCATAACCACTACGTCGTCTGCAAACACTCCTTTAGATACTTCGAATCGTTGTAAGTTAATATGTCCTAATATTTTTTTACATTCCTTTGTACATTTCTTGATTATTTCGTTTTCAGTCATCTGGTACCTCTTCTTCCTTCCATATCTTCCTAAATATTTCTAACATTATTTCTCTTCTACTCCTACCTACAGTTTTGATCATTTCTGTTGCTACTTTATCACCTTCTGGTGCCTTTCCATTTTTCAATTCATTTATTGCTTCTTCCAATTCTTCCATGATGATTTCTTTTTCTTTCCTCTCATCTGCTACTTGCTGTTCGTTCGTATTTTCTTCTTCCATTTTCTCATTCAATAATTCTTGAAAGTGTTACTTCCACCTGTCCAGTATTGCCCTACTTTCAGTTTGAATATCTCCGTCTTTGTTCTGGATATAATTCTGCGTATCTCGTGTTTTCTCCTGTTCTGTTGATTTCAAGAATCCATAAAATATTTTTTGATTTTCTTTACTATTGTGCTCCATCTTTTCTCCAAGTTCCCTCTAGGATTCATTTTTTGCTCTCTAGTACTAGTTGTTTTACTTTCTTCTTTCAATTTTGTATTTCTCGTAATTACTTGATGTTTGGTATAGTACGTAGGTAAATTTTCCATGCTTTTTTCTTCATCTTATGTATGTATGTATTCTTATTTCCTCTGTTCACCACGCTGTCTGCTTCTTTGTCCTTTCCTGCGTATTCCGAATGTTTCTTTTGCTGTTGTTAGTAATATGTTCTTAAACGTGTTCCTTAACTCTTCTATAGTTTTGGTCTCCTATGTTGTATTTGCATTTTCCTCTCTTTCGGTTACTTTTTCTCTATATTCTTGCACAACGTCAGGATTTCTTAATTTATAGGTTCGTATTACTTCTGGTAGTGGTGTCCTCTGTGTATTTGTACCAGCGTTCACTTTTCCATTTATCTTCTCTCTTACTGTAGATATGACCACAAAGTGATCACTTCCGATTTCTTGTCGTCTTCATACTTTTGCATCTAACACGCTTTTTCTACTCCTTTTCGCCGACAATATGTAATCGATAATCGATCTTTCGCCTTTGCTATTCCTTTCTCTAGTATATTTATGGATGTTTTTATGTTTGCAGGAAGTGTTGGTTATGATCATGTTGTTTAAAATCGAGAAGTCTAACATTCTTCCCGCAGTGTTATTGCTGGCGTTGTCTCCGTAAGCTCCTAGTATCCCGCCAAATAATTGATCTCTACTTCCAACCCTATTATTGTCTAGTCTCCATGCATAAATAAGTTTCCTTTCGCTTCTTCTGTTGCCTCTATAGGCTTTTCCCAGTATTTATCCTTGCTTTCTGTTTTGTCATCTTCATTTGGTCCGTATATAACTATAAATGTTTTCTTCTCTTTCTTCGTTTTTATTCGCACTGATGGTATTCTTTATGACCATGCTTTCCAACAGTTTATCCTCTCGGCCATTTTTTGGTGTATAATAAACCCTATTAATTCTGAGACATGCCTCGTATATTAGTTGGCATTGACAACAATGATCTTACAAATTACTTGTTTCGTTCGTTTACGAGAAATAACTCATTCTCTAGCATCCATCCGTACATCGACTTGCGGTTGTAATTTAAGCAGTTTATCTAAACTGCACTCGAACGAAATAAACACCAGAATGGCCCTTCAGTTTAGGTTCAAGAACGCCGGGACAAGATGAATAAGCGACATTGTTCGCTCCGCACCCTCCGGAGTAATATCCTTGCGGATGCGCTAAACGATAATTAGACACATTATTCCTAATGTGTATTTATAGCTGTGTCGGTGCGGTTTGTAAACTAATTGCATGGTCAGACCGCGCGTCTAAATAGATTAGTGATTAATTCAATTGTTACAGTCTGTCAGCACTTTAGCTCGCGTATCCCTCCGCAGAATGTCCATTGTGCGCGAGATACAAGACCGCGCCACATGTTTAGACTTGCGTCCGTTGTAGGCGACGGCATCGGCGCTGCCCCCTATTATCCTTGCATCTCTTCGACGGACGCGACCGTTAGTGGCCCCCTGAACTAACTTAATATTAACAAGATGTGCGCCGGACGTCGCCGGCGAATCCTGCCAGCGCCGGCGTACCGGAATACGCGAGAAATTTACGTTTTGCAGCCGCGGCGTAACGACGGCACACTGTAACCGGTTTTAATCTAGTCAGGACGGCGGGCATTGTTTATTAAAATATGCAACGACGTTGCCAAAATGCGTTGCGCGGGTCGATAATACCGGATATCTAACCTATCAGAAATTCATAGGTACAGGATTCCAGAATCAAAATTCGCGACTATTCTGCAAAACAGCTGCCAACTTCAAATTTTACTCATATCAGGTGTGTGTATGGCATGTGTATCTTGCATTTGATGCGACTCATGAATTGTGTAACCGCACCTTCTTTTTAGCCTGCAGTTAACTTAGACTCGTTTAGAATACTGGTAGCGCTATGCACCGATACCCCGGAGGTCGTGAGTTCAAATTCTTTTGAAACTGGTATTTTTTCAGTAACTTAACTGCGTTGGTTAATTGCGTGGTAATTGTAATTTTGTCATTTAAAATACTTATCATATCGCAGTATAGCACACCGATAGCTCACAACAAGAATAGTCTCGTCTCTGTACCAGGTGTATGATGTAGAATCACGTAATTTTCAAGGGAAACTAATTTCTTTTTATTCAAAAGATTGGCCATCGGCTTCTGCACATTTCACCCATCTTTCAGGTAATTTATGAATACAATGTCCGAAAAACTGTTGCTGCCTTTTGCAGCAAACCATTCGTTGAGCCATTTTCCAATTTCCTCGAAATTGCTAAAGTATTGTTCTGCGAGCGCAGGCCCCATTGATGCGGAGAGGTGATTATCAGATGGCGCCAGGTTTGGGATGTACTGCGGGTGCGGAATGATATTCTAGCGATTTAAATGTGTTTCACTGGTATTGCTATGTGAGACTTTGCCATATTTTCTGGCCCATTTCGGACGCCCATCGATTAATGTGTATTATTATTATTTTTTTTTTTTGGCGATAGCGTTGTGTTTTAACGTTTTCGCTAGGCTTCAAGAGTTCATAATACACAATACGGATCAGCTTCGGCTTCAGTAGCTGAAAGCTATAATTTTTTCGGCTTCGGGTTTTCAAAATAACTCCAGTTTTCGTAACTCGTCGCAATTCGATGCAAGAATCATTTCCTTTCCTAATTTTGAAGCAGCATTTTACAAGTTACTGCGATTTTTTATTTATTCAAATCGTGTGGGACTCATTTACTTAGTTTGTTGTTCTTCCCCATTTCTTATTAACGTCTGCCTATTATTTCTTGTGGCACATGTAATGCTTGTGCTACTCGCCGTTGCGTTTGAGTTGGGTCATCATCCAGTAACTGCTACAATTGCTCGCCTTCGCATTTTTGTGGTCTACCAAATCGCTCACTGTCTTCCACGTTGAAATCACAACTTTTAAATTGACGAAACTATGTCTCACATGTTCTAATCGATGAAGCGTGTTCACCATATATTTCTATCAGCAAACGATGACTTTCAACAGTCTTTTTTTTTGATTAGATAAGAAAAGTAATACGTGTCGCAAATATTTTTTTTCAAGCACAAAACTCGACACCATCACTGAACGATAAAGCAAAAACGCTAGTTTCTGGCGGTCTCAACTTATGTGTGTTTGTAGTTTAAATGTCTGACGAACAAAATAGCGTACGTGTCAAATTAATACGCTGCGTATTTTTCGTTGGCGCGATGTCTTAGTTAAACCGGAAAAAACTTATGCATACACTTGGTATTCATTTGGTCTATTATTACAGTCCATGGTATTCAATTAGAACCCGCCTCGCATTCATCTAAAACGATCCATATTTGGATATGTCTCAGATTTTTCACTGATTAGGTTAAAAATATCAAACTTTAAGCATCCTTTTTTTATTTCCTGATATACGGCTGCTGTGCAATGGCTTTACCAAACATTTTCTAAATATTAGTATCTCAAGCATTAAAACTCGTTACAAAAATTTTATAACCCATATCTATTTGACTTGAAAGAAATTAAATTGCATCATCCTTTTAACCCTATATCTACCGGCCGGGTTTAGTGGACGCAAAATGATTTTCAAGAGCTTACTGTAACGGCAACGTACTCGTATTCACAGACTTTTCAGCTGCAAGGTATAGCTTTGTAATTTTTTCAAAAAGAATTTTTTTGATAAACAGCTTTTGCAGTATAAGAATGTTTTGGTGTTTTGTCGAAGTGGTCTAATGATCCCCTATGGCTTTTACTTTATAAACGTATAAAGTTGCGGTTTCCGTCTTTTATGTAATTGCCCATGTTTAGTAAGATGGGGGGAATGTCATTACGCGGAATTAAAGACCTTGTGCTATATTCAATATCTACAGGCTTGAACAATGATCAATGTTTTCTGAGTCGGGCTAGTGACATGTTTTCTCGTGGTGTAGATAAAATTTGTATGTTCGTTTGGTTGTAGTGTTCACTTTACTATTTCAACATTGCGTTTCTGGAACATAACACTTAGTTGGCTGTTCCTGCATTTAGTTTAATATAAACAATTTCATAGCAGCAGCTAAAGGAGATAGTAGAAGGAGTGCGCGACATTAAGTATAATAGTGGGTACACATCCTCTAATGGTCTTCCTTACAACAATATATAATACTATAAAATAAAGAAACTACCTTAAAGCCAACAAAAATACAGTCTTTCAAGAAAAACTAAACTACAACATTCAAGATATATCGACTAAAATTGATGCCGTCCAAATGGTGCCGCAGGATCGTGAAATTGATATAGTATGCGTTGCTGAACAGTTCCCGGCCAGTGCCAAACTTGATCGAAATGCTATTGAGGAATATATAATCGGGAGCACATACTGCAGAGAAGTATTTATTCACGGGGGCAACAGTTTTTGCTACAGTTAGTAAGGTGGGGAAAAAGAATTTTCACATCTAACCAAAGCGCTTTCTAATACAGGAAAACTTTCACGTAGAACGAAAATTGATTAAGACTAATGTATCCGGATTAGAAAAGAAAGTCAGAAAACCTCCATTATTTCGGTACCGCACCAATAAAGCCTCAACCTTTCATCCAACAAATAGAAAACGATCTCCGATATTATCGACGACGATTGGCAGTTTGTAAAGTGTCAGAACGAGAAGAGAATGACGACCATCTAACGATTCCTTCCAAATTGAAACACACGTCAATTCATCCTCTCTTCGACCTAAAACCGCAAGATCAAATCTCCCATTCCCCTCTACGGGCACTGCTGCTGCTGCCGCTGTTGCACCCTTTTTCGACACTCCGGAATCTTTTCGTTTTTTCTCGTCCTCACTGGCTGTGCGGCGGTGGGCGACGCTTCCTCTCCCCCCGATGTCATTTATTAAGAGGACAGAACTGACGTACCTACACGACAAACTCCCTCTTCGCCCTATTCCTCTTTTTTCGTTTGCACCCAACATTGGAGTGTGTCCATTAATGGGAAGGACGGTCGTAGTCGCAATGGGAGGATGTCGCCCAGAGTATAGCGTTGGTCGGATAAAAGGATGGCGGAAAAATTATTATGTGATTTAATTTTTCACTTCGGATTTGCTGACAATGACTGATAGCCTGGCTTTTAGCGTTGTACTAGCCCGAGTAAATGGAGCTCCACTGAATGAAAACGTTCAGTGCTTTCATGCGGTTTGGATTAGTGGGTATTGTCGTGTCTAATATATCAATGTTTACAAGCCATTTTGTGACGAAATAAACTATTGACCTCTTGAGCAGGTTGTGCTTGATAAAATTCCTATTTCTATGAAATATTTTAACAAAATTTCAACTTCCATATAAATATTACATAAGGTCCAAGTAAATTTAGATGTTGATTTTACTTTTATACACTTCCATAAAGGGTTTCGAGCTATAAATAATAGTGAATTCGACTATTTAATCTTTAAACATCCGGGTTTAAATATCTTTTCCCAAATTTACGTTATTTTATATACACTACCGTCCGTATTAGTTAGGACACGCAAATGGATTCTAAAAACACCAAGAAAATATTCACTAATTTTTCCAAAACTTAAAATCTTTATTGCATTCAATTAATAACGATTAAAATTAAAGTGTATAAATGTAAAAAAAGGTAATTCTGACGAAAAATAAACAAAAACTTCTTAAACATTCCGTTCATCAAAGAAGCTCCTTTTTGCGCGAAGAGGAACTAATAGATATTGATTGATAATGATTATGAGGGTGTTTGTTGAAAACTTATTACTCTTCAAAAATAACAAATCAAACTTAAAATACGAGCAAATTTCTGTTTTTTTCGGCGGAGTGGGTTTCTTAATAGTTCAAAGAAAAATCTAGTGGTGGTTGAGAATGCGGCGCACAGATATATAAACATTAACAGTAGATTCACAGACAGACTGTAGTCGGTAACACGGTTGACAATGGGAGCCCACGTGCTCTCGAAACGCTGCGTTCCGCATAATTAATTAATTTGTGTGAGTGGAGTTTACTGCTATACCTGTGAATTGTACATCCACACAGTCCTTGCAATCGTCATTAACAGTAGATTGTTCTAATGAAGCAAATGTTCTATAGCACAAATGTTCCAAAATGGAGAACAAGTTTATACATACAGTTTGGTTATTACCTAGATTGCATTGCTTACAATTTTAGAGTTCCGAGCTTTAAATGAATAGGTCTGAATATCATCTCCGCAGTGATGGTAATTGTGAAAAAGCCAAAGACTTGGATAGAAAGGACGTATAACTAATATGGTCCGCATATGCCACCTTGCAGCACATCCCAACAATCTGTAATGCTTTATATATGTCAAAGCTAATGAATTGTGTCAAGCACCATAAACTAGTGACTATACTGAGCTGTACTGGAACCGATAGAATAGGTCTGGACATAATTTCACGACTACACTGGGGTCAGGCAGCATATATAACCATTGACGGAGAGCAGTCATACACAATAAATACTTCACGAGGAGTAAGACAAGGGTTGTGTACTGTCTCCTCTATTATTCAACGTCTACCCAGAGTACATATTTAGAAAGGTTCTCGAAGACGTCAATGAAGGAATATGTGTAAATGGGAAAAGATCAAACAACATCCGGTACGCTGACGATATATATTATAGCAGATTGTCTGAAAGGACTACAACGACTGACAACTAGGATGAAAGGTGTTAGTAGAGAGTATGGTCCCCATAAACATGTCAGTAAAGGCAAATATATGGTTGTAAGTAAGATAATAAAGTTCCATACGAACCCCTTATGCTAAATCAAGAAAAAGTTCAGAGACGCAATGAATAAACATATCTGGGAACTATACTCAACGACCAATGAGACCATTCACAAGAGATTCGTTGGAGGATAGAAAAAGCGAGAGATGTGTTTTCACAAAATGGCGTTGGTTTTTAGAAGCCGATTTCTTACGCTATCTTCAAAAAATGAGTTGCTATGTTTTTTCTGCCTTGCTATACAGAGAAGAATCACACACCTTGACCTAGGCAACTACCAAAAACTTAGCAGCATTTGCAACATAGCTTTATCGTAGAATCTTAAGAATTTTATGGACAGGAGAGGTATCTAATGAAGAAGTCTGCCGTAGAATGGAGGAAGACACCGAATTAATAACTACGATAAAAGCTTACAAACTTGAGTATTTCGGTCATATAATGATAATGAAGGAAGATTTGGCTTACTACAGAGCATATTGCAAGGTAATATTCCTGGTAAACTTGGTCCAGGCCGACAGAGAAACTCAGGATTCAGGTCGTGATAGCTAGAATGATCACTAACATCCTCATTGTATAGGCACCATAAGAAGAAGATATCGTTACAAATTTTTCTATATTCATACCATTGGTATGTGTAATTACTTATAACGGACATAAATTAATCAAAAAATTTTCTGAATCATAATTTATCCACTTATGTGATATAACTTTATCTACATCAAAATTTCGCTTCGGGGATATCACAGGCTGGTATCCTATTTCGGAGATCCAATACTAACCGACAAAAATAAAGTATGTTTTCTTTTCGTTTTGCCAAGTCTAATTTCCTTGGAGCACGTGTACTGGATTCAACTTCCCCGAGATAGATGTGCTTTGAAACAACTTCCCTATGCGTACAAGAAAAAACAACGGCATGAAATCTGTCATAACTGCCACCGGAACCTATCCACCAATTTTACTTTTAATATTCTGGTTACCTGTGTTCCTACCTTTGGCGAAAACGGTGTAGAAAAATTGATAAGCAGCACGCGAAGTATGCCGTCGTTCTAGACGTGTACGAATATAGAAAAGGGGACGGACTATCCACGAGCAAGCACTTTAATGAGAATTCCATCGTCATACACAATGAAAATTTAATAGCTGAGCAGCATACATGCCTTGCTTTTTCTCTTCTTTCCCCCAACCAAAGCCCCAACACTCGGTCTTTCTCCTGCTAGAATTCCCTCGCTCTTCCTTCCCGTTCGCTCTTCTTAAGTAAAATTGCCGTACAGCGTCGACTCTCACGTATAAAACGTGTACGTACCGCCGGAAAAAAGAAGAAAAGTTCCACGCCGAGGAGTTAACCGGAAAACTCGAACGCGCGTCCAAGGAAGAGAGAAAAAATTAGGAGCACAGTTGAATGTAATTATTATCGATGTAGTGTGGAAGAGAACACGAAGAGGCCGGCAACAAGGAAACTGTTCAATACATTCGACCTTACCATCGCCTCGCACAGTCTCAGTGGATTAAATTGCACGAACTACTCAAATTGTCCTACATTTGTTCGAACTACAACGTTACGAACCAGTAGAGGGCGCAAAGATGTGTGGATTTCGGAGGTAGAGTAGACGCAGAGGCGGTCATTCGGGGGGATTATTTTGAAATAACATGCACGCATAAGTAAAATTCAATTTATACAGCATTAATATTAGAACAATACAAGAAATTAATAGCTTAAATGATAGTCGGTATAATGCAAGCAAAGTATACGAAGAGGAAGAAATCACAGAAGTTTAACTGTAAGAATCAGGATTAAAAAACGGGACAGCTCCAGGAGACGATAAATTAACAACCGAAATGTTCAAAAATATGGGATACTACGCAAGACAACTACTGTTGAATATTTATAATAACGTATGGGAGGAAGGGAGAATCACAAAAGATTGGGGTCTGAGCCTAATAGTACTAATATACAAAATGGGTGACAATAAAGACAACTACCAAAGAATTATTCTACTAAATACAGTAGTGAAGATTTACGAACCATTGCTAGAAAGGAAGTTGAGAGAAATACTAGAACTGACACTACTACAAGTCCAAACTGGATTTACAAAAAAATGAGTGCACTTGGCATTTTTGGACACAGAGAAAGCATTTGACAGGATACTCAGAAATAAAGTATGGGAATGTTTACACAAGAGAGGAGCAAATTGCAAATTGGTAACAGCTGTCAGAAGTTTATATGAAGAAGCAGCAACTGTGTAATTAGCAAAAGCATGAAATCTGAGGTATTCTATACAAACGAAGGTGTTAGACAAGGAGCTGGACTTAACCATCTACTATTTATAATATTTATGGATGAAATTATCAGAGAAACAAGGAGAACAAGATCCCTTTATGTTGGATATTACAACTTAGAAAAGGTAGAAATTACAGAATGTGTATTTGCAGGTGATGTGACATTGTTAGCCGGAAATCAAAAAACTCTGCAGCACAACATAAACGTTTGGAACAAAACACTCATTGATTGCGGAATGAAAATTAATATAAACAAAACAAAAGTAATGGTTATCTAAACAGCGGGAAAAGAAATACACATACAACTTGGAGAAACAGAAATACAACATGTTAGAGTTTCCCAGTACTTAGGAATTACAATACTCGAGAAAGGGAGACAAGAAGAATAACTTAATAACAGAATACTGAAAGCCAACAAAATAGACTATGCTATGAACTTAAGATTTATAAACAGAAAAGAAGTAACAAAACAAACAAAAATGACGGTCTACAGAACAGCAATTCCCACATTTGAATGTGAAACCTAGGTGCTCAATAGACAAGAAGAAAGTAAGATCAAGCCCTAGATATGAAATATTTAAGAAGAGTAAAAATGTAACCAGGAGAGACAGGATAAGAAACGAACAAATCGGAAAGGAGCTATAAACAGGATCACCAGAAAAATACGTCGAACAAAGACAATTAGCCTGGTGGAGACACCTACAAAGGGTGAACAATACAATTCCGGTTAAGCAGGTCCACTTTCTCACCATACCATCTCTTTACATTTTCAGCATAAACCTCTACAAGTTAACGATGAATTTCGGCTGGCTTAATATTCCTTGTGTTCCAAAGCCGTATTACAGAACGCACTTTAAAGTCGGGGGGCTCAGAAATTGTCTTAAACATGTTGAACGGGCACTAAGAAATATAAACCCAACACAATCCGGTTATATTAGCGTCAGCTGAAGGACTCTGAACCATAAAGGTATGTGTCCATGTGCGGAACTGCGACAACAGCACTGCCGAACGAAATGGTATTTAGTTTCCAGATAAGCCTGGTAATACATCATTGAATGACATATGTATGACCTCTTTTTAATGTTTTTTGACTTGCGTTCTAGTTGTAAGAATCTTCTCGAAGTTGTTTCCAAATTTGTTTTATTTCATTCAGATTCCTTGTTTATTACAACAAGAATTCAGGCTGTCCTTACATTTTACTTGGTAATTTTTTTTCAATTATATGCAAAAGAAGTACCCTTAATCTTTTATTTATTACATTGTGATTTCCAATTTAACTCCTCTACGGGCCAAGTAAGCAGACAACTTCCTTAGTAGGTGCTTTATTAGTTGGAACACATTATCTTTCATTGCACTTTACTAATAACTTTGTACTAACTTTACTGTACAAAAGTGGTAGCGTAAGAAACTCAAACGCCGCCACTGTTGAATCGGTCTCTTTATGGGAAAAGGATGCCGGGAAAAGGATGCCGGCAAAAGGGAAGAATTGTTGGGAAACGTAGTAGGCCAGTTACCCACGTAGGCAGCGAAGCTAATGTATTTGCTGCCTAGAGCCGCGAACCGTGAAAATTCTCTTCCGAAACATTTGCTTTAAGCCGATTACACGTTACTTGAAACAGAAACACTAACTCCCCGCGCCGTGCTAATCCTTAGATTCGAATTTTATACAATTATATTGAGTCCGTCCTGCATTTCATGCGTTAGAAGATTCGGCTTTTGCCAACCAGTAATAGTTAAGGTATATTGATTAAAATGTGTATGGGATCGCGGCGACCGCTTATTAGATGTATCTCTAAATGTAATGAAACTATCGTTTTGAAGTTTTCGCGGAAGTTATGAATAAGGATGTATACTAAAAATATATTTAATTTAATGGCGCATTCGATTATACCGGAAATCTTATTTCAGACAGGACAGTCCATCATGCATTTTTTAAGTAGCTGTTTTAAAATGACGCTCAAAGCTGTATCATACCTCAAGTCTGAAGTATAGAAAACCCTAAGAAATTCACATTCTTCTGAGAATCTTGATAGAAGCTTGCTTTAAATAATTATATTATGTACTGGATGTTACAGCCTAAATCAATTATGGAATGTTTATTGACAACATAAGAGCTTATTTGCTACGGTAAATATATTTCAATAATTTTGTACTACATAACTTCACAAAAACTACAAAATGTTTTCCCTTATTCTTATTCTGTACACATTGCCTCTTTCATAAAAGGGGTTAAGTGAATTGAGAAATGTAACTAAAAATGTTCTTGTAAGTTAATCTAAAGGCGAAATAAAGATGACCATCTACTACTAAGGGGGACACGTGTCTATATTACTAAAAAAACACTAAGTTGAAGCAGATAGTATAAAAGTAAAGAATTATCATCTCCTGTAGTTCCCAATAATGCGAAATCTTACTTGATGAATGATAGCCTATCATAGCGAATGCCTAAGGTAAATCGCGGTATTATTGGTTTCCCTATATTTGTGTTTCGAAAATCCAATCCAAGCACGGGCGTACTATTTTTTTTCAAATAACAACCCTTATTTTGCGCTATTCTACTTGAAAGAGTAGAAACAAGACATATTTGTATACCCAAATCTTTTCAATACCTAATTATCTTAACGGAATCGTGAAATCTACAAAGTACTTGCGACAGATGACCGAAATTAATGAAGTAGGCCTTGCTTTGCCGAAAAGAACGAAAATTGAACACTAAAATAATGACTTTTCGTTTTTTATCCACGTATGTCAGAGTATACTAATTAAGCCAGAATGTCAAATCACAGTTGGCAGAATCTTCAGAGTCTGTAGGAAAAGAGTATATCCATTTGACAAAAAATGACCCACAAGAAATTCAATAATTTGAGAAATTGAAAATTGTAATAATCTAAATCTAATTACCAACGTTTCTAGATTTCCGAAGAAAATCAGTCTTGGCAAGATTTGAACCCACGACCTCTCTCTTATCGGAGGAGATATGAGACATTACGATCTCTAGGCCATACAAGTGATTTGAATTCACATTCAATACAATGGTCTAGTTGGTCGGGACTTTCCGCCGGTAAAGGAAAGGTAGTGGGTTCAAATCCTATCTATCTATATAACTGATATCTTTTTAGAATTTTAAAAACGTAATAAGCAAGAAAACCGTAATTCTATCAATACTAACACCAACGAGTCACAAATCCTCTAGCATACTTTATAGCATATACCATGGAAATCCTCATTTTCTAGTACGTTTTAAAACATTTTTAAATTGCCTGGCATGAGATTCTTCAATCGCGAAGGCAATTTGGGGAACAACTTACTTAATTAATCTACGTTTAGACACAGGTAGTTACTTCAATTGAAAGTGTTATAAGAATTCACTAATATTCTGTCAGTTAACATGTTATTCTATATGTTTTCTAACAGTTAAAATGTCTGATTATTTAAATACAGACAGTTCATAGGGTTTAAACATACTTTTCCCGTAATAATAATAATGATAATAATTCCTATTTCTCAAGAGATTTACAAAAAAGAAGTTTGATAAGAAAAATATAATACGGTGAAAATCAAGTTGTAACAGTAATGTAAATTGAAAGCACAGAAAGTGAGATCCTTACCACTAAAATGTTCCAAAATACAAAGAAAAAATTTAAAGTGGAATGGCAAATTTATAATGTAGTAACGTATAATAGGGCTATACATTCAAAATTGAACTGTAAGAACCCTGAAATTGATCTGTATACATATATGTTGGAATGCCCATTATATCTATACAGATCAATTTCAGGGTTCTTACAGTTCAATTTTGAATGTATAGCCCTATTATACGTTACTGCATTATAAATTTGCCATTCCACTTTAAATTTTAGTACGTGGTGGAGGAACCTAAAAGGTATCAACAGACCTGTGATTATATTGGAGTACGATAAAACACTTTTGCCAAAACCAAAGTAGCATGTCAATAACATGGTTAATTAACTTGATAAGAAATTTTCTCTGCGGAGAGATGCAAAACTGTGCCTATAAAGGAAACTGCTATAATCCGTACCACGAGCAGGATCGAGATTTCTACGAGAGGTATCTAAGAAATCAGTTTTGGACTTTTAAGCTGTAACTGATGGAGATGGTAGTAAAGTCAAACCAGTATCTTAGCATGAAAAGTATGTCATAGATGTTTTAGAACACTTTATACTACATCCACAAGCGGTTTTTGGAATTTTATATTCGTCAATACAAATAATATTAACAAATCAGAAAATATTTGATTTCAAATTCGCTTCAGCGCATTTAAAATCAAATTCCCACTTAACTTAGATAGACGACAAGACTTTTGCGAAAGGATTCTCCTTAAAAAGCAGAGAGATCCATCCTTTCCAAAGTGATTTATACCAATCATTTTCATGGGAAGGTGTGTATAATACAAAAGATATACACAATTGAGCAACCGTGCCTTACTCGGCCGAAGAACACAAAAATTTATCAAGCTTATGACCGAAGTCTGGATAGTGCGAAACATTTAAGACATTCTTATACTAGAATTTATAATGTCCTCTCTTTGGTTTGGTTTCACGTACCCTTAAAATAACTATCTAAAAGATCCATTATATAGGAGTTGTTCTATTTGTAGTAGAAGTATAAAAAAATATTCGTTGAAATTAAAAATATCGTTCGCCAAAATGTCTAAACAATAGTTGTACTACTTTTAGAGATACGCCTAACATTCGATCATTGTCAATAACCCATATACATATATACAATCGAAAAGTAGAGAGTAGAATAACTATGGGGATTCTAGCACAAAATCCCATGTATATTATGGAGGTCCAAAATTACATTTTATCCCCATCACTCTTACCTCGGAATGTGACTTTGTGACGTCACAAGGTTCACTGCACGCCAGCGTCGGCAGCGCGGCATTGTAAGAAACGCAACCGCAGTGGGTAACAGGTATGGAACTTGTATTAACAGGTGTGGAACAGGTATCACCAGGCATAGAACTAGCATCAACAGGTATGGAACTGGTATTAACAAGTATAGGACTTGTATTAACAGTTTCATACCTGTTAATACAAGTTCTATCCCTGTTGATGTCTATTCCATACCTGTTAATATCTGTTTCCCACCTACCCCTTACCTGTCGAATCCGTCGACATGCAGACGACGACTGCAGCCGCGCTTCTTGCAATGCTCCACCGACTCTGGCGTACGGTGAACCTTGTGACGTGATGAAGTCACGTGACGTTCTGAGGTAGGAGTGGCAGGGACAAAATTTAATTTTGGACCTCCATAAGAAAATACATGGCATTTTGTGCCAGAATCTCCATAGCTATTCTACTTTTGGATAAAAAATAAAATAAAGTGAATTAATATTTTATAGGATATCACTTTGCTTGTATTACCGCAGCACACCTTTTAGGCATAGACTTCATTAGTGCTTGACAATGTGCTGGAGAAATATTTTTCCATATTTTTTTGCACCAGAGTAGAAAGTTCGTTCAAATTAGAAACCTTCTTATGCCGCAAAACCAAGTTAAGTGCTGTATCAGGTTTAAGTCGGGGCTAGTCGATGGCCATTCAATAACATCGGTTGCATTTTCGCAAACCGCCTTTTTACCAACTTGGAAGTATGCTTAGGGTCATTATCTTGAACATACTTCCAAATTATCGGTAAATCTTATGCATAAGTAAGCACGATGTCCTCCTTGATATTTTTGTAAACATGCTGGTCCATTATACCGTCAATGAGATGAAGAGGACCAAAACCTTTCTACGGCATGCACCCTCAAACCTTCACGTTGCCACCAATTCCTTTTACAACGGGCGTGCAATATTTGGGATCAAATTGTTAATTTTTCAATCTCCGCACATATCGTCGACCATCCGATCCTATTCTATTAAATTTACTTTCATCACACAAAAGTACAAATTTCCATTGCCGTTTGCCCAAAGTAAATGCTCTTATACAAACTTTATTCGGTGTAATCGATTGCACTTGGAAGCTAACGACTTTAGCCTTTCTATTTGTCCATGCAAACCGGCCTCAACTAAACGTCTTCGAAATGTTCGTGGAGTTATATTAATTGACCTGGTTGCAAGCTTTTTATTAATATCGACAGCTGTCATTAATGGATTAGATTTTGCCCAGTTTACTATTCTTATATCCACCCGCTCAGACGTTTTCCTGTCCGCAAAGAAACAGTTTCACTTGTACCATGTCGTTCAAAATACAAAATTGGGTTACGGGATTAAAGTTTTGGAAGCATTCAACTCGTTTGCAATGCCATGAATACTTCGATTCTGCTGATGCAAATTAATTATCATTTTGCGCTGAACAGAGGAGCAATATTTGCCTTTTTCCACATTTAATTGCACAAGTACAATAAATATAAGTAGATTCGTATTATTGGTGTTTACTTGTAATAATAGTATGAATTTATGGAGAAAACAAATGTTATTTCAGACATATGGAGCCAACTCCCAAGTGTATAAATGCACTATATACCATTCCCGTATATCATATAATTACTTGTGTTTTTCAAATATTCTTAATAAAGTTAATAAAAGTTTAGCGTTCTTGTTATTGTCTCTATTATCGTATCCGCGACTGTATATGAACGTATGGATACAGGACGTTGAATTAGAGAAGGTAGAGCGGGCGAAAGGATCCACCGAAATACATCAATTTGTGCTGAATAATTTATATGTTAATACGTTTTTGCTGTGCGACGCTTTCGTATGACAGACTCTCGCAATTTTCGGGGGCTTATCCGTTGGGACCTGAATTCGTTAATACTTTCCTAATTGCGATATTGTACATAATTTACTTCGTGATTTAGGAGTTGGAAAACGTTTCAGATATAATAAATGATCGTTTACACGTAAATTTAGACGAAGCGGTACGTGGTTAGGAAAATAATTATTACAATTCCGTTAAATGGTGCGTTTTTTATGGTTGATAAAGGATTTTGCAGGTCTTTGGGTTTTCGAATAAGGTGCAGGATCGCTAAAAAGTTTTTATTTTAATTTAAAAATTTGGTATTCACGGTATATTAACCAAAATCATGTTCAGTAGCTTATTAATTACTCTTATTACAGGGCTATTTCGGTAAACAAAGCAAAAAATTATCTTACACTATACGATGTGTTGCAGGAAGTCTATGAATGTCTGTATTTGTTGCTGAGCGTCACGCAATTGTCAGATTATATCCGTCTATCCTGGAACTAAAATTAGAAAATATAAGACTAAATAACCAGTAGAGTACATACTGCTTTTTATATTCGACTTAAAATTTATGAATCTCTTTTCTAGTGAAATATACATTGTGTCCAAAATTAGGTATTCACCATTGCTAACTTCTTTATTATTGAAGCTATGAGCTTGGTTAGATTACCAATTTGGTGATATTGTTTGTTTTGGCTAAGATGGTGAAAACCAAATATACAAAAACAATTGAGTCTCATTTACGACATATTACCAAAAACACATTCTTTCAAATTGATCATTCTGTATATTTTTACATATTTTGAGCGAAAATGATGCTTTAAACAAACAACTATAATGCGTTACTACTGTAAACCTTAAAATAATCAAATAGAAAGCATTTCCATTTTCTGATAATAATGTGCGTATAGACAATGACGGAATATTGTGGAATAAATGCTTACATCTAAATAAATAGTCTCTCGTGATTAAAAAATTAATGTTTGTTCATAAGTATAAAATAACATTAACAAGAAGCTAATGCGATTAATAAGATATAGGTCCTGCATTGAAGAATTTGCGCAATCAGAATGAAAATAATCATCAAAAGCATACACAAGGCGTTAAGGGTCTAATCTGAAATTGGGTTGCAAGATGTCTCGTACTTAAGTTGGGATGCTGTCTGTCACCTACAATACTTGCTGCAAGTTCTACATCTAAAACGCATTATTTTTCAAAATCAATCGCACCACTTGAAAACATTGTTTTTCCCACAATTGCAAATACATTTTAAATTCTTCAAGCCAGAAAGGGACGTCTTGTCGATATTCATTGAGCGAATTAGTTACGTTACCATTACAATATTCATGGTTTACTTCTATTTATTAAAAAAAGATATATTCAATAAATTAAGTTTAAACTACTAATAGAGTGTGAAACTGCATTTTAAAATGTTAACTGATACTACTGTTTTAAGACTACAATGAAAAAAAAGTTAAGGCATTTTTCTGAAACCGTTAAGAATCGGATTTTATTATTTTAATCTCCTGAATATACCCTTGAAGTACATCGTCCGGTATTTTCAAACATCCTGTATATTGCCGTGATATTGACACTTTTCTATTTTTTTGATAGACACCTTTACGCTTATGCGTGTCTACAATCTTTGACGGATTCAGGCATTAATTTTCTATTGTAATATGTCCACAAAAGAATTTTTCTAATACTAATGTGCACTGTTATTTAAATATTTCGATAGTATTCGATATAAAATACTTTTGCACTAGTTAAGATTTTAGTATTTTAGGTAGGTAAATAATAGTTAAAATTTCAAACAAATTAAAATAACAGCCTCCTCTATTAAGCACAAGATGAGGGATTCGATTATATAAGTGAAAACCTTCAAGTAAACTGGAAAAGCTTGGATTCTTCAAATAGGTAAAAGATAAATTCTAAAGAAGTGAACAAATATAATAACATTCGCAAATAAGAAAAGCCAAAACCAAATTTACGTTGCAATTGATCCAAAGTATTTGCCCTTTGAGCAGGTATAGAGTAGGCCCGAGGATGTGTAAATCTGTTACACGAAACTGGCCGCTTCACTATTAATTAGAGATAGTTATTCAGTAGAAGAAGCTATGGTCCTTCTAATTTCTGCAAATTCTACTAAGGAACAGAGTAGAAGTAGAGCTAACTAGCACGGACATGATTTATATCCGCTATACTATGGAGTTCTAGAAAGAGACCTTTTTATCCACCGATAAATTTCAATCTCAAGAAGAAAGTGTAAAGTGCCCCTGAAAAGATTATTGAATAAAACTTGTGGAAGCATTTTAAAGTGTATTTCGCTTGAGGCACGAGATGGTTCATTAATTTTATCATGTAAGTGAGGTTTGACGGCAATTCGGTGTACACCGCGTACAAACAGCAAGGTCAAGATGCAGGATGTGTAGAGTATTTTTATCACATCCTTGGTTCAGCTCCAATTGATCGGTGAAACAACCACAGACATTGTATGGAAAACCCCACGACCTACCTTCAAGAGATACTGTCGCCCAATAAGACTTCATGTGTGCATGAAACTGCGGATATTTCACCACAGGAAGAAGCGGCTGTAAAAAATGGAGTTGAAAATTTAATTCTATATGACTCTCCGGTAGAGCAAATCAATTCTGCTTTACAATGGTGTACGGGAAAGTCTGCAGTGAGCTGACAAACACTTCAAGCATGACTTCTTATGTTTGAGCAGCAAAAATTTAAAAAATGATTGATATAGTACCTCTACTGCAACTGCCAATTAGTACGAACGGCGAATGTGGAAGATGGGCGAGACATGGAAGAGAAAAATTCAGTCAGAATTTCGAGAAAAAATGGGTGTTGTTTTAGATATTTCGAAAACCTGATATGGGAATGCAAGTGATGGAAATACTGGGGTTGACGAAGAATTGGTTAAACGTTTTGGTGTAATTTCGCGTACATTAACAGTAATTATGATATTCCTATTAATAATCTCCAGTTGTATTGTTTAAAAACTGCCGAGAAATACGTTTCATTATACAACTGATACTACATGCCACTCTCCGTCCACAGACTACTTATCTTTGGTCCAATTATTGTAACAGAAGCAATTCTTCCTATTGGTGAATTGTCGGAAGATGCAGAAGAATCGAAAAATAAAGATATTAAGCTCTATCGTCAACATCACACCAGAAAACTAGTGCGAACAACATAAAGGAAAACCTGTTTGATAGATTCATCCTTAGTTGCAATCCATTGTTAACTTCATCAATTCAGTAATGCTTTCAAAAAAGTTATCAGGATCACTAAATCGCAAATGAAAAGCACTTCAAGAACAAGAATGCGAGAAGCAGTAGCGTAACATATAAAAGTTCTTAAAATCATACGGAGATGCTTCCACTTCAAGAAACTTTAACAAATGTGAAGAAGCCGAAGAACAACAATCATTACAATTTGCGAATGTAAGTAAAACTGAAGATATTTCAACAAGTCAAGAAGTATTGAATACAGTTAAAGAAAGTAAGACCTTTACAACAGAATACGGTGGAGATTCTAATATACCTGTAGCACAAGATAGCACCACATATCACTACGTACATCTCCTCTTTTAAGCAAACTTGGAAAATATTTTATTATGTGTTAATATAATATATGTATGTGTGTATATTAAGAATTAAAATTACTTAAGCAAGATTTTAGTTTTTATTTTGTTATGAGTGCAGCTTTAGCAAATGGAGGGATGCTATGCGAAACATTTGCAAGGGGGCGCCAAAGGTCCTAGCGCCGCTACTGCCTGAGCTGAATAAGAATTTGTTTTAATTCGAGCTATATTGCGATACTGTTTCATAGACATCCATGTCTTTAAAAATGTTTCGAATTACTCAGAATAGGAGTTACATACAATTAACTTGATTAAGAAGATGATGCGATAACTAACATCTAACACAGCCTAATCCTCAATAAAATGAAATGTAGCCGAAAACGTCCGATATACCTTCACTTACATTAATTGCCACTGAGTGTCAATTAGGTGGTATATTTGCTTGAGAGAACTAATCTGTATATTACTGTATAGCATAACGAACGATGTATTAATAATAGATTGCCCCAACTAAACAAAACGAGTGTCAGGCAACGAATACCACCGCTAATTACTGTTACTTTATATATGTGCATGCAATACCTATGAATTCGCTATAAATTGTTTATAGTGTGGGATTAATAATGCGCGCAATTCCTACAAACTAGGAGCGCAAAGCGAAATAATTTATACGCGTACAGGCGAGAGACGGAAAACCGGCAATAATTTACGACGAAAAGACACCCCAGATCGCAAAATAGCGTACTGAATACTTGATTTATCGTCGATTCGAATGTGACAAATAAATTATTACCCATACTTTTCAGAGGCGAAAGCGCGTGCACGCCGTACGAACGAACGTCCTCTGGAGAGAGCTTGGATGCCGCGCACACATCCATACATAACGCACGCCGCCAAAATAGGTCTTGGTATATTCGATTTTTTATCTTCGAAAGATCAAAGACGACCATCGACTTTTCGTGACCCATATAGCTCGACGCGATATGGAATTGCGAGAAGGCGATGAAGTGTATAGGAAGTACATTTTATTTATGAGAATTTGCTTCTAAAATCTAGCGGCGAGAGTGCAGAGCTACGTTACCTTTAGTTAGCGCTGGGAAACATTAAATCACGGCTATTGTCAGTAATAAACGAACTGTTTCCGGAATTGCACCGTGTCATAATGAGGTAGGAGAAAATGAAACGGAGCTAAGAGGAGAAACAAAGAAATAAAAGAAAAAAGAGTGAAAAGAATTTGCGACTTTGGTTTCCCTGCTTTCCCCCGAAGAGGCCCCCTGCGACGGAGGCGAAACGTCGAGATCCCCCCTTTCTCTTTCTTTTTCTTTCCTTTGTTTCTGCTCCCCTTCTTTCTCTTTTTCTCTGATTCTGTTTTCTCTCTTACTACAATTACACAATTCACAGCTGAATTACTAGATGACGATATACAAGTTGATGTAATTTACACAAACTTCGCGAAAGCCTTTGACCGAATTTCCATTGAAACTTGCGCAGAGCAGTTTTTCACCCAGACTTGTGGGACTATTTCGAATATATTTATTGGGAAGAGCGCAGTACGTTGCATACCTTTCTCATACATCTGATAAATTCTCTCCTTCCTCTGGAGTAGCACAGGGAAGTTACTTTGGCCCCCTCCTTTTGTTAACGATCCATGCAGTCAGTTGGATTGTGACAAGTTTTTGTTTGCTGATGACCTGAAGCTTTATACCAGGATACGCACCATTTCGGATTGCCATCTGCTGTAGCAGAATCTGAGTAAACTACCTGGTGTGTCAATAATAATCTTAGGATGAACATCGAAAAATGTAATGTTGTAACTTACTCGCGAAAGTTCTGGTCGCTTGTTGATCATTATTAATGTAACGGTGTTCTAGTCCATCGTTGTTCCTCCTGAAAGGACATAGGTCTTTTTTATTTAACACCAAATCATTTTTTAACGATCACATCAGTAGTAACGTCTCATCCTATGCACTGAGGGTTTTCGGATTTATATTAAGAGCATTCAGGCAGTTTACTTATCTTGGTGCAATAATGACACTATATTTCGCGTTTATGCGCTCTAAACTTGAGTCTGGTCGCCTTTGTATACAACATCTGTATCTCTACTTGAAAATGTTCAGAGAAGATTCTTTAAATGTGCATATTTTAAACTATATGGGGTATGTCCAATACAGGGCTATAATCTTAATATTCTGCTAAGCAACTTTCGGATACAGTCCTTACAATCACGACGTCGTCAAGCTGATGTGAGATTTCTCTACAATCTCTATATGAGATTTTAGAGAATTCGCTATGTTGTGCCATCGCACAATATTCTCCTGCCTTATTAATATTCTCTTATGCCTTCTTTCACTTTTTTCCACTGTTTCTTTCCTTTTCTTTCTTTTTATTTCCTTGCTTTCCCTGTTACTTTTATTCCATTTTCCCCTCTTATACCTCATCATGACGCGGTTCATTTCCGGAAATAATTAATTTAATCAATGGAGATCCACGACAAAAATTTTAAACTTAAATTTGATGTCATGACCAGCAGTAAAACTAGGTTTTAATTTCTTAAGAGCTTTTAAAACATCATGCGAAGTAAAGTATCCAAACAAAGGACTACCACCAATGAGATCTCTACCAAGGGATGGGGGCTTCAATAAGGCTTGTGAGCCAAGCACAAACTCCTTGGGCAAAAGTCTAAATGATGTCGTTGGAACTGTCAACAACGGAGGAGTTTAAAGTGTGACGTCCAGGTATTCTCCATGTACTGCGACGTGCGTTTATATATTGTCAGATTAGCCTAGGATTTTGCGCTATATTTTTTGCAGCAATTGTCTGATATTCCGCATATATAACTCTGATTTTATCTTTCACCAATCATTACTACTAAATAAAAGTAGAGGTGACATATCAATGTACTTGACCATCCAAAAGAATATTATGTTTCTCTTTTTCTATTTTGTAATCTCCAATAAGCCCTATTTTAACCTTTTTCACATTACCATAATCTTAAGAGCAGCCCGTTTTGACTTTAAGTTTATAATTTCTGGAATAAGATTGCTATTTCAGTTCATTGTAACCAATTATTTGCCAGCTTGATGAAAGCAAACACAACCACAGTTTTTGCATTATATAGAGTAAACCGGACATTCTTTTAAAACACGACATTTAGATTTTATGTAAGTAATAAGAACAATAAACAATGCCTTTGCATCCTCCAAGAGCTTTCACCAATTACAGAGGGCATTGGTCGGGCCTAAGATACTATTACGCCTGTGCCTATGGTGCGTCTTAAGATATTCGTCCTCAGGATTTGCCATGGAGTGAGGAAACCCCCAAAAAACCTCAACCCTGAGAAAAGAGAGGGGATTCGAACCTTGACTTCCCTTGTTACTAAGAATATCGATAACTTTTAGATGCTATAATGCCTTACATTATCTTAACTTCCCAGGATTTCTAGAATTTTGTAGTACTATTTTCTCGTCGATCTTTGGAATCCAGCAATTTTAAAGACTTATGGCAAAAATGAAAGATTCGATGAGGTGCTCGTTGAAAGATCTTTAGAACTGCTTTTCAAGACGTATTCCTGGTTTTTAATCATTCACGATTTACCAGTTTACTAAACTAAAAACTAAGGTAGACGTATCTACGTTTTGCGAATTTTATTACATTAACCCAGCTTCAAGTCGTACACAATACCGACAACGTAGAAAGAGGCGAGCCGGAAAGAGAGTCTTCCCGTTTTCCCCTTTATCCGGCATCGTAGCACTTTTGACCGGTTAAATTAAATAAAGCCGAATGTTTTTGCTAATTGCGTTGGCGCAAAAACGTTCTCAACGAGCGTGGAATGAACGTTTCGCCTTCTTGCGTTTGCCCGATGATTTTCCCAGCAGTCAGACGCTTTTTAGAACCGAACCCGGTGAGCTCTTGTTCTAAACCGCCATTCGCAAATGTACGAATCGCTTATTACGATTTACTCGAACAAACTTATCGCCAAAGCGGATTATGTAAATCACAAAATATTCCTCCATTTTTGCCAATGTGCGCCTTCTGTTTACTTTCCTTGCTTTGCGTTAGAACGCAGACCTCTTAAACATTTGTTCCTCCCATTTGCTTCTTGGACTGATTACACAAAGAATATTTCAGGAAATCGAATACTTCTGAAACAGCGGGTAATACTATATCTGAGAATAGCCTGTAATGATGCATTTCGTTATGATGTTTCCAAGGGAAAAATAAATGTGGGTCGATATACAAAGTGTCGCACAACTATTTCTTTTACTTAGTTCTGTTGGGGAATGTTGACATGACAAAGACGATCTTTTATATACATTTTGCTTATATCTGGAACAAAATCTTAACACTGTTACTTGTTTTGTGACTTCAGAACATTAACTTGTCTCTCTAAAAACAATTCCCCTTAAATTTACCCAGAAAAAGACTCTGAAGGTCACAAATTTGATGAAAGTACGGGGCCGCTTAGTGTACAGTGTGTATAAAATATACTTCTAGCGATCCATTATCAAAAAGCTTACACGCAGTAACACAGTTTTATTATTTCAACTATGTACATTACCGTCCATAAGTTCGGATCCAAGGTGAAATTTCTTTAAAATAATACAACTGATAGGCATATCGTAAAATCGTTAATCCCTATTATAAATTATTGTAAGCAAATATAAAATTGTTACATACAATTCGTAAAGTGTAAATATTTAAGTAGAAATTTCTCCCGAATACATTTTATTACTCTTCTCCCAGAGTATGACTATTGTTTGACGGGAATGGGGTAGGATGCCTGCAGTAATTACTTTCCGTCAAACGGCTTAGTACTACATCGGTAATCGTTTAGTGCATATAGTAAACGTATTAATTCTTACTATCTTATCGCTTTCCTGGGGGCAATTAGTAGGGAATTTGGTAAAGTGTAAAAATGCCAAAGCGCAGACAGTTGATTGTGGAACAACGTAGTAATATTTGTACTCTTCGCGACGAAGAATATACAGAGAAAGAAATTGCTGTATGGATAGGGAATTCACCGAAAGATGTGCGTTGCACATTGGCCCAGAGAAGCGATAATGAGAAAGAAGCAGCAGGAACAGCTGAGAATACAAGAACGAAGAATATTAAGAACAATACTAGGCCCGACAAAAACTGACAGTATGAGTACAGGCGTAGAAAAATCTACAATATGCTAGAGTGGCAATCGGTAGAAAGAAAATTAAACTACTTGGCTGCAGGAGGTGAGGATGGACTTTAGTGGAGCTGGCGTCTACAGATCGCAGGAGAAGACCAAAGATAGAAACAAATGGAGAGACATATGCGAGAAGATATAAACCGAAGTGAGATGAGGAATGGATACCCCATTGGGGTGACCACCATGATCCAGACAGCTGTGATGCCCCTACTGCCTTGGCAGCTCTAATAATAAGAAAAACGTTTTCACTTTTTTCCAGTCAGTGCTGTTTTTGTGACCGTCCGCTTTCCCTTATTTTAAATTTGCTGCTTGCGTAATACAACCATAACGCGATAAACTAAACACATTTATATATCGCAGTCTACCCCACGCTATTGTTAGTGGACACACACCTCCTGCTAACTAACCACCGGTGCGGTAAACCTATTTCGTCGCCCATTGTTGATATATATCCCCCTTTTATTTTTGATATAGGACCGGTGTACACAGTTTATTGCGTCATAAATATCCATCTAAGTGTGCGGCGTGCACCTTATCGATAGGTCCGTACGGTGCAAAAGTACTTCGAAGTTATGACCCCGAATCACGTTCTATTCTCCGTTTTTCCCGCAAGTCGGTGTTCGTGCTAGACCTAATGCCGAAACCGGGAGAAAAAAAAACAAGTTTTCGCGCGAAAAGACTCTGTATTCCTCTATGATTTATACCCGTTCGAATCAATCTTTATAAAAATGTCGTCGCGGCAACTGCGGCGAAGGTGGTCGATGCTGTCCCGTCTCACAAAAAGCGCCAAAGACGAGCTTTACGAGTTATATTGGTGCTGCTAGGGCGGCGATGCTCGGCGTTGCCCGAATAATATTTCATAAAATATCATTTCTCGTATATACGTGTTATATATATGGCAAGAGGCAAAGTTTTAAAATACGACCGTTGCGGTATTATGTGGGATCGAGTATGTGCCGAAGTTAAATTGAATTTATTAAGTAATTTATTTTCTCTTTTATATTATGTGGTTGTTCTATCTGATTTATGTATGGAAGACATGCTTGCAGAAAGAGATTTACATACAAAGAAGCCTAAATATTTACACGAAAGGTCGAAATTTTTATCAAAATATTTAGGGTAGATCAAATATACTGCAAGGCAATAAAACTGAGTAGGCTTATTTCGCTTTCCTTATCTAATTTATTCTTCTATCGCTGAAAAAATCGGGGTAACTAAACCATAGCAAATAGCAATATTTCAATGAAATGTGATTTATTTTTAGATATAAGCTCCATCAAGATCAGTATATTTATTTAGTCGATGCTCAAGCTTTTCTATGCCTTCACAGTATTCATTTTCCTCGAGCTCGAGGTTTCGAGAAGAGACGGTGAATAAGTGAAATGCTCAAGCACTTTGAACTTTAATTTGGCCAATTTTGCATCGACAATTCCTCTCTTGTGAATTGACCGATTGTCTTGATGTAAGAGGAGCTTTTTTTTGCTTTCTTCCGGGTATCCTTTCGACGATAGCTGCCTTCAAGCGATCCAAAAGTTTAGAACAATATTATCCAGTAATCGTTTGGCCCTTTGGAAGGTAATAGATATGCAAGACTCGCATTCCAGAAAACGGAAGCCATCATCTTTCCTGCCGACAGAATGACTTCGGCCTTCTTAGAAGGCAGTAGACCATGTTTAGTCCACTGTTTTCTTCTAGTCTTTTATTGGTGCATGCAGAGGATCTAGTAGAATTCCCGGAGTGATGTATAGGAATGGGAAGCGTCTAACCGACCCACAGCTGATTGGGGAAGCCTTTTCGGACCAATTCTCGAGTGTATTTCAAGCCTCAACTCGACCTCCTCCTAACAAGGATATTAACAATTATTCTAGCACTCACTTTCACTTGACTTCGTTGAGGGTTGTTGAAGTATTATGTGCAATGAAATCCCCTAAAAACAAATTAACACCAGGGCCTGATCAGATTCCTAGTTTCCTACTGAGAGACTGCGCCACCGTCCTTTCTCTACCGTTATGTATAATATTTAAGTTGGTCCTGAAGACCTGCACTTTTCCGTCTGTATGGAAGCTTGCCAGGATTTGTTCAATTTTCAAAAACGGCAATGCAGCTGATATCGGCAATTATCGTCCAATTTCCATTCTGTCTAATATATCAAAAATGTTTGAAATAGCGTTATAAAGGCTGTTTTTTATAGAGGTATAAAACTTTAAGTTGAAAACACTTTTTTTTAACTGGCAGCCATTTTGCCAGCTGTCAAGTGATTTATATTTAGTTTGGTTTGACATTTCAACATGAATAGACTTACGCCTGAACAACGCTTCCAAATTGGGCTAATTTATTTTGAAAATTATGGTTCTGTTCGAAATACGTATCGCGCACTACGTCCATTTTACGGTCAACATAATCGTCCATCAGAGCAATTAATTCGATTAACTACGGAACGTTTTCTCACCACGTTTACTGTAAATAATAATACGCATCCACAGAGACGTCGCGCATTGCGTAAAGAAGAAGTCATTGCTGCTGTAGAGCGTAGCGTAGAGGAAGACCCGAATCAGTTTATCGTGTACAGGTATCCATGTGTGCCCATCCACTTTATGGAAGATTTTGTGGAAAAATCTTGGTTTGCGTGCTTATAAAATCCAGCTTGTGCAGGAATTGAAGCCACACGATCTCCTAGCAAGGCGTAGATTTGGTGAATGCGTTCAAAACAAGATTGCCGTTGATCCCGATTTTCATAAGCGATTTTTTTAGCGATGAAGCTCACTCTTGTTTGAATGGATACGTCAATAAACAAAACTGCCGCATTTGGAGTGATGGTAATCCTCAAGTATATGTTGAGGCACCGTTACATCTAGAAAAACTGACTATTTGGTGTGCTTTATGGGCTGGTGGAATCATTGGTCCATACTTCTTTAAAGACGATGCTGGTCAGAACGTTACAGTCAATGATGTCCGAGAGTCATGATTACTGCCTTTTTTGTTCATCAATTGAGCAACCATTATGTGGAGCTGTGGTTTCAACAAGATGGCGCAACATGTCACAGCTCATGCCACAATTGATGATCCAGATGAATGATTTATTGAAGGAAACGTTTGGTTACCGCGTAGTTTCACATTTCGAATCCCTGAATTGGCGTCCAAGATCATGCTAGACTATTTTCTGTGGGGATATGTGAAGTTGCTAGTCTACGCCGATAAGCCCGAAGCGATTGACCACTTAGAGGACAACATTCGCCGCGTTATTGCCGATATACGGCCACAAATGTTGGAAAAAGTCATCGAAAATTAGACCTCCAGACTAGACTACATTCGAGCCAACCGTGGCGCGCATATGCCAGAAGTCATATTTAAATTATAATGCCAGAAGATTATCTTTCGAATATAGTAAATTTCATGTCAATTTCAAAAATTTATCTTTGTTTTACTTCATTTCAAAATTCTATACCTCTATAAAAAACGCCCTTTATAAACATCTGTACTTTGCGGTAGCAAATTACATCTCTGTAGCCCAGCATGGTTTTATTGAACAGAGGTCTACCACGACTAACCCAGCAAATTTTGTGGGGTTCGCTATAGAAATACTAGATGCTCAGGGACAGGCCTATGTCATCTACAGCGACATATCGAAAGCATTTGGCAGTATCGCCTATGGTATTCTATTGCAGAAGTTACATAGTTTTGGTTTTTCCGAGTCACTTCTTAGTTTATTTGACTTTCATCTTACCCACCGCAGATTTTATGTGAAGTACCACAAGGTTCGAATCTGGGTCCTCTACTGTTTCCGTTATTCATCAATGACATTTCGGATATGATTGATTGTGAGGTCTTGATGTTTGCTGACGACAATAAAATTTATGCAAATATTACTTCGGTCAACGAGTGTCTCAGTGGTGAATATCAAATAAACTACAATTAAGTCTGGCTAAATGTAAAGTACTTTCCTTTTCTAGAAAAAATGTCCAATTCTATTTGATTACTCTGTCGATACTGAGGTACTGTTACGTTGCACTAAAATTAGAGACCCTGGAGTTGTATGAACATCTTGCCTTTACCGATTATGTAACAGAAACTGTTTCTTTCCCGTCAAGGAGTATGGGCTTTATTTTGCGAAACACAAAATGATTACTAACATTTCTTCACTTAAAGCATTATTCTGTTCCTTTGCGCGCGCTAAACTCGAATACGCAGCGATAATATGGTGTCCGTACTATAATGTACACAAATTAGCAATAGAAAATATACAAAGGCGTTTTCTTAAATACCTATGGTATAAAATAAGTAACACTTACCCATACCGAAGTGTTTCCCTTATAGTACATTATTAAATACCTTCACTTTGACCACCTTGGATTCGACACGTATCAATGCTTATCTTCCATTCCTGTACAAGTTACTGTTTAACAAGATCGATTCTATCTCTCTACTGAACAGGTTATTTTTTTGGTCTCTTGAGTGGCCGCACGAAACGTCCCAACATTCTATACAGCATTGGCACACACTAATTTAGGGTTTAGATCCCCCGTCACACGTACAAGCAAAGAATACAATAGGATTTCCTTAAACTGTGATGTGTAAGTTTAGTTTCGTTTAATTTATGCACTATTATTTTTTTGTTTTTTATGTTATTCTGTTTAATTTTTTGTGAATTCACTACTTTTATTTTATTATATTTTTATATTGTTTATATTCCCCTCAATATGGTTTATGTGACTGTTGGTCAATAAACGCTATTATTATTAAGTAAAACCGTTTTATCAATTTTCTGTTAAGGGATTTATAGAACTTTTGTTGCTTTAAATTATCGTCATTATAAATATGTAATTTTTGCAGAAAATTTTTTTTTTCTCTTTTTTTACCATATTTTGTAGTGTAGTACTAACCTTGAAGTATAATTTACCGAGGATATTAAGAACAGGAAATATTTTATTTAATAGTTTATGTAGAACTATAACAATTTCTCTGATTGTGCCTTAAGATATGTAATAGAAATTTATTTATTTATGTACGCCTTTAATTACTGACTTGCTGCTATTAAACGCAATAGTCCTAAGAAAATGTTCGATAAACATTGTGCTTTAAATCAAAACAAAAGAAAAAGATCTCGATACAACTCTTATCATCGAATTTTGATCTAAAAATAACTAACCATTACATTTACTTACTTACTGTGGACAGAAAAAACGTTAGCGCCAATACTGCCATTATTCCATTAGATCGGCTGCTGAAATACTCGATTAGCAATGAAGCGATACGTATCCGCCCACATACACTTCATAATTCAACTAGCACCTTAAATGCCATCTACATTTACGTCAATAAATCCACGTAACAACGATTTTCATTAATATTCATATTTTGCGCTCAAGGCGTCTTAGAATTTACACATCCCTACATAATTTTCGTTTGGAGGACTCCATTAAACGATGACAAGAACGTACAGACAAGGTTTGTATATGCATATATTGATCTGCGGTTTCTAACGTAGGAAAGGCAATCGATATTTAACTTTATGTGAAAGAGAAACTGAAAGCTTTAAGCATGAATTCACTGACTTTCTCAAACGCCAGCCAACAGAATATTAAATATCAATACAATTACTACACCCTCTCTTTGCTGCAATTTAGAACAGACAATACTGGAACATACTGTAATAAGAAACCTTCACAACGTTGTTAGTATTGGGAAAGTGAAAGACTGGTTAGTACTATAGAAGGTAAGGCTGCTTTTATGATCCTTTAGGATGTAATCTCAAACGGCTTCAACTTATTATAATCTGTAGAACCATATAAACAAGTGTGTACTTGCTAGGAATGTGCAGATTATAAAATAAAAAATCGATTTAGTTATAATTCGGTTTTTGAGTTTACATTTAACATAGCATATTGCACTCTGACAAAGCGTATATCGAAACATTTGACTGTGATGAAAATATTTCTGAAGATGAAGATTATACAAGTGGGGCAGTTCTTATAACGATATAAAGTATTCTTCAAAATAGAGCGTAGGTCGGATCAATAGCAGTGACGGAGACAAACACTAAGACTTACAAGATGCACTGGTGATATCAAGACCTCACTTCAAGTTACACTTTTGTATGTAAAATAATTGAAGTGGTGAGTATTGTAAAAATATAGATAGTGCTGTTTTTAAGCTTAAGCAAGACTGTGGTTTATCGATGTTTGGGATGAAGTTATTTTCTGTTTTCCCAGAATTACGGCTAACTTGAGATATATAAATAAAGCTTTCGGCCAAGAGAAAAGTGTCCGAGAAAGGAGTTCGGCATATGCAAGTCCTTTCAAATATCAGAAGTCATTGGGATGGTAATGTAATTGCTCAAGGAAAAGCAATGTTTCTTAAATTCCCCAAACGAATTCTGGGCATCTTCCAGCAACCACTGCAAATTTTTATACATTGGAGGAGTTTATAATAGGCAGCGGTTGATTATTTTCAAGAAATAAAGACTTTAATTTTACAATTTAATCGTGAAGAAGCATCGGTCAGATAAAATTTCAGAAATATTCTCAAATTTGGTGCTTGCAAATTGGAAAGATGAAACAGGGCGCTTATAGAATTGCGTCAATTTTCTTTGTTTTAAAGAAAGAACTTTTAAAACAACTGTCAAAAGTTGCTTATGGTTGAAGAAAGTATTGCTTCCCTGAAAAACTTCAATTCAGTCACCACATGAAAGGAGGTTCTATTCCGAACTTCCCAAGGTTCTATACTAGATTCGTTTGTATTTATTTAACGCATTAATTATTACATTATTAAAACTCCTCAAAATTCTTAGTAGCATTTATCTTAAAAGAAATTAATCTTTAAAGAATATTTAGCTATTCAGCGATTGCTTTAGGAAGTTGTTTTCTTTTGACTAACCTTCATTTATGGAAAAAGCTAACAGAAATGAAGTGTATTGAGCTCTTTATTCCATCATGTTACGTAACTACAATAATAAATAAATACATTTCTTAATACCAAAGAGAAAATAAAACTATTTATATTGTAGGACATTTATTCTTTATTACCTCTTGACACCTGTGAGGCAGCGAGTTTACCAGTTGCCTACTTGCATCTACTGAAAATTTTGCCATTCAGTTTAACGTATTCTTCGCAGATCGTCAATATCTTGTAGTTTACCACCAGATACAGCCTTTTTCAACTCCATCCATAAAGATTCAAATTGGTTAAAGTCCGGCGATTGCGACTGCCAACACAAAACGCGCTCGCTACTATCTGGAAACTATGTTTTCGCATTACACGAAACACGTTCCAGATCGTTATCCTGCATATACAACCATCTTAGTGGCATTTTTCTCTCTACATGAAGAGAAGGCAGAAGCACAGTTTGTAATATGTTTACATAGACATTAGCATTAATTATTCCTTCTATCTTTAGTAAAGGGCCTGCGCCATACCATAATGCTTGAGCCTCTAAATTCTATCGTCTTTTTAGTGCAAGGGGATTGAAATGCTGTCCATGGCGGTCTTCGTACGTGTTGTCGGTAGCCACCAGAATTAAATAAAGCTATTTTAGTTTCATCTGACCACAGTACATTACACACTTTTTCTCGTCCTGTTGTGCGTGATCATGAGCAAACTACAATCCACTCAGTATTTGCCTTTAATTTTATAATGGTAGCTTTCTAGGCCTTCTTGCAAGCAACTTTGCTTAAATCGATCTTTGTCTAGTAGTAGAGATGCCTATAGAAAGGATTAACTCAATTTTAAATGCAGTTGAACTTATGAACGGTGTTTTCTTTGCACAAGTTATAATTCTTGACGTGATACTGTTGACAATGGATTCTCATAATAACTAGAGTTGTTATTTGGGCTACTTCCATCGTTCGTCACTTGGCTGTATATATATGTATATATATGCATATAAATATGTATATATATATATATACAAATATATATATTAACACTTAATATTTTCTTACGATATAAAAAAATTATTAAATCTTGAAATCTTTAAATCAAAGAACCCCTTAACAGTATAATCTCTAGAGATTTTCCACCACAATTAGTTTCGTTAGCTTTTAAATGTTAGGTTATAATTATTATTTTTTCTGCCTCCTTTAAAGTGTCTTTACATACCATACCACACTGACCTTTTCCCAAGTGAGTAATGTCCCATTATAACCACCTCAGAGCTTCTAAAATTCAAAATTCAACTAACGGATAATTTTGCGCCAATTGTGTTATCTTGTGCCACCACTAAAAAATGTTATGCCGGTGCCGATAATGAGCAATTAGCAATTTTTTGTGATCGTGCTCAGAGCATATCAATTGAAATTCTCTGATTATAACCATCGCATTACTTTTCACGTTTTGTGCCGCAAATGAAAAGAATGTGTACAGCTCTTTGAAATGAGTTATGTATAAAGCATTTTTTGTACTTAAGCAGCGACTGTGTTAATAGATAAACATTGCCAAACACAATTTTAGAATATTTCGAATACTTATTTCTATGGAACATTATTTGTATGAAAATTTTTGAGAGTAAATGTGAAAGATAGACGTTAAGGCTAGTAATGCGAGGAAATTCAATAACTTTTTGCACTTTTAACATCATGAAACAAAGAATGGAAGTATTCATTATAGGCGCGCCCCAAAAGGACAGAAAATGAGAGCAAATTTATGCGTCAATTGAATTTTGGAGGGTTATCCTACTGGGAACATACACCCATAATTTTTTTAAGTTATAATTTTTTCTTTTTCCGTCTTCAGTAAAATATTTAACTTCCTTTACAAGCCATGCTGCTCTAACCTTTCAGCAAGTGAATAAAATAACCGGTTTGCGAGGTAAGCGGTTTACTATACGGTTTTTAGACGTTTTCCGTTATACCGAATATTAGGTTACCTTCACAAACAGGATATACATATAAAGAGGATACGAAATATACATGTAACTATATAATTTTTTGTGTACCTATAACAAGCAGTGAAAACAAAGACAAACGCGCCTACCTTTCAGCCACGATCTAAAAACACCATAAACTGGGGTCCTTTACGATACATAATACAGCTACCTTTCATTGCGTTGCTAGCCCGCTGCGGCTTCTTCTCCGTAACATAAACAGGCAAAGCACTCGTACCGTGCGCCACTATTAAATTTGCAATAGCTGTGTATAATTTAATGTACATTTATTAGGTTACATTGTGTTCGTTTCGTCGTCGCCGGAGCTTTTAAAGTATCCCGTTACATAATTCGCGCATAAATAAGCCTTTGTGGAACGGATATCTATTTGATGTTGCCGTGAGTTGGCCCCGGAAATTAAGCGCAATCCGATTATGTGTGTGTGTGTACTACGCGAACTCGGAATCTACATACATTAAAAATAAAAAGAGGGATGCGGCCAAGTTCTATTCTTGATGGGGATCTTAAAACGAAGATGCTCAGAGAGAAGATATTTTCCGTGAAATAATATTAGAATTAGTACAAGGAAAACAAATACTAATTTTAGAAAATGTCTTATCAAGTTAAGTTATACAAATCTAATTATGAACACGAAAGCTTCATATCTCAAAATATCAATCTTCCGTCGGGCACTGGTTATATTATAACCTCTTCGGGCGCAATGCATTTGACAGAATTACCTTCTAGACATCTAGTAAATTGTTCAATTTTAAATAGGTTTGTTGTCGTAATAGTTTTTTGATCCAATAAGTGTACTTATATATAAAATACAAATCACTATTACTACTAACAAAAGGAATTTGACATAGTATTACAGTAATGTGGAAATATACAACTACAACGCCTAATTATTGTAGATAATTGTTTTGTTAAACCATAAAACTCCAACACTGTGATACTAGTACACTGAAACACCTCACTATCTCCCTAACCACAACTCTTTACTAAAGACTAGACGCACGTTTCGACAGCTAAGATATTATTTTCACCAGTAATACTGAACTGTAGTATTTTGTTAACGGGCTGGTGTCTCAATGCCTAACGCGCTTAGCTCTCAGTGCGGAGGTCTCGGGTTCGAACCACGGGCACGTTTCTCAGGTCTCAGCCTTTTCTACAGTTTTCCTCATTCCATGGCGAATGCTGAGAACGAATATCATCTTAAAACGCTCCACAGGTGCAAGCGTGTAATAATAACTCATGGCCAGCCGATGCCCCTGTAATTAGCGAAAGCTGTTGGGGAATGCGATGGCATGAATTATTATTACTTCTAAACAATTACGGAATGCACAACAAACGGCTTTTAACACTTTTTGCTCCGACATTTTGGAAGTCTTATGATTTCAATTTTTTTGATTTCCTTGACATTTTTTCTGAAAGTACACAGGCATCTTAACTGTTTGAAAAACCTCCGATTTCGGAATTCTTTACAATCATTTTCAAAGCATATTACACTGTTCAATAGGGGATATTACAAAACAGTTACACTATTAATATAATTGCAATATTCTGAACGAATTTTACTTTATACATACCGACACAGACTCTCCTCAACACATTGCAATGACTCCATCATGTAAAACACGCTAATATAATAAATCATTAATTTTATTGAAAGAAGCTACCAAACATACAATGCATGCGAGGCGCTATGGAATTATAGAAAAAGATATTCCAAAACCCAGTAGGCATTTTAAAGTAGAAAACACTTTTTCCCAAATAGTTCCCCAAATATTACTTTGATAATTTATGTATGATATACCACTATAAACAGAAAAATGTGCTTAATGCTAGAACATAAGAAACAAGCACCCTTGATGATAGGCATATTTACCGCATTTTACACAAAAGCTTTCGAAAATAATTCGCAATTTACATTAAGTGAATAATTTTAATGGGATTAATGCATAAAGTTCTATGAGGTATATCTCATAATTAATGTGAATGAATAGTTTTAAAGTGTTTAATTTAATCTATCTACAATTCAATAATGTCTCCTTCAAAGTGTGTTCCTTTGGAATACACACAGCGTCTCCAGCGACTTTTCCATTGTTGGTAGCAATTTAGGAAATCTTGTTCCATTAGGCTGTCTAGAGCCTGCGTTGTGATTATTTGGATTCTATTTATTATTCCATAATAGAAAGTTTTCAATTTCCGTGATTTGATTCAAACCTTTCATTGTAAGATCGTTAAGCGTTTGTAGAAAAGAGTTTTGCGTTTGCGACCTGATATTTCCAGCTCGTGGATCTTGCATCCAGGTAATGTCCTCAGTCACCACTTATTGTTGATTATAGAATTATTAGTAGAGAAAAACATGACAGCAGTCCCGCACGCACCCTATAGTCCAGACATGACTCCGTGTGATTATTTTCATTTTTCAACGCCTCAACGAAAATTGAAAGATTCCTCATGGAACAATAAACAAGATCCGAATAAAAGACTTCCAGATTTATTACCAAGAATGTAGAGCTCGCAGAAGATACTGTGTATATTCCAAAGAACCATACTTTGAACAGCACAATATTAAATTGTAGATGCATCCAATTAAACACTTTATATCTAATCGTTCACATTATTTCTAAGACATACCTCGTATACTACTAGATAGAAGTAGTGTACATAAACTAATTTAGTGTTCTTTTCATGCAAAAGAATCACAATGAAATTTTTTATTTAAATAAATCGGATTTTTCGAATCGCAAGTACGCATGTTGAATGCGAAAGTGAAAAATTATTATTCCATTATTTTATTATAGACCAATGGTTCAAAACCGGTAGTTTCGACAAGTTTGATAAAAAAGGTTAACGAAAAAATTTCTTCATTCACTTCGGTCCCGGATTTACAACCAACACAGGGGCAACATTGCCAGACTTAGAGTATTGAAGAAATAGACTAACATAGTGAGGAAAAATGAAAGAAACGAAAATATGAAAGTGACTATGTATAAATAAGGTAAAAGTCGGAATCTAAACCGATTTATGTAGTTTGTAATGAAGTTCTGACCAACACCAATTTAAAACTATTACTTCTTCATAGATATCTTGCAAAAGAACATCTGATGCACAAGGATAAACATATTGGATATTTTAGAAGAAAATTGGCAAATAATAAAAAAATGTAGTCTCCCTTCCTTCCTGTCAGTACCGAAAGAAAATAGTGAAATGGTGCTTGAGCCATCATTGCGAGTAAATAACAGAAATGCAAGATCTCAACAAGCACATACAGTGGCAGAAGGTTTAATTGGACTTGGTGTATGCTGGGAGAAAAGTTCGTTGATTTATCCCTCCTTAACCGTTCCCTAAATGCTCACTATTTAATTACCTTTTGGCTGAGTGCAAGAAGTGAATAACCTGTTTTATTTGTATTCAGAATTTTATTATTCTTTTCCACAATATATCTGTGTGAAAAAGGATTTTCAACGTACACTTACCTGAAAGATAAATATCGAAACAAGTTAAATGGAGAACCTTCAGACATCGAAGAAAGTTTTAAATTTCTTTATTTCAGCAGACACAAGTATTACATTGAGGGATTCTTGAAGTTCAACTTAAGATCAATTACAAATCAATTAGTTATTCATTAATAATAAAGGTAAATCCGCTCTGTTTATTTATTTTGAATTATTTTTTTGTGGGTAAATATTTTATGATTATGTTTAAGTGTTTCATTATGAACTATTGCTCAATATAGAAAACAGACGTTAACATCAGCTAAATTTTATTATATTATATTTATTCTGGTTTTTGAAAAGGTTCCCAAGGAGAAGAAGGTTGGGAACCGTTGAAATAAAGAACAGGCACAGTCATCATATTGTACAGAGAGGTTGCAAAAATAGCTTCCAGTTTATGTTGCAATTCTTCCAAACTTGCATAAGTGCAGTCATGAAATTTCCTTTTTTCAATCATTTCAATTCTTTGTTTGATTTATTATCTTCCTCAAATTTTAGCGCTTCCATTTGACTTTTTATCCACCCGCTCGCAAAAATTATTTGAATGTATAGCTTTACCTACTAATATCGTATCCTATTTTTCCTTTTAACCATTCATTGAAGCTCATATTTTAGTCTGTATTAGATTATTGTGAACGAACGTCAACTTACAATTTGACGACATTTTTGTGAATATGGCTGTAGTAAACCGAATTTTAAAACCGTTCGAACTTATAACAACCGCAAATTACGTACCGTTGAATGTACAAGGATATTAGTTTTTCTGCTACTTACAATGGAATCTCTTTTTTTCCCTAGTAATTTGTCAACTGTCGATTGCCATAACGTCGCTATACTACAGAGTGGCGCAAAAAGAACGCATGGATTTCAAACAGCTATAATTGACTTTATTTTGATTACATAGAAATGTACTCACATCAATATAGTTTGCAATTTATTCAATTTATGAATTGTACTGTATAAATTAATTTAACACTTTTTAAAGATAACTTCAGACAGATGGCGACTTCCTTCGTAAATACAGTCTTTCTTCGAAGTTCTCCATTACTTTCGTCAAAGTGTAATTTAAAATAGCAGCAATTTCTTCACTTATTGCAACTTTCAGATCAATGAGTGTTTGTAGTCCGTTGCAGTAAATTCGAATCACACCGCCTAGTGAAACGGCGAGGACAGATGCTCTTATTCTGTCGTCATTGTCTGGTGTTCCCACCGTGAGACGACAACCAGACGACTTCATGATTCAGTTGTACGAAAAGAGTTAACTCAATGAATTGTTGTGTTCTGATCAGATATCGGACCAAGCCGTTGAAATTGAATACAGTAATCAACAAAACAACAGACCCCCTACTCCCACATTCCTCCCCCTCCCCCTTATACTGCTCGACTCAAATCCACGTATTCTTTTTGCGCCATCCTGTATATGAACGCGAGTCGTATATAATAATATACATATATACCTATATACAACCGCGACCAAACAAATTAAATTCCCCAGTTGCAACCGCCTGTTTGTTCGCTTAATTTTGTGTAAACACGCCGAGACTCCTGGGTAGATCATTCGCGGCCGCAAGAGGATGCAGGCGGACGAAGAAGACTCATCGCAAGAGATATAATTTTAAACATCTACTTTAAATTCAACGTCGTCGGAGCAAATATCAAAGCCGCGACGACGAATGAGGTTTTCCTACAGTTGGTACGCGGAGAGAGGCAAATAGGAAGTCGGAAGTAAAGGAAAATCAGCTAGACGCGTATATGACGCGAGTCCGTGGCGAATGTGCGATTGTAAATTTTTAAATTTCGTGAATTAAAAATGTAAGAAATATTGAAGGTGCTTTTCAAATGACATATGCTACCGACCTGATCGCAGTATAATGATATCAGCTAACACCAAATGTGAAACTTTATGTAATGCTTTTTTACATATCGATAATGTATCAATTTATCAGCTCCGATATATGTGAGCTTATGCAAGAATTTTGAATAAAAAAGATGCCGTATAAATTTTTTATTACTCTGATCTTTAAAGTAATATCGTTTGTTTTTAAGAAAGCACATATTAATACAATGGAAAATAACCAGATCTTCAAAACGTATTATCAAGAATAATTGAAACAAAAGTTCCTCTCAATTGATTTCAGGATTCACTTCAGTACATTTTGTGTTGACTCAAGTGTGCCAGCCCTTCGTCACATATTGTACACAAAGAAAGTAGTTTTACTTCGTAATCTTTGTGTTTTTAACCCAATATTTGATGATCCTTTCCATTAATATTTTCCTTTGACAAGTTCGAGATGGCAATGAATCTGTTTGTATTGACACAGGTGGTATATCACGAAAATACCGGCAGTTTTTTTCCCTTTTTTTCTCCTGAAATACATAATCAATAGCAGGCTTACCATTGCTGCTCCCACTGTCCCTAAGTAATTTCAGTAGAGCTATTGCAATGTTTATGTTGTTAAATATCAGATTGCGTAAACTGGATCTTGAAAGATGTGTTTATTAACAGGCCAAATGCCAAACACATGAAAACCACTTTCAGCTAGTTGCTATAGTTGCCGCTCTGTTATATGCTTCATTTAATAATTTAAAAATTTGAATTTGATCTACTTTATCGCCCTTGTATTAACGAAGACCTTTGCTCCTGGGAGCAAAAGTACGGCTGGAAACAAATATCAAAAAAGCCAGTATATGACGAACCCCATTCTGAGTGATTCCATCAAAATTAACAAGAATAGCATAGAACAGGTTGGCATATACAAATACTTGGGACATGAGATCTGTATTGCAGGAGACAACCAAATGCAAGAAATTGAGCGTAAAATCGGTTTGACATGGGCGGCATTTGGAAAGTTAAGAACAGCATTCCGATCTGACCTTCCAATATATTTAGAAAGAAAGGTTTTTAGCCAATGTGCTCTTCCTGTACTGACATACGAGTCAATTGCATTAACAATGAAAACACTAAGAACATACAAGTGATGCAATGACAAATGAAGAGGTCAATGCTAGATATGATTTTAAATGACACCATCAGAGGCAAAACAAGATTGCGCGATGCTATCGGGACCATCCTTCGTTTGGAGTGGAACTGTGGCGAAATTGATCGGCGGTAGCTGGACAAGAAGAATATTACAATGGAGACTAATAGCAAAGACATATAGAAGTAGAGGACGCCCATCAACCCGATGGAGTGACGATGTGAAAAGACTCCCTAGAAGCTGAATACTGGTCGCGCAAGACCGGAAGAGATGGCAAGATATGAGAAAGGCTTATGTTCAGCAGTGGACAGTATAAGCTAGTGGTGATGATGATGATATTAACGAAGAAATATTTCTTACGCTTGAGTAGAATATTTCTGTAGGGGCAAAGAAACAGCAAGATCTAGTGGTTGCAGACGGTGGCTAGAGTACCCAAGCAATTGCAATAACACTCTTTATCTCAAGCAAAGCTAAAAGCATCTAAGTTCCTGCTAAATGTCATATCTTCATCAAATAGGAAAAGAATTTTCAATCTTATTACAGTCTACATGATTTTTTAAATAGTTCAGCCGCGCCATAAACAACTAGGAATTTATGTAACCTGCGTCTGGAATGGTAACAATTCTTGCTGGTGGTGCCCCAATTCTGAGATGATTGTTGTACTTTTTTGTTGTCATAAGTAGAAAACAAAACCCAGCAACAATGCACGTGCATGCAGCAATTGTAATAACGGCGCGCTCGCCACTTGTTATGGAACTTATTTGGCGTTTATTTTTACGAGCAACTGTATATTGTAGAGCTTTTTATATCGTCGTAAATCCCATCATCAATTTTAAATATATTATCGGCAGTGAATCGTCTACAGTTTCTTCTACACCATTAAGGGAAAAATCTACGTTCTCTCTATTGAAGCCCCGCGCTCTTGACATGGTGGTATCCTTACTTTACCTTACTTTAAAACTCACCAAGAAGGATGGGCACTTTGTTAAATTGTTTAATTTAGAACCGTCTAAACACAAAATGTCTTCGATAACGACTGCTATGAGAAGTTCTGTCGTACCGCCAGTTGCAGTAGCGTAGTTTACGTCAATGCTAAATAGTTTGACTATATTACGGTGCATATGTCTCGTACGGCACACGATACGATGATAGTTCAATCTAGGCGACGGTCCAAGTTCGGTAACTCTCTCCTACTGGTATATTAGGAAACGCTTTGTGTAGTTGGGCACACCTGGGAGTTCACCGATGTTGTTAAATTGGTATCGTAGACGATATAACAGTACAGCTCTTAGGATGTTCAAGATTTTATCACTTAACTTACCTACTTCGGGTTGAAGTAGTAATCTTAAGAAAATATCATTAAAACTATTGATGAATTACGTTCGATGTTCACGAAATATTACTTTTCTTCACTTTAAGAAATCATGCAACCTGTTTGAAGTCCTTCTGATTTGAAGAAGTTATATTTCTTTCGTAACACGTTCTTAATAAAACCCATAAATACAATATGTACCCTATATTTACCGCTAGTTACAAAAATACACTGAATATACTGAATGACGAGTTAACCCAATCTAACGACGAATTGGAACTCATTATACCTCAGTTCGAATGCAGGCAGTGATTCATACTCCAAGATATGGGTGTTGGGGGGAAGGAAAGATGTGGGGAACAAAATTCCATAGGGGTGCATAATTCATGTACACAGGAAATAGAAAAATATAAATTTAATATTACAGAATCTACTTGTTTATTTATTTGCTTGAGTTAGCGGCGTAAGTGAGAACTAAATGAAAATAAAATGTCCTGCAGCATTTCTTTATTATTATATTATTACATTATATACTTACATAATTTTCACAAAAGTCAACAACAAAAACAATTACAATAAAAAAGCTCTCGGTAACAAGTTTAAATTAAACAGTAACTAATAATTTAATTTGTAAACAGCGATTGAAACAAGGTAATCAATTAAAAGAGAATAACATTACTATAACAGAACCAGCTTCAATTGGAGGACCAACTTCCGAAAACCATTTTTCAAAATAATCAGCGCCCACATCATCGTAAGAGTCACCAATCTTCTTTGATTCAAACACGCTCAAGCCTTCCTCTAAAATACCGGAATCACTACCAATATGCGTGATTACGGGTCTACGCTCTCTTCCAGATGGAGCTTTCAAGCCAGTGCAACACCCTTCAAAATCTACTTGTTTCTTACTTTTTATATTTAAATCCTGTTACAGATCTTTCAATAAAAGACAGATACATGAATATGTACCAGTTTAATAGCTCTCACACGTAGGATTCACCGATATGTCATAGTCATTAACTTTATGTTTATGCGTGATACCGCTTTTGAATACTTGAGTTCTTCAAATCGTATTTTTCTTATGGCTGGTGATTTTAGTATTGACATTTCTTCAGTAAAATAGCATTAAGTTTGAGTTCATAAATATTCATACAATTAATGATTAAGAGTTATACCCAAATAACTGCTACCACTAAATCTTGTATGGATAATCTTATAACAAACTGTAATTTTGATCGATTCCAAGGTGATTAACATGCTATTTTTGACTGTTTTGCTCAAATGTTTGAGGTATAATTTACAAATAAGAGTATGACGTTCAAATCTCCGACATGAATATTTTCTTATAATGCCATCAATAACTTCTGAAGAGACCTTAATACGGAATTTTTAGAAAGATCTATGAAGACGTGGATGTGAATAAGAACTAAAATATTATTTTAAATACTACTTTTAAAAACAATTTCCTTTAAAAACTGTAAATAATATCGCAAAGTATTATTAACTATAATTGAGAATTAAAGCTAAATCTAGGACCAATTTATGAAATACATTGTTGGAGTACTTGCACTGATATTTTCTAAATTAACCTTTACAGTATTAATCAATATCAAAAACAAAAATATGGTTTGTCCTTACTCTTATCCTTTTATGCGAAACCGTATACAGTTAAGTAGATGTAGCAACAACCCGTCACCACTAGCCACAAGAGAGCAATTTATAACAGTTTTCCTTGTTCTCTTTCTTTGCAGCGGAAGGCAAGAAGGACCACTGCAACAAAACGGTGGAAGTCTATGAGGACGTGTCGAGTCCGGAGGTGACGCCGGAAAACGTCGGGAAACCCATGACCTGCTGGTATCGTTTCCGGTCTTTCCGAGGCAGTCCAAAAGACTGGATACTCCGTATCAAGTTCAATAAATTTAAAGTGGGAACGCTGCTGAATGCCAGCCATTGTGATGGTGGATACATGCAGGTAAGTGGTTTTGTTGTTCGTCGGTTGCCGCCGGTACGTCCTGTATTTACTGGATTTTATTGCGACCGTTTCCATCGCGAATTTGTTTTCGAGCGCGCGGAGAAGGTTCCGCGCGTAAAAACGGACGAATTATAGCGTTAAAGTTGTGCAGCCGGTGCAGATGGAGAATTTACACAAATGTACTTAACTAGATAACTTCACCGGATATACGAAACTATTCTACCACGGTATGAAGAAAATTAGATAAAACAATATATATATATATTTCCACGCACTAGGATCGATGAATTTTAGTCATTTTGCTGCGGAACAATTCTTTTTGCTAATATAGGAACTATTGGAAATTAAATGCTTACTGATTTCTTGCATTGTTAATCACATTTTATGTATAATAATACTGCCACATTAATTTGATCATCTTGCTAATTTGATTTCATGGTTTAATCATTATTAATTGTCAAAAAATGGATAAAGAAGGATGGTTCTCCGGTGAAGTTAACCTTGGAAGAAAGGTTAACTTACAGAATCAAAGATATACATTTGAAGAGGCGTAGGAAGAAAACAGGCAATAGCCTACCACGTATAGAAAGGAAGAAAAAGAAGAAGAAGGAGAAGAAGGAGAAGAAGGTTGTCAGTACTATTCAAGGTTGGCAGCACAACGAGTACTATCAACTTTCGGCAGATGAAACTGTTCCGTTAGAAATGGAAGCAGCATATATGCACAGAAAAATAGAGAGCTTTTCTTAAAATGCAGAACATTTCATTAAATAAGATTTGATAAAATGAATACGTAGGCTTGCACTGCCAGACTCAGTAATAAACGATCTACGTCTGATATTGGACCGTATCATAATGAGATATATAAAATATAGAAATGAAATAAGAGTAAGAGGAAAAAGAAATAAAAAGAAAGAAAAACATATAAATAGAAGAAGAATGAAAAAAGGGGAGGCGTGAAAAAGAAAGAAAGGTGAAAAGAGTGAGAGAAGGAAAGAGGGACAGAAAAAGGGGGGGTGGAGAAAGAAAGAAGAAGAAAAAAGAGAAAGGTGGGATCTCGACGTTTCGCCTCCGTCGTAGGAGGCTTCTTCAGGTTTCGTTTGTGCTCTCTAATGCGGGTTTCTATTGAACGACCTGTCTCACCTATGACCGCAAGATCAGGGGATTTTGTAGACCCCTTTTCTGGAAACGGACCACAATATTTTGTTTGAAGAAACCTCGGTCATCGCGAAAAATCCTCATTTCTATGGTAGAAAGGTCATGGAGGCAATGGAAATTTGAAAACACCTCGGTAATATTAATAAAGAAAACGGATATCATCTATCCGCGATTTGCCGATCCTGCAAACCCCGTACCCCTCTCCCCAACCAGCCGTTCAGCCCGCCGGCCGAGCGCGTCTTATATAAAACCGGTACTCAGCGATACACGTCAGACGGTTTTCGCCTGTAGCGCAGTTAACACGCTGAGTCACCGTAACCTTGTGCCACTTTGGTTTTCCCTGTTTCTCCTGAAGAAGCCTCCTGCGATGCAGGCGAAACGTCGAGATCCCACCTTTCTTTTGTTCTTTTTTCTTTTTCTTTCTTTCTTCCCTCATCCCCCATTTCCCTATCCTTCTTTCCTTCTCCTACTCTTTTCACCTTATTTCATTTCTATGTAATCTCATCATGGCAAGGTCCAATTCCGGAAGTAGTTCATTTATTACAAAGATTTGATAACAATTACGTGTTCTAAACATAGTAATTCAATTTAACGAAATAAAATCAGAAATATGTTCTTGCATATATCCATTAAAATTAGCAATTACAGACTCTTTCACAATGGCTTTTGAACTTTTACCTTGTAAGGGTATCTCTTATGGTACTATACCATATCTCTCTGTATCTGAGCATGGATTTATATCAAATAGATCTGTTGTAACGAACTTGGCGCAGATTTCCTAAACAGTTGGATGTTATTTATATCGATTTTTTCCATGCGTTCGACCTGATAAATCATCATAAGTTGTTGGAGGAGCTGAGTTCTTTCGGTGTCGACAAAAATTTCATAAAATTAATTCAATCATATGTTCTAAACAGAATTAGTTATGTTTACTAATTGAGAGACATGGCTTTGTTAGGCTTGTTCAGAGGAGAAACTGTATCAGTGCTTGACCCTCCTGGTATGTTGTTTAACCATAATCCTTTTTAGATTTGAATTCGTATATAAACCCTCATCGGCGTACATTTCTTTCTCCAATCCCTCACATATATTATAAATAACGTTGGTGATGTGCGGCATAATTGTCGCAAATAACTTGTATGTGGAAATAAACCCAGCGTAACTTGGCGGGCACCTAATTTTTGATCTACCGTATTTTTCTATTCACCATTTTAAGTTCACGTTATAAGTAACAAGGCACGGTATTATATCGTAATTACCGTGAACTTTTTTGCGTTCAACCCGACAAGAAATTATAATCAGCTCCTTCTCCGTCATCTTTACCAAAAGCTCGTAAAACCAACGCGCGCCGTATCGATTAACTTTGCACAAAAACTATATTTAACTTAAATTAACTTTCACAGAAGCAGTTTTCTTGGCAGCGACTGAAGCGACCCCACACAAGACCCACGTTCGCTTAATAATAAGTGTACTTAACTTCCATCTTTTTCCTTTGCCTAACCAACCAACCGACCAATCCCGCATTGCCATTTTCCAATTGATTCATATTCATGAGCAAACGAATTATCGAGGCTCGTTTGCGTTTCCGCCATTACCACCGCTAGAAGGCGCTCACCGCCACATAACCGCGGCATATTAGCGAACGGGAAATAATATTAAACGAAATTAATAGGCTATGGGCGGTAGCAACGGAATTAGTACACCGCGGCATATTTATTAGGGCGTAGAACTTTACGTAATAAATCAATTTTAAACGTGTACATGTGTAGGTATTTAGTGCAGTAGATCTCCGGTAGATGGCGGGAAGGATATAACAGAAACTTTCCTCACCGGTAACAAGATGGTATATACACAGTAGATGATAAATATATAGGTAGTTAGCAGTACTGCGCATATAAAGTATGAACACACACAAGAATGTCTGTGGGTCGCAGCGTAATAAGTTCTACGCGCTAAAGTTAAGTTAATTATGCACCAACTTTAGCTAATAATTCATTACTGGCTTATGCACGTTTCGGTCCAGAAATGGAAAAACAGGCGGCAATGGCTATTCATTACGTACCGCATCGATCCGTAAAGGCGTAGCGTTTAAATATCAGGTGCTAGTCGTAAATTGCTAATTTCGTTAAAACTTAATATTATGCGGATGTAAAGTATCTATTTGAAACGTTTTTATTACCTACATAACTTTACTAAAAACACCGCAACCCATAACGTCTTTACTGGTTATCCAGTTGTGATGAACTTAAACATAATTAAAACAGTATAGGGGAAAAGTCCAGACTTTTATGTACAAAAAATACAACATGCACAAATATGCCAGGTTGTTTTCAGAAAATATGTCTAAGATATACTTTTTATCTACAACAGTACAACCACAAATGCGATAAACATACAGCTTCAAATAAAATTAAAAAAAAACTAGATCGGCCATATTTGTCAACTCACCAGGTTCGTAGCATGTACAGTTATCCGCAATGCAGAAAATGGAATGGACGGAATGAATATTTGCAGCGATCATCGGCGTCTTACTGTATTTGCTTTTGAGGTAAGGTAGTTGATCGTCTTATAGTTGTGTTTTTTAGATCCCCCACGGTCAATTTTTATCTTTTATTAATTATAAGTCAACATTTCTTGTTAATACGTCGGGATTTAAATCTAAAGCATTATTAACAAAATTTCATAAAATTATAGATATGTTAGATTAATATTTGAAATCCATCGTTTTTAGATTATTCAAATTATAAAAAGAAATACAAAAGCTATATACTAAATGCAGAAACCCAAATTAAAGCATTCTGGTCCTTCATACGAGATAAAAACAGAATAGGTGGTTTGCCTTGCTCTGTCCGGAACGCCTCTGGTGAAATGTTTATTACCCCGTCTACCATCGTTGGAGCATTCCAAAGTTCCTTCAGCTCTCTATATAGCTCATCAAAAATTACTTATGTAAATTCATTACAATCTATAAATTCTTCGTTGATTAATATCAAGCATTATTACAGAGCTCGATGTTCTGAATTCTTTGAAAAAAAAGAAATAGAGATTCGTATACTATGGATGATGATAATGTACGCAGTTTCATAGTTAAGGATTGTTTTTTTTTGCCTTAGCTCAGCCGCTAAGTATCCTTTTTAATTTATCTTTACCCACTGGTACCTTCGCTGATGAATGGAAAATGGTACGAGTCATTCCTGTTCACAAAAAAGGTAACATTTCCTTGGTGGATAACTATCGGCCTACCCCAATTATTAACAAATTTGCTAAAGCCTTCGATATCTGCTTGTGTAACAGCATTTGCTCCTTATTTTGACCTTTCTTGTCCGAGCATCAGCATGGTTCTACGACCAAACGCTCTACAGCATCTAATCTTGCTGTTATTAGGTAGTTCTTATCGGACTGTTTAGATGATGCCGAGCAGGCTGACGTCATACACACAGACTTTTCAAAAGCTTTTGATCGCCTAAATCATACCAAGCTTTTGATGAAACTTGACGATATTGGTTTTTCTCCGTTAGTGCAATCACTTTTTAAATCCTACCTCTGTAATAGGATACAATTTGTTAGCTATAAAGGCCATCGTTCAAGTAATGCATCTCCTATATCTGAAGTTCCGCAGGGTAGCAATTTGGGTCCACTACACTTTTTAATTTCAATAAATGATTGCCCTCCAATTCTACACTGCGGCAAACCATTATTCGCTGATGATTTAAAATCATTTTCAAGAGTAAGTACCTGCGTAGACTGCCCAGCATTTACAAAGTTAGCTAGATCTCCTTTATCTGTGGTGTATTGACAACGATCTCTATTTTGATACATCAAAATCAACGTTAATAAATCATTAATATCGAGTTAATAATATTACACTGAATTACTGTAATACTATAAAAGACATAGGGGTGACATTCGATTACAAACTTACTTTCAACGAAGACATTGGGGATATTATCTTAACGTCTCTAAAATCATTAGGTTTCATTACACGCAATACATGTTACGTGCGGTCTAAATTAGAGTATGCTTCCTGGATCTGGTCAACGTTTTGTAAAACTCATCCAGATTCGCTTGAAAGAGTTCAAAGACGCTTTCCAAAATATTTATACTTTCAGCAACATAGCGTATATCCATAACGAGGTTTCGATCATACCACTTTATTAAAGCTCTTTGAACTTCAATCTCTTGAACAGTGACGTACAGTAACCGATACAAAGTTTCTGCGTAGTCTGGTAAGTAATGGTATTGATGTTATGCCGCTTATAAAGAGTGTTCACTTTACCGTCCCCCAATACTCGTTAAATTAATACTTTCTACTGGTGCTTCACTCAAACCAATTTAATGCTCAATTCGCCGATATACAGAATTTATTCTTATTTCAAGAATAAGTATAGTTCTTTTTTTGATATTTGCGCTTCCTCCTTAGGATCATTTGTAAATTTAATTAATGCTTAGTTATACTGTTATTTATTGATTCAATTTGCTTTACTTTGTGTTCTTTAAGTACATTATTGTTCATATGTTTCATTGGTCAAGTTATATCTCTCCATTTTCTGTCCAGTTATTGGAGGTATGTAGATTATTTGTTGGGCGGAGTAATTGTATTATTATTATTTTTATATTCTCCTGTAAAGGAAATATTCTCTGGTGGGCAATAAAGGACATTATGTTTTATCATTACACTGTCAAACTTATCTAACGTAGTTTCACAAATTTTACGAAGGACCATTTTTAATAATTTTGCACAATGTTCTACAAAAAAGTATCACCTTTTCTTTCCTAATGTCGATCATACACCGTTTTCTAAGAATAAGCAGTAATATTCGTCATTTACGGTATGTTTTGGACATACAGTGGAGATAGTACCCTTATATATCAGAGATGGGAGCCTTCAGGTTGCAAAGATTCTGATGAACTTTTAAATGAACTTCGTGGTGATCCTTTGTTGGGATCACATGTCTCATCAACCATAATGATGCATCGCGACAAAGTTTCTCCTTCATGATAGTTGTATCCACGTGCATCCGTAGCCTCCTATTGTTACCATTCCTGCATTTCTGTCGATGCATGCAGGACCCATCGCATCTTCAAACGTTTTTTCAAAATTTAACTTGTTTCCACTAATGCACAAACAGGCCGAGACGTGTTAGTTACATTCTTATATCTTTTGTTAGAGGTTTTTACACAAGTTTGATAAGCAGATATACTGCAAGGCTCTAGGAGTTGACGACACTATTGTGCTGAGAGACGACGGTCATATTCAGTTTTATCCAACTTCGATGCTGGTCCACAGCGAAGATGTGATCCCAATAGATTGGAAAAAATGTGGGTGTGCAACTAATGTGTAGTATTATCTGATTTTGCCACATACTAAAGTTCCAGCCCGGTTGCGTAGAGAGCACTCTCATTGTTTCGCTCTCTATATCCAAAATAATGGAAAACCTCTCGAAAAAATAGGCAATAAGTGTGCATCCATATTTTAAGAATTAAGGTATCAACATCTTATATTCACGCGCTCCTCAAACAACTTAAAATTAGATTCTTGCTGAATCCGAAGCAGAAAACAATTAATATTTCCTCCATTTGCCACCTAAATTATCCGAGGAATTGGATAATTGCTGTACAAACATCAAATACTTATCTGCGAAGCAAATATTTACGTATAAAATTGTAGCAGCACTTCCATTGTTTCCAGCGCTCGATATGAAGCATGCACACCAACCGAATGTACAACTAACTACAATAGGAACAAGAAGTACGCTCTTTTATTCGGGAACGAGACGAGCGCCCCCTAGCCTACCGAACAAAGAAGTAACGTTTTGTTTTCATCCTCTCTTTCGCCGCGTATTTCGACCGTTGAATTAAAAATTCAACGACCGGCGCGTTCCACGTTTGGTTTACACGGCTTTTCCGAAGATTTAGCGCGCTTAAGATGGGATTTTCGTTTCGTTCCTTTTGTATTTTCGCCGGCTTCTAGCACCGGCGAGAGTACCTTACGTATAAGAGGATGCTGCCGTACTTTGGGCGCTGAGAAAGTCGCGCAGGGCGCGGAAGGGGCTAAGAGCCTAGAAGGATACGGTTTAACCTCGGAATCGGGTAGACACCGGGTGTAAAATTGTGTCATCGCGATTGTATCTTCGCTACAGCGAAATTGACAAATATTGATTTGTTCTTAAGCTGATACTTCGGATAAAAGGTTTTTGACACGATTAGATCAAAGAGTGCTTTCTAAAGCGCCAAGGTGCTATGGTTTTATCAAATAACATTCTAGGCATTTAAAATAAACCATATGTTAGTTTTTAGCTGCAATAACACAGAGTGTTCCAAAATTCTGAATAAAGATCTGAATTTTTTTTTTTCTCAGAAGTTTAATTTTTTCTCACGAGATGAAAAACCGAGAAAGAAACTTGCAAACACTTGCAGTTGATTTAACGAACTGAATTAAAATGGAGTTTAAAGTTGCGAGTTCCTTTAAGATATATCTTTTGGATATTCTTGAAACAAAGGTGCTTGCAGGTGATATTTATATTTTATATTCACTCCAAACTATATATAGCACCTGCTTAAAATGCCAGCCATCTGTTCCAGTGCAAAGCCTGCATAGTAATTGCCTATTGTAGACTGTTTAACATTCGCTTGCCAACAGTTGCTACTTACAAGAATAGGTTCCCGGGTGTCAATTCCGATTTTAATGAAACTTGGTAGGTAAGTAGAGTATGTTGAGAATTGAAAATAATAATTTTTTGTTTGTGCTGAAATTCATTCTACGGGGGTGGAACACCCCTTCGAATATATACGGATTTCCTGTTTTCTTGATTTAATTCTTGATCGGAAAAAGATAGAACAAAAATTGAAATACAAATATTGTACCTTATCAAAAGGTCTTTCAGAACACGTGAATCCGATATCTACAAGTTGCATTTAAGCGCCACCCTCTTATGCTAGAACCGGTTCTAGTAATGTGGAAAAGCAGTTAACGCAAGTTGTTCATCTTTAACATCCTTTATTGATTTTGAGCATTTTCAATTATACAGGGCGTTCGAAGGATGCACGTACTGCACATACATACACGCATCAGAAAAGGGAAATAGTTACTCTATATAATCCCACTACAGTTTAGGTAGCTCAATTTGCTTCACACTAATTAAATTTTATTGAAGAACATAGCTGCAATCGGCAATTGATGTGGTATCAGCTGTTAGTCTAACTGGATATAAGTAAAACCCGACAACAATGACACATTGCCGTGTGTGGCTGTTTGTTATCATATAATATTCAAAAATATCGCATTTCGTTAAAACGAAATATTTACAAACCACATCCTATTATTTGAAAACACGTAGTCAAGGTATTATTGTCTTTTAATACCAATTTTAAGGTATTGGCGGTATTTGTTCGATTCTGGATATTTTGATAATTTACCACAAAATTAGTTATTTGTTAAGGTATAGAGAAACAAATATATAATAGAGATAACGTTTTGATTTTATAATACATAATTTATATACCTATTCAACGAATTCAAAAACAAGCAGAAGTCCTAAGGGCGGTGCATCTAACACAGTTCTATAGTATTTAATATAAAAATATTTGTATCTGGTAAACTTATGTCTCCACCACTGATAGTACTAAGAGAACCAGGTGGCAAGTTTAGGCCCCAAGTAAACAAGCCCTATTTCGACCTGCAAACGTTGTTATTCAAGCCTGATAGCTAAATTAACCACTGATTTATTTAAAAATTGTTTTTTTAATATTTATTTATCAAGGATTGGGCCAAAAAGTCTTATACTTTTAGACTTATGGACAGATCACTGTCCAGAGTCTTTCAAGAAAGAGGTCGCATGCAACAAAGATGTTCAAATACTTACAATAGCGAAACTCAACCACTAAACCTCTGCGGATTTCGAATATAGATGGGATTTAATCCACGATTTTCTGATCAAGTTATGATGTTAATTTCCATTTGCGAAATAATATCATAAAATTGTAGTATAATACACAATCAATTGTCGTCCTCTAAATATATCAATTTGCTTGCATATGCCTGGTACAAGTCCGGCTATATAGAGAACTCACCTGGACCATTCGAGCATCCCATGAATTTTACCTTTTCAAACCACAAAACTTTCTGTTTCCTTCCTGTTGCTTTCAATGTGATCCTTTTACATGCATTCGTTGTTCTTGGTGCGAAGCATTTTTTAACGTCTTCCATTACCATACCAATTCACAAATATATAATTTAAATACGCATTAAAATACATACTTTATTAATTATATCACGTGTCATTCCGTGTTTACATTTGTATGAATTATGAACATTAGGGCATAATGACTGATGCAATTTTACTAATTGATGATGGTATTTCTTATATGTATGTATGCAATATATAGATGGTTTTTGTGTTAGTTGCATAAGGTATGACTTGTTCTACACTTTTGGAATACCCTGTATACTTGAAAATGCTTTAAATCAATAAAGGATGTTAAAGATTAACCAGTTCTGTACCGAATTGTGTAGATGATTTATTCTTCACAGACTCTGTAAATTCTTCGAGTCCTTGTTTTTCGAAGAATTGGCTCACTAAGTTGCCTCTTTCATTATTTTCCCCCAGCCCATATGATTCAATAGTATCACCTACCCGAATTTTGCATTAAAATTGTCCATAACTATCTACAGTTCTTATTTAGGCAACTGTTTTAGCATTCTTTCAATTTGGAAATAGAATTCTTTTACTTCTTCTTCGCTATGATAGGAAGTTGGTGTATATACTTATGTTGGATGGTGCTGGAAGTACCTGCGATAATATAATTCTGTCGGATATTGGTATAAAGTTTGTGACACATTTAGCAATTTGTTCGTTTAGTATACATACACCTACTCCGTACTCATATTCTCCGTAATATACACGGTAGTCATTGATGTCTCAGAAATTTGAACCTGGCTAACTCATTTCACTAATTACAAAAATTTTTATCTTCAATCTTTCCATTTCTTTGACGACGTTGGAAACTTTTCCAGCTTGTGTTGAGTCCGAGTTCCAACTGCATATCTTTATGCTTAATCCTGCATTAATTTTCTCCGTACCATCATTATTCAAAACCGCTCCCCTTGGAGATCCGATCGGGGAACTTGAAACTTCGGGCAACATTTTAGCCTTGAACATAGTTATGCTGACACTATTAGTGATATCTATTGTAGGTCTTTAATGCAATGGTTTCTTCTTGCCTTTGGCATTTATTACTTCATCCGTCTTTAGGGCCGATTTCTCGATCCATGGGCAAGAGAGTTTCCTTTTCTCTTATTAGCTTCTTCAACCGAAGCTATTGGCCAATAAGAGGGTGACTGCTTTTTTACGGCAGTCATTGCCTCGACAGAACCTCGCTAGTTCTCTCGCAGGATGTACCACGAGCAAGTAAGGTTGTTATTTGGCTTGGCTTGCCTGTACAACCATCAGTCTTTACATCTTTATGTATAACTTTACTCTCCTTTATCCTTTTACCTTTGTAAAAACATAACAATTAAAAAACAAAACAAGCGATATACTACACAAACAAACAAGAACGGTTCTTATTTTATTTATAAAAAAAGTGTTTTCTGAATATGTCGGAAATAGAACGCTTAATTGTTTTTCTAGTTTCATCATCTCAGTCAAAATTGCTGCTTTAGCCAACTTCATAGTTCCAATCATAAAAAAATTAGTAAAAAACTCGGTGCATATTGTATTGAAAAATTCTTCTGCGTAAATCCATCATTTCATAATAACTTTCAAACAAGTCTGCCTTAAAACCACAATGTATGTTACTAGATTGTCGAGTATGTTATAGTTTTCAAGAAAACTGAAGTTAAAAGTGTACTATATACATACAATAACGAGAAGCCGGTAATCTATTTCGTTACAAGTGAAAAGCTCAAATCTATAGTTTGTGAAGGCTGTCTAAAATTATTTTATAGAAGGAACCCCTCACAGTAATTGTTATACATCCGGAATAGCATCCAAGAACACGAATGCAGGTTACGAGGAAACAAAATAGATTTTCAACTCCCAACCTAACGCATAATATAATGCACGTCAGTTACCAACTTCAAACAACATAAGTCCATATAATACGCCAACCTTTCCAGCGCAAGCAAGCTATGTGTTCTTATCCCACGAAGTTTCAGAACGTTATTCCTTCACTCTTTTTAACTCTGTATACACGATGAACGGGGCTTAGGTAGCAATCCGCGCATCGTAAATGATGAATATCTGGCGTCGAATGAAGTTGAAGTAGATAGAATGAAAAGCGTTTCGCGGCCAAAAAAAGAAAAGGGAAGCCGTAGCACGTCGCCTGCATATGAATAATGGTGTATTTCGTTCTGCAATGGGAAAACATCTGACGATGATAATATTGACGGAATTGGAATTGACAGTAGATGGCGTCGCGACGTTTTCCATTTAATTCCATTGTGGATCTCACGTACGCCTATACATTTACGAAGCTGCGGAATCCAAATCGACAGCGTCGGTGGCAGAAAAGATAGGAAATAAAGAACGCGAAACGTGGAAGAATATCGATTTCGCATTATTGTTTGTGTATTGTTTCGATGTTGCGCATTTATCAAGCTAAAGTAGACGAGAGGGGACTGTCAATCACAGATAAAATACTAAACGTGCTCACCCAGGTCGGAAGCTGTTTCTTTCAATAATTCTCGAAAGCTTTTATTTTTCACCGTACGTATTGCGGCGAAGGAAAATCAGAAAGAAGCGAAGCGGCTGTCGATGAAAATATTTCAATTCTCTAACGATCGTTTCTCGTCGGTTTCAAAAAGGACAATAAGTGATCGCATGTGTAAATGATTGAGAGCGCTTTTTGTGTATTTTACAAAATTCGGTGCTGCAGGTTATTGGTTTCAATATTTAGTTCTAAAAACTCAGTTGTCTTTACATTCTTTAATTTCTAATCACAGCCAGCGTGAAGTTAACTGCCAAAAGTTAATAACTACTCTTTCGGACACACCCGTACATAAATAGACGCCAGTGTCATAAAGTTAAAATAAATCTACAATTTAAATAAAACAGTAAATATAATTAAATACATATATAACTGAAAATCTTCTCGAAAGTTTATCAGAGCAAAATTGTACTCTAAGCCAAAAAAATGTCTACTTTAGCACGGATAATCTAAATAGCACCCGAAGATCTAATCATATCATCACCAATGTTCTGAATACAGATATTTCAATACTATAGACAGCAACTGCCAACAGAATCTTTCGCTAAGGTTCGACGGGGAATAAAATACCCCCTAACGCATTTAAGAAAAATCCCGTGCCTACATACGATCGAATATAAATTTGAAATCCAATAGAGATTATAGATATTCCGCTATTATACAAACGGAATCCCTTACTAATTGTAAGTATTCGCGCCGGTCAGGAATAGACTTCTAAGCATTGAAAAAAATCCTGGTTCCAACAAAATAAATTTTTGATTTAGAGTATTTCTGATGTGCCGGTCCCAAAAATTATTGGCACTTCTTCCTAGCAGCTCTAGTTTTTGAGATACATCATCCGTTATTTATTAGCAGAACGGATGCTTTCTAACATGAACACGCTCGGATGCAACACGAGCATAAAGATTTATTACTTTCACAGCTACTTAGATCGTTTTCTACAAAACTTAGATCATGCTAGTAAGGAGCAGAGGGAAAGATCGACGACATCAGCATTATGGAGGAAAGGTACCAAGGAAGACGGGATACCCATATGATGACTGATTACTATTGGAATTTTCAGCGAGAATGTTCCGGTAAATCTCACGCAAGTAAATCTTATAAAACGAAATTCTTAACTGTTGATTGAAAATAGTATATGCATATTTTTCTGTTAAATATATACCTCCTACCAATATTTGGTGTTTCAGTTAACAGTTACCAAATAGTAATATTTAAAAAGTTACGTATATAACAAAACATATCTAATTTTGGCGAATTTTTCCTAAATAGGGTAGAAAGAGCGAATTTCGAAAACTAGATCTGATAGAACAAATCTGACGAAATATTTGGATTAGTCACCCCAAAATCGCTTAATTACACTTAAAAAATCCGACTCACCAAAATGTGTGTTGGCCAGTGTTATGGATATTTCGACATCACAGACAGTTAAATATGAATATTTGCAGTTTAACCATAAATGCTGTCACAAACGTTTAACTTGAAATCGGTTGGCGATAATTACTTTTGTTATAACACAAACCGTCAAATTGAAAGCTGACATTTTTTTGTTTATCAAATGTAGTAAACGAACTTAACATTCTGTGCAGAAAAGTGGTGCGTAAAAGAAAATCGAATTGCTGTTAGTTCTCTTCATAAGGGCGAAATGTAGCTAAATTAAATATTTAAAACTTTAGAGTCATGTGGTACTAAATAAATCTTACCTTGTTGTGTCATAAATCGATTTACTGAAACTTCAATGTTTGTAATCGCCAAAGATCTGATCGTCCATCAAAAATCCTATTAAAGTAGTTAAACAGAGAATTGGATGAAATCCTCGTCGAAAGCAACAAATAGTATTGCAAGAAATGAAGATTTCTCGAAGAATTCGCCGGTGAAAAGTACCTTCAGTGTTAGATAATAATTTTAAAAGAAGTAGTCACATCAAGAAGACAACGCTTACTTATGGTACGCTTATAACTACCTCACACAGAGTCGAGTTTGTGCTTCGAATTCAAAAACAAAAAGAAACGAACTCATTTGGAGAGCTCAAGGAAGCTATCCGTTTGTTAGCATATTGGGATGATGGTAATTCGGAGTTACATTTTGGAAAAAAAAAAGATATTAAAGCTTCCTATAAAGCATATCCAGAAACTGTTTTAGGACTAAACACGATTCTGTTTCAAAATCAGCACTGGAGCTGTCAACAGGATTCGATATCAGCATAAAACAAAGTTTACTCGAAAGTGGTTGACGGAAAACGTGACCAACATTACATTTCCTTAATCAAGCATGGACCTTAAGAGCCTTTGGTGAAAACAGCAGATAATTTACACAAAGCAATAAATAATAAGACGTTAACTCTTATAGAGAAAACAAGTTGTTATTGTCGTGTTCTACTCCTAAATACATAATTGGTGAAATAATTGGCTTTTTAAATTAGCTATTGCTTTGCCTAAGGTACGTACCTTCATTGCCAATATTTACCAGAGGTTTTCAATGGAATTCAAGTCGAATGAACGAACAACCCATTGTAAAAACTTGACTTCCTTCTCAAGAAACCAATTCTTTGGTCGTTTGAAGGTTTGGACTACAGTATTATCTTACCAGAGTACTCAATATTGCATTCGTTCACCGAAACTTATTAGAACTCTTTCTAAAAGTATTACATAAGAACTGGAATATTTATAGGTGTTAACTGTCATCAGTAAAGGTTGTCCGAGTCATAATAGTACCGCCATCAAAACGTGAACTAACCGCAGCTTCTTGTACAAATTGTGCTATTATATAACGCCCGAACATTTCTTTATTTGTTTGGTTTCCAGGATTGATTTATATCTAATGGTGTGTGAGTACGATACGAATGATTTGATCCTTTAGTCATTATGAAAGGTGATTGTAAATAACACCATTTGATATTAGTACTGTACACCTCTTTGAACCAAAAACCTAATATTTTACTCCCCACAAAAGTGATTCAACTAAATTTTAACCGTTCAATATAATTGAATGAAAAAATATTTGGACTAAAATTAATTCTTCAGCAAAGAAACCACCGCTTTATGAAAAATTACTATCAGTATATTGACATTTCTAAATCTCTTAAATTACTGTAATTGCGACAAACCTGAAGCACCCAGCTTCTAAGCGTGGCAACAAACACCCTCGAGTTGATAGTTAAAACTCCTCTGAACACAATTCAGTGCAGATACTACGCGAACTTGTCTAAGTCGATTTTTATATGCCAAATCGTAAAATACATGCACAGAGCATTTCCATTCCAACGAAATAGCGACGGTAGAATACAAAACGTCCATCGCAGTAGACAGAGAGCGCATCGCAAGAACGTACACACAATACTCAGCCGTCATAAAAACAAGCGAACGGAAAAGAATTGCGCCAAAAACGAAACAGGTCAAAATTTATGAACATCTCCCTCTATACCAGCTAGTCGACGCTGGAACGATTTATTTTCGCACAATACCGGACCAACCAAGATAGGAAGTGCATATAACTACATTCCGAGTTCCCCGAGGCATAATGGCCCGTACGCAGTTCCTTCTCTCTCTCTCTTCCTATAGAGTTCCATGATTTAATAACAATGCGAACGAAGTAAGACTCGCGAAAAGGGAGAACGTAACAGAAGCAGCGCCTCGTCTCCCATTGCTATCGTGTAGTCCATCGACCAACCGAACTTTGTTCGCGCAGTAAGAGGCTAGTGCCGGGGTTAAAGTTATTTAGGAACAATACTTTTGGAAAGGAAGTTATAGTGCAGCGTGCCTTTAACACCATTGAAACTTTTATTAAAGTCTGGATCGAGTTCGAATTTTGTATGAAACTTCCATTTCGAAATGGATAAATGGCCGATGACTACGGAAGAAGTACAGCGGTAACGAGAAGCTGGACGAGAAGATCTATTCACGCTAGAGGAATTACAATAAAGCAGATAAAAAGGGACGTTGCAGAGGAAGCGATGGATCAGCATATTTTACGAAATGTACAAGTTGGTTAGGATGCTTACATGAAAATAATTTTTTTCCTTGTTTGAATTTCAACGGTAATAAAAGGTTTTCAGAAATCATTTCCATTTACTACCTCATTATTAGATACCTTGATTCAATCATAATTATTCTCTTTTTCGAATTATATTTGCATTACCGTCACAAATTGTAAAAGCAGCAAAAAAATTAGAATTCGTATATGCGAGGAACCGTAAATTGAAACAAAAAACACAGAAAAATATGTTTAATATCCATGAAATTGGCTTGATTCAAGAGATAATTTTATATTTTTATATTTTATGATGATTTTGGGCATGTAGTCGCCGCGGGTAGCGCGCAGATGGCGTAATCTAGGGGTCCAAATTTCCACACACGTTACAGTAAATTAGGTGTTTCAGCATCGGAATGTTCCTTCCAAGTGGTCAATTGCTTCTGATTTATCTGTGTAGACATGCGACTTCACATATCCTCGAAGAAAATAATGTGATGGCGTCAAATCGCAAGAATGTGGTGGCCAATTCACACGCTCATTTCGCATGCGCGGTGTGTGGCATGTGACGCCGTCCTGCCGAAAGTACGTGTCTGAAACATTCTTCTTCTTTATGTGCCGTCTGCTTTGAGAAGGTTGGTTAACATCATGGCAATTTTCACTTTCAATATTGCAGCTGTAAACAATTTAACTAAACTACTCCTATATCACCGTCTCATGTTATTCAACCAGGATATGCGTCTTCTTCCTACACTTCTTTGCCCCATATCTTCCCTTGAATAATGGTTTATAAGAGTGAGTATCTCTTCCCCCGTATCAATTGAACAAAACACTGCATTTTCTCATTTTAATTGTGTTCACAATTTCTCCCCTCTTTTTCGAATCTTCTTAGTACTTCCGCGTTTGTCGTTCTGCTCACCCAGCTTATCCTTAGGTTTCTTCTACAGTACCACATCTCAAGGGCTTGCAACTGGTAAATGTTATTCTTCTTAATTGTTCACGCTTCTACACCATCTACGGAAATACGTAGCATTTGAGCATTCTGATCTTGAGATGTAGACGAAGGTCGTTGCTGAAACATTAATGCTTTCCAATTGAGGAGCGAAAGTTGATAGTCATGCCTCTTCCAGCGTTGACTGTAACGTTTTGATCATCATCATTTTTGTAGACATATGGACTGATGATTCCACTGGCCCATAAGCGCGCCAATTTCTTTTGGATGTAATGGTTTGTAGATTATCATCGCCACAAATGCGGCGATTCTGCTTATTGACATAGCAATTTAACTAAAAGTGTGCTTCATCACTGAGCAAAATTTTCAAATGAAATTGTGGATCAGTAGCAATATTTCCTTTCCCATTCTCCAAATGTACGGTGCGAAATATTATCGTATAACTTCAATTTCTGTTGAAGATGAATCTTGTAAGGATGTAAACCAAGATACAAAATTTTCTATGAACTGAATGGACGCAAATTTAATTGTTGAGCGCGATCACGACGCATCTGGATTACCATCAACACTACGCCATCAATCGCTAGTTCTGTGCGCACTGTACGACGTCTTACGGAATCGTATTATCGTTTAGAATAAACGCATACCGAAAATTTTCCATATTTTCTGCAATTAATCGCCCTTATGGGCGATATGAGGACCATAAAATGCGCGTAATTCCCGATATGTTTCTTGAATTGAACCATTTTTTTCAAAATATATTTTAACAATTTGCAAACGTTGTTTCTGCGTGAATCTAGTCATGAGGAATTGGCCAACTAAACTAACTCCAAAACAACCAAAAACTATCAAATCGGCTGTCACAGAAAACGGTCTTGTCAATTTAAAGTTCTCCACCTCCAAGAAGAAAAAAGCGCCCGATACATATAGCAGTTTTTATACAAAGTTTTATTTACAATACAAAGTGTATATGGAAAAAGTATTCAAAACAAAAATAATTACATTGAATATGTTATTTATATATAAAATATCTTTATCTACATATATATTCTTTGGTTCATCTCACGGCTTCCCAAATTGCGAACGTTTCGGTTATTGCTTCTTCTACATGAGTGGAATCGATTTGATGCAAAACGTACTGTAAGTAATTCTGAGGCTGCTCAACATTTTACGTGCCTTCTCTGTACGGTTACAAAAGCTTAATAGAAATCAAATCAAACTTTAAAGTACTCCAACCATTATTATTTTTTCATCTGCTCTAATCTGTTAGCAATGAGTCTTTCTGATTTCCCCCTCTTAGAGAGTAAGTAATTTTGGAACGTTGTTTTGAAGTTAATTATTTGTGTTTTGGCATTTTTATCTAACACTTAATTCTTGTAGTGTCAGAATTAGATAAATAATACTCAGCTGTTTGGCCATTGGACTGTCGTATTCATTATAATGGAGGCATTCACCGTAAATACCCTCATTACCGCAATATGATACTAAAACGGTTAAACTTAAAATTTGTTGTCATAATATTTCGTATTTAAGAAATTTTGATGGATTACGCATTTAAATAATCAGGTTAAGATAGACTCCGGCAGTTTTACCACACCTTTACCAATACTTATATTTTAAAGGGGTGTGCACCTTCCTTAAAACTTTGTGATATATGCAGACTATTTTTAACCTATTTTCCCACATATTACTCCAAAACTAATATAGATAACAAACTGCAGAAGAATCCACTGAAATTGAGACTAATGTATTGCACCCGAAATTCTGTCATTATAGTACTTCCTGCATGAATAGCCTATTACCTCGCTCGCCACATTATTTTTTCAAATTTGAGATACTCCCAAAAATTATCACAGAAAATTTTGTATTATTATTTATTTAATGGTAATATACTACTAAGACTACCATATTAGAGGTTAAATAACATAATTGTGGTAACGGACAAGGGTTTTAAAACGTGTTTCAATTTTACTGGACTATGGCACACTATTTAGCATAGTTAATCATTAAATTATTCTATTAATTTTGAATTAATCTGCCACTTCAGAATAGAAGGTCAATAGCGTTCGAGGTGCTACGAATGTTGCCGCATTGATTGGTCATCGGCCCTATTCTATTCTCGATCTATGCACTTCGTCTTTTTCAAAATTTTGCTATTATAATATACTTTATAATAGCAAAATTTTGAAAAAAAGTATATATTTAGATGATCCACAGTTGCATTATTCTTTTTCACCCCCTAAGTGAGAATCTACTGCATATGGAATAAATCATGATTTAAACCGCATACTCGTTGATTTATACAACCTTAACATGGTAAATCTAAAATTTCTGTTTAGCTCCAACCGAGTTTATTTTTTTTTGTGTTTTTCATGTAACAATTAATAATACACGATTTTCAATAGATAGTAATGCTAGAAGCGATGATTTAATTTTACAGACTGCCAAAAAACATTTAAATTTTGCCATTAACTCTCTTCTTTCCAAGCATTCGTACTATTAAAACAACGCGAATTAATAGCCACAGCCTTACCCAATGCCTCAGCGCATAAATTAAACCGTTAAGAGCGCTAACAATTAAGAACGAACTGTATTAAATATTTTATCCGCATAAGGAAAATCGTTTATTTACCCTATTCCTAAACGGTTCTTGCACGATATAATACACCAATACACGACCAAGTGCCACTAATAATGTACCCGTTATCTCGCGAAGGGCGTTAATTTCTTGTAAACGTTCTTTACGCAGCTCAACCTCGCAAAACGCGCACCAGCCCGGCGGCGGCGGTCTAAGCACCGGGCGGATACTAAAACGCAGAGACCGGATTTGTTTATGGTAGTCAGCAAAAACCGAACATCCCCTTTGTACCTCAACGTTTGGCCCGGTGACAAACTGCTGCAAAACCCCCATTACTAGAGGCAATAGTGAGGATTTCGGGCTAAAGGCTCGTTAACGCAGTTTTACTGAACATATAAATAAGAGCATTTCCGGCATACGGTGAGATCCTTTTACTTCCTGCGTGAAGGTATATGTAGGGGAGCAACCTACCGGAGTCATTCACCATGCCCGGATCTAATTAAATTTCACCTGCGTTGGATAGGCTACTGGGAACGATTTTGCTTAATATCTTTGGGGTTAAAGCAGACGGAAACTTATAAGTGTACGGAGTGGAATGTTGTCAGAATTTGCTCATTTATAGAATTAGGTAGACCGAGAATGAGACTCTTATTTTAAAAGTTAAAAATAGTAATTCCCCATTTTAAACTGCCCAACTATCGAAAGATGCTTTGAGAATGGGACAAGTTATAAAACAAATTCCAGAGTAAAGAATATTAAAATGCCCTTTAGAGGGTAGCAACAGAATATTTTTTACATTAAAATGCATATACGTAATAAACGATCTTGATATACTGTAGCTAAAATTATATAGTGCAACCGCTAGCTAGGAAAAGGAAATGTTTAGATTGGCGTATATCGCGATTTCTTCATTTGAACTGCATCAAATGTGTGTTCTATGAATACGCATGTGCATTAATTAAAAAACCGCCTTTAACAGGACAACATTTTATTTTAAATAGTTCTTTACCACATATTAAAATGTAAATCAATGTGACGTTGATTTGGCTATTTTATATGAGCACTTAAACAGCTGAACTGGGACCAAAAAGGTGTAAACACTAACGGCAAATGCATGAATCATTTGCGCTTCGCGGACGATGTAGTCCTTGTTTCGGATGGCATTGGGGACTTGCAGCTGATATTGTCTAAATATTAACATGGAGAAATTAAAATTTATAATAAATCCTGTTCCAAGTTCTAACACCAACATTGGTGGTAATGAGGTTGAGAGAGTTGGTAGCTATATATATCTCGGTCATGAAATTCATGCATCGAGAGATTATCAAGCAAGCGAGTTAGACAGACTTTCACATGGTCACCCTATGGAAAACTTAGAGACTTCTTCAAGAGTGGTATTCCTATATGCCCGAAAAGGTAAGCTTTTTATCAGTGTGTACTTCCAGTTACGGCGTACCGCTCTAAAACCTTGACATTGATAGTTGCTACTGCCAAGAAGCTTAAAGTAACGCAAAGAAAGATGGAGAGGTCGATGCTGGATGTAACCTTGAAGGACCACATATGAAATGAAGACCCACGGAGAACGTTGTGGCAAAACTCAAATGGAACTGGGCGGGAGATGTTGCGCGAATACGGAGTGAGCAATGGACGAAACGGTTGCTTGAGTGGAGACCGCGAGAGGATAAACATAGTAGAGGGAGACCGCCTACACGCTGGACGGACGACATCAAAAAACTGATCAACAATTGGATTCAGACAACAGAATCAAATGGAATAGCATAAGGGCGACCTATGTCCAAGAGTGGCCGCAAAGGGCTGTTTGATGATGATTGATGATAATAGCTGGCAACAAATCAAAATTCCTCAAAAAAGACGGCATATCAGGGACAGCTTTAGGTAGGTTATACTCGAAATTTGGGGTAATACAGTTTGATCTTTTGAGTCACTTGTTGCCGCATTGGCTGAATAATCAGGATACAGTTTGATGATAGAAACATTGCTTAAATGCTTTTATCATCGGGATATTCATGGGTATTATCTAAAATACATAATACTTTCGGATGCAAATACAAATCCCTCACCTTCATTTTAACTTTCAGTAAGGTGTGAGAATTTTGTTTGGAAGAACTCACCAAAAAGTCTGCGTGTATGGATGCGAGTTTGGTTGAATGATTGTACTATATATACACATTCTGCATCCATAGGCGGCACATATTACAATTTCCTAGGGTTTTTTAATTCTGACATTCGCGTCGTAATTGACTCAACATGTTCTATATAACTATACCTTTTCATTTTTCCTACTTTTTTTTTGTTTTATTTCAAATGCATCCTGCATACAGTTTTCAAAAGTTCAAGTTTGTTCTGGTAATTTTTTCTTACAAAATTAAATCATCGTTTCATAGAACAACTAAGAAAAAGTATTTCAGGGAAATTTCAGCAGCTTTTAAGTATATATCTGTGTAACGTGGGGTAATCGAATCAGTGGAACTAATAAATCACAAGGGATCGAAGCAATGATTTTACGATAGAAAGTGTATTGTTTCTTTACTAATGTTATACGAGTCATCTGTCACATGTTTGAATTATAGACGTTACGCAATAACATATTTTTTGGTAGAAACAAAACATTTAAATTTTAATTTCCAAATTACTTGTCGTTATCAACAAGGATACTAGACGAAATAGAGCTGTCTTTGAGTAGGTTACTAAGGTTGATAAAAGAAACTAACTTCTTCTAGTAAAAATTTGAACCGAAAGCGAAGATAACACAATAAACTATTCCACCTGGAGTACAACATATAAACTATACTGCATATCTTTTGAATATTTTCGGTAATTCACGCAAGTCAAATAACAAGTAACCAAATTCTTTGAGAGGAAGTTTATCAAACTTCTACTCGCGACGTTGCTTCAACTGACTTTTAAGCTTAAACTCGGTAACTTTCAAGCAATTTCGACTGTTCACCTTCCCCCATCAGGCTACCCTCATCCCTTACTCGTCCTATTTCCCTTCCTGTCAGTGCGTATCTCATATCTTTCCTGAACAGTGGAGGGAGGTAGACGGGAGCTGGCAGCAAGCTCCGAGCGTTAAACTTTTGATGTGCACGTGACATATTTCCCCCGGAGGAATTTTCGTTGCCTCGGAAAAGAGATGGAAACAAACGAGAAGCGCGTGATGCATAACGGACTGACAAGTTAGGAAAACCCCCGCGCCGGAAAAGAAATATAGTGCCCTCCGTGTCTGACACGGATAATGCCCGAGCATTTATATATCCTGGTCCCGTGTAGCGGCCCAGGTCGCAACAAGTTGATACCTCTGCCCGACGCGCAGAGTGAGCGACGGAAAGGGGTAAGCACCTGTCTTACGTTAGTCGTCCCTTCACGGCGAACGTTCCCTTTGTGGGTATATATTACTGTCGTCGCGACGCTGATGGAAGTTTCCAAGGGCTTACTTACTTGTTTGGAGGATAATGAGGTTATATTTTGTTTGTTTAACCAGTTAAATGCTTGATAATTTCTTCGTGTTGGTACTATGTAGTTGGTAAAGTAATGCAAAATATAGATAGTTCGTGATTTGCTAACATTTATTTAAATCAGTACCAGAAGTGAAAACAATATCACATAAGGTCGTTGAAATTACCCCTTTCTGCTTGGTGATGCTTGGTGACGGTTTTGACAAATTTATTTTTTTTAGTTTTAAATATTTCGTTTTGCAATCAATGTACAGCCTTGGCCGTAAATATTGGGCACCCAGGTTAACTTTTTCAAGAACATCAAATTAAAATAAATTGAAACAACCTACACAGGTTTATAATGTTTATTATTATTAAAAGAACAATATATATTGGAACTACTTCTTGCGCTAACTAGACCAGAAATTCCTTTTGGTAGAGAGCCTACAGTCTTCGGGACTTATAGCATTCCACTCTACACCTGATTTTACGCTTTAATTACCCCACAGATGTTTTATGGGATTCAGGTCCGGTGATTGGACGGACCACTCTAGGGGCTCTATATTATTTTCCAGGAACTAAGCCATTGTGCTGACAGCTTTGTGGAAGATTGCGTTATTTTGTTGGAATTTAACGACGTCCACGTTTGTATCGCTAAAAAAGTTATGTAAAAGAGGACGGTAATGCAGATTCTAGGACGTTTATGTATTTTAGAGAGTCCACACAGCCTTCACACACGAACATTTAGCCCACTGGGGAAGAGCTAATTCAGCCCACGATCATCACATTGCCTCCGCAGTGTTATACAGTCGGTACCACACACCCTGATTTAAATTCCTCGGAGCGACATGACGGCCTTCAAACACATCATTACCATTCCTTCGAGCACTTTTTCTGGGTAAACTGATCTCGAAAAGAACAAACATTAATTGGCCTCCGCGCAGCCCCGATTTGATATCCATAGACTTTCTCTTCTGGGTATTTCTAAAGAGCAGAGTATGAAGCAATAATTCCAGGTCTATCGTATAATTACCGCCAAATATCCGTAAAGAAATTGCAGTAATCGCTGAAAGGACATGCCGTGCAGTTATCAATAATTTCAGAGATCATTTTAATGAGTTCCGGGACTTAGCTGTCATTATTTTTAAAACATGGTTTTCATCACTCAACCTTTATGTGAGTAATTTTCTGTTGCTTAAGGAATTTTTACATTTTCGTTTGCTATTGCTTTCTTTTGGTACCACACATTTACTCTTATTTTATAATGGTTATCGTGGTACGATTATCTGGTACTAAGATGTATGTTGTTGGGTAATAAATAATAATAATAATTAATATGCAAATTACGAGGGAAAGTTATTAAATAAGTCACAAACCACTGTAGGAAAGCTGAAAATAGCAGTAAACTATTTTCCTATCTGTCACTAGGTGTCAGCTCAATCCAGCTTTAAGAAACTTAAATCGCAGTTGCCGTGTGCGTAGGCAGGCAGTGATGAAATGGCGACCGTGCTCGAAGCGTGTACTGAGAAAGAGCAGCGTGCTGTTATTCGTTTTCTGGGCAAAAGGACTTTCTGCAAATGATGGGTGAAATAAGGAAATATCTCCTATTTACACTGAAAGGTGTTTGTTGCGTAAACCCGTATATAACTGCATCGAGAAATTCTCTCAAAGGTGCTCGAAAGTTGTTGACGATCGGCGATGTCCCGTTCAGATTGCGACAGACTCAACACGTCGACGGATGAAAAAGATGACTCGAACTGACAGGCGGGTAACAACAGACAGGATAGCAACTATAATAGGATGTTCTCATGGTTTAGCCTACGAACTCATGCATGATCGTTTGAATTTTCGTAAACTTTGTTCATGCTTGGTACCTAGACAACTTACCGAAGAACACGGAAGGATTCGAATGGGCTTGTTCTTGCAACACCTCTCTCGATACGCAGAGGAAGAGGTGGACATGCTTAACAGGATTGTTACCGATGATGAGTCATGAGTGCACCACTATCAACCCGAAATAAAGTGTGGTTCAGTGTAATGAAAATATTCTTCTTCACCATCAACAGAGAAATTCAAGGTTATGCCCTCAGCTGATAAGATTATGCTTATCATGTTCTGGGATTCTCAAGATGTGCTCCTAGCTCTCTAGAAATGAGAACGTAATTGCTGAATTATACTTGGGGGTTTTGTTGCTACTTCGGGATGTAATTCGACGAAAGCGTCCACGCCTACTAATGAGAATAATATTGCTGCATCACGATAATGCCAGGCCGCATTCAACTCACTTAACCCAAGCAGGAATTGCGGAAATATGGTGGAAACTTCTTGAACATCCCGCTTATAGTTCTAGCCAAGTCTCAGTCGACTATTGTCCACTTAGAAAGCATCTTGGGGGCAAACACTTCGAAGGTGATAACGATCTGTATAACAAGAGGTACGCACGTGGTTCAAACGGCAATCCAAACACTTATGCAGCAGACATTGAGGCATTGCTAAAGCGATGGGATAAGTGTATTCATATAAATGGAGGCCTTGTTAAAAAATAAAACTTGTTTTTAAAATAGCTTTTTTGATCTGTTTACCGACTTTCCCTTATATCTATGTATAAAAGTTCTTTCTTAAATTTACACTCTTATATTGAAAGAAGTATTTCTATCAGTAGATGCATTTTCCTGTAACAAAATGGCCATAGCTAACAATTTATTCTTCAAAAGGTTTCGTGTCTGTCACGTCATGTTTAAATTTATATTCCAAAGATGCATACGCACGAATCGGTTACATTAATATTAGCATTCCGAAACCTACGACGCAACATTATAGGATTAAACTTAAACTCCATACAAGTATAGTTCGAGCAAGATAACGTAGCTGGCGCACATATATTCAAATAAGTGTTAACATTTCGGCAGCGAGGCGAGAACAAACGATTCCAAAAGCGAATTTCCATTCGATGGCGTGAGCGTCAAAGAGGGGACGCCACAGTAAAGTGTGGAGGGCTTCAGCCAACCCCACACCCCTCGCGCCTTCACCATCCCCCACTCCTCCACCTCCATTTCATTAAATATGCCGAACAAAGTCGTAATTTTCGAAGTTAAACAACGACCGTATTTTCTAATTGTATTTAGTTCATTTTAAAGCAGTTTGGCATTACCGTAAAATACGCGCCTGAAAGCATAGCGGATAGTGACAAAGAAAGGTATTTAGGAGTTTTAAAACTCTTATTTACTTTATCTAAGCGCTCCGTTTTAATGCCCATCGTCTTTAGTTAGCGTTTACTCTGATGTTGTGTCTTTCTGTCGTAACTATAAAATGATGAGGTGTATGTTGTACCGGTAATGGGCTTGAGTGCATTAAAGAAGTTTTTCTGATGTACTGTAATCTAATATCTGAGCGAGTAACTTTTAGACCACGCACACTTACAAATTAATGTATGGGTTAAAAAGCTTTTACAAGCAAAAATAATAATTTCACTTGTTTTTATTGAGATATTTCGCACGGTAACATAAAATGTTGGCAACTATAATCTAGTAATAAAATTGAAAATAAATATTTAGTTTTGTAAAGTTTAAATATCCGCTGCTCATATACTTCATTTAAATTAAAGGTGAATCATAGATGACTTTTTGATAAGTTGAGTACTGGAGGCTTCTTCAGAGAACACTCCAATCCAAGCATATAGCTTAGAAGCGGTAATACAACTGTGATATATTGGGGGTTGGTGAGGAAATACTTTGCGTGCTTGGCTATCAATCTCGGTATTTCAGCTTCGAACACCGAGGCTGTTTTTCAAGGTTTTCTGTGGTCTCTCTCACTCCGTGGCAAATATCGAGAACGAATATTTCAAGACATACCACACGCCCAGGCGTAATAATAACTCATGGTCAGCTGATGCGCCCTGTAACTTGCGAAAGCTATTGGGAGATGCAAAGGTATGATCATTATTATTATTAAAATGTGAAACTAAAGATTTAGACACTAAACTCCTTTAACAGCTTCTATTACAAAACAAAAATTGGTTTTAAAATCAAAATAATGCAAAAAACTACTGTGCAAGGCTACATGGAGAAGTTATATACTTGTAAAATGAAATATGTCAGTCTTCCCATCAACCAGAAAATTAGGCAAGCAGCGATGTAAAACGCTACCTAACTTTAATTCTTAGTATTTTTGATACCAAATTTTAGGTTTTGAGTAAAACTTTCATGAGGGCATCTATTGAAGGAACAATCCCTTAACAGAAATGGTCAAAAGTCACTTATAAACTATAAATATAAATTAAATAATCCGAAATCTAAACATTTCATTTAATACAATAGAATATATTCAAAAAACTGTTATAAATGTTACAATTTTTTTCGTTTAAAGTGTATCAAGTAAGACGATCTAGAACGTATTGAAGTAAAAAGCATACAGCAAGACGCAAGCGGAAAATGAAGTCGTATAATCACAAAAAGCGCAAATGAGGGCAAAAACTTAAACTGTATATACCCCGAGAAACAGAGCTATACAATCCTAACAATAAATAAAAAACAGCGGTTTTTGGGGGAGCAAATTTTAATAAATACAGTTTAAGTTATGAATGTCTACATTACATTGCAATTAATGCAATCCAAATTTTTAGAGATACTACACACTTCAATACAATTTCTTGTAAATTGACCACCTTCAATGTCCAAAATCCTTAAACCATTAAACTGTCAAGTGTGGCTCATTACAATGAACAGAAAGGGTGTAGTAAGAGAGGCATTAGGAACGTTACTCTTATGCACACAAATAGCACTCGTGTGGTTTTTGCTTGTTTGTACACTATAGCAACTATTGCAGTGAGGGGCTAATCAAAGTATTCAATAATGACGGAATAAAGTGCAAGTGTTTCGTCGCTCTCTGTGGAAGAATCAGGGCGATAGCTGACCGTGAGATTTTTCTGATTAATAGGGGGTTACGTATTGTAGATAAGAGTAGATAGCGTAACTCTTAATTTTTAATACAGGGTGGTGTAAAAGGAACGCCTGAATTTCAAACTACCATAATTGGCTTTATTTTGATCATATAAAATTGTATTCACACTAATACCATTTCTAATTTATTCAATTTATGAATTGCACGGCATAAATCAATTTAACCACTTCAGACAGATGGCGGCCTCCTTCAGAAATACACATTAAAAGTCTTTCTTCGAGGTTCTCCATTACTTTCGTGTCGTTTGAAACAAAAGAATACAAACTTATTGCAACTTTCAAATCATTCAGTCTACGAGGTTTGTTGCAGGAAACCTTATTTCTTAAAGAACCCCATAAGAGGAAGTCACAAACTGACAAATCTGGCCACACGGTCACTTTTGGAATTCTTCTGGGTTGTCTGCTGCCCAATAGCGATAGTTTTGTGTCTTTTCATCTTAATGAAAATGCGCTTCATCGCTCATCAACAAAACATTATTAGTAGCAAGTACATGAAGCATTCTCTCACAAAACAGTCTCCGTTAGTGAATCTTCTGCACAATCATAATTTTGTCAGGATAAAACTGTAACTCCTTGCTGCGCTCCAGCGAGTGATGAAACAAGCCTAGAGATGCATACCGCCTAGTGGAGCAGTGAGGAGTCCGAACAACAGACGCTTTTACTGTGTCGACATTTTCTGGAGTTCGCGCCGTTCGTGGACGATCAGATGACTTCTGTTTCATGACTGGTCCAATTGTGCGAAAACCCAACGAATTATTATATTGCGATAAGGTATCGAACCATTTCGCTGAATATTGAAGTGCGTACGGAAAAGCTGTTGAATCGTGACAACAGTTTCATTACTTCTGAAAAAATGTTCAACAGCGAAGACGGGATGCTGCAGGGTACACTGCGCTATAACTACAGAGATTGGATGCTCTAACTTACAAACCAACAGGTCCCCTACCCCAACATTCCACTCCCACCACATACTCCTCAACTCAAATCCATGCGTTCTTTTTGCGCCAGCCTGTATCTCTTCTAGCATATCCAAACTTTTGGTATGGAAGTCCAGATGAAAGAGGTGTAATAGCCTGCATCTCATGGTTAAGCCCAAATTAATTTCATATTTTATTGTTTAAATGGATCTAATGCTGATACGAGTCTGAATTGGGAGCTTTTTCTAGTTATGTAATTTACGTCCCATAATCTCTTGTATCAACTCAGTTACACAAAAGCTATCTCAACCCAAACATAAACATACCTCCTATAAGCAGTTTAGACTCAAAGTCTTTCGACATAGCCTTCATGTCCACCAACATTGCGTTAAAATTACAAAAAATTAACTGTAAAACTGATCACAGAAATAAGAAACTTACTTCATCCTGTTTAAATTTGCTGAATCCTAGGGAACAAAAACATTTACGAACCTAAATCGAATCTTCATTTATTCGAAATTACTAATCTAATACGATAACATCTTCCTGCTCATAGTATTCGTATAAACACATCAAGAAAATTGTATACAGAAACATTTGCGCTTAAAATAACTTAATATTTACTGCATTGGCTACTTATATTTTTTATAACAGCTGTAAAAGCATTTTAACAAAATTTGCAACTGGTGGAAAACAAAATAAATTTATATAAGATTTGAAAATCTTGATTCATCTTCTAGTGAATAAATCCTACGCACTAATATATTGATCGCAAACCATCCTCTTAGCTGAGATACGAGCTTCTCGACCCGTTCTTTTCCAATTTGCATCGGCGACACGTAAGAAATCACCCTCGAACGACCGTTAGAAATTTTCCGAGAAGTACTCGACCATTAGCGCGGCGAAAATCCAAAATTTCAGCGATCGTTCAGCATTTTATAATGGCTTCTGCGGATAGCAGACTGGTGTCGGAGAAATATTTCGTCGAATGGTCGTTACGGGGCCGAAATGGATCACTCCTGGAAATATCTTATGCAAGAGATCCGAAGGCAGAGAACTCCTTTTTAATCCTACATGCACTCAGAAAAATTTTGTCGACTCAGCAATAGAGGGTAGGGATACTAACAAAAGTAGTGGAGCTTTATACAGAAAGTGAAATACCGATCAAAATGTGTATTATCCATAATGCTAAAGAAAAGAGACCTGCATTACATAGTACATTTTTAGTATTTGCTTTATGATTTGTTTAAATATCCCTTTAGGTTATTGTTGAAAGAACTATAAAAAATGTAGATGCAGCAAGCAATCTTACTGTAGCCGTTTTACATCAAAATATTACATATATATATATATATATATATATACACTCAGCGAAATTACTATAGTTCCATATAATTTTCTAGTTTCTCTATAAATATTTGGCAACGGTATGGCTACATTCCTGTACGTAAAGAAATAGCAGATATCTGCATCACAACTGTTAGTTATGCAGGGGAAGTACCGTCCGTATAAATGTATAAATACGAGCGAAATTTCTATAATTCTACAGAGTTAGACAGACGTCCTAGGAAATTATTACTTATCATTATTATCATTACCTTTCAGTGTAAATAGACATTTAAATATCTTCCCTATCGTTAAATACACATCAAAGAATAGATATTAGTTAATAAAAACGTCGAGAGGGGGAGAACAAAAATAAATTGTTATAAAGAAGTAGGGTTTTCAAACCGAGTCATAGCAAAGAAAATAGCATAGAAAATCTCATCATCCATCAACAATTTTATAAAGTTAGGCAATTCCTACGGCAAAAATCATGATAAGGGGAGTAATCAAAAACTAACTAGAAGGCAGCGCTCCCCGGTATAACGGTTAGCCCCTTCTGGTAATGTAACCGCGCAACAGACAAAATGTAATTTAAATTTTCCAGTAACAAATAGACGTGTACAACAAATTTTATCCGGCAGTAAACGTTTTCTGTGGCTAAAAAGTGGGAACAACGTCATATTTTCTGATGAGAACAAATTTAACTTTGACGGACCTGGTGGCTTCAAATATTATTGAGACGATTTGCGCAAGATCACAAGCGATGAGCCGAAATTTTGGTGGCGATAATGTGATGGTTTGGATGGCTTTTACCCATAACAATAAAAGCTGTAAATATTTTATATCTACGCGAATCAATTCTAATGTCTATATAAAATTTGTGGCAACGCTTCTGATAGACTTTAGTGAACAATTACCGACACAAGATTACATATTTCAGCAATACAATGCAGCTACCCACAATTCCTATGGTTTCATTAAAAGGATATTAATTTATTACAGTGCCTGTTCCTCCGACCTGAGCCCTATCGAAAATCTTTGAGGAATATTGGCAAGAGAGATTTTTCTTCTGTTTATGTTCCTTTATAATTCAGCATTAAGTTCAATGCATAATTTGCCGAAGATATTAAGAGAATCGAATATTCTGTTTCAGGAATTGGACCGTGTCATGATAAGATATAAGAGAAAAAGAGAGCCTCGAAGGTACTGTACCCACTATTAAATGAAAAAAGTAAGCGACCTCTGGATAACAAGATCAAGATCATTAAGACAATAGTAATACCGATCGCCATCTACGCCGGTGAACTTTGGCAACCGAAACGCAAAAGAAGAAGATACAGGAAGAACTCAACAAACTAACGCGGTTCGCATCAGGGGCACAGCGTTACATCACAAATATAACCCTGTATCAAGAACTTAACTCGGAAAGACTTGAGACCATAATATACAGAGGAACACAACACACATTACACAGTATGGAGACGTATGTAACAGCCAAAGGAATAATACAACCAACACGAGGAATAAGGAAAGAAGGAGTTGCACAAGTTAGACGAAGAGCTGAGGAAAAAGGCATTACGTTACACAAGACAAAAAGAAAGAAAACATAGGAAATACACACGCACACTGGACCCACAAATAAAACAAAAGCCACTGATCTACCAAACAAGATGAAGAGAAAATGGTGTATCTCTCCGACCATCATTCAAAATCAATAGAGCTTGCACAGTACTCGTCAGAATGTTTTCGCCTCTAGGGTCTACGTCAAGTTACCGTGCTACTTTGGTTCCTGCTGCTTTTTCTCCTGAAGAAGACTCCTACGACGGAGGTGAAACGTCAAGATCCTGTCTTTCCATTTCTTTCCTTTGTTTTCCTCTTACTTTTATTTTATTTTCTTCTCTTATACCTTATCATAACACGGCCGAAATCCAGAAACCGTCCATTTATTAAGTAAGTTCATATGTACACTTATCAATAGAAATCAATACGTATTAGAACCAAGAATTGAAGTGAATCGCTTCTTTCTACTTTACCCATATTTTTTCTTTGTTTTTCGAAGCCCTATCAGAAGCATACTACACACATTAGAATAAGAAATACATATGTATGCCAGTTGGTTAATTTATGGCATTTGATTAATTACATGAAGCTATTTTCTTAATTTGAAATACGATATGTTTATATACTCTTAATGCGCTCAATATTTTACGTTAAGTATCTATCACAAATATGTGACATTAATACTGAAGCTCGATAATAAACTAGAAATACTCGCAAACAGCTACAGGCAATAAGCGAGCGTTGAAATCAATAATTTTGTTAATCAGTTGAAATCAATTTGTTTACACGCTAACTGCGTTTCATTTAATAATATAATTTCAAACGAAACGTATTTTCAAAACCTTCGTCGATAAAAGCTCTCTCATGTTCTACACGTATACATATACAGGCAGATATATGGCTAATTTAATTGTCTAATTCTCGACTAATTTCATTGACATTAAAATCGAGCTATTTCGGCGCATTGGCTACCGTTTGACATATAAAAGCCCAAATGAAATTGTAGTTGCGACTGCATACATGTAGGTTTCACCGAAAAAAAAGAGAACAATGTATAGAATCCTAGTTAGTCGCCCTAACTCAGCTACTAACAAATCAATTGTTCCAGCGCAACCTGTTTCTGTGAACGCGTGCGATATCTATCGTCCGTCTACAAAATACAGACTGATCTAAGCGAATCGGTGGACGTAATTTGATACATTGTATCGAGCTTAATTGATATAGAAAATCAATTTCCTCTGTTTGTCCAGCCTCACTCGACGGGTGATGAGACCTGGCTTTGTGCCTATGTGTTGGGTGATCGTCCAGGTGGTTTTCTGACCGAAGGTTATTCGTGCTTACTAATATCCGCAATCTCTCTCATTAGGGCATGCACGTCGCAAACATTCGTTCTATTCCCGTTTCCCAAATTTTATCCGTAAAACGAATGTAATTCACTGGTGCATACAGTGGCGATAGATTAAAGCAATATGCGCATACAATGACAATAAATTAAACCACTATATTTAATGTAGCATTGGAGGAAGACGTCTATGCATCAGCTATCGTCTTTTATTATTTCGATATTTTGGTAACATATACGAGTACAGTATAAGCTCTTAATAACAAATATTTACAAAGAATCTTCAAATATCCGATACCTTATTTAGAAGAACGTGAAAATAGTAAGTAGATATAGTTTTATTTTAGTTGATATTTCGCCTGCTTGATGCCGAAAGTATATAACTCAGAAAAGCACATTCCCGAGACAGCCAGTTTAGAATCTAAGAAACATACAAGTAATGATTTTTAATAATAATTTTAGTATGGAGAAAAACTCGTTAGGAACTACAAATCAAACAATTTTTCAAAAAAAGTGCATCTTTGTTTTTATGGAAAACAAAGTTGTGATCTTGGCGACATCTAAAATCAAATACGATTTCTTGTTCCTTAAATTTCATAATATATATTGCAGCGATTTCTAAACAGCTAATTTTGCCATCTACAGCATCCCAATCTCCAAGGTGCTCTCTCCCTAAAATCATCCTCCATCAGTCCTCTCTTCTGCATAGCTTCCTTCATTTTTTTTTTCAAACTCTTTCTTCGTCTTCCCTTTTTCCTTTTATTACAAGGCTTCCATTTCAAAATCGCTCGTGGTAGTCTGCTCTGGTCCATTCTCTTCCAGTGGCTATACCACAATAGTTTTTTGCGTTCTACTTCATGTATTAATGATGTTTCAACTTGCATTATTTCTCTTATTCTCATTTCTTTCTTGATCTAATAATATTTTCTTGCAGCGACGTCTCCACTACATCATCTCCGTTGATATTATTTATTATTATTAAACTTCACTTCCCTAGGTAACACAGCTTTCAACAAAAGAGTGGAACATCCGGGTTTTCTTTTTCTTCGAAATATTGTCATTCCACACCATAAGGTGTAGTTGTCTAATTATAATTTTTATCTTTTATTATTTTATTCCGTATATCTATTTCATCTCTACCATCGAAAGTTAACGTAACTCCTAGATATTTGTACAGATTTGTCGTTTTTATAACTTCATTTTCCACCACTAACTGCTTTCCTTGTGAACCAATTACCATGTACTCTGCCTTATCCATATTGATCTCCAAACCCCATCTCGTGTATTCTTCCCTTAGTTTCCTGAACATGTAATCAATGTCATCTCTGTCCTCGGGTAATATAACCTGGTCGTCAGCGGTGTTCATTGAGAAGCACTCCCATCGGCGTACATTTCTTTCTCAAATCCCTCAGTACCGTCTTCACATATATTTCAAATAACGTTGGTGATATGCATCATCCCTAACGCTACGCTTTATTTACAATGAATTCATCCGAGTAGTTGTTTCCGACTTTCACTCTGCTTTTATTATTTCTATGTACTGCCATAAGCCTTTTCAAAGTCTATAAATATAAGATCTAGTTCACGTCCGTGTGCTATGCTTTTCTCAGTTATTTGTCTTAGGCAAAAAATATTACCAGTACAAGATCTTCCAAGTCTGAAATCTCTCTGTTCCTCCGAGTATTGTTCCCCTATCCTCCATTTTACTATTTGTTCATACAATCTGCACCTGGAAGAAGTAACACTAATTCCCCTATAGTTTACGTATTTCACTTTTCTGCCTTTCTTGGGTATTGAAGTTACATATACGATTTTCCATTCTTTCGGGACAACACTACCCTGTAAACAATCTGGAAATTGCCTCAAATGTTACGACTGGGGAATTCTTAATAAGTTTCATGGGCATACCTCCTGGACCCGGCGCTTTGTTATTTTTCGTAGTTTTCATTGCCTTTATCTCTATAACTTCCTTCACTGCTACTTCTCTTGCGACTTGGTTGACTACTTCATTTAATCAAAACTCTATTTAAGACTTCTCGTGAACCGACGTTATTGCAAACATTTTCAAGTAACCATTTCAGATATTATCCTATTTTTCGTGTAGTACAAACAAGTATAATTTATATAAAGCTCATGTGATGGAAGAAAATATTTCACCATTAACACATAGGGCGCACTACTCGTTATAGAATTATCCGCCGTACTCATTAACAAGCGAATGCTATTATAGTAATAATGAATTTTGTTCTACGTATACCATTAATTCAGATTTTAGCAACGTTGTTAGTTCTATCTCCGTTCGAAATTTGTTTTTCATTTTTCCTAAATTCCCCACAAAATTAATTAAAACGTGGCATGCAGTGAATGTAGGCACTATATAATAAGGTAAACAAAAATATCGATTCAGATCATTCATTAAAAATAAAAAAAGGAAAAACCTTCTTAGTAACGTTTATGTACTATATACCTTCTAATAATTAAAATTGTTTCAATAAACAAATTCAGAGGTAGCAGCTCATTAATTCAGCTATTCGGTTCGGATATACAATACAGCATACTTCGTTACAAAAAGAAATGAAAGAGGAGGGACACTACAAGTTACTAGTTCATGTTTATCTAACGTCAAAACAACAAATAATTGTTCTTAAGAACCACGAAGCAATAGACAATAGTAAAATATTGTTCTAACAAATATTTTTATTATACACAGTTTGGACGAAAGTATATTGTGAATATTATTATTATATTATTATATAACAAATTTCAGTGCCGCGAGGAGAACAACGTGGAGAGGTGAAGCACGTGGCACGGGGAATCGAGTATCCGTATCAAAGCACGCCTGTTCAGTATTATTCGACTGGTTGTTATAAGTGCTTGTCAGTACCCACATACTTAGAAAATGTCGCATTTAAGTGCGTTTCGGAAACGGCGTATTTCTGATAAATTAGAAACTATAATAGCGAGTATGGCGGATCTAGAATACGAAGCCGATAAAAGTAAATGCTTAAAGTGTGACAACTATTTGACCTGTACCAGCAGACGGAAGTGTGAAGGTCACTTAAAAAGTGTAAAACACTGTTCCACAAACGATTTGATATAGGGGTTTGTCTCATTCTATGTAATTTACCATTCACTTAAAAAACACATCTAAAGGAATGCCCAGAAAACAACACCAAGATAAGGACGCCGTAAATATAGCTTTTTTCATGGTATTGGTCAAATCATTGACGAGAACGACAATGTGAAGAGATATAAAACGTCAACACATGGACATGTTTCTGCTTACCCGACGTATTCAGCGTGGTTTCGAGCGGTTTTCTTGCTCGACACATTGCAATTCCCTCTCTGCTACTATCACCGTATCTAACCCTACAATTCAAGTCATTATTCTTGGCGCTACCTAGTGCCAGAAGAATGAACCACTTGTCTGCAAAGGCCAGACACAGCGACAAGAAGCGCTTCTTGTCACTGTGTTTTTTGTCTCTTCACGTTCTCTTTGTCCTGAATGATTTCACCAATACCATGAGAAAAGCTCTATTTACAGCGTTCTTATCCTGGTACCATTCACTTTAGTAGACCAACAAGCATTTGTCTCCTTCTGGAGCACATACTCGGATTATACACTACCAAATCGGACATCGTTAAGATACTTTATGTCATCTGTTCGTGATGTTGAACGAAGAACTGAAGCAGAATTAAAAGATAAAAAATGTGGCTATGTGTGGGCGAAGCCACCGATCGACAAAAGCTCTCTGTGGTGAACGTGATGGTAAGTGAAATGGAAGAGTTTGAGCTGGCATTCCCTATCTTACTTGCTTCCGAAAGAGTTGCAAAATGTACTAGCGATGAAATTTTAGAAGTGGTGTTGAGGGCATTGAACAAATTTGAAGTTTCAACAACCCAACTTTTAATGTTTGTCCGTGACGGTGCCGCTAACATGTTTTCCTTAGGCCGATCTCTTAAAGAAGAGAGTGGCAATCTATTACATGCAGCATGTAAAATCCATGCTTCAAACCTTATGGCGCAATTGATCCTTAAATGTTATCCACGTTTAAATGCTCTAATAGTTCATACGAGTGCAGTATTTCTAAAGTCCCGAGAACGTAGAAAAAGATTCCACAAACTGTCCGGCAGTGCCTGAACCACAACAGCCTATTACTACGCGTGGGGGAATATAGCTAAAGCCTGTGTTTTACTACTGCGAACATTTTGATGATATAACGAAGGAAGTTACAATTCGATCCTACACACGCCAAAGCTATCAAGGAAAGCCAGAAAATGTTTCAAGACAGGGGTAAAGTGTGGTTTAGAAAGTATTCGCAGAGTCCATGGTAGTTCTTTGGACTAGCGGAGGGAATTGAAAAATTACACAATGATTCGATATTGTTTGTTTCTGTTCAATATTGTGGATGTTGTTCGCTCACACCTGTGTAGGGTGGAAGGCTTACTCATTTCACTAGAACAACACTGAAACAAATGTGGAAATATATTTAAAGATTCTAATATTCAATAGGTACCACCCAGTTTGTGGTTCTGTGGAAAGTTCTTAAAACAGTAAGTGTTTCAGCATGTTACATATATATTTTTTATCATAATTTTATGTGTAAAGATTCCTGCGTCCGCATCGCCTATGTTCACTCATGAAGGTTACGATCATAAATAATGCGAGTACGTAAACAATATGTAAAATCCATGCTTTAGACCATGTGGCGCAATTAATCCCTAAACGTTATCCACGAGTAAATGCTTTAATAGCTCATACGAGGGCAGTATTTCTAAAAATCCCAAAACGTACAAAAAGATTTCGCGAACTGTGTCCCAAAGTGCATAAACCACCACAACCGATTACTAGGTGTTGGGGAACATGATTAAAATTTGCGTTTTACTGCTCCGAATGTTTTGATGATGTAAAGAAGATAGTTTTACAATTCAAACTGAGACACATCAAACCTATCGAGAAAAGCCAGAAAATGTTTGGAGATAATCAGCTAAAATATGATTTGGAAAGTACTCGCAAGAATTACTATCAACTAGCGGAGGGAATTGAAAAATTACAAATTGATACGATGTCGTTTGTGAATTCTGTTCAAATTGTGGATAATGCTCACTCACACCTATGTACGGCGGAAGGCCAAACATGTAACACGAAAATTTGAAAATGTGATTGACAAGGATTCAGATTTTTTCATAGTAAGACAAATTTGTGAAGGTGACTCGAAAGATGTCACAAGGATTACTTTAAATTTACAGATATAACATCACTCGATGTGGAACACTATAGCAAATTACATTAATACTATATAGATTAGAAATTTGCTATAAATCTTAAAATGTGAAGGTAATATAAGTATAATAAACTGATAGAATATGAATTTTCAAGTGTAACGATTTATTCAAAATGCATCGATGTTTTGTTTTATTGTCTCAAAATTGTCAAGAAGGGCAGACTTGCCTGCACTTTCCTTCATCTGTTGTAGTGAGTAAACTAATGCTCAAACAAACAATATTAAGAACAACGACAATTTCAATTTAGTAATTAAGATTGTGAAGCATAGAATAGCGACGTACAGACGAAGAAGAATAATTTAATTTTCCCTTTCATATATAACCAGATAATTGCTTTCTTTACGCAAACAATTTCCTTTAATGTCCAAAGAAATGACTTTGGCCAAATTTAAGAGACAGAGATTTCTTAAATATAGACATCTTTTTCTGCATGTACAAACAGTTTAATTTTTTTCCTTAAACGTAAACGTGAATCTGAACCTTTCGTGACTTCGTAGGTGTGCGTTTGGGAGTAAAAATGTACGTAAACGGATGCGAAATATTTCACACGCGAATTCATGGGAAAGCGGGAGAACGCCTAACGCTTAATGAAAAGGCGAGCGGTGGCTGGCGCTAGAGAGGGTAGCGCGGGCAAGACGGCGAGACGTCGAGAGAACGAGGAGTACATCTAGCAACGCTTTGTTGCCATGACAAATTTCAATTAATTAAGGGAGGATTTTAATGAGGGAGTTTGTTCATGAAATTTCTGGCGGCAGATGTGTCGAGCGATGATATATTAAGTTTACCGTGTCGCTGTTTTGTTACATTATTTTAATTAAACGTCGTGTACTGTCGATGTCGACTGTCGCCTACCGTTTTCCGCCTCTCGTGACGGTCCTATGTCATCCCGACGCGCAGTTTCGCGTCGACAAGGATACCTACGTCAAAAATATTAAAGCGGATAATAACACCCGCGTTCGGTCCCTAATGAAACCGACAGGTAGCAGGTAGATGAGGTATGTACGCCGATATGAACAGAAGTTTAAGCCAATGGAGTTTGGGACTGTATTTCTTCTGGATGTTTAATGTACGGGCTGATTCAAATTAAATGCACACAATTTTTGTCTTCGTTGCTACGATTAATTTGGGTTAAATTAGCAATGTAGTAGTGTTCTTGATGCTGAAAATGAGGTAAACCAAAAAGAATTAAGTAAGACACTGCTGAGAAATAGAAAATGTTTGTATCTTTTTGAATAGAATAGCTTTTATACTCTTTCAAAAATTTAATGTAAATTAATCAGAGACACGAAATTAAAGAAGCTTTTTATGAGAAAATGATCGATTTCATACGATTAAGACGTGCTAGGTATAATTACTAAAACCAATTGAAATCTAGTCTAAAACATTGATTGGCGATATTACGGAGTCTATTTTCTGAAAACGTTTCCAACATCAGGGCACCTTCCATTAAACCGAAAATTGATAATTTGCTTGTTTCAACTAAAGCACCTTATAGAATAACGATTCCTTTTATTAATTTAGAGATATTTGCTTGGAAAGTTTTTGGATTTCCGAAAGGCCCCAGCATAACATTTAAACTGGTTTCTGGTTATATATGCAAAATTCTTGTTTCACAACCTTAAAACTAAACATTTTTGCATTTTTGTTGTTTTTTTCAGCCTGCTTTCCACGCTCTAGAATAAACACGAAAACTTATTTCGGTGCACTCCATATTATATTAATTCACAAATCTTAAAGAACTATTTTCTGCAGATTGCGACATCAATTAGTGGGAAGTGATACTTGGAATTAAGTGGTTATTTAATTAAGCAGTTATTCTATCTAGGTTAACTAAATGTAGTTACACTTGTCCCTTACAAAAACTGTAAACTTATAATTGTTTAATTTTCGATAATTGCCCATACTTAGTTTGAAGAGTCGTCGCTTCGTATAGTATAAACTATCGGATAACCTGAATATACACGTTTAAAGAGCGTCTATGTTAATAGTTATTTTGCCAACCAAGTCTGATAATGACAATGATCCGAACCACGTACAAAATTTTAAGCATAAAAATAATATTTTTCCATTATTATCGAAACGAAAAAAAAATTCAATGGCCTAAGCAATATAAGGACATTTTAAAATTTCAAGCTAGCTGTTCTCATATTTTTTTAACAAGGAATAATACTCAAGCTAAAAACTATAATCGTTTTATTTATGCATTTTTATTCTCATCTTCCCAGTCAATATGGATTTATGCACGAGTGTTGTATAATTACAAATCTTGCCTGTTTCAAGTGTTTTGATAACAAGGCTCAGGCACTATTTATTTAGACTTCTAGAAAGCAATCACTCGAATTGATAACTGTGTGCTCCTTCGAAAGATGAAATTGAAATTTTCTGTCGTTTTATGTACTCTATTGATATCATGTTTAACTAACAGACACGTACAGGTGTGTTATAGGAATTTTACATCTGCCAGCTATTTAGCTACTTCTGGCGTAACACAAGTTTTGAAACTCCGTCTTCTCCTATTCCATTTGTTTGTTTATTAGTGATATGGCTACTACAGTTAACTGTGAAATTCTTATAGACGCCAACAACATGAAACTATTTCTACGATTGACACTATCATGGATTCTTCTTTACCACAGAGTGATAAGGACCGAATTTTAGTGTGGCCAAAAATAATCAGATGATCGCTTAACATGTCTAAGTGTAGTAGAATAGAATTTATTAGCAACAGTGAAACAAAACAAAACAGCAGAGAAAATAAGTTACCATAATAATTAAGCTATATGCCAAAAATACTAAATCGGCTATCTCCACATACGGAGCTATACGGCGTTCTGAATATAGCCTTCGTTAACCAAATATAACAAAAGAAAATAAATTTAAAACAAAAAAAAATTAAAATTAAAAAAAACAATAAAATACAATGATAACTTATATCACTGTTTGTGCAGGCGCAGTTCCCATAGGTATACAAAATCACTGATTTGTTGGTAAGTGGTGTTGTAGGTAGTTCCTTATTTCCTTGATCGGGAATTTAATGGAATAAAAGGTAAGATGTAGGTATTTAAAATCTTGGATATACTATAACTGAAACTACTAACTGAAACAAAAAGTGACCATGACGAACGCCACGCAAATGTGTCTGATATCTGGATCTTACCTTATTGTACAAATACAGTGGGCATTTACGCTTAATAATGTTAATAAAGAACATTGCAGTATGAAGCACATGCATGTAATACATATTCAGAATATTTAAATCTTTGATTTTCTGCGTAACGACACGCCTCTCGTGCATGCCGTAAATAAAGCGGACACAGACATTCTGAAGACATTGTATTCTCTCACAGTCCTGATCCGTAATGCAGTGAGTGTATACAGCATCTGCATAATTAAAGTTAGACAAAACAATAGTCTTACAAAGCATGGATCTTGTCGCCCTATCGAAGAACCGTGTGGGTATAAAAATTGATTTTAATGCTGCCTTCCTTATGATGTGTAAGGTATTCTGATGAAAGCGGAGAGAAGAATAGATATACAAACCCAAAACTCTTTACATACTCCAAAGGAGCAAGTCGCCCTATCGAAGAACCTTCTATATATAAAAATTGATTGTAATGCCTTTCTTATGATGAAAGCGGGGAGAAAATCGATATACAAACCCAAGCTCTTTACGCACTCCAAGGGAGCAATATTGCAGCCCCCAATATAAATGTCCAGATTGAGCAAGACTTTAAATCTGGAATTTGCTGGACCAAAAGTAATAACTTGTGTTTTGTTAGCGTTAAGTGTTAATTGTAGGTGATCATAGTACACTGTTAGATTATGCAGGTCTTCATTTATGTAATTATAAGACTTATTGTTTGTTAATAGAATATTCATGGTAAACAAGTGACTACATCAATTAATAATCTAGGAGTACTCTTTGATGCATTCTTCGTCGTTCTTCGATCACTTAACCAAATTAGTTTCGAAATACTACCAAATATATGCTTTTCTGCAATTTAAAATTTTTATCTACTTAGTATTTCACTTATTCAATCTAAGTTAGAATACACTTATTTAATTTGGTGTTCTATTTATATGACATACATACGTAAACCCTATATACTTAAAGCAGAGAAAGCTTATGCATTTAGAAATCGATAGATTTTACACTGAAACGGGTTATAAGAACAGTGTGTCATTGAATAAATTCAATTTTATGTCAGTCTACATTATAAAAATAATTCCGTTACTCAAATTCCTATTTTCTCTCTTATACAATACTAAAGCCATGTTCAGGTCAGCCTCTAGTTTTTATGGCGTCTTTATTAGAACAAATGTATCGGCTAAATGGTTTATTTTCCTAATGTGCGACAACTTTAACCAAATCTCTGATCTTTGCAGTATTAGATAGCCCAGGATCAAGTCGGTGTGATCTACGCCGATTTTAGCCGTGCATTTGACACCATTGCTCATGCAGCCTTACTAACAAAACTCTCTGCCTTTGGACTTAGTTCTACGTGGGCAAATCAAATATAAACAGGACTTTGGTTTTAAAACACTTATTGGTATAGTAAAAAATTGGATACATCTTATTTTTCTATAGAATCTCCTCCTTTATTCACACACTCTTCCCACCGCATCGGAAGTTTTCTAATTCCGTCATCAGAGAATAAATGTGGTCGCATCTGTAACCAACGCACGAACACTTTCACTCCTTCGTCATTGTCACTCCATGCTTGCCTGATCAGACTCCGGGGTATAATACTGCACCCAGGTTTCGTCACAGGTGACAATGTGCCTCAACAAATCATCCTCATCTGTTTGATATCGTGCCAAAAGTCTTTCACACGCGACATAACGGTTTGCTTTCCCGTCTTGCGTCAAGAGTCGAAGAACCCACCTTGCCGACACTTTTCGGTAACCCTAATCATCTGAAATGATTGATTTGGCACTCTAATATGATATTCCGACATGTGAAGTAATTTCCAGTATTGTAAGGCGGCGCTCACCTTCAATCAGTTTACAGATCGCACGAATATTCGCCTCACTGGTGCCTGTCCGTGGTCAGCGTGCATGGAAAATTGTTTAAGTCAGTTATAGGGGGTATTGGTGGGTCATGAGTTATTATCACGTTTGCAATTGTGGTGCGTCTGAAGATATTCTTTCCCAACATTTGCTATGAAGTAAGGAAAACCACGGAAACAGCTTTGGGGTTCCAAAGCCCGTGACTACGAGACTTACAGCAAGGTACTGAGCCACCGACTTTAGGGATATTATGCGCGTTATCTAAGACAAGAAAAATAGACGGTAAAAGTTGAAACATATCACCATGTAAGACATGCATTTACTTGTGTCTATCACCAACTAAATGTTTAGTTACTTCGCCAACTGCACGTTACGTATTTGTTTCAAGTTTAAAAAATATTCTTTTATTAGAAAAAGACAAGAAGACAAACATCGAAAAACAATAAAACGTCGTTAGGAATAATTTATGTCGAAAACATACATCGCGAAAAACAAAGTTTCATCGTTTAGCGTGTGCTGCAAAACAAATCGATGACTTGTTTCGCCAGTGTTCCGAACGGCGTTCCGGACATCTTTACGACGGTCGGGTTTCAATGGAGACGTGTGTCGTGCGTCCGGAAAACAAGCACCACTTCGATCGATCGATGCCGATGACATCGTCGCTGTGTGTAGCCGCGAAATTGCGCTCATCGAACCGCCCAATATCCGCAATTAAGTATGGCAAATAAATCGCGATCGAAATCGGATGTTTCTCATTTCGCGGCATTGTTAAAACCATGTATCGAATGGATCACAGGAAGTGCATCCGCTGAATATCATTGTAAAGTGAGGTCGGGTACACCAATAAAATTCATTGGATTGAATGATAAACAATCCCTTTCTGATGCGTACCACTCTTACTACCCCATCAATGGAGATCGATTAATTTATCGCATATTTTGCGACTTGTTGACATGTGTTTATGTAAATCTAGACGGTTAAATAAGCAAAGCGATCCTAATTTTTGTATTTCTAATTCCACCTGCAATTCAGCGGAACCGCAGAACCAAAACATCGGAATAGTTCAAACAATAACTATAAAAAACTACGCAACGACTCGACAATATTTTTGAAATTTTCGCAAGGAATTTTAAAGATATAGTTGATTACGTTAAACAAATTCTAATATTTACTACATTGTATCTGACTGTAATATCACGCGTTAGTTGAACTGTATTGTGCTCAAACTTCGGAAGCGATAATAATACTAATTCTAATTATCAGGTGTCCCATTATATGCAAAATCGACCAATAAGGCTATCTTATTAATTTTATATTTACTTTCTCTTTACCCTTTGTTTTACTTAGAACCATCCTAAAAGGATTAAGTTATGTCACGAAAGCATTTAAAATAGACTATAAACGGATTAAGATTACCTAATTCTTGAAGTGAAATAAATTAATATTCAAATTATTTGCATTATAATTAGGGCTGCAGAAATAAGTGCTTTCGCAGTAGCGTACGGCTTGGTTAGTACCGTAAATAAAAAAATGAATGTAATTACTTACTATTTCCATTTAATTCTGCTGTTAATGTAGAATGACGCAAAAATTCGCTGCACTATTGTGTCATTGGCATACGTTTCGGTGCTAACTCAGCTATACTTGTATGCATAGTATAGTATAGTGTACACGTGAAAATTTGTACTCTGGTTGTTTGTGAGAATTTGATAGCTTTGACTTAAAATTAATTTGCTTGTTGTATATTGTTTTGAAGCTCACTCTTTACTCTATCTCACGGTGAGTACTTGATATTATTTGATTTTGTTTGCGCGGTAGTTGTGGTGATAGTTAGTGCACTAAGCTTCTATAAATACCTCGTCCACGTTACTTTTTCTAATACAAACAGACTCTTTTTGTCTGTCCGCTTTATACATCCTTTTTTCGCCGCTTCGTTCTTGTAATACGGCGCATTTACAGTCTTGACCTAAATTATACTCCTTCGTTTTCCTTTGCTTCTCCGTACCGTGGTCTACCGTGTGTTGTTAGTCACCTTGACGGACCCCTGGGTGTGAAGAGTGTCTTCCTGTTTTTCTTCCTTAATACCTTGTCTGTCATTACCTGGTGTTAGTTGGTGATTACCTCACAATGGTGTCTATTAAATGTTCCTGTGGATGCAATACCACGTCATCAGAAACACACAAATTCATTGACTGTTGTGTGTGCAAGAAGATATATTTGCATTCGTGCGCAGAGCTGAGCATAACTGAGATTCGTACCATAAAGAGCAAGAAAGGGGTATCGTGGTCCTGGAGGAATTGTAACATCATGAGCAGCGACATTAATGATCTCAAGGCAGCTATACTAAGCTTGAGAAACGACTTGGCGGCTAGAGAGAAAAGTGCTGGAATTGACGATAAAGCGTTTGAGGAACTTTTGGCTGAATTAGGTGATAGAAACAATCGCAAGCAAAATATCATTATGTTTCGTGTACCTGAGTCTGACACGCACGATGCGAACACCAGGAGGTCCCATGAGTTGGGGACAGTTCAGGCGGTACTAAATGCGCTTCCATCTGGCATGAACACCGACCACATTGAGGTGCACCGTATTGGCCGTTTTATTCCTGACAGGCGGCGCGCGATCAAAGTGAAGCTCTCTAGCTCTAGAGAGGCCCACACTGTCTTAAAGCATGCTAAACGATTGCGTGAAAATGAGCAGTACAAAAATATAAATATATCGCTTGATAAAACTCGCCGCCAAATAGACTATTACAAAAAGATTAAGGCTGAGTTGGATACTCGTGTGGCCAACGGGGAGAACAATCTAAGAATTAAATACAAACAAGGTGTACCGACTATTGTGCAGTTGAACTAGAGGAGCCCAACAGAGATCTTGGCATTTATTATCAAAATCTGCGAGGGTTACGGACCAAGTGTGATGTGTTTTACGGTAACGTATGTACTTTCGACTTTGATGTTGTGTGTGTTACTGAGAGCTGGCTGTCGTCAGATGTATCTAATTGCGAACTCTTTCCACCTACGCATTATGTGCTTAGGGAAGACCGTAAATTTGAATTAATTGGTAGAAGTCGTGGTGGTGGTGTTATTTTAGCCTTTAAGTCCACCTTACCTTACAATCAGGTAGATTTTACACATGTTAAGGACGCGACTTCACTTGTTGATATTGTTGGAGCTGTATTTACTTTGTGCCATCATAAATTTGCTGTTTATGTGGTTTATGTGCCACCAGATATTTCGCTTCTCGATTTTGAGAATTTTCTGAGTAGTTTAGACACAATAAATATAAGTTCTATAAAAACTATCATTCTCGGCGACTTTAACATTACCCATTACAACAGACCTGACATAAATGATGGTAAAAGTAGAATAATGAATGAATTCTTACATTTTATTGATTTGTCACAACTTAATTCAGTAACAAATGCTAGGTGTGGAATACTAGATTTAGTTGTTACCAATGTTCACACTGTTGCTATTGATAGAGAGATGTTTCCTCTGGTGGTCTAGGACAACGATCATCCTGCTCTAGCGCTGTGCCTATCAATTCCTTCTTCGCGATTTAGCAATATGTGTGGTAATAAAGACAAAAGAGTGTATAATTTTAAGCGAGCAGACTTTATTAATTTGTATGATTCTTTATTAAATACAGATTGGAATTTTATTTACAATTATACTAGTATAGATGACGCTTGTTCTGCATTTCATGCTGAAATCTATAAAAATTTAGATATGTTTGTCCCCGTAAAATACCAGTGCGCATACTAATTATCCACAGTGGTTCACGCGTGATCACATCAATAACATCAAAACCAAAAATCATTATCGATTGATGTATAAAAGAACAGGATCCTTAAGCGATTTAAATGCTTTCAAAGATATGAGAAAGATGCTGAAAACAGATTCTAAGCGGCTATATCAGAATTTTATTCAGAGCGCTGAATTCTCCATTTCAACCGATCCTAGACATTTTTGGCAGTTTGTGCGATCTCGGAGGGATGGGGGAGGTATTCCTAAAGTTATGAAGGACGACTACTGCAATACGTATAACGATCCACCTTCCATAGTGAGCGCCTTGCGGGCGTTTTTTTCCAATCGGTGTACCTTCCTTCATTAGCTCTGACGCCTGTTGCTCCAATTGTTCCGTCAACCATAGTAGCGGTTGACTTAGGTTCTGTAACTGAGATGGATGTGGTGTATGCTATGAAATCCTTAAAGGATAATTGCACGGCGGGTAGTGATGACATTCCGGCCTTTTTTGTTAGGGATTGTGCAAATATATTTGCTTCTGCTCTTGTTCAGCCTTGCTCTCAAAACATCCACCTTCCCGTCTGTGTGGAAGATTGCCAAATTGGTGCCTGTTTTTAAAAATGGTGAGAAGTGTGTTATTTCCATCTATCGTCCCATAATGTTATTAAATAATTTTGCTAAAGTTTTTGAGAAATGTTTGTACAAGTATATTTATGCTCAAGTTAGACCCTGGATTTCAAATGACCAACACGGTTTCGTTGCTCAACGATCTACGGTAACTAATCTTGTTACAATTACACAATACCTATCTGATAGTATTGATGCAGGGAGACAGGTAGATATTGTGTATGCTGACCTAACAAAAGCTTTTGATCGAATCGACCACACCGTGCTTATTAATAAATTGGACAATATTGGATTTTCGTCTTCTCTTTTGTCTTTATTCCAATCGTATCTTCTTGATAGAAAGCAATTTGTGACATACATGGGATTTGAGTCTGATTACTTCACGCCGAGCTCTGGAGTTCCTCAGGGGAGTAACTTGGGTCCACTTCTGTTCCTCATATATATAAATGATTTGTGCTATCAACTGAACTGTCCAAAGTTGTTATACGCAGATGACTTGAAGTTGTACTCAACAATTAATAATTCTCAGGATTGCAATCATTTGCAAAGCCAACTCGATATATTCCACACGTGGTGTGTCAACAACAAACTAACAGTTAATGTAAACAAATGCAAAATTGTCACCTACACTCGTAAGACGACTCCAATTATATATACCTACCACTTGGCTGGATCTTCTTTGCTTAGGGAGACCTCTATGAGAGACTTGGGCGTCGTCTTTGACTCAAGACTGACCTTTATGGAGCATATATCCAGTATTTGTACATCAGCGTTGAGTATGTTAGGGTTCATTATACGTGTTACACGACCATTTGCTTCTATAACAGCCATTCTTCCTCTTTATTTCGCTTTTGTTCGGTCTCGACTGGAGTATGCGTCCTTGGTCTGGTCACCTATGTACATCTATCAGATACATCTTCTAGAGCAGATTCAGAGAAGGTGTTTGAAGTTCTTGTGCTTTAAAAAAATTAATACTTTTTTTTTAATCTTGATGTCACTGAGTTGTTGAGTAAAATCAACTTCATTGTACCACGTTCAGGATCTAGGCAAACAAATACATTTTACTGTTTCGCACCTAGAACAAACATCGCCATCAGGTCCCGAATACATAGATTGTGTAGCAACTTCAACTCTGTGGAGTTTGCCGAGTTGGATAGACATACCTGCACTTTACCGTGCCTTTTGACGGTATGTAGACCGCGAGTGCGTTACACTTAGTTGAATACTTTTTCCGTTCTCCCTTTTTTCCTAACCACTGGTAAACTCTTTTTTTTAATTTAAATTAAAGCAACTAGTAACTAAGTTTTGTAATTTGACATACTTTAATTTTATGTTACTTATATTTGCATGTGTGCATTATTTAACATTGCCTTGTAATTGGATATTTGTATCTGTTGGGCATTAAATATTATTATTATTATTATACTCCTACAGCGAGGTGAGAATATGTTGGTGTATTTGGAAGAGGAGCGTTCTGTATCTAATGATGTGGTATTCGTAAATTTAAAAAGGTTGTTCGCTTCACTCTTGGTTTTTAATTCTCTTCTCTATAACCACTATAGATTTTTATTTATAACTGCACATAATTTTTCTGTTACTAATCTTCATATACTATCTGTTAGATTTCATAAAGAAGCTTTGAGATAAGCTACTATATTTAGCGCTTCACATAATGACAGCTTGGTGTTGTCTAATTTGGAAATCACATCTAAAAGAATTGATTATTTCCGAAAATTTGTTCTATTTCAGTATGGATTTCGACATCTAAAAGCAGCCGCTGGCGTATTGAATTGCTTCTTGTGGATTTAAAAGTAAGATACGAGGTTTAATAGTTCGTAAAAACTTCTCACAATATAAAACAGCTTTAAGCCACGTTCTCTATCCCGTAGTGACTGAGGAATGTCCGGACAAGCCTAATTAAACTCAGGAGTACCTTTTGGAGATTTAATAAAAGCTTTTTTGGACAGAAACTATTAATTGATTTACTTTTGGATAACTATCAGCTACCAGATGACATGCGTCGAGCAAACGGATTATATGAAGCAATTGAGGATAAGATTGTTGCTGTAACTTCCCAGCTTTAATTATGTTCAAACTCCATCTGTAACCAACATTACAAGTTGGCTTGTCGAGATATTAAACTTCCGAAATGTATTTTTTATAGTTAGGAACATTAAGGGCACTACAAGAAAAGTTGTATTCCAAAATACAGTGAAATAGGAAATACTTCTTTGTATCATATTGTTCAAGATTTACGTTTCCGCTTTCGGCGTAAATACACAAAAAAACAATCAAGAAGAAATGTTATTAGAAAATTGCGAATTCACTGTTTACAAAAAAGTCATTTTTTCCACTGAAGAAAATAACCTTCTCGTCTACGTGGACGAAACATACATACATTCTGACCATGCTCCAAAAGTTGGAGTAATAACACAAACAATGGACTATTCTCAAATATTTTCGAAGGTAATTGCCTTATTGTAAGACATGCTACTGGAACAACAGGCTTCTTTCCAAACTGTTTGGAGATATTTAAGTTTGATGCCATAAGTGGTGATTATCACTCAGAAATGGATGCTGTGAATTATGAAATATGGCTTTGAGAGAAATTACTTCCTAATATACCACAAAATTCTGTGATAGTTGCCGATAATGCACCTTATCACATATCCAAAGTAATCGCGCCCCAAATAACAATGCCAAAGGAGGATATATGATATCTTAGTTGAACGATAGAACCTAAATTCTCACCAAAAATGTTAAAACCACAGTGACACAATATTATAATGAAGATCACATTCTATATAAGTTTGATAGTATACTACAAGAGAAATAACATGTGATTTTGAAATTATGCCATGAGTTAGTATTATACTAGCGCCTGTTGTGCGTCTTAAGATATTCGTTTTCAGCATTAGCCATGGAGACCACAGAAAACCTCAACCCTGAGAAACAGACTCGGGGTTCGAACACGGGACCTCGAAGGGACTGATAACCAAGCGTGCAAGGCACTGAGCTCCGGATAAAAGAATAGTGACGAGGAAAACTACCACATTTAAAGTGGGCACTACTTTAGAATTGACAAAAGAAGAATTTTTATTCAACGGCACGTGAATAGAAAAAGTGTTGTGATCATTTAATAGAAGTGGAAGGATATATTGGGGAAATAAAAAAAATGCCGATTTGCAAACCGAAGAATTAATTGACGTCAATGGAGACAAATTTGAGAATGACGATTATTTCGAATCTGGTAACGATTCTGAAAAAAGATCATAAAATATGTCATTACAATAATACTATATTACTTACATATGTTCAACTCTTTTGTTATTCACAATACAGCTTTTTCCGTATGCAACTTAGCATAGTGTATGAAAATATTTCGCTGACATACTAAACGGTCGCACGGTATACGACCTTTTCTAAGCTTACGACGCTAAAATAACAAACGTAATGAAAAATATAAATTGCAAAATGTCGAATCGAATCGTGTCGACCGAACGTTCACCGTCAATAGAAAAAGAAAAATAGGAAATACCGCGTGTACGATACATTCTTACAACCAATAAATACGTCAAATATATTTATGTTTTATAGGCGGTGCTTCGGTATTTTTGGCATCCTCTTCTTTTCGTTTCTTTTCCTTCGCCATTTCTACACAACATATACGATATATATTACTCACGTGTTTCCATTAAATGAAAACCCAATCGGATCCGATGCGGATCCGGCCGAAAAAAAGGGAACGGTTTAAAATCAATTCGATGGTCATTATGAATTAACGCGATCATATATCAAGCAGACGTGGCGGTGTTTTTATTTTTCGAAAGTGATCCTCCGTTTAATGCAAGGTTAGACGAGAAGGGTGTGTATCCCATTAACGAATGGATAGCATTCTTAATCGTGAAATTCGAACTTTTAAATCAGGCGTGTACGCGAAGTTTTCTTTAACGGAAGAATTACTCAAACTTTGATATACAAAACCCACTCAATGATTTTTACTTAAAGATCTATGTGTAAGTGTACAACAAATCATACCATCACGGAAATCATATAAATTATAAGCGGAAAAGAAACATTTCAATCTTAAAACAAAACCCTTTACAAACTAAAATGTATCTGTTTCAACGTCAGTAACCGCATAGTACAATGAAATATAATTTAAAATTGCTACACTGAGAGAATAAAATGCACTGAATCAACAAAACTTGTTAATTATTAATTAATTAATAATTCGAATTAACAATATTAGTAGATTAGAACTTTCGGTTATAATAACTTGAAACCGAAGTTAACATTGCTTTGTTGAATTGGCAGATAATCATCGCGTCAATAAAATACTTTTCTTAAATCAATAAAAATCATTGTCATATCGAATAAATTCTGCTGGTTGGATGAAAGCTCGTTTTTACTAATTTGGATTTATCGGATCCAAAAATAATATTATTTTCTGCGTATCACATCAAAATTTAACTCTGTGCTATACTATGCTTTCTGAAGAATCAGTAATGCGGCTAAGAACTGATATGATATAAACGAAGTATAACATCTTAATCATTCATTTATTTATTTCAATATAATATTAACCACGAATCATTAAAAAGTTACAAGAATACTTCTACAACCACAAACAACAATCAGACAACACATTTTCGTTTGTTACATTTTCTGCTGTATATTTTGATTTGTCCCTTTGAACACTCCAACAGGAGGTGGCCATCATATGAAGATTCTATCTTCCTTGGTACCGAGTTTCTATGGCTTTTAAATATCGATGAAGCTTTATGCTCATCTTGCAACCTAGGCGGCGAAATTTTTGAAGAATTGATTTCATAAGATCTTTGAAATTGGAGGTTTTTTCACTTTCTCAGAAAGATTCTTCGCCACCATGGTGAATGAACTCCAGGCTTTCTACTCAGTTTCGGTCATAAAATTGATGAAATTTGAATCAGCCATTACAGTTCTAATTTGAGGTCGATCAAATACTCCAGCTTTAATTTCTTCTTAACTAGAGCATTAACATATTTCTTTGTGAGACCCAATTTTGCCAAACAAGAAATGCCCTAAAAAAAGGCGTGACGTGATAGCGTGAATACATTAGTAAGCACGTGTTATCAAGCGGACGTTACTGAGAATTAGCGCTTAATTTTTGCAAGAGGGGTTTCCAATTCACATTGAGTTTAAGTTTAAGGATTGGAAAATAGATATTTCGGTTAGCCTCTCCTGGTAATGTAATCACGCAACAAATAAAATTTAAGTTAAATTTATCAGTAACAAACAGGCGTGCACAACGAATTTTATTTGGCAGTAAACGTGTTTGGTAGCTAAAAAAGAGACACATAAGCAGACAAGACTGAAATATGCGCAAGATCACAGAACATAGAATCATAGGTGGAACAGCGTCATATTTTCTCACGAGAAGAAATTTAACTTGGACAGGCATGTTGGTTTCAAATATTATTGGCACAATTTGCGCAAGAACACTGAGGTTGGTGGTGGTAGTGTAATGATTTGGGCGACTTTTATCCATAACATTGAGACCCCTATATATTCTGTTTCAACGCGAATGGACTCTAATTTTTATATTCAACTTCTGGAAATGGTTCTGATAGACTTTGGCGAACAATTACCGACGCAAGACTGAATATTTCAGCAAGAGAATACAGGTATCTATAAATCCAGACAAACAAAGGAGTGGTCTGATCAAAAAGAATCGCTCCCTCGATATGGACCCGATCGAAAATCCTTCAGGGATATTGGCAAGAGAGATATATGTCAATAATAAACAATTCGATATATATACATTGCCACAGCATTCAGAAAAGAAAACAAGTACAGGTCACCAGTAATCACCAAAAGTATCCCGGGATCTTTCTCGTGGAGTGAATTTGGTAGTCTGTGCTTCATGAGTCTCTTGAACTGTCAACGTCAACTCTCAGATTCATGGGAAGTTTCCCAATATAGTTACTCTTACTGCAGCTTACGCCTTCTATGTTTATCTGGCACACTTGGATTATTGGTTCAACTGCCAGGTGGTTCTCGTAAGGGCCATTAGGTTATTGTGTTTGTGCAGTTACCATTGCAGTGTGTTCGACAGGAGATCTGAAAGACAGTTTGGCGTTCGTTGTTATTGCTGTTCATTTAGAGTTACTCAGGGAGCACGTGTAAGATTCTGTCATAAATGCGAACAACTTTGTCCCCTAACAATACGACAGCGACAAAGAACTAAAATCTGCGATAACTTGATATTGGAATGATATTCCTATTTCAAAATTGACAAAATATATATACAATATAAAGACCCGGATGTTTGTAGTTATTTTGAATAGAGGATCTAAGACTCACCACTAATGACGATTGCAGGGACTGTGTGGATGTACAATTCACAGGTATAGCAGTAAACTCCACTCACACAAATTAATTAATTATGTGGAACGCAGCGTTTCGAGAGCACGTGGGCTCCCATTGTCAACCGTGTTACCGACTGAAAGTAAAAACTGTGCCTTTTACGGGAAAGGATGGACCGAAAGCGAACCGTATCTTTAACAGGGCCTATGGTAATAAATCCATCAAACTCGAGTGTGCAATGGGAGGTGGTTCTCTGTTCAATAAGTTTCCGTTCTTTTTCATACATACCGTTTCGTGCGCGTCTTATTCTCTATACGAGTTCACGTTTTTAAGTAGTGTCAGATTTTTTAAATCAATCTTATGTCCGGATTTTACCATATGCTCTGCTACGCTTGATAGTTCAGGTTTGTCGAAACGATAGTGCCTAATATGTTCTTTAAACCTCGTTTCAGTACTCCTTTTTGTTTGACCAATGTAGACTTTATCACAATCATTGCATGGAATTTGGTAAATTCCAGACCTTTTTATCATATCCGGTTTATCTTTGGGATTCCCTAAGAGATTCTTTAAGTTGTTTTTTGACACAAAGACACGTTCATATTTAGTTGTCGGAAAATTTTACTTAACCCTTTTACTGTTAGGTGAAAAGGAAGAGTTATAAATTTCTTATTACCCGTGTTTGTTGATGTCAAAGTCGTGGAATTTCTGATGTGTTGTTTGTATTGGACCTTCCTTTAAAAATACGGTCGACATCCATAGAAGAGAAACCATTGTACCTCGCTACATCTTTGATATACTTTAATTCTTTGTCATATCTGCTCTTGTTTAGCGGAAATCTGACGAGTCTATTGACCAGAAAACTAATCGCGGACATTTTTGTTGTTCGCAATGGTGCGAATCAGACGTGATGAATCTGTTGGAATTAGTTTCTTTTCTATAGATGTCTATTTCTAATTTATTGTTATTGCGTATGACTAGAGTATCTAGAAACGGAAGGCGATTGTTCACTTCTTCTTCAATAGTAAACTAGATCGTGGTAAATTTTGAGTTCAGTTCTGCTAGAAAATCTTGTATGTTTCCTTTGTTGGTATCAAATACAGCGAAAATATCATCTACGTACCTAAGCCAAATTCTCAGGAAATATTTGGTTTCTTTTTCAGGTTTGTTTCAAATTTGCTCATGAAAGGTTCGCAATAAAAAGGAGATAAAGGATTACCCATCGCCGTGCCTTCCACCTGTTTGAAACCATTTTCCGCCTATTTGAAAACAATTTTGTGACATGCATAATTTAGTTAACCTTTTATATTCCGCGGTTTTCACGTCATCTACGTTATTTAATTTCAAAAATTCAACCAAATACTCCAGCGTTTCTGGAATTGGTACGCTTGGGAAAAGTGAACAAACGTCGAATGATACAAGGACTTCCCCATCTTTTAATTCAGTCTTTTCAATTTTATTTACAAAATCTACGGAGTTTTCTACACATAGGTTATCTACTTTATGGGGCAAGTTCTTATATTCATTCACTAGCCATTTGGACAATTTATATGTTGGAGAATCAATGCCGGATACTATAGGTCTCATGGAATTACCTGGTTTGTGAATTTTTGGAAGACAATACATTTTTGGAATGGTAGGGTTTGAACTTGTTATTTTGAATTTCAGGTTATTATTGATTAAGTTGGGACAGTCCTTAACAGTATCTTTAGTGATTCTAATCATTGACGGTAGGGGGGTTTTCTTTAATTCTCTGTACGGTCCTGACGCTAACATAGTGTTGACGCGATTATAATAATCCGGTTTGTCCAGAAAGACTATTTTATTTACTTTATATGCTTTAAGGTAAAAACAATTTTTATTTCTCAGACTTTTAATAATTCCTAAATTCCTCCTATCTTGGCCGCAATTTTTATCATTTTCTAAATTCCTCGAAATCTGAATTTTGCACGCGTTTCTAACGAAGTCTTTTGTAGCTACATCTAAGTTTTTAATGTTTGTTTCTATTGAGGCGATTGAATCCTCAACGGGCGATTTCGGTCCGCGAATACTATATTTTAATCCTTTATTTAGGAGGTTCATTTCGCCTTTATTAAAGGTCTCAGAAGATTGGTTGTACACGAGTGGTGTTCTCTCCATGACATTCACATTCTCCTTGCTTGACTTTTTTGGACAGAGTCGCCTAAATTTTTTATTAACAGTTTTAACATTTTTAATTTAAATTTTCTCTTAACGCGTTCGACGTTACGTCTTTGGAAATCACACCATTTTTGAAAATTGTTTTCGTCTAAATTCTTTGTTAATTTCAGGTAGTAGATTGTAAATAGTCATATGGTTTAGAAATTTTAGAGTCTGCGTAGAAAATAATTTGCATGTGTGATACAGTTTTTACTTTCAGTCGGTAACACGGTTGACAATGGGAGCCCACGTGCTCTCGAAACGCTGCGTTCCACATAATTAATTAATTTGTGTGAGTGGAGTTTACTGCTATACCTGTGAACTCACTACTAAGTTTAGAGAGAATTATAAATTTCTTATGTATTTATTTTACTTAATAATCTTTTGTTGATGAACTTATGGAAATTTCGCTGTTACCATTATTGAAAATAGTCTCTCTATAAAATGTAATAATTTTTTTAATGTTACTTTCTCTTGCATTTGTGTTTCTTTGTATTTCAGCATTAACTTCGATGCATAATTTGCCGAAGATATTAGGAAAACGAAATATTCTGTTCAAAAATTCATATAGAAATCTAGAAGTTTCATACATATATTTATAAGCTTAAACCAAATCGCTTTCCTATAACTAGTATTCTATAATGTAAATTGGAACGTAAATAAACACATTAAAAGAAGATTACTTTTATTAAAAAAATCTCTCGTACAAGAACATTTGCAAGACAGAACACATACGAAAAGAACAGTAATATCGTGAATTATTATACTCTCAACGATTACTGTAAAACAGAACCGAAATAAATTTTGTCTTTCAACTGAGGGCAATAAGTATGTTACGGGTAATATTAATCCAAATGATATAACTGTATAGTCTATAGGGAGAAAACCGGAATATTAAGAAAATTAAATAATGAAATCTGAATTTTCCAAAATACTTTGCGCAATATTGTTTTTAACGACGTCATAAAAAGCATCAATGAAAAATTTGTGAGACAAATATTTCGAATTCCTCTTATTATTGAAGTATATAAGATGAATCATTTTAGAGTGAATAGCGTTGCACATAATGCTTTCAAGTTTCAACAACACGAATTGTCACGACAACAAACAATAACAGTCATCAGGGATAACGCGAGTCCATAAAGTCCGCAGTAGTATTGAATTATGTACTGACCTTTTCAGGATTTCGCGAGTAATAAATTTTTGCCTGTCACAACCTTTTCGCATGCGATATGGTAGACAACAATAGGTCAAAAGTACATTTATTGTCGAAACATACGCGACTACAACGTATGATTGACATACATATTCATGTTGTGAATTTTTCAACCGTTAATTTCGAAAGTAACAAATATCGCTGGCATTTGAAGCACCTAGTATGGTATAAGCAATACATACTGCAGTGTAGATAGAGATGAAGTAAATGGAATAATGGTCAAAGATATTTCATGAATGTTTCCAAATTATTTGTTTTTGAGAGATGCATGCGTTTCACATATTTTTTTTTATTTTCTAAGCGGACTACACACATCTGTGCCTTTTACATGGGTAAATGCTTGGCATCTTTTTCCTGAGGTTCTAAATGGTGCCGGAGTATGATTTTTCGGTGTGGATAATGAGCAACCGCCACTTTAATTTTTAGGTATCAAAATAGAGACTGTTGACTTGTAATCAGAACGCATCGTTAGTGTTTAAAACATTCGATTATAAGTTTTAGTCGCCCACCTTGTACAGGGGGGTATACATATAGTAGGGATGACCACCCGATACGAATAACTATGCCGAATCATATGACAACATAGAAAACGGCCATTAACTGAATAAGTAAATAAGCATATCAGAAAATTTCCGGACTTAAAATATGATGGTTTAATAGTAATTTATACAGTGTGCGGCAAATCTCTAATGTACTACAATCAACAGGATTGTAGAAAAGACGTAGATATTGCAGCACTTACTGTACATAAGGGACAAAACGCGCCAATTCAAGCATAAATTAGGGTATAATTTACCATTCACTTTACTCCAGCAGATACTATTTCAACACTTCTGGAATATAAATAATCATAATATCAAATCACCTAGTGGATCAATCTTGCTAAGAAATTTTAAACATAAACAACATCTGTACTAAAAATAAACAACTGTGGTTACGTGTGAATAAGACAACAGACATAAAACAACACCCGAATGTTAAGGTTATGATATATGTATGTACATCTTTGATCCTCTGTTACTAGCTAGTAAGAGAGTACAACAATGTACCGACGAAGCAATTACGGAATTAGTGCCCAATACATCAAAACAATTTCAGCTTTCAACAAACCAAAGATTTGTGTATTGGTAATAGACGCAATACAATGCGTGGTTTCGGCAGCGCTCTTAAAAAAGTTTGCGGCGATATATTACACGTTTGCGTTACGTCTTCTGGCAGAAACTATTGGACAATGTTATGCAGAGGCAGATGCATACATAACAAATACTAACGCAGCGTTTCACTAGTCTCCCAACCGTATTCGAGGATTTCACAGATAGTGTTTCGATGTCCCTGAACCACTACAGCGGAATTTTAAGCTTTGGAGAGGCTTCTTCCGTCCATATAAAGTTCTTAGTTTTACAATTTAATAAAGAAAAAGCTGCAGCTATTGAGTAAAGTTAGAAACAAATCTTAAGATAGTCATATTGAAAGAAAAATTATGAGCAACTATTCGGAACTAGTTAAATCAATAAAAGAATTACAAAATCCTTCGGAATCATTCGTGGTCGTCAGTATTAGAGGATGTACACTGACTGCTATGCGCCGTAAGTGACGCAAAAGCTGAGAGTGCTACGGCAAAGTTCAAGAGTGTAGATTATATCACACTTATGACAAATTCAGTCTGTCAAATTATTTCGATTATGTCAACTAGATATCAAGTCATCGTTCTCTGCATATAAGAATATTATTTCATCGTGGTGACCACAGCTTGTCGACGGAAGTTGCAAGCATACCTGACGTTGCAGCTTTACTGCAAGCTCATCCGCTTTGGGATGAGGTTACTCAACCGAGTAAGTGTTCTCGAACATCTATTCACTTTCCATTATTTACTATTTTACTTACGAGAAATATAGACGAGTCGCATACTGTAGTTTTAACTATTAAGTTTACCGCCTGTTAGTTATTCATCTGTCAAACGTACCTCCCTACAGTATTATACCCCGTGTTCTACTGCTGACAATTGCAATTTCTAGTCATTGTTATGAGCTACTGGAAAAAAATGAGTTTTAAGATACTAACATCGCGCATCTGCGTTATGAAACGGTTAGAATAAAAACTAAAATGAGAATAAAAAATAATAACTAAATAAGTAAAACAAACTAAATACTAAAGAGAAGAGAATACTAACTACGTATACAGAGAGTGGCGCTTGCACAGGTGACGAGCAAATAATATTGTATACAGGTATCGCAGTAAACTGCACTCCACACAAATTAATAATCATTCGGAACGCAGCGTTTCAGGAGCACGTGGACTCCCATTGTCGGTAACACGGTTGAAATTTACGAATGCTGTAAATATTGCTTAAACGAGAATTTTGCAGTCGCCGTATTCTAGCTCTGTCAATACTATCTAAGCAGTTGTAGTAAACGTTTACGCAACAATTAAATCTTGATAAGACAAAAGATTCGCATAGTGTTTTCCTTATATTTATGTCCGAGCATTCTGTGCTGCCATATGAAATTTTCAGGTTACGGTAACCAAATCTAAATAAATGAGATATATGTTCTTTGAAACGGAGTTGAGTGACTTTATAAAGTCCTAAATTACACGCACAATCCGATACTGAAATAATTTCGTGATTAATTTTGATTGGAAGCATTAGGAGTTTTAGTGTGGTCAAAAGTCAAGACAAATTTTGCATTATAATGTGAAGACAATGTTTTAGCGATGTGCCAACAAGCATTTGAAGATCATTATTTGTATCAGAAACAGCCCCACGTGCTCTATTGCCATTAAAAGTATAATAAATTTGCGTATCGTCAGGAAAAAGAAGGTATATAGTATTGTACTTATACTTGTTTGGGTCATCACAGAATTCTGTAGAGATACACACTATATATACATATTCAGGTATCTCATTGTAGTTTCTGCTGTAATAATATGTACATTATCATGTATATTACTGAAATGTTTTCGAAATTCATAGATGAGCTGCAAATGTTAAAATGACGTATGTATGAATAGTATGGCTACAAATTCTCTAGTGTAATTAAATACAACTTAGTAAAACGCAGCACAATTTCAAGCAGCAAGTACTTCATATCCAGTAGATGGCTCTACTTCAACTCTTCCAATTCCAAACAACAATAAAAATGTGTCTAAAACACGGGAAAGGATATTCCAAGAAAGTAAACTTAGTCATAGTCGTAACGGTTCTCGGGTTCCGCCGTATCACTAGATTTTTTGTCCCTGACGTTTCACGAACAACCGAGGTTCGCATTTTCAAAGGAACTGGCTTCGTGCACGTTGTTGCTGCTTTAAGTATGCTCCTCAGCTGCGCTGAATCGTTGCTCGCATGCGCGGCAAGCGTCAATGGCGTGACCGGATGCGCGCAGTGCCGTTGTCCATATTCGATTCAGTTTCAGCCCGTCATCTCTGTTGATGTTTTTAGGGTTTTTGTATATTTCAATGGGTTCCCTCTTTAATCGGCTACAGTAGTTCTTAGTTGACGCTAGAACTTTTGTATCTTCGAATCTAATCATATGATTCGGGTCCAAGTGGATATGTTCGGCAATGGCCGATTTGCCTATTTGTTTCAACCGCACATTCCTCTCACGTTCCTTCCTTCTAGTGTTAATCGAACACTTTCTTGCATGAGCACGGTATGCTGTACACCCCGAGTATTGACAAGGGGTCCCTTTTTTCCTTGACTTGTTGCAGTAAACTAGACACTTTTCTTGTTGGAGTGAAAACCGTCCGGGTGTTAAAACGCTTAAGTACTCGTCCTATCCTGTCTCTAGTGTTGTTTATGTACAGTAGGTATGCTGTGACCAAGGTTTCTATTCCCTGATCATTCTTGTCCCTGGGTCGAGGTTTACTCGTGATGGCGCGGTTGATTATATTCTCAGGATAACCGTTACATTGCAGTGCTTGTCTCAGTGGTCCAATTCCTTTTTTAGCTGTTCCTCATTGCATACTCTGTGTGCTCGTTCTATCAGCGTGCGCACCACCGTATTCTGCTGACGAGGGTGGTTGTTTGAATTATTGTGTAGATAACGATCGGTATGCGTAGATTTCCTAAACACACTGGCTGTTACCGATGCTTGGTCCCTGTTGACATGAACGTCCAGATAAGGTAATACTCGGTTATGTTCTAGCTCCATCGTGAATTGAATGTTAAGGTGCACTCCGTTGAGATGTTTATTAAACCGGTTCAACTTATCTCTTCCGTGTGTCCAAACGACAAATGTATCATCCACGTATATCCACCAAATTGTAGGTTTGTCCACCGCTATTTCGATAGCTAGGCTCTTAAACTGCTCCATGAAGAGAGTGGCTACCACGGGACTTAATGGGCTCCCCATCGCTACTACATACCTTTGTTCGTAGAAGCCGCCATCCCACACAATGTAACTGGTCCTGGGGCAGTGTTTAAAAAAGTGCATTATATCCGGGGTGAATAAACCGGCAATGTACCGCAGTGTGTCTTTTAGCGGTACTTTAGTGAACAGCGATACCACAACACTACTAGGATATCACTCGGGTTGAATCATATCTTCCTGGGTTTTTCCACGAAACGCGCTGAATCGCGAATATAACTCAGTAGTGCAGTTAGGTGTTTTTCTAACAGGTACGTCGGTGCGCCCATAGCGCTAACTCTCGGTCTAAGTGGTACATGCCGCTTGTGTAAAGCAAACTTTGTTTTGTCAGAGGAGAAGCTGATAGCGTTAGTTTCCTCTGGTTGCAGAATTGTAGACAGGTTAGCGAAATGTAAACCAGTGTATATTGCGCTGAATTTTCTTTAAAGCGCTAGTTACCGGAAAATAGCCAGGACTGGACAAAGCTGCTTTTCTAACAGTGTAATCACGCTGCTTATTTCAAAGCTACTGGTACGCAAAAACTAGGTGAAACCAAATCTGTATCGTTGCCACTTCATTTCTATTCACTGGACTTAGCAATATTCGGCTTTGTTTTTTTTGCAAAGGTTGAAAAAATTATTTCTATACAGCGTTGGGAGAAGTATATCAACTTGGATGGTATGATTAATTGTTCCATTAATATTTCGAACCACCAATATTCGTCAATCTCCTTACAGAAAGGGCACCGTAACGTATTCTACCAACTTGGACGGATAAACGGGTTTTATCAGATTATCGTCTCCGACTTTAATGCATAGATTCTCATTCCTTTAGCTCCCTTTTTACTCCAATCTAACCGTTCTATCGATTTCATTTCTATTAGAGCAAAAAATAAATTGATTTCTCTCCACATATACGAGTTTTTTCGCGCAACAATCGCGAATCCTTGATGAAATATCCATGAGTGCGTGTTTTCATGTATTCAATTGTGACGGAACGTTAGACGACGAAACGAATTGAATTTTACGAATTACCACTTCAGGAACGGCGGTATCAATGACAGCTACGGCCCACAGCGGAGGATAGAGAACAAAATTTATTGGAACTGCTTGTATAAACTATGGAAAAAAGCTGCTTCTTCAAAATAATCCCATTTCTTGCGGTGTGTGATATTTTTATCGTCGACCCGACGCGTCCTTTCGGTTATTTTAGAGAAAATGCGATCGCTTCTCAGTCTTTTGGCGGTTATAGGAGAGTTTGAAGGCGTTTCCTGCAAAAAAGAAATCAGAAGGCTATTGAGCCGTTTCTACTATGCTTTCTCTTCTTCGTAATTTTCGAAGCGGCACTCTTTCAAATAAATTCAAAGTGCTCTTTTTAAAAAATGTGGCTTGAGTTAAATAAATAATTTATATATATATTGCAATGGGATTTTTGTGATTTCTGTTCCCCTCAAGAATATGCGTAATTCTTAGTATTAGTCTCGGCAAAAAGGGGCTAGTTTCAGTGCCGTGCGGAGAATAACGTGGAGAGGTGAAGCGCGCGGCAGAAAGAATCGGGTACCCATATCAAAGCACGCTTGCTCAGTATTATTCCATTAGTCATTATCAGTGGTTGTCACTACACACATACTTAAAAAATATATAGGTACGTTTCGGAAACGGAGTATGTATTTCGAATAATCTAGAAAATGTAATAGCGACTAACGCCACCTAAAAAGTATAAAACACTGTTCTGCTATCCGTAGCAAACGATACAGCGAACAATTAATATTTCATAAAGGTGTTTGTTTTATTCTATGTAATTTGCCGTTCACTTTACTAGACCAACAAGCATTTGTCTCCTTCTAGAGCAAATATTCCGATTATACAGTACTAAGTCGGATGTCATTAGGAAACTTTATGCCGTTATGTTCGTGACTATGATGAAAGAAAAATTAAAGCGGAATTGAAGTATAAAAAATTGTAGTTATGTGTGAACGATCGGCAAAAACATTCTAGCAAGTGTTACATTGAATTTGCAAATATAACATCGCCCGATGTGGAACGGTCGTTTTCATCAATAAAAATATTTATTCCGCACGTCGTACTCATTTATCTAAAACAAGTGTGGAAACATGTGATTTCGTGGAAACTTCTTAAAACAGTAAGTTTTTCAACATCATATCATACATCTGTTTATCATTATTTTATGTGTAAACATTCCTGCGTCCGCATTGGCTATGCTCATTCATGAAGGTCACGATCATAAATGATGCGAGCACGTCAACGTCATTGAAAACTCGCCTTGATACGGTTGCTCGATCTCTCCACGTTACACTGCACTGTAGCTTGCCCCACATTCCCCAGACTACTTATTATATTTGCTTACTTACCTTTGTCATTGAGTTACCTTTTTAATTAACAGTTTCCTTTAATCCAATAGTATTGTGAAGGAGAATGCATTGTTGGACTCACTCTGAGATCGGGTAGCGTCCAGATCAATAGATTTCTTTACAGTTTTCTCGTAATACGCTCTACAGATATAATATCAGCAAAGCCAACGACGGGAAGGTACCTACAATCATACGTTCCCTCACTATAGCCATAACCATGACCGCATACGACAAATGACTAATAAACTGATTGTAGGGGAATTTCCAAGATTCTCTTTCGCCCTTATTATTTAGTCCCTTTCTTTTGAAAGAAAATGAATCTCTTAAACAACAAGAAAAGAGGAGAGAGAAATGAATTTAAAAGTTTATATCACAAGATTCCGTATATTTAATGTAAAATTTTGTATAATCTCTGAAAACGCATAGGAAATGCTTTCGTTGCCATCTTGACCTTACCGAAGACATTTGTCTGCTAATATCAGGATCCATTGGTGATGTTTGGGGGTGATCGCTAAACGACACGTGAAATTATTAACAGATAGCGTCACACACACAGAGCATCAACACAATTTGTACGCTCGCTATTTTAAGCGAATATTGCTTAGAGGAAAATACCTCAGAAAGTAGATAAAAGTTGTAATGGACAGTGTCTCTACATTATAACACCCTAAAATCAGGAAAAACACCGCTGATTCGTTAGAAAACTCTGCTGTAAGCTTAGACATGGCGTCGTAAGCGTTCTACTGCGGAGTTTGAATATACGCCGATCTACTTGCATGTGAAGAAAAGGACTCATACCGCGTCGAAATATTTATTAATTTAATTTTGAAAATTTTTTCTAGCTAGGGATTGCGTTAGGTATTTGTTGAAATCACTCTCTGGTGTAAGTGATATAACCTTAATTAGTTAATATATTGTTATTTTGTTTTATTTAAATTGCTTTCTTTCCTTATTTTATCAATTCGAGTCATTTATATTATTTCTTTAAAAAACCATACCCCTAATAAAAAAGTCCACTGCTCTCTAGTATATTCCAAGCGCTGAGGTATTGCTACAACATGTTTGTTTGATCTAAAAACTTTCTTCTCTCTATGAGCAAAAAGATTAAATAATTTCAACCCCAAATTACATCTTCCAACGTACAACCTACACATCTCCGCAGATCGGTATACATATAGCCTGAGAAATCATTCGCATGTTCACTGTTCGTGTGTGTCCTCTTTGGTTTAGCAACTCATGTCTTGCCGAAAAGAACGGTTGGAAAGCTGTCCCAGTTGTTTTCGCTCTATTTGAACCGGCAGACAAGTGTTTTATGCTTTTGGCACCAGTCTGCCCCTGAAATAGCAGAGAAAACTGCAATGTGTTGCGCAAAAAGAAGATCGCTCAAAACTACACTGATAATTAAGGGTAGACAGAAACATGTCCGTGTATTAGCGTTTCTTGTCTCCTCGCATCGTCTTTCTCGTGAACGATTTCACCAATACCATGAATTTATTGTATTGTATTTAGCATTATTATTATGTTAGGTATTGTTTTCTATGCATTTTGAATGTGTTTTTGATATGTCGCGCTAAGCCTGAGAAACCATTCACTTGCGTAGTTACCCTATGCATTATTGCCCGCCCTTGCTGGTTTAGCAATCCATGGATCCCTCGGGGGAAGGGTTGGGAAACTGTAACCGCTTGTTTTGGCAGTGTTTGAACCAGTACGAGTGTGTTATTCTTTTTGCACCAGTTAGCGCTAGGAATACTCATTTGATGTTTAGATATGGTGATTGCAGTAGAGGGGAAACTACTATGTGTTGAGCAAAAGGAATCGCTCGAAACCACACTGATGTGTGTTAGCGTTTTTTGTTTCCTCACATTGCCTTTCTCATGAATAATTTCATCAATACCATGAGTAGCTGTATTTACAAGCATTAGTATGTTAGATATTGTTTTCTATTCTATTTTTGGTACACATATAATTGAAACAAAAATGTATAATCAGGTTACTAATGATTGAAAAACACTAAGTATTCACGAATTAAAAAGAAAACTTATAAAGCGTAGTTGCTAACTAAATGTTATTATATTTAGGAAAAATTTTTCGCAGACTAAGTTCTTTTAACTATAACTCAAAATCATAGATACTTTAAGTACCTTGTTTTTATATGATGTAATAAGACAAATTAATCGTAGCTTGTTTTATTTTAAAGCGTAAAATTGTTGCTTTCTTGGGATAGTTTGTTGTCAGAATTTATAACCTTTAACTGTATTCGTTGAATTGTTTGATATTTGGCGTTTGATCTTGAAATAAAGCTATATTATTATTATTGAATTTTGGATTTATTAATTAACATATACTTTCTACAATACCAAAAGGAAGCTTGTATGTACGGCAAGTATACCTTGTATATTGAAAATAAATTGCGAATTGCTTATTATGCATAAATTAAATACCTCAACAATTAAGCTTCCTTTTCCCCAATTAAAAATCTCCTCCAAAGAATTGAACTTAATTTCGCCAATGTTCTTACCACGACCCAGTAGCAATAACGTCCTTTTGTCTACCAACTGCCGTCTCGCCCACCTGTCTACACTTAATTAACGTCGAACCTATTTATATTTGCTTTCGTCGCCAAGGAAACAAAAACGCTCGTCCTTAACAATAAATAAATTTTCACTTTATTATGCGACGGACAAAAGAACTTAATGAAGACAACCGGGCAATAAGAATGCTACCGACGACAACAATGCGACATATTCATCCCCTTTTTTCCTTAAACTACAATATCTGACACGAACAGCGGCAAGTAGTAGCAATGTCGGGCGCCAGAGGTAGAGTCACCGTATAAAGGAGCTTTTGTTCATTCACTTCACTCCTTAGCGCAGCGCGCTGGCACAAAGGAATCTTCTACCCGTCACTGCATCGAGTGAGGTGATGAGCGACGCGTTGCTAAGATCTCTTTTTTGGCCGGGTCGAATTCGATATCGCGAGAAAACACTGCGCTACTTACTTGTTACTTCACCTTAACGCAATTGTTCAAATTTTATCTGCTATTTCGCGAACTTACATGTATTGTACTCATTAAAAATTTGACATCATAAAAAAACCTGCTGTCTGTTGTCAGATATGATTTTAAATAAGATATATGTAATGATAGAACCTTGTTAATCGAAATAAATGGAAACCTAGGCAATTCGGAATAATGAAAAATACGGATTGCTGGATCGGATTTATTTTAATTGACAGTAGTATCAATTGACGGAACAACTTTCTAAAAACGACAACGTTGCTTGGGAACGCAGATGGGAAAAAAGTTTTCCGAAGGTTACCAAAAGGCCATAAATTTGTTTCATCAAATGTGATATATAAGTAGGCAGTACCTGCAATAAGGACCTTAATGTAGGGTTTCAGAAAAATAATTTACAATTTTCGTTTGCTGTTCATTTTTCCAGCTCATTAATACAGTTTCTTCTTTTGAGAAAAGAATATTATCTTTTTCCGACCACGATATATGGCTAAGTGCATCTGGTGTTGATCGTAACGGATTGCCGATTATCACTTCCTTGTTCCTTTTTATCTTCGCTGATCTTGAACGTGTCATCAAGTACCAATAAAAAATCGTCGTTCTAAATCCAAACGTTCATTGCGGATAAGATAATATTTTCATCGGATAAAGCATTGAGGATATCTGAGAACGCCGTTATGTCTTCCTTCTCTGACAAAATTTTATTCCTACTTGCACTTAACGGCAACAAATCTTCTGGGTTATCTTCTGCCTGCGCATAATCGTTGATTCACTGGGCAGAAGCTTATATCAACACTTCTTTAGAACATTAAGTGCAATCTTTTGCAATGTATTTTGGAGTATATGTACAGTACATTTAAGATCAATTCTTTTGAACAACATGCAGACCTCTCCGCTCTTCATTGCTAACAATCCCTACGAGTAATGTTTTTCTATAACGCAGCCAAGAAAGGTCATGAAGTAACCATCTTTGTTACCTTGGTTTTCCGTGGCATCTGGCTGTATATATTAGTAAGAGACTTCGAATAGGTAGATCTTTGGCTTTCAGAAAGCTCAACTTGCTTCAGAAAATAGTGATAAATTCTCTCTTGGAACAGAGCCGTGTTCATTCACGTATTAGCCAGTAATAAATTGATTTTATGTGATTTATCGTCACTTACGCAACGTGGAAACGTTACATACTAGATACACTACATATACTTCATACTCCATTTTTGCATCGTCCGCATTTTTGTTTCGTCGAACTTGTTATATACGGCGTCGCGGTTTTGTTTCGCATGCGCATCATCTGTTTGTTTGTCCCGTCGCACTCGAAGTTGCTTGCAGATATGTTCGCAGTTAATTTTATTGTCGGACGACAGTGAAATATGCACCGAAATGTGTTCGTTTCACGACGACGACACGGTTCGGAGTTTTGAACGGTGACACTAATTTAAAAATGCAAATACAATACTCGTATAATATTGTTCTAGATGTGGAAATAAAATGTGCAAGAAGCAATAAAGAATGAGGGTTTGAAAAATGAGAAATACAGTAATAGACAAGCAAACATTCCATTTGGTAGATATGTGCGCTTATTTTCATTTAAATTTGCCTCTCGTTGCAAAAAGGTGATGCACCTTCTTCGACTTTGAATTAATTTTATTTCCTGTAAAGGCTTTTACAGCTCCTACAATAAAATGTATAAAATTATATCATTCAAACTACCACATTTCTAGGTATAATAGGTTACATGGTCATTTTCTAAAAGTACTTTTAACATCTTATTCTAATAACTGGTTTTAAAATAACGTTTTGGTCAGTAATAATAGAACATCTGATGAAGCTACAGTGAAGGCGAAACATGTTACATGTTTGTTGTTTAAATACGAGGGCGACATGAAATGGTTCCCGAATCGGTAAAAAATGGCGCACGATGGGCTGAAGTGGATCCATTCAGGATGGCAACCTTTTGTTATGCCAACTGTTAAAACTTCAGACGTCTATTGTCAGTAGTTGTCTAAGATTGTGTTTTGTGTAGCAAATCAGGCGGTTTCGCAAAAATGATGAAATCGAATTTTGTGCAGTAATAAAGCACGTCTGCATGACTGGGGAAACGACTACGGAAATTCCAAATATTTTGCTAAAGGTTCAATGCGGATGTACTCCATCATTTTCGACCATCAGCTTCTGTGTGAGCGCGTTCAAACGTGGCCGCACAAGCACAAGTAACGAATCACGCAGTGGACTCCCAAAAATCGCTACCAACTGTGAAGTGGTAGACAAGATTCATGATGCCGTGTTATCCGATCGCCGATTGGAGCTGAAGGAGATAGCAGAGACAACAGGAATCTCAGAAAAACGCGTTGGCCATATCCTACACGAAATGTTGGGTATGAAACAGCTTTCAGCGCGATGGATACCGTGTTCGCTCACACCAGAACAAAAACGAAATCGGGTGACCGTTTCGGAGGAGCTTTTGGCAAGGATCCAACGCAATCCATGGGATTTCTTCAACAATCGAAGCAGGCTCCGTAGAAAGGAAGGACCGTGCCATCGGCAGGAAAGGTCATGGCGATCATTTTTGGGGTTCCCACGGTGTAATCCTCATCGATTATTTGCAAAAGGGTAGGACGATCACGAGGCAATACTACAGCGATTTATTGACCCGACTCGATGCAGTATTGAGGGAGAAACGGTCTTGTGTGCAGCGGAAGAAGGTGCTCTTCCACCACGTCAATGCAGCGGCTCATCCATCCCGCATCATCGTGTCCAAATTGAATGAATTGCGCCACCAATTGGTCTCTCATCCTCCATATCCACCGAACCTAGCCCCTGGCGACTTTTTTCTATTTCCAAACCTGAGAAAATCATTGGGAGGGAATAGATGCCTAAAATGAGGAGGTCATCACACCGCAGCACAGCCGCTACAGATGGCTATTTTGCAGACCCCGAAACATCTTACTTTTCAGACAACTTGAAGAGACTGGAGCACCGTTTGTAAAAGTATATTGATCTTGGAAGAAACTACATCGAAAAATAAAAATAAAAGGCCACACCAATACCGTATTTTTCTTGTCGATTCCGAAAACATTTCAGGTCGCCTTCGTATATTAGTAATATTTGTATAACTATGTTTTACTTCTTCGCACATGTTCAATATGAATTTCCAACAAGTATTGGCCGACGCTGTCGAAATTGTTGACTTAGTTTTTCTGGCTTTAGTTTACATTATTTTATACAATACATTCCGCTTATCGTATTTGTTAACTCCCAAGACAATATTTATTACAATTGCTCTACACAGCATAAACTTACAACCCAATTATAAGTCAGAATTATTGCCGAATTACGGATATTGTCAGCACTGCTGCAACGAACACTTTGCAACATAAGTTAGGTGATAGCTGTCAACTGTAATTCCCTCATTAGTTAACGTTACTACTTCCACCTGGATTAGTAATTATGCAGTTCGCGGAGTTCTGACAAAGCTTTGCTTTCACGTTATGATGGATATACAAATAAATTTCTACAGCGCTTTGCGTCAACGGCAAAATTCGACATTATGAAGTTTGCCTATTTAATGAACCCGCACACGTAATACGTTTGCATTTCCTATGTGAACATTGCTTTTATTTGCGCGGTTTGTTTTAAGGGATGTTAAATATTTCACTTTAGTAATGTCAATTCTTTGTATATGACAATGTTGATTATAAATCTTTAATTATAGAAAAGTAGAATGAAAATCTTGAACGAGTTAGCGGAAAAGCGTGGTAGAAACGGGAAAATACCATTCAAAAAAGAGGTAAATCATCCCTTTTAAATTGCAGTCGATAAATGAGACTGCTCTGAACATGATCCCGAAAAGAACATTCAGCAATAAAGTTTTCTTAGAATGCCCGATAACCTTCAATTGTAAATGCTATTATAGCATAACAAATATGCAGAAAGGTACCACCGACATATGTTACTAAAGGTTCATAACTCCATTATTGATTGATATGAATGACCTAGAATATACAATAAATATAACATATTGAATAGATTTCAAAAGCAGCGTACTGGAATTTCTCAATCAAAAATTCACCAAACGGAACAAGTACTATGCATATTTTGCAGCCATGTAGAAAATGAATTATTCAGAGCAACATATAACGTGCTCTACTAAAATGAACAAAAGTTACGAATACAAAGCGCTCTATATTAACCACTGATTTACGGCTCCTTTAGCTTCATTAGCTCCGTAATGTTGTCCAACCAAAAATTCTTTCTATTTAGGGAATAAGTGAAAATCACTTGAGGCTCAGTCCGGAGTGTATGGAGCAAATTTGCCCCCCAAACTGCGAAGCAAGTCCTGTGTCTCATCACCAGTGATAATGTTATTCAATACTTCATCACCATCTGTGTTATAGCCACTGAGAAATATCAATGCAGCCGGTATTCGTTTGGTTTTGCGTTCGTCTGACAAAATTCGTGGAACCCACCCGGCACGCACTTTGTTATAGTTCAGATCTGCACTAACAATTCCATACAACGCAATTCTTGAAATTTCTAGTAAGAATCAGTGCAGTTCACTAATTGTAAGGCGCCTATTTTCTTGGATTTTCGTTTCGTTCCTAGCTTTGAATCTGTCAGTCATCACTGAGGGTCGGCCTGAAAGATATTCATCGAGAACATTCTTCCGTTCGCCATTATAATATGATACACCGCTTCCGAACTGACGCTTCGCTCATCACATTACCGTAAACCTTAGTTATCAGTCTATAAATTTCGGTGAGTAGGATTTTTTGCACCTTTAAAAAGCAGACTTGGCGGGATCATCAACTTTGTCACACATTTTAAATTCGCTCAGCTAAGCAGTAATCAACCGTATTGGATCGTAGCTACCGCCAAACGGAAGAGGATAAGTACCAAGGTCAGTTGTGGGTAGGTGGTGGTGGAGTGACGTGCTCACGTATGAAAGCGTTCTTTACTTTCCGAATGGCCCTCGTATAATACTGTATTTTGACAAATAAATCTTATTATACTACTGATAATTACTTTTAATTAATTTCATTACGAGTTTTGAAAAGAATTATTTGTATAACACATATTCACCATACATTAGATATAATGGACGACTTAAGTCATTGAAAAACTGCAATAGCAATATATTGCTACTCCGTAATGAATTGGGATGGGGAATGTTTGATTTTACGGAAATTCAAAAAGTTAGTATAGCATGCTTTCCACTCCAAATCACTAAAAAGCAAGACAGCACGAAAAACATCACAGTGTAATAAAACGAAGACTATATTATTATATCAATCTCTCTTTACGAGAAGAACAAAACATCTATTCTAGTAATCATGTCGGTGGAATAATAATGTCAATAAATTTAAGCCCAAGTAGAGAGAATTCATAGAGTATCATTCGAATCAAGTTCATATTTGTTAAAGTCAAACAAATCGTGCACATACGGTTCAAATTGGTGATGTTCTTTAAAATAAAGAACTAGGAGGTATGTCTCAGAATTAGTGAGAATGAATCGTTTACAAAATGTGACAACAATGCAGCAAACTGGAGTCGACTGCATGTGGAGGAGGTAAATACGCAACCAGGCCTAGCGCAGGTCACTCGATCTAGTGTTAGTGCCGTGTGCATTGGATTCCAATATCACGTCACATGTAAAATGCAGGCAAATTTTGGGTTAAATCTGGCACAGCTTCTTCAAAGACAATGCAAATGATAAGCAAAGCATATGTTGCGTTGTCGTCAGCTCGAGTTTCCAGACGGTATAAGGCTTTCAAGGATGGCCACAAACCATTGCCACAGCCACCCACGACGAAAATCGATGAAAGCATGACGGAGATGTGTTCTCTGTTAACACTCAAGATGATTGTACTTGAGGTCAGCATGAATTGGATACTATTCATCGAATTGTGACAAAGGAACTAGGAATGCGAAAGGTTCGTATAAATCTGGTGCCGAAGAATTTGTCCGATGAACAAAAGGATGATCGATTCTCTATTAGCCAACTGTTGGGTCGTAACAACTGACAACCGACAACCGAACCGAATTTCATGCACAATGTAAGAACGGATGACAAACCATGGGTACTTGAATACGATCCTGAAATAAAGAGACAAAGTGCGGAGTGGGACACACCTACATTACCGCGGCCGATGAAAGCTCGCATGGGTAAATCCAGAATCAAGTCCATGCTTATCACTTTTTTGATCCTCATAAAATTGGCAAGGCCAGACAGTGAATCAAAGCTTTTATGGCGAGGTCCTTGAAAGTTTGCGGAGAAGAGTTTTGCGTGCGCGACCTGACATTGCCAGCCCGTGGATTTTGCATCACGATAATGTACCCAGTCACAGCTCAATGTCTGTTAGATAATTTTTGGTTGAGAAGAACATTCCAGTACTCCCACACCCGCCCACAGTCCAGACACGGCTCCATGCGATTACTTTCTTTTTCCAACGCTAAACAGGAAATTGGAAAATTCCCATTATGAAACAATAAACAACATCGAAGGAGTCACAATGCAGGTTCCAAGTAACATTACGAGACTTCCTGAATTGTTACCAGGAATGGAAAACCTGCTGTAAACGCTATGTGCACTCCAAAGGAGCATACTTTGAGGGGACAATATTAAATTGTGGATACATTCAATAAGACAGTTTAAAATTAATCATTAATATTAATTCTGACAGTTCATACCTCTGTCACGACTCTCTGAATCGAAAAGTGAAAGAGACTTCACAGAAACATTGAGTTACCTCAGATTCTTCGGAGGACCAGCTATCTATGTGGATCAAGATCCGAAAGAATCATACATCATATTTCGCCAGCAAAAACTTCAAAAAAATGTACAATATTAACATATATATGTATATATACGTTGATGGATGTTTTCACGGTCACCGCATGTGAAATAATATTCCCGGATTTCTGGCCGCGTGTGACTACGTCGACGTTTCGACAACATCTCACTCATCTTCTTCTGGAGGCTCTGGTTCGGTTAACTGTAACTAACTGTTACTAACTGTTAACACCTCCGATCGCTAGCCGAGAATATTATTTCAGCTATGGAGACCATGAAAGCATCCGTCGCAACACATACTATATGTATATACATATGTATATATACTATGTAACACATGGGCTGAAAAGTCCCGGGCCTAACAAAGAAAACACGGTTTTCTTGGTTCAAATTTAGCTTTATTCATCAACGTAATCTCCATCAAGAGCAACGCAATCATTCCATCGCCGCTCTAACATTTCAATACCACTTTTGTAGAACGATTTATCTTTTGCCTCAAAATAGGCCTCAGTTTCAGCGATAACCTCTTCATTCGTGCGAAATTTCTTACCGGCGCGCATTTTTTTGAGGTCTGCGAACAGCCAGTAGTCGCTGGGAGCCAAATTTGGCGAATACGGTGGATGTGGGAGCAATTCGAAGTTCAATTCAAGTAGTTTTGCCATTGTTTTGATTGACTTGTGATACGGTGCGTTGTCTTGATGAAACAAAATTTTTTTCTTTGCCATATGCGGTCGTTTTTTTTCAATTTAGGCCATCAAATTCTACAAAAAAGCTATATAATATTCAATGTTGATGGTATTTCCTTTCTCAAGATAGTCGATGAATATTACACCACGCACATCCCAAAATACCGAGGCCATAACCTTTCCAGCCGATTGTTGTGCTTTCGGCCGCTTTGGACGAGGTTCACCAGTTGCTGTCCGCTCAGATGACGATCGTTTTGATTCCAGAGTGAAGTGAAGGATCCATGTTTCATCCATTGTCACATATCGACGCAAAAATTCCGGTTTGTTGCGTTTAAACATGGCCAAACACTGCTCAGAATCATCAATACGTTCTTATTTTTGGTCAACAGTGAGCAAACGTGGCACCCACTTTGAACAGAGCTTTCTCATAGTCAAATGCTCATGCAATATAAAGCCAATACGTTCTTTTGATATCTTTACGATGTCAGCTAACTCACGCAACTTCACTATTCGATCATTCAAAACGATTTTGTAGTGTTACCGCCTCATTTGGACGTCCACTGCGTTCGGCATCATCGGTGTCTCTACGACCACGTTTGAAGTCAGCAAACCAACGTTTTATTGTTGTTCCTGATGGAGTGGAGTCCCCACAACACTCTTCAAGCCATTGCTTCGCTTGAACGGTATTTTTTCCCATCAAGAAGCAGTGTAAAATTAAAACATGAAATTGTTTTTGGTCCATTGTTTTGAAAATAACAAAAGTAGCGTGACTCTTAGCACAATAACTCACAAACTAATGAATAGAATATCATGAAATTTTAACAACTGTCTTTTGAAGGTTAGTACTAACTGAGAGAAAGGTGACTGCAATAAAACTAGCGTCATCTATGTGTTAGGCCCGGGACTTTTCAGCCCATGTATTAGTTTCAGTCCGATATATCTGACATTCACGAGACACAATTCGATAGAAGTTCATAAAATTTCTAAATGTGCATCCTGAACAAATGATGTAATCTGTGTTTTGCGAAGTGTACTGATACAGCTCGTTCCCATTAGAAATTCCTATTGAAACAACTTGACGTTTAATTTTTGATTTCACCGAACTTCAATTTCATTCACAAACGAATTTGAAACGAGGCCGCCGGATCGTCTATTAACTGTCTATTCGTACCGAAAACTGTTCGGAATTTATTGGAACGCAATCGAAAATTTTTATAATGGCACAGTCAGTCGCCGACGAACAGTTTTGAAACTCTTCCTAATCGAATAAATTAGTTAGCGTAAACCAATTTTATACTCTGGAGGATTCTCTCTCCTGCTCTTCTTCTTTGGCGTCCTTCTTTCGTGAAAATTTCGCTCGTCGAAGAAACTTAGCGTTCTTTGCCGATTCGTGGGCGACGGACGGAGGAAAAAAACAGTACGGAAAATAGGGTGGCGATCCTTCTTCTTGCGCACAGTGGTATTGCGAACTCCTTTTTGCGGCCGTTATACAAGAGCGGGACCCGCTCCCTAATGCAAAAATCGATAAAAATAATAACGCTAATGCGACACTGTGAAACTTTCGGAATAATTGAAGCTATAAACCCTCGAGGCGTATAACAAAAAGCTCTTTAAAGCGGTGGAAATAATTAGCGGAGAAATATGACCGGTTTATCACTTAGTTGCCTTATCTTATTTCAAAGGCCGCTGCATATTTACATCATGAGGCTATAAACCGATTTTAAAGCGCTATACAAATGCTAGAGTAATGTTTAATTGTGTAAAGGTGGTTCTTGAAATAGGTTCGTTATGCGCTAACTTTATTATTGTGATTAAATAGGAAACATGTAAAAACAAATGAGAATCTTAAAGTAGAACGAACACTCTGCGACTATGATTTCTTTGGTATTGGAAATCTGAGAGCTGATCTCTTTGCTCAGCCTCTGACATATTTGTTTTGACTTGCAAAACAGTTGAAGGCCTTTTATGAAAGCATCGCGGCTAATTACACCTCCTCAATTATTAATCGATATTTGGGATTTCCTGTGATCCTGTGGTACTCGTGTCAACTTCCTTAAGTTAAAAGGGGAAACATGCTAGACTTTTAAGTTACTGAATAGATTTTTTTATCGTCTTTTCAATAATGTAAGGTAATGTAAGGTAACTTATTATGGAGGCATGTATTTGTACTTGAACCAAATACGTTCGTTATTTTCACATTTATAGGGGAACCCACCCTATCTCTTAGAGCTTGAACGCCTGGTCGAGGGCGACAGTAGCGATAATAGCCGATCTCAATACAAAAGTAATGTCACAGCTACCCAGGCGTTCTCGTTTGAAATAATACGCTATGTGCAATCTTTAGCTCTCTGCTACTGCGCCCCAAAGAAGGAAAAAAGCCAGTAACCAGCAAATGTGCGAACTGCGCACCGACAAGTAAAACGGAGCGATGATGCCGACACTACATAACAAGACTGGTCCGTGAAACTCGTCCGCTACGACGAGCAACTAAATGAAAAAATTTCTAAGTCCCGATACGACAAAGGACCGAACAAATGTACAACAGACAACCGGCGCTGCGGCCGCAACGACCGTCAGCAAGAAGCGGAGTTTTCGTACTTGTGGAAGATGTTTATACATGCGCGCCGACAATCTCACCAAAATAATTTCCGACACAAACTTAACCGAAGACTAAAAATATGTATAGACGACAACGGACACAGTAGCCTCGACGTACGATGATAGAAAATCAAGAATTTGTACTTATTAAAGAAATCTATACATGCGATTCGACGACGTTACCAAATGACTCCCGCTAGAAATAAATGTATAGACAACGTCCTCGACGATTCCCGCCAAAACTAGAAAATCTTAGAAATCTCTAATAATCATACGACGACGTTACTGTACACGTTACGACGAGGTACGAAAGGTGACCGAGAGTACACGATCGCTAATACCTCGACCGTCGCGCGGGAGACGACTGCCTATGCTTGTGTACCTTAAATTTTAAGAAAACTCCCATTACTTATTCGACGACGTTGCACTGAATGATTTTTAAATTAGGCAGTTTTAGCTAGCGTAATGTGAATGGCCGGCTTGCAATGTACAATGCGTAATGTACATACATATTAAAATAAAATTGTATATATTCTAAGAGAGCAAGATAAATCAATATAAAAGTGAAAATAAAGTAATATTCTAAATGAAAATAATAATGCAAAGAAGATAAAATACATAGTAGTAAAAAATTTATAAAATACAAAAAACAATGTTAAGTCCTTAACACATTTCTCAGGCCGTGTAATGAACTCCAACCAAGTGGATTCTTTTATTTAAGTTTTTGCTTTAACTATGTAAATTAAATATTTATAAGAAAAAGATAATGAAATTTAGAGCAAATTTATATTAATGAAAAAGAGATTATATAATTTACAACAGTAAAAGTGCTAGAAAATTTTTGAATCAATAAAGTCATTTTGCCTGTATTTATTCATACATGCAATTTTGTTGGTTCCATAGATCAACGAACCTTCAATCTCCCAACAGAGTGCTGCCGACGGAAGACCCAAGATTATTCAAATTGCTTCACCCAAGATTTATAATCAGATTTATTACTATTTTAGGTATTGCCTCTAAATAACTTTCAATATTCACATAAATAAGAAGCTCACACGTTTTGTTGATGCTCATTGCTCTGTGTCAGCTATCCAAGCTAACGCTCACTTGTTCAATGCGTAGCTTTGCTCGGACATCTCTTCTAGATCCTGGGGTTAGTAGACAATTAACTTCGGTATGCGATCATGTCAACGAAAACATTTCCCAAATACTTTCAGGGATGTAAATGCTGATTTTGGATATGATAATTTTATAATAGATTTTACATTGACTAAATACTTTTGTATGATATAAACTTTATGATGGAATAGTTTCCTGCTCCTGTTTTCCTGTTCAAAAAGAGGGCGTTCTTTCAAAAGAAAGGGAATTTTTTAAATAATGAAAGCGAAAGGAAATTTTGGGAAATGAATTGGATGCAGAATTGAATATTAAAAAAGCTGTAATCGGTGATTAACTTCATAAAGAAATTTATCGGTCTACCGCCAAGCTAAACGCCAACAGCTATTAGAGGGGAATCCAGCAATACATTTTTCCTTACAATAAAATTAGATAAAGGGAACCCAGATATATTCTTGAGGAGAACAGAGGTCCTACAAAAATCCCGTTACAGTATGATTGAAAGAAAATACCGGTAAAATTAATTGTTCTTACTTTCTAGTCAAGTAGGCTGATATAGATTCAATCAATATTTATTAAAAAAATAAAACTTAATCGTAATAATCCCATGAAATGTTCAAAATGCTGGCCATTATTAGCTAAACGTAATTGATACCGTTTGACGTTTCAGGTTGTAATCGTTGAAATAGTTGTCGTTTCACCAACAGGTATGCCAACCATTGCAACGGAGGGTATACTCCGTTGCAATGTGTCTTCTGCGTTCTGTATCATTACGACAAGAAATCTACGTATCTAATTGCTATTCATACAAACGTCAGTTGTCGTGTGCATTCGTTCCTTAAAGAACTAAAGTCTACTTGTACCATTTATACTTCTTAATTTTTTACTAGGCGCTTTTAAACCTTTCATAATTGCTACATTTTTTGCAACACGAAATCTCAAGACTCCGCTCAATATTAATAAAACAAACCTCTAATCTCATAGGGTTTGTCTTTATTTAATATAAATATTTCTTCTAGTTCGTATATCTTGATTAACTGTTTGTTATAGCAACGTAACGAGCTATTTCGATTCATTAAAATCTAATTTCATTTCTGCCAAACCAGAACACGCACCCAACAATTTATTGTGACGTTCACGCTATTATTTTATTAGTAAAACGCGATTATATTTAACTGACTGGAGCACACTGCATATATAACGAAATATACGCGACATTGTTATTTTGATAGTCGCCGTTATATGCACGGAATTCTTTCTTTTAAAATGTGTTTTAATAATTATAAGATATGAATTATACAAAACCTGACCTATTTTTCGTTTTATAAAAAGAAAAATTGTGTTATAGCAAAAGGAAAACGAAAAGAACGTGGTTAAGAGCTTTATTTTAAACATTACTTTTAGAATATAAAGTTTGTTACTTATCTATACCATATTTCTTTAACAGATGGCAGATAAAACATTGCGGTTTGTAAAAATACAAATACGATATTATAAAAAATAATTTTAAGTTCGGTGAAAGTACAAAAGTTCCACGAAGATTCAGTACACAGTACGGAAAAGAATATTGCCCAACACATGTGACCAAAATTTGAAGAAACTTGAAACGTAAAGTATGCTGAAACACTTCACTATTAACCTTACGTAATACTAAATTGTATAGTTACTGCTGAAGATGATAGTTTGACTAGCGAAACATGCATCCAGTACCAATCAGGTATTATGGTAACGGAAGCCTTTCACTGTTCTAATGCCACAGTGGTTCATCTGTGATTTATTACGGTAAAATGTGGAAAAAAAAACAAAACGCAATCGTAGTGGTTCTTTTGAAGGAAATATTGCATCTATAAGTACTACTACTTCTGGGAATCCAAAAATGTAAACAATCCTATGCAGAAACTTGCACAAAGATCTTCATGTAAAGGCTTACAAAATTCGGATCATGCAAAAAATAAAGCCATCCCACTTTAGATTATGTCATCAATTCGTAAATTAGGCAACACAACAAAAAAGTGGATATTATTTCTTTTAGCAACATAATCTTCAACAACGGAGTGCATTTTCAATTTTAACTTGATGGATTTTGAAACAAACAAAATTATTGAATTTGGGGTCGAGGAAAATTCAGGAAAGATATTGGGAAAACTGTTACCTCCTCAAAAAATAACTCCCTTATAGTATTCTTGATCTGCTGTAACAGCAGGGCCGTAGTTTTTTTTAATAGCAATAATCTTACTATTACTGTAGCTCGATATCGAAACATGATTATAAACTCTTTATTTGACAAGCTGAAAGGTACAGATGTCGAGGATATATAGTTTCAACAGAAACAAGCAGAAAAATGTGAACGAACGTAAATATTAATAATAATTCCTTCCGCATCCCCCAACAACTTCGGCAATTACAGGGAGCATCGACCTTCTATTAGTTACTATTACGCTTGTGCCTGTGCTGCGTCTCCGCATTCGCCATGGGGTGAGAAAAACCACAGAAAACCTAAGAAACCCTGAGAAGTAGAGTCCGAGTTCGAACCCGGAGGCTCGAGACCGATAACCAAGCAAGGCACTGAGCCTCCAGTCCCTAAAATTAACAAGAAAGCTATTTTAATGTAACAAATCAGGGTAAAATATTAATGTAACATCTCATATTTTCTAAAGTTCTTGCTTCAGTGCAGAAATTGTTCTAACAGGATGTTTCCTTAGTATTCTTTTCATATGATAACAAGTAAGTTTCAATTGGAGATGAATCTAGACTATGAGAAACCTATTCTATAAGTGGCATATTGATGCCTCCCATCCATTTTGGGGCCTTTCCTAGGTAGCCCGTAAGGCACTTGTTTGGTTAGAAACAGCAATGACAGTTTTGAGAAGATTTTCTTTACAAAAATAAATCTGATAAGTGTACAACCCTTTTCTTTGAGAATTGTTTCTCTGTCTGTCTTTTAAAATGCAACTAGTTTCAAAATGGATAAACTCTTTTTCTAACAGTTAGTTGATTGTTTAGGCTGCGACTTGAAGTTACAAAGTCACTAAAGAAACGTTGTTGGGTAGGATGGGCTATTCATGAAACTTAGATGCATACATATTTACTTACAACGACTACAAGGACTATGTCGTTGTAGAATACACAGGTATAGCAGTAAACTGCATTCCAACACGGTTGACAATGAGAGTTTATATACTCTTGAAACGCTGCGTTTCGAATAAGTTATAATTTTGTGTGGAGTGGAAATTACCATGAATGATACCTGTGAATGTAAACTTATTTTATGATATACTAAAGATAAAGCTTTTCTGGAGAATTTTTAAAACGAATGGATAAAATATTGTTACCCAATTAAGCTTAAAAAAATAATGGTGACACTACGTATTCATTGGGTGGGGCAAGTGAAATGGGAGGATGCATACTTCTCTACCAATTTACGAATTCTGGAATCCATTTCGTTATATGAATACGTAGCCTTTCATGGCCAGAGTCAGTAGTAAACGAACTGTTTCCGGAATTTGACCGTGTCATGATAAGGTATAAGAGGATAAAATGATGTTAAATAAAGTTAGATACAAAATAATAAAAAAGAAAGAAAAAGCGAAAGGTGGAAAAAAAAGAAAGGTGAAACAGGGGTGAGAGTAAAAAAGAGAAAAGGGGTGGGAGATATGGCGTGCGTAGAGTTTAGAAACTATGAAAGTACAGCGTATCTTCCTTTCATCCACGGTGTTACCGAATGTATCGACAGAATTCTTCAAAAACAAAACATCAAAGTAGTGTCTAGGCCGCCTTTACAAATTGCCAACTTTCTCCCTTCTCCTAAGAATTAAATTCAGACCCTATACTCTAAGGGTGTCTACAAAATCGTCGTTCAATCGAAACGCGCACGTATCATCGCCTGCGGTAGCCGAACATAATCTTGAAACGGGCCACAATATTCTATTCCTAATTTCTATGGTAGGAAAATCAGGGAGGCCATGGAGATCCATAAATACCCCGATAATAACAATTTTCGCCTCTAGCGTGGTTAACACGTCGAGTTGTCCGTGACCTTCGTCCAAAGTGGTTTCGACTCCAGCTTGGTTTACACTTCGAGTTATCGCGCCACTCTGGTTCCGCTCTAGTTCTCCTGAAGAAGCCTCCTACGAAGGAGCCGAAACGTCGAGATCGCGCCTTTCTCTTCTATGTTTCGGGCCCTTCTCTCTTTTCTTCTCTTACCCTTTTTTCACCTTTCACTTTTTCTTTCCTTTTGATTACTTTGCTTCACACATACTTTTATTTTTATTTTATTTTTTTTATACCTTTCATGACACGCTCCAATTCCGGAAACAGATCGCTTATTATTTCATTATATGCTGGCTTAAAAATTTCTTACGCTATTTGCGTATGGAACAAAAATGTCTGTTGAGTATGACTTTAAACGTTACATTTTTGTTTCTAAGGATCGAAATGTGTACGAATACCTTAAATGTTAAACTGCCTTACTATTCCCGCCCTTCCTAACGTTAACAACCCTTATTAAGATTCACTGCTTTCACGTCGTCAGCACGACAGACCTAACGCCGAAGCAGCACAATAACTAACAGCCTCATTATCAAGTATTTATCACTTATCGATTGTCTGGCAATACAGGCGAAAGCAAGGGAAGGGAACGGATGGATGGCCCATCCTACCCAACAAGTTTCCCAAGCCCAGAACTACTTCGTAGGTTCTTCACTATGTTCTCGCTCTTCAACGCACATCGAGAAGCTCCCAACCGAAGAGTAAGCGGCGAAAACGAGAGGGAGATAATCGACGAAAGAACAGAGACAGCTTACGCGAGTACGATATCCGAAATATTATCTCTTAGCCGTACCTAACCGACGCTTTTCGCAGGGTAGGTAATAGCTCGTCGCAATTCTTGTGATTTATACAATTTTCGGGAGTTAATTAAGAGTAATTACTTGTAGCAAATGGTACTTAAGATAAGAACGTCTCATTTATCTCGAATTTATGGCAATAACAACCTGTACCGTTTCATCGATCTCGAAAATGGGAGACAAGCTTTTGGAATATAAAGAGCGCGGCGGGAATTTTAAGTGCGGAACGCGAAACGAAGACGAAGGTAAATTGCTCCTCCCTAAGGGAAAAAAAAAGGAAATGTATATCTCAAAGGCCGCACAACACGTTCTGAATTAAAAGTGCTATTTATTTATAACCGGTTAGATACCAGGATGATAAATGTTTTCCCTGTATACCTTCGTTTAAATACACACGTAAATACTGACGCTAAAAAATAAGTCACGGATGTTATTTGATATACGTGTGTAAGCGGATAGCGCGGTTTCGAATAGAGTTGCTTAATTTGACGGTGTTTATTTAGGAGGCATCTTCTTCAAAAAATATCCTCAATGGAATTTCGCTAAAATATTTTATGCGAATATTTTCAGACACGTGCCTTTGCACGTACTCAGGTGACGCTGTAAATGACTAGAATAACGGCATCACGCCGACAGGCAATGATTATTTTTACAAGACACAAACAACTTTTGCGAAGGATGTCTTTGAATTTTGCATACTGGGATATAGAGGGAGCCAGTAATCAAATGTCGGTACTAAAAGTTGACCTCCATCTTTAGTTCACCTAAATTTAAAGTTTCACTGTGATACATATACTTTATTCACGTTAAAAATGCAGTAGATAGCGCTACGATCGGCGGCTGTATTACACTGATGAAATTTAACCGACGGAACTGTCAAATGACGACATTGTAAACATCAAAGTTTGGTTATCCAAATCTTGTATAATAAACAGCGGAAGTTTTCATATTTTATATGCAATACATTGTGGTTACATGACCTCATGAAATAATACCGCAATAATAAAGTAAAAGGGGCATCAACTGCAAAATAAATGTATCCCTTCGTTAGCTTCCTTTCGAAATAGTAGGAACTTATTTAATCATGTTAAGAAGTAAATGAGATTGCATTTGTAGTTAATCGAAGAGAACATAAATGCCATATGATAAGCTTCAAAATAACAATATTGTCATGGATAAACTTGAATCGAATATTTGAAAGTAACTTCGACATGAATTCGATATCGATTTTAAATAAGAATAATTCGATTAACCAGCGATCTTTACTTATGCCATCAAGCAATGCAGTGCGTCTAAAGATCCATTTGACTAAGTGTACATAGTGTTGTACCAAGTCATTTATCATGAAGTAAATCTGGTGGTAATATCTATCAATTTGAAAAGCGAAAGTTTCAATAGTATGGTTGAAAGTAAGCAATTCAATATATACAAGACAAAGCCAAACAAAGAAGAATTTTGCTGATTATGAACGTACATAATGAGCTCAACGGAGTTGTATCCAAGTACAGCGAATGGCTTCCGAGTACAACATGCAAACACACAACAAGATGCTTAAATCTTGTATAGAATATGGTTATTGTCAATGATGAAGTTAGATGATCTATTCCGTGAGAAAGAAAACAGCACTGAAAGTATATTTATCTAGTGTACCCTGGCTGCAATATAACCTATGTACATTTTCAACGAGAGTACAGTCAATAAATAATTGCATGCATATTAGTGACTACGATAAAAAATCAAATATACTAATTAATTATCGCAAGCTCTTAATTACACATATTACAAATTTATACGGTTCTCTTCTCTTCATACTGAATTAAATTTAATAAAAAAAAACATCTGCTTACTGTTAGCATTTTATGTAGAAAATAACAATATGAAAAAAATGAGCAAACAAGTTCAATATATTATGAAAATGGTATTAACTATCATTTGAATCAGGTTCTGATGGAGGTCTGTCGAAGAAGATGTATTTGCTATCGTGATAAATTTTTCAAATGTATTTTCAACGACATTATCTAGTTGATATATATTATTCTCTTCTTCGATAACATGTTTGCTATAATTAATTTTTACACATGTTCTTTTAAAATGACTGTATTGTATAAAATACGTTAACTAAATGTATGAAATATGCGGAGATATAAATGAGCAATCAGACTATTCTAAGTGTTATACACATTTCATTAATTTACTATTTCATCTTTTAGGCAAAATTACAATCGGATATATCTGTCAATGAATCTGCATCTGTAGTTATAATAAATTCTTCAACAATATCCCTAACTATCTTACCAAATTGATACATTTTATTTTCTTCTTTAATAGTATGTTTGACACCGTTTACCCAAACTTCAGGTGTTACATCTAGCCCTTTTCTTTGCAACAACTTATTGATAAAAATAAAAAATACAATGAAAAACTACAGAAAACAACAATACCAAAATTAAATTTGACAACTGATAGAAATTTTATATGAAGATATTGCATCCGTTTCTTCTGCGTGAATATGCCTCGCTAATTAGCCAATTTCAAGCTTGTATTTTAAGGCCTATCTATTCTAACTCTGCATTCTTGACGTGAATGGGTTGTAGCTACAACAAATCATCAAAGTTTACAACTTGGTTGAAGAATGGAATTACAGCGAAAATATTTTCGCTGTATAATTTTTTATAATTTTCGAAGATAATTCTCAATAAGGATGCTCTGAGTTGGTTTCTGTTTTCGTCAATGCAGCATGACATCAGTCAACAATTTTTTGTTCGTATGGAGAATTTAAACGTGGACGGGTTAGTTTTTGGGCCGATACAAGAGCTGGTGCAACGACGTCAGTCTCTCAGGAAAGTGCTATGTGTACAATTACTGATGAAGATCGACATGTAACACATCGTAAGATGTAGGCATCATTGGAGATTTCAAAGACCTCAATTCAAAAAACTTTGCATGAAGAATTGTGTGTACAAAAGTTAGCTTCCAGTTGGATACCGCATCTGTTGACCGAAGAACAGAAAACAACTAGAGTGAATTGGTGTCAAAGAACTCGTGTACAACATCGTCACTGATGAAGAATCTTGAATTTATTTATACGAGCCAGAAAATAAGCGTTAGTCGTCTGTTTGGGTGTTCCAAGGTGAAGGAAAGCCGAGAGAAGTCATTCGTTCTCGAAGTGTCTCCAAAAAGATGGACGCGACATTGGTTTCGAAAGTAAGTGATGTAGCAACAATTCCTCTACAAGATCAAAGAACTGTTACAGTCAATTGGTATACAACCATTTGTTTGCTGCAAGTAATTCCTGAGCTTAGAGAAACCAACCCCGAACTCTACCAAGACAATGTAAGTTCGTATACAACACGCAAGACAAATAAATTTTCCGTCGTACGGTCTCGATTTAAATCCTAACGATTTCTTTACCTTTCCGAAAATCAAGGTCAAACTATGTAGTCAAAGAATCCAGTCGTCAGAAGGAGCAGTCGATGCCTTCAAAAATGCAATTTAGACTGAATCAACAAGCGAGTGAAATAACTACTTCCTTAGTTGTTTCGAGCGCATGCAAAAGTCCATTATTCGTCGTGGAGAATGCTTCGAAAACCAATAAAGTCTTTACAAGCTATTTTTAGTTTTACTCCAGCTCCATATGCAAAACCTAAAAGACAACCCTCTCACCGACAATTTTTAGAATCCTATTTATTATAATCTTGCATGAATTACTTATTTATGAAGTCAATGATCTTTTAATCTTCCGTATCTTCGTTAAGTTACACAATTTAAAGATATTATGTTTCGAAATAGTACCAAAACACTTTCTGATGTTAGATCATACTTCTCTTCGGAAAAGATTTATCTTCAATTTAACTCAAGAGCTAAATCCATGGAGTCAATTAATGATGCCAAAGCAACATCATCAACTAAGAGCGACATGTGACATACCCTGGAGCTTTTTTTACTTGAAAATGTCCATGTACATGCAGCATGCCATTGTAGACAGCTTGTCAGCTGTATTGTATTCCATCTATTTCGAGGAAGCTCTAGTGCTATTATTACCTTTTAATTCGTAATAGAATTCGTTTATGACACTGGTTTTAATTTTTCTTTCTCTTTTAGTTCTGTAACTCGGTTTCGTTTCCTTTGTTGACCATCCCCTTGTGGGTTTCCTCCTTTTCCACGGCCCTGTATGTATTGTTTTGTTTCAAATCGGCACGATCGGCCTTGTGTCGTGAAGTGTGTATCCTTGTGCTATTCGTTTCGTATCGAATCTTATTTATAACGTTTGTATTTTGGAATTTTTACGTGGCATTTGTCAAGGCCAATAAAAAGAATATAGCGTGGTGGAAGAAATTTCTCGATCACAGTAATTCGTCAAAAATTTATTTTTACACGAATACCTTAATCTTGTAAATCATAAATTCCCTTTTACTATAATTTAAAACCTTGTTTAAAATTACCCAAGATTTTATCAAAGGGATCCTCTATCCCGCACATCCCGGTTGACAAAGCCGAACCGGACTTCGTACCTTTTATCCGGTATCCTTGTCTTGTGCCTTCTTCATTGCACCGGTTTTCTTTCCGGCGGATTTGGTCGACGACGCTTTAAGTAGGTCGCCGATTTGCGATTTTTTCCTCGTTCTGCGCGTTGGGCCGCGTCCCTTTTTACGAGCGGACGGAGGGACGGGGGTAAGAAGGGAAAGGAAGGAGCGAATGCCGTCGACGAGTGCGCTTCACATGCCTACCTTCAACGAGATGAGTGACGATTTCGGAAATCGAAAGGACGAGGGAAGAAAGAGGAGCGGAAGGAGAGAAAAAGAGTAAAGACGCTGATCCGTTCCGTGTGCCGAAAGGGAAAAATGGAATTAGGAGCTTTCGGATGGCAAACACTTTGATGTGTTTTTTCCTTCTTCTTATTACTATTAGTTCTCGTTTTTTGATGGGACGTACGAAGAATTGATGGAAGTATGTTATACACCGGCTACATTGGCAAAACCTTCTTCTATTTTTTTTCTTCTTGGATGCGAACACGATTGGCTTTTAACACTAGATAGACTGCGATTTACGAGGACGGATGCTCATGCCCCCCTCTTCGCCCACTTCTAATTGGTTGTTTGATTAATGTTTTTGTTGACATTTAGTTAACTGACATTTGTAGATCATATCTATATAATATCAAGTTTGTATCTCAAAGTGCTGTTGTGCTATGGCTAATTCTTGAATTGGTTGTCGCAATTGTTCATAAAAATGGATCCTGCCGAACAAAGAGCCGTAATAAAATACCTCCAAAAAAAGGGCATGACGACAACTCAAATTCATAATGGCAACTATTGGTGAGCCTGCAGTTTCTTATAATATAGTCAAACGCTGGTGTCGAGATTTTAAATGCGAAAATCAACATTCCGGTGGTCCTTCCATAACGGTAACAACAGATAAAAAAATTAAAAAGCTACACGATATCGTACTGCAAAACCGACTGGTGCGCACCAAGGCCATTGTAGAAGATACTGGCTTATCATATCGTGTCGTGCACGATATGATAAGATATACTGACTAAAGGAGTTAGATATGAAAAAGATAAGTGCAAGGTGGGTGCCTCGAATGCCACCATTGATCAAACAGGAAATCGGGTGTTGCAAGCGTTCTTTGTAAAGGTACCAAACAAACAAATTAAAAGGAATCTTACGTGAAGCAAAATTTTCCACTAATTCTGAAGTGATGCAAGCTAAAGAGAGGTGGTTTGCAGTTTTGTAGTGCATTAGTGTAATGGGAGACTATGTCAAAAAATAAAAAATATAATGTCACTGTAGTTTTACTGTAAAAAGGTCAGGGATACAGCATAGAGATCCTCTATTGTAAACTGGAAGTCCAGAATGCGACTGTCGCGTACCATCTAGTTGTATACTGTCCACTGGGAAGATGCCTAGTAAAACTTAGTGAACTTAATGCAGTAATACCCGGTGCAGACCAGTGGCTTAGGCATTCCGACATATAAGTCAAATTAATAGCTTAATTAATTAATTAGTATTAGTCTAGTTTATCATATACCTATTGTTATTTTACTTATTTTTCTGTTTATGCGTTGTCATATATTTATCTTTCTTTTGACCATGTACAACCATGCAACAAATAAATCTGTTTGGTAGTATATAAAAGGTTTACTCGAGTTTGAACTTTTAGATCCAAACCAAACCGTAACAAAGGAGGTCTACTGCGCGAGCCTTGACCAGCTTGACAAGTTAACGCTAGAAAAGTAACATCTTTGTTTTCAAGGCTAAAGGTACTCTCTTATCGGCAAAACGCTCGGTTCCGTACAGAAGAGATGACATTACAAAAGCTAAAGAAGTTAGCATGAGAAATTTTTCCCTATTCGCTATATTCGCCGGACATTACTCCATCTGATTATCATTTATTCGGCAGTTTCTAACATTATTTAAATTGTGAGAAAATGAATTTTGATTAGATTAAAAAAAACAATGGTTGTCGCAATGAAAGAAAATAAAAAGCCGTATTATTTATAGAATGAATCCATACTGAAAATCTCTAACAGAAGAACGATAGAGTACGAGACTGCAATACATACATATACTAATTCGTAATTTTCTAATCGATTAGTTCGTTCCTTATCTCGCGTTTCATCTCCCAAACCAGGGTAATCTATTTTCTATTTTTTGTTCCAAAACTTGTCCTTTTGCCTTCCGTTCGATTGCTTTCTCTTTATCCTAACCACTCATCGCTGAATAAATGTGTTTCGCTTGTAGTCCGCGGTCCGGACCTAATGCGTATAAGATTACAGTTGTTATTGAAATCCACTTATTGATCCAAAATAAATATTTACAAAGCAGAGAGCGACCCGCTTGTCTGGCACTACCGTCGTTCCCCATCGTCGAAATCAGGTGGCTGGAAACGTTTGAGGGGGGATAGAAAGCGGCTACGATCGCTCGATCATAGGTTTATACCCGCTTTGAAGTAACCATTGGCGGGCGGGGATTCACTTTGTGCGAAATTAGTGAAATTTGCTTGAGTTATCCGATGCAGATGCGTTATTAGGTTATAGGTTCATAAAATAAGTAAATGAGTACGGATAAAGTGGGGAGATTCACGTTGCTCGGATTATTTCTTTTTGGTCGAGCACGTAATCATACACGACACTGGAAAATACGCTTTTGAAACGCGAACCGTTCTAATGAAGTATGAGAAAGACCTCAAAACGGTGTTTGAGATGATAAATGACGCATTCATGTGGTAATCAAGTGCCATTATTTATATATTAGCTCGTTGTGATTGTAGAAGCGGAATGGTGGATGATCCAGGGTTAATACAACACTTCATTGATTCCTGGATTGCCAACGAAAGCGCAAGAGATGCGAGAGGAATTATATCTGGGGTAACTAGAAATTACTTCGTCATTTGCGATGGTTGCCTTTTACACATTTCTCTAAAAATAAATTGAAGTTTGGTTTTCTAGAAAAAAACCATTGTCATCACGCACATGGTTAAGTCAGAAGTAGATATGAATTTTAACAGAATAGTCCTTCCTTGTACGAACAAGTTAAAGGATACAGCATAGCACGTACCAACCTTGAGAAATTTTTTTCGTGGTTACATTTTGGCATCAATAATTTTTATTCGATATTAACAATGTAAAGATTTGGGAATTTTACTAACGACATTTTGATCGACCATTTGACTATTATTCATAACTTCACTGTAGTTATGAGGAAATGCGTCACGTTTCCTTATTAAATACGTTGCCATTATAGAAAAAAGTAATCTTTGAAACCCAGTCTTTTCAAAATCCTAAGAAGTTTTTTTTAAATCCCTTTCACAGGTTTTTTCAGCTTATCTAAGAACAATTTTGTTAATGCCATTATAGAAATTGTCAGATGTGGCCAACCCAAAATTCTTTTGCGGCCACATGGAAAAGTAGAAATAATTGTGGGTTAAGTATATTAAGCAAGAGGAATGTTTAGGGGCTCATTTGGTTTTTAAAAAAGTCACTTCTGTAAATATAATAATATCTTTCATGTTATTATTTTTACCTTGATAAATATTATGGCTTTAGATTTTCTTTCCAAAAATGCTAAAATGCAAAATAATTCTGTGGAACCATTTTTCTTTTTGAAAAGTTTGAGTGGCCTATAAAATTATATACATATGTATATACAGAAAGGTTTCCAGTTACCCATTTGTAATTCACATAATTATAAAAATGGTACCGGCAAAATTCTTTTTGGATAAATATTAAAAAGTTAGAGATGTTTTAGAAGCTTCTTAGAACATTTTAGAACGGAATTAAAAAAGACAGATCTCCAAAAAATTATGTAGGGGAAAATGTTATTCTTTTTTGGGAAGGAGCAAAAATTAGTAGTTCCTTTAGTGAAGATTTAAAGCCTTATGTATAGCAGCATTTTATCATCCTGTTTAAAAGGAATGATATCGAAAAGAAGACCACATAAACAATGACAAACATAATACAACAAACTTCTGGAGATGCATCTGCAAGCTAATAATAATTTTTAGTTAGAGACTATTTACAATCACTATTAAAAAATTTAGTTACAATATATTGAAGTGTTAATAAATAGATTAAACTTACTATTGGAGTTGGATACAAATGTAGTAGCGGAGCAATCTCAAAAGTTAAATGCAGTATCAAGTTGTCAAAATCTAAAATTAACTTAAATAGAACTTGAAAATATTGGTAACGTTACAACTAGAAGCTACGAATAGCATTAACATTTTAAAATCGAACACTAGAACTTACTAGAGGATGTGGATTAATGTAAACGACGATTGTGTAGGTAATAATCTAAAGGAGATATGTAAAAATTACTGGAATTGTTAATATCAGTTCCGTAAACAATTTTAAAAAAATACACAGCACAACTTGTTTATAACGTCATCGGTTCTAGCGGCAACTCATGTATAGCGTCATCATTTGGCGTGAATATATTCATAAACCTTTCAACCTTTTTCAAAATATGTATAAATATATATCTTATAGTAGGTATATTGTACTTTTATATATATTTTGTGGTGGAAAATCTTAGGCTTTTAATTTGAAAAATTGGTTCTTTTATTTAATCTTTTGTTTGTTTGTTTCGAATTCAAATATAAATAATATTAAATAATTGAAACAGCCAAATATATATATATATATATATGTATATACATATACACAACATAATATTTAGTGTATAATAATGTAAAATAAGTAATAAACCACGTTATGTATCGGATTAGTTACGTAAAAAATTGTTAAATTACAGTTTTTGGAGACTCGCCTACCTCGTGACTAGCATCACTCGGTCATAACGTCAGAAAACTGTCGGTCCCGATGATGACGCTATAACCAAGTTCTACTGTTGAATTATTGTGTATGCTCAGTTTAGGCTGTTTTATATTGTTACTATATAATAGCCGTTATAGATATGGGAACGGCGAGGTTAAATATGAACGCGTTACTGTAAATGTAATAAAACACTGGATTTTATAACCATATATTATTAACTTTCTATATTAGCCTCTCCTATCTAATTTATTTGTATATCCATTCATTTGTGTTATTTAAATGCTTTAGAACAAATGTGGAACAACCGCCAGAATTTTAAATTTCAAAATTTCATGCACGCCATTCTTCTTCCATTTTTTTTAGTCTGGGCAATTTTTATTCAGAATAATTACCTTACCCCACAAACATTACGCAGCTTTTTTATTTTATCATTCATTTTCTTTATTTTCATATAAACGAAGCTTTTTGTTCTCGGTTACGATTCCAGAAGCACATCGGCGTTTTTCTCTCCTTTTGTCTTGTCCCGAGCAATTATTATTAATTTATATTTTTCCCAAGACGGAAAGCAGGTGCCCCCGAATAATGGAAAGCACAAAAACGCTTATCAATCAAGTCGGGCGTAACCATTATACTAGCGCCCCATACGGTGAAATTTCATAAATTACCAATTAATTTAATGAATGAAATTTAATTTACATCCTAACCGAAAACCGAATCGTGGCGGTTTATGAACGCGTGAATTAGAAAATATCAATCTTTCACGTTAACCCTCCTTCTCATCCCGCGCTCGTGAATCGGTGTAGTGATAGGCGCGCGAGAAGGGGCTAGATAGGGATCGCAGAGGCCAAGGATTTCCTTTCTATGAATAATTTTCCAACCGCAGTGCGCTCATAATCGGCGCCTGACGGCCTTTCAACGAGAGAGAACGCGTAAATTGACTTTTTTTGTTTCTTTCTCTATATTTTGCGGTGAAAATTTGCCTTAATATCTGCTTGAATTTACATGAAATGCAGTTAGGTTAATTGACGTCGTGACGTGGTGAATTTAATTATCGTTAGTTAAAGGCGACGTTTAATTTGAATTTGAGGAGACAGCTGATGTCAGATTGAATATAAGTTGCATTTTCATAAGACTTAATACACAAATTTCATATCAAAAATCTTGTTTACTACCTCCCTATTAGACATCCTATAATAATCAACTTGTTTGACGTAAGTAATCAAAATATGCTTATCTAAACCATCTTCCTTTCTAAGGTAAACATCTGCTACTAGTTAAGCATAAAAAATTATGAAGGGCAAAACAGACTAATATCCTTCACTATCTCCAATCAACCAGTGCCACAGTGTTCGAATTTTGTGATTTAAAACGGACTAGTTTACACGAAACTGGTCGCCTAAATTTTTAATAAACGGATTTTTGAGAATTAGCCCGCTTTAATTTTTATTTAGATTTGTTTTTAACTGATTTGATCAAAATATTAATAATCAAATAATTCGATATTATAAAAATGAAGAAGAGTTAATAGCGTTCACTTGGTTTATTGTACTGATTGCCAGTGAAGTGTTTGGTAGGCTACGTAAATTAAACTCTCTTTTTAATAAACGTACATTTTTCCATCTATGTGAAAACGTGCTAGGATTTGCCCCGTATTTAAAAGTGGTGCACGATCAGACATCGGTAATTATCGACCAATTTCAATACTATTGAATATTTCGAAAGTTTTTCAGTTAGCAATTTATAAGCATATACATATATCCTGCTATTACAAACCATCTTTCAACTGCTCAACATGGTTTTATCGATTAGCGGTCGATTACTACTAATTTGGGAAAAGTTTTACAGTATATTGTGCAGGCGTTAGACAATCAGGGTCAAATTGATACCATTGGTTGCAGGTGTTACGTGTCCTATAGTGGATTCCAATCAGCAGACGGATTAATTATATCGAGTGTGCCACAGGTTTCCAATTTGTGTCCTTTACTGTTTCTTTTATTCATCAACGATACCACTCATGTTGTGGATTGTTAGATTCTAATGTTCGCTTTCGATTTTCTCTTACATAACCTAACCTAACCTCACACAATGATTATCTGAAATTGCTGAAAATCTTGGAAATGGTGTCTGTTTGGTGCATCTTAAATAGATTAAATTTAAATGTGTGTAGTGTGCTTACTTTCATTAGGAAAAAGTCGTCTTGTTTGTTCAATTATTCAATCACAACACATAGTATTCTTGAAGTTCTGAGCTCAAACGGGGATAAACATAGTAATCTACCGCTTTGAAATGCGTTAATCAAAAAATTATTTACGACTTTCATTTGACGGAATTATGTGATTTCGTAGCAGATCCAAAAAATTCTGCTGCAACAATAAAAAATGGACCAATAGGTAATTGTTGATTATTCCAATCTATACAATGACCCTCCGAGGGTCAGGTTTTTGAGCATATGGGTTTGTTCAGAAGTAATCCATATCACCTAATAAAAAGGAGAACTATTTTTGAATGAATAAATACAGGATACAAACCGAAAGTTTTGAGAATTAACCGCACTATTTACAATAAATGTAGCTTCATTAGTAAAAATTATTTTATTCAGAATTTCTGTTTCTGTTTAACAAATTAGACAGTGTTTCGCAGAAGCCTATCCTATTTACCTTATATTCCTCAAAAAGCTCTTGATAGTTTAGTACTTTGTATGGTTCATAATTGAATTCCTTCAAAGTTTTGTACACTGTATGATACTTCCAAATGCGCGGCTATATTTAAAGCCCGCTCCTCTATATAACATATGATATTTAGTTTCACGTATTCTATTAAAATGTGACTGGTTTTATTACTTTTTTATGGGAACTTAGAAGACAACCAACTGCTTTGGATTTGTTAAAAAAATAGTTTTCACACAAAATACAGGCTTTAAAACATAATCGTTTCTGTACTTGTTCACAATTTAAATAAATTATATACTTTTGAATAGAATGTTTTAACTCGGGAGTGTTGTATGACTAAAAACTAAAAAATAAAATAAATTATTTAGGAAATATTTGACACGAAAAATTGTTTCCTTCCTTCGTAGTAATTTTATTTTAAGAAGTAAGAAATTATAGGTGCTGGTGTATAACTGATTGCAAATGCATTGACAATTTTCTTTTTAAAGTTCCACATCGAGAAAATATATGTGTATTAAAAAAAGAACTCGGAATGTTCCTCGATTAAAAGTAAAATATAAACAATATGGAAAAGCATTTGGTGCTTCGGTGCTTTGCTTAAATGTATTCAAGCAAGTGCAATTTTTGCATTAAGCCATTATTTCGACATTCCTGGAATAGATATAGTCCCACCATCAAGTTATCAGAAAATCAACAAAGAATTGTTGTGTGCACAAGACAACAGATTGAAAAATATTTATTATTACTATTGTAGTAGGTACTGGAGTTTCTTAAAATCTCACGTTATTTCTTGCTAGCTAGTAAACAAAGTTTCACCGTTCAAGACGCCAAGCTTTAATGTTTATGAATGATTATGCCGCAGTCATGCGTATTTTAAGCCATTACCTTAAACAAAGCTATGGTAACGTCTTATACAGACATAATCTGTGCAAACTCATCAACGGGGAGTATACAATACTACATTTCCCCACTATAGCTATAACCATGGTGTACTAGGACAACAGAGAAGTACTGCTTATGGCAAATGACTGATTGTTGGGGAATACTGCAGCGAGAAAAAATAACGGGAGATGCACGTCCGTATTATAACCGTTAACTCTGTTCAGATAATGTCGGTATATTACGTGTGGGCTAAATATTGCGTATGGAAGAAGAAATTCTAAGATACTATTCAAGCGTATACGGATTAACATCATGAACAGAAGCTGTGGTTCTCAAACCCATAAAGATACCCGAGAATTTCACGCCTAAACCACCAGAGCCGGTTCTTATTCGCTCGTGAACGTGGCTAAGAACAAGATCTTACTTTGTAAGCATTTCTATAAATTAGTGTTAAGTCCTTAATATCAAGTTCAGACAGACTTTAAGGTCAAAATTTAGGGTTTCTGTTTAGATTAAAATTATTGTAATCAAGATATTTCTTCACGAAACCGTTATTTAATAGGCCATGTAAAAGTATCGTTCGCTACTTTTTTTGCCACTCTGTACAATTCTACGCGATAAATGCATTAGATATTCTAGGAAAGATATTAATAAAAAGAATAACGTTCTTTATATCCCTGAATGTCACTTTAATGCATTTTGTGACATTTATATCTATAAAACAGATAAATTAAAATTGCAGGTAGTTAGGAATAAATCCGAACGGGATTCGAAACCACATTATCATTATCGCCAATACTATCTATTCTTATTTCGAAGGCTAGTGACTAGGAGCATCATAACCAGTCAAACCAGGTCTGTTTAATTAAAAGATCCTGCCACTCAAAACACTTTAGCATGTAATCGTTTGAAGTTCTAGCTAACACTTCACGCGATCACAAAAATCCGATTAATTACAAACAACTTTTCAGTTCTTCTGCTTATACAGGTTCTCCTAGGTAATATCCTCACTATTTTGGAATGTCGTAAACGGTAGGAGACAGAATATTGATTGAATTAGAGATAATGTGCATCTTCCCAGACCTCTTATTTTAAAAACGAGGAATTTTAAAAATCAGTGTCGTCTAGCTAATATCATATTATACTGTCACTCATTGAAGGTTGGACACTAAAATTATGTTAAACACATCATAATACGATTATGCAAATAATCAATAGAAACAGTATTTACTGTTGGAGGAGCGAAAGTCTCTGCGCTTTTCGTGAATCTTGACTTCAGAAATGTTTTCGATTGTGATACAGTAGAACAGTAGAATGGCAGAATCTCATTTGAGTATTTCTACCTAATGAGTGGTTGATTTTCTATGTAGTAAAGATCGGTGTACTTTTACTTCCTACTTCTCGTAGAAATTCTGTGTTGTTGGGGATGCTGGATTCACGCCCAATCAGAATACTTCTATTATCTGATTTCAACGTAAATCTAGATTCTCCACTGAGTAATAAACTGCTCGCAATAACTACAAAGAAATAATTGAGGCAACAAGAAAATTGCAAAATCCTTCATTGTCATTAGTGAAATCATTGCAAATATTGGACGACGTACACTTACTACTACGCGCTGTAAGCGACGCAAAAAATAATGGTACAGCAACATTTAAGAGTGTTTAAAAGAAGTTCAGATTTGGTAGATTAAAATATATGTATTGTTTCTGTATCTACAGATTCATTACACATTTGTAACGATTACATTAACTATACCAATATTATGTCGCTAGGTGTTGAACTGTTGTTCGATCAGAATTAAATCGGCTGCTAATACTATTTAGAAGAGTAAGTGTTACAGTAGGTGCTTATTATTCTTCTTCTTTACTTATTGTATTTCGCTCGAATTATTGCCATACTGCAAACATGACGCCCCTGGTACACAGATGAAATTACCAGATCCAGTAATCACTTAATATAATCATTTTCGACGTGAATACTCTTTGTTTTACGAAATTGGACACAATCACTTTAGACAAGTTCAATCCAGCCATGAATTATACGCTATCCGTTATAATATATAGGATACACCCTATTTCATCCAGTCTCTGCCGCACAAACTAAACATCTCCTTATCTATTGTACTCGTAGGACGTTCAATTGCGAGATAGGACCTCGTTTCGCCCGGCTCACCAACAGTCCGATCGTACGAGCGTTTTTCCAATTACGACGTGAATGCGTCCCCGTATATAAGCAAAACAGCTTTATCTCCATCGGTTCCGGCAATAAATCGAACTTGTGCGTGTCCTTCGCATCGTCCCGATATGCGCGTAGAAAGACGAGACCGTCGAATTCGTCGTTTTCCGGTTCTCTTATAGCCGTAGTGTCGGATAGCTCGTTATATTATGTATCCACATTCGGGAAAATCATTTCAAATCTCACGCCGCTCGCCGATGATGAGGTGATTTGGAAGGGTTCCGGTTATCGAACAAGACCGGGTTAGAGACCGCTCGCTTTTACTTTTCGACTCCTGAACACTGATAATCACGCGGCGTAACAAGCTGCTATTCGGAAAGTTCTTCGCGTAATATGCAGAGCTAGGTTCCTTTATCTCGAGGCATAGCAACGCTGGTTGTCGGTTATTCAACGGTTCCGCTTTCCCACGGCGCCAGTTGAGTCAATATTTAACAGATCGGACCCTCAGATTCGATATTCCGCCACTTTGTTAATAATCGACAATGGAATGTCAAAAAGAGAGAATCAAATTTGTTATATCAGAATATTGTTTTCGAATGAAAGTGTATTGTAAAATGACGAATGTTCGAAATAGAATAGAAGTTTACAGTTTAGTAGTTTGCACAATGCAGCGTGTCTAATGAAATGCCCTGGAGTTGCTACATATGAAAAAAAAACGAAAAAGTTCAATCAAATAGCAAGCTTGTCCAATATTTTCCGTCGTTCAATTTTTAAACCCCAATATATACATTTATGTATAGTTTTCAGTTATCAACTGGAAAAAATGCTCAAAATGTGTGTGTTTGGGCGATTTCAAAGATTCGTTGTTTGATTAATGTTTCTAACCTTTAATTAACTGACATTCGTAGATCATATCTGCATAATATATCAAGTTTGTATCTCAAAGTGATGAAAAGTGATAAAAATGGATCCTGTAGAACAAAGTGCCGTAATAAAATGCTTCCAGAAAAAGAGCATGACACCAACTAAAATTCACAAAGACATTATGGCAACTATTGGTGAGTCTGCAGCTTCTCATGATATAATCAAACCCTGGTGTCGAAATTTTAAATATAGAAGAACATCCAGTGAAAACCAGTTACCATTATAGAGGTGATCCTCCTATAATGGTAACTACAGACAAAAACATTAAAAGAGTACACGATGTTGTTCTGCAAGGCCAGCGAATACGCATCAGGGACATTGTGGAAGATACTGGCTTATCACATCATGCGATGTACAACTTACCAACTATAAAATTAGATATGGAAAAGATGAGTGTAAGATAAGTGCCCCGAATGTTAGCCATTGATCAAAAAAGTAATCGGGTGTTCTTCTTTCAAATTTACCGACACAGAGGAAATGGCCTTTAATAAACTAAAGTAGACTCTGTCGAATAAACGCGTTTTAAACATATTTAAACAACAGCGCATAACGCAAATTCATTGCGATGCTAGTAAAGAAGGATATGGGGCTGTACTACTCCAGAAATCGAATAAAGATAACTTACTCTATCCCGTATTCTATGCGAGTTAGAAAACGAGTAATGCAGAACGCAAATATTCCAGCAATGAACTAGAAGTTTTGGCTATCATTGAAGCTTTACGTAAATTTAGAGTTTATTAAATAGGCTCTGGATTTAAGATAGTTGCCGATTGTGCCGATTTTAGTCAAACGATGCAAAAAACGGAACTAGGAACACGTGTTGCAAGAGGGGCTCTATACCTAGAAGACTATAATTAGGAAATTGTGCACAGGGCAGGATCAGGCATGCGTCACGTCGATGCTTTGAGCAGATATCCAATTTTGATGATTGAGGCAGAGCATATTGTTTCAATAAAAGTAAACAATGCCTAAGAAAATAACCAAGAAATTTCAACAATCAAACAACATTTGGTGACAACGCTTGAATACGAAAATTACTTTATAAAGAATGACGTGCTTATGTTAGTGGAATATGAAATTATAAGAATGGTCTACGAAGTTAATCATTTTGAAAAGAAATAGACAGAGGAAGTGGTCAAGAAAGAATATTATATCCCACTATTAGAAGCAAAAGTAGAAAAATGCATACTAAACTGCATAAAATGTATATTGAGTAATAAAAAAAGAGGGAAACAAGAAGGATTTCTCAATCCACTACCAAAAGATGTTCCGCTCCATACATACCACGTGAATCATCTAGGCCCGTTAGAGACTACCAGCAAGAAATATAAGCGTATATTGGTCGTTATTGATAGCTCTACGAAATTTGTACTGCTATACCCTATAAAAGCCACAACAAGCAGCGAAGTGATTGAAAAACTGCGATTACAAGAAGACATTTGGAAACCATGGCCAATCGAAATTTATGACGAAGCGGATGATATATGAACCGGGGCAGATTCACACCTCTGGATGACCGAATTGTGGGAACTGAGGTGGAGGGCAGCAACGCAAGAAGGACATATGAGTACAAGTACAGCAGTGTTGATGTCAAGACGGTTATGTGTTAATCTGTTGTTATATAGTATATATTAGTAAATTGATTTAAGCTTATTAAACTGTGTACTCAATTGCATCCTTACATTCATGTAGTACTCCAAATAGTTGTCAATGTTTCTCTTATACACTAGTAACGTTCTTCTGCATACATAACCCTGCCTGATATTTATAACAAGAGAAATGTGTTACAAACACCTTTTGTTTAAATAGCAGACCAGCGAGAATATTTTCTTGTCAGTGTTGCAACGAGCAACTCAACTGAACTACAAAATCATGTAAAAATAGTAAGCAGTTTATATAATGCTTAATAATAGTTGAATCATTAAATAAATCAAATTATTTTTATTAATTTTGAGAAAAAAATACTTGAATTTACTTGTTTAGTATTATCATCAAAACATTATATATATAACATTGCCATATTCAATTGAATATCTCTCAACCCCTTTAAACACATCTGCTTTTAGCATTCGAATTATCGGTTATTACATTTTAGACTCATTTGGTGTAATCGCCTATACCGTTAGAGAAAAGAGACCATTTCGTCCCTCTGATTAATTTGAATCCGTGCAGTACGAGGGTGGTTGTAAAGGGGACGAGAAAAACGCGAAAGCAATCATGTTCGACGCACGCGAATCATAAAATCTCCTCCCCCCCTATCTCATACCACCGACCCTCACAGAAATCCCGGCCGGCCCCAATACGCCGCGGGGAATTCTTTTGTGGCGCGCAAGAAATATCCCCGACACGTCGGTCGGCGTAGGATTCTAGCGTACAACAACGGTCGGAAGAAGAAAAAAGCGAGGAAAAAGAATCGCCGGACGCAAGAAAAGCGAAGTAGTAGTGTATATAGGCAAGTCTGGAAACGGGTGAGACAAAAGGCGTACGAGAATCTCGGTCGGTCATGTCTCCTCTTGACATCGTCGACGATTTCCTTTGTCTTTTTTTCCAGCAGGAGAATGAGTGACGTTAATCTGTAACGAAACGATATATACAGTCACGTGCACAACAGTCGTGACATGAAAGATTTGCGATAAGAAGATAGTATGGGGAATGATTTAATTCTATTGGGTAGTGGATAATACCGGTTACCATGTCTATTGATTGAAACTTCGACTAATAAATAAAAATTATAGATAGTAATAGCGACTAATTTTTTAATGCAAAGGTTGTTGCCAGATGTGTAAATTCAATCCCATTATTATTTTAATAAAAATGTTATTACTTGTTTCTGAAAAAAAAAGGTAAGGATTAAAACATACAAACCTGCACAAAATGTCACTAATTGTGTATAAATTGTCATAATCGGAAGCGAACTGGAATACGAGTGGCCAGCATATCGTTGAAATGTAGACCTAGTGGAAATGATCCATTTCGGGAACAGCATATGCGGCAACAAATCCGAGAATAATATTCTATATATACATATATATATACACGTACGAGGTAGGCGACATAAATTCTCGGCCTGATAGGTTTATACAGGTTCAAGGGTGCATGCATGCACATACACAAGGTCTACGCTATAAATATGACGGTTCGAAGAATAGTAGTTTTTAGTATCAGCCAACCAACGTGGCTACCACATGAAAATGTCTTAAATAATGAAAATTGGATACCGCGCCGTCATCAAATTTTTAATAAAAGAAAGGCATACGCATAATCACATAAAATAACGTTTAGATGGCGTTTACGGTAATTCATCTCATTTGTATTCCACTATACAAAAATCTGCAAAATGTTTTAGTTTGGGGCAAGAATGTCTGGAAGACGCTGAATGGTTGGATCGACCAATTGAAGCGATAGCGACTCAAAAAGTTTCAATTATTGAAGATTTAGTGCTAGAAGATCACCGTTTGAAGGCGAAGAAGCAGTGATAGCAAGCATATCCGAAACAAGTATTTGCCGAATTCGCCATACCATTTGGATATGAATAAAATTACTGCAAGATGAATAGCGCGACTTCTTTCTGCTCTCCAACGTGCACGTCGAGTCGAGTAGGCGCGGTCGTTTTCAAACATGTGCGGAGGTGTTCCAAAACCGATTTTGGAGGCCATTGCCACAGGGGATGAAGCAATGACGCTCTTTTATGATCCCCTGCCGAAAAGGGAGTCCATGGAATAGCGACGATCTGATGAACCTCGACCAATCACTGAAAAAACCTCCGGATATGACTCCTTGTGATTTTTATTTGTTCTCTAATTTAAAAAAAGATTAAATTTTTACAAGGGCATCGAATTATTGATTAGTTGTTGTAATAAATGTATAGAAGTTATGGGAAATTACATTGAAAAATAAAATTTCTTATATTCTTCCAAGTTTCTTTTCTCTATATCAGGTCTAGAATTTATGGCGCCTACCTCGCATTTCTTTTACAATTTAATAATGACTGAATAAAATATTGGAAATGAAATGGGAATATTTTCTCCTAAGTGTCGAGTACATATAACTTGGGATGTAAAGTACATAAGCTATTTAAAGTAGTACAACAACTCAAATAAATGACTTGTAGATTCATGACGAGAATTTATGGCGCCCACCTTGTATATACATGCGTTGTTCTTTTCTAGGATTCCCCGGATTTCTTCAGTGTCCTGGGCAGGACTTGTCGATGGCATCGCAGCTACCTTCTTCGGTGATCGAGTACTCGGTCACCGATCGTAACGTGTTCGAAAAGAAGGTCGCTGCAACGCCAACGAAACGTCAACAGAGTCCTGTCCAGGAAACTCGAAAGCGCGGAGAATCCGAGAAAATAACAGCGCATACTAAAGAACCTTAAATACCTCATACACACCACATCAAATTAATATGATGATATGAAATATTGTTTATTAATTATCAATGAATTTTTCTAAATTTTACTATTCCAGATACTTTCTCGTCACTATTTGGTGCACGCCGTTATCTTTTTATTATGGTAGATGTTATAAGTTGGAGACAAAGTACCGTTAGTATTTTCTCTTTGAATTTTTAGCACAGATACTCAATCTGTACAGGTTTCTTTCTAAAGCTTTACAGATATCTACTTTGGGTATTCTTTATTAACTTATTGTTCACAAATTTCTTGTTTTTAAGAAAAAGAGTGCCATCAACAACACTTGCAGAGGAGACGTAAACTTTACTATCGTTTATTATATATATCGCTTTTCGTAAACATATTTTTTTATATAAATAAATATTTCATTCTTTAATATACTATTATTAATATTATGGCTGCTCAGACAGTGCGATATATGTACAGACATTGCTATATCAGGGTATTACAAAAACGATTTGTTCCCACTGTCTCCATAGTGACGGCGCTTGTCCGGAAAGCAAAAGATGTGAGTTCAAATCCTACCGAAAACCACCAAAAGTTTTTGGTTAATTTTAATATTGGCAGTTGCAAGGAAAATTATTATCTTTGAAAAAAGCCAACGAAAGTTTTCATGTTAATCAATAATATTAATTTACAGTTCATACCTCTGTCACGACTCTCTGCGTAGAAAAGTGAAAGAGACTTCGCAGAAACATTGAGTTACCTCAGATTCTTCGGAGGACCAACTATCTATGTAGATCAAGATCCGGAAGAATCATACATCATATTCCGCCCGCGAAAACTTCGAAGAAATGTACAATAATATTATCATATATATATGTATATATATATATATGATAATTATACATATTATATATATATATATATATATATATATGTTGTGATGGATGTTTTCACGGTCACCGCATGTGAAATAATATTCCCGGATTTCTGGCCGACCACATCTCACTCATCTTTTTCTGGACGCTCTCGTTCGGCTGTAACTAACTGTTAGTGCACCTCCAATCGCTAGCCGGGAATATTATTTCAGCTATGGAGACCATGAAAGCATCCGTCGCAACACATAGTATATGTATATACATATTTATATATACTATGTATATGATAGCATAATTTTCTTCGTATTATTAACGTTAAATTTTTAATTTAATTAATTTCTTAAATTAAAAATTCACGATTTCCGGTGGGATTTGAACCTACAACTACTGTTCGCTAGCTCAATCAATTAATCAATTCAAAAAAATATTTTTTTCAAAATCAGATTGTGTTGCTATGATTTTCCTACATATGTCATGGCATATTTACAATTTTATTATGTTACACTATTCAGCCTTAAATTGTTTGGTTTCCGTAGTAAAAAAACACTCTTTTCCGGGCACTGATTTTTTTGTCACAGCGTACAGGAGCATGGGGACATGTTTACTTTTTATTCCTTTGCTTATTCTTGGATGTTGCCCCGCGTCTGATGCTGGTCCGCATTGTAATGCGACATATCTCAACCTTTCGACGAAAACTTCTTCATCTTCATCCTCGAGGTCACAGTTAACCGACATCAAATGGACCAATCCCATCGGCCTCAAGTAATACATTATTCAAAATATACCTTCTCTTCACGGTTCAAAGTATAGGTTGTATATTACAGCGCAGCGGTTTAAAATTTTAAAGATATTCACTATTACTGAAGATACAAGGGGTATCAAAATACAACACTTACACCGCAAGGGTGCAATAACAGCCATATCAATTACAAACCTTTCTAGAAAAACCAGGAAGATCTTAAAAGAATTATATACAGCTTAAACTCTTTAAGTGAAATTTGAAAGCGAAGGAAAAAGTGAAATAATGGCGAAGTAAAAGGCATTCTTAACTAATTGTTATAAGTAAAATAGTTTCTGAAATAGTAATATGGCATATACCCACAGTGTAAATGGATAACGGAACCCATAAACAATATAATCTCAACAACAATTAGTTTAAAGAAAGATAATAAACGTGACTAATAAAGTTAGTCTAGAAGAAACAGAAACAGCAAAAGCACTAATTGAGTACCCTTACCTAAATTCTTAAAACTTGTCTATATAGTGTAAACTAAATGTTGCTTTCTAAATAAATTGTCAACTATTCTTATATTGTTGCGATTTTTATACACGCCATTGTACGAAGAGAACGAACTAAAGGGAAAGAAAACAACGATGCGGTATAGTGGCGGCGGTCGCAGTAGGCGATGAATGAGATTACAACTGTTTACAGATGTGCTTGAACCTCGTTCGCCGTGATTTGCATGAAAAAGTCGATAGATAGCGCGCTCTGCTGACATCAGCCGACGAGTTGAGATCGTAAAATCGACGGTGGTCGGATCGGTAACGGCAAATGACCAACGATGATTAGATAGTCGAGAACTGCAGGATGTTCGATAGATAATGCTCTTTGTTTCGGAAAAAAGGGATTTTTTTTTGTTATATATATGATGCGTTTTAATACTAATTTATTGCATGTAAGCATATTTATAACAATATTTTGACAAATATTTCGGCGCACTTTAACAGAGTTAAAAATAAAGGGACATGACATAAATCAAAAAGCTAATAAACGGCGCAATACAACAACACGCTATCTGAATTGAGGAATGTATTGTAAACAGGATAAATTACACTTTTTATGACATATAATTTCCCCACTATTACAAAAAGAGCTTGACAACGTTCTAAATAAATGTAACGTAATCAGTAAAATAATAAATGTGATCTGATAATGTATTGATTTATCTACCACACCACGATTATACGTACATACGTACATATTTAAAGGTTGGTGGTAGTATTATTGAATGGGGAATAGTATACACATATGTTGAAAGCTAGCATAAACCGTGACAATGAATATAATACCTTTGATAATGTAAATAAATTATATGACAAGAGTCTGAAAATGGACATGGTTAATTAATACTTGTTGCAAAGCTTCATACAATTTAAAAGAGATGGGTGCTATCAATTTGCAAAAATCTTTTATTCTTCTATTTTTAATGAAATTAATATATAATATATATATATAATAATATTATTTAAGTGACAAGAGAGCCGCGCTTATGGTTGTAACAGCGTTAGGAGTCGTAGGTTCGAATTCCACCAAAGATATGATAGTAATAATTATTTTATTTCTTTACATGTTACATACACTACCGTCCAAAAGTTTTGAAGCAGCAGCGGATTTTACAAAGAGTCAAGGATACAGTAAAATTTTGTCGTGGATATTAGTGAATTTATACAGCATAAGTGACTGACGTCAAATAAAAGTAAATTAATTCAAACATAATAATATTTATGCATTATTTAGCACGTAACTTTATTTTCGTCGATATGACCTCCTTTGGCTTTGATAACAGCAGCCCAAATTTGTTACCATGCGTTCAGTAAATATTCCCATAGGTGTTACATTCTCTAAAAAGTTTTTACAAATTTGAGTTGTATGTCGGGATCATTGTTTTGCTGGAACACAAACAGCTCACCAACAGAACGGCTTCCATGCGGAATAGCATGATTTTGCAAGATATCAGAATACTCCTCTTTCCGCATTATACCACCAATTTTCACTAAATCATCCGTTGTTGTTCCAGCAAAACAACTTCAAACCAGAACACTGCCACCTCCTTGTTTGACAGACAGCACTAAGCAGGCCTCACTAGCTCTTGCCTCTTGTCGCCGACGAACAGAATCTACCCTTTGCGTATCAAAATAACTAAAATTTGGACCCGTCGGTCCATAAGACTGCATACCGATCATCCAGTGACCAGTTTGCATGCTCTCTTGTCCATGTTAAGGTTTCCCTTTATGTATGCGTTTTTAAAATGTTTTTCTATGCCTCCTTGCAATAATTGCCTCTTGACAGTGATAACATAAACATTTGTTACCACTCAGTAAACATTATTTTATCAGAAATAAGCAAACATATTTGATGTTTAAAACTTCTGCAGTTATATAGATGACAAGTATGTTCAACTGTATCTAAGAAAACAGGCAAAATACTGAAGCAATGGCTAGTGTCAGAATTTGTCTTAATACTTAAGAAACCAAGTACAAAACAATGTAGAGAATACAGAACTATTAGTTTCATGAGCCACTTACTCAAACTATTCCTGAAAATTACTCATAGAAGAACATATAGAAAATGCGAGAACTATATGTATCAGACTCAGTTCGGGTTTCGTAATGTACTGCGATGTATATGATTGTTTTGTTGACTACAGCGAGGCTTTCGATTGTGTACAACACCATAAACTAATGAAAATACTAAAGACCGATGGAGAAGATCTGGACATAATATGATGATTATGCTGGAGTCAGTCAGAATATATAACCGTTGAAGGATATCTCAGAATACATATTTAGAAAGACTCTCGAAAACGTGAATGAAGCAATATCTGTAGATGAGAAAAAAAATGAACAACATCTTGCAAAGTCATGAAAGGACTATAATAATTGATGACTGGAGCGAAGGACGTCAGTGGAGAGTGTGGTCTCGATATAAATGTCAGTAAAAATATGTGGTTATAAGCAAAAATAAAATTCCATGCGAATCGCATATGCTAAATCAACAACGCATTCAGGCAATTATTAATGGGCACGAGATTCTCCATAGGTAAATTGTGCACAACAATATAAGCCAGTATGCAATCCCAAGGCATATATAGTTAATATAGAAAAGCCAATCTGAATTTCTATTTTCTCACAATTTGCAGTTCTTTAAATCAACAACAAATTCAGGGAATAATTCATGGGCACGAGATTCTCCATAGGTAAATTGTGCACAATAATGTAAGCCAGTATGCAATCCCAAGGCATACATAGTTAATATAGAAAAGCCAATCTGAATTTCTATTTCCTCACAATTTGCAGTTCTTTATATTTTTGAGAAAAACAGTACATTAAAGTATGCTTCATGATCCTATGGATTGGAACACATAGAAAAAAATTCATGTAATTGGCTTCAATAATTTTTCCGTTAACCCCGTCCAAACTTTGTGGAGAGGACAACAATTAGTAACGACGGTCAACGATCTATAAGTTACCAATACTTTCATAATGGCATTTACTTTAATAAACCTCGACACCTAAAATAAATTAATCTTAGTATGAGACGACAAATATTGAATAAAAATAACAACTTTCAGAAAAGTACTTTTTGGCCAGGGTAACACCCTTTCGTTCCACCGTGCCTCGGTTTCCATTCCACAATCACGCGTTCGCTAGGCATCCTTATTGTATTATATCGTGTATTTACACACGATACGTACAAACGACATGCATACATAGGTTGGCCTATATATTTACCAACGCCCCGGATCATTTCCCCGGCAGCCAATAATGGAACAACCGCACGGGATTAACAAACAAAACCCTTTATTGAGTCGGCGGCTTTTCGAAATTACAACATATTGTACGTATTAGTACGCTAAAACAAATTTCGTTTTACATTCTGCACGACCCGCCATGTATTATTGGACGTGTCGAAGCGACCCGGCCCGTCTAGATCCTAAATCTCGATTTCTCGAAGGGCGTAAACTACGTGGGTGCACTTCGATTTGCCGTTGTTTGTTATCGAGGAGAATACGGTTGTAAGAATGTAATAGACGACGAGAATGCATTTATCCCTTTTAGAAAGTAATAGAAGTTATTGAGATGGTGGTATTTTGTAGCAAGTGTAGGTGTGATCAAATGGAAAGCAATTTTCTAAAAACTGCGAATTCAAAGATATTCGTTTCATGTGCATGGTTTTATAATAAAAGTGACAATAAGAATATTATTGTTACCTCGGAATTATTTATCTCTTTTAATTATAAATACTCTCAATCGTCAAACAAAATTAAACTGGAATTAGCTTATTTTCTATTCTCCTACAATCAACTATTACAAACACATTCACGTCGCGAATACTTCTACCTCTTACAAATTTTCAACGTGTCACGTTTACATCTATGACAAACGAAGCAAATTTAATGACTTGTATTGTCTCTATTATCTTCTGGATTATTATACGTTTCAAATATGAGGTACTGCGATCCGAACATCAAATAGTGTTTGTCGAATGTATACAAATGTTCACATGGACCTCTGTGACTGGATTTGGAATAGTTCTTACTGTCTAGAAACAGGATTTATCTTTTTTCGCTAGGAAAGTGAATTTTCGAACTGCTGAAGATGTGGAAGAATATGGGGTTCAACGTATTTCAACAGAAATTTGAATGAGATTATGTTCCCCACGTCTTCGTCTGACCTGCATGCGTCCATCATGCATCCCTTTACATAATCAAGGTTCTTCACTGAACAACATCCTTTGCCGCTCCACGTTCCACTGGCATTCGCAACTTACACCACTCCAAACGTTGATGTTCGTGTTGAGCCATAGGTGATAAACAGAAGATGTGGTCGATAGAATCGCAAATCGAAAGCTCTGATTCGGCGATGAACGAATCAATGAGTCACACAATCAATCCTGTTATAAAATACACTGTAATTTAACATTTTTTAGTAAGTATTATCTAACAAGCAAGTTTGAAAAAATCATATCTCACGTATGATTTAAAACCCGTCTGCTGCTATGTATCATGGTGCAACATTTTACCGTTAAGATTTTCGATTCAGAATCGAACAAACAATATCGCTGCGTTTAGCTTTTACTTGTTAGCATAATCAAGTTTCCCAGTTACGCCTTTACAATCGTTTACTTTCAAAATTCGTTGATTCTAACGCTTTTATGCAATTTAAAGCTTCAGGAATTGCCACTAGTTCTGAATTAAAAACTACATTGTAGATTTCATTCTGCGATATGCAATTATCTTGTGGACCATAGAAAAGCATATGCATAGCGTCCTTTTATACTGGAGGCTTGTGTCTGAATAACATACGGATTGTACCATTTTTCTCTTAACAGATATTTAAATCGCTGAGTAACAGACATTGATGCTTTCAAGTGGCCAGTACAGATATGAATACGGAATATCATACATCATGTATCTAACTTTATGTAGATCAATCCTTCGAAGTTTTATAGTATTTGTTAGAAATTATAATACTAAAATGGAAGAAATTATACGACACAAAATTAGTAATTTATAGTTATAGAGGTGCAGTATGGCACTCCTTAATTTTATGCAGTTGCCTGGAACACTTTCCGTGGCCAAACTTTCATCCCGCTATATGTTATTGAGCGATTATAGCGAAGAACTTTCGAAAGAATGATATGGAATGAACTCCGATATTGGAAGATAAATGTATTTTTACATCTGCTGTGAGGTACATAGCTAGAAGCTGCATTTTAATACTTTCAACATTTCGAAAACAATATGTTATTGTTACAACTGGATCCTAAAAAAGCAGCTACCGCTTATGATGAAGCAAAGTCAAATGCAAGTCCAAAATCTTCAAGTTGGAACAGATTAACAAGCTATTTACGAATGCATACGTACCGGTAGTGGATACAACAAATAAATTCTAGAACACTCTTAGTCTTCACCTCAATCGATACAAATTATTTATGATATACAAGTAGTGCTAAAGATTTTAAACAATAAAAAAAAGTGCTTGTTTGTCAAAAGAACATTTAATAGTGTGTTAGGTAAAAGTTTCGATTTCACTAGATTACAATAGATTTATAGCAATCTAGCTTCGACAAATTCAAAGACCATCTTAAATGTGCGAATATCATATCTTTACCATCATCGCGTTTGGCCATTAACCTTTGGATCCCGTGTTCGAACCTCGTGGCCGTTTCAGAGAGTTGAGGTTTTTCTGTGGTTTTCCTCACACTGTTGACTGTTGAGAAGAGACATCTTAAGGGGCACAACATATAATAATCATGGACGGCTAATCACCCTTGTAATTGGCGAAAGGTATTTGGGGATACAAAAGGCATCGTTTATTATTCTATCATTAGATGATATTACACCTGCGCCCATAGCGCATGTAAAGGGATTAGCCCTCAGTATTTTCCACGGAATGAAGAAAAATCCGGTTGAAATAACTTCGTAAGTATTAATCAATTAAGACGATCAAAAAATTTATTCTGGAAAAGCAAAAAAATGTGTAAAATCTCTTATGGGTTAATGATCAACTACATGCTTTTGGAAGGATTTCAAGGGTTGCCATTTTATTGAAACAAACACATTGACCATGCGGACATACGAGAACTACATTAACATTCGCATTTACGAGCTGCAAAAGCAGCACAATTCGATCTGTCGTCCGGTAAACACGATCCAGCTAACCGAAATCCAAAGTACATAATCAAGTTTCAATATAATTTAATCATTCGCGACGCTGCCGTGGTCGTGCCACGATTAGTCTAACGTGCACGTATCTCATGCGAGCGCGTCGAATTCGTTTCGATTTATTTGCACACAGATATCGATTCGGGCTCGTTACGGCCGAAATTTATATTCGTTGATCGTATTGTAATAATGACGAAGCGGGTAATTGCTAACAATGGAATATACCGCGGAGCTAATTTCTTTAGGCGGATGGCGATCCGGTTTATATATGTACGCGCGGATTGTTTTATCATAGAACACTGTCATCTACACCCAATTATTTAGAGTTTTAGCAGATATGCAACGCTATGAGTATATGCATATTTGGCCAACTTAAGTACCCGCTCTTGCTTGAGTAAAACCTGTTCACTTTTTAAAAGAACAAAGGTGTTGCTACAACGACTACAAGGACTCTATGATTTTACAGTTCACAGGTATCGCAGTAAACTCCACTCCACACACACTAAAAATTAGTTGGAACGTAGCGTTTCAGGAAGACGTGGACTCTTACTGTCAACAGTTGATAACACGGTTGACAATAATTTTTCTTTGTAACGCGTTGTTAATGAAACTAGTAAATACAATATGTACACTATATTTACAGTTTAGTTACAAAGTACACTTATTACACTGAATGATGAGTTGACCAGCTCAACGACGAATTGAAACTCTATTCACATCTAAATATTGTATATAAAACTATATCTTGATTTGGTGGAGATACACGTGACACTCTGTTTTTAAAGTATGTATAAAACTGTGACTTGATTGTTTCTATAACTATGACTTGATTTGTGTAGATACACGTATGCTCTGTTTCTTAATATTGTATCTAACACTATAACTTTCTTTGATGCAGCTTCACGATGTACTCAATTCAAATTGTCTTGTGTTTTGTTTAAATAAGCCTTGGTTTGTCTTATTGGTAACTACAGGACTACCTGAGTACCCTTGCAATAGTGAACATTCTAGATAATTACCGATAATATCACAAACGTATTTAGAAATCCCAGGAATAATACCCTAAATGAAAATGAAGGATTTTCTAATAAATACTAAGAAGATAAAATAAATAGGGACATTGGCGGGATTTCCTATAATTCTAAGATTTCAACATACTTAATGATATTAATCCTACGAATATTTGAATGACGACAGACTATCTGTCTACAATAATACAAAACATCTTAAATATACATGAGGATGAAATCCGATTAAATAGGAATACAATAATCGTTCAGTTTTGCCTGAACAACTTCTCATACACCGGTTACTTTCGACACCGTTCCTTTGATTTCTTGTTTTTGATTATCAAGCAAAGTTCTCTTAAAGCAGCTAAACACACTAAACACTGTTCCACGGACTTTATTATTAATGTTTTCTCCCTTTTTGTCATTTATTGTTTTACCATGAAAAAAAGTCGTGGAAACAAAATGCCACAAATGTTTTGTAGTATCAGATAATACTTATAGTGACTACAGCTGAACATGAAGGTTCTGCTATATAACATAAATATAACATTCCCCTCATTAGGTAATAAAGAATTAAATGCTTGATTATTTTATTGGTAAAACCAGTTTTAAGAGTGGATTGTATTTAATAAGTAGGTCATCGCTATACTCCGGGTTATAATGCAAATAATTTCAATTTTAGACGGATAGATAAGTACGTAAAAGTAATAATGACATGGAAACTTATTGCTATACTGTATCCTGTGACCCTTTGGCATCTTAGAATTGAGACTAGTGCTAACGACGTCGTTCTATCGATAGTGTATAAGAGAGTTCAAAAGAAACGGAAAACATCTTTCCAGAATCTAAAAGTTAATGTAAAGACCGCCTATTTCTTTTTTCTTATTCCATTCCGTAACTGTTATTGTGAAAATAACGGGAAAAGGAAAGACTGTCATGCGACAGTCGCCTATGCGCAGAGAAAAATGGAACGAGAAAGAAGGAGCGAAAGGACGACGAATAAAAATCACCATCGTCTCGCTTTCGGATCTGCAGAGATGGAAAAAAATGACGAGGGCAATTTGCCTTTATCGGAGACGTATTGTGGAACGTCGGTATTTTTATGTAATGAGATGTTATTAATATTGCACGAAGGGGGAAGTCCCGAGCAGAAAGAAAACGAGGTCGAGCGAAATAAGAAAAAAGAAACCGCCATCACTAGGCGGCCTACGCGTTCCACCGCCTATCCGAAAAATGATTGATGTGGAAACGAAAGTGAGAAGAATTTTGATGTCGGAACGAGATATTCTCTCTAAACGTTTTCGGTTATTTTTTTTGGTTGGTTATTGTTGTGGCCGCGCTGTCTGCAACACTACTCGACAGTAAATATGAATGTTTTTCATCCGAGTGCTCTCGGACGGAAAATCGCATGAAATATTTAATATTTATTATTCAATTTCTTTTCTGTTTCACCCAGAAAAAAGAAGAGTGTTAATTTGTACAAGAATTTTGTCCAGTACATACTGTGGCGAACATTCACTCACTTTCATATAAAAGGCGACAGTGTATAATAAATACAGAGAGCTAACAAGAATAATAATTTGCAAAATAATAAGTACTTAAAATAAGTAAACTTGTCTATTCATGTACATCAAATAATAAGAGAGAGAGAGAGAGAGAGAGAGAGAGAGAGAGAGAGATTAAAAACAGAACCAAGTCATTTATGAGAATAACTAGAACAGTAACTTTTCGTAGAATGTTTATATAATCTAATCCATAGCTAGACTTGATCAGATGAACAGCAATCAGCTCTCGTAAAAATTCTAAAATATTTGTAATACCCAAATTAGCATCGGAAACAGCTCGGATGTACAGGTGTCGATAAACGCAAAGAGAAAGGACAAGAGATGGATTGACAAAACAAGAAAGTTTGCAACCCGAAATATAAGCGAAATAGCACTGAAGGAAATGGAATTGGTGAAACATCTAGCGCATATGGAAATGGACTTTGCAGCCGGACCTGAAATAAAGAAGAAAGCAAAAGGACCAACATATGTACACGAATATATGATGATGTAAAGTGGAATACCGAGAGAAAAAAGAACATTGAAGGCATAGCACTAAATATACACAAAAGATGGGAAGAGAACATAAAGAATTATGAATACATCAACGAACGCATTATCACAGCAAGAATAACATTTGAAAGAGGAAATGTGATATTTATGGCCATCTATGCATCTGAGGAAGGAAAAACTACAGACTGTAGTAGATAAATTCAATTAAACTGACCAAGTAATTTTGATGGGAGATTTTAACGTCCGTATAGCAAATATACCTATTACACAAGTAATTGGATGTTATGGAAAAGATTCATGCAACCAAAATGGAGACTTTGCTGACTTCAGTAAATTAAAAATAACAAACAGTTTCTTCAGAGAGAAAAACACACACAAATGCACTTGGTCGGCAAGAGGACAGAGATCGATAATAGACTACATAATTACAAATAACAAATTAGCTGGACAAGTAAAAGACACAATGGTATATAGAGGACCATTCATAGCATCAGATCATTTCTTAGTAGCAGCAACAACAGAAACATATAAGAAGTGGAAAAAGATAAAAAATACAACGAATTCAAATTAAGTCTTTAAAGTATATCTGCTTGGAGAGGAAAGTATAAGAGGCCTAGACCAGGATAGATTGAACAAAAGATTCGAATGTCCAGAAACAAAAGAAGATATAAACGAAGAACAGCAAAATATGAAAGAAGCTGTAAAAAATAGAGCATCTGAAATCTTAGCTAAAAAGAAGAAACTCTGAAAGAAGGAAGGCTTTACAATATGGTCAGATGAGATGGAAGAAGCAGTGAAAGAAACATAGAAAACAAACATGCACTATATTAACAACCCTACCGAAGTTAATCATAAAGTTTACAGGTATCGTAGAAATACTTATTTACATCATCAAAATGTTCGTAACAGTAAGACGCAGCCGTTAACCATGTTCCCCAATGCGTAGTAATCGGTTGTGGTACTTCAGGCACCTTGGGACACTGTTCGTGAAATCTTTTTGTACGTTTGTACGGGACTTTAGAAATACTGCCTTCGTATGGACTATTAAAGCATTTATTCTTGTATAACATTTAGGGATCAACTGCGCCGGTATAAAGCATGGATTTTACATGTTACAACAGATTACCACTCTCTTCTTTAAGAAATCGACCTGTGGAAAGCATGTTAGCGGCACCGTCACTAACAAACATTAAAAGTAGAGTTGTTGAAACTTGAAATTTGTTCAATGCCCTCAACACCACTTTTAAAATTTCATGGCTAGTACATTTTGCAACTCTTTTGGAGGCAAGTAAGACGGGTGATAACAGTTCAACCTCTTCCATTATACGTACCGAGAATGCTCACGCCGCTGCAGAAACAGCAGAGCGTCTGTGCGTCCAAACAATTTTTGAGACAAACCTGCACAGATTTTGGAGCGGATTGTTACCGGAGATGAAATATGTGTTCATCACTTTGAGCCTGAGTCCAAACAGGAGTCCATGGAATGGCATAAAAAGGGGACACCACCGCCAAAGACATTCAAAGTGTCAGAATGGGCTGGAAAGTTGATGGCTACTGGGATTGTAAGGGGATATTATTGATTGATTACAAAGAAAAAGGTAGGAACATAACCGGAGAATATTTCGCAGCGATATTAGAAAAATTAAAGGAGGCCATTAAGGAAAAACGTCGAGGAAAATTGACCAAGGGTGTGTTGCTCTAGCAAGACAATGCGCCAGTTCACAAGAGCAAAGTTGTAATGGCTGTTCTGCACAAGCATGGCTTTCAATCAATAATACATCCACCCTACACTCCATACCTGGCGCCTAGTGATTTTTATTTGTTCCCCAATTTAAAAAAAGACTTACATGGAAGAAAGTTTTCCGACGACAATGAGGTAAAGGAGGCAATTTTGGCCCATTTTGAGGCGAAAGATAAAAAATATTTTTATGATGGTTTAGTAAAATTAATTCATAGATTTATTGTTTTATTTTATTTAAAACCCTTTCATTCCACGAACTTCTGGACCTCCCCTCGTATGTTATTGTTTATTACTATTATTAAAACAAATTGAAACAGGTAGTACAGTCGTATTGCTATATGTAAGTGTTTTCAATTAAGTGAATTGAGATTAATAAAGAAACCACACAGACTATATAATGCGCTTTCCAATGTCACCTTATTATATTCCGTGCAACGGCATACCGTGCACTGTGTTATGTCTTTTATGTCCAACTCTCTTGGATACATTTACGATAAAATACAGTAAAGTAGTCCAGCAAATGCTATCGACAAAACATTAAAAAAACACGTTGCATTAGATCTACCAAACTGTCACTAAAGGAAGCAGACATCGTAAATTCTTTTATACCGTCGCAAATAAAATTTACTGAAGTGAACTTGCTCAGCGTAGCGTAAGTCATCTAAAAATGTTTTCTGGCAAACGACAAGCATCGAAGTTAAAAGAACAGTACGAATGTGCTCCTTTATTCCAATATCGGCACCCTCATATTCCTTCTCCCTGTATAACATAGACGACATGAAGTTCGCAATAAAAATCACGTAAACAATTAATTACGTCGGCAGTAGCGAGGTACTACATCAGCATTATAGCGATGCGTGTCGGGATCTAGCGTTGTCTCCAAGGGCATTACAAGGCTATATCCTGCATCTCGGAATGCATGATTTACATGTGAGAGCGTAGACTGTACGATGGCTCGAAGCAGGCTGACTATTACACGCGACATTTAACGCGGTCCGAAACGAAGATGGAAATCCGCATGAGGAGGACGTAGAAATGCAGGGTGGAATGTATCAGAGAGGCAGAATGCATTAAGTTCATCCTGTAGAAAATTAAAGTTACTCGTTTTAACGTAAAAAGTAGTTTGCGCTCGGGTAATGGTAATAATATGTTTGTAGTTCTAGTGGCAGTAACAGCGTTGTAATTCTTTGTTAAGAGAGGAGGTCGGTGCTTTAAAAAGCTATAAAAGTCCTTGGAAGTATACGTAAAACGAACCTCTGATGTATGTATCGTATTGATAGAATGCACTGCGAAGTTTTAAAATTTCAGTTAAAATGGATAATGCCTTGCGATTGAAATTGGATGTAAATACAGAGTAATAATGTAAAATAACAAACGTAAACAACTTTTCATTTCCATTTTAGCAAAAACATGTGTTTATGAAAGAATATAACTTCTGATAAAACAATAACATCACTTGAAATTTGAATACAACTTATAGCAATCCATGGAAATTTAAAGTGATATCTGATATCGGATGCGGTAGAATGATTCATTTACTTAACACAATATTGCAAATCATCGTTTACACAAATGTTGAAAACTATCTCCGCTTGTAAATAATAAGATTGCCTGAAATTTCATTAAAATGTCGTGCTTATTGAGAGTAATTACTCAAATAATTATTTTAGGAGGTAGGAAGAACTAATTTGCAAATTTGATATTAAGTACTTTCATTATTGTTATACAATAACACATGTTCGTAAGATAATTTACTGTAGAAGAAATTACGCAATCTTACTCGTATGCTGTTCGTCCTTTGGTGATACATAAAAAGAAAATGCAGTACCAGTGGAAGTAGTTTTACAAGCATAAGTTATTCATCTTACAATGATAACACGACGGCAGATCCTCATGTCCCAGACCTCATCTACTTCTAATTGGTTATTTGATTAATATTTTTGACATTTGTAAAGCATATCTACATAACATAAAATTTGTATCTCAAAATGTTGTTGTGCTGTGGCTAATTCTTGAATTGTGTGATGTGATTGTTCATAAAAATGTATCCTGTAGAACAAGGAGCCGTAAAAAAAAAACTTCCAGAAAAAAGGCATGACGCCAACTAAAATTCATAAAGACATTATAGCAGCTATTGGTGAGTGGTCCTCCCATAGCGGCAACAGCAGCCAAAAACATAAAAAAGGTACACGATATCGTACTGTAAAACCGATAAATACGCATCAGGGACATTGTGGATGGTACTGGCTTATCATATTATGTGGTGCACAACATACTGACTAAGGACTTAGATATGAAAAAGATGAGTGCAGGATTGATGCCCCAAATGTTAACTATTGATCAAAAACGAAACAGGGTGTTGATTTGTAAGCGTCTTTTGAAAAGGTACCAAGCAAACAAAGAGAACTCTCCTAGTCGGTATGTGACCATGCATGAGTCATGGGTGCACCACTATGATCCCGAGATCAAAATGCAAAGGAGAGAGTGGAAACATCACGGTTCTTTCCCTCCATTCAAATTTAAGGTTGCGCTGTCTGCTGGAAAAGTGTTGCTATCTGTGTCCTGGAATGCTCAAGGAATCATCCTGATTGACTATTTACAAAAGAGATAGAGCATTACAGGGGCCTACTACGCAGAATTGATTTCAAAATTGCGGGACGCTATTAAGGAGAAACACCGAAGAAAGTTAAGGCACGGTGTGCTGTTCCGTCAGGATAATGTTCCCAGCCATACATTGGGTATTCCCATGGCTGCTATACATCAAGAAGGCTTTGAATTAGTGGAGCACCCGCCATATTCGCCGGTTCCGGCCCCTAGTGATTACGGGCTGTTTCCCAAATTAAAAGAAATCTTATCTTATCTATATTTTTACTATAAGGGTTCGGGGGTACAGCATACAGATCCACCCTCGTAGTTGCCATATTAGTATTGAACGAATTGTTGTAAAAAATGGCATAAACTAATTTTGGAATTGACTAACAGGTCGTGTAGTCCTTATATATATCCTTAAAGTCATTGTTGCATAAATTAATCACAAAAATAATCATAATAAATTGTAGATGTTGAAATTTTGTAGTATTTTTAACTTCATTAATTTTTTCAATAATTCTATCCCGTAGACCTACCTTTATCTTTATCTTTCTTGAAAAGTTCTTGGTTGTATAACTTAAATTGAGTTCTTTCAAGGTTTCGTACACTCAACTGCACTATACTTCAATATGTCTAAAAGGGCGATCATGCAGACCGTTCTTTTCAGACCAACTGAATGAAAACATAACCCAAACCGTTCTTAAACTATTACCCTTCTGGTACCATGTTATTATTGCCACCTATTCAATTTACAAGAAAAAGTTGCCGGGTGTCAAATTCAGATTTAAATGAAACTTGGTATTCAAGTAGAATATGTTAAGACTTGAAAATAAAAATTTCTTGTTTGTGCTGAAATTCACCTTGAGAGGGTAAAACGCCCCTTCGAAAATTCACAGATTTTTACGTACGTACTATATTATATATATATATATATATATATATATATATTTCTTATTCTATATAATCCCTCTTCATATAGTTTAGGTAACTAAATTTGCTTCGCATTACCAATTTTAACTAAATTTGATTGAAGTATATAACTGCAATCGTCAATTATATGGTGTCAAATGTAGCCGCTGTTAGTGCATGTGGATATAAACAAAACCCGACAAAATTGACGGAGAGGTTATTTGTTATCGTAAATACTGAAAAATATCGCACTTGAATGACGATTGCAAGGACTGTGTGGATGTACAATTCACAGGTATAGCAGTAAACTCCACTCACACAAATAAATTAATTATGCGGAACGCAGCGTTTCGGGAGCACGTGGGCTCCCATTGTCGGTAACACGGTTGACAATGGGAGCCCACGTGCTCCCGAAACGCTGCGTTCCGCATAATTAATTTATTTGTGTGAGTGGAGTTTACTGCTATACCTGTGAATATCGCACTTGTTTAAAACTAAATATATTACAAACCATATTATATTATTTGCAAAGTCATAGTTAAGGTACTATTGTCTTTTAATACCAATTTTAACGATATAAATCATTTATATTTCTGGTTTTTCTCCGATTCTAGATATTTTCATAATATACATCAAAATTTGTTTTTTGTTAAGATATAGAAAAACAAATATATAGAGGTAACGTTGTGGTTTTATAATACAACGTTTATATACCTACTCCACGAATTCAAAAACAAGCAGAAATCCTATATAAAGACCATGTTACAAGTGTATAAAATGTCATTCATAGGCATACTCAATGTTAGGACTACATGATATACCAGAAGAATTAATCACAGGAAGGAATGGATTCGGCCTTGGAATTTCTTCGTTTAAACCGCACTCCACCGAATTGATCGACAGCAAATATCCAATTTCTCAAGAAGATCTAGAACAGTATTTACAGGAGGAATCATGACCTTGTATATCATCAGAAGGCGGCATTTTAGATATGAAGTGTAAAGAAGATGCTGTTAATTATTGGAAGAGTGGGAAAAAGCAGCGACTGTCCGTAAAATTGGTTCAAAGAAAACTTGGAAAGGTAAACTGTCTACCATAACTGTATCGATGGAAGGCAAGTATACAAAAAGGCGGGACGCGAAGAGAAAAATTAACAGCAATACTAGTAATAAACGAACTGTTGCCGGAATTGCACTGTGGCATGATATGTATGTAATATATAGACGGTTTTGCTTTAAGTAGCATAAGGTATGCCTTGTTCTACATCATTGAAATACCCTCTATAATTGAAAATGCTTAAAAATCAATAAAGAATGTTAAAGAAAACAACTTGCCTTAATTTCTTTTCCCTGTTACTATGGTCAGCTCTAGCATAAGAGTGTGGCGCTTAAATGCAACACCCTGTATATACCGCATTCACGTGTTCTGAAAGACCTTCCGATAGGCCATAACATTTGCGTTTAAAATTTCGTTCTATCTATTTTCGTTCAGAACTTAAATCAAGAAAACTGAAAATCTGTGAATTTTCGAAGGAGCGTTTCACCTTCTCACGGTGAAGTTCACCACAAACAAAAAAATATATATTCAAGTCTCAACATACTCTACTTGTCTACCAAGTGTCATTAACATCCGAATTTGATACCTGGCAACTTTTCCTTGTAAAATGAATAGGTGGCAATAATAACAATATTATTGTTTTCATTCAATTGTTCTGAATTCTATTCTAAGACCTTCCGATAGGCCATAACATTTGCGTTTAGAATTTCGTTCTATCTATTTTCATTCAAGTATTAAATCAGGAAAACAGAAAATCCTTGAATTTTCGAAGGGGTGTTTCACCCTCTGAGTGAATTTCAGCACAAACAATATATTTTTATTTTCAGGTCTCAACATAATCTACTTACCTACCGAGTTTCATAAATACCAGAATTTGATACCCGGGAACGTTTCCTTGTCAGTTATATCTGATTCAAATAAATTATTTACTTTTCAATAAAATGTATTTATTTTGAAATTAATGTATAGATAAAATCTCAATGTTATTAAAGAAGCATTGGATATAAAAAGTATTTATTTCCATAGCATTATTTAGATAATAATATGTTATAGATAAGTCGTTTACTGCTGTATAATTGGTTGCCTGTTATGTCGCTAATGCATTGACAATTTTTCTTTTGGAGTTACATACAGGAAAATGTATGTGTACTACAAAAAGAGAACCTGACATATTTTCGTGTATTGGTGAAGAATAACGGAGGCAGAGGTTGTGATATTAGGAAAACTCTATTGTAAAGTTGCATGAAAGCAAAATTTTCCGTTATTTAGTTGTGTTTGCTATTCAGAGGTGTAAATAAATAGAATTAGAACATATTGCAACACAATGCATGTTAAAATGTTTTGGAACAAATGATTGAGCGAAGAATAGATATAAGAATACTGTGAATTACAGCATTCCGTTGAAGCAACGATTATAAAGATAGAAAGGAAAATGATGGGCACAATCACGATCGCAATAATTAAATCGGTTTTATTATACCACTACACTTGTAAGTCATGTAAATCCTGCGCAGTATACTTCATTTATAGCCTACCGGATGCTCATACGCGAGTTTAATGCAACATCAAAGTATTTCTTTATTCGAAAGCGAAATGAACCGGAACGGTGTCCTTAATATAGCTGCCGAGCTCCAGACTATAACGCATATCTCCGTACGTTCGATGCCAGCGCCCCCTATTCGCGCCATTGTTCAATTCAATCGACTCGAATTGCGTTTTAACAGTAGAAGTACGAACGGCCACTTCACAAAGCTCGCAGGCTGGCAGTCGATTGTTCATTAAACTGCGCTGCAGCAAGGCCAACGTCGATCGGAAAGTTTGTAAAAGGAACGACGGCGCTTGGAGACTTTTAAACACGAATCCGCTAATGTCGCTCCGTTGTTTCGTCGTGTTGTAACGCAGGGAATTCGAGATGTCAGCAAATAATGAGTTCTAATTCTCGTGTCGCAGTTCTGACGTTATCGCCTTTGCGAAGGTCCGTATCGATGATTCGAAGCGTTCGAACGTGGAACGACGTTCTCAAGAAATCACTTCTCTAAATGTAAAAGTTTTTTCTGGGTTATCGAATCGGGAATGTATATTTTAATTCTTTAGTATAAGAATGACTTGACTCCGAGAGAAACTGAAAACAACATTAGAAGATACTAAACATGGATTCAGAAAAGGAAGAAGCACCCAGGATCTAATATTTGTAATCAGGCAATTAGGAGAAAAACTAACAGGAAAGGAAAAGGAAATACATATATATTTTATAGACCTTAAAAAAGCTTTTGCTAGGGTATGAAGACAAGATGTATGGCAGAGCCTGGAAAGGAGAGGGCTGGAATGATAGAGATGACTAAGGCATTGTATAAAAACAACAGGAACAACGTGAGAACTTCCAGCGCAGAATTCGATGAATTCGAAACACAAATTGGATTAAAGCAGGAGTGCGTATTAAGCCCACTGTTATTCTCTATATCAATAGATGATGCTATTAAAAAGCCAAACAAAAAAGAAAAAACATGAAAGTAGGAAACTAGAAAATGAATGCAATTAATGTACAGGAACTAATGTTTGCAGATGATATGGTATTGATAGCAGACTCAGAAAAGACATTACCGCAAAACTTGAAGATATACCAAGAAGAACTAACAAAGGTAAACATGGAGATAAACACGATGAAACAAACACAATGATAATAGCGACAGAAGAAAAAAAAAACATAACATCAAAATCGAAGGAAGAGCCTTGGAACAAGTCAAAAGTTACAATTACTTGGGAACAACCATTAAAGACAACGGGAGAATAGAGAAAGAAATAAATGAGAAAATAGGGAAGTCTGCAAAAACACATAATACGTTAAGAAATACATTTTTAGATAAAAAAGGAATACCAAAGCAAATAAAGATAGAAGTGTATAAAACAGTGGTCAAACGAACACTAACATTTGGGAGTGAGTCATGGACAATCACGAACAGAATTAAAAGCAAAGTTACGGCCATGGAAATTTGATTCCTAAGATGAATACAAGGAGTAACAAGGAGAGACAAAATCAGAATCACGACAATCACTAGTAGCCTAAATACCAAGTCAATAGAAATAATCATCGAATAATCGAATAACAAAGAGGATTTTTGAAGTCAAAACAGAGGGCAAAAACAGAATAGGTAGACCCCGAAACACCCGGAAAGAACAAATGTATGGAACACTAGAAGAAAGAAATATTCAATGGGTTGAAGCCAAACAACTGGCTCAAAATAGGAAACTGCGGAAATAAAACATAAGAGAATGGTAGCCCGGTACCGCAAGGTACAAAAGACGTAGGATTAAGAAAAAAATGAATGACTTAGAAAGTTCCCCGATCTTTTAAAAATCATTCGTCAGATATTTAACTCACTAAATAACCTATTAGTATTACGTTAAAACTAATACTTGCAACCAAGAAACACTCATTATTTAGAAAACTTAAATAAATGATAATAATTGCCCTAGCTCCGGTGCTCCACCAGAAGCACTACATCAGATGTGTTCGACTTAACTTAAACATAACAAACGCAAATCTTACTATCTAAATCTATACTAGTCTTAGCCTAAGACAAAAATATGTAATGCGGGCCTAGCCCGCGCCCTACTTAACTTAGATACTTACATTATATTTCCTAACCCTACAGAAGCAGATCCAAACAAGATAAATGTTTAATTTAAATATTTCATTGTATTACGCCAAGAGACAACATAACCCCACTTGTTCTGAAATAGCTGAGACAAAAATCTAAACTGCTGCTACAAATTGGTCTACAACAAGAAAACAACTTAATGGCCGTTTGATGCCCGCTTAGAAATTACATTCCAGTTCAATGTACGCGTCCTGCCTCTAAATTAAAGAGAGTGCTCTCGATGGCCTTCAATACTATTCACAATTCCCAATGGGGTACTACGATTTAAGCAGCCCCTTCTATATTGGAAATAATCTCAATCAATTCCTTGCAAACAATGTCTCCCCTTCGTAACACCGTTTCAGCTCTTGTGGAGTGTTGTACGCTAAACGTTTGACATTGTAGGCTTTAAGATTAAATTTCACTACTTGGTCAAGATCATTTTAATATAAAATAATAATATAACTAATATAATATAATGTATTATCTATATATATACATATATTAAAACAAAAATAATAATAAAGCAAAAAGATCAGTGATAGCGCAGATATCATATGCTGCAGAGATATTCAAAATATTTGTTAGCACTCTTACACATAGCAAAAAGTGGTGCCAGTAATAGCGGCGAATTGAGCGAGCTGTAGGAATTAGAAAATTTGGATATCTGGTTGAAAGACGTTCTACACTAATAATAAGTAGCACTCGAGATAGTAGAAATTCAAAGTCTATTTTTTGGTGAAAGATGTTGTATAATAATTTGGCGCTATGTGATGTACATGAAAACATGAGTCATTTCAATAGGATTCCAGATGACGCAGCTATTTCTAATTTCCTGAGAATGAAGGCGTTGTATAATGCTTGGATTGCAACGCTGTTTGAGAAAAGGTTAGTAACTCTATAAATGAAGTAAGGATTTTGTGAGCTGCCAAAAATACTCGTGAAAGTTGATAATTACCAATATTATAGGACGTCTAAATAGGCGACAAGCTTCTAAAAAATGTCATAGAGCAGCACTGCACACTAAACAAATATTTGCTTCGCACCAGTCCGCCTGCAATACCTCAAGTCAACACAAAATCGTGCACAGCGTTGTATTGACGCAGAAGAGATGCATTTTGAAAAAAAAATATAATTTTGGCGAAATAACTAGTTGTTTCTCTTTTATTTGAAAAGTTCTGTTATTTTTCCAACACACTGCGTATATACAGCCTGTAAGGTAAAAATGTGTATAAGCGTGTATAGTTTAATATTAGAAAACATTTCTTCTTATTGCTGAACCCACTTAGCGATGAACGATTTTAACTTTGTAATGTGTTTAGCAGCCACTGCATATGTCATTGTTGATCATTTAGAGTGGGAACAAAAAAACACAGCCTCGTAGCGCGATGTGTATGCGGCACTCATGCCGTTGAACGTATTGCTCAAGTTAGAGTTCGACGCCAACTGAATCTTTCGTGACGAATCATTCACGACAAAGATTTCACCTATAGGTTTACAAAAGAACTAGGACGAGATTTGAAGCCAACTGCCGTTTATGTCGTACACGTTTTTACTGTACAGACTGTATTTACAGAATTACACTCTAAAAATTATAATTTTAAAAGATTTCTAACAGAATAGTAGCAACTAGATAATAGAGTATGTCTATTTAACTTTTTAATTCCAAAAGCGACATTCCCTTCATTATGAAAATGAATTTAGTAACCTTCGACTACAACTAAACATTTGCCAACATATAGCTTACGTCACAAAAACTGGTAATAATTTATCAAATTCATCATCTATACATGATTCTTATGAACAACTTCGCATTTTATAACATTGACTTCAGCAAATCTTTTATCGTGGAGTATCCCACTGTACATCACCACTATCTGAAAAAGCGTTCGTTTAATTTTCTTTTTCCTGGAAACCGTATATACAGCGACGATATTTTGATTTCTATCTTTCAGATAAGTCTCTTTAATACGGAATTATTAAGGAAAAACGAAAACGAAAGTAAACACAATTTTGAGTAATCGCGCTGCAATTTCGTTTCGGTTTTTTTTTTCTGTTTTGTTTCGTGTCTTTTTTCTTTCGCTCCTCATTTCGCTGAGACCGCTTATTGGCCAATAAAATCCAAGCGGGAAACAAATAAAACGCGAGCCCGTAACGGCGGAAACAAAAAATTGACAGGTAAGCGAACGTGACTTCGGAAAGTAATTTACTTAGCCGATGTCAAACAAGTAAATATAATAAATGAATCGACGTTCATTTTTTTTCTCTCGTGCCCGTACGAACGGCAGCCCGGTCGCTCTATATACCGGGGCCCGCCAGCCACGACCCGAGCCGCCGAGCCGAGCCCTGACGTAAAGTCGATAATATTGTTTTAGCATTCGGAACGTGTGTTGCGTTCGTGTTATTAGTTTGTAGTTCGTATATACCGCATTCTTCGTACTTTACGTTACTCGTTAAGCTTTACAAATTAACGGTTCGATGTTGCCGTGTACTTCGTTGATTATTTCCCGTTTTTAGAACAGAATATATTGTCTGAAAACAAACGAGCGGATGATTGACAATAAATGAACGACGGACGCGTTACATTCATTAATAATCGATATATGAAACGTCAAGTATGTTTTTGTCAGCATTTGAAAAACCTTACAACCTTCACTTTGAAGGGATATTTGAACTGAAAAATATTTCAAGTGCAGGCATTCATTTAAACTTGCGCTTGTACAGGTGTATTGTATATTGGCAATAAACTTAGATCGTATACAGTATCGACAAAATGAACCGCTGAAACAATTTCTATAAATGTAGAATAAATACTTTTGCAATATAATTAAAATTAATTCAAAATTTCTATTACTATTATATAACCCATTTCATATTTAGTTGAGCCTCAATTGTCTTTACTAATTAGAGTTGTTGTTTGGGTTATTTCCATCGTTTGTTAAACTTGTTACGTAGCCCGACGATTCGGCAGTTCGTCTACTGCCATCTTCAGGGTGGCCCTGAGAAGGACTGTTACTTGCCAGATTATTTATACGTTCGATGATTTTTTTGTCTGACTTATTTGTCTTCTTTCCTATTTTTTTATTAGTGAAATGTATGGGGATTAAAATCGACTTATTTCTCCCAAATTTCGTATTCCACCTGACTTAACCACTAAGTTAATAGGGGGACAGAAATTACTGTGTTAAACTTATATATAAGCTACAATTTTCTTCGCAGAAGGAGGTGCGTAGTAGACCGATTTTTTACGCATGAGCGGTTGTGTATTCCGCTGATGCTTCCCCATTCTGCGGGGTTGGTCTGCCTATGCTTTGTTATTCTTTTGTCCTCCGTATCGCGGTTGCCGGTCTTCGCCTAATGCTTTCTTTGATCATAGGAAGCCAAACGTTCTGTATTTCCAGGCTTGGTGTGCTAATCAAAGAATCCATCGACAACAATATCACGTCAAGACTCAAATGTCTTTAATAACAGATGACAATAGAATATCAAGTAAAGTGTAATAAAAGTAAACCATTTAGCAGGCAATAGTATGACTAGACTTTAATGTAATAGGAGGGGGAGGGGGTGTATTGTAACGCTGTTTCGGAGCCCGAGAACTGTCTTTTATAATGATAATGCTCATTGCCCAACAGATTAGCAATCCAATTATAGGACAGTATAGTTCGTTACAAAACTAGATTACATGCTAGTGTTAACTTAAATATAATTAATATTTAAAAGAGGAAAAGAACATATCTTAAACTTAACCTAAAGTATAATTATAAAAAGTGTAAGGACGAGGTGCATTTCGTCAAGATGGTAGCCAGTGGAGAGAAATATATGTATATCTGTGGCATGATCGAATAATAAATTGCAGGCATTGCATACTCTATATATTGGATACTTTAACATAATGTTACTGCGCGATTTTGGAGTATAAAATTTATAGGAAGTTCTAGTAGACGGACGAAGTATAACAAAGTCAGGATAATTCAATAACTCAAGGGCATCTATGCTGTTCTTCACAAGATTAAATAGAAACTTTCGCCGCTTTATCGCGGCGTGCATCCAGGGAATCGACTTTATATAATGTAACACATGGGCTGAAAAGTCCCGGGCCTAACAAAGAAAATACTGTTTTTTTGGTACAAAATTAGCTTTATTCATCAACGTAATCTCCATCAAGAGCAACGCAATCATTCCAGCGCCGCTCTAATATTTCAATACCACTTTTGTAGAATGATTTATCTTTTGCCTCAAAATAGGCCTCAGTTTCAGCGATAACCTCTTCATTCGTGCGAAATTTCTTACCGGCGAGCATTTTTTGAGGTCTGCGAACAGCCAGTAGTCGCTGGGATCCAAATCTGGCGAATACGGTGGATGTGGGAGCAATTCGAAGTTCAATTCATGTAGTTTTGCCATTGTTTTGATTGACTTGTGACACGGTGCGTTGTCTTGATGAAACAATTTTTTTTCTTTGCCATATGCGGTCGTTTCTTTGGAATTTCGGCCTTCAAACGCTCCAATAACGCTATATAATATTCACTGTTGATGGTATTTCCTTTCTTAAGATAGTCGATGAATATTACACCACGCACATCCCCAAAAACCGAGGCCATAACCTTTCCAGCCGATTGTTGTGCTTTCGGGCGCTTTGAACGAGGTTCACCAGTTGCTGTCCACTCAGATGACGATCGTTTTGATTCCGGAGTGAAGTGATGGATCCATGTTTCATCCATTGTCACATATCCACGCCAAAATTTCGGTTTGTTACGTTTAAACATGGCCAAACACTGCTCAGAATCATCAACACGATCTTGTTTTTGGTCAACAGTGAGCAAACGCTGCACCCACTTTGAACAGAGCTTTCTCATAGTCAAATGCTCATGCAATATAAAGCCAATACGTTCTTTTGATATCTTTACGATGTCAGCTAACTCACGCAACTTCACTTTTCGATCATTCAAAACGATTTTGTGGATTTTTTTGATGTTTTCTGGTGTTACCGCCTGATTTGGACGTCCACTGCTTTCTGCATGATCGGTGTCTCTACGACCACGTTTGAAGTCAGCAAACCAACGTTTTATTGTTGTTTCTGATGGAACGAAGTACCCATAACACTTTTCAAGCCATTGCTTCGCTTGAACGGTATTTTTTTCCCATCAAGAAGCAGTGTAAAATTAAAACACGAAATTGTTTTTGATCCATTGTTTTGAAAATAACAACAGTAGCGTGATTCTTAGCACAATAACTCACAAACTAATGAATAGAATATCATGAAATTTTAACAGCTGTCTTTTGAAGATTAGTACTAACTGAGCGAAAGGTGACTGCAATAAATCTAGCGTCATCTATGTATTAGGCCCGGGACTTTTCAGCCCATGTGTTATATGCGTATGTGATTAGATCCTTGTACTGGATATTCGCCATGTTGCTTATAATATAAATATTTTGACAGTTTTGTGATTGTAATAATGTTAATTTATTTTGCAATAGTGTTAATAATATTATAAGGTCATGCTTTTTACAGAAATTTGAAACATGAGTAACTTCAAATATAGCTTTTACGAGAACGGATCTTCATGTCCCACCGCTCATCTACTTTTAATTGGTTGTTTGATTAATGGTATTTAGTATTTTGGGATTTTGGTATTTAGTTAACTGACATGTGTAGATCATATATACATAATATCAAACTTGTATCTCAAAGTGTTGTTATCCTGTGGCTAATTCCTGAATTGTGCGTCGTGTGTGTTCATAAAAATGGATCCAAATTAGATATGAAAATGATGAATGCTTACGTGAGGCAAAATTTTTCAGTAATTATGAAGCTGTAGAGAAGTGGTTTGCAGAGCTCGGACAGAAGTTTTTCCAGGAGGCTCTTGAAATGTTGGAGCACCGGTAGACCAAGTGCATTAGTGTAGAAGGAAGCTATGTCGAAAAATAGAACATATAATGCCACTGTAGTTTTACTGAAAGGGCGCCAGGGACATATCATAGAAGTCCACCCTCGCAAAAACACAAATTTAAATTTAACAAAAAGACCGCTTTGCGAATCTTATTGTATATATTTTTTAAATTGTACAAAAATTGGCACATTTTTTACTGTGTAATACTTACCCTAATGCGGTGATTAGCAAGAACTGTGACCAGTATTCTAATGGCAAGTCAATTAATCTGTTTTATAGTGCGGTGCTTCTTAGAATTATTGTTCCCAAATTTTTCTCCGCAATTCTTCAGGGTAGAGAGTTGATAAGAAAATATACCATAATAAATTTAACAACTGTATATCGGACACCGTAATATTTTTTTACTAGAAGTTTATATCAGGCCAGAAGACTCTACTTGGAAGATTATCAGTATTCTTCATGGCAAAAATTTACAATAGAACGCAAGACAAAGGCAAATACCTGCCGCAGAAAATGAACGCCTTCAAAAAGGAAAAGATTCCCTCACACCGGTGTTGAATAAATAAAGTCGAGTTCGAGCGAGTATACGAGACGCGGTAGAACGAAGAAAAGAAGCTTCCTTTGCCACCTGAACGCCGTTCGTTCTAGAAGTGACAGAAATTCGCGTCGGGGAAAATATGAAAAGCAATTGTTTGCGCGTGTGGGGTACACAATAAAAACAGTGCGAGAGTTTCATTTCCCGTGGAACCTGGGAATTCGGTTGTCAGTAGGGTAGCCGTGAGATGTGTGGAAAGGGAACGGGGAACGTGTTAAACCTGGAAATCCGTTCACGTCTTTGATGGATAAAAGAGAGTTACAGAAGGAAACTTGTAAACTAAGATTCTGCGTTTGGATGTGAAGGTCGCTATGTAAGCTTTTCGTCTTTTCTTAGAGTTGTACGTCTACTTTTACTTTTTTCCCCGTTGTTTTAAAGAACTGAAAGGAAAGTAAAAAGATTCGTTGATTTTAAATAATACTTAAAAGAAAACGTATTCTGGAGGTATAACTTTTTATGTTCAAGTGGCTAAAGAAAACGTACAGTACATAGTTGGTGGTTGTTATTGGCACCTCCAACTGACTACATCGTTGGTGACGTTTTACTTGCAAGGAACTGTACCTGGTCAAATTCAGATTTTAATGAAGCTTAGTGCTAATGTAAATCATACCATATAAATAATATAGAGATAATACATCTTTTATATCCTTCTTTTCCTCTTTATCTGTGAGAACTTACTGTAATAATATTTATTATTTCAATTTAAACAACAATGACTTTTTTTTCTAAATTTTCTAGCTTATCTTATTATTTGATTCTTCTTGATAGTATTAAGTTCACGCCCTTATTTTATTTTGTTGTTATTGAAGGCAAGGTACCGTCAGGACTCTCTCTTCTTTAACCTTTTTTATATTTATTCCATACAGTTTTCTTTCTATGTATTGGATATTACTTTAGTTGCTAATTACTGACATTTAATTTATAATTTAAATAAATTGTGATTAAATATAATTTATTCCTAAATATTTCCAAATATGCGTAACGTACTGTACTCACACATTTCTATCTAATTATAAAAACAAGTATCGTCTCAGAATAACATATACATGCACTATCTTCAAAATTCGCGTACGTCGAAAGGATGGGACGCTTGACAGCCCTTATTTGTAAATAATTTCATTCCATCACGAGTGTTTACTGTGTAACCTTCGTCCAGGTAGTCTTCAGTTTAGTGACAGCGCTCCCGGGAACAACCTGTTATTAAATAATAACAGCGTCAAACTGACTGATGCCTCTCCAGAGAAAAACTTGTAATTTTTCATAATAAGTAGAGTTATAGCAAATCTTCAAAGCTATTTGAAGCAATAACATGTCCCAGCTGCTATACTCGCAATAATTTGGAGTTCCGGATGCGCTGGAGGAACTCGAATCTGAGGAAATCTAAGAACCCAATACAGTACGTGTGTGTGTAAGTACTATTTCAACATTAAAGACTTAAAATTGTAGCTATTATCAAAATTCACTGTTCTCTTATTATAATTCACAACTCATATATATACATTTTTTTATATACTTAAAGAATCTTTCATTTGGCTACGTTATACTGAACATTTTACACAGACTATACTTCATCTTAAGACTCCTACTGCCACAGCAAGCTTATAGCATTGACGGCCCACTTACTATACATCAAAGAATATGTATCATGTCTTGACATAACGATTGCAAGAACTGTCTGTATAGGTGTATAATTTACAGATATCGTAATAAACTTAATACCATACAAATTCATGGAATTCATTCGGAATCCATAGTTTCAAAAGCACATGGACTGTCATTATCCATGTCTCATAGTCGCAAATACGGTTGGCAATGAGAGTACATATGCTCCTAATTGTTGTGTTCCGAATAAATTATTAATGTGGTGGTGTGTAGAGTTTATTGCGATACCTGAGAATGTATTAGCATACTGTACATATTCACCAAGTTCCATTAAAATAGGAATTTTTCTTAATTTCAATTGACTTCGCTAATACTTGCAGGAGAACCATATTAATCGTGGGCGAAGAAGTAAAACACAATTTTTATAAATGTATCCAGTACATTAAACACAACATAATACATGTACATGATACATTTCGCTATCATTGCAGCTTCGTCATACTACTGAACAGCATGTCATTCTGACACCCGAAATTTCAGTATTACAATAATTAAGAATAATATGTGGTACTAACTGCAAGTACTCTATGGTCTATTTACTCTTAAATTTGGATATTAACTAACTACCAACAAATTCAACAGCGATGACATATTAAGATCTATTTGATTGCTTAGTAACGTATCTGAATATTTAAGCTTATTTATTTCTAAAGACTCCAGTAAGTTTAGTTTTAAACCTATCGTTCCAAAATGTAAAATCTCGAAATTATTGTTGAAAGTATGGCTATTTTCTAGTAAATGAAGAACATAATTAGAATATATATTTTTGTTTGTATAGTTATTAAAATGCTCGTGTATTCTTACATCGTAACTTCTACCCAGTCGGCCGATATATGTTTTATATATATATATATATATATATAGACTGTGGTGGAAAATCTAAGACTCGTTAAATTTTTTAAATGGGTTTTTTGATTTAAAATTTTGATCAATTTGTTTTTAAATTAAAAGATGATATTTTCTAATTAATATAACCAAATTTAAAGTTTGACAAATAAATAAATAAATACCCCGTTTTTACAAAAATATACGTTTTTTATGGAAAAGCTAAGGCAATCCCTGTCTAGCTAATCTTTAGATATTCTAATTAATTTACGAAACAAAATGAGAGCAGTGGATACAATAAGTTTGAAGAACTTAAGAAGATTCGACGTCTTTAATCTTTGAAATCGTACTCACTGGCACATGATCTCTTGCCTACAAGATGGACTGGTCTTCGGCATCCAAAAGATGTATCCGGAACTTCCATATTTCATTTGTACTATCAGCTGATACACTTTATAACTGGATATAATCGAACATCTTTGTAAATAAAGGAGTGATACGAGAAAATAACTAATTATTCTCAGGAGAAACGCTGCCAACATGTCTGACTTTGACATGATGTTTATTTATTGTTTGGTTTTATATCCATAGCAACGCATTTGTTCGCCTATATGGTAGGCCACACAGTACACACATACTTGATATGTGTGAGATTACAAAGGAAAATGCTGCCAGTCGTGCCATCCTTCCGTCGTACGAGAAATTTTGAAGGTTATAAGTATAATTTCAGAATAATGCATATTTATACAATGTATTGAAATATGTGAGTTCAGTATATTAAACCTCTTTTAAGAATAAAATTTTGAAATATTTATTTATATAAAAAAAATATGTTTACGAAAAGCGATATATATGATAAACGATAATAAAGTTTACGTCTCCTCTGCAAGTGTTGTTGACGGGACTCCAACTTCTAATATCAACCAAAATAAAAAATAGCGGCGTGTACCAAACAGTGACGAGAAAATTTCTGGAGTAGGTAAACTAGTAAAATTTAGAAAAATTCATTGATAAATAATAGACAATATTTCATATCATTACAATATGTTTTATAACCAACATTAGCAATCATTTAAAAGAGGCAAACCTCCATGACTGTATTGCTACACGAAAACTGTTGCTACATCGTGGGAATAAACAAAAATATCTCTACTGGGCTAACACTCACAAAGACTGGACAATAAAGCAACGGGAAAACGCACTATGGACTAATTAGGCCAAATATGAGGTATTCAAAACCGCAGGACATATATCAGACGCTCAAAAGACTAGCAAATGGTTGCTGACTGCATTATACCAACAATAAAGAAAGGCGGTAGTTCTATTCTTGTATGGGGTTATTTTTCATTAAGTGGAACAGCAGACCTTGCGAAAATTTATGAGGAAGGAGAATTATCGCGAGATATTAGAAGAAAATGCTCTACCGTGCGGATGGAGCTTAGGCAACAATTTCGGGTTGATACATGATAACGATCCGAAGCACACGTCGTTATTATGCAAAAACTAGCTCGCTGATGCAGAGAATGAAGGAATATCAAAAATAATGAAATGGCCTCTCCAGAGTTCTGATCTTAATCCGATAAAGCTTCTGTGGCACGAACTGGACAGACGAATTAGAAGAGAATGTCCAACGTCCAAAACCCGTTTGACGATATTAGAGAGAGAGCGAAACAATTTTCCTCAAGACGCGTTCTCTAATGTTTATTATTACTTTTGCTTTTGTGTGTTCATGTGCAGTATGTCGTAGATGAATAAATGTTTTTCTTATAAATGTTTTATTTAAAGTTTTGAAGCAAGCGTCAAATTTTTCATGAAATAGGACGTGACCATATTATTATGAGCTGTAGTGTATATGTAATACGTTGCATTAAATACACTGGATACATTTGTAAAAACTGTGTTTTACTTCTTCGATCACAGAATTTTCCTTCTGGGGAACTTTCCTGTCTAATTTAGCCCTTAAAGCAATGACACACGACAACCGCACAAGTAACTCACGTATTGAAATCTAGATTTAAAATCTGTTATTTCATCTAGAAAGACAACAGTGCTATTCCTTTGTCCCTCTCAATGTAGGTAATGGATTTTTTTTCGTTGAGAAATAAATTTTCTCGTTTTAGACGCACACTGAAAGAAAAATAGGCAGCGAGAGAAGAGAATAATGGCATCATTTACAAACAAAGCATGGAATATTACGAATAGAAGCGAATATTACACGGGAATGATGGAAAGGTAATGAGGCAAAGCCAAGTGCATGTTCGGATGTAACGCACGATGACATTTTACGTTGCGTTTGACCGTAATTGCCTCGATAGCGATGGACGTTAATTTAAAAATCCCTTCGCAGCGTTTCGACACGTGTTGATGTTTACGATCGAACGCCAGTTGTTTACTTAAAATATGGGTAAAAGGTGTTGTTGACAGAGTGTATTTACTGGGCGCATTTTTCAAAAGAATCGCGTTTTACGAGCGAACGTAAGAGGAACAGTTTTTTCTATTAGCAGAATGCCTTCCTACACACCCTTTTTACATCAATGAGATTTGAATAATTGAATGTGGAGTAAATAAGATTTTTAACATATACATATATAATAATTTTACCTAATCGCGCATTTTATTGTATGTTGTAAAAACTCACTTTATTTATTATCGCACTTCATTACATGGAAATTTCAACACCAAGGAGGGGTGCGAATTCTTTAACCAAACTGGGTTTAATTTTATTTCTATTATTAATGTGTTCGGCCTCTCGCATTAATTTCGCACATCCCCTCTTCGTGGCATTGATTCCAGTAAATCGTCAACATTCTCTTGGTGTATGGTGTCCTAAATAACCCGAAAGCTTTCAGTATTTGTGGAGGATTCGCTAGGTTTCCCAGTTTTCTTCCCGTAAGGTCTCATGCGATTTGTAACATGTCAAGGGATCTGAATGACCATGGCATGATATTAACATGGGTCTCTTCGATCCGGTTTAAGGAGTGGCATTATCCTGCTGGGGATATAGAAGGCTATGGGGTTCTATCACCTCATCAATGTAGCATTGGGCCTTCGTCGTGCCTTAGACGAACACCAACTGAGTCCTACTCCCATGTGCTATACCATTATTTACAGAAGATATTACTACAAGAGAATTCTGATATATTTACACTAAATTATATTATTTATAAATCAGGATCACCATTGACGACGTGATTTAAAAAGTCACGGTATCTCTCAACCCTAGAGGGAAAACGGTAACACGCAGACGTGTTTCTGCCTACTCGACGTCATCGGCGCAGTTTCGCTGGGCGCAGGCAGAAACATGTCCGCCTATTGGCATTTTCTCTCCTCACATTGTCTCTGCTGTAAATAATCCTATCAATATCATGAGTAGGTACATCAACACCATTAATTTGGGCAAGAGTTTTGTAATTTCTTATATATATATTATGGGCAAACACATGCGTTACATCCTGTGGCTGAAAAATTCAAAGATTCACACATATCTTGAGGAACAATCAGCAAAACCTTAAAAAACAAAACACAAATAAAACTGTAGAAGACGTTAACAATGCCAACCCTCTTATATGGTAGTGAAACATGGACAACAACGAAAAAACAGGAAAGCAAGATATAGACGGAAGAAATTTTTAAAGAGTGAAAGGTTGCACAAGATCTGATAGAATAGGAAATGGAGATGTAAGAACAGAACTGAAGATTTTCGACATAAATGAGAGAATAATGGAAAACAAAAATCAGTGGAAGGAACACGTAGAACAGATGCAAGTAACGAGGTTGCTAGCCAGAGCGAGATTTTATAGATGTTTAGAAAGGAATGTAGGAAGACCAAATGAAATATGGGTATCGTAACAAGCAAAGCGCCTAAAACCTGAAGCGAAGAGGAATTGCAACGATTATTTGAATTTTACCAATATCACATTACTAGATATTAAACAGTCATTATCGTCGTACGATAGAAACATACTTAATGGTGAAAATGTTAACCTAACTAAACCTATTGCTAACGCTATTTAGGAGGGTAAGTGTTTTACAGTATTTAATAAATTAGTAAGATAATTAGTATTTATATTATCCAACTTATTTTTTTTTAATATTGTCTCGCCTTTAGTACGCCGACCATACCAGCCGCTCTGATCATAAACAATACCAAGATGATTTTGGTAGTGAAATATAACTGGTGTTAATTTAGAATATTGCATTTGCTTTTTTAAGTACCATTTGTATAAAAATATCGAATACCATTACGAACTGGCAAATCGTATACCTACAGATGAATAAACAGAATTTATGTCTTTATAACAATTAAAATCAAATATACTTGGCCTGGCCCTTATTTATCTCCGTACAACTAATAACATCCATCTGTAAATTTTGGTTAACAGCTGCCATCATTTGTCATTTTAAAATGAACATGTCTAAAACTTCATATGAATGCCTGATTTCATTTTTTCTATTTCCCATGTATTTATTTAACAGTTTTAATATACCTTCCCGTATAATCATTTAACATCTATGGAAGAAGGACACCGAAAAACAATTAAATTGGGCTTGTTAACTATATTTTCTAATCATTGATACCATTTATATTTATAATATATTGAATTATAATACACAAATCTGAACCGTTTAAGAGGTAATCCAGACGTTTTCTGGAACATAGTTGGGGTCAATTGGTTCTGGTGGTTCAATGGCAAGGATTGGTGGTTCAGCGGGGATGGAGGGTGGTTCGACGATAATCGTTGGTGGTTCAATCCCGACGGTGGGTGGTTCGACGATAATCGTAGGTGGTTCAATCCCGACGGTGGGTGGTTCGACGATAATAATTGGGGGTTGAACATCAATAACCGGTGGGTTAACAGGCGCTGGTCCAATATCCGGCAGAGTCTGTGGTAAATCGACAAGGCATGGATAATCGTCAATATCTGGTTTGGGTTCCGGCTTAACCAATTCTCCTGGAACAAGTTCGATTTCTGGTTCGGGTTTGACTAAATCGCCTGGAACGACTTCAGGCTCAGGTTTAACGAGGTCGCCTGGACCGACTGGTTCCGGTTTTGTCAATTCACCTGGGACGATTTCGATCTCTGGTTCGGGTTTGACCAAATCACCTGGAACTACTTCAGGCTCCGGTTTAACGAGGTCGCCTGGCCCAACGGGTTCCGGTTTCGTCAATTCACCTGGAACGAGTTCAACTTCTGGTTCGGGTTTGACCAAATCACCTGGAACTACTTCAGGCTCCGGTTTAACGAGGTCGCCTGGCCCAACGGGTTCCGGTTTCGTCAATTCACCTGGAACGAGTTCGATTTCTGGTTCGGGTTTGACCAAATCACCTGGAACTACTTCAGGCTCCGGTTTAACGAGGTCGCCTGGCCCAATGGGTTCCGGTTTCGTCAGTTCACCTGGAACGAGTTCGATTTCTGGTTCGGGTTTGACCAAATCTCCTGGAACGACTTCAGGTTCCGGTTTAACGAGGTCACCTGGCCCAATGGGTTCTGGTTTCGTCAATTCACCTGGAACGAGTTCGACTTCTGGTTCGGGTTTGACAAGATCGCCTGGAACGACTTCGGGCTCTGGTTTAACGAGATCGCCTGGGCCGATTGGCTCGGGTTTAGTCAATTCGCCAGGAACGAACTCTATGCCTTCCTCATCGTCGCATGGGACTTCCACTTCGGGTGCTGGTGCAATGTCAAAGTCGGGAATTTCAATTGGCAAAGGCGAAGGAACAATCTCTGTAATTACCGTATCCTTCGGTATATCCCTTGAGGGTAGGATTACGGCAGCATGTAGCCCTGTAAGCATATTTAATATATATGACGTTAGATGTTAGTCGTAAACGCGTCTCCCCAATACTCACCCGATAAGTATATAACTGCAACCAAAGCAAACTTCAACATCTTTGTTCTAGTTGTATTGACGGCTCAGTGGAACTGATGAAGTTGTAAGGCACTGATACGGCTTATATACCATTTTCCTATCTAGAAGATCTATAGTATTGCTTCTATAAAAGATATTGGCGATAAAGATTTATTCCTTTATGCGTTTATTGATCGATAAAGCGGCAGCTGTTCTTACATCTTAATACAGGTTATCGGTATAATATTGCAATCATCACGGGATTTGCAAATAGAAAGGTCAAACACTGATTTGGTAACCCCGTAATATAATAAAAGTTTTTTCTCTGTTGAATAAAACCCTTCATTAGAAATAAATTAATTTCAGAAAAACTTAAATTCAAAAGTTGCCATTATCTTTATCGTATTTGTAAATTTTGTTTTACCTTTGTTATTGAAACCACTAATTGAGTTTAAAATAGTTGATGTTTGAAGTTTCCCAAAAAAATAATCACTGCCACAACTCAATAGTATATTACAATAGAATGTAAGTTTTAGTTATTCGTAGTGGCGGTATTTTGCATTTTAGTCTGCTATTAAAAATAGTACTTTCTTTATTACGCTATGCCTTTATAAATACCTCTATTATAGATACGTAGATTTTTTAAAAATTAATTATTACAATTATACTTAATTATGTTCTGAAATTTGTTTACCTGCGTACCTTTCGATAAACAATTCGAAACAAGAAATATATTAATGTAGTAGTAAATAGTATAAAATTTATAACACCAAGAAAGAAAAATAATTTTTTGAAAAATGAAATTTAAATAACTAAATGTATAAATTCTCTTCATAAATGCAGCAGATTATTGTTTCTTGGATCGATAGTACTGCAGGATGCATGCTCAAGTTACGAATATTAATTTTATGATGAATATAAACCGTAAACGTATACCGGATGAGTTTTTCCGATATTTACTAATGGGAAATTTTAATTTAAGCTATAATTTTCGAGATCTAACAAAAAAGATATGTCGTTTTAATGGAAATAACAATCAACCATCACTTCATTAAAGAGACATTTTTTCAACAATTCCAACGCTATATCACTTGACATAGTTATTTTAACAAGTAAATAAGTTGATTTTCCGCATTCAATTTCCGAACTGTTCACGTAGTAAGCAATGAAAGCAATTGATAGATGCAAACTATAGTTATTGCACAAGCGCAAATAACCTTAGTTGCCAACTAATATTGATTGAGATTACGTTAATTAGTAACATAAAGTTTCCTAATCAAGAAAAGCGTGATGCGATTGAGTGCTATATTCTGTGCCATAAAAATAGCAAAAAATCACTTTTTCGAAGTATCTAGTTAGCCGCGCATTAAAAATAAAAACAAAAGGTTCATTCTACTGAGGTTGTAAAATTTCAATTCTATTTGATAATCTCTCGTTAGTTTTGTAAATTTCCAAAAAACCTCACTCCACTTCCGGTAACTTCTGGCCGCCCCCGTCACTTACCTATCCTGAATTTGATACTGAATAAATAATATAAAAATACGAATAAATTCTGGGGTTTATTCCATCACATGCAGTTCGTCCAAGTTACGTATCTGCACATTATAAACTCTAATTTTCGGGTAACCCCAATGAAAGAAATTATTTGAAGATAAATAGGCTGACTTTGGTGGCATAATATTGAGCCAATCCACCACCTTTGAAATACGTCATTCATAGCTCATAGTTATTAATAGCTTGACATCTTGTACGGCTTGTATTTAAATTTTTTCAAGGTTTTGTACACCGAACTGTGCGATATTCCAAAATATCTGTTTACATCTAAAAGCGATCCTATCGACCGTTCCTCTACATAACATAGGATACTCATGTCTCATGATTTTATTTCTTTTTTTGTCGAAATTTGGAAGACAACCGTCTTCTTTAACTTTATTAAAAGTCTTTAGAATTGCTTTCGTACAACGTGGAGGCCTGTCAGGATAATTAACTGAAAACATGTCTCTAACTGTCCTTAAACAATTATTCTTCTGGTACCACGTCATCAATTCCACCTTTTCATCTTTGTTGTACTTACTCCTTATTTAAATTAGTTATCTACCTTTCAATAAAATGTATTTAATTTAAGATTTATGTGTGAATAAAAAATGAAAAATAATTGTCAAAATGTTTTTTTCTCTCCAGGGCAAACTTATTTAATCATTACGCTGTAGGTAAATCCTTCACGGTGTATAACTGGTTGCCTACCATGGCTCTAATGCATTGACAATTATCTTTTTAAAGTTAGACATAGGAAAATGTATGTGTAATGATAAAAAAGGAACCTAAAATACAATGTCCACTTCCGAGTTCATTACACTGTCGGCAATTAAAGTTGCACCACCATTAATGTTATCAGTATTAGGTTTATATATCTTTGAAGTTTTATAAATACATTTCTGAGATTTCCTGAACCGATGTTATATTACATTGCGTCAGTTTGGTTAATCTCCTAATCACCCTATTATACAACGGTGTGAGAATTCATGGATTGCAAATCATGGTAAGGCACGCATACCAGGTTTGGGCGAACCTAAAAAAACCACCTTCCAAAAAGATTTTCTTTCTTGTCTTAGATTTTGGATCTATGACATCGGTTTAAATTGGTAATAATTTTATTACAACAGTGCTGGAACGCTACCAGCTCTGAGTCATTAATGGGTAGGTTTTATAAAGATGTTTTACATTTAATACTTTGAACTGATATGGTACAATACTGGTGTGAATTTACAACGAAAATTTGAAATAAACAGGCTATTGCCTGCTAAAGAATAAAATAGCAGACATGTTCAATATTTAAACAAAAAATTCAATAAATCTTTTGGCACTACGATTTTATAGTTGCCGTTTTCTTTTGTGTTTCCCTTGAATTCATTAAAAAATTTTAACATATTTAAAATTGCCAGTTTTTTTCGCCACGATATAATGTACTGATATTTCTTTCATCACACAAATACGAGGCAGTAAAAGGCATCTTATTCAAGTAAAAACACTACTAAACTGGAGAAGAACATCAAGCTATGAAAGCTAAAGATAAGAGCTAAAATAGAAAACAAACGGAAACGAGACGGAAATAAAATATAATGTAAACAAAAAAGTTGAAATTGATGACCAGGAACTAGAAAATCTATGCAACACGTTAAAAGCTTGTTAATATAACACAGATGTTCAGAAAATAATTATGTTTTAGTCATGGCTACCTTATTTTGCATGCCAAGTTGCGTATGTAAAATCAAGAATGCAAAAATATACAAGTTCTATTTAAAGTTGATGGTATTTCCGGTAAAACCAGAGGCGGTAGAAAGTTACTGGATACATAGAAAACTGCAAGTTTTGTCTAAATCCTATATTCCAAATTTTAATTGACTACTTATAAATAAAAACCAACAAAATGCTATATCTACAGCATAAGACACACGGTGTCTACTTTACTAATTTTCTAACCTTTTTTGTTATTTATGCATTCAATTCTTCAAGGCTTTCAAAGCTTCAACGTCTAATTGATTTTCATCTATCATTATGATATAATAATAATAATAATTTACAAAACTCCCCTTCTGTTATACGTTATAACTTAAATCTTCCTGCATTACATAATCTATAAACGATATCAAACACTAAAATATCATTTATCATACGATCTATAAAACTTCGTCTTCCAAACACCGATCCCTAAGATTAACGTTATCTGAGGATATGTTTATTTATTTGCTTAGCAAAAAAAAGTAGATATGGGAGTTATTCGTTTTATGTTTATTTTATGAATCGGATAAAGATCTGATGCTTTGTATTATTGTTGTATTGTAACTAGAATACGATATGCAGTTCGGGTGTAATCTGGACATTATTGTAAAACTTTATGGCTTCTGTAGAGACGCACACCGTACAAATTCTTTTTATTCTATTTCCAAATGGATTTATTGGGCGATTTGCATAGTCAAGTAGAATAAAGGTAATATTATCGGTTTTATGTACAATTCTAAAAATAAATATATGGAACGGGCCTAAATAATTGACACTTAAAACTTCTTACTATTCAGAAAATTCTATCTATATCTAAAATCTATAAAAAAAGAATTACGATAGAATCTGATGAAAGAAGATAGTTTGTTGCTAGACGTCTGAATTACTTCCATTAAAATTACAATTAAAGTTTACTATAATTCGATTAAGCTTCTAAACTCTAAATTTTTTATATTTCAATGACTCCCTTATGCGGTTTTATTTTCAAGAAGAAGTCACATTTAGATATCCAAATATTTTCACTAGGAAAAATCCTTAGGTATTAAGCACTTGTTCATAAAAGCCATACTTGGCTATATATGAATCATGCGAATACTCAACAAATTTTCTAAGTGATAGATTGCCACATCACAATTAAACAATAAAATCATCTTCGTGAAGCAGTTGCTAACTGAATGCCTGTGGATGCTATCTAAATAGATTCTTTTAAAGCATTTCACTACGCCATGCTATTACATGGATAGGTTTGGTTTCTTATCGTTGAATGTATCCTAGCCTAGTGGAAGCGAGCATTATGCCTACTACAATGGTTATTCCTGTAGGTCATTTTCTACATCATCGGGCGTACCTCAGGGTTAATTAATTTATACATAAACAACTTGTTTTTCGTATTTACTTGTCAATTACGTTTTAGCATACATAAAAATATTTAATGCAATTTTATGATTACAAACGTTTACAGCACAATCTTCTGCTAATTAATACTTGAGGTAAAGCAATTATCTCTCTTTGAACATCGACAAGTTTACCATGGTTTACTATAATAACACTCATACTATTTTAGACTGCTACTAGATTAATGATGCAGCTACACCACGAAACATCAGAACTTTGGATCTTAGGGTCTTGTTCGATAAGAAACTTGCATTTACCGAGCATATTTCATCAATATGTTTATGGGCTTCCAAAATTTTGGATGCACGCGTTTTGTCATGTGTTCATGTAAACATATTTCGGATTTAAATGTAATAATGCATTTCTATTATGCTTATGTTCGTTCTAAGCTTGAATACGCCTCCACTGCCTCATTGGATACGAAAACATCATATTGATGTTATTAGCAAGAACTTGGCATTATTAATATTGTGTCTGCTGGTATATGATAATATGTCTGCAGGCAATGCTGCATCTAAGTTTGAAAGCGATTTGTTGTTACGGCTCTTTGTAGTCTAGTGGTAATGGTGTCCGCCCGGAGAGCGAGAGACGTAGATTCAAATCCTACCGGGAATCAAAATTTTTCATTAAAAATGTTAACGTTGAAAATTACAAGGAAAATTCTAATTTATTATTATAAACTAATGAGTGTTTCATATTAATGAAAGAGTGTAAGTAATGTATGAACAGTTCGCCTCCAACTGCCCATCTCTTTTTCTAGAAATTTAAGGCTGTTGTTTATCAGCTGAATTAAGGTTTTCTAAAAATTCCTCGATTGCTTTTCTGATCAAGAATGTAACACTCACCACTCTTTGTAAAATACAGGACCTACAATTGTTTACAGATTTAACTACACCATATAGTTGTGCTAAATCATCTCTAGCTATTGTTAATCAACAAAAGCAAAAACATGTAATAATTAGGTATCGAACAAGTAATACCAGGTATAGATATTTTAAGTAATATACGGATAGAAATTTTATGACGGTATTAAAAAAACCCGAATTCTATGAATTCACTGAGTTCCTGCAGAGATGGTATTTACCCAATAAAGTATGCATAAATTACATTAACAGTGAGTTTAGTTTATCACTAGATACCGTTACGTGTACCTCGATATTGCTTTTTCTTTATGTGAGTAAAGAATTTAGTTCCTGTATAAAAATGTCTTGCGGAGAACTTCTTAGTATTAGAACAGGATCAGCAATATTAACGCGACATCAAGAAGAATATTTTGTATGGAATACTTCCGGGCGACTCAATGTAAATAAAATTAAGTTAAAAATGGTCGAGCACGTCCTCGAGCAATATCAAGAGGAGACGATCAGCGAATAAAATTGCCCAGTAAGAGAAGTAGACAGTTAACGGCCCCTAAAATTACGATAGAGTGAATTGGGCTAGATATCCGTTAGCATAGTGAAACGTCGTTTAAAAGAAGCAAACCTCCACGCCCGTATTGCTACACGAAAACCGTTGCTATATCGTGGGAATAAACAAAAACGTCTCCAGTGGGCAAACACTCATAAAGACTGGATAATAGCGCAATGAGGAAACGTATCATGAACTGATCAATCCAATGGTGAAGACTTTGGACAAAACCGTTGTCAGGCGCCCAAAAGACGGGAAAATGGTTCCTGGATGCATTACACCAACAATAGAGAAAAGTGGTGGTTCCATTTTGTATGGGATTGTTTTTGATTAAGGAGATCAGGAGAAATAATGGAGAAGGAAAATTGTCGCGAGGTATTAGAAGAAAATGCGCTACCATGCGGATGGCGCTTAATAAGCAACAATGTTGAGTTGATGCACGATAACGATCCGAAGCACATGTCGTTATTACGCAAATACTACCTTGCTGATGCAGAGAATGGCGGAATATTAAAAATAATGGCTTGGCATCCCCAAAGTCCGGATCTTGATCTGATAGAGCTTCCATGAGACGAATTGAACAGACAAATTAGAAGAGAATGTTCAACGTCCAAACCCCATCTCTGGACCGTATTGCAGAGTGAGTGGAACAATATTCCTTAAGGTACACTGAAGAAACTGGTAGAACGAATGCCACGATTTGTGCGAGCACTTATTAAATCAAGAGGTGGATTTTTCGATGAAAAGAAAGTATAACTTACATTGTGCTTTTTAGTGTTTACTATTACTTTTTCTGTTGTGTATACATATGCAATAAGTTGTAGGTGAATAAATATGTTTCTTATAACTGTTGTGTTTAAAGTTTTCAAGCAAGCGTCAAATTTTACACGAAATAGGAAGCGTCCATACTATTATGAGCTGTAGTGCACATATTTATTCTTTTTTTAAGTATTATGAATCTTTCCCAGATACAATCTATGATTTTACAAAATATACCACAACGTTGACTTCAATATCTTCATTAATGTAGTTTTTTTCTTGTTATAGACCAAACAAGTAGTTTCTCATTTAATCGATAGTTTTTATAAATACACAACAATAACAAAGTTGGCCGTAGTGCCGATTTCAATTTGAACGCACTATAGTAATAGGAGTCTATAATGACTATAGTTAGGTTAGTAGTCAAAAAGTTTCTACTAAGACGTAGCAAGTGTGATTTAAATAAAAGTAGAATCTTAATTTAAGTACATGTGTTATTTATTTCTTTACTCTAATTACAAAGGCACAGTAACTTTAAACATCAAAGAAGGTTAAAGGCGTTATACTTAACAATCGAATTTTTAGATTGCAAGTGGTGGTCGGTTGTATATCGGAAGAACTTGAATCTGTGGTGGAATTTTGTCAGGATATGGAAGTATTACTACTTCTCCTTGGTTATCTTCGACTTCAGGTCCCGGAAGATATTCAACATCTGATTCTACTTCCTCCTCGCCGAGGTTGATAGGCAAAGTTTCAGGTTTTGGAAGTTCGGGCAAGTATTCTACATCTGTCTCAACTTCTTCGTCATCGGTTTCAATAGGCATTGTGTCTATGATAGAGATATCCGGGACATCCGGAATGACTAATATACTTTCTCCGTCATCTACCAACTCAACATCTGGTCCGGGTAGATATTCGACGTCGCTTTCTCCTAGTTCCTCATCGAGGTCGATTGGCAAGGTATCGGGAATTGGAAGTTCGGGCAAGTATTCTACATCTGTCTCAGCTTCTTCGTCTCCGGTTTCAATAGGCATTGTGTCTATGATAGAGAAATCAGGGACATCCGGAATGACTAACACACCTTCTCCGTTATCTATCAACTCAACATCTGGTTCAGGTAGATATTCCACGTCGGCCTCACCGTCTTCATCTCCAGTTTCAATTGGCATGGTATCGATAATCGGAACGTCCGGTATGTCCGGTATGATCAAAATTCCTTCCTCATTTTTATCGACCAAATCGAAATCGGGTTCCGGTAGATATTCTGCATCGCTTTCGGCTTCCTCGTCATCTACTTCGATTGGCATAGTGTCGATGATTGGAATATCCTCTTCAGGAATGATTGGAACGACCTCCTCTCCTGGAGCTTCAATGCAGGGATCATATGGCGCTGGTAGATGTCCAATAGTGAGGCCACCATCGGGAGTGTCGACAACAACTAAGTCATTGCCGGGAAGTTCGATTGGTAGTGGTCTTACAGGAACTACGTACGCATTTAATGCTATGAAGAAGAAGTCTAATGGTTTAACAAAGTGAAAGGAGATTACATTCAAATTCTTACCCGTAGCGCTGATTAGGACGAGGAATAGTGCTGCTGCCTTCATGTTTCTAGAGATGCAAGCTTTCAACATGATTTCACTTCTATTCAAGCATAGCTTATATACTGGAAAAAAAGTGCTTATCTGATGCAAGCGTGGGAGATACTAGAAAGCATAATAAATACAATAGGTGTCTTTTCTTTTAGAGATAAAGATCGTATTTCTACTACAATAAAGCAATTTAGTTTATAGTGGAGATTTTTTATCGTAAATATAATCAGATACAATCAAAACGTCTAATAATATAATGAAATAAACTGCTTCCAAACCGTACGTAATTTATGTAGTCAGACAATACAAAACTAATGGGAGGCTCCTGCTTTAAAGCCTAAATATTGCAAATGTTTACACGCAGAAAAAGTTCTTGAATCAGAAAAATAAGCATTGAATCAACCAAATGATGATTCTAGATGGGTTAAAGATATATTTCCTTAATGTAAAGACATAGTTTTTTCACATAACAAATATATAATCTCTTGAAACAAGTGGTCACATTACTACAGTTTTAAAATATACTATCAATTTAATTTAATATACGTAATATATTTGACTCAATAATATAGTTTCATTTTAAAGAACTTCGCCAATTTGACTCAATTGTGTACCATCTTATAATAATGCGGTTCTTTTGTTCTTGTAAGCGGAATGAAGAATCTTTTTCTAAATTGGACAATACTATTCCTATAAAAATATTTCTGTCATGTAAAGCATTCATATAAATGAACAATGTACACACACGCACCTGAGAAGTTTTCTCCCAGTTCTTCTGAGTCCAAGCATTCTAAAAGACCATTTACTTCCTTGATTTCGATATCAAAGCATTCCTTCAGATCTTTAAGATATGCCTCACGATTCTTCACTTCCCTGTTAGGTTAGATTGGGTCACAATAAGCTCAAAATTGTCACCTGGCTTTCCTACTACGTCCTTCTTTTCGCATGCAAAAAATGTTGTCCATTTTTTTCATGATTTTGTATCTGTATTAGTACTTACAGTTCACTGTGTGTCATTTAGTAATTCATCAATAAATCTTATATATTTCTGAAATAGCAAACTTTGGGTTAGTATTGATCTTTAAAGTTACTGATGCAGTTCTACAAATATTTCATTAGTGGAATGATGTCAGCGAAATTACCCAGAGGAGAACCATATTTTTCCAAAACCATTATTGTTGCATATCTTGATAGTTTCTTATTTGAAGTATATAGCATAAAGTACTGTTGAGTCTATTCCTTTATTATCTTTCCGGAATCGTAAAAGTATGCGAGATGTTCCATTGAAAATTATAAAAATTTAAACTACTAAAGGTGATAAAAATTAAAATTAGGCTGGCGATAACACAAAGAGTATACAAAAACAAGAATCAGCACGGTTTCTCCTGTCGTTTACAAATTAAGGAGATGGAGAGAAATACTTCGAGATCTTACTCTACATTAATACACTCACTTTACTAGTAGTAAGCTCATTGTAGGATTGCTCAATGTCTACCTTCACTATATTTTGAGTCGCGCAATTACATGACATTACTGTATGTGGCTACGCTGTGATTTGATTGTTTTATTTGGATTTCTCTTTTGTTCAAATCTTTCTCGTTAGTTAAAACTTTTTTCTTTATTGTTTGTACTATTTATAAATCGTAATGTACGAATACTAGAAATGGTTATTAAATTAATGAAAATGCAGGAATTATGCAGAAAGTATATACAAAAATATCGTCGTTCTCCCAAAGACAGTTTGGAAATCTATTAGACAATGAAGTGCATCATCTGAGCAGTCAACTGTACCTTTGTTAGTAATAGTCAAGTACACTTAGTTCACTTTTGCAAAACAGGGTAGAGACCGGATTTGAATACAAAATCAATCATTAAACGAGTAATTTGCAACAAATTAACTCCCTTGTATAGTATAAAATTCTAAATGAATATTAAATTTAGCAAACCATATTCCTTCTTATCACTGACGCGGATTTGGATCTAAATTTAAATCGTACGTACAAAAACATTTAACGAGTAAGCAGCTTTGTTATTAGCTACAATGTCTTCCTTTTTTCTCTTGAAGTATGTGCTTTACATTGGTAGATTAATATTACTTGCCTACTGTCACTTGTTTTTTATTATTTTTTGTTTCTTTTTATTGTATGTATCTAGGAGGATCAAGCAAAACAGCTGCCAGCTTTAGACCGAGGTGATCATACAGCCTTCTGCCTTCTTTATTCATTTTATATGCTGGTAGACAATAAATGGTTTATTAGTATTACTATTATTATATTATTGTTAACATTTTTAATTGCTAATGTTAGTCTTGGCAAAGAGGAGCAAGTTTCAGTGACGTGCGAAAAACAACATAGAGGGATGAAACGCGTGGCACGGAGAATCGTATACCCCTATCAAAGCACGCTTGTTCAATATTATTCGACTGGTTGTTGTGAGTGCTTGTCAGTACAGAAATACTTATAAGATGTCGCATTTAGGTACGTTTCGGAAACGGCGTATTTCGAATAAACAATAAAGCATAATAGCGAGTATGCCGGATTTCGAATACGAAGGCGATAGAATTAAATGTGTAAAGTGCGGTAACTATTTGATATGTACCAGCAGACGGAAGGCGCCACCTGAAGAGTATAAAACACTGTTCTGCAGTCCGTACCAAACAATACAGCGAACAATTAATATTTGATGTGGGTGTTTGCTTTATTCTATGTATTGTACCGTTCACTTTTCTAAACCAACAACCATTTATCTCCTTCTGGAGCAAGTATTCGGATTATATATTACCAAGTCGAACATCGTTAAGAAACTTTATGCTATCTGTTCGTTACTATGTTTGAAAGAAGAATTAAGGAAGAATTGAAAGATAAAAAATTGTGGTTGTGTGGACGAAACAATCAATCAACAAAAACATTCTGTGGTGAATGTGATGGTATGTACAATGGAAGAGTGTGAACCGTTATCCCCTATTTTACTTGCTTCCAAAATAGTTGCAAAGTGTACTAGCCATGACACTTTAGGAGTGATGTTGAAGGCATTGAACAAATTTCAAATAAGTTTCAACAACCCAACTTTTAATGTTTGTGAATAAGAATGCCACTAACATGTTTTCTGTTAGATGTATACATATGTACAAACATTTAAAATCAATACTTTAAATCTTGTGGCGCAATTGATCCCTAAATGTTATCCACGAGCAAAAGCTTAATAACTCATACGGAGGCAGCATTTGTTTCTTTTCTTTATTGTTTAACACCTTGACTTATAGGCTTCAGCTGTTGTACATTTTGGAAGCACATCTTTTAAGCATAATTCTAAAAAATTTGATCCTGTACTACAGTGAAATCCACATGCAGTTAAGCAAAGGAAACCCAAAATAAACGAAATGCTAGCTTCCAATGTTATGTATTTATTTAGTTAGCATATTATCAAAGAATAGAAAGAAAGTATGAAACTTTGCAAAAAGTAAGTAATAATACCCTCTACACTAGCTCTACGTTTTTCTAACGACATTTTAATCAATTCGTTAAAACAAATTGTTGAAGAAGCCGAGGAGGAACTCACTAGTCAACTGGAGCTACGGAAAGCCGATATATACTCGCCATTATAAATGGTAAGTGTTAATATATTTGAGTGAATTCATACAAACAAAGGATGTATTCGACTAATCACGGCAGCTCTGGTCAAATGAACTATTTTTCTTTGTTTTACTATTAAAGTTATTTATTTAAATGTCATTGTAAAGTACACTAGGGTGACAGAATAAAATAGACACCAGGTAAAGCGGTATAAATATGTAAACAGCTAAATTCTAAGAACGAATTAAGAACTTTCTGTTGTCATTAGAGTAGGGGTAGATGTATCGGAAGGAATTCATCATAGTTTAGTATCGTAACAACTATGCCTCGCTTACAAGGTTCGAGTGATATTAGCGACTTCACCCGGCGTCGCATCGTTGGCCAGAGTGAACGCGACGCTTCGCAACGTGAAATAAGTAAATTTTTAAATATTCCGTTGTCCACAGTTAACCGTGTGATTACACATTTTAAACGCAAGGAAAAAACAACAATGGAGTCGACACCAGGTAGTGCCGGACCTTCTGAAAGAAGTAAAAGGGTGCTTGTGCGCGAAGTGTTAAGAGAACCGCGAAAAAGTACAGCTGAGCTTGCGGCAACTTCACAGAAAAATCAGCGCACCGTTCTGCGATACCTCCACAGTGTGGGGATGTATAAAAGGGTGGCAAAGAAAAAACCTCTCCTTACGGCGTTTCAAAAACGGCGCCGAATGGCTTGGGCAATCGAAATGCGAACGAAGCCCGAAGAGTTTTGGCGGTCTCTCATTTTTTCAGACGAAAGCAGATACTGCCAATTCAGTGATAGTGGTCGTACGTGGATATGGAGACGTTCGTCACAGCAACTCGACGACAAATTTTTGCATATGGTATGGTAGATGATCGCAATTAGTAATCTGCGACGGAAATATAAATGCGGCAAAATATATCCAAATATTAACAGACGGACTACTACCGATATTCGACAACGCCATTTTATCTAAAGAAGACGCCACTTTTATGGAGGATGGAGCACTCAGCCACAAAGCAAGAACAACAACCACATGGAAAGAGGAACAGAGGATTCGGATTTTACCATGGCCAGGCCAATCACCAGACATGAATCCGATAGAGAATGTTTGGCACATAATTCAGACAAATATGGCGAAGCGACCCCGAAAACCCAGCAATAAGGAAGAACTCGTGGCAGCTGTTACAGAAGACTGGTTAAATATTCCAGAAGACACCATTAATCATTTAATAGATTCTATGCCACGACGACTCGCAGCACTTTACGCAAGTAAAGGTGAATCGACAAAATATTAGTCTAATTTAAAAATTTTAAAATATTTTGTATATATAACGAGAATAGAATCTTTTTTTTAATTAGTAGGTGTCTATTTTATTCTGTCACCTTAGTGTATACACTATAGCTTTATCTAGTCCTGGTAAAGTCTAAAAGGATTCCTCTTGCTCGATAATACGCGAATCTTAATCGATTATCTAAGTTTGAACGTGAAGCCGGATTATCCATTCGTAATGTTGCTAATTTTGATAGGACAAGTATGGGCAACTTTTGTCGTGTTTCGGACCAAACTTTAGTGTGCAAATACGTTCGCGGCTTTAGGATATAGTGTCACTGCATAACTCTGTATTGGTGAAGATGAACAGAAAATAGTGAGAAACGACGACGTTTGCGATACGCTCGTCGCAGATCACCACTGATCGCTCTTAGAGACCATTTCTCATCAACAAAGGAAATTGACGGCAGGTGGAGATTAATCAGCAAATCTCCAAACGATCTATATCTCGAAAAATTCGATCTTGAATGGTGTAACGAAAGGTTGCACTGGAATCAAGAATAGAATCGAGTTGTAGTTATGAATCTCGATTTTGTTTATAAACTTATGATGGTCGCAAAATTGTTAGAAAATGTCCCGGAGGAAGAAGAAGTTACCAGTCTGTTTTGTATATATGGCTCTTACTCAAATTGTGAGGACATGGGAGGTTATCTATCAAGCAAATAGATCTCCCTTAGTAGTAATTCATGGCCTTCTCGTTCATCTAATTTATCACCAATAGAACACGTAGGACACACATTTAAACCATCCCCAAACAATGTAAATGTTTTTCAACAAAGGATGTTAGAAGCTTAGGATTGCGTATCACAAGCTACTATTGATTCGTTAATTTCAAGTATGCCTGGTAGACTAACGAATGGAGGGGAAACATTTGTGACAGATTTTAAAAGTTAAAGGCGGCAAAACGTGTTCGCAAAAATAAAAACATTCTGAAACAAAAAAATATTTGAAGAATGGTAGAAAGTATCTGCAGATGAATGTTATCGTCTTGTAGCAAGTATAAAGAGAGCCCGTGCTGTTATAAAAGCGAGTGGAGGAAGTACTAACATTAAGAATTCCAATACCTTGTGAATAAATTATTGTTATATATATTTTCATTCTTATAGTTTTATTTTATTTCTTATTATTTGTTCCCATCTATCAAAGTGAATGGTTGTATATTGAAACATTTGAAACAAAAAAAATTACGAACTTACATATTCCTTTAAGTTTTAAAATATCCAACCATTTTCAAAAAGTCTTTCGCTAGTTGAATAAAATTTCGAAGCTTAAATATCTCCTTCTTTGTATGTTTTAGTTTGCTTTGGTAGATAACTCAAATACCGTAAATGTTAGCACTTTTTAATAAGACAAGAAAACCTTTCTAACGAACAAAACAGGAAATAGAGGCAAAATAGTGTACTCACATCTTTATTTGTTTTTTTACTGTATAACATTAACATAAATTCTTAAAGAAACGCAAAATATATCCCACTACAAGATTCTTGTTAACGTGGTGCAACAACTGGTAAACCGTTATCGGGTACAATAGGTAAGGGTCTGTAATATTCGCTGGGTAATTCGCAGAGAACATCCTCTTCAGCATTAGGATCCTTGTAGACCCAATTACCATCTTCATCGGTAAAGTATGGTAGGTCTTCACCTTCCGGAGCGTATATTACGTCACTTTCTTCATCTACAGGATCGGTTATGATCGGCAAAGTTTCTGGAGGAGGGAGTGGATTGGGTAAGGTTAGGCTACCATCACCTTCAACTTCATCTTCACAATTTTCTGGATCCTCTTCTGGAATGATTTCCTCAATTTCTTCCGCTGGAGGCCAAGGTTGTAAGAAATCCTCATCGATTACGCATGGAACGGCATCTTCTTCGGCTAGTTCTGGAACTTCGATTGGTAAAGGCCTCACTTGAACGGGGACCGAATCTTTAGAGACGTCTCTTGAACCAGCGGCATTAAGCCCTGTAACATAGGGGTAAATATATTCTACAATATAACCTTTTATAAGTTACCGGTAATACACAGGAGAGCTACAATTGCTAATTTAAGCATGACGGCTGTCTTAGAAGTATATAAAACAGCACTTAACGTGATATCTTTATATACTCGTAAAAATATGTAATATCGTTCAGCGATGATTTCACGATAAAATTTATTAAGTTATAACTTTACAGGTAACTACAAAACAGGCATTGTAAGAGTAGCAATCAACAATTTCGATGCGATAATCTTTATTGAATAAGAATTTATTTTTATAAGGAAATAAAGCGTTAAATAGTCTGTATTTAATCATTAGATCTATTAGAAGATTGTTGTGCCGCGCGCGTTCTTCATAATAAAGTTTTATTGATTAAAATTGTCTATATTAAGAGATTTTTGTTACGATCTAGAGGTATTTCTCATATAAGGCCAATAAGCGTTAAAAATATGTGAATAATATATAATGTGAAAGCATTTGTAGCCTTCGAATCTTGTTTTTATTTAAATCCAGGAGTTATTTTCGACAAATCTTTCTTCTCTAATTTGTATAATGACTTACTGACTTGAGAACGCGTGTACCTGGGTTTTACCACTGCTTTTTCAATAGTAATTTTATTGAATGGTGGTTGGGTCAATACTTGTATATTGCTCCACAATCTGATCAGTTACCACAATGCACGCATTTGTCGGATAGAATTTGCTCAAAGAAAGATGGTGAATTTTCTCTTATTCAAACAATGTGTCAACAAGGATCTTGTCGATTACAAAAAAAGATTGAATATATTAATATAATACGGCGTTTCGTCGGTAATTGTTTATTCTTATTGTCTTTGAGAATTCTCGCTCTTTTAAAGCTTTCTACATACCGTTTCTTCGAATGGAGTATGATAGATAGAATTCACTACTAACAACACCATACAAGAATGGAACAACTACCTTTCTCTATTGTTGGTGTAGTACACTTGGGAAGCATTTTCTCGTCTTTTGAGCGCCTGACAAATGTCCTGCGGTTTTGACCAAACACTTCATATTTGGACTCATCACCCCATAGTGCGTTTCTACATTGTTCCAGTTTTGAGAATGTTGACCTTCTGGAGACGTGTTTATTTATTCCCACGACGTGGCATTGGTTTTCGTGTAGAAATGCAGCCCTGAAGGTTTGCTTTCTTAAACGACATTTAAATGCGCTAAGAAATATCTTCCTGTTTCTAGCCGGATTTATTTCCGCCGCAATTTCAGGAGCCGTCAATCGCCTATTTCTCTTACTAAGCAATTTTATGCGTTCACCGTCGCCCCTGGATGTTGCTCTAGAACGTCCTGGGTGATTTTTGGTAGCAAGTGTACCAGTGTGTTCGAAGCGGCGAACAATTAAATTTACCGTGAATTTTTGACATTAAGTCGCCCGGAAATATTCTGTATAATATCCTTCTTGATGCACCGTTAATATTGATGATCGTGATTCAACACTAAGCAATTTTTATATAGGAATTAAATTATTTACAGTTCAAAGAAAAAACAATATCGAGCTGCACGTAATGGTATCGAATGATAAACTAAACTCACTGTTAATGCAATTTATGCACACGTTATGGGGTAAATACAATTTCTGCAGGAACTCATTCAATCCTTAGAATACGGGTGTCATTTATACTGCCATAAAATTTCTACCCATCTATTACTTGAAATATATATATATATATATATATATATATATAATACAAACAATATCAGATATATATATATATATATATATGTATATATATGTATATATATCTGATATTGTTTGTATTGTACTAATTATTTCACGTGTTTGAAAAGTAATATTGCAGTTTCGTTATTTATCAACTTAGTTCTTTAATTAGTAAATTGTGAACATGTATATGGTTATAGAATTATTACATAAATAAAAAACCATTCTATTATGAGCGATAGTATACATACATAGTTTAATACAGTGGTTGTACAGCTGTAGTACGCTATTATGTTGTGGTTATATTAATTTACGTTTATTCTATAATTTTAAATTATTTTACCACTTAATTTTCTAGTTTTAGAGCCTCATTATTAAATTTGTATTAAACCGACTTTGTTACATTCTTGCAAATTATCTAAATTTACAAATATACTGTTTAGAGTTTACTCTGTTACATACTAAAGAAATAAATTAAAAGAGCTTACTTAAATAGTTAAAACTAAATTATAAAGAAACTCTGAATCTTGTTTTTAATTTTGTATAAATCATTATAAAAATTCTATTTGCGAAAATGTGAGTAGTTTATCCCAAGAAGAAATAATTAAAATATTGTCAAGATATGCTCACAGTAAAGTCATCAAGAATACGCAAGGATGGCACTATAGAAATGGTAGTTCTATTTAGACTTTTTGTTCAGATTTCCTAAATTGCAATTTCTTTAAGTGCTAACTGAATGAAGTGTTAAAAATATTTGCTGTTTGCTTTCTTCCAATCGTTCACATAAAAAAATATCAATACAATTGGTGTTAGAATATAAACGAAGTATTTACCCAAAAGATGTTCATTTTTATGAAATTCACTGCTACCATTAACTTTTCCCAAGAAAATTATGTCCAAAGGTAAGTGTTCGTAAACATTATCCTGTCGCGTTCTACACCGGTGACGGTAAATTTTGTATAAAACAAGGAGTTCACGAAAGTAACTATAATTCCCTTAGGAACAGGAACAGCTACCTAATTCTAAATATGTTTATATATGTATATAAATATATATATTTACGAGGGCCATACCGAAAATAAAGAGCGTTTGTTTCTATAGAAATTTTTGTTAGATATAATTAAACGAAACTGTATTTTACATAAAATTAGATTCCCAAGCTGCTTTTCTACGTAGTCATCGTTCAAATTTAGGCACTTGTCCTACCTATTTTAAAATCTTTATGCCTATTTTAAAGTCACACGGCTAAGCCGTGATCAACCGTATTGGATCGTAACTGCCACCAAACTGAAGCGGATGAGTTCCAAGATCAGTACTGGATCGGTGGCATGGAAGGGGAAGCGGTAACGTGTGAAAACCAAACGTTCTTTCCTTTCCGAATGGCTCTTGTATATTTCCAGAATATTCCAGGAATAAATTAATATTCTAAAAAGATATTCTACGGATAATTTTGGTATATGTTTTGTTTATTTGGGAATGACTTATTGACTAATACGCCTTCTTCATTCACGCCACTTTTTTTAATAGTTTTTCTTATTTCAAGTTAAGTTTATATGACCGCATTTTACTTCAAAAGAAGACTAGTGAGATTGCATTAATTAAAACCGTAACATTATTAAATGCATTGAAAAGATCAATACTGAAGAAGTATGGGAATTCGTATTTCATTCCTCTCTAAACTCTGCTTAGAATGTAGGTATTTTATGATACTAAGTTGGTAAAAATGAATAAAAGGTCGTTTTTGTTAGGCCAAAGATATCCTATATGGTATATTGTGAAGTAATATAGTTCTTAATTTTCTTGAATAATGGTATCATAAGTGTGTTTCACAAAACTTTTAGTAAATTTTCCGGTAATGCTTTGTCATTTAACAATATTTTACACATGTATCGCAGTATACTCGACACCATACCATTAATAATTTATTGGAAACGCAGCGTTTCAAGAGCACGTGGACTCTCATTATCAATCTAGTTACCGACTGACAATAAGAGTCCATGTGCTCTTGAAACGCTGAGTTCTGAATAAAATGTGAATTTGTGTGGTGCAGAATTTTCTGCGATAACTGTGAATTATACAACCATACAATCGTTGTAGTAGTAACATTTTACTATAATTGCTAATTTAAATGATGGAAGTTGCATGAAAATATATCCTTGTTAATTAGTATCACCCTGTTAGTATGTATTATTACGGAAGATATTTTTGTCTGTCAGTTTCATTAAATTACAGACTTTAATCCGTTAACAGCTGCAAGGGCTGAAATAACTAGTTATCCTATTAATCATCAATTTTCTAGGCATGTTTGTAACAAGTGCAATAAACAGAAATAATTTCAAATAAAAGTTACTGGCGTTACTCTTTAAAGTTTTATTTTATTTTTAAGAGTAGTCTGAATAAAATATGCTTTAAACCTATCTCGCGTAAATAAATACAATTGCAAGTAAAATATAGTTATTTTATAATCTCTATAGCCTTTAATATCTAAATTTAAAAATTGCTATCATATTTATAGCTTTATTTAATCTTCCTAAATCAAAGATTATCGCCCTATCTATACAATAACCACTCCATAATCAGCGGATTTTCGGTACTTAAGAAAGTTTTTGCTTTCGTTGATACTTACGCAGGAAGATTAAATGTTATTAATTACTTAGGAAGCTAATTCTTATCTATTGTCTAAGATTTAATTCTAATTTAGAAGAAACTTAAGATGTTAATGAAAAGTACAACTTGTAAAATGAAAATGCGAAACGTTAATATTAAAAGCGAATCCCTTTATTATTAATAATATTAATTATTTACAAACAAAGGATTAGGTATCTTGCACTTTAAATCGGAACCTTTTTACAATACCAGGACTGAATCTTCCGGAGCCAAATCTACCATACCTTCTGATTCTGGTATAACTGATTCAACGAGTGGTTCCATAGGATACGGCAAATTATTAGGTACGTCCTCCTCAAAATAGCCATCTGGGCTCACTGATAGTGGCAAGTTGTTTGGAACGATCTCAAGAACTAGTTCGCTTTGTTGTCCTGGATTGGGAACGCCCTCTTCTGGAAACTGAAATACTTCTACTGAAGATGGACTTCCAGCTGGAGGCTCCATTGGGTATGGTAGATTGTTTGGGACTTCCTCATCAAAATCTATTTCAGATGGGGCCTCCCTCTCAGATTCAGGTACAATAAACAGGGGTAGGTTGTTCGGAACAATTTCTAGAACATCGTTATCCTCGGGTTGGATTTGTAGAGGACCATTGTCAGGTACTACGGGGACACCTGGTTCGGATGGAATAACAAAAACGGCGGGGCTCAAGACAAGATTTTCCGCATATGGAGCTTCATCCGCATCCGCCATCCCCTCTGATTCTGGTACGATTTCCTCAAGGTTGGGTTCCATTGGATACGGTAGGTTGCTTGGGACGTCATCTTCGAATACTCCAGCTTCTGATTCCAGTTGGCTAACAACTATAATGTTTGATGTAATGACTTGAAATTCCGGAGTTAATAAGTCCGCGTTTAGCCCTATAAAAAAATTACATCTTTTAGAAGTAATCTAGTAAAACTTGAATAAGTACACTTATTCTTTAGGATATGTTTTAACGAAGTTATTTATTACAGTAAACACATATCAGCAACCTCCAGGCGGCTCAAAATAATAAAAGAAAGTCTTCTGACACACTTTTTCATTACTCAAAACTTACCTGCAAAGCCCAGAAGGGCCACTAGGAGTACGTTCCTGAACATGTTGCTGCCTAACTAATGAAATTTTTGCTAAATCTATGTTTATATAAAAATCTCTTATCTGGGATTTCTGCCTTTACTTATTAAAAGGATCTTATTGTATTGAATCATTATCTAAGCAGGAGAAACAAAGGCATTAAGACGGTGAGCATTTAGATATGTTTTCGTATTGATGAAGCAATAATTTATTATACTATTTTTATATAAATCTCTAAAATAGAGCATTATTGATGATATCCCCATACGTGTCGTTTTGGTTTCTTAAAATATCACATAAATGAATAGTGTTCGTCTTTAAACAACCTCAGAACAGAAATGTTCATGGTTGCTATCCTTTTTCTGCGAAAGTATTTAGCTTCCGAATTGAAATCACGTCGCGATATCCTACAAAGTATTCGTTATTGTGCAATATAGAGGCAAAATAAATTAATCTTAAAATAACGTGAATGACACTTACTTATAAATGAGTTCCGTACCTAAACCGTTTACTTTCGCTACCTTGTATATAATACACTTTGAATCTTTAAATAGAACTACCCCATTTGTGAGAAGTCAAACGACTGAAATTTTCCTTCTGATTACGATGATGTGCTTTTTACATTCAAAAATTTGGGGAAGACTTAAAAGAAATAATAATTATATATAATAAAGGGTTCTGTTGCACGTCATTGAGAATTCATGATGTAAATATGACATCTGCTTGTTCGGCCTTTTTTATAAACGGTGTCTCAGTATCACAGCCCATTTACTTCAGAGGAAATAATAAAAAAATTAAAACTTAAATTAGGAATCAATAATATTATTAACCTCAAGTGAAACCAACCACGGTGATGTACAACAGGGTCATTTCACATCCCAGGCCCTATCGGAATGACTGACAGTACGCACTCACAAGAAAACGGCCATCGGGAAACAGGATAACCCACACATAGGGAGAGTTGTTACTTGAAGCTTACCTAAGTGTATAATTTAATTACAAGGGCGACCTGAAATGTTTCCAGAATCAGCAAGAGATGGCGCATGAAGGTTAAAGTAGATTCCTTGGTCGGCAAGAGCAACCTTTTTTATCGAAACTGTCAAAATTTCATACGTCTATTGCCAATAGTTGTTTTGTGAAGCAAGTCACAGGCAGTTCCGCAAAAATGTATAAAATCGAATTTCGTGCAGTGACAAGACACTTCTGAATGGTTGGGAAAACGGCCACGGAAATTCTAAATATTTTGCTAGTGGTTCATGGTGAACGTATTCCATCATTTTCGACCATCAGTTTCTGGCTGAGCGAGTTCAAATGTGGCCGCACAAGCACAAGTGATGAACCACGCAGTGGCCTGCCAAAAATCGCTACCAACGATTAAATGATCGACAAGATTCATGATGTGATGTAAGCCGATCGCCGAGACGACAGGCATCTCAGACGAACGGCAACAGATTCAAACGCTTATAATTACTTAGAGAATCTCTACTAGACGATATCCACTCAGAACCATTTCTACTTGCATTCGGTGTGTCACAAGGCAATAAGTTAAGGTCTTTATTGTTCAATATATCTCTAATTAAAGGACCTATCTAAAATTTTCCAAAGTTCTAAACGTTTGCTGTAGGTAGACTGCAACATTCATAAGATCATTAATTTTATTTATTGAATTTATTAGAATTGTGGACTCGTGTTATCCAAAGGAACTAGTAATGTAGAAATATGCGCAATGATGGAAGAAAGGAAAGAAAATATTTGCGTTTCTAACACTCATTTAAATAATACTTCTACAAAGGTGCAACGTAAATCATTATATCAAAGATTTGGGTGTAACATTTGAGTCAATGGTTAAGTTTAGTGAGTACAGAATAGCACTTGATACGTGTGAATGTTTAGGTTTTATTGGATGTAACAATTTAGATCTTCTTAACGTTAGATCAGTTATTTTGGTATATAATCTGTATGTTGGGATAGAGCTGGAGTTTGGATTGACAATATGGTCTCTGTATTAAAAGAAGATAAAAAGGTAATTGGAAAATATAATTTTATCCGCCCTTTGAATCATACGGGAGTATTAGAAAGGATTTTTTATAGTTTACGCTACAGATCCCTTTCTATGACTATGAACTGGTCTATCAATGGATGTGGATTATAGATTAATTTTCCCTGTTTACAGAATCACCAAATGTTATAATCTCTATTATAAAGATCGGCGATATATTCAAAAAATTGTTTCTTCCTTAGGCATACCTTTATCTATACACTTTTGTTTAGGGTATTTCACTTTTGTGCATTAATTTGTCTTAAATGAATAAATAAATTATGGCATTGCTATATCACTGCCTCATAATATTAAGCTTAAAATAATTTTCAAGAGGCAATACATCTTCTACATCCTCTAAAATTTCAACTCTAACAGGTCAAAATTTAAGACGTATTTAATACGAAACTTAAACAGTTATAGAGACCGCAAAATACGACATCGTTCGTCCATTAAATTCCAATATCTTCGCTTGCCCGCTTCTTCGCTCGACCAGACTCGCCGGTCCCATAACTTTTTTTTTAATTGTCCTTCCCCATCACGGCACCAGTTAACCGCGGTAATGGGACAGCAGTAACTGCGACACACATCCTTATAAGTCATTATGTTTTAATTGAGAACTCCCCAGTCGATAGATACGAGACACATAAAGATCTCTTTCACGGACAGTATATAACGACCGATCAATTACGAAGCCAATAAACTCTAAGCCGCTGGCAAATTGCCAGCTACCGCCGAGAAAGTAGGTTGGCCGCATCGCCAGACCTCCGGCGCTAACTTTGATATTGTCGATTGCGTGTTGAGTGCGTGAATCCTACGTGTGGCACGACGTCGTACAGAAACTTTACGTGTCGCAACTACAAAGGGTTGCTCTCGTGTAATGATTTTGGACAATAGCACGCCTTCAATTAAAATTTCATTTAGATTAGCCTACGATTTTGATATAAAGTTAGGATGACTGTGGAACAGTAATGTTTTTTGAAAGACAAACTTTGACAACTCTCATAGTCAATTTATTGAAAGGTTGTCTTATCAATTATATTACTTATTATCATGTTGACTTTACTATAAAAAACATGGCTGGTCATCCTAATGGGGTATCTCCGTTTCTAAAGCTATCTAGATCTAAAAAAGTCTGCGGGGTACATCAATCCCCATTCTCTTCGATTTATATCTTCTCACATATGTCACACCATTTGTTTCTGTTTTTGTTCTTCTCCTACCATCTGTAGACACTAGCTCTTCCAAAATCCGCCTTCACCTCCTGCAGCCAAGTAGCTCTGGGTCGCCCCCGTCTTTTTCTTCCCCCCCGGTTGCCACTCCAGGATATTCTGGATTGTAATTTTGTTCCAGTTCTCCACACATGTCACAACCATCTTGCTCTCTGTTGCTTTACTCTTCGGACCACGTCCATTCCCCCCAACGCATCTGCTACCTCATAATTTGTTCTACGCCTGTATTTGTTGTTGTCAGTTTTCATCTGGCCTGGTATTGTTTGTTAATATTCTTCGTTCTTGTATTCTCAGATCTTCCTCTCACTTCTTTGTCATTGTCATTGCTCCTGCCGCGTACAAGTTTGTTATTTGTATTACTGTTTTATAAATTCCCATTTTTATTTCTTTTTCCCAATATTTTACTTTTTAAGGGCCGTCTATTTGCCTAATAGGTTTTGTTTATATTTATTACTCTTTCTCTTATCTCTGCATCTCTGCATACCTGCTGCCATCGCTTGTAACAGTTATCCCTAGGTATTTAAATGTATTCACCACTTCAAAAGTATAGTTTCCTATTTTCAACTGTCACTCCCATGTTTTTGTTTTCCATTTAGTCTCATTATTTTTGTATTTTCTGAATTTATTTTCAGTCCCACTATGTCACCCTCCCTCACTATTTCCTTTAGAATATTTTTGGTTACCTGACGCTTTTTTGATATAATTACTGTATTGTCATCATACGCTATTAGTTGGCTGGCCTTTGTTCTTATTGTGCCTTTATCTATTTTTCTTAACACTCTCTTGTATTAATTTCTTTAATTTGAGTTTGATTCCAAATTTATTTAGTTCTACCATTAGTGCATCTCTTTTAAGGGAGTCGAATGCTTGTTTAAAATCAACGAAGTTCTATTTCTATGTTATATGCATGTGTTTCTTCTACGATTTGTTTAAGTGTATGTATGGTGTTGATCGACTCTTTTATAAACCCGGTTTGATATTGTCCTACCAGATTTCTTGTGTTATTTACTAACCTTTCTTGTATTAATGTAGCTGGTTTAATTTAATATTTCCAATATTAATAATTTATTATGTGTAAATCCTATGAGATGGCGTAACAGCATCTCTTACAGCAGCATATGGACTCTTACAACTGGTTTAAGTTTTTACTTTACTCCACAGATAATTTTAGGCATATGCGCTTGGCATTTGCCGATATGTCGTTCTTGTATTGGAACTGCTACGAAAGTAACGAAATCACTTTGCAGTTAATTTCTAAAGTCTCTCCTTTTTTCTGTAGTTTTTATCAATTGCTCTATTGCTATTACTTACTACTTAATTTTTAGTTAAGTTTTGGTTCAACACTAATATTACCGTTCTTCTACATTCTATTGTGAATATCGTATATTTATTTAGTAACATTAGTTTCATAATAAAAATTGCCGATCTTTCTTTGTACAAAGCACTAAAGGAGAAATAGTTGTAAAAGAGTTGTTAATGTCGTTAATTATATCATAGAAAATTATTATGCCGTAATAATTTTGACTGACTAGCTTATCTTTTTCTCACATAAATTAATGCCCAAACGCGCTCCTAAACCGATAAAACAAGAAACGAGCATAGACATTTTGTCCCTATCAAGGCGGTTAAATTAGCATATCTTCCGTATGCCATTTAGAGACACAATTTCGCTGTGCCCAATTCATCATATAATCTATAGTGGAAGAATTCGTCATCGGTCGGCACGTGAGATATGTATATCAGGCCCGATAGAACATTGATAGCTTTGATTTTGAATATCTCGCTCGAAAACACAAAATACGTATTCTCAAAATGTGAACAATATTAAGATGCACCCTTATGGAATAGCCAATTACTTTTCTATTCCTCTCAAATCATATTGTTTTCAACTCATAGCTGGAAAATGCTTTCTTCAAGCGTATATATACGAGGGTCGTCCAGAAAATATAGAACGTTCTTATATAGAAATTTTTATTGGATATAATTAAACGAAGCTGTATTTTACATGAAACTGGATACTCAAACTACTTTTCTACGTAGTCACCGTTCAAATTTAGGCTCCCGTCGTATCGTGTTATTTCCTTTTCTATGCCCTCTGTATACTGGGTTGCCGCTAAGTTGTTGAACTATTGATTAAGGAGTTCGTTAAGTCCATCATCACTTCCGTAGCTATGTCTACTCAAAAAATCCTTCACTTTGGGGAATGAGTGAAAATCACTTGGACTTAAATCCGGACTGTATGGTGAATGTTAAAACATTTCCCATCGAAACTGTTGAAGCAGGTCCTGTGTCACTCTCACTGCATGCTGACGTGCCTTATCGTAAAGGAGGATGACCCACTTCTTAGCATTCCTCGCCGCTTGTTTTGAATAGCGCGGCGAAGTCATTGAGGCGTCTGACAGTAGGCCACTGCATTTATAGTCCCATCCATAGGCATGTAATCGATGAGCAGGACACCATTACGATCCCAAAACACCATAGTTATATACTTTCTGGTGTTCAAAATTTGTTTCGATTTTTTTTCGTTGGGGATTGCAGATGATGCCATGCATTGATTGGGACTTTGTTTCTGTTGTGAAATGTGATATCCAGGTCTCACCACCAGTGACAACATGATTCAAAACTTTATCGCCAAACTTAAGATGCGCAAACTGTTTTAACCTAATTTGAAAGCTTAGTTTATAAATTCATATATTTGTTATGTTTTAACCTGTATTGTATTACTAAACACACTAAGCTGGCAACTACCTTGCTAGATTTTTAGTGACAGCATTATCGAGTATTTTCAGTGTGTTGCATCTAAAATACACTCTCAACCGGGGTGACTAAGTGTCTGTAGGGGTCAATGTTATCTGTGTCGACTAGCTTTGATATCAGCAGGGAAGCCAGTGTATGAAAAAGAGAGGAAAATTGGGGGTGGCCTGAGCCTCAGGATGTTCTTTGGTACAAAGAGCAACAAATTAGAAAGAAAATTGTGCCGCTCGAAAAATTATTAATTTCAGATGGACTACTATCTATCTTTTACAAGATTCCTTAACTCTGTACAATGAAGTTTAAAATAGCTGCACATAACATACGTAGTTTCTTTAAAGTTAGTTTCCTCTTACCTTAAATTTAGTTCAATATTTAGGTCATTTCTTTTAAAGAAAAGTTGTTCACACCAACTCACGATTTTATTTATTTCTTATTTTTTTAGGTTTGTGTTGGCAATCTTTTGCCGTTTTGTTATTAACTATTTCAATTATGTTGACGTTTTACAAGTTTATAATGACTACTTTCAAACATAAAACATACATAGATCCCATTTTACCTTCTTTTTGTTTTTACCCATTTTTTTAAACAGTTGCCAACATAATAAATCTGTACATTTGAATTCTGTAGGATGACTAGTAACCATAAAACGTTTCAAAGAGAAACCAGGTATGGCACTTAGTCGCCCCAACAAACGTTCTTGCCACAAAAATAATTCCTTCCTCCCTTCTGTTGTAACTAAAATTTCTTTAAGATTTATAAATTGATAGCAAAGATATAAGTCTATATTGTTTTGAAAACTCAACCCAATTTAATTGATATTAAAGCTTCAAAATATGGCACTTTGTCAGCCCGGTTAACGGTAGTTGGCATTGGAGAAACAGTGAGAGACTACAATTTCGTAATTGTCACTTACACAATAATTTCCCTCCATTCTGGAAAAGCATAGCACATTTGGTGTTACAAGAAGCACATTTTCCCCGAGTTATTTCAAAAAAAATCATAAAATCTACTAACCCGGCATCTTCGACCTACATATGCATACAAACATCGCCGTGCGATTCATTTAAGTTCGTATTCAATTTCTTAAAATCGTAAAAATCATTCTCGCATTGTAGTACGAGAAACCTAACCATGTCTGCGTATACGTGCAACAAAACGAGAAAAAAACCACTTCAATCCTCCCAAAGCGTGCAACTCCGCACATAGGAACCAAACCGGTCGATCGCCAGACTTTGCGATTTTCTTCCGTCTTTCGGATTCGTCCATCCATCGTCTTTTCATTCCTTTAGTCGGTACCTGGAAGACGCCAAATGGAAGCCATTTTTTCCGTTCACACGTGTGAAAAATCCTGCCTCATTATATTCCACGTCTCGACATTAATCCATCCTATTGGTGTAATTCAACTAATGCAAGTCGGACTAGGAGAAAAGGCGGCTGGCGCACCGTCGCGGACAAAAAGAGGGTAAGTATAGGCGAGCGCTCCTTTTGAGAAATCGATCCCCAGACGCTAGAAAGCCGTCTATAGAACGGGCGAAATGGATCCGGAAGAATTTATAATCCCTGAATGGCCCAGACGTTAAGCCAAACGTGGAGAGGATTTGAGTCGCGTTGAGTTCTGGATGGTAAAATGCGCGATTTTAAACCGAAAAAAGATCTACAGATGTTTGGAGTGAATTAAAGAGTTACAGCATAATTCTAAACAGTCCTATTACGTTGGTAGAAAGTATTTGAAGCCGGCAAAACACCCAGCACATGGACAAATAAAATTATTTGGCTATCAACCACCAATATGCTACTTGTGTTAATAGAAATGGCAAAAAGAGGTGGAATTAGCAAAGAAACGTTCGATCAATATTTTCCTATGGTTGTACATTCCCAGTACATCTAGTACCATGTTTCAATACTAAGCAGAATATTAAACTTTATTGCTAAATTCAAAAATGTGTTAACATTGAATTGAGAGAAAAGTAACGTTGATTTTAAGTTTCGTAGTTGTTGAAATAACTGAAGTGTAATACTTACATGGTACCCTGTACCTCTGGTTTTAACCAAAGGGATAGCGCTAAGTCAAAAAAAGAACTATTGACTCAAATAAAACCTAACCAAATAGAAGTACCCTGTTGTCGTGAAACTTAATGATTTATGATTCAGGGTGCCAACTTCCTCGTCAGCAAGGGAGTAAGTGACATCTTTTTCGATTCTCGTGGAATTATCCAAAAGAATTCGTACCGCAAGAATCAAAACTTTGTGTGTGCGACCTGACATTGCCACATAGTGGACCTTGCATCACGATAATACCTCCAGTCACAACTAATGAGCTCTGGCTGGAGGTATTATCTTGAGCAAAGAAAGCAGGAAAACAAAGCCCTACAGTCCAGACATGTCTCCATGTGATCTTCTTTTTCCAATGCTTAAACGGAAATTGAGAGGTTCCCATTATGGACAAGAAGAAACAATTCTCACAGAAGATCTAGCAGTTGTACGCTCTTATTTTAGAAAGTGGCAACTTAAACCCAGTCCAAATAAAACTGAAGTATATGCGTTTCACTTGAACAACAAACAAACTAACATGGAGCTTAAAGTGCAACTTAATGGAGATACTATTCGCCCGAAGTACCTTGGTGTCACTTTTGACCGCACCCTTTCATACAAGAAAATATCTTGAAACTAGTGTCGGCAATATAAAAAGACGTGACAACATTATTCAAAGCTGTATGGATCCACATGAGAAACTTCAGCCGATACCTTGCTCATATGATTCATTGCGCTGGTTTTCTGAACAACCGAATATTGTGTTCCGGTGTGGCTAAACAACTTGATTGACGTCCAGTTGAACCACATTACGCGTTTAATAACGGGCAATCCGATCAACACCCGCTTATTGTCTACCTATGCTGAGCAACATCTATCAATCCATAATTCGTAGAAGCGAGGCCTTGCTTAGGAAGTACCGTAAGCTACAAGAGAAGCTGAACATAGACATAACAAGTTTGCGATGAAATAGACTCCGGTCGAGAAATCCATCGCTACGGCAAACAGAACAGCTACATACCAGTAGTGTAGAGGCGAGAGACCTATAGGTCCATAACTGTGAGCTCATTAAAAATCCTGAACAGCGTGAGTGGTTCCGAGGGTATGATTGCGACACTACTGGCACAGAACTCGACAGGAAACTGTGGGTCAAATTAAACAGAACTCCGCACTGGGTATGGTGGATATGCGAACTCATTTTACAAGTGGGATGCTGCAGAGTCTCCAGTTTATGATTGCGGGGCTCCGAACTAACGAATCAAGCGCATTAGGGAACAATAGGAAGAAATCCTATTGTGATTCACTTATCTGTCTAATACGTGGAGCTGTTGAGGGAAACCAACCTCCACGAGGCCGACAGCTCAACAGGACACCTTTATCTCGGTTCTGGAACGATTAAGTTCTAAATTCAGATTCTTGAAGATAGCTTTCCAGTAGCAGAATAACTATTTCTATCTTTCGATATCACGTCTTCAAAACAAGAACCGGAAACCGAAATTCAAAGACCCCATAATGACGGGCAAAGTGATATAAGCGGTAACTGGAGTTTCTAGCTTAAATTAGTATTATTTAAGTAACCTTGAATTTAACCACCATTTGTATCCACAAGAGACACAGTTTTTCTTTGTTGTTAATCAATTTCAAATTTCTAGTTTTCCTTCTTAAATACATAGTTTTCCTTTATGGTTTCGCTCTTCTCTCATCCAAATTTATTAATTAATACCATCTTCAAGGAATCCTGCTTTTCCCAGATCTTGACAGAGTTTTTAAAATAAATAATGTGACATCTTTTGACATTTTGACTGCATTCCAATCTCCAAGACACTTTGTCCCTAAAACCATCTTCTCCCAGTCTTTTCTTCTGCACAGCCTGTTTAATTCCCTTTTCCCAACTTGGTCTTCCTTTTTTCCTTCTGTTAACAGGCTTCCATTTGCAAACCTTTTGTCGCCATACCACAATAATTGTTTCCGTGCTATATCATGTACATGTATTAATGATGTATCAACTTGGATTATTTCTCTTATTCTTTCATTTCTTTCATTATCTAATAATATCTTCTTAAAGCAGCGTCTCCAGTACATTATCTCCGTTGACATTATTTTGTTTCCCATCTTCTTATTCAGCGCTCACACCTCAGTTCCATAATTAACACAACTTTCAACAAAAGAATGGAACACCTTATGTCGTTTTCGAGTTCCATCCGGATGCGAGGCTTTTCCCCTGGAGGACCAGAGAAATTTCTGTAGGGACTTCCCACCTTTAGCCGAAGGGCTCCAGTTGTAGGGCCCTGGAGACTCGGCCGCACCCAACACTATTCTAGTAGTGGATTTGCTGGCAGAGCTGAATGTTCTTTGATTCAGTTGACTTATCGTAATGCTTACAGAAATATTCCTATCGGCTTCGCCACATTCCCCTACTATCCTTACCATTTTCCCTCTTTCTTTCTCAACCTGGCTTAAGACCGGCTATGGCGAAGTTTTTATTTTAATAGGTGACGTCTTAAAAATCGATTGGGAAATGATTGGAAGTAAGTAAAACTTTCCACTCTCTCGTCGAAAAGTAAGCTGGTACCCTGAGTGATAGATGACTTAATTTGACTACCACGGAACTGATAAGAGCCCACGACATATGTTTCCTTTTGCGTCAGAAATTTCTCTCATTATTCATTTTGTTTAGAGACTTATTCCGTAAAGGCGTTATAAATTGTAGCGCCTATATATTGCTAGCAAACTTATTGTTGCTTCAAAATATTCAAAATCTACTCAATACCGGAAAGGTTCATTTTGAAACAAGAAACATTTAATTTCTGGGTACGACCGGAAATTTCCCAAAACCTTTCATGCCATATTGGAAGCTCTAGCGCAACAAAAGCGTTCCGAACGTAGTACAAACGCGTTTAATTTCGAGCCGTTTGCGCGCTATATACAAATTATCGCACTCAATCAAGTCGTCGTTAATTTCCCCCGAAAATGGCGGCCGCGGCAACCGCCACCTCCGGTCTGACGAAATTAAAATTAATTTCGCAAATTAACGGCGACCGTATTTTCTCACCGGAAAAAAGAAATTTCCTCGTTTCGCGACGAACTGCCACCGCCTCGTGGAGCACCGCTAAGCGGACCCGCTGAGTTCCAGCATTAAGAAAACACACAGCGAGGAGGCAATTGTTTTACGGCAAAATTTAATTGCAACACAATAAAAGCTTCAATTAAAAGAAGGCTGCGAGATTTTGCTTGCTGTAAATCTCGCGATTATATTATTTTCGGTACGATGAATTTCTTCGTATTACGCCATTTCAAAGGATAATAATCCGAATGTATGGGGAGCATTAAAATATGTTTCGACAGAAATGTTCAACCATTAAGGATTTAATTCACAAGCTATAAGGCGACCAATTCTATTTGTCCGGCGGAAAATATGTGAACTAATACGCGAAATTTTTTGCCCCTCGTCTCCTTAACTTAAATTGGACTAGAGTACAGTCAAGTACAACAACATATCTACCTCCGTCATTGACAGCGTTGTTTAAGTTATAGGTTAGCTTGATGTTTCTTGTAATTTCATTAGCTTATCAAGTTTGTTTTTTAATTGCCGTTTCTATTTTCATTCTGCTTGGTGTTATATTCAATATTAACTGCTTATTTCGGAGCTACAACGTTTTCCGTCTGATTTCCAGGTTAGCACTGTTAATTTTAATGCTGGTAATTGGTGATAGATATATAATTTATTTTTAGATATATTACAAACATGCCTCAGAAAAAATCCAACCAGAACAATGCGCTCACAATGCTCCAGAATATTACCATATTTTGCGAGAACGAAAAGGCGGCAAAAAGATACATATATTTTGTGCGTCAGCAATGACAGGAAAATATGCAAGAATTAAACAAACGCTTGTAATAAGGAAAATGAAGCACCTCAGGCCGAATCACAATCTTCATCGATGAATATTATCAGGGCAAACTCCATTTTGGTAGATTATGCAGACAGGTACAAAAGCATTAACTTTTTATGTGACTATTTACTATATTATTGCTTTTCTATTGTAAATGTGTGATAAATTCATTCCTTATATGTAGTTTGATAAGACAATGCCAATTCTAAATATTCTACATGCGTTCATGTAAATGAAACCCAATACAAAGGTTTGAAAGAAAAGGTGATAGAATTCATTAGCTACAATCGATGAACATACCATACCATCCACATATGTTAAAATGCCTAGAAAACGTTTGAAGGTACAAACTAATGCCGCAATATGTAATTGACGAGTATGCGAAATCACAAACTTGGGTATTACACCTTCCTCCGTACCACTGTGACTTCAATCCCATAAAGCTCATTTGGAGAATGGTTAAGAGAAAAATAGCCTACCATGATATTGGAATAACAAATATGGAAAATCTCATTCACGAGGCAATAAATTAAGTAACTCTGGAATGATGGAGCAAAATGTAATCACATCGACAAAGTTAGAAAAGAATATATAACAAAAGATCAGTTGTCCGACAATGAAGAAGAGAGATGTATTATTCATCGGATGAATCATATAGTGATTCTGATTAAAACGATTTTTAAAGAGTGTATGTGTTTCTTTGATACATGATACTTGCAATAACACAAATATATTTCATATAATAATATAATATAATCAATAGATAGATAGATAATATAATGTAATTAATAGATGTACAAATAGTGCGTAGTATTGTTACTTTTAACATTTTGCTCTTAATAGTTATTAATTTTGTTTATGTAGACAACATATGTACATATATATATATACATATACTCAGATATATAAAATTAAATATTAATAATTTTCTACTCTAAACTATAATTATCAAATTTTTTAAGTAAACGCCATAAATTTTTTTCTCCGAGTGTACCTTTTAAAACGATCGTGCTGCTTGACCGGCCACATAGAATTAGTTCCACTATATACTTCTAGTCGTCCCTGAATGTGAAGTTTTGTTTTGTACCTTATGGGACGCATCATGACAAATAATCAATAAGTAACGTACGACGAAAAGTCAGTAAGTAGGTCACAAAAGCTATTATAAAAATAATTAGAAAAACACTTGGCCAAAAACAAGTTTTATTTTTCAAAAAAGTTTCCATCTACATTAATATATTCATCCCATGGCGTTATCAATACCGAAATGTCTGCTGCATAAAAATGTTTGGCTTGCCGTCTGAACCACGTGCGTACCTGGGCTAAGTCAAGACTACAAGCGGGATGTTCAAAAAGTTTCCACCCTAATTCTGCAATTCTCGTCTAAATACCCATCCTGAACAAACTTTTCAAGAACTCAAGCAACCGTGCATCAGTTCGTAGGAGAAATACTTTTATAAACTTGTACATATTCTCAGAAAACAGATAGTCTTTAATAACTGTACTACTAACGCAACCTTTTTTGGGACAATTACCACAAAAATTGCTACAATATAAACTATATCACGTGTCCCCTCGCAACTGTTGGGATATATTAAGGTATAATTTGGCAGCTCTAATTATCACTACTAATACTAAACACCTGTTTACGACAAACTCCAATAATAGGGATACAGTACCATTCGCAAAATGTATTTGACTGCTTTAACTACAATAAGTATTCCTCGACGAATACACCCCGTTCAGTTTGAATAACAGATTTTAGAACCATTCGGTGTACACGGTCCAGACATAAAGCATGTTACATAAATGGGATGCCATATAATACAGCCTAATAAGGCTTTGATTGCATCGATGCTGGTGAAAGGATTGATAACCCTATGAATGAAGCCAAATGTCTTGCGAGCTGCCAAACGCAATTGTTCGATGTGGCTGACAAAACTCGTACATATGTGTGTCAAATCTCATGCCAATTTCACGCACCGAAAAGGCTAGCGAAAGTTGACAATTGCCATCATGTTAAGATGTCTGAATAGGCGACGAGCTACTAGAAAATATCATAGAGCACCACTTAGTGTGATTAAGATTTAAATTATTGGCTTCGTACCAGTCCGCGAACAAGAGCTAATTCTGTTGCAGGAGTAGAATAACTTCATATCGCGCTATATATGTTAACGTCATTAACGTAGACCAGTACTGGACAGTTACAATTTCAACTTAATCGTTTATAAAAACACTAAACAACTACGGACCTAATTCGGGTTTTGTGCAATACCCGAAGTGGACAAAATATCGTTGGAACGATAATTGTATCTTCCCTATAAATAGGTATACATAAGCTTCAACTGGATGAATGAGAATCCAAAGCGACTTAGTTTTCAAAGTAAGATATTGTGATCTGTAGAGTCAAAGGCTAGAGTCAAAATCCATGTAAATTACATTCACCTGAATTTTTCTGTCCATGTTTTCACAAATGTATTGAAATACGGCAGCTTGCTTGGATTGTAGATATTTCAGCCAAAGAGTTATGTTGATACCGTAACATGTAAGATATCACACTTTAACATATCAATGTATAGAGTAAGTCCTCAAATACTTTTGCTAAGTTGCAAATACATAATTGAGATAGATCGATATTTCGAGACATCCCAAGCATCACCTCTCTTAAAGACGTGAACAATCCTGGTTTCTTTTCAGTCATAGGAAACACACCGGTAGCCAGCACCACGTTGAAGATAGTGGTTAATGGTCTGCACATTACATATTATATATTGGCGATTCTTGATTACATAGCTTGGAACTGAATCATCACCAATAAATTCTTTGGATGGAAGAGCCGATATGCTTTTCAATACTTCACCCCCCTCAATGCACTTAATATGCGATTGTTGTAGATATCGGGTATGCCTATCCTTGTAATAGATAGAAAGACGTTAGAGAATACTTTATCGAAGGAGTTTATGATATGATAATTCAATTTCCTAGTTATTACCAACGTTGAATTTAGTTGGATTAGATCTTAGTGACATTTTTTAAGAAATACAAGTGTTCACTATTTCCGTTAATATTTGAACCTACAGCTCTAGTTCGTTGCACGTGTGTATCCATTTACATCACGAAGACCGTTTGGATAAATGCTTATTTAAATCGCCATATAAGTTATTAAATTTGAATTGGCAAATTTTTATACCTAGATGTAATAGTAGCTGCAGATATACCTCTGATATATAAGCAGACACATTTTAATATTAGTGGCAAGTTGCACTATCAATTAAATTATTAGAACAGCTTGTGTTGGATTTTAAGTGATAGGAATATAACAAGGATATTTAATTATCACTGAAAACTCAACGGAAGATATTTTAATAAATTAATTGAGTTTGCGATATCTTGAGGAGGGATATATTCACAAATGCCAACATGAAGTATACGAGGTATTCTACTCATATCCTTCGAGTCAGATTTAATACTAGTTTCAATACGTCGCAAGCAGAAGTGGTAAGAATCGCGTATTTGTGACTTGACGAAAATTCGCAGGTATTTGAATTTATTGAGATAGTATATATTTCTAGTTCTGGATCACCTAGACGTAAAGTATTCCTTAGTCCTTAAATTAAACTTTAAAGTAAAATCTGTAAAGCAAACAATGGAAGTTACGTGGATTTCTCGTAAATATATTCAGGAACTGAAGCGTCTCTCGTAAATGTACTTCACACGTGTGTTTCATTTCAAAGACTACTGAATAAGCGAGTGAAATATTTATTTGTCTTATTCAAGGCGAGTTAATTATCCTATAAACATCCTAAAAGAACATTCCGATCAGGCGATGCGAAATCTGTTCTTTAAAACAGGAGAACATAAGCGTTTCATAAAATAACCTTGGAATCTATAAAACCCAATAAAAAGGAATGGATTATACGTAAAAATGAATTTCGCGCATCCACAGGGACACAAATTGCTTATCAACATATTCTCAAAGTAACTGAAAATCAATTCGACCTTAATCGAAAAATTTCTCCGATGTATTTCGGCCGGCTTAACTCGATTAGCATCTTTCCGAGGGCTCGCGTATAAAATTTGAATGTCGCCGAGCGCATGAATAGCAATAACGAAAAAAGTCGCAATAATAGAAAGATTGAAATTGTCATCGACGAACGAGATAACGTCGCTTCATGGCGCGGGTAATCGGTCGTATAAACTGTTTAATGCCACGAGCTTAAACTAGATGGAAATTATCGGCACACGAGAAACACGACAGCGGATAGAAACAGCGTTTTACGAATGTGCGCGCCGTCATATTTATTAATTTATATTTCCACTGGATATATGAATATGCGAACCCATTATAAAACTATGAATACTACGGCAAAAATATATCTCGCATCCGGGTGCAGTAAAATAAGTTAATTATGTGGAGTTTTAAATGAAATATATGGATCAGCATGGAAAGTTTATATCGTCATTGCGTAAAACGACACGATATTAAACGTAGAGCAGAAATTTTATAATGTTGGCACTTGAATTGGACACTACGTCCTGCATATATACGAACAATTACTATGGTTTTTAAATGACTGTACCACAGCTTTTTTTTCAGTAAGGTTTTCTGTACGCTTACTTTTCTTTTTAACGATGGAATCAGCCTGTGTATTTGAAATATGTATACAGTCTAAGAACTAAATAACTAAGTGAGATTATGGGATGTTCTTCAGCACATGTGTCACGGCTTCTTGAATGGCGGAAAGAGGAAACAATCGCACGGTGATAGATCAGCCGAATACGGTGGTTGGGCGATGAGACAAATGTGATTCTTAGTCAAAAACTCACGAACTTTAAAGGTTTTGTGAGGTGACGCATTATTGTGCAATAAAAACAGCTGCTTTCCTGCTGGGTATTCGGGCCTAACCCGAACAATTCTTGATCACAAACGATGTAAGGCTTCTAGATAATATTCTGCATTAACAATTTCACTTCTTGGAATAAATTCCTTATGGACAATATGGACAATTGAATCATAAAAAGTAATCACCATTGTCTTGATTCTTGACTTGTGGAAGCGCAGTTTTTGTGGTTTTGACTCGCTGTTGGACATCCATTGCACAGATTGGCGCTTAATTTCAGGGTGATGTTTAAAGTACCATGTCTCATCACTAATTATGGTAGAATCAAGGAAATATATACCGTTTTCAGCAGTTTAAATGACGTTTCTATAATGCACTAAACGATCGAGTTTTTGGTCTTCATTCAAGTAATGTAAAACAAAACATGCACACGCCTTTCTTTTACCCAAATCGATCATCAAAATTTGTCGAACAATTTCCCTATTTAATTTTTCAGCCAACATTCTCACAGTGAAATTCCCATCGATAACAAATATTTCTCGAATTTTTTGCACCGAATCAGCGTGGTTTTCACCTTGTGGACATCCAGGTCTTGCATCATTTAAATCTCCATGACCATTTGTAAATCACATAAACCGCTAAGGAACTCTTGTACAAGACATGCATCATCACCATACACTTTTTTCAACAGTTTATATGTCTCGGCAACTTTTTTTCCTATTTTAAAACAAAATTGAATACCTGCTCTTTATTCCATTGTGATTTCACAATGTGAGGACGTAACACACAGCCGCTAAAATGCGTGTAACTTTACAATCTACCAACCGATTTGCTCGAATTTCAATGCGTTTAAAAGAGGAAACCTGTGTATTTCTAGTGCTGTTGCCGTTTAATACATGACGTTAAGTGTTCGATGGTTTAAATTGTGGTTCCGTTAATTAATTGTTAGACTGTGTACGTATGCGTCTACATAAAAATATTCGTCAATAGATTATTAAAAGCTAGAAGCCTCTAACAGTCATATCACCTTGCTCTAAAATATTTCGAAAGATCATTTACAACTGCCAAACATTGCTCAATCTCTGTCTCAAGTCTTGGGTAAAAGAAAACAAGCGGGGATATGGGAATAACATGCACAGATTTGATGCAAAATAGGCATATACATAAAGTAAAGCATGAAGTAATAAAATAGTACATCTTTAACCAGAGAAGGTTTCCCTACCTGTGGAACCCTTTTAACCAGTGCCAGAAAAAAAGAAATCTATAACCTTGCGCTTGTAGATGTAAGTCTACGATTTAGTCTGTACTATAAGCTACTACAACTTATACACTAACTAAGGGAAGGAAAGCCGAACTCACTATAATATAAAAAGCTTGTAGTCCATTCAAATAAAAACTTTTGTCGTAACTTTTCAGTTGAATTAGTTATAAATTTGACAGAGTATTTCTTCAGATGCTTAGTTGATAGGAACTTTTCAAAAGTGTATTGTAATTTAAAGTTGATTTAAGATAGTATTTAATATACAACACGAATCATCGACGGTTGAATCTTATTTTCGAAACAGACGTAAGATTCACGGACAATGGCAGTATTCTCTTCAAGATTGTTTAGTAGAATTTCGAAATGAATTTACCAACTTCATCTTTGATTTCGATAGTTTTCGGCACGCACTTAAATATTGCATTAGGGTTCTCAGAAAAAACAGGGAGTGTTAATCAAAAATGAGGCAGTAGTCGACCGAAAAAGCGATATTTTTTCAAAATCGGTTGATAAGTTTAGACATCGAAGATGAATTTCCACCAAGATCTTGCGATATTACCTCCTGGGATTTCTGTCTATGGCCGTTCTTAAAGAATTCAATTTACCGGGTACAGATACAGATCTTACAGACCTTCAAGACAGAATTGCTGATAGACTTGATGAAATTAATGATCCCACAAAACGTTTTTTCCTCTATTAGAAGAAGATGCGAAAAATGTCTCGAACAAGATGGAGGCCACTTTCAAGATGTTTTTATAGAATCTTCATATTTCATTCAGATAAATATTTTCGTTTTATCATTTCGAGATTTGTCATATCATTCAAATAGCTTATACCAAAGAAAATTCGTTTTAAGAGTTTCCGTAACAAGCCAGGACATAATTATAATTTCAAAAACTACTTTGAGGTAAAATTTATTTGAACGCATGTTATATAATAAGTAGTTACAATGAACTATTACAACGCAAAATCCTGGATTCTCTTATTATACTTCTTATTACATAAAACCCTAGAAGATTACAAAAGAATTGAACTTATTAAAATTCAATGAAAGGAATCCTTCCACTAGGTTTTGCGGAATGGTATATGGTTAGAAATGTGCAATGATTCCAAAATCAGTTTTCATTTATAAACAAGATAACCCTACCGAAATGAGCAATTATTTTCAAGCCAGTTTGCCTTCCATCTTCCATAAACAATTCTAAAAACTCATAAAAAGCGGACTAATAAATTACTTGAGCAGGTATGATTTCAGCTACATAATGCAGTTTTCTACCCAGATGATTTACAACTGACGCAATATTCTATGTTCTTAATCTGTTATTAAGAGTATGAACTCGATACTAAACAAAACTAAGCTGTTTATTCTTCAATACATCTAAGGCATTCAATATCATTTTTCTTTCCATCCTGTTACACAAACTGCCAGAGTGAAAAATCAAAGGCGTAGTTTACAATATTTTCAAACAGTATCTATTGAATCGTAGAACAACGGCATCCTTGAACAGCGAAGTAACTAATACCATCGGATGCTAACCGCTAGCCTAATTTTAATAATTTCTTGTAAGATTTAATCCCATTTAATTAATTAATTGTAAATAGTTTGTATACAATATCCCAAAATATATTTCTTAATTGCTCATATATATATTTAAAGCATCATTTAATAATACTGTACACATGTCAAGAACCTCTTCGTATATTAACAGTAGCGTTGGCGAAGTAACTACCGGTGCGGCGAAGGCAGCTCTCCAGAATTCTAAGTCTAATGTGGCTATCGGCTGATTTGAATTGGCCATCTGACATAATTACATAGCGGCAGTATCGAAATTGTAGTTACTCAGACTAAAAAGTAATTGGGCGGATTTCGAAAATTTTCTGAAACACTTAATAATTGCATTAAAAGAAAGAGACGGATTTTCGATAGATTATAATAAGTATACTAAAATTGTGAAAAATAGATCGAACAATTAAAATAAGTTTAATAATAAATAGCTGCGTTATCAAATGCCAAACGCTATCGTTTCTGTTATGAGCGCTATATATCGCGCTATCAAATAATTTAACGATGCTGCTTTAAATAACCGAAGTATGGCAATCCGCTATAAAACCTAAAATCAATGTGCCACCCTCTGTTTCAAATCTTCCGTATGATTTAAGAGGATGCATTAAGAATTACACCTTCAATTACCTAAAAATGTATATTATACAGTACCAATACAGTGTAAAACCAGTTACGAACGATCTAGATCTCGAAGGGTTAGAAGAAATACAACACATCATTTTGAATATTTAAGCTGCAAAAATATTCAAACTAAGTTCAATAAAGAAGTTGACTCATATCTGATGACACTAACTCGGACCATTTTTAGGATTAGAAGCAAGAGCAATACAAAGCAGGAGAAGCTTTGCAAGTGACGTTGGATACACAGAAGGACCTGAAAACGTAACTTTCTATACAGAGTGTATCATGACAAGATTTGGTTAGAAGAACATGGAAAGATAATAAAAGTTACGTGTTGAAATTTGGCAGGTAATAATTTTTGGTTAGATTCTTTGGATTTAAAATATTTTACTTCTACTTGTACCGAAATTGAATCTTGTTCAATACTTGACCCGTATTTTCACCAGATTGCAATTGCGTGAGTTTCTTATAAAACTGCAGGAAAATGAAGATATTACTACTATATATAGTCATATACACAGGCATAAGATAGTTTTGCATAAATAGGTTATTTAATTAACATAGTAGCTCTTGGTCTAAAAATAACCCTTGAGTTGTTAGGCAACAATTCAGAGAGAGTTAGATTTACTTTAACGCATTCTGCGCAATCAAAAATGATGGTTGCTTTAGATTTATGTTAAGAACATTTAAATGGTGAGTGGTATCATTTATGTATGAGTGCACTCTCATAACAAGAAACTCATATTGCATAGCTCCAGATGGATAGAGCACCAGCACATAATACGGGTGCTACTACAGAATGATCATTGGATCGAGAATAATACATGTACAAGTTTCCACCCCCTTCATCTGATTTAAAGCTATTAGATTATTTGGTTTGGGCATATGTGAAAGAAAAAGTATACAGTGCATCTACTACCATACAATATGATGGCTAGGGTGCGAGACGTGTTTAAGCAAGTGGATATGGAATTGATTCACATGGATATTCTAAGGAGATTAGTAAAGTATTTGAATAGAGATAGTGATGTATTTCATCCTTTATTTTAGGGTAAAATCACCACTTGGTGTTTATTTTTCAATGTTTTACTGCTTGTTGTTTTTTAGAACTCGTTAGATCATTATTTATCAACTATTTCTTTGTTTCTTTTTACTAATTTAAGATCAGTTGATGCTGTTCTTTGCGATGAAAGCTATTATTGGCGTTACTTTTAGTGCAAATGGTACGAAGTTTAGGTCATGCCTTGCATATTTCGGGTACTGTTAGGTTTCATTAGGAGTTTAGTAACGTATTCTTAGGCAAAATCACACGCTATCAAGAAAATTCTGCAGTTACCTTTCTGATGAAGTAAAGCTGATTTCCTTTTTCTTTATTAAGTTCTCTAGAAATCATCGCACATCAATGTATTGTACCAAAATATAACAGTGAAACCATCGTTGTTGTGGACTTCCGCGGTATTTGTTTTCTCTTAAAGAATTTAGGTGTCCGTGTCGTAACTGCATGAGTCTGCCGACGTTTCGGTCTTAGTTCCATTTTTCTCATAGCAGCAATACGACGTGCAGCAGCCCAAATAGAGCTCCATGTAACTGTGAGCGAAATCGTTTATTTTTAGCTTTTCTGTATGTCTCCAAAGCAAAAAAGAATAAAACAATACGAAAAGCTAGTCATTTTTACTATTGCTTCATTTACACGCCAGCTGAAAAATATTACAGTTATTGTGGATCGATGACAAATAAAATTAAACAATGTCAAATGCAGCGCTGTAATTTTACATCGATAAATATTCATTTTATTAGAAGCCTATTGCGGTGTCTATACGTGTGCAAATACGTTATATCGTCTGGCCATGTATTGGCAGTTGGAGACCCTAGGGAAATTTCCCATGTAATTATTTCACTAGCCAGATACAGAATAGGTTTTGCATAAGCTATATATTACGTTTACATTGGCAGTCGGGTTACAGCTGTAGTAACTAGCGCTGCATGCTGATATGGTAAATGGTTTTGTTGTAATAGAAAATATTGCTTCTCGCGTGGATTATTCAAGCGTAATGCATGCGTTAACAGAAGACTGTAGCCGCTTAAATACCCACGTCGATGTGTTATCCTTTACACAGGGCGTGTACAAGCCTTAAAGTTTTTCAATGTAATCCCTGCATTTGCTTCCAGAACTCATTTTCGTATGTTTATATCACGTATAATAGTTTTGGTTATAAATTTATCTGGAACGCGTCGACAAGCATCTGTTAGTTTCTCTTATTCCGTTCCTTCCTTGTTCGAGTTCATTTTTAAGGATACAATTACATTTCATACTTGAAATACCTCATTGTCTTAATGTGCAAGATTCTCACTCAATTTCTAGTAAATTCCTTGATGATCTTGTGGTATCGATATCGACAAATTCCATAGAATGTATTTTATATATTTCAAGTAATTTCAAAGTTTAATGAGAATACGAGGGCGACCTGAAATGCTTCTGGAATCGACAAGAAAAGCACAATATTGGTGTGGTTTTTTATTTTTCGACATAGTCTCCTCGAAGATCAATACACATTTTCAAACGGTGCTCCACTCACTTCAAGTCGTTGGAAAAGTACAATGTTTCGAGGTCTGAAAAATAGCCATCTGTAGCTGCGATGACCTCCTCATTTGAAGCAAATCCCTTTTCTTCCAGTGTTTTCTTCAGGTTTGGGAATAGGAAAAAGTCGCTGGGGGCTAGGTCCGATGAATATGCAGAATGAGAGACTAATTCGTAGCTCAACTCATTCAATTTGGATACAATGATATGGGATCAATGAGCCGGTGCGTTGTCGCGGTGATCGAATCGGGTCAATAAATAGCTGTAATATTGCCGCGTGATCGTCCTTCTCTCCTGCAGATAGTCGATGAGGATCACACCTTGAAAATTCGGTTTTTTGCTTTCCTCGGGACCGATTTGCCCGGAAAAGTGCTCTGCTTCGACTGTTCCTTGGTCTTCGGTATGTAGTGGTGGATCCAAGTCTCATTCACGGTTACGAAACGCATGAAGAAAACCCTTGGATTGCATTGGATCCTGGTTAGACACTCCTCCGAAACGGTAACCCGATTTCCTTTTTGCTCTGGTGTGGCCAAACGCGGTACTCATAGCGCCGAAAGCTTTTTCATACTCAAAATTTCGTGTAGGATATGGCCAACACGTTCCTCTGAGATACCTCTTGCCTCTGTTATCTCTTTCAGTTTCAATCGGCGATCGGCTAGCATGACATAATGAACGGTTCGTTACTTGTGCTTGTGCGGCCACGTTTCAACTCGCTCACCCAGAAGCTGATGATCAAAAATGATGGAGTACATGCGTCATGAACCTCTAGCAAAATAGTACGAATTTCCGTGGCCGTTTTTCACTGCACGAAATTCGATTTTATCCGTTTTTGCGAAACCACCTGACTTGCTACACAAAGCACACTCTTAAGCAACGTCTGAAATTTTAACAGTTACCATAAAAAGGGTTGCCCTTGCCGTTCAATGAATCCACTTCAACCTTCGTGCGCTATCCCTTACCGATTCCGGAAACATTTCAAGTCGCTCTCGTATTAAAAGTGATATCTTCTTCTCTCCTTCCAATTATTACTTTAAATATTCTCTTCGATTCCACAACGATTGTCTGTGCTTCTCGTGTTAGACGTCTCAATTAATAACTCTTCATTTTTCAATATGATTTCACAATATAAAACATCTGCCCTAAATTCTCGCGTGCATAGTAGCCCTTATGTATGATGTTCCTTTGTTTATGAGGTTTCTACTTTTCTAAAGATTCTAATACCACCACAATAACCACATTCAAACCGGTTTTTCGTTTCCCTATCCCATTGGTATTGCCCAAACAATTTAAAATCAAAGTGTATAATGTAATTCTGACTAATCCCTAACAACCGCAAGTAAACCACAACCAACTATTTGGCGGCAGTTTGATCAGTTAAAAGAGTTAACGCAGAAATTTGGCCCTGACATATTGCATATTTATTTCCCACACGTTTATTTTTTTCAAATAACCTTTAGCTTCTTTTTAAATTCTAGCAAGATTCTATATATAACATATTAAGTCATTTATTCCTATCTTTAACGCAATCTTGCTAAATAACCCTCCTATTCTTGAGCAAGGTATTAACTTTAGTTCAGTTATTTATGAACCAGCTGCGACTAATTTTCAAACAAGGAGACAATTGACGTAGGAAAAATGTGTATTTTCGTTCTAATATATTACTGTACGTGTACCTATAAGAACCAGGCACGTTTATCTTGATTAAGTAATCTAAATCTTACCTAAAATAATACCGATCGGCGTATTATCCTAAGGATTTGAGAATTAGTAGTGGGAATTTTTAATTATAATATAATAATTACTGTGATAAAGTTCTAAATGATAGTCAGTCATATTTTTTTATTATTATTAGTAACCTAGCAAATTGTTGAGTTAATATTTAACAACATTTAATAGTTCAAATAGAGAAAAGAATTGTAAGATGGAGATTAAAAACTTCCATCTATAATATTTGCTTATAATGAACGAAAGAACATTATACTAGTTCAAGATTTGAGGACTTAACATAGGTATTATGAGGTTTTTGTGAAAATAAATTTCAACTGCATTAACTGAGATAATGCACAAGGTAACAAGTGAATTAGACTGCAAAGGTTCGATATTGTCGATCAACATTTATTAGCAGAGCTGCCAAGTTGGTTGGGATACCATAACCGCCCGCTTCTTAGTAAATAACAAATAAGTGACAGATTACATTTCATACCATGTCGAATATTCCAAAACAAATCCGTCTGAGAAACATTATTAAGCTGAAAGATTCGGCTATGCATCTGCAACATTTGGTATGTTTGCAATAGTATTTCATTGAACGATATTTGCCGAGATGAAAATGTTGCTTACACAAAGACAGTTACATCTGTTGACGTAATATTTTCATACTACAAGTACTACAAGTTATAGAATTTAAAAGTTTACTTAAATCACTATTAAGCTTTTCTGAAATACTCCAAAAATGTTTTTTTCTCGCTAAGGTGTTCAACTGCATGAATATTAATAACAATAAAGGATTTTACAATTCTTTTATTGCCTCGACTATTCCTGTGTAATTGTTAAAAAATAATACTCACTGTATGAATGTTGTTTTACATTTCTATTAAGGTGTTTATTCCGAAATATTATTGCCAACCAGGGTTGATAGACCCATTTCAATAAAAATGAATCTATAGTACCCTCATGGAAAGTGTTTAACTCCCAAAATATTTAAATCGAACATATGCCTGCGTAAAAATATATCAAAAATACCAGAACTAAGCAAAATATTGTATAATTTACAGGATATTCAACAACATCATACAGTATTTCCTTGGGTAAAAATAAGGGAAAGTTCGTTTCTGTTTCAAAGGTTATCATAATTGTCGAAGATTGCTCCTATCTTGATACTATTTCAATTTGCGAATCAATACTGTTAAGATAGCGCAGAACTGTTTCATTCTCTTAAAAAAAAGGATCTTTCACCAGGGATAATCCTGAAGCGTCGAATCATTCGACGCTTAGCCACCGAAGCGAACACTTCAACCTCGCCGCTGAAGATGTTTACCACCTATTCCCTAGATTATTAAGTATATTGTTGTCATAACTAACAATCCCTACTGTACATTTCCACAGCATACATCCAATTTTAACAGAGACTTTTACTTGTGGAACGCATATGCCTTAGATAATTGTTAACTTAATTAAATCATTTAGAATAATTTTCCATTGGTTTTTTCATGATTGAAATTTCCTTGTTCCTCCAACATTAAACTTAATCAATTAGTTCTTCATGAAATTTTTAAATACTTAAAAGTTTCACGGCCCCGGTATGATTTGAACCTACAGCTCCCATTCGCTAGACCGGTGTGTTAAGCCATTACACCACAGAACCGTCTGAACAAATCGCCATTTATGTCGTTAAATTTCAATTGGTAAATTTTCGTAGCTGGATGTAATAGTGGCTGCAGATATAGCGCTGATATCTAGGCAGACACGAATTTAATATCAATGTCAAGTTGCATTATCAATTAAATCATTTAGAATACTTATCAGTTGGTTGTTTCATTGATAATTTCCTTATTCCTCCAACGTCAAATTTAGAAACGTTAAATATTTCTATAAATAATTAAAAGCCAGCGCAAAATTACTCTAAATGATTTAATTGACGGGGTAACTTGGCATTGATATTAAATTTCGTGCCTGCCTAGATATCAGGACCATATCTGCAGCCACTATTACATCCAGGTATGAAAATTTGCCAATTGAAATTTAACAACATAAATGGCGATTTAAGTAGCAATTTGTTCAGACAGTTCCGTGGTATAATGGCTTAACACAACAGGCTAGCGAACGGAAGCTGTAGGTTCAAATCCTAGCAGTGCCGTGAAATTTTTAATCATTTAAAAATTTTACGAAGAACTAATTAATTAAATTTAACTTTGGAGAAACAATTATCAATTGTTAATTTAGTAAATTACTCGTTTTTAAAAGCCTCATTACCAATAAGCAACCTTTTCTTTCGATGAAACTGTAAAATACTCAAAGGTTACGAGAAAACACCACTAGAAAATTTGTAAGAGATTAATTCTTGACGAGTTTATACTTTTTGAATCCGTGTCTTTAAATCACAGCTGATTGCACTTGCTCAAATACCAGTATGTCTTTCTATGGTGGGATGCTTCATTTCAGAGACATACCAATATGAAATCCCGTCGACAACTTTCTACTTGACTGGGAGTCCTCACCTTCGATCATTCCATTCTTCGAATTCTATTCACTCCCGGTGCGGTCGAATTTCTCCCGTAGTTTCCGGGAAAGTTTTCGCCGCTCACGTGCCCGATTCTTATCGTCAATCCCGGGGAAAAATGTTCCGGAAGGATCTCCGCGCCATCCGGCCCGGACCGGCTTGCCTCGACGAACGTCAAAGACGGTGTATGTGCCATTAATAACTTTATCCATTCGCTCGCTCCCTCCCATTTACCGGATCGGGACTTTCCCGCGGAGCAGTCGATATCAATTTAACAAATTGAGACTGATCACTTTGCCCGGCGGTTCGGAAAAGCCTCTCCTGCTACTTCCCCGCGCCGCCATCTCGCCCAGGGGATATACATCAAGCGGGCCAACTCGGAACTTATTTACCGCGAGTAAACGTGGCGGTACTGTCTTGAATTAGAGGCCGCCATCCGTTTTCGCCAATTAATTATTTGGATATCGACGATGGAGAAATTAAAAACGGAGTCGCAGATAATTAAATGATCGATGATCTTACACAATGCAATTTCTATTCGTGATGTTGGTAATAATCGGGCAAGACTAATGCACATGCGGTTACCTTTTAGTGATACTGTATTAGTAGCCAAATGATATGTGATTTTCAATAAGATCAGGCTGCCCATAAACCAAAGAACAACTCATTCATAGAGCAGTTTCTTTGTTTTAAACTTTTGAAGTTATGATACTTTGCTTTTAAAAGGAAATGAAAAATTTGAGAGATTACAAAGTGTGTTACCAAAGTACAGCATGAAGTTAATTAATAAACAAATTCCTATCCTACTCCCTTAGCAGCTCAAAAAATTTAAGATATATGGTACGAGGAATGTCCTTTAAGTTTTTGGACATAGAAGGCGCGACTAATCAAATGTTAGTACGGAAAATTAACCTCCATCTTTACTTCAAATCCAAAGTTTCAATGTGATAAGTGTAGTGTTGTAGCTACAACGAATTGTCAAAGTTGTCAAGTTAGTTGAAAACCGGAATTAAACCGATAACATTTTCACGCAATAACTTTTTATAATTTTCAAGAAAACGTCAATGCTGTGCGCAATATCAACGAAAATCGGAGGCATCATTGGGGATTTCGAAGACCTTCATTCAAATTTTGCATAAAGAAAAATATGTGTAAAAAAAGTAGTTGGATACCGTATCTGTTGGGCGAGGAACAGAAAAAAGCTAAGGTGAAGTGGTGTTAGAGAACTGTAGACCGCTTCGATGCCGGAAACTCTAAAAACGTGTACAACATCGTCGGTGGTGATGAATATTGGATTTACTCATACGAGCCAGTCGTCTGCTTGGGTGTTCCAAGACGAAGAAAGGCCGACAAAAATCATACGTTCTCGAAGTGTCTCCAAAAAGTTCGTTGCGACATATATCTCGAAAGCAAGTCAATTCCTCTACAAGCTCAAAGAATTGCTACTGCCAATTAGTATACAACCATTTCTTTGCCGCAAGTCATCGCTGAGCTTCGAAACACCAACCCTGAACGACGAATTATCCTCCACCAGGACAATGCAACTTGGTACACAGCAAGCATGTTGAATTTTAACGTAACAAAACGTCGAATTATTAGACCACCCTCCGTAGAGTCCTGATAATTTCTTTACCCTACCGAAAATCAAAAACTTACTGCGTGGCCAAGAAATCTAGTCTTCAGAGGGAGCAATCGATATCTGCAGAAACAATAAAAGCTATCTACAGCATTCCAGCTATCTACAGTATTCCAGCTCTATATGCATAACTTAAAAGACAACCCTCGTACTGATAATTTTGAGGGTACTATTTATTATTATTTCACATGAATTGCTTACTTACGCAGGTAGTGGTCTTTTAATCTTCTTGTATCTTCATTGAGTTACATAATTTAGAGATGATGTTCCAAAATAGTACCAAGGCAATTTCTCATGTTAGATCACAGTTTGTACTGTAATTAAAGATTATTTTTCTTCGAAAAAAAAATATTTCCAATTAATGTGAAGAGCTAAATCCAATAAATCGATTTTGATGGAGCTTTTCTTCGAGCTACCGATGTTACTAAAGCTTTTACACATCGGTTTACTATATTTGTTTACCTGTCCGTTAGGCTACCCTCCAAGCATACCTGATGGCTGTTATCAATTACATCCTCTGCGTATTTACATTTTAAAGTAGTGTTTTATAGTAGCGTTCACAATTTTTAGCGATAGATATCAGACATGAAAAAATACGACAATGTTATTATAATGCAATTTATTAAAATAAGAAAATGAAATAAAAAAAATAGGTACAACATTATAATTAAATCGTGAAATTTGGAATTATTCTTTTTAATTGTGTTTTTCAAAATGTCTTGTGGGCCGGATCAAATCTCACAGCGGGCCGGATCCGGACCGCGGGTAGGTTGTTGCTCATATATGCTTTAAATAATTGTCAAATATTGATCTCACGAATGCTGGTAACTGTAACTTAGTTACGTAGCATAGAGAAGAAATCTATATAACGTGCAGACAAATCTTTTGAGAGAAATTAGAGGGAGTCCCTAACTACACCCTACCTCCAAAAACAGCAAAATATCAACGCTAAATAAAGGAAAGTACAAAAATAAAAAAAAATGTTGACAAAATTTTGAAAAAATTAAAGAAAATAAGAAAATTCATATTACAATATGGATGTATGTATATAGTAAGAAAAGAAAAGGAAATAAATATAAGTGGCTGTGCATTGTTTTAATGCCACTGCTAAATTGAAATGATTAATGTCCGTCAATGTATCGGATATGTAGGATTATAAAAGAAACACATTCTACACGTCGGGGGTTTGAACATTATATGCGTATTAGATTGCTCTTGTTGACTTTGAGAATGAATACATAACTATAAACTTAATATCACTTAAATGAATAAAAGAATCGAATTTATTATTAACAAGATCCAATAACAATTGCACATCAGATTGAACGCGACGCATGCGCAATAAATCAACTTTGTATGAATTGAGAACCATTTTATTAAATTTAATGTTAATGCTCTAGTAGCATTTTAGTGGGATGAAAAAATGTAGGTGATGGTTGGCAGTAGGTAACGACTAGAAATATAGTACACTTTAATCTTTCCCTTCAGGTAACCCAAAGAAAGTAATAGTAAAGTAAGTAAAGTATAGTAAAGTAAGTAAAGTTTGGACACAAATCGGCTGATATTGGGTGACCTAGTAAAAGGCTAAATGCGCCAATCCAGCGTCTTTGAAATATTTTATTTAAAAAATGATTAGTGGCGTTAGTAGAATCTTGCGAAGTCCTATCTATTTAGTATCAAGGTTCACTAACATTCAGCATCTCAATTGATGAAATGACGTGGTCTCGCAATCATTTGATCTCAACGGATGCAGAAACTTTATTGCAGCAAGGTTTCCAACAATAAGTTTATTGCTTATTATTCCAATGCAGATATTGACTTTTATATGATATTGGATTCGAGCCAGGTTTTGGACACGAATATTTGTGGGAGCCAGTCTAGATAAACTACTCGAACGCAAATGTAGTGTTCTTTAATGGTCAAATGTAGGATACAAATCGAAAGTTATGAGAATTGAGCTCACCATGCACGGTAAATGTAGGGACCCTATAGAGCTTTCTTTTACATAACATAGAATATTCAGTTTCATGTGTTCTGTTAAGATATAATTCGTCTTAGTGTTTGCTTCTGGGAATTTGGAACAAAAACATCTGCTTTGAATGTTTTAAAAATAGTTTTTGAACAGAATATAGGCCTTTCAAGACAGTCGACTGAAAATAAGTCCTTGGCCCTTCTAAAACTATTATTCTTCTGGTACCACAATATCATTGCCACCTTTTCATTTTCGTTGCATCAATTCACGATTTAGATAAACTATTTATTTTTCAATAAAATATCTTTAATTTCACATTCGTCTATGAATGAAAACTAAAAAATATTTAGCATAAAGAATTTGTTTTTTTCTTCCCGTAGCACCTTCATTTATTTCTTGACCTGATACTCTTAACGATGGACTCTCACAATAACTAGAGTTGTTGTTTGGGCTATTTCGGTCGTTCGTTGAACTTGTATAGTCCTTTGCTTTATACAGAAATGTAAGATGGTTAGATTCCTTGGCAACTTTGATCGTGGTCCTTACGTATTGTCCGAAAGACCTGTTTAATTCGGGCCCATATCGAATTTCTAACTCTTGACGTGATACTGTTGACGATGGAAATAGTAAACAACAACTCTAGTTATTAGCTTCATTTATAAAAAAGATACTGATGTATAGCTGGTTACCTACTATTTCGCTCATGTATTTGCAATTTTGTTTTTGAAGTTACACATATTAAAAACGTATGTATAATAAAAAGAAACCAGGTATTTGATTCGTTTTTCTTACATGAAATGAGCTGGAGGGGAAAACTTGGACTACCGAATACTGTCATAGTTTGACTTTTGAAATCTTTTGCTTAAGGAAAAAACATCGACGTAGCGTCCATTTTGTCTTATTTAACCAACTCTCTAACTATTATTTTGTACGAGATCTCAGTGGTGGAGACACTCTGAGGCAGCCTATACGTTTTATTAATTTGAACCAAGAAGGCTTTAGTACCACAGGAGTAATATTGTGACATCGTAGAAACTCTGATTGATTTTTTTTTGAATATACAAAATGCACAACTGAATTATCTTTTGTCTACCTCTACTCAAGATAAACCTCTTCTGCCGTTGTTCCAACAGCAAGGACTCGTAGTCTTTAATAAACATAGAAATTACCAAGCGAATATTTGCTATTCAGGTATTCTTTTCAGAGGAGAACCCCTCTATTCATTTCGTCATTGAATCTTATTCAGTGAATATTCCGGAAAGGATATCTGGCTTTCTGAACAGCACTTCTTCCGTAACTATCATCCGACTCCTACCTGTAACTTGTAGCTACATTCGACTGCCTAGCGTGGAGTAAACAGTGGGCGAACTGTACGTTTTGTGAAACGTTTATTCCTATGAGAACGTGAAGCGGTATCAAGAGCCAGACGCATAACTTGAGTGCACGTAGATGCAACAGAGTAAGCATTTCGTTCGCAGAACATACTTTGGCTGAAAAGGTAGACGTAGCCGCGTTACCAACTTACCTACGATTACCTTAAAGCTTATGTATCAAACAACCTGTCGCCGAGTATAAAATATATACGCGGAAACTTCGGAATGTACTTTGCAGAGAGGCGTAATTACCGTTTTATCGTCCGGACAGCTAGCGAAAGTACCTAGGTATCTCTGTTAAATTCTCCCATACGATCTCCGTTTATGCGAAATGGAAGATTTAGAAGGAACGATTTTAATCTCGAAAGATGGCAGACGTTGTACATGTAATAGCCGATGGCACGCGAAATTGCGATATATTAAAGGGAGTTGATGGGGATAAGGCAGGTGAAGGCATCGAGCGTTCCATTTAAATTTGTATAGTGAAAAGAACAATATAATGTATGGATGCGCGTCTGTCGTTCCTTTCCTTTTTTCCTACTCCACTCCGTAACGCACGACTTCGGAAAGTTGAAAAGCGATCACGACGAATTCATAATGGGCCATATTTTGTGACGTAATGGCCGTAATTTACATAAAATACAAGTTTCGTCGAATTTTTCCTTTTGGTATGCATTAACGACGAAAACGAAACGGTGTAACGTAAGAACTTCGATAATATGGGCATACGTTTTTTAATGATATTCGTTCTTTGTACTCGATTATACCCAATTTTATCTCAAAATTTTCAATACTTTTTTAGTGAACTTTTATTTAATTAGCTTTCGTTTACGTTTTGTTGGTGAAGACAAAGTAACGTCAGGACTCCCTCTATTTTCTTTTAAAACATTCATTCTAATGAGGCAATATATACACGCTGTCCATGAAATAACATAAAAAGTATGAAAAATAAAATTGTATGTTAAATCCAAAATATTTTGCAAAATTTCCTTCGCAAACTGAAAAAAATTGAGCTGCAGGCATGAACGAATATTTCCGCTCTATAAGCGAACTGGTGGTAAATGGTCTGCAGTTGTCGAAGAGTTGTGCCGACACAACTCTTATACAATCTCCGCAGTCGTTCTTTTTCCTTCCTATTGCCACCTCTCTCCCCATGAAATAGAACAGATTATATCCTGTATGAAACCCAAAACCACGCTAGACATATATAACATATCCACCTCGCTGCATAAACAAATTCGCACTGAAACAAGTGAAATTTTAGCATATATTCTTAACATCTGTGTGAAAGAGACCGTTTTTTCATCACAATTAAAACTTGCTAAGGCAATACCTATTTTCAAAAAATGGGATCCAGATCATTATGAAAACTATCGCCCTATTAGCATTCCCCCAGCTATTTCAAAAATATTTGAATAAACAATTACGAGTAGGCTCAGAACATATCGGCACATATTACAATTTCCTAGGATTTTTTTAATCCTGACGTTCACGTCGTAATTGAAACAATTGTTTTTTGGATTTATATTCTATATAATTATACCTTTTCATTTTCCGTACCTTTTTATTTTATTTCAAAGACGCTTTGTATATGGGCTGAAATGAGTATACTAGATTTAACAAAGGCATTTGACTCAATTATCCACGATGTTTTACTAAACACACAGGAGTATTACGGTGTCGTTAAACTTGTTACGATCTTACTTCGCAGCCAGGGTGCAGGTGACTGACTCCAGTTGATGCATGTCGATTCTGGAGTACCGCAGAATTCCATTCTGGGTGCACTATTGTTCGCCATTTATGTAAATGATCTCCCCTTTTATGTTATCTAAGCTGAAATATGTTTGGGTGGTGACGATACATCGCTTTTAGCTAAGGAGAGGATAGTGGTGCTCATCATTGGAAAACAAAAGACCCTGTAATTGTCGCAAATAACTGGTTCGCTGCAAATAAAGTAAAAGAAGATAATAATAAGACTCCAAACCTTCTACTCGTTACATGAAGTAAAGGATCCTCAGCAGCTAAATTTCTATTTGCTTAAAGTGATCAAAGGCTTGCCTTAGGACTGTTTTAAGGAATATGTGAAGAGTGAATGGTACGGCATCTATGATTTAACGTTGCATTTCTTTACTCAGTTTTACTATTCGTTTTTTTTTATTTACTTACACATTTTATTTATACAGTTTATTTATTTATATAATTTTATTTTACACTTTTTATTTGTACACCTTTATTTATCTAATTTTATTTATAAATCTTTTTTTTACATTTGACTTGTATTATATGCTTGATACACTTTGTGACGATTTTATTGAAAAGCAAATATATTATTACTATTCCTATTCTTATTACCGTTATTTATGCAATTCTGCAGCTTTCTTCCCTATGCAATTCAAATTACAGTTATCTGCACTCATTTACCATTTAACAGCAATTGTGGTATAATCTTTTTGTTAAAAACAGAAAGTTTCATCCACTACGTGTACATTGGAGGCGTAAAGTGCACCATCGCATTACCATATATGAATATAGTTTTAAAAGATTTAATCTGTGGTTAAAATTTTCAAAACTATTTTAAAAATGAAAAGCATGCTATATTCACATGCAGGTTATGGAACAGTTTATTATTCGAGACATATTATTTACCTTGAAACGCATTAAACTCTAAATTCTCATAAACATGGAAAGGATGATACATCAAGAATGTTTGCTGTGTAGCCTAACAACCAGGCAAACAAATATACATTAGATAGATCAACGCCTCGGCAACACCGGACACCTAAATAACAAATTGACTTGAAAATTAAATTAAAAATGTTATTAATATTATTTGAAGAGACATATTCTCGAATCAAGTACAGGCTGCCACTGAACTTCAAAAGGCGATCCAAGCAGATTATTGATTGAAAGAAATTGTTTAATTCGGCGAACATCGAGGGACTGGCAAACCCACTGAAAAACCAGTGGATATGTGAGTGCATTATCCGTGCAAAACAAATAAGGCTCTTCAAATTTCTCAGTTTCATATTGGTACATTAACTTTAATTTGTTTAACTAGTTAGGAATTTGTCTTTCAGTCATCATTGCTTTGTATTTAATTAGTTATTCATTTTCTAAAGAAACATCTTGAAATCTTTAAATCAAAGAACTTACACATTTAAGTAAATCGCCTGATATTCTCCACCACAGTTTTCAGGATATATAGACCTTACATACTAACCAAAGTAGGAACTCTGTAAGTTCGGACTCAAGAACTACATGTAGTAATCAGGGTTGGTGAAAATCATGTTTTCTTTTATAAAAAAACGTGATTCATTCCTTTGAAGTAGAAGCAAAGTAGATTATATAATATTTGATAGGTGTCGTATAAAGAATTACTGTTCTTTACTGATTCAGCAACCATTTCACCCCTCCGGAATAAATATAACTCCACCATGAAGTTACCGTACCGGAAAATGTTGCAATTATCTATATTATATGTAAATCTGCTACATATACTCAAACAAATCCAATGCAATGAGAAATCTGAATTGCTCGATAAAAATGCTGTTGTTGTGTACGGAGAAGACGATAGATCTTAAGAAATATTTGCTATTGATGTGACAGTGCATGCACTGGAACCTTTGCAACCACCGCATTCATTATTACCAACTGCTAAACGCTGAAATATATGCTGACAAATCATATATAGCGTAAGGTGAAGGCGATACTGAATGTCTTTTTCAACAAAACAACTCAAACATCATTTGGTTAAGTTATTCCGTTGATTTTTTGAAAAGTTTGAACAGTTATAAATACATCTCTGCTGACGTTTGAGTACTCGAGTGATAGTTGAATAAAAAGTTAAATATGACTTTGGCTGCTGTTTACTATTTATTTGAGTGCAGTGCTCTTGCTCCACTACTGTACTACAAACTACGAAAATACCAAAGCCAATACTTTTCATCTGAAAAAAATAATGACATCATTTTTTTATGACACGTTTGTTTGTATTTCATCTGTCAGACTCTAACGCTGCCATGTTTAAAACCATCACTTTTACCGAATAGGTAGTTTAGAAATAAAAAAATGTTTGAAGTTAAAAGTGGTTTCCGCTAATTTTAGTTGTTTATCGGCGCAAACTTTATGATAACGTCCTTGTAAAACAGCGCAAATTCCGACACAAACACGGAACGTTCTGCTGAATTCAATATACACTGTAAATTTTAATGAACAAAGTTTACCTTTCTCATGCGTTTAGTATCGACCGGTTTCGTCTCTCTATAGCTAATGTCCTTCCCGCTTCAGAGACCGAACGGCTTTAATTATTGACCGTTCCGTATGTGGGTCATGAAACCGAAATAAATTATCATATTGGCAAAAATTCCACGTGTAATTCTGCCTTACCGACAGCCTAATGGCGCCCCGTTAAATCCTGCATCCATTAAACGCGAATCTCATGAAATTTTAATTCATAACAATAAATCCGCGCAAGCCTTGACGCAGCGAACTTTTTTGCTCCATTTATAACCGGGCTACTTTTATTTTTCATATGAATTTTCGCCGTGGAGTCAGATTAATTCGGAAACTGGGAATAAAGATAAATGGTCGTTTTGCTTTGTTTTACGAAATGCACTCGTGCAATATTACTTTTCGGGGAAAGATATATACTTTTCGCTTTGTATTATTATAATCTCTAATAAAAAGCTGTTCTTCGATAGCTATTGTGCTATTAATAAACGAACTGTTTCCGGAAGTGGACCGTGTCATGTTAAGGTAAGAGAACATGAAATAAGAGTAGGAGGAAAGAACTAAGGAATAAAAAGCAAAGAGGGAGGTGAAAAAAAGAAGAAAAAAAAGAAAAGTAAGAGGAGAAAGAAACGAAGAAAACAAAGAAGAAAAAAAGAGAGAATAAAAAAAAAGGTGTGATTTTGACCTTTGACCTCCACCGTAGGGCGCTTCTTGAGGAGAAAAAAGTAGGGGAAAGAAAGTTGCACTGTAACTCGACGTATAAACTACGCTAGAGGCGAAACGACATTGGACCTATTCTTTAAGATTTCTGATTCTTGATTGTAACATATGCTCATATAGGATACGAAACTTACTGAATCTATTGCTATCTTTTGGATCCGTTCACATTTAGTTCGCCGCTATCGGTGCCCTTTATTAGAATTTAAGCGAATATTTACAAAAATATCGGCAAGCTTCACTGCTATGTAAGAAATCAAAACAACTGTTGTACAGGGTTGATATTCTAATTTTCTACTCCCTGCTTTATTTTCTTCGACACTGATGTATCTTAAAAACTTCTGTGATATATACCTTCTTCTGCGGATTTCATATCTAATGTTAGAAATTCTTTAAAATACTTTATACACAAAGATTAACCTAAAAGAAAGTTTCTATAAACTAAGCAGTTTATATACATTTACATATTTAAATTTTACTCTTTCTTGTACTTTCAAAAATATGTAATTATTTTATTTTTATCTATATAATAATGGAGATAATTATAATTCAATATTTTTATTTATGAAAGAAATCATTTATTATTTTGACAATAAATATGTATGATATTTCGTGGAAATAAATTGTATAACAAATGCTTTTCAGATTGTATCTGTAATATAATTAATTCAAAGTTTTGACGTGTGAGAATTGGCTCCGGTGGCTCAGGAACACCAGGGCACCGTCTGTTGAATTCTCGAATTCGTTTGAGAAATTTCAAAAACACTTTTTTGGTATTCGAAATTAATACATTCACCTCCAGACAACATTGTCGAATGTTTTGTGCTGCAAGATGTAAATCATGAACTTTGCATGTCACGTATAAAAGTATCTCAGTCTTCCTTAAGAGAACAACCCACACTACACATTGTCGCTGCACGTTTGCTCACAAACATCAATTTTGGTCAATTATAAGTTGAAATTTTTTAGCGTATCCAATACGACTTTACCAGCGCAATTTTCTAATCTTTTCCTATGTAATACAATCAAAAATGTCACACATAGAATCTAGATTACGTACCATAATATTCAAAATTGAATGTTTTTTTTCGATCTGTCGTTTCGTCCACACATAACTACAGCTGTTTATCTTTTATTGCACTTTTAATCATGTTTTCAGTATAGTTATGCACACTTGGCATATGGTTTTGTAACGTTCTTTGGGATGGTAGCTTCCAATTGGGATTGAGTTCATGCCAGAAGTCATGAAACGGTTGCTTATCGAGTAGATGAGGTCTTAAATACCAGGCAGTTGTCATGAACAGTAAATCAAACATAAATTGCGTTTTTGGTGGCATGCTATATTTTTTATTTTCACGTTGTACACTATTTATATTATTTTATAGTCACATTTGTCCCAGCACATCAACGGTTTATCCCAAATTTTACAGCCTATCTTAGCACCGTTACAGTATAAATCGGGAAAATCATGAATAAACTTTCACATTGCGTCACCTAACGGTCTCCGTTCGTTTTATTATGTTACATTGGTGGGGCCGCTGCGTATTTAATACAAACCTAGCCCAACTCTAGTTATAAATGATATTTTGTAAACGCAGGCAAATTTGGGCAGACAAAAACGCAGGTAGATACCAAAAAAAGTATTAGCCTGATATCATTAATCCTCGTAAATTGTCGATATAATTATATAATGCAGAACAGGATGGATTGTATTTTCTTAATTTTTCGATTCAACGACCACCGGCTGTATATACGAGGAAGGATCAATAAATAATGCACAGCGTTTTTTAGAAGAGAGTGTACGTAGATAACACACTAAGGATCTATGCAAAACACAGGCACACTTTTACACTATTTTTTCCAGAGAATCACCAAGTCTCGCAACGCTTTTCTCCCACCGTGGCATTAAGTTACAAATACCCTTTCCATAGAAGTTCATCTTTTGTAAGTAGAGCCCTGTGCAGACAGTCGATTTGACTTCGTCATCGGAAGTGAAATGTTTATCAACTAAGAATTTCTTCATTAGGCTGAAGAGATGACAATCGGATGTTGCCAGATCCGAACCATACGGTGAATGCTGGAGTACCTCCTATCCAAGCCACTCTAATTGAACACAAACAGGAGCAGCCACGTGGGTGCGTGCATTGTAATGAAGAAGTTTAACATTTCTAGCATTACAGCGTTTGTCGCGAAGAACACGACGCAACTTGTCAAATGCTTTTCCATACGATACAGCATTCACAGTGGCTCCGCGTTCCAGAAATTCTATCAGTACCACCCCTTGCAGTCGCGAGCACTTTCTTCGCGAATTGTGTCACCTGAGTTTCCTCCTTCTGGGAAAATCTGGGTATTTCCAATTCATAGATAACCTCTTGCTTTCAGTCATGTAGTGGTACACCCATGACTCATTACTAGTAACGAGAGAAAAGATTCTCCGTCTGCAGCGTACCTTGTCGCGTTATCAAAGCTTGTCGTCATTCACTGGCCCTTATGGGTTCTTTGGCACCCATTGAACACTAACCTTACGAAAATGCAGTTAGTAACACACCACGTCATGCACTACACTATACGAGATGTTGAACATACTTGCCAATATGCGAAGTCGGATTCTGCGGTCGGAGCGAATCGCCTAGTCAATTGCTGTGACATTCTATTCGCTGGATGCTGTTACACAACGCCCGGCATGTGACAAATCCACCAGATTTACACGGATGTGTACTAAGCACTTGTATCATCTGCTAATAATACTGCGATCCATTCAGTCTTTCGCATGCATGCACCTCATCTCTCACTAGAGTTCCGGTCTCATCCCCACAACGGACAACACCTCTCTGTTCTTCATATGTAGACGATTATAACACGTGCGCCATCTTTGCTCTGGAGTTAACTCTTCTGCCTATAGAAGTACTCCTGTTCACAAAATTTCCAACTATGGCGAGAAGTTCAAGGTACGCTCTGTGTAAGTTTTACGTCTCAGGTCACTATACCGTAACAAGAAAAAATTCCGATTTACCTATCGATACTTCCTCGTATATATGTATATCCTCGTATACCTCCGTTTTGTTCTAGCCTTGAAACTCATCATATCTATATCCGATTGAAATACACAGAATTCGTAAAAATAATGTATTTATAATGGTTATGATCAAAAGAGAAAACTATTAAGCACAAATATGAATAACTTATTATTCATAATAAGCGATAACAATAATTGAAAATGAATATTATCAACATATTTACAAAATGAACGGCACTAAAGAGCCTTAGTAATTCTTCTTTTATTCTTCATTCAACAATTACAATAATGCTTTCTATTTTGCTTTCGAAACAGCTTTAGAGAATATTTTTTGGATAACCTAATGTTATGATATTGTTTTCTAAGCGCCTAGTTCCCAACACCGGTTTAATGTACTGTAGACTAATATAAAAATCGATCCTTCTTCATAATTCTCGGAAACCGAGCATCCCTACAACACAACCTCTTGCCGTATAATACGGAATCACCTTGACGTAAATATGCCGTCATTACGAACACCCTTATGAACATAATAATTGCCAGTGGCAAAACAAAATAGGGGTGAATTACGTCTCATTTAAAATTTATCGGTAGAATACATCGCCGAGGCTGGTTACATGCAATGTTGCGTGCCATCCGCATGTAAATAAAAGGAGTAGTATGTGTGCATCCTTGGCTTGCAGTCACTGAACATGCAGCGTACGATCTTTCAGCTAGCTTCGTCCAGATATAGAATATATAACGTTCGTGTTCAGCGAGCTCGTACCTACATAATACAGAGTAAATACAGCGGCGGTATAGATGCAAACAAGTTTGATGCGACTGTTTACCGAGGTACTCCTCGGCTCGCCGTATACAGTGACAATCTTTTGATTAAATATGTCACACGAACTCGATATATCGCGCGGGCACTTTAAAAAGAAAACTACCTGCTCAACATGCAATTTAGTTTGCATAAAAATGCAAATTTTGTTTATGAATTTGTATTTTTCGTATCGCCACGTTAGTTCCAATGAAGCGCAGTCGTGCGAAATGACGATCTTTCATTCGCATTACGTCGTGTTCGATAAAAGGCTGACGAGTGTTAAATCGACGCCACTTGGATGAACCTAAAAGTTGATTTATTTGTGTTTTTGTATCACTTTAAAGCAGATAGTTTACGTACCCTACAGCCCAAGTTATATGTACTAGACACTTAGAAGGAAACATTCCCATTTCATATCCAATATTTTATTCCGTCATTATTAAATTCTAAAGGGAATAAGTATGATTATTTAACTTTAAATAACAGCACAATTGGAAGTGCGTACGCTAGGATGCAATGACCAGGCAGCCCGATTTTGGTAAATTTATAAACAATTAAAGAAAATATAATTAATTGGAGTAACCACACATTTTTTTCTACCTATTCCAAATAAACAGTCAGTGAGACTTCTATGATCTCGCATAATTTTGCATTTTACTCCGGCAAACGTTGAAGATTACTACAAGTTACATGTATGAACACAATGAAATAGTGCAGGTATTATTTTGTGAATATCGCTATTAATAGATAAGGGAAGTACCTTTAACATAAACGTACATATAAATACCGGGGAAATTGCACGAAGCCTAGGATTACCTTTTAGCCTAAAAAATCTTGTGAACGTGTTAAAAACTTTACTTATTGCTAGATACAAATATTTCATTATTCACACGTGCTACCAACTTGGCAGAAACGTCTAACCAGATGTAATAATTGATTATAATTTTGTTGTAAAGGATCAAAGGGTTGTGGCGTACTTCTTGCAATATTTTCTAACAATAATGTTAGGTGCATTTCTTATGAGTTTTAGTTCAACTTTTACTGTTTTCTTTTACTTTTGTTTAAAGTGTTTTGAAAGTTTGATTGTGCCTAGAGTGCAGAAATGTGGAAATTATCGCCTCTTAAACGAACTCGACATAGGTCAAATTGTTGGCCTACGCGAAGTTGATTTTTCGTTAAGGGATATTGAAAATCGCCTTAACCATGGGCACCATGCGATATTATCAATCATGGACTAGGGAGGGCCGAAAAGTTGCTGAAGAGAAACTGGCAGCCGAAGACACACATAGCTACCTAACATCCTTTCAAACATTATTTGGAAATGCCGTTTAATTCATAATTACTAAACCCACAGTAAACAACGTCGTTTCTAAGGTAATTGAAGCTATTAATTATGATTATTCCTTTACTGGGCGTTTGACAAAAATATGGATATAAATTCAACTTTATCTTTGTATTCAACCATTGCAACGTTATAGTAACGGTTACTCATCCAACATGTTCCCATTGGGATGTAGGTACCTTGGTACACTAATAACAAGACTTTAACTTTCTTTGCGCTATGTAACTTTAATTTATGACCCGAATATTTGATTACGAATAACTCAGAGGTCTTTAGTGATTATTCTGGAAACAATAAAGAAGTTCAGTAACAAAAAGTACTCCTTTCACATCTACTTCTTAGAAACACCCTGCTTTTATAATTTGTCAGAAACATCAATTTCCAGTTGTATCTTCAAAATTGTTGAAACAAGTAATTCTATAAGTGAAACATTACTAGAACTCATTTTTTTATTTTTTTGTCAAAATAAAGAATGTTTTACCTGGCGATAACTCTAGATAAAACACTAAAATAGAGGAAAAAAATAACGGAGCACTGCGATGGCCGGGAATCGAACCCGGATCAACTGCTTGGAAGGCAACTATGCTGACCATTACACCACCATCGCTTGCACAACGAAATATGTGAAAGGTAGATTCACGAATTTAGTATTAACAAATTGTAGAGCTACTTTCACTTTATTAAACGTTTAAATAAACAATAGTTCTTACTTCCAGATATTAGTACCGCGATTAAGACAATCACTCCGATTTATGCTAAGTGTAGCGCTAATATAACAGACGCAAGACTATTTGCGTTATAAGTTCACTACATCCAGTAGTGGACCAACAAGCCATACTCCCCAATTTTTGCATGACTGCTTCTAAGAAACATGTTTTCTCGACGATTTATATCCCGACATGGTGATTTTAATTGGCCGCCAAAGTCACCGGATTTCACCAGCCTTGGTTTTTTTCTATGGGGCAAGCTTTAGATGCCAACAATAGATAAGAAACTAGAGCGAAAAAACAAGAAATGCTGCAACAGGTTACAGCGAGTTTTCAATCACGGCTTCATGAATGTCTAGAAAAACATGGTGGAGTTTAAAAAATGTTATTTTCCAAAAATAATATTTGTTGTTGAACTACATTATATGTACTATATAGATGTATTCTTTGCCCTAGGTGGCTTCTTCAAGGTAGATCAATTACCATCTCTCTTCGGTTTATATCTTCTCGCATATGTATCTCCATTTGTTTCTTTGGTCTTCTCCTGTCATCTGTAGACGCCGGCTCTACTAAGGTGCGCCTTCACCTCCTGCAACGAAGTAATTCTGTAGCTCTCCCCACATATCCCCACTATCTTGCTCCCCGTTGCTTTATTTTTCTGACCGTAATAACCCTCTAAGAAACGTGCATTCATTTTGCATTTCCTTGTACAAATACCGCTGACTAGGGAAAAGTTAGCATTTGTGGAAGTTGTTAAATTCTGTTAGGCTACGTGTTATCAGGTAAGAAAAATGGCGGTCAAAATTTGAATGGCCAATAGAATGAACAGTATTAATATCTGGGTTAAGTTCTTTAAGATAATTTTTTCCAAAAAATAGAAATAATGCATTCAAAAAGTCTGTTCGCTAACAAGTTCCCTCCGTTGCTTTCGAATCCTTAAGCGCTTTTTTTGAGCAGTAGTTATACGCTTTACTTTATTCTATTAGCACAAAACATGTAGGTATTTCCGTTACTATAAATCCTGCCAGCACAACCAAATATTTAACGAATCAAAAGTTAGTAAATTACATTAGAGATTTACAAAAACATGCATCTATATCACTTAATAAAGTAATACGTCAAGCAACAATCCAGCATTTTTATTCCTACCCTTCCACAAAAGGTGTTGTGTCAATTAACGATCAACTTCCTATGTATTAGTAATCTAGTTCGTCATTCATTGGTAATTCAAGGGTACTTAAACGAAACGTACACGTAAAGTATCCGTTTCACCGTTAATTATATCCCGCAATAAAAATTGTATCTGATAGGTATCTTTCTGCAAGTCATTGCATGACGGAAGTAGCGGTGCGGACAACTAACGTTTTGGTTTACCGATCCTAAGTCCGTGGTTGCGTGCATCTCTGCCACCAGGGAGCTTTGATAGCGAATAATTAGCTCGCAAACCTTCTAGGTACTAAACAGGTCCCTAAGCAATAAACAGTTTTATTTAGCTATAACGTTGTAAGCACACATTAAGCTACATATTCGAAGTGCACACTAAATGCATCGTTCACAATAATTCACGGATATTTAATAAAAGTGATAATAAATTATAAAAAAATTTGAGTCAGACGCTTTTTAGTTTTAGTTTAAGTTTAGTTTAAGCAAATATCCCAGCACATTATTGTGTTCTAAACTTGTTTGAACAGGTTTTAATGTGATCTTGTATATGGCAAATAATGTTGCATTTTGAATCTAGAAAAAATGCAGAAACATTCAATTACTTAGAATTCTATTGCAATAATTCTAACAACAGCGGTACCTACTTTGCTCAAAGTAATATAATTTGTTGGAGCTATACTAAGTAAAAGTTTCAACAAACAGTGCACGTATAAATAGTATTGCTTAATAAAACAAAATATGCGCCACATCAAAGCGTACTTTTCCAAACGCAAAAGAAAAGGGAAAGATATTGAATGATTGACACATCCGCTTCAGGACAGAGGCTAAAAATGGTCAATCCAAATTTTGTCGTCCAAGTCATTTACTTTCTATGTAAAACTCAGATATAATACCGAATCTTTTTGCATGTAGCTCTTCTACGTTTTGGTATTTTTTATGCAAACTTTTTTTTATTGTAAACACAAATCATTGATGGTTTTGACTGCATGAAATAGAACATAACCTTCTTCGCCGTGCATCTATCTATTTTCCAGCAGGAAAGTACATACATATGTCCTAAATCGTTCTCCAGATTCTTCTAACCATGAGTAATGGTCACGTATCACATATGCCCAGGTATGCCCAGATTTTCAGTTCCAGGAAGTAATTAAGAGAATTTCAAAATATAATAAAAATTAATGTAAGCCATTTAGTGTGTACTAAATGGCTTAAACTGTTAGAGAGTTTTTCTGCAGCCACCACAGAGCGTTTATCATAACATAATACCAATTTCTATAACTTCTTTTCATAAAGCATTAACAGCTGCGATGTCAACCCTGTTGTAATAGCTTTCTTCACGTTGTCGCCATCGCCGAATTGCTTTCCAGAAAGGAAAAATTAAATTAAGATAAAGATTAAGATAAACACAAACAACAATCGCTAAATACAAACTCCTGGTCAAAGCACTACAGCAATTCATTTTCACATAGTGTGGGCAGGCATTTTCGTGAATAAGAATAATGCAGTGGCTGAGCACGCATACCTGTTTATCTCAAAAAGAATTAGCTGCTACAATATGGTTGGTATTGCAAGCAGTATTCTTATATGAAGAATATATACAAAGAATGGTGCAACACTATGACAAATGCCTGACAAATGGTGGTAAGATGTGTACTAAATAATGTAATAACTTATTTTTGAAGATATATTCCCAACTTCCTTACTGCCTTTAATGACATAATTTCTAGGCATACTTTGTATGTATGTGTGTATACTTCCCTGTAATCAAAAAATTAGGTTCTAAAAATATTCTTAAATGCTAGTTTTTGACTTTGGATATTACAGCCATTTCTTGAGCTACGGTAATTATATAATGGTAATAGTCCCGGGATTCGAACCCGAGATCTAGGGACCAATGACCAAGCGCACTAGAGACTGCCTAATTGAAATTATTAAAATTTCTCGTTTAAACATCCATTTAATTATATCTACTTCTGTAAATTCAATGTAGAAGAAGAAGTACATGCAGGTAAACTAAGTTATGTAGAATGTCATGTAATTACATACTTAAACTAACATCCACATTAATACTAATATTCATATGAACATAAATACTAAACCACCATTGGCATTAGTAATGATAAAATTACAATTTTCTTGCAATTTCCAACGTATTAAATTTCCGAAAAAATATCGGTCTCGGAGGGGACTTGAATTGATATAGAGATGTTGGGTTCAAGTCACCTCCGAAAACGACATTTTTTCGGAAATTTAATACGTTGGAAATTGTAAGAAAATTGTAATTTTATAATTACATACTTATGACAATAATACGTTGAAAGTATCAGCTGATTGAGTTATTACTTTGTTTAGATATCTTTCTATCTTTGATGGAGAATAGTGAATGGTAAAGCAACCTTTTCAGACATCAAAAATACACACCAATTATCTCTGGACGATGTAATGAAACATCATTCAAAAGAAATAAGTGTTTATTTAAAAAACTTACAGGATATGTAATTGCATGGTAGAACATACATTACAAATGTACACAAGGAGAAAGCCAATATTTAAAAACTGCGATTTGAAAGAAAAGTTGAGTTTCTGGTAGAAGTTTCCAATACATTACTAATTTGCCAAAATTCTATCTAAGCTATCTAGCATTTCCCAGTTACTCTAATTTGTGTTTAAACTAACACTCATAACTAATTTTAGCTGAAACAAAAGTTTTTCTGACGGAATTTTCTTTAGTCTTTAATGCAATTCTTTTGTCTTTCCCTTAACTCTCAATGTTATGGTAATGGTTACCTACGTGCGAATTTCTATCACCTAATGTTTTTACAATTCGGTGATAAGCGCGAAAATTTAAGATAAACCGTTCGACGGTTTTTCAAGAAGAAAATTGAAACCTCCGGCGTAAAAACATAATTCGGAAACGTATTTCTCTTTCCAGGTTATTGAATGAAATCCCAAGAAACAATAAAAGCTCCAATTGAAAAAAGAAACCGTTAAAATATCATATATCATCAATTCGTAAAAGTTTCAACGTATACCTCCAACCATCGTCTGCACCCCTACGAGAAATATATATATTTTTTACATCCACCATTCTTTTTATTTCACAGTAATACGGTGCCAGCCACCGCGCTGCTCACCACAAGAGAAAAAAAAAAGAAATTGTATATTTCTTTTACATCATCTCTGACGCATCGTAAAGCAGTAAGTCAGAGATTGGATATTTTACGTTCGCCGGCACCCACTAACTTTTTACATCGGCACAGAATAACTACGCCCCGTTCCGTCGCCGCACAATCGTCTCTCTGGGTTATATATTTATAGAGGTTCTCGCCACCGAATCTGCTCCCGGTCTTTTTGCGCTATACCCACGGTTCTAAGACGGCATATTCAAGCAAACAGTGGCGGATCGTAAGGACTTCCTATCGATGAGCTAATATCTTATTCAAAAATTAAAAGGTGACACCTTAATAAGGAAATCGTTTAGTAAGGTAGATCAACCGCTTTGTATATGACTCCCATTGGTTAATTTTATACATATTTCGATGAAAATCTTTTTGTGACTACAGATACGAGGGGAGGTCCAGAAGTTCGTGGAATGGAGGGTATGGAGTGGGGATAGGCGCGCTCGCTAGGTGTCATTCTGATTGGCGACTCATCATGAGTATATAAGTTAAGTTGCAGCCCTACAGCGTTAGTCGTTTACGAATAGTTGCCTGCTAAACAAGTCAATCCGGAAGAAAACTGAAACTATGGAGGAAATTGAACACCGTGCTGTGATAAAGTTCCTTACAAAGCAAGGAAAGAACGCTCAAACCATATTGGATGAAATGGAAACCGTTTAATGGGGAACAGTGCCCTAGTAAATCAATGATTTATAAGTGGTATGGTCTTTTTAAACATGGTCGGGAGTCGATTGAAGACGATCCCCGCTCAGGACGGCCAGTTGAGGCCACCACATCAGACATCGTCGAAAAAGTGCAGAAATTTCTACTGCAAGATGCCCGTTTGAAGAAAAACCAATTATCTGCATTAGTTCGTTGAGTATTGGATACCACCATTTTGCGTATCCTACATGACCACCTGGGTATGACAAGTCAGTGCAAGATGGGTACCGAGAATGCTCACGCCGCTGCAGAAACAGCAGCGCGTCTGTGTGGCCAAACAATTTTTGGAGCTGTGTGGAAACAAACCTGCACAGATTTTGGAGCGGATTGTTACCGGAGATGAAACATGGGTTCGTCACTTTGAGCCTGAGTCCAAACAGGAGCCCATGCAATGGCATAGAAAAGGGACACCACCGCCAAAGGAATTCAAAGTGTCAGAATCGGATGGAAAGTTAATGGCTACTGTTTTTTTGGGATTATGAGGGAATATTATTGATTGATTACAAAGAAAAAGGTGGGACCATAACCGGAGAATATTACGCAGCGATATTAGAAGAATTAAAGGAGGCCATCAAGGAAAAACGTCGAGGAAAATAGACCAAATGTGTGTTGCTCTTGCAAGACAATGCGCCGGTTCACAAGAGCAAAGTTGCAATGGCTGCTCTGCACAAGCATGGCTTTCAATCAATAGTCCATCCACCCTACAGTCCAGACCTGGCACCCAGTGATTTTATTTGTTCCCCAATTTAAAAAAACACTTACGTGGAAGAAAGTTTTCCGACGACAATGAGGTAAAGGAGGCAATTTTGGCACATTTTGAGGCGAAAGATAAGAAATATTTTTATGATGGTTTAGAAAAATTAATTCATAGATCTAATAAACGTATTGTGATTAAGGGTGATCATATTGAAAAGGAAAAATAGATTTATTGTTTTATTTTATTTAAAACACTTTCATTCCACGAACTTCTGGACCTCCCCTCGTACTAAAAAATCTTCCCAACAAGTCTTACACGAAATAACAACAAAACTGCTCATAACTTTAATCCTATGATCCATAACTTGGGCCTTTCAGGCCCAGAGACATTTTGTTACTTATGATCCGTTTGAAATAATTTAAATCGGCTTTGTAATTTTGGTATGCTCTAAACACGTCTTATTTAACACTCTTGATTAATAATTATTCAAGTGTATTTAGAAATCGAAAAGCAAATATTTTTTATTTTCAGCTCGTATTTACATATGCCGGACCTACGAATCCCCTTTACTAATAGTTCCTATAATAGTCGACTGCAAGTTATTATAATTTGTCATGTACTTCTGTACGGAATGTGCGTGTCTGCGCAAGCTAAAACCTGTATGTATAAAAGTCGTGCGCTACTGATTGTCCTTCAAATGAAATAAGGTTTGCGTTGAGTGAACTTGTATGACACATATGATAAAGGGCATCAAAAAATACGTGAAAATAATGAGATACGGTGACATCGTCTATGAAGAAACACTGTTGCAATGGGCAGCTGAATGTGATGATCCACCTTGTTGAGAAAGTGATATGTCAGAAGTAGAAAACAATAACACAGAAAAGCCAAGTTTCGAATTAGTTTTTGGTGTGTATTCTGGATCCAGTAGTGATGATGGTGACAATAATTCAAAGTATCGCATTGACGACATTGGTAGTCCAACCATTGCTTCAACAAGTGGTTACAGAGCTCTAAGTGCTCTGGTTTGGAGTTTGGAACATCCAACAGAAAATAAAATTGCACTATATATATTATTCGGTGTGTGTTAGGATTGCCAAAAAATATATGACTGCAACACCAAAAGAAACGGTTCAGTTATTTGTAACTCTAATTATTATATAAAAAATTGTGAACTGCCCTAATTTAGAGGCGAAACGTGTTTACGGAACAAAAGGAATACCGTGGAAAGATGTAACCTTTGATGAATTTCTAGCATTCTGTGAGAGCTGACAGAGCCTGAGATGTTCCTGTGAGAGAACTATTTTGTTTTAAATTTACTAATACTTTAAACAGGGCCACAAGATTTGTAGAATTATGCTTCTTAATTGCACTTTCAATTTTATTTTCGTTTTCCTTGTTTAATTAATGACATCCTCTGCGTAACATGATTCTTCTCCTTTCTATTTTAGTTATTTTGATCCTGTTTTCTATTTTCCTTTTTCGTTTTCTCCCTGTTTGTTTTTCTTTAGTCCTAAGGCACACCATCCGTTTGCATGGACCTTAATCGAGTGTAGTGCGAAAAAGGCTTCATTTCTATGCTGATCTTCGAAATTTTGGTAGCCCATATCATATTTGTTCAGTTGCTCGCTATCCTTTCTTTGAGTGTTGGTCTTAAAACAAAGGCATAACTAAATATTCAATTTTGAACTATTGCTAATCGTAGGTATTAACAAAGAAATTATTTTGTTGTTGTCTTCTCTGTGAGTTCCTGATCAGGACTATCTGAAAAATTTATGTTATTTTAATCCTGGAATTCTATGATACTACATTCCCGTGCTTGTCACACCGCGCGTGTTATTGGACCCAAATGGGACCATTTCGACTAGGTCGACCTTCCGACGAGATCTCACTCATCTTCTTTTGGACGCACTTGTCCAACTAGCAATCGGAGACGAACTATTTGTTACCGATCTCGACTGTGTAACCGTTGCTAGAGCAAAATTACACCACGTCTTAAAATATAACTATTAGCTTAAGAAAAAGATCGAATGTAAGAATTTTAGCATCTGTTAAACACGTATTTGAATTTTATGTTTTCTTCGCAACATGAAGTTCTGCTTCCAAATCGTTGGACTTCCTAATAATAACTTTTAGTGCTTTATATGACCTATATATAAACCTCGGCAATACGGACTCTACTACACATATTAGGTGATTTTTATAGAACGTGTGGAAAAGAGGCTCCTCAAATATCTCAGCCATAAAGTTAACGGTACTTACCCTGATCGTGGTTTAGATTATAGGACACTGCTGCAGCAACATAATGGTAGTTTATTGGAAAATCGTTGAAATAAAAATAGTGCGAGATTTTAATTTAACCTACCATCTAGTGAAATAGATTCACCATCATTGCTGACTTATGTAGATTTCCGAGTACCACTGCATTACACACGATCTGTTGTGCAAATATCACAGGCCAAATCGCCAGTGTTCCATACGATCACCAACTTTAGTAGAATGTACCCGTAGAATACTTATTTAGTTTTAGGATTGTACTTATTTTTAAAATGTATTGTAACGTACGCTCAAATAAATTTTACCTCCAAGTAGCCTTTGAAATTATAATTATGTCTCAGCGTATTACTGAAACTTTTAATAAGAATTTTGTTTGATATACGACAAATGCTCTGTCGAATTGACAACTAATGTGACAGAAAATAGTGCAAGTTACGACAAAAGCTTTTACTCGCATGGACTATTGGAGGTAACATTTATTTGAATCCTTTTTATAACGTAGAAATATTTGTTAACATGATATTGCTTTGCACATAAGGTATGTAACCAATGCAACTTCACTGATCATTTGTATATTGTCCTGTAAGTGATTAATTATTGGACAAATATAGATTATAATAAGAACAAGTATTATTATTATCATTATTATGTAATATCAAAATTTAAATAAATATGTAATTGACATTGCAAAGATATTCTCGTCCTTTCTGTTGAGACAATGCTGTCCAATACTCCTCTCCTCGCACCTCAATCGCCACCACTGTCGTGCGAAAGTACAATGACGCCTCGGGTAATACTCGCGCAAGAGATATTACGTATCTCTCGGAGAAAATCTCGCGAGGTTCCCGAAACTTTTTGCCGCCGCTTTCTCCCATACCGACGTATACTTGAAGCCGCGTTTCCATATCTCTTTCTTCTGTACGCTTCTCGAGTTATTATACTCAGTTAGATGAATGTGGGTCAGCGTGTTCGCTCTTTTTGGCCTCTTCCATGCGACGATATTTTTTCTTCGTCCTTTTTCTCCTTTTTTTTTTATTCTATCTGTCGCCTACTCCTAACTTCATATTTATATCCGCCATTTTCGGTAATATCCTTCTGGCCAAGTTATTGCTTTTACGAGATCGATGTATAACGCCCATACTACGGCTTCAATCCGCCTCCTTTTTGTAACTCCTTGTCCTCGCTGTTCTCGTCTTTCGCAAGCAGCGCTCGGCTTACTTGTAATGTAATGTTCGTTCCCGGTTTAGCTGTAAACGACCTGTAATGGAACTCGGGACATATAATATACTTAAGCTCATTACTACAATGACGAAACCTTATTTTTAATGTCTCTACTACAGGCTAAAGAAAGTAATGACTAATGTTCGTGTTTGGGAAGCACGCATGTTTTTTTTCCAGCTCCGTCCCGATGATATCCATTACAGAACTCAATGAAAAACTTATTCACTTATTATTGATGAATGTGGTTGACTACTTAAATAATATATACCACCCTTCCTAAGTAATAGTAATAAGAAATTCGGTCACGTTCTAAGAAGCATTCATCTACTACTGTCAGGGAAAACATTATTCGTGTTTCGTTGAAATAAAATAACTTTATTGTGAAGCATGGTAGTGTATTATTGATGTGGAATATTATTTATTAATCAGTTAATCATATAGAATTGTCACGTATTTGAAGTTCTGTTCGTGGAATATCTTATGATGTACTTTTGAACGAACAACGTGGCCTTTACTTACCGGTGACCTCTTCTTACAATATATTCGTTATTTTATTCCACTTTCTTACTATATATTGATCTGAATTCTATAGAGTACACTACAACAATTGGCAACTAAAAGTATATGGAAAACCACTTAAGATATGAATATGAAACTAATCATAATAAATCTTTATTTTGATCTACATGTACGCGTATATATATGAGAATTGTTCAGAAACTAAATACCGGTTCGTTCTACCGCCACCGCAGCGTTATTATAGTTCCGCGCATGCACACATACCTTTCTGGTTTACAGTCGTTTCACTGATACCATCACAACCGGATTTTTTAAAGCAAGAAACATTAAGTAAGCCGAAATTCGTTGTTAACTTGGAGAGATTTCTGGTAAAAATATAATCACAGTTGAAATGGTAAGAAACACTGAGTAGTGTGGTTGAAGAAGTTAATGAGAAAATTCGTGAATACAGACGGTTTACAATAAAAATGCGCAGTGATAAGTTTCCACAAATTTCAAGAAATGTTTTATATGAAGTCACAAATTGTCACTGGCAGCATATTTCTAGGGCATAGAAAAATTGGTTTATCGGCATGAAAAATGTTTACGCAGTCATAGAAACTATGCACAAACATAATTTAGAAAATGCTCTTTTATGTAGAAGTACATTTTGTTTTGAATAATATATTTTTATGATTTCTTTTCTAACACGGTGCTTACTTTTCAGACAATCCTCGTATATATATAGCAAAGACAACTATACTCAAATGTACTGAAAATGTTGTGCGCCATGAAACACAATCCATTAAAAATGATTTAATCTCCAAAAATTTGCCGCTGCTGGAATGATCCATGAAACGTTTCAAGACAGTAACGTTGTAAAGTAAAATTGATTAATAATTAAGGAAGTGTGGGGAAGGAACAGCGAAATCAAATCGGTAATACTACTAACTACTTAACAGTTACTAATACTATTTTGTTCTATATTCCATTCATTATAATCTTCTAAACGTCCTAACTTAATGACCAACAAGAGTAATCTAAATAAATAGCTTCTTCCAGTAAATTAATCAACCAATAGAAGTATTTTTACTTGACAACAAGAGACATTTTTCTTCGCTTTATCTACAGTTAAGATTTTACCTGGGAGTAGATTAAGTGCTTTCTCGAATGTGGAGCAAAAAATACTTGGATAACGATTTTCACCATCGCGAGAAGCTGTTGAAACCTTGAAAGATATGCTTTTGAAATACTAAACTTTCTGAGTGGTTTGTTCCATTTCTTTTTCGTTCTTACATACTACATGATGTCGATTTGCAATGTTGCTGCTTTTCGCTAATTGTCACTAAATGGTCTTAAACCTATGAGCAATAGTGCACGTAAGACTACATATATACTCATATCTATACAGATTTGATTCAAGCAATTTTAAAACTTTCTACTTTTCTGGTACAATCTGTTCAAGTAGCAAAAGCTATGCAATTAAAAACGAACTACTAACTTAACCACGATTAGTGGACTGTAGTTTTCGTACTATTTGTAATAAATCAGGGTTTGATATCAACTTTGTTGCAATTTCATTCGTCAATTTTTCAAATTATGGCGTCAAAAGAGACGTTCTCAATGTTCGCTGGTATCAAAACGATATACACCACCGCTCATAATAGAATGGACACTCTAAATTTTAACAAAATATTTTAAAATGAACTACTTTTAATAATGTAGTAATTGCATAAACATGTACATAATTTACTAATTAAAGAACTAAGTTGATAAATAACGAAGCTAGAATTTATTACTTTTCAAAATCGTAAAATAATTAAATACGTGCAATAGAGATAATACCAGGCATAGATATTTTAAGTAATATACGGGTAGAAATTTTATTGCACTATAAATGAATCCGGAATTCTAAGAATTGACTGAGTTCCTGCAGAAATGATATTGTAAAGTGTGCATAAATTACATTAACACTGAGTTCACTTTATCGTTATATACCGCTACATGCAGCCCATTATTGTCACTTCTTTGTGCGATTAAATAATTTAATTCCTGTGTAAAATCATCAGTAATATCAATGCAACAACAAGAAGGACATACTGTACGGAATATTTCTGAGCGACTTAATGTAAAAAAATCCACAGTAAATTTAACCATTCGCCGCTTCGAACAAACTGGTACACCTGTTAGCAAAAACCGTCCAGCACCTCCTCGAGTAATATCCAGAGGCGACGATGAACGCATAAAATTGCTTATTAGGAGAAATAGACGATTAGCGGCATCTAAATTACGGCGGAAATGAATCGGGCTACAGACAGGAAGATATCCGTTAGCACAGTGGAACACCGTCGTAAAAACGTCTCCAGTTGGCTAACACTCACAACGACTGGGCAATAGAAGAATGGGAAAACGTACTATGGACTGATGAGTCCAAATATGAAGTGTTTGGTCAAAACCGCAGAACATCGCTCAAAGGACAAGAAAATACTTCCTGAGTGTGTTACACCAACAATAAGAAAGGTGGCGGTTCTATTTTTGTATGGGATTACTTTTCCTTAAGTGGAACAAGGGACCTTGTGAAAATTTATGGAATAATCAGGAAGGAGAATTATCGCAAGATATTAGAAGAAAATACTTTACCATCCAAATTATACTTAATATACAACGATTTTGAGTTGATGCACGATAACGATCCAAAGCCCACTTTGCTGATGTAGAGAATGAAGGAATACTAAAAATAATGAGCTGGCCTCTCCAGAGTCCGAATTTTGATCCGATAGAGCTTCTGTGGAACGAACTAGACAGACGAATTAGAAGAGAATGTCCAACGTCCAAAACCCATCTCTATGCGGTATTGTAGAGGGAGTGGAACAATATTGCTCAAGATACCACTCAGAAAATTGGTAGAAAGAATGCCACGAATTGTGTCGATGAGAACAAAGTGTAACTTACTCTGCTTTCTAATGCATATTATTACTTTTTCTTTAGTGTACAGATACGCAATAAGTCGAAGATGAATAAATATTTTTTTTATAATTGTTTTGTTTAAAGAAGTAACCATTAAATTTTACATGAAATAGAAAGTATCCATACTATTGTGAGCGGTAGTGTACGAGTCCTACTCCAACTTACCAGACAGTTAATTATTCCGGTAACTCGTGGGTATTGAGAGACGACGACTGCGATGACAGCGGAGCGCGTAATTATAAATATAAAGCTCTAATTGAAATATTTCTTCCAAGAATAAACTCGCCCGCTTGCTGAGAAATGAATTAAATCTGTGTACTTTGAAGATAGTATGTTCTAGTTGGCGAAGTTGGTCCATATTCTCTCTAGTTTTCGATGGAAGCAGCGGCGATAAAGCTTCCCAGCGACAATACGCACAGTAATATCCAGAGAGGAGCCGGCGTCCTCTTATACGGCTGCCGGACGTACGCTTCTTGTTTATTATTCTTCTTCCGCGTTCGCGATTACCGGTGCGCAAATTCGTTTCGGAACGTTTAAATCTACATCAGATGACGGTTGCAATTACGTTTACTAAAGGCGATTCGTCGTCGGTTGATTTTAATTACGCGAGAACACATCTATATGTATGCACAATGGCGCAATTTGTTTAATTTATAAACCAGTTTCATTTGTAGAGAAAGTTTGTGTTCACCAGTGTTATCAATACATCTTTTATGTAAGAGGAGTTTTTATTAAACGTGTCATTCTTTTAATCACTATTATTGTCAAAGGTTTCAAGAATAAAAATATTTATATTTAAAGATCGACAAAGAAAATAAAATAACCATTGTGAACAAGCCCAGTCTATTACAATCGCCTCAATTCAATGCTAATGGCAATGCAATGCAGAAAATTTTAGAGAAGTTGTATCTCTGAAGTGAATACGTATGCTTCCACGGCCAGACTCAGCATATATAACAAGGGGAACCAAAATGGCACTGTAACCCCTGTTTTTCTCCTAAAGGAACCTTCCACGACAGAGGCGAAACGTCGAGATTCCGCCTTTCTCTTTTCTTTTTTCTTCTTCTTTCCTTTGTTTCTGTCTTCCTTCTCTCCTTTTTTCTTTTCTTATTTTTTGAAGTTGTTCTCTTTTCGCCCTTTTCACTTCTTCTTTCGTTGTCTCTATTTCTCTTTGTTTCTTTGTTTTTCCCTCCACTTTTATTTTATTTTCTCCTCTTATACCTAATCATGACGCAGTCCAATTCCGGAAACAGTTCGTTTATTAAAGCCTTATCCCTGATGATAGGAACTACTAGAGACACTATTAACAGCGCCCTAATTTATTTAAAAGCAATTTGAAATTTAAAACAGCACTTTCAAATTCCACTATTCGAAAAATATATTACCCACGCAAAATTCACAAAGCGAATAATTTCATGAGACTAATATCTTTCGGTACTGATTCCCCAAAGTAGAACCGAATATAAGAATCTATCACACAAAGTAAATAGCTTGAGCGTAGAAATTTTCTTGAGATTTCTAAACGAAATCAAGCGTTCAAGTAACAGAAAGGGGAATCATGGTAAACAAAGTGGATGTGAAATCCAAAAGATTAACTAACTTTTCCATGTGTCAAAATTACTTTAAACAGGTGAAGAATTGTTTGAATAGGGCACGGAAATAGAAAATACGTTGCCTCCCTTCAATACGAATTCACTCATTAACAAATTCGAAAGCAACATGAAGTAAGAAACCAAATATTTTTCGAAAATCTGGTTGAAGTAAGTGAATTAGACTTTTGCCGTGTTTGGTGCAAATAATCAAACATTTCCTAGTAGAATTCAATTCGAAATTTATTACAACGGGAGTCGACTTTCAAATTTTGCATATAGAGCTGGAATAAAACAGTACATAGCTTTTAAAGACTTTATTGTTTTTTGAAGTATTCTCCCCGAATATTAATACACTTTTACATGCGCTCGAAGGAACTTTGGAAGCAGTTATTCCACTCGCTTGTTCCTACATTCAAAATTGCGTTTTTGAAGGTGTCGACTGCATCTCTTGCGGAGAATGGTCCAACAATTCAACGTTCTGTTGCGTTAAAAATTCAATTGTCTTGTGTGCTGTGCGCGAATTAGCATTGTCTTCTTGGAGGATGATTTATCATTCGCGGTTGGCTTCTCGATACTCAGCAATGACCTGCAACAAACAAATGGTTGTACACCATTCGATAGTAACAGTGCTTTGAGCTTGTGGAGGATTTGTTGCTGCCAGACCTGTTCTCAGGACAAATGTCGCAACCATCTACTTGGAGACACTTCGAGAACGAATAACTTTTGTCGGCTTTTCTTCACTTTGAAACACCCAAACAGGCGACTGGGGTTTATTTTTTGGCCCAGATGAGTAAATCCAAGATTTATTACCAATGACGATGTTGTGTATATGTTTTTAGAGTTTCCGGTGTTGAAGCGGTCTACAATTTTTTGACATCAATTCACCCTACATGCTTTCTGCTCTTCGGTCAACAGATGCGGTATCTAACCAGAGACTAATTTTTTATACACAATTCTTCATGAAAAATATTTGAATTGAGGTATTTGAAATCCCTAATGATGCCTCACTCTGGCGAAATGTCACTTCATTAATGACCTTGCGCACAATATCAACGTTTGCCTGAGTGACTGCCGTTTTTTGGTGCAGTTACTCTTCTCCATACCAACGAGAAATCGTTGACTGAATTCTGCTCTTCCTATTGGCTCAAGTCCATCGGAGCACGAAATTAGAGAGAAACAAATCGAGTTGGATCCCCATAAGAAACATTTTTCACTAATAAAAAAATCCGGAAGACAAATACGTCAAAGAAAATCATCGATCGGGGCTACACTGAAGACGACAGTAGACATACTACCAAAACGTCGGACTATGTTGGTTCAAACAACAAGTCTAATTGTTATATATCAAATGCATTTCAAGTTGTTTGTATTTCGGCGATTTCTAATAATATCAATTAAGTCGGCCGATACTTGTTGGAAATCCATATTGAACAATGGTCGGAGAATTAAAACTCAAATATTTTATACAAATTTCCAATATATTTATCACAATGTTATTATAACATGTTTCGCTATCACTGTAGCTTCATCAGATATTCTACTCCTACTGAACAACAGCCTTATTTATACTCAAACTAAAGGTAACCTTATGTTATGTTAATTAAGGATAATGTGTACAACGTGTTTACCTAATTTGTTTACATAATTGGCTAATTATGTCTCTAAATTCTTATTACTAGAGTTCACAAACAAGTTTAACAACGGTGAATTATTCAAGTCTATTTAATCATTATCTAATACATCTGAATATTTAAGTTTATTTATCTCTAGGGATTCGAGTAAGTCTAATTTCAGAACTTTACTTTCGAAATGTAAAATTTCGAAATTACTATTGAAAATGTGGTTGTTTTCCAATAAATGGCGAGCGTAATTGGAATCTTTATTTTTGTGTACATAGCTCATGAAATGTTCATGTATTCTTTTTTAAAAACACCTACCTGTTTCGCCGATATACGTTTTTTGGGCAATCACAACAAGTTAGTTTATAAATTCCCGAATTTTTTCCTTTGTTTAATTTTGATTTATTATTTTTTATGAATTTTCCTAATGAGTTATTGGTTTTGTAGGTTATCGCTAAATTAGATTTGGTTAATATTTTGCCTATTTTCTCAGTAATTGGTCCGTTATAACTTAGTACTTTGTAACTGATCCCTTTTTCTTTTATATTTGGATACAATTTCCCAATTGCTTTTTTATAGCTCTCTTTAATATTCGATCTACTAATTTGGAGTTGTATCCATTATTTACTGCTACTTGTTTGATGATGTTTACTTCTTTGAGGAAGTTTTCTTTATTTAATGGTAATGAAATTAGTCTGTGGATCATACAATGAAACGACAACAACTTTTGCTTAATTTCTAATAAAGCAGTCTTCAAGCTTTCGCAGTTGTTATTGCGTGACGTTTCAGTCATCTTATGATGATCTCCTCCAGAAGAAGATGTCTACACGGCAGAAAAAGAGGAACCAGATTTCTACTAAATTATCGTTTTAACATTGGCGAATGAATGTTGAAATCGAAATCGATTTGAAGATCCATTCATCTATTGATAACTTTATTGATAATACTGCTAGATTTTCTTAGAGATATATTATGTTTAAAGACCTATTTTGCGAGGTATACGACCTTCTCAAGAAAACTTGGTCAGTCCGTGCAGCATTCTCATTATTTGCGCTAAGAAAGTAAACTATATCTATAAGTAATCGATGTGATATTTAGATAAAACATGCAATTATGGGAATATGATTGTTAAAAGTTTAATGAAATACTGTGAAATGAACAACGTATCTGTAATTGCTTTATGATGTTAAATTACATACCAACATCAAACATAAAAGAAGCAGAAATCGGACCGTATTTCTGTATATAAAATCCAAACAATCAAAAGATTCCATGTATTTAAAGATAATTCTAGAAGTTGAACTATGCAATTTTATACATCTACAATGATCTAGGAAATATTTAACTTTGCCAGACAATAGCTGCACAATAAACTTCAATATAAAATTAAATTATAGCTTCGCTTATTTTTACGCGACCATAAAAGCATAAAAGAATTTAATTTAAAAAGGGCATTGGACTACAAGCCGTTTCGAACTATGCAAGCAGTAATAATTGAAAGGAACGTGGTCTTCGGCCGTATACGGCTTTTGCTATTGATTAAACAACACGCTGTATTTTAATACCTACGCAAGATTAGATATTAACGTCGAAACGGATCGCTTTTAGATTTTATTACCTCCATGTACTGTTAAAATACCACCGGACACAATAAAATTTTACAACTGAGACACAAAAGTGGATAGATATATAGATAGATAATACCCTACTTGACATAATCCAATTCCGTCATAAAGCGACCGTAAAGCGGCTCGCGTAATTACACGATTTCGGTAATTCCTCTAATCCGCAATTCATTTTATGTTGCACTATAGGTTTTAATATGATTTGTGTGTGAATAACGTCAATTAAGGTATAATTTTTCGTCGATTGTTGCCTACTGTTGCAAGGAAGATTAAATTTGGTAATAAAAGAATAATAAAAACCTCCTTGTATATAGACACTACAATGTTATCGTAGACGCGTCTCCCGTATGTTAGTATAATTAATCTTGTTAAATAGATAGTTCTTTGCAATGGCATAGAATACTTCAAACAATGTCAACTTCTAATAAAAAACCATGACAACAATTAAATAACATTGTAAACATTGTGAAGGAACAAAGTACAAATGTACTTTAAAAAATAGTAACATAAAGTAGCGAAAGTGAAAAGTGCTCGTTTTCTAGCGGAAGCCTCGTACTTAAATATTTAACAATCAATTTCAAATTTATCAGTGATTAAAGGCACGATAACTTCTTTGTTTCTCGATATACCACATTAAAATCTTACTTTGCCTGAGTATTATTTATAATGTAAAAACAACAATGTGACATAATTGATATTGTCTCAAAAAGTAATGAATAATATATGGAATTATTAACGTGATACTGTTGACGATGGATTCTCATAATAACTAGAGTTGTTGTTTGGGCTAGCTTCAACGTTCGTTGAACGTGTATAGTACGTTTCGGCAGCCTGTCTACTGGCATCTTTAGGGTAGCCCTGAGGAGGGCTGTTGCTTGCCAGAACACTCATGCTTCGATGATTTTTTGTCAGACCGATTTAACTTCGCTATTTTCTTTAATTTTTATATTTTTTAATATTCTTAAGTTCACTATGGAATTGGAGATAGATAACAGGATTCCTTTTGTAAACGTCTTGGTACATAAACAGTCCGATGGCACACTGCGAACGACGGTATATAAGAAGCTGACACATACAGGACAATATAGGGGACAATGTAGGGGACAATATAGGGGACAATATAGGGGACAGAGATGGGGAATTCCGCTCCATCACAAATACATTGAAATTAAATGGATACACAGAACAAACGCTGTCGAAGGTGAAAACAACGCGTACAGCTAGGAATGATAGTACAGAACTACGACCGAATGTATATACTACAACATTTCCGTACGTGAAAGGCCTATCGGAAAAAATCAGACTGCCATCAAAACCTCAAACACAAACAGGTCGAAGTTAACAAAAACAAAGCCCGACAACGAAAATCTGAAAACGAAGAACTGTGTGTACAAAATACCGTGCGAACGTGGAAGGCCGTACATAGAAGAAACCAGCAGATCCCTGTCAATCAGAATCAAAGAACACCAGAGACTGGTTCGGTTGGGGGAAAACGCAAGTCACGATTGGCTATACGTACTTGGGAAGAGGATCATAGGATTGCATGGAACAATGCAACAATCCTGGATAGAGAAGATAGCGCCACAAAAAGAAAACTGTTGGAAGCAGCATATATGGCCACCACAGCGACCGCCATCCGCACACCAAGCCTTGAGATAAAGAATGTCTGGCTCGCTAATAAAAAAATAGGGAAGACAAATACGTCAGACAAAAAATCATGGAAGCATGATTGTTCTGCCAAGCAACAGCTCTTCTCAGGGCTACCTTGAAGACGGCAGTAGGTGGACTGCCGAAACATCGGACTATAAAAGTTTAACTAACGATGGAAATAATCCAAACAACAATCTAGTTGTTATAATATATGGAAACTAGATGTTTACATTCTGTTTCTTATATGTATATTGCACACGTACATATAATGGATGTACATTATCGTTCATAAGTTTTAAGGCAACTTTCTTAAATCTGTACTAAGATTTAATTATAAAGAAACCAACATGCATTTCATCAATTTTCATTTCGGCCAAAATTCGTGTCTTTTTACTAATTTATTTCAAATGTCTGCGTTAATTTTAATCCACTCAAAATGAAGGCATTACCATGTGCTATATTGAATTTGAATTCCGTTGACATGCTTTTATATCTAGACCAATAATTTCGTTATAGGGTTGAAGTCGAGAAGAGGCTAAGATCCTTAAAATTAGGAAAGTCACATTGCATTATGCATACTTAAATGTTATAAAAATTATCCAATGGTTTATAAAAACAGCAACATAGCCACATCGTTTGTACAGAGTACTGGCAACTTCGCTGTTGTGTTGCTTTACTTTTGAATACCATACTAAATAAAACAAGAGAAATTACGGAAAAAGCTATATGTTATGTGCTGCAAGTTCTTACATTTAAATCCTAGGATTGAAAGTTGTAATTAGAATTCGGTGTAACAAGCATTACCTCCTTCAACTACGGTGCTTCACCGTTTTCTCATTTCGTTTTCAGCTAAAACTCCACCGTAACCGAATTAGTTTCCAACCATTGCCAAATCGATCATGTAAGCTGCGATACACAAAAAAAATGCATCGGATTAGGTAGTGGAATGACTGGTGGCGGTCTGAGGTTGAGAGGTGATTGGCAGGAGGATTAGAAAAGGTAGTAGACACCTACCTAGCAAAGTCAGGAAAAGAAGAGGAAGAAGAACGAGGAACATGGCAAAATTCTATGCGACAACGGAATAAGGTGCAACTCGTACGTTAGTCGAAACCATCTGCGTCGCGAACCGAAGTTTAACAAGCCAACCAGATAATTGGAAAAGCCCGGGGAAATAAAACGATTCTTTGGGCGCGAAAACACGAAATCCAATAATCCGAGATTTAGAACGCAGCGAAATAATACGATGACTCCGCCGATGCCCTCCTCCTGCCGCCGCTTTGTAAAGCAAAGGGTGCAGTAACATCCAAGTCCGATGTCGGGAACTTAAAGCCGCTGGAGCGGCCCGAATGCATTCAACTACGGTCTAAACTAATCGAAGAGTTATCCATAGAAACATCCCTTGAAATGCACTGCATAATGTTTTCAAATCACAACATATTTTTAGACATAAATTACGCGATTTTCTGCCATCTACATGTAAATGGAGTGCAATTGATAAATTATTACAAGTATACTTGCATGTGTTAAATCCCAATGATTCTGTTTATTACTCGCCGACACCTTTTTCACTAAATACCCAAAGTCCATAGCATATTCGCAACAAATATGACTTGACAGGGAGTACGATTCCACTACTAACGCCATCTTTTGGAAACACTCAGCATTACATTCTAACTCTGTCATCTTTCTCACAATAATAGAAGGTGGAGTTTGGCTAATTTCTAACACTTAATTTGAAAATTATAACAGACTGAATAACATGTCTAGCTGAAAAATCTCAAAATACATGAGCTCGCATTTTGTGGTGCAAACCATTATCTACTTCTAAAAAAACTGAACTCATCTGAAATTTTGTCTGATGGTCCTTCGATAACCATTTAAACGTAAGACAGATATGGGCATACCAGGTGTATGCATAAGTTTTTTCCGGGAAATTACTTTTTTATTCAAAATATAGGCCATCGGCTTTTACACATTTCACCCATCTCCTAGGTAATTTATGGGTACCATGCCAGAAAAACTGCTTGCCTTTTGCGGTAAACCATTCGCAGAGCTATTTTCCAACTTTCTCAAAATTGCTGAAGTGCTGCTCTGCGAGCGCGTGCTCCATTGGTGCAAAGTCATGATAATCTAATGGCGCCAGGTCTGGGAAGTACGGCGGGTGCGGAAAGATGTGCCATCCAAGCAATTTCAAGGTGACTTTCATTGGTTTTCTATGTGAGCCGACGCATTGTCGTGTAACAAAAATTACATTGTCGTGTATTCTGGCCCGTTCCGGTCATCTTTCGATTAATGCGTGGTTAAAATTAATAATTTGTTCGCGATAGCGTTATGTTTAAATGGTTTTACCAGGATTCAAGACTTCATAACACACAATACCGCCCTTCCCTCACCAAACACAGATCATCGTCTTCTTGCCGAAGCGATTTGGCCTTGGTGTTAAAGAACCGACTTGGCCAGGTGAAAGCCACAATTTTTTTCCGCCTCGGGTTTCCAAAATAAATCCATTTTTCGTTACCCGTCACAATTCGAAAAAAATATTTCCTTAAGCAGCATTTCACAGGTGACTTTGTGATTTTCTATTTAACGTTCATTCACATCGTGTGGAACCCATTCACCGAGTTTATTGACCTTCCCCATTGCTCGTGAACGGCTACTGATTGTTTGTTGTGGCACATGTAACGTTTCTGTTAATTGCTCTTGATTTTGACTTGGGTCGTCATCCAATAACTCTTGCAATTGCTCGTCTTCGCATTTTTGTCGTCTATCAAAGCGCTCGCTGGCTTTCATATTGAGTTCACCACTTTTAAATTGTCGAAACCATCTGTCACATATTCTAATGAATGGAGTGTTCTTCATATGTTTCTACTAGCAAAACAGCCTTTTTCTTTTAATTAAATAAGAAAAGTAATGCGTGCCACAAATGTTCTTTTTCAAGGATAAAATTCTAAATAATCGCTGAACGATAAAGCAAACTTTTGGCAGACTCAACTTGTATGTGTTTATAGTTTAAATGTCAGACGAACAAGATGACATATATCTGAAATTAATACGCAGCTTACTTCTCCCTGGCGCTATCTCTTACTTATGGAAAAACTTATGCATACACCTGGTATAGCAAATATAATTAGAAAATTCCAAGAATATTCTTGTAAACTCTTTCAGTATTCCACATACAATTTATGTTTTACACTTATGACCATGTATATTACAAACTTCTAGAACTTTTGCCCTAAATTTTACCATCTTTTAAGATCAATTTGAAGAAAGCTAGCTATAATAAATTCATGTACATATAGGTAGCTATGTTGATGCGTTTAAAGAAGCAATTAGGGGTTAGTTCCATACAAGTCTTCGCAATGTATCTGCACATCTACTGCAGAATTTCAGAAACAAATATTTCGACTCTTGTGCCCTTATGCTTAGAATTTCAACAATACAGTGCAAGCATGAAGTTTGAAACTATAAAACCAACATTGTAAATTTACAAAGCTTTATCTCATATATTTAATTCTCCGTCTCCCCATTTAAAATGTCTTAGACAGCACATTCGTATAATCCACTATAATAAACAAGCTTGGCGCGTCCAGAATGATTGAGTGTGTTCTGCAAGATTACTGACACCAGAGGATATCACCGTACCAAAGTATACCTGGTTGTATGTTCCCATCAGCCATCGGATTTCTTTCCTACAAGTAACACCAGTCGGGATGAGTTTTACTGTTACTGCTGTTGTTACTGTTGTTGTCTTCGTCACTTGTACACATTTCCAATCGCAGCGGAGCATCCGTTGAAATGGTCGCGCAATTTCAAACCAACAACGTTGTCGACGAATGAAATGAATCCCTTAGTTACTGATATTGACACAACAGATTGCGATATTTTCCGTTAGATGATTCTTATATGTCTCTTTTTTAATTTTCTATGAAGAAATCGCAAGAAACTCAAACTGATTATGTTCTACCTTTATTAAGGACGATTCTAAAATAAACTAAAAGATAAAAATGGCGTACAAATTCTTCACAGACTTCTGGTAGTTTATTCGGGAAAAGTAATGAACAAATTTTATCACAAACAACCTTCACATAAATTAGACATTCGCCTAACTTCTTCGAGTATCGTAAGATTATGTTGTAAAGAAGGGCGAAAGAAAAACGTATAAGTTTAAATTAAAAATGACTAAATAAGATACATACATGTAATTATTGTTCTGACACTTGTCCAATTGTAAAAAAAATATATAAAAGAATTATAACTATTGAGTTATTCCCTGTAAGGACAAAAATCAATTCATGCACTGGTTGACAAATACGCCGATTATTTATTGGAAACATAGAAGGTGATACTTCCTTTCCTCCATATATGTGGGCTGCTGCAATTCTATAGATCATTAATACCATAAATGCATGCCAATCGTATCATTCCAAACTAAAAGAATCAATTTATTCAAACACATTCATCTATTTATATTTTTATCGAAAAACTTGAAATGCACTATTTTTATATTATTATTTTTTTTTTATTTTATTCTTGTATAATCAAATATTATCTATTTTTCTATCTTTGCTGTTTGACAATAAGTACATCATATTAATATTTTTATATTATTAATTTTGCTTGATTTATACTATGCCTAAGTTACACATACTCTTTGTGGGTATATTTTAAGATTAAAATTTCAGGCAGATTAGTATCCGATTTACATCCGCCCGGAAATCATCAATTACACCGATCTGCTAGATAAAGGTTCTATTCAACACCAATTCTTTATGTTAATTACCCTCTTTACCTCACATTTCGCGTAGTATAGCAGTGTTTTACAACGATTACTATGACATCATCGCCAGTTGCCTACTTGCCGTACTTTCATTTGTAAGAACAATCGGGTTTTAGACTTACTCACTAATGCAAAACTGATGTTTCTCATGACGTGTCGATGGCCGTAATTGTGAGTAAGCGAAGTATGAGATAAGATTTCTATAAGTTAACAAAGTCTAGAGATATATATGCTATTCTGCAGTTGTGAGTCAGTATGTTTGTTCTGCCTAACGTAATTCTCTATCGTTCTTTAGCTACTACTACAAAATCTTATTCTCACATCTATCTTTTCAATTCGAATCGATTGAATGGAGCCCTCATTCCACATTACTGTGAGGTGAGGAGGGTATATCGCTAGAAATGCATTATTCGTTTCAAGTGAAGTCAGTGTTCGATTCATTGTCCAGTCGCCCAGAATGCAATCAACACCGCGCAACTTTTCACCCAGTATATTTACATCATAGCGTACTGCCAATCAGTTTAAGGGAACACGACATAAGTTCAATCAGAACAAAACACTTTTGTTCAAGTCCCAAGGGCATACATAAATGTACAGTGGAACAACGAAAAATAAATAAAAATGCACACAGCATTAATTGTTTAATTTCGAGAAACTAAGAAGACATATCAACACTTCATACTTTCAAATTCCTTCAATCCAGAAAGAGAATACATATTCCTTCAAACCAGGAGGAATCTACAACACTACTTTGTGAAACTTTCCTGGTTGTAGTGGTATCCTTGGAGTGAATAATATGAGCATAACTGCGAATTATTGCAGTTTATTATTTATCTAATAAATAATCTTATCTATGAAAGCCTTTGATCTGGTCAATATAAAGCCACCCTTTTTTTTCTAAAACAGAAGGGATCGCCTCTGTAAAATCAAAACGTGCAGTCCCAACTCCCATTGAAAAATCCATGTTGAAACTTATTCAAAATTTCATGTGTTTTCCTAAAGTTACATTATCTAGAGTAGGCAAATAATACAAACTACAACAGTTTTTCATACAACGCTGTTGTAATATTTCCCAAAGATATTTTCCTTTACACCAACATGTTATTGTATACTCACCATCATGTTTTCAAACTTTTCACTCAAATTTTATAACACGCTGGTTATATTTATTTTCTTTTCTTTTTTCAAGAGTTCTTCCACATTATCAAGTTTAATAAACCGATAATAATCAGCTTACCTCTGCAAGTACATATGTCCCTAACTTCTACAAAATGAATTCACTCTCCTTCACAACTGTACGGATCGAAGAGAAAAGAAATCCTCAATTTTGCGCTATAAAAGATATCCTGGAAATACATTCGCATCCTCAAAAGATATCCATAATAAAGCGTTTCAGAATGATACCGTTAGATATTCACACTCCCCAGAAAAAATCTTCATTTCCTTATTGAACGAGAAAACGAAAATTCCGCCACCCGAAAATATATTTTATTAAAGTATCGACAATAAGAAAAAAAAATGAATGAGGGTCTCGCTGAAATTCAAACGGAATTCTCGTAGAAAGAAGAGACGAACTTGGAGAGAAAAGTTGAAGGCCGCAAAACTGTATCTCAGTTTCAGACCGAAAATCGTCATGTAAGAGTTTATACTTTTCGTATACAGAAGCGGGAAAAATCGGTTTAGTATTTATTCCTTTAGAGTTTAGAGTAACTAACGTGTATAAAATTAATAAAGTGAAAAGAGTTAATTTAATAAGAATATATTTAGAAAAATGAATAGTACAATATAGGTACTTGTCCAGAAAATACAATAAATCGATCGACGAATAGTGAAATTGGTTGCATATATATAGCAAATAATTAACTAAGCAAGTCTTTATACGAAATATTCATACAGCTATTATGTCAGCGGTGGACATGTGTGGGGTGTATGCATGTGTTTTGATTATCAGAAGGCATTTGGCATGAAACACCAAAAAATGCTAGAAATTCTGAGAAACCTGAGCCTAGATGGGAAAGACACCAGGATAATAGTTGACCTATACTGAAATCAGTCTGCTTTCGTCAGAGTCGGGAATAACACAAGAGAAGAGACAAATATACTACGAAGTAAAAGGCAAGGTTTCATTCTTCCTCCATTACTATTTAATATATACTCATACTACGTATTCAGGGGAGCTTTAGAATACACAGAATCTGGAATATCTTTGAATGGAGAAAGATTGAGTAATGTCCGTTATGGAGACGATACGGCTATTCTCGCTGACAGCTTGGAATGATTGCAATAACTTATGAATAGAGTAACATATCACAGCAATTTTATGGTCTGGACAAAAACCAACAAATAGACAAAATTAATGGTCATTAGCAAAGACAAAATTGACAAACTATCATCTCACAATAAATCCAAAGCGGATAAAACAAGTAAGCAGTTTTACTTATCCCAGAACTACAGTAAATGAACAATGGGCGCGCATTGATTATGTTTATTTGATGTAACTGCACCAGTGTTTGTATACAAAGGAAAGCAATTAACCAATTATTGAATGTATCTCAGTTTCTGTCTCTTTCTCTCTCGACATTGTCGCACACATGGTACTACTAACTTTTGGTAAGACCTAAAGTATTACAATATCGATTCTCCCAACATCTTATAGGAAGTTATCTGACAATTTCATTCGCTGTAAACCTGAAGTTAGTTTTCTATGCTGACAGATTAAGCGCACTTGTAATTTAATAAAGAAAATCTTGCCATTAATAAAAGAAAAATATCTGTGACGCGATTCAATAATAAATGACTAAAAGCGTGTTGGATTTCTTTTATTCTTTATTATTATAAAGAATCGTATAATCTTTCCTTAAATCGTATAATAAAGATCTGAATATAGTATATATATATATATATATATATATATATATATATATATATATATATATATATATTATATTTAAAAGATTCTTAATTAAAGTTAACAAGATATCCCTTGTTTTTCTTTATTATTTTTTCCTACTACGGCAAACTTTTAATTCAATTTCTTCTGCAACTTCTAAAATTAAAAATATTGTTAGTTACGTTTGCGTGAAAAATTTTTATTCACGAATTTCATCAGAATAACTTATGTAGTTTCCATTTTTATCATGTACTCATTTTACTGTAACAATAGCTGTGGTCGCTCAGTCAACACTGTAGGTGTGGGGTACAGCAAATTAGTTGCACAGCAAGTGCCCATACTGTATGTATATATGTACACTACATTCCATAAGTATTTTACCACCTATATTTTTTCTTAATTTTTCGTTATGAATTATCTACTACATATAACGAGAGTGGTTACAAACAACTTTTATATAGATACATATTATCAGTAAGTTTCATGAGTATAATCTCCATTAGTGAGTTTTTAGAAATAAAAATTCCTTTTAGCTATACCTGAACCAACCCTGTTAATGAGGTTTTCTTGGAATTTTGACTTAAAAACACGAAGAAGCAAAAGTTCGTGTAATCGTAAGGATTAGCAAAGGGAATAGACGAAAACTGCGTCACAAGTCGCAGCTGAAGTGAATAGGAGACCCAGGATTGGTTCAACTGAAACTAAATGAGATGTAGACTGCCATCCATAAGTGTTTGGCCACCTATGTTTTATCTACTATAAATAACGAAATAACAAACAACCCTCAAACGCATACACATTATCAGTAAGGTACTTCCCATTAGTGAGTGTTTAGAAATAAAAATTCATTTTAGCAATACTTGAGCTACAAGGGTATTGATCCCGATAATGAGTTTTCGTTGGAATTTTTATGCAATATATAGTTAACTGCTTTATTGCATTTTATGATACGAGTTCCCTTTGTGCAATATCATTGTAGTTTGTGTTAGTTCGAAATTCTCTGTTGTTGAGAACACACACATAATCGCTTATGTGTGTGTTCTTAACAACAGATTTGCATTGTTACTTGCGAGTTTTGATATCTTTTACTTATTTGTGTTAGTAGTTTTTCTAACAAAAAGCGAAAAATAAAAGACGAGACAAGCGGAAGATCATGTAATCGTGAGGATTCGCAAAAGAAGTAGACGAAGAATGGTATCAGATCTTGTGGTTGAAGCGAATGGGAGACAAATGAATCCGATCAGTGTGAGTACGGATAAATTGCGCTTATTAATGAAACAAAATAAGCGGGAGCGGTATGAGTGGGTACAAACACACAAGAGTTGGACCATGAGTACTAAAAGAAGATGTTGTGGAATGATGAGTCGAAGATTACAGATCACGCAAACATGTATTCGTACGAAGGTCGGCAGGAGAACGAGTGTTAAACTAGTGAATTGTACCGACTTTCAAGCACGGAAGAGGTTCGCTGGTGGTTTGAGAGAGTTTTGCGAGCACTTTTGTTGGAGATTTGCTGAAAAGTAACGGTATTCTGCGTAAAGAAAGGTATAGAAATATTTTAGAAATTTACTGTATCTATCATCGAGGTTGCAACTGGTCGGTAAAAACTTCACATTTTACCACGACAATTGCCCAAAACATACAGTTAAGATATACCGCGATTACCTGCAAGAGAAACAAGAGAAATACAGCTTTATAGTCATGTAATGGCGCGCTCACTCTCTCGACCTCAATCCCATTGAATTATTATAGAATGAATTGGATCAAAAGGTAAAACAAGTTACTGCAACATCTAATACCATCTTGTACACCATTCTCCATGGAGAATGGAATACGATATCAGAAGAAACTCGGACAAAATTAATTGCCAGAATGCTTCGATTATGTGCAGCAGTTATAAAAAGTAGAAGAGGCTATATTGACGAAAGTAAAATTTGATTAAATTTTGTATATATATGCTTGATGTTTGTTTGTATGACTTTATGTAGATGTAAATTAAATAATAATATTCACGACTCAAATACGATTTAATTTCGAAATTAAAAAAAAAATAGATGACCAGGTACTTATGGACGGTAGTGTATACTTTAAATCTAATCGTCAGTGTAATATGCATGCTGTCAATACTGAGTATATAAAATATTTTAGAATTATATTAAGGTCACATTTGATGCCACCGCAGCAAAAACAAGGCATATTATTTATTAAAAGAATTGTTTGCTTTGACAGAATGTGAACTGAACACTATTCACAATAAGTTACCATAACAGTAGTAAACAATATGCTCGTGTAAATATCTTTGTTCGCGAATATTCCATACGAAGTGGGGCTCTGTACGAATCCTATCAATAAGACTCGTACCATATGTTGCAAGAATTACTATTTTTTATACCGAACTAAATGATAAAACATTTGAACTCTCCGTATCTGTATATGATCCGCTTAAAATAAACGACGACATTTTATAAGAATTTTTACACGAAAGAAATGAAGTCTACCAAGTGTGCCCTCTCATTCTTTTATACATCTTCAGAAACTGACTTTTTAATAAAACTTCTTGTCTATCGGCGGTGGCAGCGGATTCAATTCGATACTGTCTATCTTTTTCCCTTCACGTTCGGTTTTGAGGCGAGATAGAGGTAGGGGGCAGTTGCAGAATTGCCGAAGAGTTTTCTCATCTGTCTAGAGCATCCGGGACTTTCTTCTTCCTCTTATTGCGGAAGTGACGCTGATATTTTTGTTCACTTGACAGTTTTAATATTCTCCCGTTTTTCGGGGGAAGTTTATTATTGGTAAATGTGCGTCCACTTTATTTTTCAGACGCAACACTATCTGCTATTGGAAATATATTGAAAACGTTTTCATCTTCGGTATCTAGATAAAATTTCAATTCCGTTCAAAGCATAATAGACTCCTAAATAAGGTCAATAATAAACTATCACGATCAATATTTCAATACATTCAATAGACTCACTATATTAAATTGAAAATTCCTTCGAAGAAAAGCGGTGTTATTTACGATAATATGGGAATCTAACCTATTAAGTACCCCAAAATTATCGCTCCTAACATAATTGGAGGTACTAAGTATGTGCGTAATCGAGAAATTCCCGAAATCCTGATTGAATTCCAAAGATGATTGGAGTAGATAATTCTGTTCCACCTCCTAACTGCTATAGGTTACCTGTTAATACGTGAATAACTTAAAATATTAAACACAAAGATATTTAGCTACTTATATTTTCATGTAATTTGGAGGTACAGCTTTCTGTAATGTAATAATATTCAATTAAGGTGTACCAAAATTTCCACCAAAATTTCAAGTAACCGTGCTGAACTATGGTTTCTGAACAAAAAAATTCGGAAACAAATTTGTTTGCGAGGCATATTTTTCCCATATACCGAGTGTTAGAAGATGGGGGCGCTGGATTATAGTAGAGATGAAAGCAAGAAAAAATATATAATAATAATATGCAGTTATTTCTCACAACATAAATAAATACAAGTACAAATGTTAATGAGAAATAAAAGATATAAAATATATTTAAAAAATAGAATATATTTAAAACAAGAAATAGAAAATGTGGCAATGGGTTCAGGATAAGCTACTTAAAATAAGCGGCTGCTCTTCCTCCTAAACTTTAGATACCCTACGTGCATAAAATGAAATATAACTATAATGACCCAAACAAAAAAATCCAGAGAAGTTAAATTCGCAGATCCTGCTGGCCCTGTAACAGCTCCATCCTAACCAATCCAGCTATTGCTGAATCGATCGTTTAAATACTTCGTTACCATATGTGAAAAGTAGACCGGAACTCCCTTACACGTACATTACATGCCTCCAATAGGCACATCCTCCAGCATCTCGTTTAAATTTTCGCGGGAAAAAGTAAGGCAGAGACGAAATAATTGTCCATTAAGAGTTTTCCAAACAGACATATAATATACGACTTGAGTTCTGCTTATTCTCCTGGAACTAACGCGAGGACTATTTGCAGCTTGGAAACAAGTCCCTTCAATGTTTTGCGTACAGATTGTACGATGTCTGCCAGTATCTGATTTTGAAGGCTTAAGCTGTTCTATCTTTCTGTGACCAACACAAAACATGTGCAAGTTAAGTTAAGTTTACATGGTGTAAAGCCCATTCTAACATAATTAACAATGACATAGGTGATACTCATTCTAAAACTCCGATTAGGGTTTTACGTTCTTCATCAGTTCCTGTTTCGAATGCTACTAGTAATTTTAAGGCTCGGTGTAAGGAAGATTGGGCTATTGACACGAGTTTATCCAGAAATATAAAACGCATTATGCGTTATTTTATCCTGATTTACCCTCTAACTTTGATTACATCCATAAGTGTAGAGCTACCAGAAACTTTAGTTCTACGATATCCCGTTTAATGTTCAATCATGTATGCTCTCCTGCACATCTCAATAGGATTGGTGTTCTTGATAGTTCTTGCTGCTCATGTGATAATGAGAGTTTAGCTGATGTTAACTATATTTTATTTGAATGTTCTAATTTCGCCAGATACCAATATGAATTCTTTCAAGATTTATGTAAGTTCCTTTTTTACCCCCCAGATAATACCTCTTTCATTCTGACACAAAATAATATAGACGTTTATGATATTATTATAGCATTTACAATTCGTAATAAAATACGTTTATGAGACTGGTATTCGTTTCTCTTTCGCTTTTAGTTCTGTTCCTTCGTTTCCTTTGTTTACCATTCCTTTTGTATGTTTCCTTCCTTTTCCGCGATCCTCTGTGTATTGTTTTGATTCAAGTCAGCACGATTCGCCCCGTGTCGTGAAGTGTGTATCTTCGTGCTATTTGTCAAAGCCAGGGAAGAACACAAAACATGGTTGCCAGATTATCAGTCACTAGTATTAACACTTTATCTGGTGGCATTTCTCTAACACATGGTATTTTACACACTCGTATCTTGACAATGGTTTGCGGAGATAATTTGGCAGCTCTAATCATAGCTCAGTGCATATATGTATATGTAGGTATATATAACAAAAAATCATAATTTTCTTGCCATTACCAACGTTTTAAAATTCTTCCCAAAAAATGTCGAACCCGGTAGAATTTGAACCTACGCCCCTACGCTAGGTGTCCGAGCTAGTGTGATACCATTACACCACAGGACCACCTGTAAATTGAAATCATTTTTAAAACTTAGATGTCGTAATGTCTGTGGATATATCGCAATATCTCAGCAGAGAAATATTATTTACAGGCAAGTTCAAATCAGTTCCAAACTGCTCTAGTGTCGTGGTCTAATGGCATGGCACTCGCCCTAACAGCGAGAATTTTTTTCGGAAAAAAGCAGAAGCTTCATATTAATATATTCGATGCCTTCAATTATTTTTTCGGGACACCGTAGAACTAAAGTTTTACTATTTGACTTTACTACGACAGTTATCAAAGTTTGACATTGAAAAACCATTACTGTTCCACAGTGTTCACAAGTTTAAATGAAAATAGGCTATTCTAAAGGAAAATTTAATTGAGGGTATGGTAGATATATGATAATTTAATTTTCTTGGAACCGCCAACCTTAAGTTTTAATTTTATTGGTTTGAGAAATTAAAAATTTACGATTTCCGGTAGGATTTGAACCTACAACTCGTGTTCAACAAATCGCTATTTAAACTAGGTTCAATGAATATAACACTTTCATTATTCTCGGTTATTACTTGTTTATATGTGCTGCTTCTCCTTCCAATTATCCACACTTCCAAACGTATCTTGTTAATTTCCTAATTCTTACTTCAATAACGAATAACCTACTTTAATCTAGTCGTAACACGTTCCCAATTTACAACCAGGGAATTCTCCTCCCTAAGGCGGAATCCATTCATCATTTATCTTCCTTACTCGGTACTAAAGCAGTATCAGGCCTATATTAGATGTTCCCGAAACTCAAACTGAAACAGTGTTATCCTCCTACTTGTAAGACGTTCTCCCACTGATATCCGATCCGTAAGATAAACAGAACACTCGTGAAACACGTCGTAAAAGGCAGTCACATGAAGTATAGACGTTGAGGGCACGGTGTGATCGTCAGTTAGCACCTTCCACTTTACGCCACTAACCTTCTCCTTCTCGTTTCTGTATCGCGTCAAAAATTAATTCGATTAAATTAAAGTTTAGTATACAACACACATCCGTAAAAGTATTAATGCTAAACTAAAAGGATGGTAAACATATCTCAACCGAAATTCAAACAGTATTGTTCATGAGTTTCTGATGCAAAAATTAAATTGTATGAAAGCATACTTTAAGTGTTTTCTGAATAGTTAGCGAGCTGACGTACTATTTAAAATATGTAAGATATTTTCTTATATTATAACGCATTTATAAACAAAAAAACATGTATATTTGTTAATAAAAATTATAATGCTAAAACGAAGGAGATTATGTTATAAAAATATTATATGTTATTAAACACACACGGCATTGTGTGTTTCATCAAGAAATCCATATCTGTGTTATATTATAGTTTAACACAACTTTAATATCCCTTCTACAAACTTATTTAAAGTTTCTACGTTAATTTTAATCCACAAAGAATGGACGCGCATCCATAACCGCTTTGCTGAACCACAATTCAGCTGCTGCACTTCTCTGACTAGTTCATCCCACAATTTCTTCGTTGAATTAAGATCCAGGAATTATTGTAGCCAGACCATAGTTTTAATGACTTGCAAATGTGTTTAGAAAAATAAATCAACTTTCACGGACGATACACCAAATCTAATCGTATACTGCACCAAAATTTCCTTATATAGTTTTTTTCTCAATATTCCATCAATATCTAGCAAATTTCCGCACTCCATGGTGTTTAGGGTTCAATTCTAAACATAGTTAAGGATATTTGCGCATCCCAGAAGAATATAGTATATCATGCAGACGTCAAGAAGTCGCCCCAAAGTTGATCCTGCAACAGAGCAATGATTACTATTATTAGTTTTTTTTTTTCTTAAATGAAAGGCAGGGAATCGTGCACTGAAAATTATGCAGTGAACTCCTCAGATCCATAATTGAGCATATGTGGGACCATTTGTACAGAAAGAAAGGCAAAAAGAACAAGGAATGCTGAAAAATACGAGATGTACCAAAAACCCTTTTCAAAATAAAAATAATATAACAAAATAATGGCCAGCTTTAATGAATAAACGTTGATTTTTTATTAAAACACAGGTTTTCGGAATTTATTTCTTAAGAATTATCTCTCCTAAATGTATTCTTCTCAACGTGAGGGATAGCCGCCATTTCTCTTCGAATATTCTCTTTTAATATATCCAGAGAGTGAGGAGTGTTGCTGTATGCTGTGGAGTCCTGCCTACTTACATGGGTATTTAGTGGTTATTAACACATTCACTCTACTGCATATTTTGCTAAACAGAGTTTGTAAACACCAGGCCGGAACACCAGACTAAGTAATAACTAAACAAAGAAGCAAAAATTACTGAAATTTGTAAAAGCAGCATATAAAACAATCTAAAATATATTATTAACACTCAGTCTCTCCAGAGCAAGTTTATGATAACTATTGCACATGGAGTACAAGAGAGAAACACACACACAATTTATAGATTTTGAGAAAGATTTTGATAATGTAAACAGACATAAATTATGGGATTCTATGAAAGAACAGGGATATTCACATCATTTAATAAGAGCTACGGTTTATACATAGACATTAGAATTATGATAGATATAGCTGGAAGATTAACCAGAGAAATACCAACGAACAAAGGAGTTAGACAAGGCTGCTGTGTATATCGCTAACATTATTCAACATGTATATTAATGCCATTACAAAAGAATAGAAAACGAAATGCCCTAAATCAATATGTTTAGACCGGAACACCACCCTAAACTCTATCTTATATGCTGATGACTTAGTACTTCTAACACAAACCGAGAGTGATCTATAGAGACGGTACATTAAAAAAAATCTACCCAAACTATGAAATGTAAATATCGGCAAATATAACCAAAACTATGGCTTTTCTGGACAAATATCCAATTAGGATACTATACTGGATCAGGTGAAACACTAAGTATTGAGGCTGCGATGTATCTTATGTTCGAAGCGAAGACTTAGAAGAAATACAGAAATTCACACATATCTGTAGAACAATCTGCAGAACGTTATAAAGCAAAACAAGAAAGGATACTCAAATAAAATTTCACGAGATAATAGCGGTCCCAACTCTCCTACATGGCAGTGAAACATTGACAACAACGAAAAAATAGGAAAGCAGGATAGAAACACAAGAGATGAAATTTTTAAGAAGAGTGAAAGGTTGCACAAGATCTGATATAACAAGAAGTGGAGATACAATAACAGAACCAAACATCTTCGACATAAGTGATAGCATCAGGGAAAACAAAAATAAGTGGAAGGAACACGTAGAACGGGTGCATGCGCCGAGGCTACCAGCCAAAGCGAGATTTTATAGATGTTTAGGAAGAAGAAGTGGGCAGACCAAATAAAAGATGGGTATCGTAAAAGGCAAAGTGCTTAAAACCTGAAGTGAAGAGGAAGAAGAAGATAAACTAACAGACAACATTCAACAAATGATGTAGATAACCAAATGTTAATGCAATTATTACATCACTATTAATAATATTTCGTTGAAACTAATTATGATTTATGTAAAAATAAATAGAATCATAAATAATACAAGCCACTTTACCACAAAGACTTTCACCTTATTGTAAATATACATAATTTTCTTTGATTTACTTTTAATTGGTACGATTAATTTTCTGGACGACAATTTACGTACCACAGGTTGGCGCAAAAGTTTCGAAATTCTCTCCAGATAATTCCCACACTGCCGTGTCTCTACGTCCTTCTCTCTTACTTACCTTGTCGGCAGTCGCTATTCTACAAGTTCGTGAACGAACAGAAGCAATATATCAAGTACTATGCTCGCCCGCGAATGTCTTTTGATGTGGTTGACTTGACGACCGGAGTCGATAGAGGTCGCTGTCAACGTCATCGTTGCCGGTGCTCGTTACGCGTAACCTTTCCGCTTCATCCGGAACACCACTCCAGAAACCCCTAATTAATTAGCGTATTTGTTGATAGTTAATGTGCCTAAGATGATTTTCTGCGGGGGAGAGCATCAAGAACGGGAACTTCTATTCAAGTGAGGTTTACTTTGTTCGGTTGGCAGTAATTAGATAATATGTACGTAGCAACTTGACGCACATTATATCATTCTCTCTATATTCATCGCGTCGTTCACGAAGGGGATAGAAAGCTGATTTGCTAATATTCTAGCGCAAGTTGTATTATATTCGCCATGAACTGGATTTTAAATGCATGTGAAACCGATACATTTAAAAATCGTTGGTTAGAACTGAAAGGAACATAATTGGTAGAAAATACAGTAAATTACTTTTAGATCATTCTATTTTCTTTCACTTCATAAGTAATGTTATTTTAAAAGCTGTATTAACACGAATAAGTTGGTAAGATAATAAAGGCAAAAGTACATTAGGTATGAACTTTGACTTGAATTTTACAAATACTAATATGCAGAAAATGTGTAGTAAATAATCGGTGATGCATCAATTTTCGTTATTTGATAGTCAACGACGAAGTTTATGTTATTTGGTGCCCAAAAAGTCCAAAAAATGATAAAAGGATGTCATACAGTTTATGGTTTAAAATACACAAACAATTAGTGCAATCCATTTCTGTTTGTAACGAAAGTTTCGCACTAAACAGGAATAATAATTTCATCAACTTGAGTTTGTTCTGAAACATATCATATCCCGCCTATCAATTCCATCCAGAATTGCTTGTTCGAACAAACTATGTACAGGATACGGCAAAATGAACAGCACTGAAATTATGAAACGTATATTATTTATTATTCATGTATTTACTTTGCATTATATAACGATACTTTAACATTATATAGCGTTGCAAACATTATTCACGATAAAACAGTTCAAGATGCCCTCTGTTCAGTTTCAAGCAGTATTCGTAGCGTTCGCGAAGGATCACAAACATGTCTGTAAACACAGGTTGTTGCATGGCGCGAAAAAAGTTTTGATTTTGAATCAGCAATTCCGGTATGGCAGACGGTGGATCAGTACGGAAAACAGTCTCCTTCAGCATTCCCCATATGTACGCATCAGGTGGTGTTAGGTCTGGTGAGTGCGATGGATATGAGAAATCAGTCCCACGTGAAATAAGGCGATCCCCAAAATGATTGCGCAACTGAAACCATTGTTGATTACGTGGTAGGTTTCTGGCACGACAAACTCGCTGAAGATCATGCAGACATGGTGTGATAACCTGTTATCTGTAGCTCCTGATTCACGGTTAACGGCGTTCCATCGTCTGCTTCAATGAAATACGGGCCCAATATGCCATATGTGGATACAGCACACCAAATGGTAACACGGTCACTATGAAGGGGTTGCTCGACGATTATGTCGGGGTGTTCGAATCCAAGAAACCGTGTTGTCTGCTTGTTAATGTATCTGTTTAAATGAATATGGCTTTCATTAAAACCAGACATTCGACAAGATCGACGCGTCCTCATAATCCGTTGCCAGCACGCGTACGCAGTATTCGGCTTTTACACGCTTATCAGTTGCAGTCAGACGCTGTCCGGTCTGTATTTTGTATGCAAACCCACCAATATTCTTGAATATTCGACGGAGCGTTCGATCACTGATATTCAATTTTAATTACGGTCTTCGGAGGTTTCATTTCGGTGATTGTAGCACCAGATTCGAAACGAAACAGGTCCGTGATTCGTATTGGTTGTGACTGTCACTGGGCGACCCGCGTGACCATTACGTTGGCAACGCACAATTCCCGTACGACGAAACTTATCACCTGGTAACATAGCCGCGTTGCTCGGAGCCTGTTTCATAAACTTAGGCCCAAATGCGTCGGCAACTTCTTTTAACTTTGGACCGTTTTCGAACCCTTTTCCGTACGACCGAAAATAGTGCTCCACGATAAGAACATTTCCGCAACAGTGAGAACCATCCTGAAGCAACTAATATTAAAAAGACATTCACCTACGCAGTAACCACGTTCAGACATCGCTCGATACGTTTCAGCACATGACACATACACATTCGACACATGCACATTTCAGTACTGTTTATTTTGCCGTGTACTTTCTCTTTGAAATTTTCGTGAATGAAATATACTTTTTCCTAGTATTGATCCACGTGGATAGCTGGTTCTTAGAAGAACCTGAAATAATTCGACGTTCTGACTGTCATGACTCGCTTCAGAAGAAGATGAAAGAGACTTCAGCAAAACGTCGTGTAAATTCATCTGAAAATCAGGTACCTACGTAGATCAACACCCGAAAGAAGTGTATTCTATATACTTGTATATACAACTCATACATTTTTTCTAGGTGTAACTTAAAATAATTGTCAATACAGTAGGCAACCAGTTACACACCAGCAACTATAATCTCTTATTTTTTAAGGCAAAATTGGTATGAGAAAAAACATAACTTAAACATGAACTCTAATATATACATTTTGTTGAAAAATATATAATTTTATAATTTATTTAAATCATGAACAAGTATAGAAGAGATGAAAGTGTGGCAACGATAACGTATTACCAGAAGAATAACAGTTTAAGAAAAGTAAGGAACATATTTTTGAACGATTATCCTGAAATCGCTACACATGCTCTGTACAAAAACTGTTCTCAAAATTTTCAACAAGTTCAAACCGTCCGGTTGTTTTCTCAATTCACACAAACAAAGTAATAAAACCAATCACTTTTTATAACATCACCTTTTGATGTAGCCGAATATTCTAGAGCATTTACAGCTTGGTGCACAAAACCCTAAAGGAACTCAATTATAATCCACACAAAATATCAAACATTCAAGAGTTTTCTCATACATAAAACATTTGCGATATAAAATTTTACCAAAATGCTTTTTACCGATGAAGCTACTTTTACCGTATATAGTGAGATCTATTTTCAGAGCTTGCAGATTCTATCCTTCATTTATCCATTGAGAAATACTAAATTTCTTTTCGACTAATCCATACACAGCCTCACGCTCAAAACCTGACCCGAACACAGTCCCCCCAAAAAGTCAACGTCTGGATTGGAATTATAAGCGATAGACATTTTTATAGACGGAAACCTTGTTAAGGACTTAACATTGTTTTTTGTATTTTCTAAATTTTTTACTATTATGTATTTTATCTTCTTTGCATTATTATTTTCATTTAGAATATTACTTTATTATCATTTTTATATTTATTTATTTTCATTCTTATATTTATTTATTTTGCTCTCTTATATCCAATTTTATTTTAATATGTATGTACATTACGCATTGTATATGTATGCAAGTCAGCCATTCGCATTACGCTAGCTAAAACTGCCTAATTAGAAATCATTCACTGCAACGTCGTCGGATATGTAATGGGAGTTTTCTTGAAATTTAAGGTACACAAGCATAGGCAGTCGTCTCCCGCGCGACAGTCGAGGTATTAGCGATCGTGCACTCTCGGTCACCTTTCGTGCCTCGTCGTAACGTGTACAGTAACGTCGTCGTAAGATTATTAGAGATTTCTAAGTTTTTCTAGTTTTGGCGGGAATCGTCGAGGACGTTGTCTATACATTTATTTCTGGCGGGAGTCATTTGGTAACGTCGTCGGACCACACGTATAGATTTTTTTAATAAGTATAAATTCTCGATTTTCTATCATCGTACGTCGAGGCTACTGTGTCCATTGTCGTCTATACATATTTTTAGTCTTCAGTTAAGTTTGTGTCGGAAATTATTTTGGTGAGATTGTCGGCGCGCATGTATAGACCTCCTCTACAAGTACGATCACTCCGCTTCTTGCTGACGGTCGTTGCGGCCGCAGCGCCCGTTGTCTTTGTACGTTTGTTCGGTCCTTGTCGTATCGGGACTTAGAAATTTTTCATTTAGTTGCTCGTCAGCGGACGAGTGTCACGGACCAGTTTTCTTATGTAATGTCGGCATCATCGCTCCGTTTTACTTGTCGGTGCGCAGTTCGCACATTTACTGGTTACTGGAGTTTTCCCTTCTTTGGGGCGCAGTAGTATAGAGCTAAAGATTGCACATAGCGTAATATTTCAAACGAGAACGCCTGGGTAGCTGTGACATTACTTTTGTATTGAGATCGGCTATTATCGCTACTGTCGCCCTCGACCAGGCGTTCAAGCTCTAAGAGATAGGGTGGGTTCCCCTATAAATGTGAATATAACAAACGTATTTGGTCAAGTACAAATACATGCCAATAATACAGGCCAAGTCCCTTAGGCAAATTTAAAACAAGGAAAGTATATTAGGCTCCCGGAAAGGGACATATAAATAAGCATAGCACCGAGGTGCGCTTATAAATTTAAGAAATAAATAGGGTTGGCTCCTATAAAAGGTAGTGGTGCATGCAAACGGATAGAGGCATTAGTACATGCCTCTGACAAAGCTTCAGCGGAAGCATATAAGAGTTTAACCTTTTAAACAGAATTAAGACATAGCGTTGCAACGTACATGCTGAGGCATTACTTTATGTTGCTACCAATGAAAATACATATACAAATGCTAATGTACATTACATGTATAAGAGAGCTCGAATAACTGCAATTATTGCAAATCTATATATCTTACGTACATCGTACATGTACATAGGCAAGAGTGGAAACCGTGTAACCATTTCATTTTTAAATATATTTTTTTTGCGCATGCGCATTGAGTTTCACTGTACAACCTCTCCTCTAGTAAATAAGCGAACATACTCTACAAGTAAGTATTGGTCAAGTAATTTAAGAAATTACGAGCAGGCTACAGCGGCGTTGTTCTTCAAACCAGGAGAACGTAACAAACCTTGCTATAGCAAAATGTCTGGTTCTGTTGCAAAACTACGTCATTCCATTAGTTAATACTGATTATTCATGAGCCTTAGTACCAAATGGACGAGGCTATTAATGGCATCAAGATTTTCTTGAATAATGCATCCTATACCGCATGCCGACTTATTTTTAACTAAAACAACTCAGCACTCATGAAATTAATTTGAATTTAAAATAATGAAATTGACTCTGTATTTCACAAGTTATTGGTTAATCTAAATATATACTTCATATGCCAAGCACACATCTCTTGTATAATGCCTTGAAAGAAGTGCTGCTCCCATACATATAACTAGAGGTCGGATTATATGCAAAATGCAGAAGGTTAATTTAATTTATTTATTATATTTTACGTCTATTTGTATATGTCTTACACTGATTAAAGTTAATTAACGCAAATTAATGTAATCAGTGTAATACAGCTACATATAGACGTAAAATATAATAATTAAATTAAATTAAAGTTTTGCACTTTCCATATAATCCGGTCTCTACATAACGAATACTAGTAATATCCATCCTAAGTAAATTCAAATATCTAAAGCGCAACGGTAGTCTCAAGCGATCCTATCCCATACTGTTAGTACTATTGGACTTCGACATCGAAACGTAATTACAAACTTTTTGTTTGACGAATAGGATTATCCAGATATACAGAACATGTGGCTTTACCGGGATAATTTATCGAAGAAGAAATACATCAATTGGACAGGTAGATCACTACTGTCACGAAATGTAGGTTAAATGTATGTAATTGCATTGTGGATATTTATAAATATTTGTAATGTGTTTTAGATAGTTTATAGGTTTATAGCTATTCACGTTGATCAATTTATGTCACCTAAGCATTAAACTTAGTGTAAGTCATGCCAGTCGTAACTACAGCGTAATAGCAGGTAGTTATTGGTCAGAAGAGTCTCATAATCAATTACATACACACTGCAACAAATAACCATATCTGAGTAACTAGTAGCGCCATCTACATACATGTTTTAATCCACGTTCGAAATTTGTGACATTCCTTCTTTCGATAATACCAACTTTACTTCAATGGGTCGATAAATAGCAAAGTTATGACAGCTTTCCCAGAAAAACTTTTATGTCGATACTGAAACACTAACATGAAACAATTAATAAATTTCACAAACTTGGCAAAAGTAAATCAGAAACATTCCGGTTGCAACAACTATACTCCAATGATTGTTTAAGTAGCGCAAATACTTTTCTGTAGCATAAACTTTTCTTGGAAGTCAAAGAGGCGTTAGATGATAATAATCATGAATGAAAGCTGGGACACTAGAAATGATCGAAGAAGTACGTGGTTTCATTGAAAATTATCCCAGAGAAACGATTGGAACCATTCTTCATGAGGATTTGGGCAAAATGGAGGTTTGTGATGAGTATGTATCCCACATACTTTGACGAATGGCCAAAAATGGGTGCGTGTCAGTCGTTACCAGAAATGATCCGATCTTCGTAAAATCAATTGTTACGAGTGCTTTTGGTACAATCCGAAAACGCAAGCGTTAAGGAACGAAATGAAAGTTGAAACATCCACCATAAATCAAAAAAATACAGTAAACTTCCATCAAAAATCAAAATGATGCTCATTACATTTTTCAATAGCGAAGGAATTGTCCACAGAGAATTTATTCCAACTGAAACAATTATCGGCAAACATTATTTCGAAGACTTGAACGTCTGATGGTTAGAATCCGTGTTCTTTTAAAGGCATTTCGACCATCGAAACAGCTACAACGCAAGCACAAGACGCAATTCCACAAAATAATGTAAAACGCGCATTTGATTCACTCTTGCATTGCTGTATCTTGAAACTGGAGGAGAATAGGTTGAATAAAGAATTGAAAAATATGTTTCCACAACCGGTCTCGAAACTTATTTGTCGTACTATAACTGCAAAATTTTATTGAGCACCCTGACAAATAGCCAAGGTGAATACCTACACCATTAACTTATATCAAAACTATCATAAGTGACCACAAAGCATCCCCAAGTTGCGATCGAAGAGCTCACGCAATACACATATGGCGGAGGCGCTGAGTGACGCTTCTGAAACCTCTCGCATTCCAAGCGATTATTCTACCTGTTGAGCTGTTCCCTTGGAATTATTTAAAGAAAAATGAGAAACAACTGATAACCTTGTTGGTATTCACAAAATTCACCCGCAGTTATCCCAAAATATTATCGAAAATGTTGGCAACAACATGGAGATCTACCATACAGCAGCAACAGATCACTTACAAGATATTATTTCTTATTGGCAACTTTTATACTAGAGTCCGAAATAAGAATACTATTACATTTTAATTAATTAACATCAAATTAAAATATCATTTACGTCTGTTTCTCTACTACTTCTAACGGTATACGAAATAAATTTTAAGCTTTGCTAGACAGTTAGCGCACTCTGTATATTAGTTCGATCTATTTCTTCTTGCCTAGCCATTACCAAAGTTAATACTCAATTACAGTTCACATTCTAACCTAACATTTTCTTTACCTTTCTTTTCTATCATTATTATATTAACAGCTTCCAACACGAACAATTCTCGCAACATTAAATATCCATGTACTTCCATGACTTTAGTAGTCACCTATTTTTCCATCTTCTTTTCCGTTCAATTAATTTGGTACGTATAAAGTACCTCAAGAACAAGGTCATAAATGAATAATAAATACCCAACATAGAACGGAGAGGATTACAGCGGACTCGCCAATTGAGCGTTCACGAACGACAGCAATTAGTTCGGAATTACTTTAGTTGTAGTAGGTGGCGTATCGGGCTCTGATCGGTTTTGTTGTCAGTTTTACTATCTTTGTTAGTCGAAGTCGAATTACCTTCGGTTAAAGTATCTGCACGATCTGCTAGCTACGGTTCCAGTTTGTTAACGAAGCAGATTAATTAGACGAGACGTAGTAGTTATGCATTTAACTAGGTGCTCGTGGAGTTTGTTCCTTGCTTTTATGTTCGACCTATCTGATATATTAGTCACGGTAAATATTCACAGGCAGACTCGGCGAAATTTCCAAGTTAATAATAAAACGAAAAGCTGCAAGTTCTAGGTTAAATTAGGATAAATTATGCACACACCCACAAATTAAGTTAAATAGAAACTAACACAATACATTATAAAGATCTTGTAGCAGTTTACAAATTTTAAATAGAAAATGCTAATTAAAAATTCAAAACGTTGTTACATTAACCTTGCGCTACATATACACATCCAAGGAGAGGCTAGGCTAACAATCTACAGGTTAAGCTCCTATAATCAGATGGCATGGTGCAAATCACCAAAAAGTGTTAAAGCAACTCAAGGTAGAGCCGATAACAGGTAGCTACAGTGATCCCATAAGCCCCTATTACAGCTTTAAAAAAATTACAAACCGGTAATACCAGATAGAGAGGAATGGAAGAAAGGTTTGCCTGTCAGAGCCGAATCTGTTTGGTACACAGACCGCTCAAAGGTTCGTCGGCTGACAAAATCCTCCAAATCACTCGGTGGTTAAGAGATAGCAAGACGGGTGAAAGAGTATTACAGGTCAGAGACAGGTCAAGAAGTTTCTGATCGGATACAGGCCTACCTTTTTTCCCCCCATGGGCGGGGCTTAACCCCAAAGAGCAAACTCGGCCAGTACCTCGCCTACTGTGCACCCATGTGATTTTAGCACACTCGACCGGGTTCTACTTCAGCAACAAAATCCATAATCCGCTCGAGTGGTAATTTTCCTAACTTGGGTCCGTCAAGCTGAGCATTCCCAAGGTGAACCTGTCTTTCCCTGCAGATTGCAGGCCTACCTTTACAACAGACCTATTAAACTGGGACAGAAAGTCCGTTAGAACAATAGTGGGCTAATAGGACATTATATGTTCAGATAGCATATGAGCAACTTAAGCCTGACAGAAGAAACAATGTGTAGATTCTGCCAGGCGGAAGAGGGAACGGCCGTCCACGTGCTGTGTAACTGCACCGCGCTAGCGGGAATACAGCTCTCAGAAATGGGCTCAGAATATCCAAAAATCCATATGTTTCGGTTTTTGGCTGTTAGGTCTAATGAAGAAAGCTAATGTAGTTGATCTATTAAAAGAGGAATCACAATAGATCAGAAGAGGTCGCAATGGAATCGGTCAAGAACCGCCTCGTAATTTAACCTAACCTATCCTACACAGTCTGACAATTAAATAACGCATCTTTTTAGATATAGAATGAAATACACATCATATTATTTTTTAACCTGTTTTTATCCGAAATATATTCCTGTAGAAAGTGTATGGCATGGATAACTAACGCATGCATCGATATTTTGAAATAGGGTTATATGATATTCTTCAGCATCTGTGTCACCGCTACTTGAATGGCTGGAACATTATCATAAAAGTGTTTCGCGAACAGAAAAGAATTGTATGAATCGCGCGAATACGGTGTGTGGACGATGAGACAAATTTGTTTTCTAGTCAAAGACTCACGAGACTTTGTGAGATGGTGCGTTAATGCGCAATATATAAACAGCTGTTTTCCTGTTATATATTCTGGCCTAAAACGAACCATTCTCGACCATAAACAATGTAAAACTCTTAAATAGTTCACCTTCTGAAACAAATTTCTTGTGGACGAACCCTTTTGAATCATAAAAAGCAACCAGCATTGTCTTCAATTCATTTTTGACTTGTGAAAGCGCAATTTTTGTGGTTTCGATTCGCCTTTAGACTTCCATTGTGCAGATTGACGCTTAGTTTCAGAGTCATACTTAAAGCGCCCTGTCTCATCACCAGTTATGATAGAATCAAGAAAATCTGAGTCGTTTTCAGCAGTTTGAATGATATCTCTACAAAGCACTGCACAAGCGCTTTGTTGGTCTTCATTCAACTGATGGTGCACGCACCTTTCTTTTGCCCAAAATTGATATTCAATTTGTCGAACAATTTCTTTATTGGTATTTAATTCTTCAGCCAATAATCTAACAGTTAAGTAGCAATGATTTCTCCGATTTTTTGCACCAATTCAGCTCGATTTTGCCATGTGGACTATGTGAACTAAGAAGTGACGCAAACCGTAGAGAGGTGGTTTTCAGAGGTTGGACAAAAATTTTTCCAAGAGGCTGCTGAGATGGAGCACCGATGGGCCAAGTGGATTAGTATAGAGGGACGCTACGTCAAGAAATAAATGCGTACAGCATAGAGATCCACCCTGGTAACATCCAACAATTAATAAATTTTTATGTGCTTAAAAAACAAGCTGTATTACGAAATTGCGTCTGATTACTAAAAGAAGAATTGATAAATGTGAAATGAAAACGCCCAAAACCAACTCCTTACGTCCCCGTATACGCCAAACCTATTTACTTAAAAAATTCTCGAAGGAATTTTTCGACGACAAGATCGAAAAATATTGCCCTATCTCTCCTCCCGTGCAATGTTCCTCCTTACATTTTAAAAGCCGGCGCGTCTGCTTGCTAGAAACCCTTCAGAGAGCTTTTGGACCGTCCAATTACCCCGGATTAAATCAATTTTCATATTAATAGGAGCTCCCTCGGTCGGCGTAACCCCATAAATCTGCGCCTTTTTCCCCGTTGAACGATGAAATTAACAATTCAAATAGAGATAAGACCGACCGCCAAAAAAATCGGCTACGAATTAAGAATTATTTATAATCGGGACGATTTATGTTGATGGCTTAATTGCGAATTAAGCAAGCTTAGTTCTTTTGCGAGAATTCATTCCCAGTTGTTTTTTAATTGATTGCTATTTTCGGTAGGACTTGGAACCCGTTAAATACTGGACTGAACAAATGGAAATAAATTTTAATGAAAGAATTAATTACATTCAGATCTCAAATTATTTTGTGCTTTTTTTTTATCGCTATTATCTAAGAAACTGTAACCATTAAAGTTAATTAACTTTAATCAATGTAATACATCTACATATAGACGTAAAATATAATAAATAAATAAAATAAAAGATTTGCACTTTGCATATAATCCGATCTCTACTCATTATCATTAGGTTTTAAACTTTTAATGCAATTGTAGCTTTACTAATACAACTAAAATTCTCTCGAACCACCACAACATCTATACTTTGCTAGATATAGTACGAAAAGTAAATTTCTACTGCAGGATGAATGCAGTATGTGGTACACAATAAAATTTATCGATATAGGAAACACACTATATGTAGGTGCGTTTTATCAAATGTATTATAGAACGGATAATTATGTGATAATTATTGATTAATTATATGTGTATTTATAAAAAATGTCAAACATTCAATATTTTTTTGTACTATTCATTTTCTATGACGGTTAAAATCAAATTCTAATATGCTTACGAAGCTATCCAATGCAATAATGGTTAGCCTAATTGAGTTACTTTGCCGATACAGTGTTTTTTTATTTTTAGTGGAAAAGGGCAATAGAAATCCTAAAAATCGCTTGGCATCTGTAAGGAATATTTTATTTATATAATCTAATAGTATTGCTTGTTAATGGATAAATTGTTTTAAAGATGCGAGAGCGTCACTAGAAGACAATCCACACAGTGGATGCCCAAGCACGTCTCTAAATGAAAAAGAAAAAAAGAATTACCGCCAACGAAAACCTACTCAAAAGCATATAAGGACGTAGATTAATATTCGCGAAATTAGTATTACTATAGGAATAGCCACACCATAGATTCGTGACAGCTTACGTCAATGTTTGGGCATGAGCAAGGTACCACTGGGCACCAAGACTGCTGTAGTCTGAATAGGAATTTAACTCGAACGACACTGCAACTTTATAAGCTTTTAACTTGTTATGATTACGAATTTTGGCAATTGATAATAACTACTAATCAAGCATGGATACATTACTTCCATCCTGAGACTAATAATTAAAGAATGGTGTAAATTCGAAGAAGGATCGCTAGTCACAGTACGAGCAATACCATTGGTTGAAAAATTAATGCTTACTGTATTCTGGGATTGCGAATGAGTAATTTTTATGGATTATCTACTAAGAGGAACTACAGTTGTCGCAAAAACTGTTCCAATCTTTTATCTGCCCCATTACATTAGAGATTTTCCAAAAGTGACGTCGAAAGTGTTCTAACCGTCCGCTCTTGTAACACAACAAAGTAAGAGCACATGTTTACATTTATTGAAAATTTGGGTTTAAAAAGACCAAGTGAAAAAAAAAAAGAGAAAGGGCGAATCTCGACGTATCCCCTCCGTCGTAGGAGGCTTCTTCAGGGGAAAAGCAGGCGAACAAAGTAACATGATAACTCGCGGTGTAAACCACGCTGATGTGTACCGAACCGAATTGTTAGTTGACTGGACTTTCTTCTTTGGTCAGTCTTCCTCCAGTATCTTCCTTTCTGTAACTTACTGGAGGCAGCTGTGTGTCTTCTACGGTCCTCGAGGCCTTCCGTGTACTTCCTGGCTTTTCTTCTTTTACCTAACACAAAGAGAGTATTAGGATCGGTAAGGTTTTTGAGATGATACTCCCTGACAGGTTACAGTTTTCTAAGAGACTCGGTTGCTGACCTGTGTTTAGTTGCTCCGAATTTTTTCTGTGTAGTCGCCGTTTTTAGTGCCGGGTTCTCGCTGGTGAGGGTTTTCTTAAAGAGACCTTTGTTCAGCTTGTCCAGGAACTACTGCAGATCTTCTCCGTCAGCTAGCGCTTTCAGCGCGGCTAGCGCCATTCTACGAAGGACGTGGAATAGTGACCGCAGAAAGCGGTTTTGTACTCTCACGAGGTATTGGATGTGGCTAGGTGCTACCGTGACCCATGCGGGGCCGGCGTAGGTCAGGATGGGATGAATGTGTAGTTTATACAACATTATGCCCGTTTTAGGATTAAGAGTTGGGTTGGATAAGAGAGGATATAGCTAGGATATTCTGCTGATTACCCTTGTCCTTGTTCTTTTCAGATGTTCAGAGAAGGATCATTCCAAGATACTCAATCTGGCCTCTCCATTCGACCTCCTGGTCGTGTGGTCTTCTATTGCAGCTCTTGATGCGTCCGAGTGAACGCAATCGCTTGCGTTTTCCTCGGATAGATCTTGCGGCCCCAGGTGCAGAGAAACTCTTCGATTTTGTCCAAATGTGCATGCGCAAGTTCTGACGTGTACCGCAGAGTACCTGATTTTTATGTAGGAGCGGAACATTACTCCTGAACAGTTAAACAGAGTTAAATAGAGTTAGGCGGGGCTTGCAGGAGCAGTTTCCATATCACGGATAGTCGATGTCCGTTCTCCTTATTAATATTATCAGAGTGTTTGTGAATCTCCAAAGCCTGTGAACTTTTGGAACACCTTGTGTAATGCTATATTAGTCACTACAGGTACTATACATCAAAGGAAAATTGAAATCGCGTCAAGTTACTTTCAGGTCAATATTTCAAAAATTTTATTATGTAAATTATTATGACTTATTCGAATCATAATAAATACATAATCTAACCGCAAAAAAAAAATAATCTCAAATTCCAATTTAGTTGCGAAATTTTAAAAAAATAAAATAATTTTTTAAATATATAAATAAATTGATAAATTTATTTTTGTTTTGATCCGAAACTCTAGATTTAGTTGAAATTTAACACATAATAATAAAATTTCGCTGTAATCCATACTTGGCAAAAAAGAAACCATAATTTTGATTTTAATACTACGTAATCATATATCTTTTAAAAAGTAGAAACAAATTTTCTCATTTGGTGCGAACTTTATTTCTGATACGTGGGTTAAATGTATTTGGGCATCCAATTTAAATTTTATCATTCTTAATAAAACTGTTTCAAAGAACGTTTTTCGTTTTATATCTTTACAAGAATAAGACGCAAACCATTATTATTAATTTATCAGCCTCAGCATGAAATGTCTCTCATTGACAGTTAGTGTAAATATCTTTTGTTTTATTTCATTTCCGGTATTGAGCGTTTACCATACTTTGCCTTTTTTCAACCAAAAGATTAGATCAACAATTTTCACGAGTTCCTGTCGTACAGTGTAAGATATTATGCGTCTTAGAACTTTGACCAAAACAATATTAAACACCTTGTGTACCTATATAAGTGGATAGAAGATGTACGAAAAGGTAAAATTGATAAAGAGTCGCTTAACAAAAATGTTCCTTTTGAGACAGCCCAGGCATTCAATCTTTTGTTAGCTCGTAGCCTCCTATCGACCAACTAAATTAAACTTATTCGGACACGTAATAAAACCAGCGATTGAAAATTTAATGACAGTCTCCTGTATCCTACGAGAGTCCACAAAGCACAAAAAAGAGAGGAACGTTAAAGCGAGCAACCAGCGGAGCAGCAGCAACGCTGCCTTGTATCAGCAGACGAAAATGCGGAAGTAATAAAACGAATGATACATTCGACTGCTATCAATATCCCTAATGCGTGTTCTCTCTAGCGGAACACGTGAACCAATAGGCTCTAAAGCGACGGAATCCGTCTCTAGAACGAACCGTGTGCTATGCTCTGTGATAGTAAGGTAGGGGCGTTTCGAAAAGGATAGAGTGGGCGCCGCCAACCTCAACCTCAAACGAACAAAATACATCGATGGCTGTTGACGTGGACGAGAGTTGGAAAAAAAAGCGAAATGCCAGATAGAGAACGAAAAAAAAAGGAAGCAAAAAGAAAGTTTTTAAACTCCATGAAACAGAGAGCCGGCCGAGATGTTCTACGATACGCAAATATAAAACGGAGATAAATGAACCGTACCGGCCGGAGAGATTTACTGTTCCTGGGTATAGGTTTGATAGCCGCCGGAGTCCTTTCCCGAAGCAGTCGAGTCCAAATTCGGTGAATTGATAAAGAGAGGATGTATAGATGTGTGTGTGGAAATAGCCGAGCTGAAAGTGGATATCTGTCTATTGATCCGCTTTTGGAGTCATACGCCGAATACATCGGCTTATGTAGAGATGGATAGATCTATGGCCGGTGTTGTATACATATGCGTCTATTTATTACCGCCGTCTAGCTCAAGTTCGATGCTGCATCCGGATTAGGGATTACGAAAGCATCAGTCTAATATTCGCAATTGGTACGTTTAGGCTAGGATTTATGGGCCATTCAAAAACGTAATTCCGTCTGGGTAGCGAAACAGAAATGACAAGACCTCAAGACTCGAGAGGTCAGTAAAATGATTCCTACATGACTAGAAATTGAATTCTTGCCGTCTACGTCGCGTTTATAGTATATTCGCTACAAATTGATTTCAGTCCCTACATGTGAAAACAATGTGAAATATATTCATGTAAGAAAAAGTTGTAACTGCATCATGAAGGATGTCTTTTACGTTTTGCGTACTGGGACACAGAGGGCACCACTAAACAAATGTCAGTACTAAAAGTTAACCTTCATCTTTAGTTAACGTATATTCAAAGATTCAGTGCGATATGCGTAGTATTGCGGCTACAATGAACTGTCAAGTTTATTAAAAAATGGAAATCTTGTCGATACCGGCTACAGTGGCTGAGGAATGCATGGACAAGCCTTTAAACTCACAAATCCGTTTTGGAGATTTAATAAATCTTTTTTGATAAAAGCTATAAATTGATCTACTTTCGGATAACTGTTTCTAATAAATTCAGGTACCAGAAAACATATTGTAGAGATATGAAATATGGTCTACCAATTGCTAATAAATTTTTCTAAATTTTACTAGTTTACCTATTCCAGATATTTTCTCGTCACTGCTTGGTGCACGCCATTACTTTTAATGGTTGATGTTAGAAATTGGAGGCCAAGTACCGTTAGTACTCCCTTTTTATGAATTTTAGACACAGATATTCAATCTGCACAAGTCTCTTTCTAAAGTTTTACAGATATCTATTTTGGGTATTCTCTATTAACTTATTATTCACAATTTTTTTGTTAAAAAAAAACAACACTTGTATAAATATGCATTATTACGGAATTATAATTATAATCTTCAAAATGTCTCGTACGACGGAAGGATAGCACGACAGGTAGCATTTACTTATATAATTTCACTTATTAGAAGTATGTGTCTACTGTGTGGCCTACCATATAGGCAAACAAATGCGTTGCTATGGATATAAAAACAAAAGAAAACAAATACATCGTGTCAAAGTCACACATCGTTTCTCCTGAGAATAATTAGTTATTTTCTTATATAACTCTATAATTTTACAATGATCGTTAATATCCGTTCATAAAGTGTATCAGCTGATACTACAAATAAAATTTGGAAGTTCCGGACACATATATTGGAAGCCGAAGACCAGTCCATCTTAAAGGCGAGAAATCACGTGCGAGTGAGTACGACTTCAAAGATTAAAGACGTCAAATCTTCTTAAGTTCTTCAAAATTATTTGTATCTATTGCTCTCACTTTTGTTTCGCATATTAATTAGAATATTTAAAGATTAGCTAGTCGGGGATTGCCTTAGATTTTCTGTAAAAAACATTTCTTTGGTAAAATAGCGGTATATATTTATTAATTTGTCAATATATTTCAACTTTACATTTAGTTATTTTAATTAGAAAACTTCATCTTTTAATTTAAAAGCAAATAGATCAAAATTTTAAATCAGAGAACCCGTTTAAAAAAACTAAAGACCCTGAGATTTTCCACCACAATATGGTACATGAAGCAATTTAGGATAAGATTGTCGTAGTATCTTTCCAACTTTAACCATGTTTGAACCCCCAACTGTAGCCAACATTATAAGTTGGTTTGCCGATATATTGAATATATTCTATAGTTTCTATTATCTTTTCCGTGTTTGTCTTCTCTAATATTATGCTACGTAAAAGAAGAGGCAAGGATGCTTCATCGCTTTTTAAAGTGTGCAGTAACACATAGACGGGAAAAGGAAGATAGTGGTCAGTAAGTAAGCTCGTGCGTCCGGTCGTGAAGGCAGTTCAGTATAGCTAAGAGTATTACATCTGTACAGCCATAGCCAATTGCCTATGCTAGCTTTGTTTAGTTCCTTTTTAATCAAGCTCTTCATTGTTCTGATGTGTTAAAAAAATAGGTTTATCAAGGTCAAATCTGTGATTGTGAAATTAATTAAAGGGACCTCGAAAAGTTTAATTAGTGACAAGATATTTGTCAATCAGATGGTAACTGCCATTTCTGGTAAAATTAGTGAAACAATTGAGGAACTAAGAGGCGTATACTATGCACAAATCAACAAAATCGAGGCAGATAATAAAGTTTTACACTAAAACATTGATAAAATCGAACAATATATCCTTGTATATGGAATTAGTAAGGCTCGGAATTAAAATATTGAGATATTTTAATATAATATAATATATAATATATATAATATATATAATATATATAATATATATAATATATATAATATATAATATATACGGACTTATTAGTAGAAACCGAATTATATGCAAAGAGAAACTGGAATATATGGGCATATATATCCATCGATTTTTCAGAAAATATAAATATTATATAATATATAATTTATATAAAATATAAACCTGGGGCATATATGCAAAAAAAATTACGACAATATGCAAAATTTTTACATAAAATAAATAAGATCAGAAATTTAAACATTAACTTTATTGCACAAAATTTTTTGACAACATATGCCTAAACCAATTTAGAATTAAATGTTTTTCAAAATTGTGTAAAAGAAAGTTTTGTCTTCTATCAGGATACATATGTTTCGAAATAGAAAAGCTTCTTTGAACATGCACAAATGTAATTGGTGCATTTTTTAACTTTGCAATACATTCTAAACTAAAATTAAAATCGAAATCGTTTACTGTTTCACCTTCCAAAATTTCCTTAACTTTCTTCAATTTCAAATACGCCGCATTTTTATTTATCACTTTTTTAAATTTATCGTGTATAGAATTACCTATTGTACCCTTAACCTTCTTACATAGCATATCAAATTCGTCTACTATTTCGATTGATTCTCGACTTGAAACAAAGCTATTTGACTTGATATACAAAAGGCTTTGTAGCAATTCTGTTGATGTTACTATCTTTTTACAGTTTTCTAGAGCAATGCAGTCAGCAGTGATTTCAAGAATTATATTTTTTATTCCTTCAAAATTATCGGCGTAAAAAATTGCAGCGTCTAACCATGTACTCTATCTCGTAATAATCGGTTCAGAAGACAACTTAACAGCGGGAAATCGCTCCTTAGAAAATTGGATTCGTAAAGGTGATTTTAAAAATACTTTTTTGACATTGCTAATTCAATCATTAATCAAAGGAAATTGAACCCATGAGGTAAACAAGTGGTATGATTAATGTTACTATAACAAATTTTTAAATTTTCCGCGGCTTTAGCAGCATCGGATAACATTATTAAAATTTTTTCACAAGGTATACTTCCAGGTAAAAAGAAATTTGATAAACCTTCATGTACGAATTGGGCAATTGTCACATTATTTGTTTTTTGAAGTTCTATACAATAAATTAAATATTTTACCTACAATATCTTCATAAACAATTCCTGTTAACAATTGTTTGCTGATAACAAGACGTGACATAATTTTATCGTAAGGTGCTTTTGTCAGGTATATTATATTTGCAATATTTTTGCAGAAATGATTTGAAATTAACATTGTTTAATATTGCTAATGGTATGTTAGACGAAATTAATGCGTTACACAGATCCGTATTATATGCTTGTTCTGAGTTTCGTGAAGTTGATGCTACACACTGATATATAGATTGCTGCACACATGCGGATCGCTTTAGTTTTTCACATTTTCCAATATGTGATGGAGTTTTAGCGTGTTGATCAATCACTTATTTTATTTTCTCTCACAAGACACCTTCAACAACAATTTTTTATCAAAAGTTAAAAAATTTAAAAACAATTGTAAAGCTTTTAGTGAAACTAAACTTACAAGTTTACTGCAGGCTTGACAAAGTACTTTGTCGCTATCCTTTACCAGTTCAGGATACGGCTTAATCCATAAAGAAATTTTGTTCGCTATACTCATTGTATGTACGCACAGTATTTAAAAACGTAACACAATTACATGCTGTTTCGCTCAAAGATATTCAATGAATGAATAGTTTGTTTGGAAATTAATAGTAATAAAATGTATTTACCACATCGCTTCTGCTAGGCGAAATTAAACACGTGCAGTTCTTAGAAAAAAGTATAAGAGAAACCAATCTAAAAAAATTATCGTTCTGAGAATTGTACGTTGTCGATCTGCATTAGGAATAACTAGGAATTTTGAGTAATAGAAAGGATAAGAAAAAGCCTAAATATGCAATATATGCAACTTTTGTAAAAATATGCATAGAAATGCCTAGATATGCAATATGTGCACATATAGACTATAATTAAATATATGCAAAAAATTAAATATATTAACTTAAACCCAACGGAAATTTCTATAGACATGATGCACCGACTTGGTAAAAATGTTAGCAAAAAGAAAATACGGTACGTGTTAGACAAGTTTGACCGGACGAACCATTGGCGAAGATCTTACGTAGATTTGATATAATTGGTGATAAGAAAGTTGGCCTATAGGAATGTTTGGAGTAACGATGGAGCTTTTGTTTTTGTTTCCACGGAAAATGGTAAAGTTAGTACTAAAACTCCGAGCGATTGCATTAAAATTGGATTGGTTGGGGGCTAATCGATGGGATTGTGTTAGCTTATGATTGTACGAAATATTGTACTGTTTCTGTTTTGCTGTTTTAAAATGGCTTTGTATCACTGATGAAGATTAGTAGTGCTATATTGAGATGATTGAGAACGATTTTGATGTTGTCCTGATTACTGAAACGTGGCTTTCCGATAGCATTAATATTGTAGTTATAGCTGTACCTGGGTATCTATCGTGTGTTTCGTAAGGACAGGCAAGGTAGGGGTGGCGGAGTTGCTACTTACGTTAAAACTTCACTTTCATGCTAGGTACTAACTTTTGACCGAATACTAGTCTTAATAGCATAATTGAGGATATTGACGGTGTTCTTTCCCACACTGACCGTAGCCTAGACAATATTGTGTGTACTGGTGATTTCAATGTTAATTGAATTGTATTGAACAACCCATTGCTTGTTTGTTTTGGATTCTATGGTCTCGTTCAAATATTGAATGAATCCAAGCAACTCACGGCAACATCAAGTACGCTGCTTGATCCCATTCTTGTATCTAGTGACGATTTAGAGGAATCTTCTGATACTATATGTGCTGATTCAATATCTGATTATAGGTTGGCTTTCTGTGCTTTAAAGATTGTATCTTCTGAGGTTAAACCTAAACTTATTAAGTATAGAACGCATTTTTGAACGATTTGAGTAACATGCTTCGGTGTAATTTAATTATTTTATTACTATTATTGATCTCAAAGTGGACATGTTTAATTGGGTTTTGTTGGCTGTTTACGATTTGCATGCCCCATTAATTGATATCAAGGTCACAAAGCATAGTGCATTTCGGTTGACCGAGGACATAGAGTTCTTTATGAAGCTAAGAAACAATCTCAGAACTGTGTCAGGATTGGAATAGATACAAAGAACTAAGCAATTTTACTCTCAATAACGTTAGATGTGCAAAACGTTTACTTTTGAACACTGCTTTTACGTCCAATAGCCCAAAAATATTATGGCCTTCTCTCAAATCTCTTAACATTAAGTCCAACACTAAAATTCCATTGCCTGATCGTTTAAGTGATGTCAATGAGTACTTTGCAAAGTCTGTACAGTCTACAAATAATAACTCAAAAGATCTGATTTCCTATTATCGGTTAAGAAATCTTTTAACACTCATCGAAGATAACAAAGGACGCCGTCGATTTTCCATCATCAATCTACTACGCATAGTATTTTGGGTAGTCCGTCCGGTTTTGAAATATGTCATCGTCGCTAATAAGTGCGCACACGTCTGTGCAGGTGTAGTATGTGGAACAGCTGATTTACATTACAAAGACGTCAACTGCAATTTTTACAACGGAACTATATCCCTTACATAAACTAAAATACATTGTATTTTTTATTACTTATTTTGGAAACACACCTTACTGAAACTTTCGTATCACAAACATTTATCTCACTAAAATTTTCCATTTCCCCCTCAATGTACCAGGAAATTGTTTTTCTTTCTTCTAGTTAATTGCATCTTAGTCAACATTAAAAGTACTTTCTAACTTGTAGAATCGATTATAACCAACCTAGTAAAACTACCCGTTTAATGTGGGTAAGCCACCATATTTTAATTCAACTAATTAATTATAGTATTAATGTCGAAAAATTTCATTGATTGACTTCATTCAACACATCGGTAAGGTACCGCATTTCAAGTTAGCATGCACACGGACTGCATGCCATCCCGTTCTACCACTTCATGTGGCCGGACTGCAAATCGTAGGCAATATGTACTCGTAAGCCACTGACAGGCACGGATAAATTTCCACGCTCATTACACACACGCTGGCTATCTCTGGGTCAGGGCGACGATCGCGTGTAGGTTCTTCGCCATACGTTATACTGTAGTTGTATGCACTGCCCTCTATCTGTCCTTTTCGGCCGTTGTTTCATTGCTTATATTGCTCGTCCATGCGGATAATTTAAATGAACAAATGAAACAGCGAGTTGAATTCGCCCCGAATGGTGTAGCGTAATGCGAGTATTATCCGAGGTTAGGTTCTATGCACATAGCGAAATATAAGTGTGTATGTACATTGCCAGAAATGCTGTTGCTCGCGGTAAAATGGTCTCGTAAAGGTTTTTCGATAAGCTGCGGTTAAAATTAGATTGAACTCGTAAAGAACTATATATTTTACAATAACAAAACATTCAGAGTTAGAAATATTACATAAAAACTACGTGCATAACTTCACCAATTGCAAGAATATTTCAAAAGTAATACAATAATCCTTAATAGACTATGAACAAATGAGGTTAACACCTACGAAAGTTGTCTTTTAAATTTTCCATATAGAGTTGAAATAAAACAGTAGAGAGCTTTTAAAGACTTATTTTTCGAAGTGTAGATTAATGCACTTTTACATATCATGAAGCCTGCTCTCGAAACTGTTATTACACTCGTTTGTTGTTACAATCAAAATTGCATTTTTGAAGGCATCGACTGCTTCTTCTGACAAATAGAACCTTTGACCACGCAGTCCGTTCTTGATTCCCCGAAAGGTAAAGAAATTATTGGAATTTGGACTGGACTGCGCGAAGAATGGTCTAACAGTTCGACGTATTATTGAGTTCAATTGTTTTCTGCGCTGTGTGGGATGTTGCGTTGTCTCGGCAGAGGACCATTCCTCGATCGGAGTTGGTTGCCGGTTTTAGTGCAGTGTTTGGATCGTCGCTAAGACTAATCCGTTTACGTTGGAATTCTTCATACCCACGAGAAATTGATGACTGATGCGGTGCTTCATTGGCGAAAACAGAAACTAACACAGCAAGGCGTTCTTATTGGGATGATTGTCTTCGAAAAAATATTGTGCAAAATATTCTTGGTTTAATTTGATTTTCCAACTATCTTGCCAACTTCAACAGTTCGTTGTAGCTACAACCAATTTCTAGTACTGATAATTGATTTGTGGCGCTCTCTATGTCCCAATATGCCAAACTTAAAGGACATCCCCCGCATTTGTGTTTCAAAGTTATTCAAATTATTTTGTAGGAATTATTAACTGGTTTTTCTTCAACCAGCAGAAAAGTTTTTTTTTGATGATCTTATTTAGAAGCATATTTTTCTAATAGGAGACTTCGGAGCATATATTATTTTTTATTTTTAATAACACTTCTTTTAATAAACAATAGATTATAGATTATCACATTATAATAAACCAATTCATCAAAATGCACGCAAGTCTCTACATATTTATTGTCTCAACAACACTTGCAGAGGAGACGTAAACTTTACTATCGTTCATCACATATATCGCTTTTCGTAACCATATTTTTTTATATAAGTAAATATTTCAAAATTTCATTCTTAAAATACATTTAATATACTGTACTCATATATTTCGATTATATTGTATAAATATGCATTATTCCGAAATTATACTTATAACCTTCAAAATTTCTCGTACGACGGAAGGATAGCACGACTGGTAGCATTTTCCTTTATAATCTCACACGGATCAGTACGTGTGTACTGTGCGGCCTGCCATATAGGGGAACAAATGCGTTGCTATGGATATAAAACAAAACCAACAGATGAAGATGGTGTCAAAAGCCAGACATGTGGCATCGTTTCTTCTGAGAAAGAATAATTATTTTCTCATATAACTCCGTAATTTTATAAATTACGTTTATATCCAATAATAAAGTGTATCAGCTGATACCACATATAAAATCTGAAAGTTCCGGACACATACTTTGAAAGCCGAAGACTAGTCCATCTTAAAGACGAGAAATCACGTCGAATCTTCTTAAGTTCTTTAAAATTATTTGTATCCACTGCTCTCATTTTGTTTCGTAAATTAATTAGAATATTTAAAGTTTAGCTAATCAGGGATTGCCTCGGGTTTTCTGTAAAAAAACATATTTTTTTTGTAAAAAAGCGGGATATATTTCTTAATTTTGTCAACATATTAATCTTTTCAACTTTATATTTGGTATTTTAATTTAGAAAACATTATCACTTAATTTTAAAACAAATAAATCAAAATTTTAAATCAAAGAACCCAGTTAAAAAAAATTAACGAGCCTGAGATTTTCCACCACAATATATATATATATATATATATATATATATATATATATATATATATATATATTGTATATATATATATATATGCATATATGTATTAACTATATATGAAGTTACAGTACAATGGCAATTGCTAGGTAAGTTACTAATAATAAGTTTTAATAAACTGATTTTTCTAAAAGTTGGACGAACTACCTTGGACAATTTTGTCAAAGCAGTTCTAATGGTATTGTTCGCTCCGTGATATAGGGGAACAATTCGTATCGGGAATGCTAGTGTATTGTTCCCATGTGAATGAAATTTCATTACATTTTCTAAGCACTAATTCCATTTCTTTCTTTTTCTGAAATATGTAACTAGTATTGAACGTATATTTATATGCATAGTAGCAGTATTATACTCACAAAGAATTATATTTGAATACTTTGGAAATATGTGATACAGGTACGTAGTAAATACGAAAATTTTACAGGTTTTATTTTAAGTTTAACATCTTACATAAACAACTATATCCAACAAAAGACAGAAAGCACGTTTCCAACCTAAAATAAAAAAAAGTCTGCGAGAAGACGAAAAATTTTCTTCGACATAACACACGAGTACAAGTGGACAACAGTTACAGAAAGCAATACTTCAATCTGTTCAACTTCGTAATTGCAATCGACAAAATAATTCTCTACTTTTCTAAATTGAAAGTCACTTAATTGTTTCCCTCTTCCATCGTTTCAATTAGATACTTTAAAATTATTTCGCCAGGCGAAACATTCTAGAGAGGGGCACCGGGTCGATCTTCGATATACACAAAACCGCCACATCAAAAGCGCACAAAGAAAAATAACGAGCGAGCTCGAACCCGGAAAAAGTTTTGAGGACCGCTAAACAAGAATTCTTGAGCACTTCCACTCGAAACAATCAATAACAACTTTAGATTATCCGCGACGAATATAAGCGTACCGTCGTCGTCAGAGGAGAGGTCGTGGAGAATGCAGGCAGTCGTTACGACGCTACTCCGGAAAGTTCTCGATGGCTGTTGAAAAAGGATCTCGGCGAAAGCAGTCTGGTTCGGCAACAGCGTTTTTGATCGCGGGACTTTAGTTCCTATGAACGAACGCTGACTGGTCGCTTAAAAAGATAAATACAGACGAGCGGATTCGAAATTTTTCGACGTTACCAATTCCTTTCGAATAGAAATTCAAAGGAAGAACGTCTGACTGTTACATTCGAATATACTTCTGAAAGCAATTTAATAATGTTGTTAGTGGAATCTTTAAGACTAACCCCCTTTATACTGTTCTATGTGCGAAACATCTGGTTTTGGAACTTTGAAATATTTTAGCGTATTAAGTACACAGTAACTTCTCCTGCTATTACCTTGCTCAATAAAATTGTATTGACGAAATCTAGCACACCTGAAAGTTCATCAGTAAAAGCTACGTTGCTTCAATTACATATTTTCGCATTATTCTGAGAACAAAAATTTTGGTTTTGTTCTTCGCCACCTTACTTGAAAATCCTTTAATCGCCACCTCATTTTTTAACCAAATTCATGTGAGCTTGACCGAGCGCTAGGTACGGATTTTCCGTAAATAACTGTCCAATAACCATGTCTTATCTTGCGTAGTGGTTCATAAAACTTGTATGTTCCAAATAAAGATCAGTTATTAGCAAATACGGGGTTTATTAAGTTCTGGACAATATAGCTCCATGTGAGGCTAAAATCGTTAGAGCGTGCTGCTTGAAATCCATACTATAGTAATTAACACAGAAATGAAGAGGTATTTTAGTAAATAGTATTGTTTTTGGACGCACGCAGCACTCTAATTTTAATACCAGTTTACTGCCATTTATCAATATGTATATGTACGAGGTATATCTCAAAATTAATGAGAATGATTAGTTTAAAACTATTTAATTGAATGTATCTACAATTTAATATCATCTCATTCAAAATATGCTTCTTTGTAATGCACACAAGGTCTTCACCGAGTTTTCCATTCCTGGTAACAATTCTGGAAGCCTTGTTCCGTTAGCTTGTTTAGAATCTGTATAGTGACTCTTTGGATGTTTATTGTCCCGTAATGGGAACCTCCAATTTCTGCTTATGCTTTGGAAGAAGAAAATAAACACAGGAAGCCATATCTGGACTGTTGGACGGGTGTGGGAGTACCGGAATATTTTTTTTCGCCAAAAATCCTCTAACAGTGAGTTGTGACTGGGGGCGTTATTGTCATGCGAGATCCACGAGCATTTCCGCAAGGATCTTGCGATAAAGTATTTGATTCAAAACGCCGAAATTGAAAGATTTCCATTACGCAACCATATACAACGCCCAAAGAGCCACGACGGAGGTTCTAAACAGCTTAATGAAACAAGACTTCCAGAATTGTTACCAGGAATGGAAAACTCGTTGGAGATGCTATGTGCTTTCCAAAGGAGCATACTTTGAAGGGGACAATATTAAACTGTAAACACATTCAATGTATAACTAACCACTCTAACTAATTCTGAGACATAGCCTATATACATATATATATATATTTGTGGTGAGCGGCCCAGCGGGGTTATAAGTTATTTTAGCTTGTCATAACCTCAGGAGCCTTAAAGTGTAGGAGTAGTGTGTATGCGTCATTACCTTGCTATTACGTCCCTTCACCGTAAAGGGTGAAGCCCCGTTAATTATTTTCCCAACGGCGAATGGTGACTTGGGAGCATATCGAACCCGAAAAATTACTACCTCTATATTTGACGTACATTGGTTTGAATGCACGACATTTGAGTTATCAAATCTAGATGCAGGTGCTATTACCATTGGACCACCTTGCCATCTAGTATCGCAACGTTCGAATAAAATGTATCGATCAATTTCTTAATAACGAATCTCCATCTATAATCATATCTGATTATTTCGAATATTATTTAGAGAGGAGTAAAATGAAACGCTAGTTTGTTTACTTATCCCATAAGATACATATCATTTGTCAGTAAAAGAACATGACAGATAATGAATCCTAATACCTCTAATATGATTTTACCAAGGTTAGATAACTAATCATACACGTAAACCTGTAGAAATGAAACGTAATAAGCGAGCAAACTAGCATGAACCAGACAACAGGGGTTACAAAATTTATTGCGTACAATTGTTTGACAATTTCAGTTACTCATTCATCGACATATACGACAGGACGTTTCCCGAAAAAACACGTAACAATTAGAAGCGATTACGTTACATAGCCTAGCCCTCATGTAGTTTTATCTGAACACTTTTATTACATACATAGATCCCTCTGTGTTCTTTCAAATGTATTATCCAATCATCCACTGTACGATTATTTACCCTACTGAATACGAAACATAAACACTGACCAATACACATTTTGGTGCCTTGGATTTTTTAAGTGCAATTAAACAATTTTGAGGTGTCTAATCCAAAAATAACATCACATTTGTTCTATCAGATTTAGTTTTCCAAATTCACTCTTTCTGCCTTATTTCGGAAAATTTCGCCAAAATTGGATATAATGTATCTCAAAAACTAGAGCTGCTAGGAAGAAATGCCAGTTATTTTTGGAACTAGTACATTAAAAATACTCTAAATCAGTTCATATTTTACAGGCATCACGACAAAAACTTTTTCTACATTAAATTTCGTCATACTTACTTAAGTAAGGCGATTCAAATCGCTTTATTTTGTCTTTTCCAGAACTATTAATTATATTTGTGAAGTGTTTATTAACTAAGCTTAAATCAATATATTTTCCTAGTTTTACTATTACTAAAAATTATGACTCAATCGACCGAGTCGAGGTACTGAGGGGTAATTCAACACATAAAAAAGATATAAAATAGAATAGTAAGTTTTTTAGATCAGAAGTAGAGTAGATATACGGCAGTGCGAATCTCGAAATATTAAACTCGACTTTTGAAGCTTTAATTAAAACTAGTGAAAAGAACTTCTTGCATTTTAATTTTCAAAGTAAGATCCACAACAGCATCTAATTTGAATAGGTTTATATACAACAAGATGTGGAGGATTTATGGAATGGTTTCTAGCAGCCTGTCTTCCCAAGACATTAACTGCATTCTTCCACGGTTCTAAACACGTCCTTTTGCTGTTAGATTTGTTTAACAAGCTATCACGAACAAAATGAGGTGCTAGTAAAAAAAGCATCATTCCAATATGATAGTTCTTCGCCCGTTGCCCTCTGTTTACCTTCCTCTAGTCGACAAATAAAAGCACCGTAACAGCTAATATTATACATTAATAGGGCTATAAAATCCAGACATCCCGAATAGAGCAATTTTATTACACCAGTCGAGTACATACATTATGCCGCATTTGCATACATCACATACTGCTGCTGCTGCTACCTAGCGTGCCACTACCGAAGGCAAAAGGAGCCGACATAGGCGTACACACATCGAAAGAGGGCCTCGCTTCCAGTCCTCGGTAATGCCGCCGGTATTACCAACTTAATTGCCGTAAAACCTTGGCGGAATGGAACGCGTAATCTCAATTAATGAGTATGTTTAAACTTGTCTTTTGTCAACATACAGCTCCGCGCGGCGGTATAGGACTGTACCGCCGAAGTGTACCGGAGAGAGATGGATAGAGAATCGTAGAGTCGGTCCGAAGGATTTCAAAGCGCTAGCCATTGGTAATCCCTCTAAATAAAGCGAATGTAACGTATATGTAAAGGTCCGGCGACTATACAACATGTGCGGACGCTGTTTTTTCTTTGCTCTTATTTCGCTCGCTACTTGCCGAGTGTATCTATATATATTTTGTTCTCGTTTTGGTCTATGTTGAGACTCGCACATGCAGCAGATTGCTAACTAGTCCCAAACGTGCGGTAACCAAGGCAACTACCGGCTATCTCGGTCCTAATCTACTGTATGACCGTCTCCGTGTCGCCGTAGACGTGGGCTAGGTTGGCTGCAAGACTCCACGGTCCGCTTCTAACTCGCTTATTGATGGACATAACCTCGGATCTTATTTATCCGATCGGACCGCTTCTGAACGATATCTTTCTATCGTTTTTATTTTGCAACTGGATGTTTTAGAAGTTTTAAAGCGCCAGAACGTGTTGACAAGGCAATTTTCTTATCTGACATTCGAGGCTGAAGAGGTAGCTAAGATATTAAGTGGAAAAAGAAGTGATGGGAAGCAATAAGGGAAGAAGCTAATTATAAAAACAATTTCAGATTTATCACCAGATTGCTTATCGAAGAGAAACCATCTTCTTGATTTGATAGCTTTGAGTTTTTAATTAAAACCATTGATGGCCAGTCAAGTAAAACAAATGTGGCACAATCTTCTCCAACTTGCTTAAGAAAATCGTTTTGACAAACAAATATCGCACATAAATGAATCTTTCCCTAATATCAAAATTTTCAAAACAATGGTCTTTCATTAATATTTGTTAAAATGAAGCGGCATACCTTTGCTTTCTCTAGTTTCGTCTAGTGATGACCAATCCAAGTACAAAAGAATTCAGTAACGCAAATCGGACAATGATTCCATCCTTTGCGAAAGATTGAGTCCCTTTTTCTTTAACTAATTCGTATCATTAACACAATATGTTTGTATCTAAAGATACCTATACACTCCATGCGTGTTTATTTAAGCATCTATAAAACTATACATATGTATGCATGTGCAGATGTATTTATAAACGTGTCGTGTTGATTAAATACTGTTAGGGTAACTTTTATCCAAGTTGCTTTATATGATTCCCAGTGGAGCAGAACAAAGTAACTAACTGTATATTCGTGTATCAACATAAGGATATATTCGATGTTTATAAAAAGGGCCGCGTTGGGCAACGGTGATAGAATATGAAAACAAAGAAATATGGTTCTGATGTTAAATTCATATTAATATTAACATTAAGCTACCGTTGGTATTAGTAATGATAAAATTACGATTTTCTTGCATTTAACAAACGATTTTAAATTTCTGAGAAAATATCAGTCACAGTAGGATTTGAACCCACGACCTCTGAGTTACCGGTGCGTTGTGCTACCAACTGAATGTGAGTTCAAATCGCTTTTAATACCTGGACGTCACGTCTGTAGATATATCACAATATCTTAGCAGAGACAATATTATTACAGGCAATTTCTTACCAACCAAATTAATATTAATATGAAACTACCGTTGGTATTAATAATAATGATATTACTATTAATTAATTAATAATAATTACTATTAATTATTATTAGTAGCGCCGCTAACATAGAGGTTGTGAGTTCAAATCCTACCGTGACTGATATTTTTTCAGGAATTTAAAAACGTTCGCTAAATGCAAGGAAATCGTAATTTTATTATGTAGCTACAATAAGTCCACAGGCCAATGATGTTCAGGTTTTCGAACTTAACGTTACAACCATCTTGTGCTGATCACTTCAATAGTGTAAAAATGTAATGACAGAATTGAAAAACGGGTTGATTCAGTTTATGATGTATATGATTGTCCCAGAATAATAATAACTTCGTTATCGATTGATTTTGTATTACACATCTAGATCATGAAGACAAAACCCACGAAAATTTAACTCTTCGTTGCCTCTGCGTCATCCTATTTGCGGTTTGTTTTTCTTGTAATAGTAACAGTCCGGTTTTTCATGACTACGATAACCACAATGCTCGCATGTGGTTTGTAGTTATTATACAGAGCAGTTTCCACTATTGAATATCTATTTAAACTCACATATTATATACCATGTACATAATTACGTAGCTTGGATCCAAAATCTGGTTAAATATGAAATTGAAATAAGATTAAAAACTTGGCGGTGTTATAACTGTTACTGAAACTGCTTTATATAACAAGGTAACCAACTGAATACTCACATATTGTTCACAAAAATAAATAACATAATGCCGCTATCCTACGTTTATATGTAGATTACATGCTTTCAGTCACACAGAACTCAAGAAAATGTTGATTTACATCATACATATGAGGAGCTACGTATGAAATTATACTAAGGGACTTAATATAATCTAATCTTACAAAAACAGCGAGAAACGTTTGCATTACCTAATCTTGATATTATAAGACAAGGAAGTGGTTCGTAGTAACTGATTATTACTCGAAATTTTATATAACCTTTGTCTTAGTTGAGTTATACAAAAGTACTGCTGGACTTATTTAGTTTTGAATAAAAACCTGGATTTGCGCAGTTTTTATTGAAACATTGTGTTAATTAATTTGCACATAAAATTTATTAGAAAATTCCAAAGATTGCACGAAATATTAATCATGAAACGTGCATATATTAAATTATCAATCACTCTTCCATCTGAGGTCAGATAGTGATATTTATCTCTATATAAAAATTTTCGATATTTTAAGAGAGTGAAGGTTGAAAAATACCAGAATTTGTAGTAGTTTGCAGTAGTATGATGAAAGCGTAATTGTGATGGAGAACTCAGTCATTCCCGCGTTATCTCTTCAGTCGTTTCCTTCACGCATCTTGTTCTAGTAGCCTAGGACGTATTGATAGAGTTTTGCGTTTATCACCTGCACTGTCTATGACAAAGAAGTGGTTTGGTTTAAAACTGCACTGTTCCTCTTTAGGCATTCATACGACGCTGTTACTCTTCATCACTTACCAACCTCGGCACGAATTTCGCAGCTATATCTCTCACGCCCAATTTTTCCGATAAAACCTGCTAATATGTATCATACTATAATAACACCATGTCTTAGATGATCTACCAATTCGCATCGCCGTACAGCAATGATATGTTCTGGTGTAATACAAGTTGATGGCCGAACATTCATCGTCATCAACTTGCTTAAAACGTTTAAATCGGTCATATACTTATATTTGATCCAATATTACATCCCCGAATGCACCATTTTAACATCATCCCTACGACAATCGTACTTTATTTAAAACAAAACTTTACACAAATTATTACTTCCTTACAAAATCTTAAACACAAGCAGACAAGACAATGAAAAATTATTCGGTGTACACAACTTTACATAGTAACACTTTATTGTAACTTCAGGAACTCTTAAATGCCCTCGCATAATTTCGCCACAAATATTTGTAAGAGTAAGATGGGTTCTTTAACAGGGAGGCAAGAAAAAGCTTCTAGTATCTATCTAAACCAAACAATTTTCTAAAAGCTTTGATAAATTGCAAAGATTCTTCTGGTTAAGACCAATTAAGACCAAGTTAATAAACATATAGGTTCATACAGTCTCAGAAAGTAACAAACGCTGTCCCGAATTTTTCTAACAACTCTGTACAGACCATTCGAGCAAAAGAGTCGTGAAAAATTCAACTCATTCGTACTGGGAGACGGATTAACAGAGCGCCAGTTGATTTATGGGCGGTTTTAGGTTAGGCTCGTGGGGGTGCCTTTTTCCCCCATTTTTGATATAAACACCTTCCGCCTTCGGGTACAGCAGGAAGGATCGAAGAAGGTGGGGGGTGATACGTTGGCGCGGTGGTGAACGCCGAGAATTAGAATTAATTGCGACGCGTTTTGATAAATCGCGGCAGTTTGTTTACGTTAGATGCTTTGAGAATATCTGGACGGTGTATCTGCTCAGCTCCGTATTTTTTTTTCCTTTGCGTGTAAGCGCGCTCATGAGAGAGACAAATATCCACTGATCGTTCAGTACCGTGCGGGGATTGTCGACATTGACATGGGGTCCGTATTAAAGCTAATGAGGATATCTTCGGCGGAGACTATACAAACGTACAAAGAGAAAAAATAATAACCGGGAGCTTTATGCTGCACGAACCTTAAATGGAAGATAGATAGTCCGTTGAGTGAAAGAGGTAACTAATGGTGAGCTACTACATCAAAAATGCGGAATATAAACGATGAGGATGACAGGGTTTTTGACTTCGCGACCTAGGACTGTTGAGATTAATTATGTAGATTAAAAAGGAACAAAAGTGGTAGAACACTACCGATATATCTGATTAGAGGAATCAATTCGATAGAAAAGCTTTGCGCAATCGAAAATAGAGGTCAGTCGAATAAAATAACCACATCTCATACGTCAACAATTGTTCACTTACAGCTGTGGCCATATGTATTCGCCACTCTCGTTTTGAATGTGTTACACGAATATTATTGTATTTCTAAGAAGCAGGGTCGATGACGGACTTAACTAAGTACCTGATAATGAGGGTTTAATGGTTTATTGTAGGCCATTCTGAGTAAATTAGAAAATAGACGTAAAATTGTAATTTCTGAATATTTCTCAAGTCTTTCTTAAAAGTTGTAAGAGTAAGGTTGAGCTAGTTAGAGTGAAGATATTGTCTCTGTAATTTTATCTGTGTAATACGATAGTATACAGTAAAAAGTAATGCCGAAAATACGCGAATTGACGGAGGTAGAGTGAGGACACATTGTGGTGTTAGAAACGCAAGGGTTGCCGGTGTCTGCTATTGCCCATCAAGTGAAATGTGCGCGATCGACAGTTTGAATAACTATAAAACGATACAAAGAGAGTGGATCTTTGACAAACAAACCGAAAACCGGTCGAAAAAAAAAAAAGACAACTAGCAGAGATGAGCGAGTCTTAGAGCGGATGTCTTTGCGAGACCGGAAAAAAGGGCCTAAACAGCTTTCCAGTGAGCTTTTCCGGCTACATAATGTTGCTATTTCTCCTCGCACGGTTAGAAGACGCAATTGTGAATTAAATTTAGGTGGATACAAAGCTCGACATAAACCACAGTTGTCTCCGCAGCAAAAGAAAAAGAGATTGCTGTGGGCTAAAAGTCACCGCGACTGGACCATTGACAATTGGGCCAATGTTATGTGGACGGATGAGTCAAATATTGAGGTAAGTAATACATAATTATTGTATTTGCGGTATTCTGTATTCAATTCCTGGTATCTACAGTGCTTTTATTCTTTTTAATGGGTTCCAAAATGTAACAGTATTCATGTTTTTGTTGGTATCTTTGTGGTAGACCTGGGCCTCAATACGTGCGACGCAGGCGAGGAGAGGCCTTCCATCCAGACTGTATCATCCCGACTGTCAAGTTTGGGGGTGGTAGCATAATGGTTTGGGGTTCCATGAGTGCAACAGGCGTCGCAGAACTGTTCATCTGCGAGGGCCGAATGAACAGTCGGACGTACATCGACATGTTGGAAGAAGTTCTGAAACCGTGTGCGTCAAAATTATTCGATAATGATGAGCCAGAGTATTACTTCCAACAAGATAATGCACCATGCCATAAATCTCGCGAAGTAATGCGCTGGTTCGAGGAAAATAACGTGCGGGTCCTGGAATGGCCGGCACAATCCCCGGACTTATTGCCAATTGAGCATTTATGGTACATTTTAAAGCGAAATGTAGCTAAATACTCATGTAGCACAAAGCAATGCTTAAAAACAAAAACATTCGAAGAGTGGAATAAAATCACCCCCCGAACAGTGCTACAACTCAGTGACCAGTATGCCCCGACGAATTCGTGCGGTGATAAAAGCCCAGGGAGGAGCTACAAAATATTAAGCAATATCTGTATATATCTGTATACACTCACAATGAAACATTTTCATCGATCAATTTTCTTTTATTTCTTATACATTCGTCGGAATAAAAAACAAAAAGGGTGGCGAATACATAAGGCCACAGCTGTATGTAGCTTATAAAAAATATCGAGATTCTAGTAAGGTCCTTTGCAGTAAGAAGGTTGTCTTTTATGTTTTGGAATAAAACAGTAGATTGCTTTTAAAGACTTTTTTAGACTATTGTTTTTCGAAGTAAAAGGAAGAAGTTATTCCACTCGTCTTTTGGTACAGTAAAAATTATGTTTTAGAAGGTATGGACTGCTCCTTCTGGTGACTGGAACCTTTTACCAAGCAATCGGTTCTTGATTTTCGAAAAGATAAAAAATCGCTAGGACACAGGTCCGGATTGGACAAAGGATGGTGAAACAATTCGACGTTTTGTTGCATTAAACATATAATTGTCTTGTGGACTGTGTGCGAGCTCGCATTGTCTTAGCTAAGGATGATTCGTCGTACGGGTTCAGCTTCGAAAACACATGTTTTATGATTTACACTTTAATAACTCAATGTAAGAGTTGTTTTACCACACAGTGACTTCTTCAGATATACTGTAGGAATGTGAAAGTAGAAGCCCTTAAATATATTTCCCTATCTTAATTATCTACTTACGACGTAATTGATAATCTTCAGTCTGAGTTCAGTATACACTTCCGGAATCAAATTTCTAGACCAACAAGGATTATACATTACTAAGTTGGACATCGTTAGGAAACTTCATGCCATCTGTTCGTGACTATATTGAAAGAAGAATTAAAGCAGATAAAAAAAAGATAAAAAATTGTGGTTATATGTGAACGAAACAGTCGAACGGCAAAAACATTCTGTGGTGAATGTGATGGTACGTACAATGAAGGAGTTTGAACCGTCATTCCCTATTTTATTTGCTTCCAGAAGAGTTGCAAAATGTAGTACCGATGAACTTTTAAGTGTTGTTGAGGGCATTAAATAAATTTCAGGTTTCAACAATCCGGCTTTTAATGTTTGTGAGTGACGGTGCCGCTAACATGCTTTCCTTAATGTTACATGTAAAATCCTTGTGGCGCAATTGATCCCTAAATATTATCCACGAGTAAATGCTTTAGTAGCTCATACGAATGTAGTATTTCTAAAGTTCCCGAAACGTACAAAAGATTTCACGAGCTGTATACCAAAGTGCCTGAACCATTGCAGCTGATTACTACTCCCCAACGGAGAAACATGGTTAAGGGCCGCGTTTTACTACTTCGAACATGTTAATGATGTAAGGCAGGTAGTTTTACAACTCGATCAGAGACACACCAAAGCTACCAAGAAAAACCGGCAAATGTTTCAATATAGTTAGTGTGATTTAGAAAGTATTCGGAAGAAATACTATAGACTAGCGGAGGGAATTGAACAATTACAAAATGATTGGATGTCATTTGTGGATTCTCTTCAAATTGTTCATGATGTTCAGTCGTACCTATGTACGGCGGAAGGCGAAAAAAAATGAAGGTGTAATACGAAAATTTGAAAGTGTCATTGGCAGGATTTTGTCATACTAAGACAAATTTGTGAAGGTGCGTCAAAAGATTCATTAAGTTGTTACAAGGGTTACCTTAAATTTGCAAATATAACATCACTCGATATGGAACGGTCGGTTTCATCATTAAAAAATGTTTATTCCGCACGCCGTAATCATTTGACTGAAACAATTGTGGAAACATATTTAATGGTTCTAATATTTAATAGATGCCACCCAGTTTGTGATTTCGTGGAAATTTCTCAAAACAGTAAGTGTTTCAGCACGTTATAAAATATATTTGTTATAATTATTTTATGTGTAAATATTCCTACGTCCGCGCCACCTATGCTCACTCACAAAGGTCACGATTATAAATGATGCGAGTACGTTAACGTTAGTGAACGCTTGCCTTGATTCGACCGCTCGCCATGTTGTTCTCCGCACTACACTGAAGCTTGCCCCGCCTTGTCGAGACTAGTGATAATCGTTTTCTTTCTCGTATTACTATTAACACTGTAATTACTATTACTGATATTGTTTTCATTAATGAAGAACTCCTATATATGGTACCTTTCAAACTCTCTACCATTACTAAATTATAATGTAATATTTTGATCCACTGTTTGCTCCATCGGCCATATTTATCAGACTCCCTACTGCAATTTCTCATTCCTTACCACGAATGCCGCAGATCGGTAGTATTTTTCAAATGCGTTTTCGCCGCGAGCGATCGAGACAAACGTAAAACAAAGAGAAAAGAAAAGAAAGCGGGTAAGGGAAACGAACCCGCGGGCCTACACATTCGATTTTGATACACAGACGAACACCGTCGAATCTATAAAAGCGATTTTCTCCCATTTCTCCCGATGTAACTCCCGTGTTTTCGCAGATCACGGAGGCTACGCACGTCTTCATTTGTCTGCGGTCGACCTGATGTTGCCTGACAGTTGAGCTTTCGGGAATAAACCCTACTCCATCTCTTACCACCGCCAGAATATACGTGAGTATATGTACGTGCGTGCCCCCACACCTCGTCCTCGTCTAACCGCCGGGCGTTAATGCTAAAAAGTTGCGACGGGAATAGTGAAAGGAAACCGATACCCAAGTCTTGATGCCCTAGCAGTTCGGCCTGTCGTTTTCATTTTGCCGCTTCTTTCCTTGTATTCTCCCTTTATCGGATAATCGTCCGAATAAAGTATTTCAATTTTTTAAGATCCGTACGATAGGGAGCGCGAGAACGAACGAAACCGCAAAACAAAGAAAAAAGAGCGGAGAAAATGCGGTTTGTATTTTTTATAAGATTGGAAACCGTGCGGTCGGAGTTGAATTTATCGTTATTGTATTTGCTTCTGCCATGTATTAATGTTTGCTGGTTGGTGTTTTGACGTTTCGCGTCATTCAAGTGTAGCACGGTTTTGGGAAAAATAGGAAAATATCCAAACGAAATGAAATATTAACCGTACATCATTATTCATTGCAGAGAAATTGGTGTGCTATTTCTAGATGACGGGTTCATATCAATATGAGTAATTTTTAGATTTATCACAGGAGGCTCAAGCAATTTATTATATTATGCAAAATTTAGTTCACAACATCTATACCATACACACGATATTTTATAATTTCCGCCACTGATTTAGGTACTCATGTCTTCATATAGTTTCTGAACGAAGACCCTAAAAATAAAATTGTTCTGGATCCACTAAAGAAGGAAACCAAGCAGCAGTATTGGAGTAACATTCTTTTTGTGAATGGAGGATTTTTTACTACAGTTTGGTGTTACGTGCTTTCTATGGTTCCAAAGTTATTTTTAGTTTTGCTCGGCCTTTTCCATTATTTTAGTATTTTAACGCTCTATACGTAGAGTATAATTTAATTTAGCATTTTTATTTTTATTTCATTAGTAATTCAGAGTTTTCGTTTGATTTAACTGTTGATTACCCGTGGCTAGGGTTTCTGTGTCTAGCAGCTGTTTACATAGTCACGGCTGCTAGCGTGTTCAAAAAACCTTTAGAGATGGCACTATCTTATTCGGGAGCGGCATTAAATTTTAACGTCCAAGATTTCCAATTCTTTTTATTAATAACGTTCCTATTAATGGAGTCCTTCCTTTTCATTTTGTTTTGTTGAACTTCATCTAAATATTGCTAATTATTAATTGAGAGTAGTTGGAAAATACATTTAAAATCATTTTATGTCTGTAAATTCAGTTATTAGGAGATTCAATTTCTGATAAATTTAAATTTTAGTTCAACGAAAATGATCTAAATTTATTAATTGAAATAGTGGAGGTATACCTTTTGGTAATCCGATTTGTAAACGGTACCGGTAAAGGTTTTGACTGTCTTTAGTTGGTTAGATGTTATAGTCAACCCGACTATATTTTAGCTAATTTATTTATTTTTTGTTTGGATATTATCTTTAAAATGAAGCATCTACAGTAAATTTGCTATGGTACCGTTTTATATTTATTTTCATGTGAGCTCGCCTTCTTCACCCTTAAGATTATCAAGACTATCTACTAGCGTCCTGTTTCCCCCGTCTCGTGACAGGATTTTATTTAAACAGGTGGTGCCTTAAAAAAGTTATAACCGCTTTAAATTCGAAAAAGTTATTTTGGGAAATACAAAAAAATCACAGACCCACCCCTCGCTGACGAGCAGCCTGGTATCCTAAGTTAGCGAGTTCTCAGAATTAAACTTGTACGAGGTTAAGGGTCGCGCTCCTGATTGGTCGCAGCTTAATTTTGTGACAATTGCGATGAATTCTATACTGTGAAGGACATTTTGAAAACTAAAAAAAAAAGATCTAGAGAAAAATTCCAATTAGTGAAAGAAAAATGTCTGTATCGCGAGCTACTCCTCGTGTACTAACATGGAAATTATAGGCTATTACCGCTAATACAGCAATTGCATTATTTTCGCCAGTTACTGTTTTTTGACCTATCACTTTTCTAGGTTGAATACTTCCTCCGGCAGTAAACTGTTTGACAGTATGGAAAAACCCTGAGCGTAAAGGTTGACAAAAGGGTTCCTGCCAGATTCTCCATAAGAAACATTTTACTTTTCTCTTCTAAAGTTAACACATCCATTTACACAACGAGTAACAAAGTAAATTGTTCCTTGTTAATCTTTATTAAGTAGTATAAGCACTACTTTCTACAACTAATGTACAACATAATTAATATAAAGAGACAATTGTTTGAAGTTTGTGTTTGTCAGAGGTAATGCGATGACGTGTAAGTATTAAACCTAGGAAGTGTGATAAAGAATTTTAAAATCATAAATAACAATCAATAAACATCAAACAATATTTTGTTATTACAGCGCCATCTGTTCCAAGTCGAAAATGTCTCTCCAGACAAATCGTAAGTAGCTTTCGACGTAGAATTCGAATCTGCGATCGAGAAAAGGTTGCTATTTAAGAATTCAAATTCGCCGCCCGTCCCGCCAACGGGGAGTATGAGGGTGGAGGTAATTTAGTGCTAGTAGATGCCCACCTCGGAGACACTAAAATTTCGATTCGGCAAATTCTTCCGTACAATGAGATGCTATAAATTCCAAGTTAAATGCGTCACCTGGTATATGATGCACATTTAATGTTAATATCCGCCTACAGCGATGTACATATTTAGTAATCTGTTAATCAAACCATTCTATCGGGTATATGCGTACCTATAGAACTGCCTATAATAATTCCATCGTAAAAAAATCATTTAATTTCCGTGCATTACCTTCCGTAGTAGCGCTAGTACCCGCAAAGGGGGTAGTAGCTCGAAACATCAATAATTCAATAGTAACAGAAGCGTACGCTCACGCCATCGCTGAAACAGACCACGTTTATCTCCAACCATCAGCTCTAATTATGATGAATTTGATCGTCTGAATTTATTAAATGCCCGCGTATACGTTCGCAGATGGCGCGCGCTTCGTTGTGCGGCCGATAAAAAAGAAACGCTACATTAATACAAATCGCTTTTTAATGATTGTTTTGTTTGGGTTTTCGTTTTTTCCTTTTTTTTTTGATGGCGGGACATTGTTGCGCTGTATGACGATATGAGTCGGCGTTTTAATGTTTCGCTTAAATGATATATGAACGTATGTACGTAGGTAATGCACAATTAAACAATAACCGCGATTGGACAGCGCATGTTGGTCGTACTGCTTCGCGAAGCAATCAAAATCGATAAGATCTAATTGCTTTTTCTCTCGTTTTTCGTTAGCAGTGTACACAAAACCTGCCATTTCGTTCGGTTTAATGTAAATATATATGTATATTGTATCGGTTCCGTAATATGTATTTTGAACGTTTTGAGTTACCATTTAGGAAACCAGTTACCGTAAATAGGAAATCTAAATGTTACCAATCTGTTTTTTTTTGCTCGAAAATAAAGAGTAAACACCCTAAACTATTACGTTAATATAATCAATACTTCTAGAAGTATTATCAATAGAATTCCATCACGAAATTATTTTTGAGCAAAATTGTATTACTTAGTTTTAAATCAAGGCATATATATCAAAGAGAGTGTGCTTAGTAATTTCTCTAAATGAAGCCAATCCTCTAATTTTCGATTTCTCAAAGGAAGTAAAGTGTTCAGCTTGGTATTCAAAAAGTGATTCGAAAAGTAATTTATGTAACGACCAGAATATGTAGCCTAACTATACCATTCCAAAGTAATCAATCGATTGGGTGACTTAATTCCATTAGCGTCCAAAAATGGCACTTTTCCAGTTTCATCGTAAATTGAATGCATGGATGGAAGTTATTGATACAATCTAAAACCTCACGAATGAAATCCCTTGGTAGACTACATATCAAATCGTCCACATATCAATGAATCCAAACTGAAAAGATAATACAGGTATAACGGCATCCAAAAGTGGTGCAAAGCTTAAAAAGCAAAGGGCTTAGAGGGCTACGCATAAAGATACCCTCTCGCAGAAGTCGTGGAAGTGCGAGATAGGCTCGAAATGGGCCACACCAGTAAAGTGGGAATGAATTGTGTGCTCGGCCTCTTCCTGGCTGCTGGGTTTGAACAATGACCTCCAAATTTCACAACAATACATCAGGCAGAGAAAGAGTCATCGTAAATATGCTATAAGGATATCCATAAAATTTTTCACCAAAGAAAAAAAACAATTACCAAAATTGATGTACTCAGAAATAAGGAGCCAATATAAAGTGATTGAATCTATAACTAATTGTTTAGATATATTGAAAAACAGGGATGCCACACCTTTTACGGAATTCACAAAATCGAACGTTTCGTGTTATAGTTAGTTTCTTTTGAAAAAGAGTAGGTGAAGGAGTCAGCAAACTTAATACTATTTAACAAGTTTCTGTAGGAAAGTTTCCTAATCAAAGCTATCAAACGTTTGCACATAACTTAACATTTATAAGGAAATTGCTACTTTATTTAGTCAAAATTAACACATAATTATTTAACCAGGTATAAATCCGACTCAACACGGACAAATTCCGTATTGAGCACATGCTTTTATGAAAACAAACAGCCTTCGTATAAGCCAAAAAGACTTGGGAATAAATACATACTCATGTAACTACAAGGAAAAGGCAGTAAGTAGGTGACAGGAAGTTGAAAGAGAAACAGTTAGCCAAAAACAAGTTTAATTTTTCAACAAAGGTCTCCATCTACATTACTTATCCCATCGCCTTATCGATGCCTGCTGCATAAAAGTGTTTGGGTTGCCGTCTGAATTACGTACGTACCTCTTGTTAAGCATCGTTAACACCCTCAAAATTTTTGCCGCCAAGATGCTTTCTGAGTGGGCCAAACAGATGGTAGTCGATGGTAGCTAGCTCTTGGGGCTAGGTCAAGACTGTAAGCTGGATGTTTAAGAAGTTCCCACCCTAAATCTGCAATTCTCTCCTAAATCAAGGGGGGGGGGGCGAATGCGGCCTGGTATTATCGTGATGCAGAATGTTCCCCTCGTCAGTAGGGCTGAACATTTTCGTCGAGCTGCATCCGGAAGTAACCACAAATCTCTACAGTATGATTCAACCGTTACGCTTTTATTTCTACTCTGGAAATAGGCTAGGAGCACTCCTTGAGAATCCCAGAAAACAATAAGCATAACCTTACCAGTCGAGGGCACAATCTTGAATTAATTTGTTAACGTTGATGAAGGATGTTCCCATTGCATTGAAGCATACTGCCCGCACACACACATGCAACTGTCACTTAAGTATCATAAAGCTGGATTGTGCTGACACCTTGTCACAAATACTATTACTACTATTCTCAGCTTTGCCGCAGCAGTTTGTGACTTATTTAATGACTTTCCCCGTAAATACCATAGTATACCAATAATACTACATTGTCGGGCTTAAATAATCATAATAACTTTGAAGGAAGAAAGAGACTTCAGTTACAACACACTGAGAAATACCATCCAGCAAAATTGATTTGGATACGAAACATATAAACACCATATAGGAAAGAGAGACATTGGATATACATATGTTGTTGTAGACTTCCGCGGTCATCGCTTTCTTTTAAAAAATTTAGGTTTCTGTGGTAACCGTGTCGTAATTGCATCAGTCTACCGACATTTCGGTTTCACTTGCAGCAGCTTCTTCTGGGCTGCTGGGTGTCGTATCACAGTAGCGATACAACACGGTTTCGACCTGGAAATCTAATTTGTTTGAAAGAGACATTGGATATTTAAATGTTGGGCATTAAATTTAACATTATAAAACAATGTCGTTGTTCATTTCAAAAAAATATGCACAAGCTTTTCCAGAATACATTTGAAGAACATCTACAACCAATAATTCGTCTAAAGACCTTTCGTCATTGTATTTATTAGCTTGTTTCGTTGTATTCTAGCTACTACTGTATCTTATTGTCATCTTAGAACTGCACCAAACTAGTTCTTCGACTTCTTTAGCCTTGCGACGCACTTTAATTGCTTGCTGCTGAGCGTTTGTAGTTGTATCTTGGAAACGCGATCACCAAACATTACCCAATTAGAAGAATGAAGTTGCCTTAGTTTCCGTTCGTAATATGACGTCGATATTTCTTAAATCAACCTGAACTAATACCCTACATGTTGCATTCACAGTAGTAGTAAAAGCTAACATCTAGAACAGTTACTGTTGTGGATTAGGAGTTGAATTAAAAGCATAAACTATATAATAACATGTTTTCATTATTTTACTAAAATCATCCACTTTGCTAATAAAAAGCACGAGAAAGTGTTTAAGTTAAATTTGCGCGTTGTATAGATCGATTGAGATAATTGCCGTATTTCAAGAAAAAGCAAAAAAAAATGGAAATGAAATTTGAATAATCGTCAAACTGTTACCATCATGGATCCTGCATCTATGCATAAGATTTCGGCGATATTATGAAAAGTTTCCCGGTTCTTCGCGAACAAACTCTTTCTGACAGCCGGATTGTGAATATTTGTCGAATAAAATATCAAGTGGGGCGCATTTAAAATTGAAAAAGTTTCATTCGGTGGGAAAGCAAAACGTTTCTTTCTTTTTGGAAACCGAAGAAGTTTTTTTCCCGATTCTATGAATAACTTTTGCACGTATCGATCAATTGTCGACAGAGAAAGGAGATTTAATTGAAAACTTATTTTGAAATAAGAATAGCATAAATTCGAAAATTATATTCAGACGGATGGATAGTGCTCCTTTCGAAATCTTCTTGAATATCTGGAACTTTCTCTTAAATTGAAGTGCAAATACTAATTCTAATATGCTTGCTTTTGTTATTTAAAAGGGTTTGTGCTGTAAACGTCATCCTGAACACTATATTTTTTATTCAAATTAATTTTCATTTGCAGTAATCGCAGCATTTTCTTTACCTTGCATATCATTAGGATAATCTTTGTAAATGTTTCCTGTTTTCAACTATACCTACTTAGTTTCTAGCCCACCATTTCCGCTGTGTTGTGTTTCTAACAAATATAACTCTTATACACGTCATTTACTGTATCCTAGAACAAATACTGCGCATTCATTAACGAAGAGCGCATACAGGATCTACATCTCCATCTCTGAAAACGCATAGGAAGTGTTCTCGTTACCATGATGACCTACTGAAGGCATTTGTCAGGTAATGTCAGGATCCAGGTGTTAGTTAATATTTGAGCGTGATCGCCAAGCAATGTGTCAAGCAGTTGGCAGCTGGCGTGGGTAGCTAACACAGAGGATCAATACAGCTTGTGCGCTCTTTATTTAAGCAAATATCACCAATTACTTAGAGGAAGATACCTCAGAAATTATATAAAAGTTGTAGCGGATAATGTTTACACAGTAACGCCCGGATATCGGGAGAGATACTGCTGAACCATAGAAATATCCAATGTAACACTGGGCCTTCCATTGCCAGCATTCTAGTGCGCAGATTAATAGGCTCAACTATAACACCAAATAGCGCGTGTGAGTAGATAAAGAAAAGAGAATTCAATCGTCTCAAAATTATTTATTAATGTAATTTTTAAAAATTTAGCTAGCTAGAGATTACGTTAGGTATTTGTCGAAATCACACTCCGATGTAAGTGATAACCTTATTTAATTAATATATTATTAGTTTTGGACCTAAATTACGCTATATTTTCTTATTTTATCAAATCGAGTAATCTATTTTTTTTTGTTTACAAAGCAAAATCACAAATCAATCGAGCCCTGATAATATCGCTACAAAATCATAATATTAAATGTTCAATTTGTTAACATTGTTATATACTTGAATTTTTACAATATGTTGGACAAATACTATATTGAAACAAGGAAACGTATAAATTATTCTTTTAACTCTATTATTTTCGCAACTAAATCCAATGTGTTACCGACGGTAGAATCATAGCCACTTACGATCTCCTGTATTGAAAAATGAGAAAGCTTGAAACGAGTAAAAGCTTCATAAGTTTGAACGCATTTGACTTCTACATAAAAATGCAGCTTCATGATGTCGAAATATTATGCTTTGTATCTTTTACATGAACTCAACTACACAATAAAGTTTAAATTACCATACTGTCACATTTTGAAATAAATACGTAGGCTTCCACGCCAAGAAGAAAAATGAAAAAAGGGGGGTGCAAAAGAGGGAATGGTGAAAAGAGTAACAAAAGGGAAGAGCGGCAGAAAAAAGAAAGAAAGAAAAAGAAAGATAAGAAAAGAGAAAGGTGGGACCTCGACTTTTCGCCTCCGTCGTAGGGGGCTTCTTCAGGAGAAACAGTGAAACCAAAGTCGACGTGTAAACCGCGCTAGAGGCGAAAGCACTTTGGTAAAGTCACGTTAACTCGACGTGTTAAACACGCTGGAGGAGAAAAGGTTTCCGCCTCTAGCATGCCTCTCATCATAACACGGCCCAATTCCGGAAGTAGTTCGTTTATTACTGTCAAATTTTATCTCTTTTAACTAACTTTGTATGTCTCACGGCTTGCAAGATCCCAAATACAAGTATACTAAGATAAGTTGTACAGCGTCCTGCAGTACTGTGCAGCTTTCCAACCATAACCTGTGCCACAGCCGCCTCCAACGCATCTTTAGAAGCACAACTGCCACTTAACATGGCTGACATCAATCCATCTGCCAAGTGTGAGTTGCGCAAATTCATTCATTTTCTAATGGCAGAGGGAAACAGCACAGCAGAAATTCATCGCAGGATGAACTACGTATACGTTGCAAACGGTAATGGTATTATGTGAGAATAGTGTAAAAAATTTAGATATGGCCGAACCGGCGTTCATAATGGCGATGGACAAGGACGCAAGTCCATTGCTGGTGAAGATCTTTTCCAAAAAATTGGAAAATGAGTGGTTTAAGAGAGACGGAGGTTTTCCATTAATAAATTGTCTGAATTTTCCCGATATTTTACGATCGTAGCAGAACACCTAGACCAAAGACTGTGCACGGTGGGTTCCTAAAATGCTGCCTGAAGACCACACAATACGTCGGATTGCATCAGCTTTAACCTTTCTCACACTTTATGCTGATGAAGGGAACAACTTTTGAAATCAATCAATTTGATTTTTATGGGCGCACAAAAACTGCCCAATCAAATTCAAAAATTTCAAACAAACCTTCAGTAACAGAGAGGCCATGGTTGCCATTTTCGGGGATCAGAAAGGTGTGTTACTTGTGGAACCCAGGGACTACGATCACTGCAAACATGTGTTGTCAGACAAAAAGCTAGAACGGGCATGCTGTCTTTTGGAATTGTTTTGATTCATGGCAACTTGTGATCACATGCTGCTGCAATCACCAACAGCTTCTTGGAGTAACAGTTTCTTCAGCAATTTTAATGGAAGGCATTGAATCATCCGGAGTATAGCCCAGATCTAGCGCCAAGTGATCTCTTTTTCGAAAGCTGAGGACAAATCTGAGAGGAGAGCACTTCCACAACAAGGAAGAGCTTCAAAACTCCTTGGAGATCTATCTCAACATATTGGCGTCAACCTTCTATATTGTAAAACTAGTACACCGGTATGGAAGTTGCCTCAATCTTTGTAGTAATTGTGAAAATAAATCACAACGATTGCAAGGACTATGTGGTTGTATAATTCACAGGTATCGCAGTAAACTCGACTCCACACAAATTAATAATTATTGGGAAAGCAGCGTTTCGAGAGCACGTGGAGTCACGAACTCTGAAAATAAATGTTAACTCTGGTTGTACTTAACCTTTGCTAATAAAATCATTTTATTACTCACATCTTTATTTCATGCCCGATCGAAGATTGGAAGAAAATACTTGTTGGAGACTAAAATTACTTGTGAATGCATTGCTTAGATACGGAATGCTGACATATACTCTAGACGACTTCTTTATTAACCAAATAAAAGAAAGATATAGTTTTAATAACCGTGCTTTCCTTTCTACACCATACAAATTGTATTACAAAACTCAACCACCAGAAGCTAAACAGCATCTTTCGCAAATACAGCAGTTCTTAAACTTTTACGCACTTTCGAAGACAATTTATGATATGCCTTCGAACAAAATTAACATTTCAACGGTCGGGTGCATAAATTTTTACGGTAATCTTCTTTTTACAAACTCTAATACCTTTTTGATTATTCCATCAATTCGCCGCACATAATCGAATGATACGTAATATAATGTCTGCGACGCCCCTTCTTTTTTCCTCGGAAAGAGGCAAACTTCGATCATTTACTCGGATTTCAGTATGCGAGAACCGAATCGTTTTACGAAAACGTGCAGTGTAGAAGGCAGTTGGGGACGCCATCTGTAGCCCGCAACATAATTCCAATAAAATAACTCGATCTATACAGCAGAAAATGGAAGAAAGACTAGTTAGGAAAGGGAAGAAGACGGAAAGCACAGACAATATAGAAACGAAAAGGTTCGCAAATGTAAAACGCAACGCTTGCTTTATTTAGAATTATTATTAAGAGAGCTCAGAGTCCCAAAACTATTTCGTCTACATTAATTGATATAAATTTCAGCAAGAGTGACTTTCTCCTCAGTCAAAACTTTATAATAGGATAGACTATAAAGGGGGAAAGGAAAATAGATCGTTGAATACTTACACGTGTATTCAACGAAGGACGATTTCGTGTTTAGTCAGTTAGTTCGTTATTGAAACCTCGGTGAAAATGGACTCGGCCAAAAGTTATTTTGACTTCTCTTCGTTCTGCTTGGAAAGACGTACTTATACGCATTTGCGTAGCCTTCACTTCATTAAATGAAACAATTTATAACTAGCGGAGAAAGACGGAAGTGCAATTCGAAGAGGGAAACTCGCAAAAGTTCGAATTATCGCGATTTCTTCGGCGGTTTAATTGGTGATGGAAGTAATTTGGGAGGCTTTCGAATTTAAGCTTCAAAGTTTAAATTCTGATGATTTGTATTCAAATTAAGATACATTCAGTTAATTAGAGAATACTAATGAGGAATGGAAAGAATTTCAAAGAACAATAAAGTTTGAGTTAAAGTAGATGTTTTGTTTATTTTTCTTAGAAATAACATTTACGTATTAAAATAATATCGAATCACCGACACCTTTAGCGCAAATAAATTTCATAGTGCCTACTGGTCATACTCGCTTCTATAATATATTTCAAATACCTAGAGCTAATACCAACATTTTACTTACTATTCGCCACATGATGAGAACCGCAAATAAATGGGATAAAAAAACATTTTTGTGGGTCTTCCTTTTTTTCCTTGTATCGTTGTTTCCTTGTTATATATATATATATATTCAACATATTTCCTATTTTGTTTTTATTTTATTGCACATATTGTTGTAGTCAACACCATTTGAATTTTCTATTTCTTTTGAATTTTAAATAAGAACTGTATAATTTTGTCCTGTAATTGGCCCTTGGGCTGTTGGGCAATAAAGGATTATTATTATTATTATTATTATTATTATTATTATTATTATTATTATTATTAGTCAGTCGGTCTTACTGTACGGCTCCGAGGTGTGGGCGGACGCGCTGAGCAAGGAGATGTATCGTAAGAGACTGGCCCAGGTGCAGAGAAGGGCTGCACTGAGAGTTGCCTCGGCGTACCGCACTGTGTCGGAACCGGCGGTCCTAGTGGTAGCGGGAGTCATCCCAGTGTCGCTCCTTGCTCAGGAAAGGAAGCGCATATATATGAGGAGACGTGCAGGTGAAGAACGAGTCGCCAACGAAAGAGACGCCACATTAAAAGCATGGCAACGACTTTGGGAGACGGACGGAAGAGGGCGCTGGACTGCGAGACTGATCCCGCGCCTCCGCCCTTGGATCTCTAGAACCCATGGGGAGGTGGACTATTACCTGACTCAGTTTTTGACCGGTCATGGCTATTTCAAATCGTATCTGCACCGAATGGGTAAGACTGAGACTGGAGCATGTTTGTATTGTCCAAATGAGGTAGATGATGCGCACCATACCTTCTTCTTATGTGAGAGATGGGCGGAACCAAGACGGTTACTCGAAATGGAGATCGGCGAATTTACGATCGACACAATTATAACGAAGATATCAGCCAATGAAAATTGCTGGACAAGTTTAACGCGATACGTTCAATATGTCCTGCGCACGAAGAAAGGCGATTTGGACCGCAACATAGAAAGAGAATTGCTCTAATTCGAAAGTCTAGTGGAGCGTGATTAACGGGTGGTGGCTGGTAGTCCTCTATTGGAGGGAGTCCGAGTATTGATGCTTATTATTATTATTATTGTTATTATTATTATTATTATTGTTATGGTTATTATTGTTATTGTTACTGTTATTGTTATTGTTATTGTTATTGTTATTATTATTACTGTTACTATTATTAGTTTCGCGGTACGTGCAATATGTACCGCGCAAAAAGAAGGGAATTGCAACATGGAAAGGGAACTGTTATAATTCCAAACCACGACGGAGTGTGGCCTTTCTACAGCCAAATGCATAGACCCAGCCCGAAGTAATGTGATAAACGGTTCCGGACTGGTGTCTAGAAGAAGAGGGGGTGTTTTAGTTGGTAGTCCTCCTTCAGAGGGAGTCCAACATAACTAGTATAGATGGATATACTAGTATGCGTCAATGCATTTCACCTCCGCAAAAAAAAAAAAAAAAAAATTATTATTATTATTATTATTATTATTATTATTATTATTATTATTATTATTATTATTATTATTATTATTATTATTATTATTATTATTATTATTATTATTATTATTATTATTATCATTATTATTATTTCGTAGCATAATTTATTACATTCATAGATTACCTTTGGTACTACACCTGCTTTTCAAGTACTATTCAAACATTGTGACAGATCTCTACCCGCTCGCGTATCGATTTTATAATTGTTTAAGTTACCTTACTGTGCTCACTGTTTTATTCGTCTATTTTATTTACTTTTAATCACTTAAAAAATATTTATTATTTAAACTTTGCATATATGTGCAATTTTATAGCTTTTATCTATCTCTCTTTTATCTATTGCAAATACCTTATTTGTTCTCTTCATCTCCTCTACACTGACAGAGATTGTTTTAATGTGTCTGTTTTGTTCAATTTGGATAATTGTTTTAATTCGTTAAGTTTCTTTTCTGAGAGATATATTCCCGTTTTTAATCCCATCTAGAATTAGTTGCTCTTCATTATTTACCACGATGTGAACAGCAATGAAACTCCGGCCAACTTTGTATCTCTACTGTTTAGTATCTCTAAAAACAACAGCGCATCTATCCTTTGATTTGCCAAACTATTCCTGGTATAGACAATCCAATTTAGTGCCACAACAGCCAATGCATAGAACGAAAACGTTCAACGCTTCAAAATAATGAAAATGTAACTATTAACTAAGTTAATATAAAACTGGTAAGTGAAGATGAAAATATCCGGAATAAATTTTGTACTGTCTTTTGTAATAAGCGTTTGTTCTAAACTATTTACTAAAGCGCTTTCCTACATAAACATGCTGCAATTTTATGTTGCATACCATACATTAGGTAAACGAGCTACTACTTAAGAAAGCGCAATTTTTCCACGACAACAATTCGCATTTAATATGCGCGCCGTATAACATCCGCTTAACGTGGTAACGACGATCATCGCTGCAACAAAAAGCAAACAACAACAGCGGCCACGCCGGAAGAATAAGCGCCCCGGCGCGGTACATAACACGACGGCTGAACAACGGCACAACGCAGTCGTCCATTTGAATTAAATGCGGTTTATTTTAATGAACGGAATGCATCAAGCGGGCCATGAAAAGAAGTCGGTCTTTTGTAGGCAAAGAGCGAGCGGCTCCTCGTGACTGATTCGCCTTCATAATGAACTTTCGGTGATGTATTGCTCGTGCGCCAGAGGGCATTAGCCTATCTAGCGTCACCTCCAACGGAAGTGCAACGGAAAGCGCGAAAAGAGAGACAGTTTTAAAAGGAAAACAGTGGAAATACGACGGAGATGAATGGGAAAAAGGTGGAAATTAATTATGTTGTCGGCGTTTGAGTTTCGCTCGCGTAATGCTTGATGCTTGCTGTTAAAGGAAAATTAACGAGAAAGAAATGGTGATTAAATAAATGAGGAAAAATAAAAAATGAACTATATTTTAGTCGTATCACACTATAAGCATGATCACAGGCGAAATACGTTTTGTGGAGCATAATGAAGTTGGTAAAGAATTAGCACAGTACATACGTATATATACGTACACAGTACATACGTGTATATACGTATATATAAGGTGCTTTCCTATATTTGTGCTAGCACATACGGCTTGCGGGAATCTGCGCCAAATGATAAATTAGTAAATATGAATTGCAATAATGTCACGCCAGAAATATGTTCACAGCTATTTGCTATAATTTTTATTTTTTATTTATTTGCAGAAAATTAGCTTCACGTTATACGAAGGTAAGCTGAAAAATTCTGTAACTGAAGCATAGCAAATGTGTTTTATTTTTTGACATAATCTTCCTTAAGATCAACAGATTTATTTAGTCGGTGCACAAGTTTCTTTATGCCTTCACAGAACTCATTTTCCTCGAGCTCCTCAAAATAGTGGTCCACGACAGCTATTGGATTTTGTCGAAGCTGCTCCAAAATGGCTGTAGAACATTCCACGCGTTTGACTTCTTGCGGCACCCATCTTGCACACTGCTTAGACATGTCTAATTTACCATTGAGAATGCTGGTCACCCGTTCTCTGGAGATGCTTGTAGCCTTAGCAATATCTTTCAATGTTGATCGACGATCAGCTTCCACAAATTTTAAAACTTTTTGCACACTTTCTGCAGAAGTGGCTATTTTTGGCCGTTCAGAGCGGGGATAGTCATTTACGCTCGTACGACTCTTTTTAAATTCATTCACCCATTTGTAAACAATCTTACAAGAAGGAGTATCCTCGCCTAATACGTTTACCACATCAACAAGAATTTCTTTGAGGGAAAAATACTTTTTTCACAGGTCCACATAACTACACAAATTTCAATATTGTCCATTTTTAAAAAGCACTAAAAGTGTTCTGCTTTGAACGAGTGGACACAACAAACCACTTGACAGATCGACATGAAGCTTAACACGTAACACATCAAGCTATACAATAGCGTTAAAAATTGCTTTCACACACCGTCATCTCACAGTTAGTTATCGAATTTTTCAGCTTACTCTCGTAATTACAATAGCTAATTGTTAATACTTTTTTATATGTAGATGTATATATTGTATATTTGATTTGCGCGCCTTGTAGGTAGCGTTGGGCTCGGTACCTGACCGGTAGCGCAGCCATTAGTAATGAATAGTAGCATAAGACACAGTGTCAAACGAACACGTGGTGGTTAGTTGTACGACATTAATGATTAAGTAGTATTTGTTAAACAACATCATAACATAAAAGACAATCCGCTTAGAATTAGCACACATTTCATTCAACACCAATGTAAGAATCATCTAAAGAATTTTTTTTAATGTTTCTTATTTAGTGTCACCCATTAGATAGGACATACATATGGTGTTCGATTTTACTATACCAATGAAATGCAATCGTAATACAGTATACTTTTGCACAGTTTATTATTTTAAAACGATTTCAGCTTTGAATTCAAAGGCAAAACATGAATGAAGCTGTTATAGTGTGGAACAAAAACCTGAGTACGCCATCTCATGCCGTTTCCGCAAACATTTTTGATCGCCCGCGTAAAAGTGTTAAGGTTGCCGTGTGAACCACGTGCGTAGCTCTTGTTGAACATCGTTATCATTCTTGAAATGTTTGCCGCCAAGATGCTTTTTGAATGGGCCAAACAGAGGATAGTCGCTTGGGGCTAGGTCGGGGCTGTAAGTCGGATGTTCGAGAAGTTCCCTCCCTAATTCTGCAATTCTCACCTCAGTGAAGTGGGCCATATGCCGCCTGGCATTATCGTGGTACATCAATATTCCTCTCGCCAATAGGCCTACACGTTTTCGTAGAATTGCATCCCGAGGCAATAATAACACTGTACCGTATGATTCAGTAGTCACGTTCTTATTTCTATTCTGGAAATGGGCTCTGAGCACTCATTGAGAATACCAGAACACGGTAAGCATAACCTTACTAGCCGAGAGCACAACCTTAAATTTTTTTGTTGACGGTGAGGAAAGGTGTTTCCGTTACATTAAAGCACACTTTGAAATTTTAACACTGCCTGCATACGCGCACGGCAACTGTAACTTGTGTATCATAAAACTGGATTGTGCTGACACCTAGTGACAGATAGGGAATTAGTCGTGACGGTTGTTGGGTTCCGCCGTTTCGCTAGGTTCGCGAAACGTCAGGGACAAAAAATCTAGTGATACGCCGAAATCCGACAACCGTGACGACTATTTCCCTATCTGACGATTATGGCAGCCGACAGTGAAAGTCTGAGATACCGGGTAGGGAAATATCTCAATGCTTTTTTCAGCTTCCCCACAGCTGTTTATGACTTATTCAATGACTTCCCCTATGACATATTTGTTCAGAAAAGAAGTTTAGAACACTCAGGATTTTTAATATATGCTATGGCTTTCATATATATATATATACGGTTACACCTCGATATTCCACCATTCTACTTTCCTCTTACGCTGATTTATGATAGCAGAAAAGCCATCCAAGAAAAGAAATTTAATCTTGTACTGCAAACATCAATTAAAATCAATCCGAAACAAGCGGCAACACTTGTTATCAGTAGTACGTGCCGTGTATACCAATAACATATACAATTTTTTCGCTCTTTACCATTCCACGTATACGCTCCGAAATAAAAACGATAAATTCCTCTCCTTCTCTTGCGTCGTTCTTTCTTCCCCGCTAGTGTTATTCAACCGGCAACCGAAATCCGAGCGCCCGCCGAGCCACCGCCACCATCGCTCGGCCGGTTTGTTCGGACATTACAGAGCTGTAAAGCATAAGCCGGACGAATTCTGAGCACGAACTCCGAAAATATTTCATCGGCTTCGCCGCAGCCCGGGCAGCTCCCCGTTTTCGAAACAATCCGCGCACACACAGTCGTCGAGTCCCGCCCGTCGCTACTCGCAAAACCGTTAATCCGACTCCGACAGGACCTACTGCGATCAGAATTCGTATTTCGAGCGTTGCGAATTCGGTATGTGCTCCTCGTTCCAGATTCTATTTACAGTTAAGGGGTTAAGAGATAGGAGCCGAGAAAGCTTATCGTGAAAATGCGATAAATATGTCGATGTTGCGGTCTTCGCAGGTCGTCCATCGACGTAGGTATATATATATAATAATTAGGGCTTTGGGCTCGAGTTTATCCGAAGGGTATACGAGTAAATGGTGGTTATTGCTTGCTTTTTCGTTGCACGAAGAGAATAAGGTTCGTTCCTTCGTTTTCTCTCCCCGCAACGACCACCGCTGCAGATGTAAAGTCTCCCACAGGAAATAGAGTGGATACGAATTGTGTATTCGGAAGGGATTTGTTTCCAAAATTCCGGGAAAATGATGGCGGCGTTAGGGATTACTGTTTAATAAATGTGTATTACCAGAGCTTTCTGCTGTTATGAGAAAAAAAAAACGAGAAAGGTCACCAGTATGGATAAAACGATAACACTGGCCAACACACATGATACCTCAGGCTTTTGAGTATAATTAAGCAATTTTGAGATGCCTAATCCAAAAATGTTGTCAGATTTGTTCTATCAGATATAGTTTTCAAAATTCTCTCTTTCTGTCCCATTTAGAAAAAACTCGCAAAAATTAGATATAATGTTTTCTTATGTACCTAACTTTTTAAATATTACTATCTGATAACTGTTAACTGAAACACAAAAAAATGGGTAGGAGGTATTTATCTACCAGAAAAATTTGCATATACAGCTTTCAATCGTCAGTTAAAAATTTCCTTTCGTTGCGTGAGGTTTATTGGAACACTCTCGCTAAAGATTCCAGTAGTAATCGGCCATCATATGGGTACCCCATCTTCCTTGGTAGCTTTCCTCCATAATGCTGATGTGTATGTGAAGTATTTCCCCCTGTTCCTCACTAACATTACCTAAGTTTTCTCGAAAGTGATCTAACTGGCTGTGAAGGTAATGAATCTTGAAGTTCATGCTACATCCGAGTGTGTGAAACTTAAAAAGTATCTGTTCTACTTATAAATAACGGTGAAATTTATTACGTAAGTGTAATAAATTTCGCCGTGATGTATCTCTAGTTATTTTTGGAACTAGCACATCAAAAATACCCTAAACCAGCTCGTATTTTACGAAGACCATGACAAAAAATGTATTTTGTTGGACAGTGTAATAACCAGTATTGAATGAGATCCACACTAAACAAATTTCACTAGACCAGATAAATCAATCAAACTAGAAACTGCAATACTGAAGAAACATTGTTGATTCGGTATGAGTCCATATCAAAGTATAGGCAAAAGGAAAGAAAAGAGGACCAATCTCACAGTCAATGGCTACCGGTTTCGTGCACACCCGCACAGCATCATCCATCATAAGACTGGAATAGCAAGTGAAAGCGAGAGTCAAAAAATAAAATAAGAAACCCTAAAAAATCGCGCACTTACCACTGCAGAAAAGGACTACAGAGTTAAAACAAGTGCAACATAATAACATCAAAAGTATCACAGCAGCGGAAAAAAACTTTTAAAAAGCACAAATTAAAATTGTAAAAGGACGTACACAACAAATTAAAATGCCAAAGGATGGCAAGCCACTAAGAATTTTTTTTCAAATAAATGCTGTAAATAGAGAGACCTCTATAGGTTATAAGGCAATGCCAAATCAAAACAGAAAGTTTAAATAGAATGTTAGGGTAAGTGGAATCAAATTGATAAGAATCTACTACAATTATCGAATAGTATCTGAAAGGTAGGAGTAGAATCAAAAGTGATCTGCGTATTTAACGATTTAAATCCGTCAAATATCTGCAGCCTTTATATGCCCATGCTCCCCAAGTCATTCGAGCGTAAACCCTTGTTAGCGAAGTGGAGAATTTTGAAGTTAAATGTTTTATCGAAAGAGTGGTTTCTTTGTAATATGTGTGATGCGAAATGAGAGATACCGGTAGTAGAAGGTTGGAGACAACGTATGTCTTCCTTGAGCCCAACTTCAAAAGATCTAAACGTTCTACCTACGTATTTCGCATCTTCACAGCTAGGTTTATTATTTAATAGAAAGTTCTTTGAAGTGGGAAGGTTTATAAAACTCAATTGAAGATGGTCTTTAAGTACATTACCTAATTTATAGGAAATGGGGACGAAATGTAGTCCATGTTCAATTGATCGCGAATCAAAACTACTCAATAAAAGTTTTAAGTTCAATTTGAGCCCCCACCATAGACAATATGTAAAAGATCTCGAAATATTAGTGCAGGTGGTTTTGCATTCTAAATTATTTTTGTTTGTCGTCTCGACTTGTCTTGGCTTGATGATGTAGAAATGTACACGAAATCGGTAGCGATTGACTAATTACATTGTCTTACATATTGTAAGATTGGTCCACTTTTCTTTCCTTTTTCCTATATTTTGAAATATTACAATTGTACAAGCTAGAAGAGTATCAGTATAAAACAATAATCACATCGTGCCTGTGATCTATTTATAAAACAACTGCGTGCCCACAGCATTTGTGATGCGATGACTGATATATATTCGACTAACTAACTAATAGTCTTGTAGCTTCCACATTTATGGTTGCAATTCTCAAAAAGTGCACTTTTGTGCGGTAGGATTTGAAAAGACGACATCTGCGTTACCAACGAATTGTGCTACCCTTACACCACGAGACTGTGATTTAAACTCATATTCAGTCTCGTGGTATAAAGGTTACGTAATCCTCCGGTAAGGCAGAGGTCGTGGGTTCAAACCTTCCGTGACTGATATTTTTTCAGGAATTTAAAAACATTGATTAACTGCAAGGAAATCGTAGTTCTATCGACTTTGCTAAATACTCACTTATGTCACAAAGCGTGTAAGTTATTTTGAGATTAAATATATTGTTTCAAAAAACTTAGTTTTATTTTTCTTGTCTCTCTCAATAAAACGTTAACCTCCGCATATTTTATAATATAGTTACAAACATGTAGATATGTATAATATTCTCCATCTGTCACAATGCAATTCACACGTATCTTTGGCGAAATAGCAGGCAAATTTACACTCGAATATTTCGTTTTCCAGATAGTGGACGGCAATGCGAAAACGGACGTCTCCAACAGAAAGGAGCCGGGCATGTTCTGCGGGGAGAGCGAGCAGCCGCAAACTTTCATGTCCGAGACGTCGTTTGTGAAAGTGGTCTTTCATTCTGACAATTTCACGGACCAAACTTACTTTAGTTTTGACACCAGGGCCGAACAGCAACTGGTGGTCTACTTGCGGTACGGCCAACATCCGGAACTCTATCCGAACAGAAGGGGAGAAGTGGTCCAAGGGTAAGGGCGCGTTGGCTAGACGACCAACCAACCTTTTTCCCCCTCCGTTTAATTCATGATGGTCGGGCCGCAATTCTCTTGATTAAAATCGACCATATGAAGGACGAAAGACGTAATTCTATCGAATGGCTTTCTCACAACTTTATTGTCCGCAAAAATTACCTTTACAATAAAATTGTACGTATGTATTGTGTACAAACAAATGCGTTTAATATAAAAGTGACAGTAGTTGATACTTTAAGAAAAATTTAAAGAAGTATTTTACTTTTCAAGCTACCTTTCTAATTCACTTATTTAAACGCTCTTTATATCATCCTTAATCCATGAGGAAATTGTTTTTGTAATCGAAATAATTAACAGGTTTGCAAAGTGTACCTTTAAAAAAACATAAGTATGTACAGTGAGTGTACACGTATAAAGGAACTAAAACTTCTGAAGTGATATACAATTTATGCAGAATCTCAAGGATATGTATGTTTTCAATCGCTTGTTGTACATATATGAGGGTTGTCTTTTATGCTAAGTTTTGCATACTTGGTCATAGAGGACACCACCAATTAAATGTCAGTACCATAAGTGTACCTCTATCTTTAATTACCCTAAATACAAAGTAGCAGTGCGATACGTCTAGTGTTCTAACTACAACGAGCTATCAAAGTTGACAAGTTAATTGAAAACTGGAATTAAACCGAGAACACTTTCGCACAATAATCTTTTATAACTCTCGAAGACAATTATCTCAACTAGAATGCCCCGCCGACTTAGTTTCTGTTTTCAGCAATGAAGCACCATATCAGTCAACAATTTCTCATGGGTACCGAGAATTCAAACGTGGATGAATTAGTCTTAGCTACGACCTAAGGGCAGGTGTACAAAAAACGGCAACCAGTCAGGAAAACATCGATTCCGTGCGCAGGGACAGTGAAAATCGACATGCGACATATCGCGAGATTAAGGCATCATTGGGCATTTCAAAGGCTTCATTCCATAAACTTTTACATGAAAAATTGTGTGTAAACAATCAGTTTCCCGTTGGATACCGCATCTATTGATTGAGAAACAGAAATCAGCTAAGGTGATATCATTTCAAAAACTTAGCTTCAATTCCGGAATATTTGAAAACGTTACAACGTCGTCAGTGGTGATGAATCCCTTATGAGTCATAAAGTAAACGCCATTCATCTGTTTGGGTGTTCCAAGATTCGTTCTCGAAGTGTCTCCAAACAGATAGTCGCGACATTTGTATCGAAAGCAGGGCACGTAGCAACAATTCTTCTACAAGATCAAAAAACTGTTACTGCCGATTGGTGTATAACCATTTATTTGCCGCAAGTCATCGCTGACCTTCAAAAAACCAATCCCGAACGACGAATCGTTTTCCATCAAGGCAATGCAAGTTCGCACACAGAACGCAAGACAATTAAGTTTTTAACGCAACAAAACGTCGAATTATTAGACCATCCTCAGTACAGTCCGGGCCTAAGTTCCAACAATTTCTTTCCCTTGCCGAAAATCAAGAATGGACTGCATGGTCAAAGGTTCCAGTCGTCTGATGGAGCAGTCGATTCCTTCAAAGACGCAATTTTGACTGTACCAACAAATTAATGGAATAACTGCTTCCAGAGTTAGTTCGAGCGAATGAAGAAGTGCATTAATTTTCACGAGGAAAATTCCAAACACGACGAAATCTTTAAAATTGTTTTATCCCAGCACTATATGCAAAACTTTAATGACAACCCTCGTATATCCTTCAATATATTGTAAATAAGATCCGATTTACTTTTTGATGTATTTTTTCTATTCTTCCAGAAATATTTTGCACCTAATTTGGTGCTTAATCAGAGTTACTACAAGACACAACAATATGTAAAATTTCGTTTCCCGGCAAAATAAATCCAATGCGTTTTAGGAACTGACAATAATATGTTGAAAAGAGTTAAGTCAAACATCGCTTTATCTATTATCTACTACCTAATATTATTATTATAAATACGACGTCAATGGATGAAATAATTCGATATATTGTTTAAAATAGGACAGAATAGAATAAATTATATAACACATGAGCTGAAAGTCCCGGGCCTAACACATAGATGACGCTAGTTTTATTGCAGTCACCTTTCTCTCAGTTAGTACTAACCTTCAAAAGAGAGCTGTTAAAATTTCATGATATTCTATTCATTAGTTTGTGAGTTATTGTGCTAAGAGTCATGCTACTTTTGTTATTTTCAAAACAATGGATCAAAAACAATTTCGTGTTTTAATTTTACACTACTTCTTGATGGGAAAAAATACCGTTCAAACGAAGCAATGGCTCTAAAAGTGTTATGGGGACTCCGCTCCATCAGAAACAACAATAAAACGTTGGTTTGCTGACTTTAAACGTGGTCGTAGAGACACCGATGATGCAGAACGCAGTGGATGTCCAACTGAGGCGGTAACACCAGAAAACATCAAAAAAATCCACAAAATCGTTTTGAATGATCGAAAAGTGAAGTTGCGTGAGTTAGCTGACATCGTAAAGATATCAAAAGAACGTATTGGCTTTATATTGCATGAGCATTTGACTATGAGAAAGCTCTGTTCAAAGTGGGTGCTGCGTTTGCTCACTGATGACCAAAAACAAGATCGTGTTGATGATTCTGAGCAGTGTTTGGCCATGTTTAAACGTAACAAACCGGAATTTTTGCGTTGATATGTGACAATGGATGAAACATGGATCCATCACTTCACTCCGGAATCAAAACGATCGTCATCTGAGTGGACAGCAACTGGTGAACCTCGTCCAAAGCGCCCGAAAGCACAACAATCGGCTGGAAAGGTTATGGCCTCGGTATTTTGGGATGTGCGTGGTGTAATATTCATCTACTATCTTGAGAAAGGAAATACCATCAACAGTGAATAGTATATAGCGTTATTGGAGCGTTTGAAGGCCGAAATTGCAAAGAAACCACCGCATATGGCAAAGAAAAAAAAATTGTTTCATCAAGACAACGCACCGTGTCACAAATCAATTAAAACAATGGCAAAACTACATGAATTGAACTTCGAATTGCTCCCACATCCACCGTATTCGCCAGATTTGCCTCCCAGCGACTACTGGCTGTTCGCAGACCTCTAAAAAATGCTCGCCGGTAAGAAATTTCGCACGAATGAAGAGGTTATCGCTGAAACTGAGGCCTATTTTGAGGCAAAAGATAAATCGTTTTACAAAAGTGGTATCGAAATGTTAGAGCGGCGCTGGAACGATTGCGTTGCTCTTGATGGAGATTACTTTGATGAATAAAGCTAATTTTGAACCAAAGAAACCGTGTTTTCTTTGTTAGGCCCGGGGCTTTTCAGCCCATGTGTTAAGTGGCATGTTGTATGTGGTCGAGACAAGTATAAGGGATCAAATGTCAGATTGAAATCATCGATAACATTTAAAATTTAAATTAACTGAGTTTCTTACAGTTGCTAGCAATTTAAGAAACAGGGCCCGTGATATGCAAATAACTAACTACGTGAAATTGTAAAAACTTATTGAGTTTTGGTTTTTGGTCCAGAAATAGCACCGCATCATAATGCGGATTAGCATCAGGTGACAGATAACACCCAAGAATCCAAAGCAATAAATTACAACTGCTAAAATTTCAAAAGAGTAGAGTCCTCATAACGTGAATATCCCTAAGGTGAACAGCCAAATTGATATATCGGAAAATTCGTTTTATTCCTTTTGTCGGTAAATTTAAGTGCCTTTGCGTTAGGCCGCCAATTATTCGGAATAAATATTCAGCATCAGCCTACGTTTATAGAATGGAATAAAGATAACTTCGACGAACATGACGAAAATTGTACTGCAACAGATTATTCTGGTGATTCTTAAATTGAATGTGTCACAGATTAAAATGGAGGAGTGTCTGAAGATATAGATAAAATCAACCACGTAGAAACATTTCGTATATTTAATAGAGACTTGGAATGGGCTGAAGAACAATGCTGGCATCGAGGATACCAGGCCCTACAAAAATTACGTGAACATGCTACTATACTTCCAATCAACTAATGTTGCCGTCAAACAAAATTAGATTAGCTTCTAAAGAAAAATTAATTACACTTGTTTATTTGATTTGCTCGATTTTTAAATAAAGTATGCTTTAAACGTATGCATTACACATCTAAGTTAGTTTTAACGCCATCTTTGGCAAAATTTGGTAAAAATGCATCAGAAACATTCCGATGCAGCAGTTGTACGGCGATGATTGTTTACGTAGAGCAAATGTTTTTCTGTGGCATAAACGCTTTTTGGAAGGCAGAGGAAAAATAGATGATAATCGTGAAGGAAGGTCAATTTCAGGTCTGGCACCAGAAGTTATCGAAAAAGTACATGTTTTCATTGAAAATGATGGAAGAGGATTAAAACATCAATAGAGAAACAATCGAAATCATTCTTCATAAGAATTTAGGCCAAACAAAAGTCTGTGCAAATTTTATTCCAGACACATTGACGGATCACCAAAATGGATGCATACCAATCATTCCACAGAAGTCGTTGCAACCAAACGTCAAAATTTTGAATGGAACTCGAAAAATTCGAGACAACATACAACAACAGCAAAATTCTTAATCTCTAAATTTGAATAGGTTGTCCAAGAGTTTAGCCGTTAGAAAGCAGGCTGCATAATCAGCAAAACTTCAAACTAAAATCTTATAATAAATGTATTTGCAGTTAAGCTCGTTATACATCTTTTGACTCTATTTTTCACATTATCTATACGGCCAAGGTTAAATATGCGAATTAACATCGCATAAATCCAATCCCTTACGAGGAGAATCCTATACTAGTACCGCTCCACTCCGAGAAAATAAACTGGCAATAAAAAACGCAATCACGAATCAGATTAAGCGCGATTCTAAATGGCTGACGAATGAGCTTTCGAGTTAATGGGCTCTTCTAGTATATAAATAAATTCCCCTGACTCGACTATGCGTCCGTATAAATAAACATCGGCCCTTGTCGTCTCTCTATTGCCTCATAAAACACATAAATTTCGCACAATCCTCTTATACGCTCTCCAAAGACAACAAAACCACAGCAACCTTACTTAGTATAGCCGCCATCTATTCACTTGTTGGCGTATTATTTAACGATCGCGTAATATCCCTCTCCTATTAGCTACAGAATCGATCCTGATGTATTGTTACCTCGCAAAATCTAAATTCAGACGGTTATTTATAGCTAAGTCGATGGTTTCCGAGTAGTCAAGAGGCGCCACTAGAAAACCATCGAAGTGGGTATACGAGTAACTTAAATAATAAATACTCCAACGTTTTATCAATGCATGGCATTGACAAACTACCAACTTCTACCATGTTTAAAATTATATCGGTATATATTCGTCCAGATAGTTACAATGGTGTTAACATAATTACTACCTTATGAATAGTATTCTCATCAGAAACCGAGGATAATAATTAAGATTACACTTTGCCGTTAAATGGCACCGAAACTTAGAAAATCATTTGCTTCCTAGATTATAATTGCTGACAACAAAAGTGTAAGGAATCAGATAGTATTTGGGCCACCGAAGGCCCGTTAGCACCATTCATATACATGAGGAAAACTATAAAAAGTATAGAGATACACAGAACCATCAATACTAATATTTTAACGTCCTGTATTATACATTTGAATTGTATAAGGCGTTCAAATAAAAGCTAACTCTAGTAGTCCATTCCAGTAAAAACTTTTCTCGATACTTATACCATTTCAAAGTGCTCTAGTCAGCACTAATTGTCATTTTGACAGACTATTCGTTCAGACACACATCATGTCATTTAAATAGCTTATACCAAATTCGTATTCAGAGTTTCAGTAATAAGTTGACATAACTATAATTTCAGAGGCTACTTTGAGGTAAAATTTATTTGAATGCATTTTATTTTGACAGATTTATAGCACAGTTGATAGAGTCGGTTTAATACCTCGTGGGACTGGCGCAGAAACCAATTTGCGTTTTAAAAAGAGAAGTAAATATCTTAATAGAAGAACAAGTATACAATCGGACCGTTCTAAAAATATGTTTGTTAAACCTTTTGTGGTTCAATATTATCTTGTACTTGCTTACAGTTGCTTAATTTGCTTGGTTGTATTTGCGTTTATATTGTTATTCTAATATCTTCTCATTATTTTATTAACAGTTTTTTTATTTGTTTTGCATTTCAATTTTTGACTAAATCGACGTGATAGTATATATAACACAGAAGCTACGTTTACATGTAGTTTTTAACTAAAATCTGTATATATTTGTTATAAATATATCATGTTATATATGATATTATGATTCAATAAAAGATATATTCCTACTGTTTATATGATAATCTTTTATTTTTTTTAATATAAGAAATTTTAAATATATTATTAAAATCCATATATTTCTTTAATTTAAATACTACAAAATATTTCAATCCATATAGGTTAAAAAAATATAGAAATATTAAAATAACTAATATAACTATTCAAACTTTACCTGAAATACGTATTGATTTATACTGAAGTATCATGTGAATTCATTTGCAACTACTAGACACCAGTACCGCACACATAATAGATTAATTAGTATATTAGTTTGAAAACTGGGAATTGATAATGCTTGTTCATTTCTGTTAGAATATACTTACTACTTTACAAAATTGTTATGCATGTTTTTCGAAATCTGTAACTTTTTCAATTAATACATCTTGCAATACTTATTCTCGTATTCCATGTTATTTCTATTACTAACCACTCTATCGCAGTCAATTAGTTGATGTTTTTAGCCCGATGTATGTTAGAAGATGAATATCATGTAAGGTCAACAATCTCGCGCAGGATGGTCTCACTAGTAATAAACGGACTCTGCAAATAATACCCTAATATAGTACGCCTTAAAACCAATTGCATTTTACAGCTGCTTTATTTCACATTTTACTGTAGCTAGGATTGTATTAATCCCTACTGTAATCAGATTCAGATGAATTCTAGAAAAGAATTGTTTGTAATGTAAGATGAAGCGATTCCAAGAAATAAATTATAAAAATTCCCGAAGGGTTTTGAATAAAGCGTCAGTTTAAAATTTCTGACCATGTGTGTAAGTAAGATCGTAGCTAAAGATGCCGAAAGAAGAAAAATCAGTTGAAAAACGTTCAGCCATTATAATATTATATAATGAAGGCTATGCAATAGCACATATGGAGAAAAAGGTAACGATGTCAGAAACGGAGTATTTATGACTCTTAAGAGAATGCTGGAAACAGGTTCACTTCGCACAAGAAAACGATTAGGACGAAAAAAAGCATCGACATGCGCTGAGAATCCATTTATTAGTATTTTCGAAACGAAAATAATGATCGCCCCAGAAATCACTCAACAACTCAGTATTTCAAGAAGGACACCAATATTTCACGCAACAGTTAAGCGGAGACTTGGCGGAGCTGGGCTAAGGGAAACAATAGCTGTGAAAGAGCGATTACTTAAACAACAGAACAAGAAAAAGGGACTGCCATTCAATACGAGGATGGGACCCTTGAGCAATGGTATGAAGTATTATAGACAGGTGAATCGAAATTCCAAACCTTTGGTTCAAAACGTTGAACATTTGTGAGGCGGCAGACTAGAGAAGGAGTGAGTAACCAATGTGTAGTTCGTACTGTAAAACACGATGGAAGTAGTGTGATAGTTGGGAGTTGTTTTGGTGGTACAGCTCTATGCTATTTGATAAAAATAGTTTTAATCCTGCGTAACAAGGGTTATCTGAGTATCTTACAGGAAAATGCTGTGGCAATTGGGGAAAGTTCATGCGGCCAAAGCTTTGTCTTCCAAGAAGATAACGATACCAAATATTCTTCACGTTTTTGTAGAGTATATTTGTGAAAAAAGGCAAGTTAATACAGATGATTTGACTATTCCAATCTCCAGAGCTGTCCTCAATAGAACTAGTGTAGGACGAATTGCTCCAAAGAATTCGAAAAAGAGGAGTTACTAGCGTACCAGATCCTTGACTTGAACTAAAATTACTGGCAATTATCTGGAATCTCTGATTAGAAGAAGCCCGAGAATATGTGCCACCGTAATACAATCTCGAGCTCGAGAGAAATCACTTTAAGTTAAAATTTTGTAATATTTTCCGTTTCTTTTTCATTATTAAACATTCGTTTCGCGATGTCAAATGTGTATTAATAAGCATTACGACAAGCCATCTCTATATTTCAATTCATATTAAAGAAAACGTCAATTTTATAGTCGTCCCCATATATGTATATGGACGGTAATATACATATACATACATATACAGTTGCATATCTACCAATATGTTTTATATTCAATAATAGAGACATTTTTAGAATACATATGCATATAGATAACTAAATTATATGAATATAGTTTCTTTTCCTTCTGTACATACGTAATTTGTTAAATAAAGTATTTAAATTTTTTATTCAACATGTATATACCATATGAACGATAAAATTTACCCTCTAGCAAGCCATGAAATTTTTCTTGTTTAAACTTAAGTTGGTAGAATAACTTTTAAAACATCTAAATTGACTTATTCTGTGGCGTTAGTGATAGCGCTTAAGGGTAGGTGGTTTAGTGTATGTTATACGGCTGACATACAGTTGTCAGGTTTGGTTTTGACTTCAGTTGAGAATATAAAAAGCTTAATAATAATAAAGAATGGTTACATTAAATGTTCAAAGTGAGTTCCTTCATTGTCTATACATAACGGCACTCTTCGTTTCATGTTATTGAAGGCATACGCTAAATTATGTAGCGTAATTTCAGTAAATTCGTCAATTGTATGAGGACGATTTGTAAATATTCTATTTTTTAGGTATTGATATATAAAATGATTTACAACTATGAAATCGAGAGATCGCAGCGGAAAGTCTACTATCCGATTATCAAAGAATTCATGCAATAATTACATCGTTCCCATTTTCGTATGGGGTGTTGCATTACCTTGCTGGAAATATCACTCGCGGACTTCGTCGACATGTAATTGATTTAAAAATGGTTGTAAAAAATTATTGCGATATCGTTCCTGGTTTATGGTATCATTAAGAATATTGAACCAATAATCAGTCTGAGATTTGAGAATGCAAGAGCCTCTCAAGAATTTCATGTGGATCTTTACTAGAGCAGATGCGCATTGTTTGTTTATTTATATATCCTCATAAGTGCCACCATGCTTCATCCAAGAAGAATTATTTGTCAAAAACATCATCATTATTCATCGTAATGACCTCCTGCGCGCAATGGAACATCTACGGAAATCTTTGTAGACCTTTTTTTAAGGATTGCCTGGCATGTCAAATATGAAAGTTGCGTTTGCTGTAAAAGCTTGTGAATAAATTTCTTAGGTTATTCGTTCCTCAACACCTGCTATATTTTCAGCTGCCCGTTTTAATGGTCCACCACCTCCTTGTTTTCGGGACGCAGACTCTTGCGGCAAACTATCAGAAGAGTACGATCATTCTCCATTTTCTAATTTTATATCAGATTTGAAGTATGATTCAATAATGAAAAAAATCGTGACTTATTGTAAACATTTTTGTATTAATAAACCAACACAGTACGCGTGAAAAATGTATTCTATTTGCCACTGTCAATTCACTACTCACTACCAAGAAGATATTTTGAAAAAATAATTTGATGACTTGCTAGTTGGTAAATTTATATGATCATATTGTATTCTTTTTCTTCGCTTCAGGTTTTAGGCATTTTGCCTGTTACGATACCCATCTTTTATTTGGACTTCCTACACTTATCATTTTTATTCAGTTTCCTCTATGCCTTTGCTTCTTTCATAAGATAAATCGCAGCTTAAATACTTAGTGTTCCAGTACAATATCATTTATGACAATTTTTGTCCTAATTGAATATTTACCCAGGAAAGCCATAGTTTAGCTTTCATTTGCCGATATTTTCATTTCATAGCTTTGGCAGATTTCTTGTAACGTATATATCCCTTTCTGATGATCATCCTCTGTTTCTGTTAGGAGCACTAAATCGTCAGTATATAAGATAGAATTTAGGGTGGTCTTCTGGTCTAATCGTATTCCTTTAGGGCATTTCTTTTTCCATTCCTTTAGCATCATATATATGTTAAATAATGTTGACGACACCAGCAGCCTTCTCTAACTCCTTTGTTTCTTGGTATTTCCGTTGTTAATTTTTAATATATTTACCATAATTCTGGTATCAGTGTATAAATATTGTATTGTATTATATGCATATTTTATCGAAAACTAGATTATCCATGTTTTCCGATCACTTATGTTCGCCGTCACTTCGATTATTACGGACAATCGAGAGTTCGCTGTATATCAAGCTTTATTCAAAACGGTGAGTTACACTTCGAAATCTCAAATTCAACAATGCCTGCGGTGCTAGGAAGTGCGAAACTGGACAGATTAAAATCTTTCATTGCCCGCTAATCATAATATTTGTTAAGCCTTTTCGAAACAACGTGCTACATATTTGTCTAGTCCATAGACAATATTGACATACGGCTCCCATCCCAAAGAGGAACCGCAACCTCTAAGCATGTCATTTCACGTCAGCGTTGATCTGTTTTGGTACATCCGAGTCCATAGTCGTCAATTTCGAAACTAAAAACAACCGTTGCCGCTAATACGGCTTCCTATACCGAAATATCCGTTTTACCTCCGTTATACCATCCGTATATTTACGCCAGCAGAATCTATAAATGTAATTGAATATTCATGGTAAGAACTTATCTTTGTCAGATCAGCCATATTAAAAACAAACAGCCGCAAGCAAGTTCTCGGTGTGTTCGGCGGATAGGGTTTTCCGGTTACCGGTTTTAAGCTGCATCGTTGCTGTACTTTTTTTCGTCGATTAATCCGCTTCCAGCGACTTCGCCAATACTGTCTGATACATAAAACGGAATTGAAACTAGTTCGCGATACGCTTACCGTTCCTATCGAGCTGATACGATTATCATAGTATCCGTCGTCATCGGTTGCTCGATTTTGTGAAATTCAAATATCGAGTTCCGTTTTGTTTAAGTTTCGGAACCGGCTTATGCGCTCGTGCAATGTCTGGAGAGGTTTCTCTGTACATATTTGAGATACCTATTATGCGCTATTGAAAAATATGTTAGACAAGGATTAGATTCATTGTTATCGAAGTAGTTTAGTTTTAAAATTTCGTCTTGGGTTAGATTACAATGTAATATGGAAAGCTCATTTTCAAAATATAGTAAACATACTTTTACCAAGTTTACGATAGGGGTAGCGTTGTCGTCTTCCTCTGATTGCTTCCTCACTAAATTTAATTAATCCTAAAAATAGAATAATTCGCACCATGATGTATGTATATCATATACCGGGTTCGTTTTTCATCATTTCATATACATTTTTTTATGTATAACTTTAAAAAGATAATTGTCAATGCATTAGATGCATAGTAGGCAACCAGTTATAACCATGAAGAATTTACCAATAGCTTAATAGTTAACTAGGTTGCCTTGGAAAGAAAAAAACAATTTTTGACAATTACTTCAGATTTTTTTCTTCATACATGAATCTTAAAAGAAGCTAGATAACTAATTTAAAAAATGACTAAGTACAACAAAAATGAAAAGGTAGCTATAATAATGCGGTACCAGAAGAATGATAGAAGGACAGGTAGAGAGATGTTTTCAATTAATTATCCTGACAGACCTATACCTCGTGTGGAAACAATTCTATACATTTCTAGCAAATTCAAAGAAAATGGTTGTCTTCTAAATTCCCACAAAAAAGGAAATGCAACGAGTTACGTTTTAACAGAAGATATAAAGTTGAATATCCTATGTTATGTAGAGCAACGGTCTATAGTATCGCGTTTAGATGTAGTTAGGCATTTTTGCCAGGAGTATCGTGCAGTTCTGTTTACGAAGCCCCAAAAGGATTTAAATATAAACCATACAAAGCATCTAGAACTTTGCAAAGAATACAAATTAACTGATTTTTGCGAAATAATGTTTAATATATTAAAAGAAAATGAAGAAATTTACCGTAAGTGGTGAAATCAATTCTCACAACTTTCGGTTATCCTACATTTACCCATTGAAAAATACAACATTTCCTTTCCATTAATCCATTAGATATTGGTTTCGTACAAATCATCATGCTTAAAACTTGTCCTAAACACAGTAGCCTCAAAAAATCAATGTCGGGATTGAAATAATAAGCGATAGACTTATTGGCCCGTTTTTGATTGACGAGAATCTCATTGCAGTGAAATATATAAATCTGTTGCAAGACCTCATCATTCCATTAAATCAGATAATGAATATTAATGAACATTGGTTCCAAATCAATGAGGCTACGCCACATTCTACAAACCCCGTCAGGAATTTTTTGAATAACGCATTTCAAAGACGGTGGATTGGCAAGGTTTGCTCCCATACCATGGCCCCCAAAACCAACGAATTTACTTCTAAATAATTCCTTTTTTTGGGGTTATCTGAAAAGTTAAATTTATAACGTGCAAATACGTAACCTGAACGTATACGTAGTGCATGTGATGTAATTGGAATTTATTTGGAATACCTTGCGTTGCTTTCAAAATCGCATTGCTTATTGTCTTAAAAGGCAAGGAAGAACTTCGAAAACTTAGTATAAAACTAGATTTCTTTTTTGCTATTTTGTTTTATTTGTCTCAATTAATCGTTAAAATAAAATAATATCTTCATCAAATTTGCGGAATAGTTATTTTATTTACATTAAAAGAGATGATAGCACTGGTAACTGACTACTGGAAACTCAAGGTTTTCGCTCGTTTAATATGAGTGTAAAACGGGTTGCCTACTGTCCTGGCACTGACAATTATCTTTTTAAAGTTACACATAGAAAGAATGTATGAGAAATATGTGAATATATATATATATATGTATTGAATATATATATATATATATATTACATTATTGTTACATTATTGTTACATTATTGTAACATCCGTTGACTTTTAAATAATTATTTACTATTTCTCAGTATCTCAACCTACAGCTTCTGTTCGCTAGATTGGCGCCTTTTCCATTATAGGTTCAAATCCTATCGAAAAAAATTGTGCTGGCCATGAACTGATTAGGAGAAGGTTTTGAAACTGCATCCTCTCACGCCACTGTGTTCTGAACGACAAGCAGCTGTGTACGTAAATGGCGCCAAGAGATACGCCTGGCTGTTGGCTTAGAGGCACCATAATAGCCTCCATAATTAAATTTGAATTCATGATAGAAAAAGATACTCGGAACCGCGCTGATGATGCCGGGTAGGCAGAAACATGCCCATGTGTCAACGTTTTCTATTCTCACATTGTCGGTTCCGTAAATGATTCCCCCAGTGCCATGCGTAGCCGTACTAACAACATTACATTTTCTATTGCGGGACGGTTATTAGTGTCGACTACATTGTCAATTATTTGTACCGACTCAACTAACGGCAAGCCAGTTTTGCTATTACATCAACTAATCCTTTATAATTGTCGTAAACCGTTTTTTAATTTGTTTCGGGGGAAGTACCTTGAAATTTTCCATGGTCTTCGTTTCCTAACATTTGTAGCCTCATCGAGATTAAATTGTAGAATCACAAATTTCACTTGGAAATTTTGCAAATAAGAAGCCGCCTTCAACTATGTTCCCGAACGTATAACTGGCTCAGATGATTGATGCCGAAGTATCCTCTATCGTCTTCATTAGGGAGATTTAAGAAACTTTTTTTTTTTAGTACTTGCTATGAATATATTCACCTTTGGAAACATTGTGAAATAGCTTGTGCCACAGGATGTGAAGCATAAACTTCATATATCACATGTAAAAGTCTCCCACAATCTTCTTTAAAAGAGCAGTCTACAGATGGCTTTGTTCCGGCACCATTATTTAGAAACCTCAACAGTTGAAATTCTTGTAGCTATCCAGCACTACCATCGTAACTGCTTCGCTACTACAATGTTCTAATTTTTTGCTAGCTAATAAGACCGAAAATATCGGAAATTGTCGACGTACTTAATTATATATTTACAAAGTACAATAGAGTACAACAGTAAGACGATCAACTACCTCACGTAAAAGAACAGCACTCAATGCAAATACACTCATGCGTCCACGGTCACCGTAAATATTAAGTCCGTTCATCACGTTTTCTACATTACGAATGACGGTACGTACTCACTACGAACCTGGCGAGCTGAAGTGCGATAGGTCTAGTTATTACTCATTAACGCATAATAAAATTTGGAATATTCACAGATTAGTACTAATTATTTATATTTCAGAATATCCTTAACTTGACTCAGATACTATACAGGTACTTCAAATTTTGTATTTAGTACCAGCGGTTTATGAAGTTATTATTATAGTAAACCCATAATGGGTCAGTTTATGATTTCGCACTAATAAATACCATATATCGCGATATACCACTGCATGTATATTAGAATAATAGTTATTTAATTATGTAGTTGTCCTTTCTCTTATTACTTTATGCTTACTTTACAGGTCGTATTGCGAAAGAATATTCAGGGACTGCCGGCTGCAAACGTGTTATGTACAATCACCTGCTTATCCCGGTGTCTATCCTCGAAACCTGCATTGTCGTTACTACCTAAACACCAGACTGCCTTTCATCAAACTTTACATAGAGAATGAGGAATTCAATATCGACGGGCAAAGGTGCGAGAACATCATGACCTGCCCCATGAGGCCGATCTCCTCAGGTGAGTTATGCGGTCAGCGAGTATTAGCATTAATTAGTTCGACGAGAAGTTAAAGTTCGCATCTCCCGGCGAATATTTGATGATGAACGATGCTCTGGGAGCAAGAACGGTGGACCGTTAGGGGAAATGGTGGCGCCGCGCCCGACTACTGTATTAAATTAAACTCTAAAGTTACGGTCAATTTAGGGTTTCGAAGTAGAACTGGGAATGGGATCGAAAATAGTAAATACGATAATTAGCGATATAATATTATACATTGAATTTGGCAGACATCATTATGCTTTTAACGAAGGATGAACTTTGTGTACAAGTATCAGCATGCGGTTAATGGGAACGAAAGCTAATCAATTTATAACAATTATAATAAAAGATGATAATTCAATTTACTTGTTATTACCAACATTGAAATTGATTGAATTAGTTTTTTTATTAAACTTTTAATTAATTAAAAATTTCACGGTTCCTGCTAGGTTTTGAACTTACAGGACCACCACGGACACCGTCTGAAAAAATTTGCAGTCTGTAAAATAACGTGTACAGGTTAATGTATAGAAAAAATTATTTTTAATGATTTTTAGGTGCATGGATTTGTTGTACTCCATGAGAAGAGAAATTCTATACCAACGGCATTGATAGTTCCCTGGTATCTCTAATGCATACTTTCCACTACGTTGATCAAGTATTCGTTCGGTAAAAACCTCCAAATGAGAAATTGTCGTGTCAGCTGTTTGAAAGTGCATACTCTTTTCCCTCGAACCCTGTGTTTAGAATATGCTCACACATTTTCAATAGGATTTGTATCTAGTATTTTCGCTGGCCAATCAAGTGTGACAATGCCAGACTGCTCTTTTCACTCGGTGTAAAGCCTACTCCTGTGTTTCGGGCGGTTGTCTTCCTATAAGATCCAGTCCTAGTTATTTTTCATGAAGAATCGTTCAGTAATGAGCAACAAACGAAATAAAAATATTTTAAGCATGTTTGGATCATTTAAATTGAATGTAAACAGATGTAGTGCTCCAAAGCACTCTTCCGAAAAGCAGCCCCAAAGATGAATTTTTACAGGGTAAGTCCATTCTATTGGTCAAGGTTGACCAGGAACGACAGATGGCACTATATCCCTAAACAGAAACATCATCCGTAAAGATCACGTAGCTCTAATCTCGATCTAAATTTTCCTTTGCCCCGTGTTTCCGTCACGTGTTATTCGCCTAACAGCGGTTTCTTCATTGTACTTCGATATTTGAGGTTATGCGCAAGGAGATGGGTTCGAATAGTTGTAGGTGGTACTTCTATAGCCTTCTGTTTTAATTTTCCTGCTCCTTGTCGCAATGTTAAGGTCGAGTACCGATTAAAAAAATTCACATTTTTTTGTATATTCGGCGTCACTTTGCCTATCAAGCCACGTTCTGGCAAGTCATCAACATTTTCGATCTTCTTATATTACTGAACCTACTAAGCGACGAACGATTTTGACTTTGCCATATACGTAGCAGCCCCTGTATATGACATTTTTGGTTCTTTGGAGTGGGAAGAAAGGAATACATCCTCGTAGAGTGATGGATATGCCGCACATATGGCGGTTAACGTGTTTCTCAGGTTAGAGTTCGACACCAATCTTTTGTGACGAAGCATTCACGTAGATTTTATCTATCGATTTACAAAAGCACTAGGACGATACTTGAAGCCAACTACCATTTATGCCATACACGCTCTTACTTTACAGACCGTATGTCGCTAAATTTCAAATAGTAAATTTAATACCTAGATGTAATAGTTGCTGCAGATATATCCCAGATATCAAGGTAGACACGACATTTTAATATTAATGACAAGTTGTTTAGTTAATTAAAAATTTAAAAAAAAACTAATTTAATTAAATTTAACGTTGGTGATAACAAGAAAATAGAATCATGGAATTGATTTACAATAAAATTGTTGACATCCATGTTGTAAGGAAAACACAGTATAATACAAACATTTCGATTTCAAAACTGCTTTTTCTGAACTTAGTTCTTTTCTGATCAAATCAAGCAATGCTTATTTTGGTGTTTTGGCTCGATGCGCAACTTTTTATATGTCCATATTATCCACCATACTTATAAATACATATGTAGAAAAAATAACGAACACTAACGTAAAGATGTAGGCTACATGTACAACATTCGAATGCAAAGTTTTAACCAGGGCCGGCCCTGGCTACAGTCAATAGCGGGTACCCTGAGAAGTGACCAAATACACTGTATCTAAAGATAATAAAAACGAAAAATATAATTGAATGTTAGCTACAGGGCCGAACTTATATTCCCGGAGGTCCTATACTTACAACATAAGTAAAATATCGTAATATAGTATGAACGAAAATTTCGGTTGGAAAGTAAATAACAGATATCTACTCCTCGGGTATCAGAAAAATGTGTAGGACCTTTTTCTACAGAGCATAAAATTTTATAGAAAATTAAAAAAACTAGTAGTACTCGAAAACTGTAAAAGATAGAATAGTGCTCTCTCTTATGAATATTGTTTGCAAGCCCTTAAACAAAATAAATGAACGAACTCTTGACGTGATATTGTTAACGATGGATTCTCATAATAACTAGAGTTGCTGTGTGGGCTATTTCCATCATTCATTGAACTCGTATAGTCCCACGTTTCGGCAGTCTGTCACCTGGCGTCTTCAGGGGCATCAAAGCATGACTGCTCTGGCAAGCAACAGCCCTTCTCAGGGCGCTCCTGAAGACCGCAGTAGATAGACTGCCGAAACGTCGGACTATACAAGTTCAACGAACGATAGATATAGCCCAAACAACAACTCTAGTTACTAAATGAACGAAGCAATTGGGTTTATTGAATACAGCTCAAACGTCCGATTATGACCGCGACTTGTTCATCAAATAACTTTAAAGAAACCTTTCTTATAAAGGACGAGGTTCAAAATCAAGCGCCGATCACTTATAAACAACGATTGGCAATACCTGTTAAAAATGCAACTTCCATATTGCTATTGGTTCATTGTCTGCCTTGTCAAAACAGTGTATTAAAATGAGTGCGACAATAATGTATCCAGAGAGTTGTGTAATTTGATCAGCGATTAGATATCTGAACGCAAAAGGACATAATACTGCGCGAAACATATGAGTCTCTCACAATGAATGAAGGAGAAGTGAGACAATGGTGTCGCGAGCCTAAGAAAGACCATTCAAATGTTTGCGATGTGCCTGGACTGGCGATCTCATTGGGCACGTGAATGTAAATGTGAAAGTAAAAATAGTACTTTTGACAAACCTCTAAAATTCGCAACAGTTTCGGGGACAATGTTACTGAGAATCGTGAGTGAAACACAAACAGCACAAAAGGACATCTGCACATGCTTTTATCGACCGCTTTAACCACGAAGCAAATGAATATCTTTTCCATACCGTTACTGGTCATGAAACGTAGATTTTGTACGTCAACACTCAGACGAAACTGTAACTTATATAACGGCGTCACTCAGGTTCATCTAAATTGCAAAAATAATCTTGATCTCAAATTAAAATCATACCAACTATATTCTGGGATCAAAAGAATGTGCTTCACCATAACCATTACATTACAAGTCCATTATGAAACAGTTTTACACTGCGCCACTCCATTCAAAATCGACGACGGAGAATGCTGATATGAGGAATTGTTCTCCTTTACGGATTACGGAAGCAATTAGAAAATTCGGATGAGAGATCTTTAATAATCTCCCATAAAATAATAATGCAACACGAAATTGTAAGTTAGAACGCCCTAATACGCGTTTTGACAATAATGGGAGTTACCAGGAAACCGGAGAAGTTCCTGACCGCAAGAAATCTGACCGTCCAACTACTAAAAAAACTAACAACTAACGTCATATTTGTCAGGGAGAGCATCAGCAGAAATCCGAAATTGCCTCAAAGAAAGTTAAGTCAGGAATTCGGAATCAGTAGAAAGGAAATTGGAACGATCATCAAGTTAAAGTTAAGACTCACCATGTGCTGACTGCAAACATGCAAGAGAGCAGGAAGAATAAATGTAAGCTACTTCTAATTCTCTTCCGCATCGATATACCACCACGACATCGTCTTTTCTAATTACAAAATTTTCTCTGTCAAGCCAGAGCTGAACAAGTAAAGTAGCAGTGTGCTTGCACAGAACATTTAGTCTGCCAATACGAATGTGCTGGTGGTCGCAGCGACAGCGCGTGTCACGTCATACTTTAGGAGACATCACCCACGATGACAAATCCCCACTTCTTCCCTGGACACGTGACCACCCCAAGAAACGCTCATTTTGTTTCCAAGCAGATTCTGCTCCACCAAAAAAATGCATTATTTAAATTCCTTTTTGAGATGATATGCTTCTGTAACTTCTTCTATCGATTTCATAAAATCAATGCGGTATATCATCATGATAACTAAATCATTTCCCAAATACTTTCATAGATGAAGATGCTGACCATGGATGTGATTCTTGCTAATTGCCAAGTGTGTGTCTGTGTGCCAAATAATTTTATAGTAAATTCTACATTAATTAAATAACTTTATGTGATATAAAGTTTATTTTAGAGTAGTTTCTTGCTTGTCTTTTCCTATTGAATGACGGACTTTTCCTTTTCAAAGGAAAGATAACTTTTTTAAATACTAAGAGCGAAATAACATTTTGAGAAATGAATTTAATACAGAGTTATATATTAAGGAAACTGCTATCGATGATTATATAAAAAAAATCTATCGATTTTGCCTCAGGTTAAAAGCTAACGACTATCAGCTAGAGTCCAGCAATACATTCTCCCTCACAATAAAATTTGGTCAAACAAAACTGCTAATGCGAAAATAAGCAAATTGATAAGGTAAGTAACAAAAATAAAATAAAAACTGTGTTCCTGGGCAGTACAGAAATCCTACCAAAATTACGTTACAATGTGAATAACATCGTTTAGCAGGACAAATATTTTAGCAACATTAATGTTATTAGCTGTATTTGACCATACAAACAGTTTTTCATCAGATTATTTTTCGTTCTGAACTGACCCTCTCACAAAGAAAGCCTGCACTTTTATAGAAAAAAAGCATTTATAATCTATTACGTCAACAAAAAAAATTAAACAAGTAAGTAAACTTCCTTGTTTAATTTTCCATCCTGCAATCGTTCTGAAATTCAGTTCATAACATGCAAGACATAATTGAAAAGCAATATTCGTTCGATAAGTCCATCTTGCTTGGCTTGCAATTCTCGCAATGGTATTGCCACTGAAATTAACTTACCGACCGTAAAAAGGAAGTTCAAACATCGTTCAAACAACGTCGTGCGGAACGAATCAGCCTGTCGCAGGGAAAATAAAACTATCGCGAATAACATAAACGAGATGTCGCGGGCAAATAGCGCTTCTCCGGAGGAAATCGACTAGATGAACTTGACATATTGGGAATGACAGGATGATGGATGCTTAAATGAGAAGTTTTTGCAGCGAGTAAAGTTTGGATATAATACTCTACAATTAAATTGTGAAATATTTCAAGAAAACTTTTCGGGAACTCAGAAGCCGTTCAACAGGATATACAAACGAACAAAATTTTCTGGAATTTATCTAGATATACTTTTGGCGTTGGAAGATTGTATTGAACTATAATTCTATATAGTTTCAAGTCGTACTCAGATCAATAACAATCACTCAAATCTTATTTCCTAAATTAGAAACTAATTTAGAAACACTTTTAATAATCCAATAAGAAGTCATTAAAAAGCAAATGAACCAACAAGAGGTACTGTAGTAACTGGTACATGAAAATCCAAAAGTTTCCATGACAAAAATTAGTATATAAGTTTTGGCCTTATTGGTGAGTGCAAAGTCAAAATTGTACTATTGGTGACATTTCGTTTCCATCGACTTTTACTGCAACTATGTATCGTGTTGACCAATTTTGGTATAATTACAAAATGAATAACTGAGAAAGTATGAACAAGATGTTGTAATATTAATGAACTCAGTAAATCATACATTATCCACGCAACTTATCACCAATGTTGAAGAGATTCGTCCAATAGTGCTGTTTTCAGAGCTACTGAAAATAAACAGGCCTATATACCATCGGATACTGGTTTAATAAATTTAAGTGTGGTCGAACATCCAATAACAGTAAACTCCATTACGTCGTGTTAGCAAACAGCTGAGCACCACAGAGATTGCTAATATGATAAACATCTCAATTGATCGTGTACAAAACGTTATTTCACAAAAAATGGAAAAAATGGATACGAAAAAGCTATCGGCGAGATGGGCATCAGCAATTAATCAAGGACTGAATCGCGCCATACCTTCAAAGCAATTTTTGGACATGTCCAAATATGGCATAAGCGCAACAGAGGTGTGTTTCTACGGCGTTCTGTGAATGTGGATCACACATAGATACATCATTACACGCCAGAAACTAAAGGTCAGCTGACAAAATGAATTTTTGCGGCAACCATGAACCAAAGGAGGTAAAAACGATTCCATCTGCTTGAGTGTTACGGCCACTATTATTAGGGATTTGCAAGGCACAGTCTTAATTGATTACTTGGAAGAGGGAAGGACAACCAGGGGGTAGTGCTATGGCGGTTTAGTGGACCAATTCTATGCTCAACTAAAGGAAAGAATGCCCCACTAACACCCAACTCATCGACAATTGGAACAGCAAAACTATAAAAACCTGGTGCTCTATCCACCATATTCGCCAGATTTTGCTCCCCGTAATTTCTTTCTTTTTGCGAAATTGAAAAGATGGCTTGGCATAAAGAAGTTCATGCCAAATCAGTTCGATAAATCTTATTATTTGGATGGCTTAAAAAACTTTGAACATTGCTGAACTAATTATATAGAGCTTGAAGAAGATTATTTGAAGAAATAAATTTACTAAATGCAAAACAATTACGTTGTTTTTCTTAACACAGGTATTTATCATACCATCCTCGTACTAGACTATGTTCAGACTATATTTGACTACACTAAGTACATCAAAATGAACTATCAAAAGCGTTAGGTTGAACACTAATCACCAAGTGATTTTGGCTATGGGGTTATACTAATATAGTCGTACTTAAGCAATAGAAGACAAGCAATTGTATGGAATAATACGTAGTGGAAAATAAGGAAAGTTGGACACAGAATGTCACAGGTATCCATAACGGACCCACTAATGTTCATTCTATACATTAACGGTTTACTTGCTATATACAAGACCGCAGAAACCGAAGTGCGACTCCATGCCGATGTCACATCCTTGATTGTCTCATTGCAATAAACATCCTGGATCCTAAAATTTCCGAGAAAACAATAAATTACACACGTGACTCGTTTACTGCTAATAGATTGAGAATGAAGAGAGAGCAACCCCAAAAATTAATCCTTAACGGAAAATATACTGGCAGCAATTATAATATAATATTATTGATATACTAACAGCTAGATTTCCTTCTGCTTTGAATATCTTAGAAATAGGGACGTAAGTTGCGTAGTATAAGACCACAAAGACCGCCTACTTACACATTCCGTTGACTACTATATTATGATGTAATCTTTTGGGCGTTAAGTAACGCATCAAGAGTATTCACCATCCAGGAGAGATCTATTAGGTCGCTGTGTAGTTTGAAATTTAATGAAATATGCAGTTGTTCCCTAGCAGTGTTTTTATCCTATACACATTTATAACAATAAAAATACATTCGTTGAATTAGATATGATCTACACAGATTAAAACACACGCAACCTGCAATTGACTGGTGGAGGCCCAAACCATATACCAGGTGTACTAAGAGATGGCGCCAGCGAAAAGTACGCAACCTACTTAAATTTAACACATACGTCATTTTATTCGTCTGATATTTAAACTACAAACACACATAAGTTGAATCCGTCAGAAACTAGGGTCTTTGCTTTATCGTTCAGTGATGATGTCGGGTTTTGTGCCTGAAGAAGAACATTTGCGGCACGCATTACTTTTCTTATTTAATCAAACAAAAAGGCTGTTGAAGGTCGTCGTGTGATGGTAGGAACATATAGTGAACACGCTTCATCGACTAGAACATGTGGGACATGGTTTCGACAATTTAAAAGTGGTGATTTCAAAATGAAAGACAGTGAGCGCTCTGGTAGACCACAAAAATGCGAGTACGAGCAATTGCAGAAATTATTAGATGATAACTCATCTCAAACTCAACGGTAAATAGCAGAGGCACTACGTGTGTCACAAGAAACAATTAGCAGACGTTTACGACCAATGGGGTAAATGAGTCCCACACGATTGGAATGAACGTCAAATAGAAAATCGTGCTACTCCATCTTGCTACTTCAAGGCCACGAAAGAAAATCATTTTTTCTATCGAATTGTAACGGGTGACGAAATCTGGATTTATTTTGAAAATCCGAATCGGAAAAAATAGTAGCTTTTACCTGGCGAAGCCGCTCCTCCAACACTAAGGTCAAATCGTTTCGACAAGAAGACCATGCTCTGTGTCTGGTGTGACCAGAGCCATATTCTGTATCATGAACTTTGGAAGTACGGCAAAACCGTTAACACACAACTCTATCGCCAACAAATGATTGATTTAAACCACACATTAATCGAAAGGCGACCGGAATGTGCCAGAAGACATGGCAAAGTTATTTTGTTACACGACAATGCGCCAACTCACACAGCAAAATCAATGTAATAAACGTTGGAAAATGGCTCGACCAATGGTTTGCTGCAAAACCCAAGCAGTTTTTCTTACATGCTATCCATAAATTACCTGAAAGATGGGTGAAATGTGCGGAAGCCTATGGTCAATATTTTGAATAAAAAAAAATAATTTCCCTTGAAAAATACGTGTTTCTCTTTAGCAAAAAAAACCACAACGAACATTAAATACGATCTTCATAGATTAAAACACGCGCAACATTCCACTGATTAGTGGAGGCCTAAACCATATATATCAAAGAAATTAAGAAGCTCCCGAACCACTCATTTAAAATAAAGTGGCAAAGTGGCGTGGAATGTCACCAAATCAACGCATTCTACACTCTTTCAAAGGATTAGGCAAGCGAATAAATAGTGAATAATTACACCACAATTACAAAAAATATCTTCCAAAGCCGGAAAGAAATGCGAAAACACAAAGTTCTGGAAAATTTTAAATCACCATATATTCCATCATTTTTAATCAGCTCTAACTATTTTCCATTCAAAAATAAACCTTTTATGTTGATTTCTAAGATGTTTTATTTCGACGTCTGCATATTTTTCATCGTAATAGAACCAATAGATCTGCTTAATATTCCATAAACATTCCTCACCATTCCCTATTGCAACGTTTGCGCGTAATTAGAATCTAAATAATAAAGTTTTTCGAACGTATCTAGATGCAGATTTCAGTATCTATTACGCTGATGAGACGGTTTATGCGCAAAAAATTTGACTGCACGACGGTCGAATATACGCTAACTCTATTTACATTTATGTTAGGATATTAAAATAAATACGGTTTTAATTTCGAAGGGAAACTGAATTACGGAGTTGCGGGCAATTCGGAACGAAGTTTCCGCGAAAGGAAGATCTCAACGTAATATGCATCTCGCAAGGAATATCTGATACTGAATTTGTATGTTAATACGACAGGGAAAGTTGGTCGAAGATGTAGTAAGAAGCGTGGAAATGAATAACTTTATTAGTTCGTAGCGAATGAGGAAACAATTTTGATGATGAGATTATACGAAAATGCGTAATCGAATAATGTCCGGGAAGCTGGTTTCGTAACGGCCTTTATCGCATTTCGAGGTTTAATGCAAAAATAATTTACTTGTAATTACACCAGTAATGGCCTTTAATTACTAGATTTCCTTGATTACTACTATTAGATAATTATGCAAAATAAAAAACAATAAATATCATATAAGTTTTGGTATATCTAAGAACTCAAAGTAAATGAAAACATTGAAATACAGAGTCAGCAGAAAGTCTGGAGACGATTAGTAGTATTATTTTTATTATTTTATAAGTATTATTCACTATTAAAAGTATCTTCCGAATCCAGTCAGTATCTTGAATTTCTTCAAATGATAGTTTGGCTTTTATTTTTCATATTCGATAGGCTTCATATACCTTCAAAATTTTCCAAATTTAAAAGCAACACTCACGCCTCAAAGGTTATTACGATTTACTTGCCCACTAGAGATACCATTTGCAAGACAAGATACGAGGGCCATTCGGATAGTAAAAAACGTTTCTTTTTCTATAGAAATTTTTATTACATATAATTAAATGAAACTATATATTATATAAAATTAGATACCCAAGTTAGTTATCTAAGTAGTCTTCTTTCAAATCTAGGGACTTGTATGGTTTTAAGAGCTTCTCTGTACCTTCTGCATACTCAATTGCCGCCAAATGGTTGAACCACTGATTAACAACTTCTCTAAGATCATCATCACTTCCATATCGTTGTCCATTCAAGAAAAAAACTTTCAATCTGGGGCAGAATGCGGACTCTATGGCGGATGTCGAAAAATTCTCCATCGAAACTGCTAAAGCAAGTCCTCTGTCACTCCCAATGCATGCGAAAGTGCATTATGGTGAAGGAGGATGATGAATAGCCTGGCGAAGTCATTGAAGCGCCTGGCATTAGGCCGCTGCATTTATGGTCTCACCTCTAGGCGTGTAGTTAGTGAGCAAATCACCCTTACGATCCTAAAACACCGTAGCCATAATCTTTCTGTAGCTCAAAATTTGTTTTGTTCTTTTTCGGTTTCATTGTGGATTGCGGATGATGCTATTGCATTGACTGGCTCTTTGTTTCTGGTGTGAAATGTGATATCCAAGTCTCATCACGAGTGACAATGTGATTCAAAATTTCTTCATATCCTTGTCATAGCGATTGAGAAATGTCAATGCAACCGCCATGATCTACGGACAGATCAGAAAGACGGTCCAAATCAACGCTTTGAATCCTTTTTGTGCAATTTCGTGCGTCTTTTCGAAATGTGTATTCTATTACATGCCCTCAATGAACCTTTTTGTTCTCCACTTTGAAATTTCCTTCCACGCACAAATCTTAGTGAACGATATCTGCACTACAGTGACACGTGATACCTATACGGTGCGTAGAGTATGACCAAACAAACACACCAGAACTCCACCATGCAGTAAAGTTTACGTCATCTATACAGATCGAACTTAAACGATCATCTAATACGAGGGCGAGCTGAAATGTTTCCGGAATCGGCAAGAGATATCACACGAAGGATTGGTCGGCAAGGCCATCCTTTTTCATGGCAACTGTCAAAATTTCAGACGTCTACTATCAATAATTGTTGTTTAAGAGTGTGTTTTGTGTAGCAAGTCAAGCGGTTTCGCAAAAATTGATAAAATCGAATTTCGTGCAACGATAAAACACTTCTGGATAGCTGGGAAAACGGCCATGGAAATTCGAAATATTTTGCCAGAGGTTCATGGCGTATGTACTCCATAATTTTAGATCATCAGCTTCTGGATGAGCGAGTTCCAACGTGGCCGCACAAGCACAAGTGACGAACCACGCAGTGGATGGCCAAAAACCGTTACCAACGATGAAATGGTCGACAAAGTTCATGATGTCGTGTTAGCCGATCGCTAATTGAAGCTGAAAGAAATAGCAGAGACAACAGGCATCCCAGAAGAACGCGTTTGCCATATCTTACACGAAATTTTGGGTATTAAAAAGCTTTCGGCGCGATGGTTACCGCGTTTGCTCACACCGTGGCAAAACCGAAATTGAAACTTTAATAGACGGTAACAAATTTAAATTGTTATGTTAGTAAGGACGTGCAACTGGACATAAATAATCTCTCTACTATATTTTACAAAGACAAATTAGAGTTCGTAATACACCTAATATTGAGAAAATTGGGTTAGGTACTTATCACCTGAATATTTGATAAAAAATAAGTAGGTTATAAATTTTCACTTAATATCCATCGTTATGCGTATACCTACGAGTTATTAGCAGCGCGACGAAAATCCTAAATAGTACTCTTTTATCAGGCGCAAACAATATCACCAACAAAGCTACGTAATCGAACAAGTAAGCCGATTTTAGTTTTAAAATGTTCCGGTAGGCTACAATCTATTACAGCTTTCACGATTAATACTATTCCAATGAAAAAAAAACGAACCAACAAAAAAAAGGAGGTAGCATGAAACAGTATAAGCCGATAATGCGCCCTATTTCTATTTTGTTTATTTTAAAACTGACCGCCCCGATTTTTCAATGGAATTTGATTCTCGCAGGACACGCTCTAACGCAAGCCGTATTGAATTAACTCTTCGTCAGCGAGCGCAGTTTCACCTTTGGCTATTGTGTTTGCCTACCGCCCGTTACATTTCTGTTGTCGTTGTTCGTTGTTTTCGCTTTTCTATTTGTCCTATCGCTGTTCTACGTTGGCGCGTTATTTCAACGCGGGCTTTTTTGCGCTTTCATCGTTGAGGTATTTCGTTTTCGGGGATACGGGGTAGCAATCGTAACACCGCATAACGTACTGCTAATTGGAATAGCCTTTCCTCTCCGAATCGAAAATTGAGGACGCTAGTGAAATGAAATAGTACGAACAATAGGCTCGAAATTTTAATTTCGTTTTTCCACGGTAGAAAGGCGTTTAGAAGGAACGTTCACAAAATACCGTTTTAGCTGGTCATTTGTAATATACTTGATTACTTGTTCTACATTATTATTCACTAAATATTATGACACATACATACATAAGTACAACATACATATATAGATTTTATTCCGGCCTTAACGTGATTTAGCCACGTAACAAATTCTAAAATATAAACGTCAAAAATAGGAACAGCACAAGGATATACACTTCACAACACGGGACCGATCGTGCCGACTTAAATCAAGACAATACATATAGGACCGTGGAAAGAGAAGAAACCCACAAAAGGAATGGTAAACAAAGGAAACGAAGATTAATTACATAATTAAAGGCGAATGAAAACCAAAGTCAGTCTCATAAACCTATTTTATTCGGAATTAAAAGTTCTATAGTAATATTATAAAATGTCTATATTATTTTGTGCCAGAATGAAAGAGGTATTAACAGAGAGATAAAAAAAGAATTTACATAAATCTTGAAAGGTATCCAGCGAAATTAGGACATCCAAATAAGGTATGGTTAATATCACCTAATGTCTCATTATCACATTAGCAACAAGAATATATCAAGAACACCAATCCTATTGAGATGTTCAGGGGAGCATACGTGATTGAATTTTAAATGGAATATCGTAGAACTAAAGTATCTAGTAACACTACACTTCTGCAAGTAATCAATGTGAGAGAGTAATTCAGGATGGAGTAACGCATAATTCGTTTTAGATTTCTGGGTAAAATCATGCCAGTCAGTAGCCCAACGTTCTTTACTCTAAGCCTTAAAATAACTAATTATATCCGAAACAGGAACCGGTGATGGACGTATATCCATAACCAGATTTGTCGAATGCATATCAGCTATGCCGTTGTTAATTATGTTAGGATGGGCTTTACACCATATGAACTTCACTTGCACATTCATTTGTTGTAACCAATATGGCAAGTCAAAAATCCTATTGACAATGACATGAATTTTATTATAATTCCAAGAGTTTTATATTGACTTCAGGGCAGATTGAGAATTAGATATTATAACAACGCCATTGAAGGTAGAATCTTGTTACGTTCTCCTGGTTTGAAGAACAGTGCCGCTGTAGCCTGCTCGTAAATTCCTAAATTACTTGACCAATACTTACTTGTAGAGTATGTTCGCTTATTTACTAGAGGAAAGGTTGTACAGTGAAACTCAATGCGCATGCGCAAAAAAATATATTTAAAAATAAAATGTGTACACGGTTTCCACTCTTGCCTATGTACATGTACGATGTACGTAAGATATATATATATTTGCAATAATTGCAGTTATTCGAGCTCTCTTATACATGTAATGTACATTAGCATGTGTATATGTATTTTCATTGGTAGCAACATAAAGTAATGCCTCAGCATGTACGTTGCAAAGCTATGTCTTAATTCTGTTTAAAAGGTTAAACTCTTATATGCTTCCGCTGAAGCTTTGTTAGAGGCATGTACTAATGCCTCTATCTGTTTGCATGCACCACTACCTTTTTATAGGGGAGCCAACCCTATTTATTTCTTAAATTTATAAGCGCACCTCGGTGCTATGCTTATTTATATGTCCCTTTCCGGGAGCCTAATATACTTTCCTTGTTTTAAATTTGCCTAAGGGACTTGGCCCTGTATTATTGGCATGTATTTGTACTTGAACCAAATACGTTTGTTATTTTCACATTTATAGGGGAACCCACCCTATCTCTTAGAGCTTGAACGCCTGGTCGAGGGCGACAGTAGCGATAATAGTCGATCTCAATACAAAAGTAATGTCACAGCTACCCAGGCATTCTCGTTTGAAATAATACGCTATGTGCAATCTTTAGCTCTCTGCTACTGCGCCCCAAAGAAGGGAAAAAGCCAGTAACCAGCAAATGGGCGAACTGCGCACCGACAAGTAAAACGGAGCGATGATGCCGACACTACATAAGAAAACTGGTCCGTGAAACTCGTCCGCTACGACGAGCAAGTAAATGGAAAAATTTCTAAGTCCCGATACGACAAGGACCGAACAAACGTACAAAAGACAACGGGCGCTGCGGCCGCAACGACCGTCAGCAAGAAGCGGAGTGATCGTACTTGTAGAAGATGTCTATACATGCGCGCCGACAATCTCACCAAAATAATTTCCGACACAAATTTAACCGAAGACTAAAAATATGTATAGACGACAATGGACACAGTAGCCTCGACGTACGATGATAGAAAATCAAGAATTTGTACTTATTAAAGAAATCTATACATACGATTCGACGACGTTACCAAATGACTCCCGCCAGAAATAAATATATAGACAACGTCCTCGACGATTCCCGCCAAAACTAGAAAATCTTAGAAATCTCTAATAATCATACGACGACGTTACTGTACACGTTACGACCAGGTACGAAAGGTGACCGAGAGTACACGATCGCTAATACCTCGACCGTCGCGCGGGAGACGACTGCCTATGTACCTTAAATTTTAAGAAAACTCCCATTACTTATTCGACGACGTTACACTGAATGATTTTTAAATTAGGCAGTTTTAGCTAGCGTAATGTGAATGGCCGGCTTGCATACATATACAATGCATAATGTACATACAAATTAAAATAAAATTGGATATAAGAAAGCAAAATAAATAAATATAAAAGTGAAAATAAAGTAATATTCTAAATGAAAATAATAATGGTAACCCGGTTGCAAAGAGATAGAATACATAGTAGTAAAAAATTGATAAAACACAAAGAACAATGTTAAGTCCTTAACATATATTGTAGACAAAATTGTAAAGCTCCCACTATAGCGTGAAGCTCAGCAGTAAAAAATAGAGGCCAAAAGATTCAATTTGCAATATTCAAAATAGTTGTTTCTTGGAATGTAAAAGGTGGAATAAACTGAGCTAATATATTTGGAACCATCTATGTAAATTTGTAAGTAGTGATTGCAATTTTCAGCTAATGTATACATTAGATACGTACTTATATTTAAACAAACCTCTAATTTTATGAATTCTAAGAAATTGAGTCATTGTTATTTCCTACAAAATGCTGCTGTAAAATACTGGTAATACAGAAATTCTCAGTAGTTATTGTCTATATATGTATTTCAATTAACGTTAATTCCGAGGTTCACCAGAATTTGATGCCGTTATATGCAATGTTTTTTTTGATTGTCTACTGTAGGGAGTTCCAGAGACCAATACGGTGTAAAGAAATGTTAAAAAGATACAATCGTGGTGCGTCAACACCTGGATATAACATTTACACAGGTGATGACTCTTGGATCTATGCGTATGAGCCCGAAAGTAAGCAAAAATCGACTGTATGTGTCTTCCAAGATGAGCCAAACCAACAAAAATTGTTCATGCCAGAAGCATCTCGAAGCAAATATAGTTCCATTAGATAATTGTAGAACAGTCAATCCTGAATGGCACACAACTATTTGTTTGCCAGAAATCTTTGAAGAAAGATAAAACAACATGCGGCGTAGGATTGTTCTCCACCATGACGAGGCGACCTCTCTCACATAGGTCCAAACAACTCAATATAAAATGATAAAAACACGGACTTGATGGGTTTTCCACCATATAGTCCTGATTTGGCATCCAATAATTTCTTTTTATTTTCATTCGTGAAGGATAAACTACGTGGTCAACAATTTTCGACGCCAAAAGTAGCGGTTGATGCGTTCAAAATGCATGTTTTGAGGATACCTCAATCGGAATGGAAAAAGTGCTACGTACGTTCGAACGTATGCAAAAATATATCGACCATCGCAGAGAATATTTGGAAAAACAAGAAAACCATTTTCAATTACAAATATTTATTTTTATTTAATATTCCGATGACATAAATAGCAACTTTCATATATTTCTTTTCCTTTTTGTATTATTTTGCTGCATAATACCATGCGAATGTGGAAGGCCCTACATAGGAGAAACCGGCAGACCCCTGTCAATCAGAACCAAAAAACACCAAAGACTGGTTCGGTTGGGGGAAACTAATAAGTGACGATTGGCTCTACATCCTTGGAAAGAGGAGCATAGGATTGCATGGAACAATGTATCAATCCTGGATAGAGAAGACAACGCCACGAAAAGAAAACTGTTGGAAGCAGCATATATGGCCACCACACCAACCGCCTTCAGCACACCCAGCCTGGAAATCAAGAACGTCGGGCTCCTTATGATTAGGGAAAGTATTAGCCGAAGATCGGCGACCGCCCATACACAGAAAATCGACCTGCCGCATACCACCCCCGCGCAGGTCCAATGCGTATCCCCTTCTGCGCAGATCTACTGCGCGTCCTCTTCTGCGCAGAAAATTGTAGCTTTTAAGGCGAATACTTCAGAGAAAATCCCATTGAAGCATGATTGCTCTGGCAAGCAACAGCGCTTCTCAGGACGCCCCTGAAGACGGCAGTAGACAGAACGTCGTACTATACAAGTTCAACGAACGATGGAAATAGCCCAAACAACAACTCTAGTTATTATTATTGTTATAAAGAGACAAAACCAAGGTTAGACGATACATAACATGCATTTACAAAAAGAAGAAGCACCCATTAATATTTTTTAATATTTGTAATCAGACAATTAGGAGAAAAATTCACAAGAAAAGGTAAGGAAATACACATATGTGTTGTAGATCTTAAAAGGCGTTTGATAGGGTAAGAAAATAAAATGTAAGCAAAGCCTGGAAAAGAGAGGGTTAGACAGAGGAATGATAGAGATGATTAAAAATTGTATAAAAATTACAGGAATAAAGTCAGAACCTTTAACGCAGAATCAGCTGAATTCGAAACACAAATTGGGTTAAAGCAGGGATGCGTATTAAATCCATTGTTATTCTCTATATAAGTAGATGACGCCACTAAAATAGTCAAACAAAAAGGAAAAGATGGGAAAGTAGAGAATGAATGCAATTAACGTACAGAAACTAATGTTTGCAGATGATATGGTATTGATAGCAGACTTAGAAAAGACATTGCTGCAAAACTTGAAGATATACCAAGAAGAACTAAAGAAGATAATCACGAAGAAAACAAACTCAATGATAATAGAATTAGAAGAAAAAAACAACATCAGAATCGAACGGACAACCTTGGAACAAGTTAAAAGATACAATTACTTAGGAACAATCATTGAAGACAACGGAAGAATAGAAAAAGAAATAAATGAGAGAATAGGAAAATCCATAAAAATATATAATACATTAAGAAATATATTTTTAGATAAAAAATTAATACCAAAACAAATAGACCGAAGTGTATAAAAGAGTGGTTAGACTAATATATGGCAGCGAGTCATGCACAACCACGAATAGAATTAAACGCAAAGTCACGGCCATGGAAATGAGATTCTTAAGAAGAATAGAAGAAGTAACAAGGAGAGACAAAATCAGAAACACGACAATCACTAATAGTCTAAATATCAAGCCAATAGAAATAATCATAGAGGAGAGACAACTGGGATGGTTTGGACATATACACAGAATGGAAGAAGATCGGATAACAAAGATGATTTGTTAAGCCAAATCAGAGAGCAAAAATGGAATAGGTGGACCCCGAAACACCTGGAAAGGACAAATGTATAGAATATTAGAAAAAAAAGAAGTATGGGATGGATTGAAGCCAAACAACTGGCCCAGGACAGGAAACTGTGGAAGAAACAAGAGAATAGTAGCCCGACACCGCAAGATACAAAAGACGTAAGATTAAAATAATAATAATAAAACCATTTTCAATTACAAATATTTATTTTTATGTATTATTCCGAATACATAAATAGCAACCCTCATATATTTCTTTCTCTTTTTGTATTTTGCTGTCACGCAATGTTAATTTATTGTTTCCTGGGTACTATCTGTAGGAAATAAATTATTACTATTATAAAAAGATAACTGTATTGAATCAAAATTCGATGTGCTAATATAACTTTATACTGACTAAAATTATTAATAAACAATTGCTTAACAGTATTAAAGCCAGAAATTCTTCAGCTCACTGTATTCAATAAATAAGGTCGTAATTTTCACAAATGAATAAGATCCTGTATAACACTCAACAAACGTCGAGAAAAAGGTTTTCAAAAAAAAACAATTTACGGAAATAGCGCCATATTTTCGCAAATAAACATAAACAATCCCGAAAGCGTTCAACCTAAATTCAGAAAAAATCGCCTGAGACGATCCCTCAGGTCCGACGTAAGTACCGCTAAAGTACGTCGTAACGTCTTTTTTTATTCGTACCCGGATAGCAATATTTTTAACAACCTACCGAGAGGAGAGAACTTCCTAGGTAATTTCATTAATTTAAATTGCACGCGCTCAATTTTTCTCCCACACCTACGTCCTATCGCGAAACGAGAACGGCATTAATGCCGGTAAAAGAGGCAGTTAAGGCAACAAACACGTTGACATAAAAGAACCACTAACAATAACTTTCGCCTTTTACTGCATCCTGACGCGCCGTTCTACCCGCGTATATTCTCGCCCATAATGGTAATAATAGCCGAAGGAAACGTGTCAGTATTGTAGCGAAGGAAGTACTTCGCACCTCTTGAACGCCTTATCAGGCCCAGTTTTTACCGACAACGGCGCGGAAAGGACATTTAACGAGAAGTATATGAAGAATCATGCTGCGGAACTTTGTGAATGCTCGCCTATAGCTGTCAAGCGCGTGGCTGTCTATTTTTAGTGGTAGATGACGATGTCCAATCTGACGAGGGTAACCACGTTTAAATTTTTGACGTATTTTCGGTTGGGAAGAAGGAGTCGAGTTCCTGCCGATTCCGTTTATTATCTTATCTCGTCTCGACAAAGGGATTCTTTGTGTGGCAAACAAAGGCGCCCGGGACGTTTGTGAAAAGCAGGAAATTTTGAACGTGTGCCTAATATCTTTCTTTTTCTTCAGACGGACGCGTTTCAGAAGAATTTTATTTATTTGACTTTTTTATTCGTATTGTATGTTTTGTTTCGGAGTTTGTTTATATCCAACAAAAGAACGTGGATTTCCAACGCGTTCGACTGAAATATATGTAATTCCTTTTTGGGGAGCCATCTTGCGCATTTTGCTTGCTACAATTTATACCGGGTGCTTCACAAGTGTACAAAAGAATTTTAAATGAATGTCGTTACACATCAAATTAAACAATTTTTAAATGAAGTATGTACATTACCGCTCATAATAGTATGGAGACTTCCTCTTTCATGCAAAATTTGATGCTTGCTTCAAAACTTTAAAGAAGACAATTATAAGAAAAGTATTTATTTAATAAACATTAGAAAACATAAAGTAAGCTATACCCTCTTCTCATCGAGAAATTCACCTGCTCATTTAATAACCGCTGGCACAATTCGCGGCATTCTTTCTACCAATTTCTAAATGCGAGAGTTGATATTTATGTATAACGAATTGACAACAATGGTGTTGCTAGGCTCCATCTGACATATACATCGTAAAGTTTGACATTGCTTCACTATATACGTACTCAGAACATTTTGTCATACAGATGCTACTTGTGTTGTTTAGTGACTTGAAAATGTTATTTCAATCACAAAATGGAAGTAACTCGTGAAAATTTCGTGCGATGATTTACTACGACTTTCGGCGTGAATTATTTCAACACTAGCGCATCGATCAACTCACTTCAGCTTTTGACGATGAAGCACCGTCTAAAACCACTGTATACCACAAGAATTGAATCATGTCCGTTGTACATGCAGGGACGAACTTAAAGAAGGTCGTCCAAAATCGATTGTTGTATAAAAATGCATAGATGCTGTGCGCGTATTGGTATAGCAAGATCATCATATAATATAGGTAGTATATAATAATGTAATAATGTATATAATAATGTAATAATGTATATAATAATGTATATAATAATGTAATAATGTATATAATAATGTAATAATGGTAGCCTGCATTTTTGGGATAAGTAGGTATGTGGCTGATTCCTTTTTATTTCCGTCCGTGAAGAACAAACTATGTGGTCAACAATTTTAAATCCCCAAAAAATGCGGTTGATCCGTTCAACGGGCATGTTTTGGTGATGCCTCAATCGAAATGAAAATGATGCTATGAAAATTGGTTCAAACATATGCAAAAGCGTATCGATCATCGCGGAGAATATTTTAAAAAACAATAAAACCGTTTTCAATGACAAATATGTGCTCTCGTACATATCTTCACGATTTTCCGAGAGATTTATTTTTACATGGCTTAAAAAAACTAGATAATCACTGAACTAAATGTATAGAATTGGATAGGAATTATGTTGAAGAGTATAATATATTTTATTACCCAACCCTAAGATAACCACTGCATTAAAAGGTCACTCTACCGCTATATCGTCTTAGGTATAAGGGAAAATGAGGCAGGATGCGGTATTGGAGTGGAATTGGTGGGAATTTCACCCCGCCAAGGGTTGGGTATAAAGCTGTACAGTGCTCTACCCCATAAGGTAACAACTAAAGCGATACCACAATTTTCAAAAGTAAATTAAAAAAGCATTCTGCAAGCTAGTGTTCTATATCTACAACCGAAAATATTTAAAGTACTCGAGCGCATCTTCATGAATTTCTTCCGGCGTTTAGTTAATTATTCGTCGAGATTGCTTTCTTATTCTGTTATACACCAATTACTTTACGCCTCAGGTACAGTAACGTTTATTTTCTTTACCTGTGTGTTACAGTTTAATTAAAATTGAAGACATATTACCTAAACTAGATTTACAATTTCTTCAACCATTTACTAATTGTTTGGCACATCCGGTTTTTCTCTGAAACGCCAGTAAGATTAATATTGTAAAGCACCCTGTATATTTTTATATTGTTCTTGAATTTTACGTAATTTTACCTAAGTTAGAAAACAAGCTTTCCATTAAGTTTGGTTACCGACATTTTGAATTTTTATTTCTTCTTCTAAAATGCCGTGCCTACCCTAAAATGATTCTCGTTGGACTAAGTGATGGCAGTAAAATATGAATGTGAGCCTTTTTTATTTTTCAAAGCTACAATTTGACAAGACAGTTCACTTTAACAGATTCCTTAATCCACTTTTAATAGAACGCTATGGGTAATCATTGTTCCATTTCAAAGAATGCAAACAAAAAACTGCAAATTAACCAACAGAAGCTAGAAAATCCATGCGCCACGTTAAAACTATGTGAATGCCACCTTAGTATTCAGTAAGCAATCATGTTTCGGCCTTGGCTACCCTATTGTTCATGCCCAACATTGTTATGCCAGCAGGTTACATTGATAACATTAATGTACCTACGATTTCTTAGATTGTCTAAACAGAATGAATACGAATATAAAGTGTTTAGTATCATTGGAGTTGCTAAGAAATGTACTCTTTGTCCAACATGAATCATAGATGAAAACAAACGAGCATCAGTTCCATATGCATAGCACAACTACTTAGTTTTAGCATACTCACAGCACTCTACAATGAAAAAATAAAAGTTCAAGTTTTCGGTAATTATGGTAACCAAAATTAACAAAAAACATATTCTGTACTTTAAAAAATTGCGCAGAAGCCAAAAATATAAAAATACACAAGGTATGCAATTTAAAATATACATACTTGGTATAGTAAATTATATATATTGTATATAGCAGCCGAAGATGTCCACACCCAGAAGATTGAGTGTTGTTAGAGCCCTACCAAGGCTTGCTTTCCCACCAAACGTTTTGCACGGCAGACTATTGCAGACCACCTTCTGGAATGACTATGGTGTAGGGATGTACATACTTAAGAGATGTACCTGGTGTAAATTTCAGATCTCCTTTTTTCTTATTACTTCGTATTAGGGCAGTGTGTTGGTTTTTTCAATGGGGAATATTGTTTTTTCTAAAATCATACATTAGTATGCATTAAACTGTTATAATTTAAACAACGAACTTTTGCACACCTTTAATTGAAAAATCCTAGATGCTTTCCTCGGGGAATTTAGACGATTTTTCAGAATTACTTTTATTTTTCTTGCTGGCATATTGTTTATTTTGCAGAATAATTATTTTCTAATCTATTATTTGAAAAATATTTTGTAATATATTATTTTATTCCAAGGATTATTTGTTAATTTATTAATCGTTCCTAACTTTATAAATATGTTTTTGTTGCAATTTGCGTGATTGTTTCTAATTTATAAATCATTTATTACTTTAGCACTATTTTTATTTGTCTCTTTAAGCTAGTTGCTTTGCATATCCTACACACAAATTAGTGCCTTGACGTTACAAACAGTGTAGACTTAATATACCATATGACTTTCATATGTTTCGTAATGACGGACGGGCTTACTTGATGCATGTAACAAAATCACGTTAATATTTGTTATAGACAGCAGTAAGAGGAAACATCGCGATAATGATATTTTATGTTATGTTGGTAATGCATATTATTCACTTCATATTCGTTATATATCTTGTCATATAATATACTTTTTTATTGCATCTAAGACTGTTAACGTTTATATATTAAACTATATTTTCATTGCACTCTTCGTTTCAATCAACAAAATAAAGCAGTGAACGATACTTTCTAACAAAAATATTAGAGTGCATTTTATAATTTACTACCAGTTCGGTACAGTTTTTGTGCAATCTTCGTAGTAATAATTAGTTAATTGCGTTCAAAACCAAACCAATTGATTTATTTATTGTATTTCGCATGTTATAATAAATAATACTCGCTAGAAAATTATTATTTATTTATTATTTTTGTCCTTTTTACCCTGGTAATTATTTTCTATAATGAGAACCATAGAAAAAAGATGACGATTGCAAGGACTGTGTGGATGTACAATTCACAGGTATAGCAGTAAACTCCACTCACACAAATTAATTAATTATGCGGAACGCAGCGTTTCGAGAGCACGTGGACTCCCATTGTCAACCGTGTTACCGACTGCATAGGAAAAAGACTATGAAAACTTCACAATAATGTAATACAGATTCAAAACAGTACTAGTCTATTTACTTATATTGTATACAAAAATAAAAAATATGGGATAGTATTCCCCAATATTCAAATGAAATTTTACCGCTCATCAGTATTTACTATCCGTTTTGGTAACTTTTACGCCAAACACAATAAGTACCAATTTAAATTTCGTAAACTATGACTCATATACCACTAAACATAACCTCGAAATAACCCCTTTTAAATCGATTTTTAGGTACCCTAAACTAAACTCCTAAAAAAAGAAAGGGAATTTTAAAGACAGCAGTGCGTGAGCTTTCCGTTAGAATCTATTAAAATCCCTAACTCGATGCCCCTTACCAAACTCTTACCAAAATTTCTATTCAAAACCTGCGGCATGCCCTCCTTGGACTCAAAATAACTTAGAAGAAATACGAAAAAAAATCGTTTGTATTATTAACAAAGGACCATTTTAAGGTTATTGGTATTATTTTGTTTTCCTCCAAACGTACGTCAATTTTTGCTTTTCCTTATCATTTTTTGGTCTTATTACATGCATACAGATTTAAACAATAAGGAATAAATTATTAGTATTACTGCTATTGTTATTATCATTATAAGTAGTAGTAGTTACACCTAGCCCAATTCATTTTCATCAATTAACAATAAAAATAATCTCGAGCGGTGCTAATCCACCAGGCGTCGTAAGAATTATAAATTAACTACATCTACATTGATATACTAAAGCGTCAGCTTACTCCCCGTTGCGCATACTCAAACGACAAGTCATAGCGTTCCTCGCTCTTTCCCAGGTTATATCTTAATCCTTGGAGTATATGGAACTATTTTCTCATACACACTGTCTGTGCGCTTCGAACCATCAAAAGCACAGTAACACAAACAGCCAGCTGTGCATATACCTTGAAAATACTTACGTGTATGTGTCGTGCTGTATACGTATACAACGTGGCACGTGCATATATCGCAGTAGTACTGCTTCCTTAACTAGGACAAATGAAATTCGGAACGGTGACGGAATGTAGTACTCATAACTCTAAGTTAGGACATCTCTGAATATAACATGTTGTGTTGAACGTAAATTTAACGTCACATCGTAGAGTTATTACATCAAATGCCCTCCGTGAAGTGTGTATTATGTATGAGTTACGTTAGGAAAGTATTAGATTATTTCGGGAGAGCAACGCTAATCTTAGAATACAAAGAAATTACTAACACTTTAATATCTTAATTGATTGTGAAAATTTAAGGGGGAGTGAAAAGTATGGAACAACAACCTGTAACGTAATTATGAGTTAACTTTGGAAAAAGCTCTTGAACACATGAAGTATAGCGATGTACGCGCTCCGAAATTTGAAGTTGGGATAAAATAACAAATTCCTCAGCAAAAGCTGTTTATTCTACCCTCATACGACCATTACTTACTATAAAATTAAAAACGAAAGTCTTAAATATAAAATAGTTAAGGTTTCTTTAAATGTTATTTCCTATTTGTAAGGTAGAATTCGCTTAAGAATTTGTTAATTCACTCCAATTTTAAAGTTGCAAATTTATCAGACATTTTGTCTAGATCTGAAATAAATCGGGCCTAGCATAATAATTTTTTAACATAGTTAACATTTGAACAGCTATTTTATAAAATGTTTTACATAAAATACTTTAAGGTCAACAAATGTTGCAAAGATATAAAATTAAGAAGATTTATATTAGATTTATGAAATCGAGCTGTACAAAATATCCTACTACAAACTGGCTAAAAGAATCCATTTATTGAGTTTGATAAGTTAATGAGTGGAATTTATTATTTAATAATTCCCAATGTCTCTTTTTTCTTTAATTCTTTTAATATTCGATAGTCATAGTGTAATTCTTTTGCTTTCTTGTTTACTTGCATTAGATTAAGTCGGACGTGTAAAACATCACAGTTACTGTTAAAGCGTATTTTTATATTTAAAGTCGGAATACAGAGAGCGACCACCAGAAGTCACTCTAATGTGTCTTTGTTGGCGGGCTCTTTTGTAGTAGTATGTAACATAAATAACATATCATATAGGTGGGCATCTATCATGTAGGAGCAAGGAACTGAATTGGTGGCTTGAAAGGGCTGTTTCTCCAACAAAAAGCGCCGCGACCGTGAAATCCCAATCCTACTTTTAGTATATTAGTGATTTAGTTCATTTGATGATAATGTAATATCATTACATATTCCTTTATGTCACTACTTATGAAGTGCTTATTCTATTTCTTGAAATTTAAGAATATATATATAATGAAACTCGAATCATAATAGAATCAAGCAATCGATATTATAATCACGTTAGTAAAGTGCATCATCTCATCAACAATTTTATAAAGTTGGCCAATTCCTACGCCAAAAATCGCGCTAAGGAGCGTAATCAAAACTAACTCGAAGGCACCGACATTTCGATTTGCCTCTTCTGGTAATATAACCGCGCAACAATTAAAATGCAATTTAAATTTATCAATAACAAACACACGTGTACAACAAATTTTATCCGGCAGTAAACGTGTTCGGTGACTAAAAGTAGATTTAAAAACCACTCTTAAAAGAAATACATAAACAGACAAAGCTGAAATTAGCGCAAGATCGTATGACATGGGATCATGAGTGGAACATCGTCATATCTCCTGACAAGAAGAAATTTAATTTGCACGGACCTGATGGTTTCTAATATTATTGACACGATTTGTGCAACAACACTAAAGTTACGATAAGCCCAAATGTTGGTGGCTGTAATGTAATGGTTTGAGCGGCTTTTACTCAAAACAATGAAACTCCTATATGTTTTATTTGTACGGGAATGAATTCTAATTCTTATATACAACATCTGGAAATAGTTCTGATAGACTTTGTGAATAATTGCCGCCGCAAGACTAGATATATCACCAATACAATGCAGCTATCCATAATTCCAGACAAACAAAGGAGTGGTTTCATTAAAAGAAATCAATTTATTAGAATAGCCTGCTTGTTCGCCTGAACCCAATCAAAAATATTTGGGAAATATTAGCAAGAAATGTGTATGCCAATAGTAAACAATACAATAGCATGAAAGAACTAAAATTGACAATAACGAGAGGTGGGAATGATATTCCATATCCACATTCACCAAATTGGTAGACAGTATGGATACCCGGATGTTATTTTGAACAGAGAATCTAACACTTACTACTAAGTTTAGAAAAAACTATAAATTTTGTTGTGTATTTATTTTATTTATTAATTTTGTCTTAATGGACGCTGTTTTCAGTTATCATTATTGTAAATATTCTCTGTATAGAATGTGATACATTTTTTTTTATGTTATTTCCCGTTGCATTTGTGTTTCTTTATAGTTCAGCATTAACTTCGAAGCAGGACTTGTGTAAGATATTAAGAAAACCAAATATTCTGTACAAAAGTTCATATAATTTTTTTTATTTCTATAGTGCCATAGAAATTTCGCTGCATGTATATTGTAAAAACGTCCGAAATCTTAACATGGACAAGGTTCAAGTTTTCAACAATTTTTAGGGACTCGTTTGTAATTCTTCAAGCGTTCTCGGTAATATAATTTCTCTTCTAATTCAATCGTTCCAATCGGATAATCTCAAATTAGAACATCCTCTATATAATAAAGCGACGATGGCGTAAAACTACCTTTACGGAGACAATAGTTATTTTATTCTTTGTGCTTATTTACTTGAATTAAACACGTGGGTATTTATTGCACAACCATAAAGAACATTTTAGTGTATTTAATTTCTTTTCTAGTTTTATTTAATATTCCCGACAAAATAAATACGTTTAATCATGCTTACATAAGATAGTGAAAAATATCGTCATTTCTCTTTTTTAGATTTTCCCAATTTTCCATTTACCCAGGTGTGTACATCTTGAAATACCTTACGTATATTAGGAAGCCACTTCCATCAAAAGTGCATTCCCCCCAATAAAACTTCCTTAAGGAAGTCAAAGGAAACAAAATTACCATGTAACGTATGCACGCGAGACGCATAATATAGTATGCAAGAGACCGTTCGGTTCAGTATTCAAAATGATATTCCATTTGCATCTCAGAATATACACCTACTATACGTAAGGAGGTACTATAAAGGCCATACTAGGGCCTTCCGTCGCGTCGCTATCGAGCATTCCGCTCCGCTTTGCCAATATTAATAATATCGAAAGCGCGTCGAATTAAATTCGATTTTGATTGCTTTTCTACTACAGCGCGATCGGTCGTCTATCTCTCTTTCTCTATACCGCTTTTGCGACCGGGTAGATATTTACTATTGTATTAAGCCGCCGATTTATTAATATAATGTTGGAGAAGTTGTTCCATTAAGCACTCGAACGCGAAGCCCCCACCAGTTACGACGTTTTCAATAATCTAGCAGGCCGTAAAGTATTACAGAGTTAGCTTTAACGCATGGGGAGAAGAGTCTTACGAATACAATTAGGTCTTCCCTTTAGTTTTTATAAAAAAATAGATAGCGACGCTAATAAAAGTCCTTTCCAAAATAAAAGGAATACAATAAAATAATGACAAGGTTTAATAAATAAATATAGGCTTTGGGAAATTATTTATGAAAAATTATATCTTCTATATATGTTCCTTTATTTTACTGGCACTCTTCTTAACGTGAGGCAAAATTTTCGAAAACTTCGCTACATATTTTCCGTAATAGTCACCATCTACCTTCGAATATTCTCTTGAAATCCACTCAGGGAGTAAAGGAAAAAATATTGGTTTCAAATCGGGGCTATGTCTCGGGCAGTTTATCTTACCGCGTCTGGATTTCAACTTTCCAGGGAAAATTTCACAACCAACCAGTAAGGACAGGTTAGAGGTGCAAAATGACGCCCCACATTTTTGGCGCCATATTCCGATTAAAACCATTCAAATCTTCCATACGCTCGACATTTACGGTTATTGTATGACCACTGTCATCTTCAAAAAAGTACGGACCAATAATTCCTTGTGCCGGCATTGTAGCCCAAACAGTACCTTTGGGCGAATAAAGTAGCCTCTCATGCTTCTGTTTTGGGTTTATTGAACTCCAATAACGGCAGTTCCACCTGTTTACATGGCCAGCACGCACCTTCCGCTCCTATTAAACCCTGTGGTTTTTTATTTTTATTGTTTGATGTAGTCTTCTCAAAGAACAGTACACTTTTTCAAGCGGTGCTCCAGTTTCTTCCAGCCGTCGAAAATATAGGATCTTTCCTCCCAGGGATTTTATCAGGTTTGGGAATAGTAAAATGTCGCTGAGGGCTAGGTCCGGTGAATATGGAGGATGAAAGACTAATTCGTAGGGCAACTTCAATTTGAATACGACGATGCGGGATGAATGAGCCGCTGCATTGACGTGATGGAAAGCCACATTTTTTCACTGCAAACGAGGCCGTTTCTTCTTCAATACTGTATCGAATCAAGTCAACAAATCGCTGTAGTATTGCCCTGTAATCGTCCTTCCCTTCTACGGTCAATGAGGATCACACTTTGGGAATCCCAAAAAATGGTCGCCATGACCTTTCCGGCCGATGGAACGGTCTTTGATTTCTTCGGAGTCAATTTGCTCGGAGAAATCCACTGCTTTGACTGTTCCTTGGTCGCCGGTATGTAGTGGTGGATCCATGTCTCATCCACGGTTACGAAACTCATGAAGAAATCCCTTGCGTTGGATTCTGGTCAAACACTCCTCCGAAACGCTCCGGCGATTTCGCTTTTGCTTCGGTGTGAGCAAACGCGGCACCCATCACGCCGAAAGCTTCCTCATGCCCAAAATTTCGTGTAGGATATACCCAACGCGTTCTCCTGAGATGCCTGCTGTATCTGCTATCTCTTTCACCTTCCATCGGCGATCGGCTAACATGACATCATGAATCTTGTCGACCATTTCATCATTGGTAGCAGTATTTGGGCGTCCATTGTGTGATTCGTCACTTGTGCTTGTGCGGCCACGTTTGAACTCGGTCACCCAGAAGCTGATGATCAAAAATGATGGAGTACATCCACTATGCGCCTCTAGCAAGATATTTCGAATTTCCGTGACCGTTTTCTCAGCCATCCAGAAGTGTTTAGCGCTGCACGAAATTCGATGTTATCTATGTTTGCGAAACCGCCTGACTTGCTACACAAAACACACTCTTACACAACAACTATTAACAGTAGACGTCTGAAATTTCGACAGTTTTCATAAAAAAGGTTGCCCTTGCCGACCACTGAATCCACTTCAACCTTCGTGCACCATCTCTTGTCGAATCCGGAAACATCTCAGGTCGCCCTCGTAACCTCTGTTTTCTGTAACTCTAGTTTGGTTCGTTAAATTTTTGGATGGTTTCTAGTGCTATTCGTATGATTTTTATTTTTTTAAAACTTTTATTAGTGATATTACTTACACATTATTTTCAGATAAGTTTTTTTTATTATTTATTTGGTGTATTAGTTTTCCATTGATTCTATTTCTTCATACCATAGATAAGGTAGCTACAGTCTGTTGGTTTATGATAGTCCAGTAAGCAATGCACGTATGAATACACATAAGAAAATATGTTAGAGTCAAAATTTGTTTGAGGTACATTCATGCGTTTATATAATTTCCAATTAGTAATTATAAAATAGAAGGTTTTTATCATTTATTATCTGTTCAATTTATTATTTTCTTTTTTTATTAATTTCTGCCTTAACAAAAATTACGTAGAGCAATCAAATTTGGTTATTTTACCTGACTGCAAATTTCCTATAATAAAAAGAAGAATAGAAAATAAAAAAATGTGTAAACAAGACAATTTTATGATTAATGTCGAAGATATACAGAACAAAGAAATAATGCATATTGCTAACCACGTGCAAGTCTGTGATAAGATGGATGTCTTTTAAGTTTTGCATACTGGGGCATAGATGGCGCCACTAGTCAAATGAGAGTACTAAAAATTAACGTTCATCCTTAATTAACCTAAATCCTAAGTTTCAGTGCAGTACGTGTTGTTTTCTAGCTAATTTATAATTTTTAGAATATTCGAAGACAATTATCTCAACAAGAATCGCCGCCTTAGTTTTTGTTCTTGGCGATGCAGCATCACATCGATCAGAAATTTCTCATTTGAAATGGGAATTCAAACGTAGACGGATTAATTTTAGCAAGGTTCCACAAGCAGGTGCACTAAAAAAAAAGGCAGTCACTTAGGAAAACGTGTATGCTGTGCGCAAGATCATCATCGAAGACATGTGACCTCACTTCAAAAAATTTTACATCTAAAACAATGATTTCTCGTTGAATACCGCATCCGTTGACCAAAGAAGAAAATGCAGCTAAGATGAATTGCTGCCAAAAGATTCTGGACCACTTCAACGCCAAAAACTCTAAAAACATGTACAACATGGTGAGCGGTGATGAATCTTTGATTTACCCATATGAGCCAGCAAGTAAGCGCCAATCGTCTGTTTGAGTATTCCAAGGTAAAGAGAAGCCGACAAAAATCATCCGTTTCTCAACCCCGAACAACGAATCATTCTCCGCTAAGAAAATCCAGGTTCGCACACAATACGCAAAACAATGCAATCCGGGCCTAAGTCCTGACGAATAGAAGGAATAAAAGGCAATAGATACCTTCAAAAACGCAATTTTCACTGTACCAATAAATGAGTGGAATAACAGCTTGCAGATTTGGTTCCAACGCATGGAAAAGTTAATTAATCTTCGTGACGAATACTTCGAAAAACAATAAATCTTTAAAAGCTATTTAGTGTTTTACTCCAGTTCTATATGCAACACCTAAAAGATAACTCTCATACAAATAGCTAAAAACGTTTGGTATCTTGATGAAGTTAGACTTTTGAACAATTTTTAAGGACTCGTATTCCTTTCCTCCTTGACAGTTATTTGTAATTGTTATAGCGTTTCCGATAATCTATTTCTTACAGTAACATGTGTTCCCAAAATATCTTAAGCGTAATTCGTTCGATTACTATCTGAGAAACTTTCGCTGGTTTACAGAAATATATGTAGGTGTTATATTAACTGGCGCTACCTTTTATTATTAATTATATAAAGTATCCGTTAATTATTTTATGCAGTGTGCTTCAGCCGTATTAAGTTAACCTTCGTCCATAAAAGCGAATCCTTATTAGCAGAAACTTAGCTCTAACCTAAAAATTAATTTTACCCTCATGGAAGGAAGCAGCATCTCGAATTGCAAAGAAGATGCAATGTGCTTCAGCAATTCGAGGCTTCTAACATCCGATTAACATTTCAACGCGATAGATTTCCTTCCAACCGTTGCTCCTTCTAATAGTAACGTTGCGTCGCTCTAACGAAATCAACTTTAACCTGTACTCCCGACGTTCGCAAAACGAATACCATCGTCGCCGAGATGGGAGCAATGACGGCAAATCAACGCCTACGTAAGTGTAATCTTTCCACGCTGAACTCGCACAGGTGCACCATTTTAATTTACGTGCATGCGCTGAAATTGCAGAAGTACTTACAATTTAGTAAGACTTTACCGATAGTTACGCTTTGCCTGGAACGTCTCATCCGAAAATTACAGCGAATTTCGCGACGTCTTTAAGAGTAAATGTAGTAATTCTTAGATGCATTTAATTTAAACATTTATTTTTTGTTCGACGTAAGCATCTCTAAAAGCTCTGAAATAATTACGAAGTTGATTGAAATTATGGTAAAGCGCACTTCCGCTCATGAAAGGTGTGCATTTATAATACTATTGTCCAAATAAACTAAGAACTATATTACTTTTCAACATACTGTGAGATATTGAGAGCCTAAAATAAACTAAGACTGAAAGCCTATTATCACAAAAAAAAAATGAAAACGACATAAGATAATTATTATAGAATAGAGTTTCAGAGATTACGAAAATTGGTTATGGCATACATTAGTTAAGCCTATAGTTCATACGTTCATAATAGCGAACCTAGCCTTATAAGAAACTCACGCTGTTTTTGGCAATTCACTCGTTCTAACCAGGGCGTTACCACAATTCCCGGTAAAGTTTATGATCCCACTAACGAATCCAATGATCCAGCGTCGATTGTTGATGCTTTTGCATTATTCTCTTGTATTCTTCTGCCTTAGTCTTTGTACTCTAATCTTGCAAAGATAGATTCTAGCTTACCACCGTTATATTTGGGGTCTGTTTCGATAGATGAAGTAAAACAGTGAGTCAAAAGCTTAAAGAACAAATTTAAAGCTGGTGATGATAACATTCCTTGCTTTTTTGAGAACTGTGCTACTATCTTTACCACTTTATACCTCTTTATATGATCATTAATCTAGTCCAACACATGTGTAAGTTTATAATAATATGTAGGAAATAACATGAATTTCGCTAATCTTGAAAAAAGGTTGTCGTTCCAATATTAGCAGTTACAGACCTGTGGCTGTAATTTCCTCTTTCGCAAAGCCTTAATTTATAAGCGTATCTCTTATGGTATTAAATCATAACTCCCTAAAGCATAGATTTATATGAAGTAGATCTACTGTAACTAATCTGGCGCAGATTACCCAAATGATAGCTAGATTGTAGATGGGGATGGTCAGCCGATTTTTATTTATACTGGTTTTTCTCGTGCGTTTGATCTGATAGATCATCGTAACTTGCTAGATAAGCTGAATTGTTGCGGTATCGGCAGAAATTTGCTAGATTTCATTCGATCGTATCTTCTTAACAAAATTAATTACGTTTACTTTAATGACTTTAAATCTTGAGCTTTTTACTCAACCTTTGGAGTACCCCAGCGCACGAAACTAGGCCTACTGCTCTTTAATATATACATACATTGATCTGCTAAAATCTATTAGCTGTCCTCTTCTAGGTTATGCTGACGATATTAAAATCTAGCACTCCTTCACTCTATAACGTAATCGGAACGAGATCGTTGCCTTGTGTCTGAATAATAATTTAAAATTAATTGTAGGTAAATGATTATTTGTGTTTTAGTGGTGAATAGAATCGATTCTCCGTATTGTAGTAACAATATTAACATTACTCGTCAGTCTTCTATTAAAGATTTAGGTGTGATATATGATGAAAAGTTTACCTTCTCTAGTCAAGTCTCAGATGTCGCGACAGCCGCTTCTAAATTATTAGGATTTATTTTCGCACTTGTAAGGATTTTACTACCGTTTGTGCAATAAAACCCTTTTCTTCGCTTATGTGGTTTGCAAGCTCAAATACAATTCTGTTGTTTGATATCCTTTTTATAATGCCCAGATCCTCTTGAATAAATTTAGTACAAATTTCGAAAATATGTATCATATGGGCGTTATTCCTTACGAGGAATACCCTACGGGTAGTTAATTGAGAGGCATCACTCTCTTATGCTTGTTGAGAGAAGAAACCACATCAGAGCTACATTTACGCGTAATACTATCACTGGAAAAATTGACTCCCCTAGCTCCTTGTCTGATGTTGATATCCTTGTATCAGACCGGACAAACATGCTCTAGCGGGCTCCTTTGGTACACTCAGCAAGAAATTTTAATAGGCCCAACGTAAATTTTCCTTTTTATAATTTCTGATATATTACATGAATTATCTTGTACTATTTTATTCACTTTCAGATAGTTGTTTCTTGGGCATATAATAAATTACTATTCTCATTATTATTATTACTAAAAAAACAAATTTGTTCTTACTATTAATTACCTACCTAGGATAACAAAATATTTACGTTTCTTTTGGCTAAGATAATTACTATTTATTATATACCATTATAGAATGAACGTTACATTAAATTTTAGATTCTTCGCATTTTTTTATCATCAAGTAAATTTAAGTTTCCCTTTGAAAATAATTGATGCCCAAACTTTCATGAGCTACAATCTACATAAAATAATTACATATCAAAGTATAAAGGTTCATATAAAATTATACTTTGTTCTGTAGTTGGGTAACCGTTGAACAAGTATATATTATTATTATTATTAACTTTTCGGACGAAAAATTATTATTAAATTAGAGGAGGTATATACTTCGTAAGGGGCAATACTACAACGTGGAAATAAAATATAGTAGTCTCTTGACCAAATCAAAATCTTCTTGGTGTGATTGCCAAAATCTTTTAATTGGTAAGCATTTGTCTTAACCACCTTTGTCCTCACTTACTTTCCCAAAAATCACTTTAGCTTCGCAAAAAAACAATAAATCACATCAACAACTTCCTAAAAAAACGCATTGTGAAAATCTCAAAACAAAATTCCCTCAAATATCGTAAAATACGACTACTAACCCAACATAAATCCTTTAATAGAAATGCGCATACTATACGATAAAGTATCGATCATGCCGTTGCCGCTTGTCACGAATTGCCATAAATTTTAATTAGGTTGGTGGCTGGAATAATTTATTTTATTCTATATCAATTCTGTCATGCACGCGTTTGAAATACATGTACATATTTAGCAAACAATTGCACGCCGTTCAGAGAAACCGGTATGACGCTTGTCACGAACGAATCAATACACTTTTGTGCCATTTGAGCGTTGACTGTTATTCATTTATCTGGTTATTATATGCGGCGAAAGGTACCAGATGCAAAATGATGGATAAAATATAGGCGTCAGAGATCTCCATTAACATTTAGCGAAGTAACAGTAGCATCGCGACTATGATGTTTATATTGTCAAAATGTAATAATCCCACACAATTTTGTAATTGATAGATGTCGTTGTTAGTTTTCAAAAAAAAATTAAAGAATTATTGGAAAGTTAGTTATCGTATTTCCATGTAGTTAATTCATAATCAATAAGCAATTTGCAATAATTAATTTCATGTGAGATACCTATCCTGCTAAAAGATTGTAATTATTGGGTAATGTAATAATTACAAACAATTTTGTATATCAATTGACAGATGTCATCTTTAAAGTTTTAGACAAAAAAATCAAGGAATTGTTATTTCATGTACGTGTTTAGTTCAGACTCGAACGTTTTACATTTTTATGGAAAAAGCTTATACTCAGCAAAGCCATGAGAGATAAGCAGTGCATATTTCGCATTCACTTCTTCAAACTTCTAAAGTAAATACGTGTAATTCCCATATTTCTGAGATGTCGCATTAAGTCTAGGAGTTCAATTTCGAGTGTAAATATAGTTTCTAATCTGAAAAGGACGGAATAGCATTTACCGTTAACTATTTCTACTCTAATTTTTTTGAAATGAAATTTATTCTTTTTCAAATTAAATATTTATTTCTATGGAATAATTATTTTACCAACGCAACTAGTATATAAACCCGCATGCAGCTGAATGATTCTTTAAACGTTGTGTTTTGATCACTGGTTTTTTGTCCTTTTTTATCTTATCTACAATGAACTGATCATTTACTGTTTGTATAGTGAACAAGATACAATGAGCGTTATCATTATTATTCTTATTATTATTGTTGTTATTCTTATTAATTTTATATATAGGTTGGTTGAAATTTTAATAGAAACAACAATCTAACTTTTCTATCCGCACAAAGAATGTACAATTTTTTAAGCTCTATTGTCCTTCAATATTATCACAAGGGTTTTTTAAAACTCATTACCAACAATGCGGAGGGCTGACTAGGCTTGTTCTATTGATTGCGCGGATAATGCTGCCTGCAGTGTCTTCGGTACTGTTACATTACGAATTCCATGCAGCGATTCGCTCATCTTGAGAACCAAATCGAAATCGCAAGGGCTTCAGTCCCCGGTTTATTAAGGATTGTAAAACACTTATCGGACGTTATAGCTGCCCATGTGTACCACTTCCTAATGTACCACAACATTCTGTGATAGTTGTCTGTAATGTATCTTATCATAATAATTACTACTGTCATACTAATGGGGATAAAAACATAAATTATTCGCCAAAAATATTAAAACCGCAATTGTATTCTCTGATAAACGAAGAATTTCATTTAACACTGAAGTAGAAATAAAATATTGAGAAAATGGAAAGATTACTGATTTAAGGATCGAAGAATTTATAAATTAATCTTAACAGCAATACACCTAGTGATGGCGATTATTTCGAATCTGATAACGATCTTTGTTGGAAATCTATTTTGTGATAATGATCCAAAAAAATGCTCGCACTTCAAACAGATTTATCCATAAGGGTAAAGGGCAAAAATTTCGATATATCCAAACCGTTATGCACCAAGCTTAGACATCCGGTTAAACAAACCGTTTTGACAAAGTAGTGATTTTGTTTTGGCGTCATATACTTTTGCTTTTGTGAAAATATCTGGTTTTGTGCTAAATAATCGTCATTTGCAGAGTGTGTCGATTTTCTTCTTTCATTCAAAGAAAACGGCGGCTGAAACGCATCAAGAGCTCCACAAAGTTTACGGAGATGCTGCTCTAAGTGAAACAACGTGCCGTGATTGGTTCTGTCGCTTCAAAGACGGTTATTTCGATGTTGAAGACCGTCCGCCTAAAGGAAGACCCAAAACCTCCGAAGACGCTGAATTGGAGGTATTGCTCGATGACGGTCCATACCAAACGCAACAAGAGCTATCATCAGCATTAGAAGTTACCCGCCAAGCCATTTCCAAGCGATTGCATGCGTTAGGAATGATTCAGAAACAAGGAACTTAGGTTCCTTATGATTTGAAGCCAAAAGACGTTGGCCATGTTTTTTTCGCCTGCTAACAACTGTTCCAGCTGTCTTTTTGGTGAGACCAGGTCGGTGTTATTTATTATGAGCTATTGAAACCGAACGAAACTGGGTAACGGTATCGACTTATTAAAGCCCATTAAAACCTATCTGCAAGCGCTCAAATGTTCTACCCTACTCGTCATACTCCCCAGATATTGCACCGTCCGATTATCACTTGTTCCGTTCGATGGCACATGGTTTGGCTGATTAGCAGTTCCGCTCATATGAAGACATCGAAAAATGGGTTAATTCGTGGATATCCTCAAAAGATGAACACTTTTACCGTAACAGTATTCGAGCTCTGCCAGAATGATGGGAGAAACTTGTAGCTAGTGATGGCCAATACTTTGAATGATTTATTTGTAACCATTTTTTCACGATAAAGTTGCATTTTCATAAAAAAAAACAGCGGGAACTTAGTTGCGCACCCTTTATATTACGAAAATGTTTCTTTTAGTGGATACAACAAGCCGTTATTTACTAAAATCAATTGCTTACTATATTGCCATAGTTATTAACATTCTATTTTAATTTCGAACCGTGTCTAACAAAAGACAATTTCAGCACGTCGTATTGCTAACACATAGGCTGAAAAGTCCCGGGCCTAACAGAGAAAACACGGTTTTTTTGGTTCAAAATTAGCTTTATTCATCGACGTATATCTCCATCAAGAGCAACGCAATCATTCCAGCGCCGCTCTAACATTTCAATACCACTTTTGTAGAACGATTTATCTTTTGCCTCAAAATAGGCCTCAGTTTCAGCAATAACCTCTTCATTCGTGCGAAATTTCTTACCGGCGAGCATTTTTTTGAGGTATGCAAACAGCCAGTAGTCGCTGGGAGCCAAATCTGGCGAATAAGGTGGATGTGGGAGCAATTCGAAGTTCAATTCATGTAGTTTTACCATTGTTTTGATTGACTTGTGACACTGTGCGTTGTCTTGATGAAACAAAATTTTTTTCTCGGCCATATGCGGTCGTTTCTTTCCAATTTCGGCCTTCAAACGCTCCAATAACGCTATATAATACTCACTGTTGATGGTATTTCCTTTCCCAAGATAGTCGATGAATATTACACCACGCACATCCCAAAATACCGAGGCCATAACCTTTCCTACCGATTGTTGTGCTTTCGGGCGCTTTGGACGAGGTTCACCAGTTGCTGTCCACTCAGATGACGATCGTTTTGATTCCGGAGTGAAGTGATGAATCCATGTTTCATCCATTGTCACATATCAACTCAAAAATTCCGGTTTGTTACGTTTAAACATGGCCAAACACTGCTCAGAATCATCAACACGTTCTTGTTTTTGGTCAACAGTGAGCAAACGCGGCACCTACTTTGAACAGAGCTTTCTCATAGTCAAATGCTCATGCAATATAAAGCCAATACGTTCTTTTGATATCTTTACGATGTCAGTTAACTCACGCAACTTCACTTTTCGATCATTCAAAACGATTTTGTGGATTTTTTTGATGTTTTCTGGTGTTACCGCCTCATTTGGACATCCACTGCGTTCTGCATCATCGGTGTCTCTACGACCACGTTTGAAGTCAGCAAACCAACGTTTTATTGTTGTCTCTGATGGAGCGGAGTCCCCATAACACTTTTCAAGCCATTGCTTCGCTTGAACGGTATTTTTTCCCATCAAGAAGCAGTGCAAAATTAAAACACGAAATTATTTTTGATCCATTGTTTTGAAAATAACAAAAATAGCGTTAGCACAATAACTCACAAACTAATGAATAGAATATCATGAAATTTTAACAGCTGTCTTTTGAAGGTTGTACTAACTGAGAGAAATGTGACTAACTAGCGTCATCTATGTGTTAGGCCCGGGACTTTTCAGCCCATGTGTTATTTTAGTACAAATATGCGTCGTGAAGCATGTTATTCAACTCGTGCAATTTCATAATCGTAAATTTGCTAAATTGATTGATGAAATATATATATATAAACATATGCACGAATATATTTTCAGCATTGGCCATAATAAATCCGCTGCTAATCTATAACTGGAAACCATTAATTATGGTACTATACATTTCGCATTAACTATTTAATTAAAACCCTTCCATATGTGAATATTACGCGTCGCATTTATGACAGCTAATGAAACTGATTTCATATTAATAATTAATATCGTGCTACAACACTTAGATCCAACAGGCACGAAACATTCATTAAACGTGTGAAGGTAGTATAATGTATATTATACACAGTTTCTGATCCCTCACTGGGAAATATGTAACTTCTTTAGGCAAAAATTTATAATTAAAATAATAAAGAAAAAACTGATTAATAATCTTTAGCGTTGACCTAATAGTTATTTAGCTACGTAAAAAATCTAGAACAAAAACGTTAAAAATCAAACCAACCTATATTAACCAGAAAATAGAAAATAGAAGAATCGGAAAAAATATGAAAAGGGCACACACTTCACGACACAGGTGCAGACTTAAAACAATATATGTATATAGAGTTGTGGAAAAAGAGGAACCAACAAAAGGAATAGCAAACAAAGGAGACGAAGCTAAATTACAAAACTAAAAGCGAAAAAGGAAACGAAAACCTACCTAGCAAATATGAAAAATGTGTTCAACTAAACATAGTCTATCGTTTCTTTGAACTTTCTTCGCAAACGTGAACAAACATTCTTATATAAAGAAAACAACAGTTTGACAGCCTTGAAAAGTAAACGTATCTGTGGGAGCGCTGCTATTGCATCTGTCTGATTTTCTTTGAAGTACACTATCAAATTTTACCCTAACACAGACAGCCTTGTTGTCACTTAAGGTTTCTAGTGCTCCCTGCACGTTATTTAAATGGCATTCGTTATTACTTGGTTGTTATTGAAAGTAGTTTCTAAATCAATTTCAACCTGATAGCCTTGCTTTCATAGCAGTAACTTCTTGCGTATCAAGTTGTAACATTAAGGAACACAGTCGAATGAATTTCGACGGGGTTAAAACTAGTTGTGAACGTTCCAGGACATTAGGACACTGTTCATGGAATTACTGAATTTGAGTTATGACAAATACTGTTTTAGTCCATGCTATCATTTCATTTACATATGGATAGCAGTGGCGAATAGTTTGGAATAAGAAATGTAACTCATACAGTGCGGGGAACATGCACACAACAAATTAGTCACAAACATTACCCCTTGGGTTGCCGAAATTTCCCAATTTTTGTAAATCGGCCAATATAACGTTCTTCTTACCGATTTACTAGTGCAAGACTGAAGTCTTTTACTGACTCAGACATCATATTAAGTTTGTGTTCCAAACTGTTGTGCTGGCTAATTCTAGAATTGTGTGTCGCGATTTTTCATAAAAATGGATCCTGTAGAACAAAGAGCCGTAATAAAATACCTCCCGAAAAAGGGCATGAAGCCAACTCAAATTTATAAAGACATTACAGCAACCATTAGTGAGTCTGCAGTTTCTTATGATACAGTCAGCTATGGAGATTTTAAATGTGGAAGAACATTCTGTGAAAACCAACATGACGATAGCCCTCCCATCAGCAACAGCAACAACAGACAAAAACATTAAAAAGATACACGATACCGTACTGCAAGACCGACGAGTACGCATCAGAGGCATTGTGCAAGATACTGGTTTACCATATATGATGCACAACATACTGAAAGAATTAGAATGTTAGCCATTGATCAAAAAAAATCGGGTGTTGATTTGTAAGCGTTTTTGGAAAGGTACCAAGCAGACAAAGAGAACTTTCTTAGTCGGTATGTGGCCAAGGATGAATCATGGGTGCACTTCAATGATCCCGAGACCAAAGTGCAAAATAGAGAGTGGAAACGCCATGGTTTTCCTTCTCCACGCAAATTTAAGGTCGTACCGTCTGCTGGAAAGGTTTTTCTATCTGTGTTCTGGAATGCTCGAAGAATCATCCTAACTGACTTACAAAAGGGACAGAGCATTACAGGGGTCAACTGCGCACACTTGATTTCTAAATTACGAGACGCTATTAAAGAGAAATGTCGAGGAAAGTTAAGGCGCGGTGTGTTCCAGCAGGATAATGCTCTCAGCAATATACACCAAGCAGGCTTTTAATTAGTGGAATACCCACCATATTCGCCAGATCTAGCCCCTAGTGATTACAGATTGTTCCCCAAATTAAAATAAATCTTACATGGGGCAAAATTTTTCAGTTATTATGAAGTGATGCAAGCTGTAAACAGGTGGTGTGCAGAGGTCGGACAACAAATTTTCCAGGAGGCTGTTGAGATGTTGGAGCACCTATCGACTAAGTGCATTAATGTGGAGGGAGACTATATCGAAAATAAAAATATAATATCACTGTAGTGTTACTGTAAGATGTGTAAATCTGGAACTTCCGTCGACAACTTCCTTGTAATTGCTAACGTATTTAAAAATGTTTTTCCGAAGAAAGTCAGTCCCGGTGGGGCTTGAACCCACATCCTCTCCTTATCGGGACCCTGTGAGTTCAAATCACTTTTTAAAACCTAGATGTCGTAGATGTATAGATATGTAGTATAATAGCTGAGCACAAAATACTATTTAGATCCAACTTCTTCCTAATTAAATCAATATGAAACTTTGACAAATAATAAATTACAATTTCCTTGTAATTATCAACGTATTTAAAAATGTTTTTCTGAATAAACCGTGGTTTAGCGGTGAAGCTGCTCCCCCGGCAAGGGAAAGGACGAGGGTTCAAATCCTGTCGGAACTGATTTTTTCAGACGAGAATTGCACATATAATTTGACATCATGGGCGTAAGCCAGAACTGGATAGTTAAAACTTCGCAAAAGCTTATTTATGTAGGGATTGATTAAGAGAGGAGCCAAATTTGAGACCTGCGGAAAAGCTGGATATAACACAAATTCTCTGGATAGAAAGCCGTTGTAGGAAATATCAGATAGGACAAAACTAAAGAACTCCAACAAATTGTAATTTATATTTACAAACATTTGCATATTACATATTAATACTACGCGGTTGTACCATTATCTCTTTATAAATCGATATCACACCCTGCCTTATCAAATTATTAATCTACGAAAGCGTTCAGTCGTCCAAAGCGCACGCCTTCTGCCGACTGAATGCGCCCGTTCTCAACCGAAAATTCAAAATGTCATTTAATTTAATGCGCGGTTACGATCGCGCCACCCTTCAACCACCCACAACAGCCACGAAACGAGGCTATCCTCTTCTAATTTATTGTCTAATCCTTGTTTTTGTTTTCGGCAGATCAGGAGAATTGTCCGTTCGATTATATCAAGATATACGACGGGAAGAATGAGTTCAGCCCGGTAATAGGGACGTTCTGCGGAATGGGAAAGTTCCCGTATTCGATAATTGGTACGTCGCAAGATTTGTTCGTCGAATTTGTATCATCTCCCGCTGGTAAGTTCGCTTGTATATAAATTAATTTTATGGCTATCGGATTTGGAACTGGAGTTCCAATGTGGATAGAGTGTAATTTTGGTGGAGGTGCTGGGATATTTATGTTGTATTACGTCCAAGTTTATAATCCCGGTGCTACCAGATTTTATATAGCTACATTATACCGGGTTTTTTGCATTAGACATACTTTTTTCTATATGTAACTTTACAAGAAAATTATAGATACATTAGCGACATAGTAGGTAACCAATTATGCACAAGTAAAGAACTTACATATATTATCTTTTTAAATGACACAAATTGTTGTGGAAAGAAAAAAATTTCAATAATTCATTCTAAATGTTTATTTATACATAAATTTCAAATTAATTATGTACATTTTGCAATGTAAAAAATAGATAAATTATTTAAATCATCAAAAGGTACAACATAGGTGAAAAGCTGGCGATGTAGCGTGATACCAGAACATTATAGTTTAATAGTGGTTAGGAGCATATTTAAGTCAAATATCCTGAAATGCTTATACCATGTGTAAAAAATATTCTGAATAACCCTAATAAATTAAAATCAGAAGGTTGTGTTCTAAGTTCCCACAAAAAAAATAAAACCACATTTCAACAGAATATATGAATCTGGTTTCTCCTCAATGCGAATAAATCTTTCGCCTTTTACTAAAGATCCGAGGGGAGGAACAACTCAAATGAGACCGAACTAATTTTTTTTAGGTTCCGATATATTTTATAGACTGAATTATTCCGAGCAGCAACAAGCAAGATTAAAATAGTATGCATGGTAGCCAACACCCGAAACGGGTAGTAACTATTAGAAGAAGATATGAAACTGAATATCTTTCCTTATACAGGATAACAGTTTATATGTTCGCATTTAGACGCAGCCAAACAATTTGAAATAGCGCAGTCACTGTACAAACCCCTGAAAGAACTCAGTTATAAACCATACAAAATTCCGAACCATCGACAGCTTTTCGAGAAAAACCAAGTAAAAAGAACAGATTTTTAAGAAATAGTGTTTAATTTGTTAAATGGGAACGTAGAAATTTTCAATCAAATACTTTTTACTTATTCCTATGAAGTCAACTCTCTGAACTTTCAGTTTGTATCCGACATTTATTCACTGAAAAATACTAAATTTCTTTTAGACAAATCCATTGCTAATTGATGTACAAATCCTCGTATTCAAAACCTAATCCACAAAACGTTACTACAATTACTAGCTCATTTTTATTAATGGAAGCCTTACAGCAGGAAAATTCCTGAATTCGTTAAGAGACCACAGTAGTCCATCAATTGAGATGTTGTTGAAACTGGGTTCTTATACTCTTTACTGAGTTTGATTTTATTTTCGTTCCACTGGAGGAAATGAGAACATATCTAAAAACCGATTTTTAATAAATTTGAATAGAATCGGAAGCACTCTCCAGAAGTTAGCCACCAGGAAACTTAGGACACTATGAGGAGCTTCTATTAAGTTTTGTATTAGCAGAGATGATTACTTCTTGCGGGAAGGACATCCAAAAAATGTGTATTTTATGTCATCTAAAGAACAAAAGCAGGATAGTGAAACCAAAAGTCCAATACGAAGAAGGTTTTGATCAACAGGACTGAACTATCCGTATTCTATTAAAGGTTGTAAATAGCTCTCTACAAGCACCACGCATTTAGAAGTGCCACAAGACGTTCTTGACTCTGTGTTGGACAGCTTTGCTTTTGTTTTCGCATCTTCTTCCCACCAAAATTGCCATTCCAAAAACATCTGCATCTTAAACTTGTTAAATAAGAGATGCTTTCAAGTGCTGGACAGCGAGTTGATCACCCCTCTCATTCGCTTTGATCCCCGCATAACTAGGTATCCACAGAAAAAGATGTCCCTGTTGTTGTATTGAATATACACTTCGTCTATTTTAAGTTTTTACCTACGTCATAGATTTTTATCCGTATGAAACAAATCGGTCCTTCTGGGTCAAACTAAATATCGTATAAACAGTTAATTTGAAAATAAATTTAATGTATTGTAGCGCAAATTATTTTATTTTAACAAAATTAATTATCTCTTGATTTATTAACGATTTACAGCAACTATTTAATGAAAAATATATTTATTTATCTATATCTGACATATGACCTGAAATAGGTTAGGAATTTTAAATTACAAATATGAACCAATATGTGAAGGATTAAAGTACATTTGGGTCGAATTTCTACTTTGAATGAATGACACTTAGTGCGAATGCTTATATTCCAATTAAGTTATCTAGATACTATCTCCACGTTCTATGTAACAAACAACAATTCTTATTAATTAAACAACATACATCCTCTTCATTATTTAATGATATTTTAAGGTATCAAGAGAACAAATTGGAAATAACATTCATAATAAACAATAAACATTAAATAAACACTCACTTATAAATTTATGATATAAAAGATGTCATCGAAGACTTGACTCATCCATTTCTTCTTCATAACTTCAAGATTCATTGCGAATAGCAATTATTATGGGCTCGATGTCTACCTCCACTACATTTCTGTCTCCTCCATATCAATTTCTTATTAAATTGCCACGTTTGCAATCATAACCCCCAGGTTTATGAACACTTGTGATGGTATCATCTTGCCTAATCTTATTACCTTTAGAATAAATTCTTCCAAGAATAGCACTAGTTTCGCAGAACTCGACATTAGATTAGCCATATATTTTTTCAGAAAAATACTTCGCAATAATACGATATCTTGTTTTTCAATTAATGCTCGTCTGTTCAACAATGGTTTTAAGTTCATCCTTAAGGGTTTGTAAAGTAATGTTTCCCTAAAAGAATATTTTAATAACAAAATGATAAACCAATTATATAACTGTTGCTACTTTGTTGATACATGTTGTAAACAATATTTCGCACGTACATTTTTGTTGTCGCTTACAGATCACTTGTTTTGTGTTTAGCACAAAGTACTTTAGGTCCAAGAGATAACAGAACAGGAGTTAGGTTCTAGCTGGCTAACAGAGCGGACGTGCTAACAGATAAGACCGTCGTATACGAGGCTTATCGTGTTTAAAAGTACGTGCGAAAAAAGCAAAGGACTATAACAAAAACATTGTGATGCTTCAAGTGTTTAGTATATAGTGAGTGAAAAAGAAGAAGAAAAAATTAAGAAATAAAGAAAAGCTAAATAAATAAAGACCAAATAGCGGACTATTATCTACGTGAGTAGAGGATCGGTGCGATTGCAAGCTTCAAGGTCCGACGGGTCGACCAGCCGAGGGGCTTGCGGAATAAAAACAAGTAGGCGTGTGGGTATACAGGGACTGACAAAAAAGTCTCTTTTCGAGAGAACTGAGCAACGAAGAAGGATGGACAGTGAGGAAGGATACACATCTGAAGAGGCACGAAATAAAAGGAGAAGAGAGGGGGAAGAGCAAGCGATAGCTTTTAGAAAAAGCAAAAAACTGATTAGATCACCTAATAAGGAAGCAATAGAGGAAGGAAAAATGATCGAAATGTTAAAAGAACTGATGAGAGATGTAAAGGAAATAAAATATAACCAGGAGCAGTACCAAAAAGAGCTCAGTCAATTAAAAAAAGAAAATGAAATATTAAAAAAGAGAACGAAGGAATTAAGAGACAAGTGAAACAGATGGAATCGAAAATAAATAAGATATTGTGATATCTGGACTGAGAATAATCCCGGAAGACAAAAATGATCTAAAAATAGGAATAGAAAAATTTGTAAAAAGCAAGCTGGGTATGGAGATAGCTGTAAAGGACGCGGATAAAATAGGAGAAAAAATGTACAAGCAGAAGAAAAATAAATTGAGACAATTGAGAGAAAAGATATTTATAAACAATGAGATGACTCAATTAGAACGAGATGTCCAAAAGAAATTGAAACAGATAGGAGAAAAGGAGAGAAAGGAGGGGAAAACAGTGAAAATAGGGCATCAAAAAATAATAATCCAGGGAAAGGAGTATGGTTGGGACAGAGAAGAAGAGAAACTTGTAGAATGGGAGAAAATCCACTCCAACCGAAGTGCAAAAAACTGAGGAGAAGAGAGGTGAAGGAAACAACAAAGACGACCATGGCAAGGATTAAGGCTAAAACTGATATAAGAAATTATGCGAAGCTGAATAGCAGTAGCAGATTTGAGAACAGACGTGAGGTAAAAGCAAGTAATAGATACAAAAAAGAAAAAAATAGAGAAGTGATAAAAATCGGCACATGGAATATACGAAGCATAATTGGAAAGGAAGACGAATTAATTGATAAAATGATTACGCAAAAGTTAGACTATATGGGAGTAACCGAAGTAAAAAAGAAGGGACAAGGACTAGAGGAAATAAAAGATGGATACTGGCTCTACTGGTCGGGAGTGGATGAAAGGGACAGAGGAGCGGAGGGAGTAGGAATAATCATCAAACCTGAGGTAGTAAACAATATACAAAAAGAAAAATACATTAATTCAAGAATATTAAGAATTGATACAAAGCTGAAAGGAAACGAAATATGGAGCATAATTGTGGCATATGCCCCAAATGACAACGCGAATAAACAAGATAAAGACGAATTCTTCGAAGCTATTCAGAATGAAATAGACATTGCTGAAAGAAATCGTTTGGTAATGGGAGACATGAATGGACGAGTCGGAAGAGACAATGATTGAGTGGAGAGACATATGGGAAGGGAAGGCGAAGAGACCATAAATGACAGCGGGAGAAGAATAATAGATATGTGCATTGAAAACGACATGATTATAACAAATACAAAATTCAGACATAAAGACATTCACAAATACACAAGAGAAGTGCCTTGCAGGAAAGAAAAATCAATCATTGATTATTTCTTAATAAATGCTGAAAACTGGAGGAAGGTAATAGATGTCAAAGTCCAAACAAATGCGGAAATAGGCAGCGACCACTACCTGCTACAGATGAAGATTAGCAAAAATTCAAAAAGGACGAAAGAAGACAAAAGGAAAAAAGTAATTAAGGAAAAAATAAGAAGCTACAAATTGAAAAAGGAAGAAATTCGAGAGAAGTACCAATACAAGTCAAATCAACTATTTGAACAATAGACTAAAAACGAAATAGGGATAGAGGACAAATGGATAGGATTCAAAAACATCATACTGAAGGCGGCACAAGAAAGCTGTGGAATAACAAAAATAGCAAATACGTACACAAAAAGAAGCAAATGGTGGACAGCAGAAATACAACTCAAAGTGATAGATAGGAAAAATAAATGGATCAGATATATGCATACCAGGAAAGAGGAGGATTACAAGAAAATTCTTGGAGAGAGTTCGGAATAAAACTGAGAGATAACTATAGAGAAAACCAAAATTATTCTACGGAACAATAAAACAATTGAGACAGAAGAAGGCGCCGCTATTGAAAAATATAAAGGATGACAAAGGAAATATACTAACTGAAGAAAAAGAGATAATCGAAAGATGAAAACAATACTTTGAAGAACTCCCAAAAATAAAACAGGACGGATACATAAGAGAAAAAGAGCATAAAACAAAAACCGACGATAAACGTATCACACCAATAAGCGACGAAGAAGTCAGAGAAGCAGTTAGCAAACTAAAACTAGGAAAGGCGGCCGGGGAGGATGGAATCACAGCTGAAATGATAAAATATATGGGAGACAAAGGTAACGAAGAACTACTTGGCCTTTTAAACAACATTGTAATAAAAAAAGAAATACCTAAGGAATGGAATATGGGAATAATTATGCCCATATACAAAAAGGGAGACTCTAAGGAATGCTCAAACTATAGAGGAATAACATTAACTAGCATCCCAGGAAAAGTATTGACAAGAATACAAGAAAAAAGACTCCGAGAAAAACTGGAAACAACGCTAAAAGATACTCAACATGGATTTAGAAAAGGAAGAACCACCCAGGACTTAATATTTGTAATCAGACAATTAGGAGAAAAACTAATAGGGGAAGGAAAGGAAATACATACATGTTTTATAGATCTTAAAAAAGCTTTTGATAGGGTAAGAAGAGAAGATGTATGGCAGAGCTTGGAAAGGAGAGGTTTAGAGAAAGGAATGATAGAGATGATTAAGGCATAGTATAAAAGCAATAAGAATAAGGTGAGAACTTCCAATGCAGAATCAGCTGAATTCGAATCGCAAATTGGATTAAAACAGGGATGCGTATTGAGCCCATTGTTATTCTCTATATTAATAGACGATGCTGTTGAAAAAGCTAAACAAAAAGGAAAAAATATGAAAGTAGGAAACTGGAAAATGAATGCAATTAACGTACAGGAACTAATGTTTGCAGATGATATGGTACTGATAGCACACTCGGAAGAGACATTACAGCAAAACTTGAAGATATACCAAGAAGAACTAACAAGGATAAGCATGGAGATAAACACGAGGAAAACAAACACAATGATAATAGCAGCAGAAGAAAGAAAACATAGCATCAAAATCGGGGAAAAAGCATTGGAACAAGTTAAAAGTTACAAGTACTTAGGAACAATCATTGAAGACAATGGGAGAATAGAGAAAGAGGTAAATGAGGGGATAGGGAAATCAGCAAAAATATATAACATTGATAAATTCGTTTCTGGATAAAAAAGAAATACCAAAAAAAAATAAAGACAGAGGTGTATAAAAGAGTGGTCAGACCAACATTAACATATGGTAGTGAGCCATGGATAACCACGAATAGAATCAAGAGCAGAGTTACGGCCACGGAAATGAGATTCCTAAGAAGAATAGAAGGAGTAACTAGAAGAGACAGAATCAGAAACACGACAATCAATAGTCTGGGTATCAAACCAGTAGAAGTGGTCATAGAAGAGAGACAACTGGGATGGCTTGGACATCTACACAGAATGGAAGAAGATCGAATCACGAAGAGGATATTTGAAGCCAAAACAGAGGGCAAAAACAGAATAGGTAGACCCCAAAATACCTGGAAGGAGCAGGTGTATAGAACATTGGAAAAGAGAAGTATGGGATGGATTGAAGCCAAACAACTGGCTCAGAACAGGAACCTGTGGAAGATAAAAATAAGAAATAAATAGTCCGACACCGCAAGGTATAAAGGACATAGGATTAAAAAAAAAAGAAAGATAGCAGAACAAGAACTTGAAATTTCCTCTTCTTGACAGCACAAATAGTTTGTCGAGTCACACCAAGTGCATCGCTTACTCTCTGCAACAATACACACTTTGTAAATAAAATTGTGAATGTGTTATGGTATCTACCTCATAAGCACCACTCAAAGGTAACAGAGGGTCGCCGTTCTCTTTTTTCTTCTCGAAATATGCCAAAAGGTTAAGCACAAGCTCCTGCGCCTTGAAATTCAACCGCTTTCCAGCCATTCTCTGTAACGATAGTAAAAACATTAACCTCTGTTCGATGCATTGTCTTTGTTCAAAATAACCTACTAAAGACTTTATAGTCGTACTCTGTGTTCTGACAAGAACAATTACTCATAGAATGCAGAGGGAAAGTAAAACCAAGAGTAAAACATATAGATATTAAGCTGTAAATGCTAAAACGATGCTAGCCTACATTTGACAACCAACAACAAACGCTAGAAGATAAACAGTACACGTAACTTGAATCAAGCGGTAGTATATACCACTATACACCTATCCTTGTCTGCACTCTAATAAAATCAAACCATCAAATCTTGCTTGCTTCCTTTTTCAGCAACAGGACTAGAAAAAGATCGTCAAATGGATAGATTGTCTTACGACAAAACAATGACGCAGGTAAAAACTTAAAATAGATGAAGTGTATATGACTATATACATCTCATAGCTCTCTCTCTCTTTCTTCATGGCTTTAATGTGTCGCATCAGATTCTTCGTAAAGGGAAATCCAGGTAAACAATTATCCAATGAACAGAGGAGGCTCATACATCCGAGATGCCGAGAGACTTCGGAACACAGTCTGCCAAAATCTTCTTAACAGCGATATAGATGGCCACCAGATCCACAGAGATGATGTTGAGAGAATTTTGAGGAAGGGTTCCAAAGTCTATTTTAGTTGGTATATTATGGTCGCGCGAAACTACCAAGATTTGCAATTAAAAGTTAATGGACCTAGGCTTTCAGTAGATGGGGCTACGTGGCATTCTACTAACACCGTCAAAAGTTTGACTTTTGAACAGCGCATTTCAAAAGTGAAGTCTATAATAACGTGGCAATACGTACCTTGAATGTGTGCACTGCGTATAATGGAATGAACTCAGATTTTATTAGGAATACTCTACATTATTGTCAAAAGCGCTTTCCTTGTTGCCTTGAATATTAAGCATTAGTTACAAATAATCCGCGGGATTGAAATAAATCAAGAGAGATCTGAAGGAACTGGTTCTAATTCAGGAGCAGCTGTCACTGGATCAAAATTGTAACTTCGGCATTGAAGAGTCTATCTAATATAAAATACTTGTTTCATTTTGCAAGTCGAGGATTATTTCTCGATTATATCATTAGAAATTGGTACTGTTGTCAGCTATTTATCATAAACAATCAAAACGTTATGAATAATCATTTAATTACTTTTACTCTGCATGTTTGTTTTGTTATCTGTTTTTACGCTAACCATGCATACATAATTGAGTAGTATTCCGAATAATCCGAACACCTATAAACTATTATTATTACTTTTACTGTGCACAACTGAATAGTTGTTTATTCCAATGGAATTTGTGGGTTTATTGTTATTATATTATTATTATAAAATTAGTTTATAACATATTTATGTCATATACAACGTTAAAATCAATTTAAATACTTTGCGAAACCAAATGTTCGCAATTATACATATGTACATATTGAATTTGGAACTCGTTAGTGAATAATCAAAAACCTCCATCTCCTAACGCACGTTTCTTATTTTCTAGGGCCGCTTTTAAATACGGGATTCCATTTTAACGTCGGTAATTGGCCCGGTCACGTAGACACCGCCGGCAGTAGGAACGGTACCTGTGATTGGCTCTTGTCCTCGGAGAGTCTGCGAGCCTCAGGCGATTCCGAGGGCATCTTCCTATCCGTCGCGCACTGGTATCCGCCGCACACGAGCTGCACGTACTTGATGCAGGGCGAGGAGGGCGAAATCGTACGCTTATATTTCCCCAGGTTAGTTTTCGGATTGATGGTAATCCGCATGGCGGCGGCGTTGGTATCGCGTTCCCGTTTTGAATTGAATTTTTTATGCTTCTTACTTTAATTTCCTTCCGATGTACGGCGATTTTCAGATTTATCTTGCTTATTTCGTCTTCCATTTTCACGTCGGCGTTAGATTTGCGATGTTTTTTTTTTTAATTTCTACGAGGATTGCTGTTTATGTATCCGGAATTGGCAACAATGGTGTTCCTAGGCGTCATTTCACGTATACATCGTAAAGTTTGACATCCTTCACTGTATACGTACTCAGAAAGTTTTCTCATACCAATGCTATTTATGTTGTTTAGTGACAGTTTCATCTCAGTCAAAAAATTACATTAACTCATGAGAATTTTCGTGTGATGATTTACTAGAACTTTCGACGTGGATTATTCCAAGAACAGTGCATCGATCAACCCACTTCTGCTTTTGGCGATGAAGCACCATCTGAAACCACTATGTATCACTGGTTTAGTGGATTCAATCGTGGCCGTTGTTCATTCAGGCACGAATGTAAAGAAGGTCATCTAGAATTGATTGTTTTGCCAGAAAACATCGATGCCGTGTCCCAAGTGATGATTCCTGGGCATAATCATGGCAAGCATGCACAAGATTTTACATGAACATTTAGCCGTGAAAAAAATTTGTGGGCGTTGGATTCGGCATAATTTGACAATCGTTCAAAAAAGACTTGTCGATTGATGCAAAGAAATGTTCAAAAATTATAATCATGGTGCGCCAAAGACCGCGTATAATATTTACACAGGTGACGAATCTTAAATCTATACGTATAAGCCCGAAAGCAATTACAGCAATTTACTGTATGAGTCTTCCAAGATGAGCCAAACCCAACAAAAGTTGCTCGCGACAGAAGCACCTCGGCGCAAATGGTCACCTGCTTTTTAGGATAAACGTATATGTGGCTACAATGCCACTAGAAAATCGTAGAACGATCAATTCTGAATTGTGCGCAACCACAACCATTTGTTTGCCAAAAGTCTTTGAAGAAATAAGAAAAACAATGGTCTTCAATAACAAATATTTATTTTTATTTATTATTCCGGACACATAAAGAGCAATCCTCGTACATGTATAGATACCGCTATATCATTGAAGAATGTGGACATTTGCATTTCCATCATGTGCAACATGATTTCTCAAATATTTTCTGACTTAATTAATGTTAATTGCTGCGGCTTTGTTGAATAGTAGAACCACAGATTTTATTTGTTGGAAATTCTCTCAATAATAGAAAGCTGCTTTCAAAGATATTTTCCAATGCGTGAGAATTGGCTATGGTGGCTCAGGAATACCAGGGCACCGTCTGTGACATTCTAGAATTCGTTTAAATCTTGAACTTTAGATGTTACATCTAAAAATATCTCACAGTGGAGAACGACCTACACTACACATTGCCGCTGCACCATTGCTCGCAAACATTTGATTAGTCGAATTTTTTTTGCAAATTCAGCACTACTTCCGTCATTGTTTTGACAGTGCACTAGCTTCTGGTACCTAATACAATGGGAAATGTAGCTTTAACAGGATTTAGAACATGCACTATAATATTTAAAATAGATTCTCCTTTTAAAACTGTCATTTCGTCGATACATAAGTACAGCTGTTTGTCTTTCACTACAGCTTTGATCATGTTTTAAATGTCATTAAGCACAGTTAGCATGTGGTTCTACAAGACTCTCCGGGATTGTAGTTTGCAGTTGGAGTTGTATTTATTCCAGAAGTCATGAAACAATTGCTTATCGAGTAGATGAAATCTAAAATATCAAGTGATTATCATGAACAGTAAATCAAACATATATTGCGTTTTAGGTGACACGTAATTTTTTCTTATTTGGTGTTGATTAAAGAGAAATGTGTATAGAAAAATGTTATAATAAATATAATAGAATTTTCACATAACTGAGAAACTACAGTATTTAAATCTAAGAAAACAGTATATCCGAATATTCACGTAAAATCCTATTTATTGCTTTCATTGCAATACGCAGAAATGATTCGATCTCACGGTATGTGGTATGCTGACCACCCTCAATGAATCTACGCTCAGAACTAACATTAGTTGCAACAATAGGCGTCCTCGCTAAAATTCAGAAAATCACTTGCAAACACTGCTCCTGGGCAGTCCCTCGTCCCCATAAGCCAAACAAAAGCGATCGAAACATTGTTTGAAATCACGAAAAACCATACCTCACAACTATTTTTTTATTTTTACACCAAACTAATTTATTTTAAATACTACTCAATCAAGTACTAACTATCTGAATTATAGGTTAGAAATGTAACAATTGAAGAACGGAAGCATTATTGATGCGACAAGGTTTAAGAAATATTTTCAGCAGCCCTCGTACGAAAATAACAAATGATATACGCACACTTACTATATTTATAAATAAAACATAATATCTATAAACCAGATGTCACTACACACCTTCTTCCAGAAGACTAATGAGTAATCTACTAGAATATTTCGACTGTCGCTAAAATAAAAATTTTACCTCTAATGAAATTTGTTCATTTTAATATCGTTTCGTGAATAGAATTGAAGAGTCCAGACTTTTAAAATTGATTTTGACAAAGAAGGCTGCGTAAATCTTTTAAAACCAGAAAGTTGAGAGTTACAATTTTGTTCAGAAAGAAATTTCACTAAAGCATTTTTAACACATTTTTTTTGCAGCTTTCGAATAAATAGGATAGAATCTCCTATACAACCAATCGAAGCAGATTGTGGCGAATCTTTGACCTTATACGATGCTTCTTGGCCAGACGATTCCAAAATCATCAAAACATTCTGCGATACGTTTTCTAAAGCTATGGAGAAACACGACTTTGTCTCGACCGGAAACGCCTTGTTCGTAAGATTCGAAAGTAAAACTGGAAGTTACAGCGGGTAAGATAAATGTTTAACCCAAGCTATTAGCTTTACGAGGGTAACGACATAGACCCAATCCCACACTATGTATTTTTTTCCATTATAGTTTTATTAATATTCCTTTCCTTGGTTTTCAAAATATCCTCAAGCTATAACCTTCACTACTTCGTCGTCACTGAAACTGTACTCACAAAGATGCATTTCAAATTTCCAAAGAGACAATATATAGACAATATGGGGCCATATTTGGACTGTACAAAGGATAGTCAAGTTGTTCGAAGCTACGCTCAGGAAATACGACTTGTGGATACACTGTCATGCAGCAACCACACACCTGTGGTCAGTTTCCCATCTCTTTTCTCCCGAATGTGTTATAATTTCTGCAGAAGGGTTGCGTAATATGCCCCACTAGCTATGATGTTACTTTGTTCATAGTCTATAAGAAGAGCGCCCTCACAATTCCAAAAATTTTCAGCCATTTCCTTTTTTGTCGACTGACAAATCCTGAACTTTCTTGACGATGATTCTCCTTTTAGCCTCCATTTCTATCGACTCCCTTCACAAAAAATTATAGCAAAGAACCGTTACTTAATTAATACTTAACCGTTAATCCTCTGTCATAATTGTATTCAACACGTTCCCAGGTATTTCTCAGCGCTCGAAAGAATATTGAGCGCACAATGCTGGCTCTAAACTGCCAAAGCATGCTGGGCACTCTGCACTAATTCTTTTCATATTCAAATGATCGTGAGGGATTGAGCGAATACACAGGACAACCTAATATGAGATCCTCAACAAGGGCAACGTCATCGTTCGTCACCACTTCCACCGCCCTTCTCGTTCTAGTGTCAACTTCCAAGGATTTATGCCGTATTCGAAACCGTTTTGGTCAATATTTTGCTATAGAATAAAACAATTTTCCCAGATCTTTGATGTTTTGAAGAGAGAGAGTAAGGAATTTGATGATATGCAATTTCGATGAGTTCTGACATCATGAACAAGTAACAGTTATAAAAATAACGCAAACTAATTGACATGACATTTATTTTTGTGTTTTTCAAAGCTAACAACGTCTGAACCAAAGCATTAACAAAATTCTGACCCGTTGCGAAATTTTGGCGCTTATCCCATATGTTGATATAGACTTCAACTTTGTCTTTACTGCAAATCAAAATGACTTTGTCCATGTTTACAGATCATCATTGTATTACTGGGCTCATTACGACTTCTTCAACAACACCAGATTAGGAGAGCCAGTTCCTGGTAAGCCTTGCGATGAAGTCTTCGCTTCGTGGAAGTCGAAGAAGGGACAAGTTAGGTCGCCTCTCAATACGCTGGTGTACAAACAAACCACCAGCAGCGAAGACGTTCAGTGCTTATACAGATTTGTTACCGATAAGAGGTTATATGCAAGAGTAATACTGACAATTTGTAACGTCAGATTTAAGGTGATAAATTTCTATTAACTAGAATAAATTGTAAACCTTCAATTTTCTTGCCCAGGATCATCCTTATAATCCAGGATTATGCACTAATTGCCTTGAAGACCGCGTAGACAAATTGCTAATTTGGGAACCTCTTCCACCAGGAGCTAATACTTCTCATCCTCCAATACCATTATCAAAAGCAGCTCAAAGTGGGGATGTCACGTGTATTTGCAACAGACACACGACATCCACAACGGTTATTTCCAGAGGAGAACAGTTAAATCTTCAATTGATAGTGGACAGTGCCCATGCAGCTCCCAGTTATTTCAAACACAATACACCTTTATTTGAAGCAACGTATGAATTCGTACATGGACCTCTTTGTGGACCTCCGATAATACATCCAACAACAGATGGCGATATACACTACCCCTATTACGAAGCTATCGGCTACGTTGAGCCTCCAAAATCCATCAGGTGCATCTGGGAAATTAGGGTTAACAGAGACAGGGATCTTCTGTTGGTCTTTGATCGCATCAAATTTGCGTCAAAATTCTGCGAAGATGGCATAGTAGATTTCTTTGTCAAAGGCCAATTGAGCCCATATCTATCAATATGCGGCGAAAACGTCTCGTTAGCAAAAGAACTACCAGTTCTAACAGCGGAACAACTTAGTCCGGACGGGAGAGATCCTGGAGTTATTATCCAGTTCATAGGAACTACGTCACCAACCAGAGCAGCTTTTAAGATAGCGTGGACAGAATTGTACCATCTACCAAGAAACACCGATGGTAGTTTAACGTCTAGATTAACGGAGGGTGGTACCCTGGATGATGCTGTTGAAGGCTGTGAATTTCCATGCCCAGGAGAGGCTGGACTTTGTATACCTGCCAGGCTGGTTTGCAATGGAGTTATAAATTGTCCGAATATAACTGGAAGTACAGGTAAAAAAATAACGTAGATATAAAAAAAAAGGATATATGTCAGAGAAGTGATTTAACTAAAAATAGGTAAATCGTACTAGTCTATCGATTATTATTATTATTATTATTATTACTATTATCACTTACTCCGAAATATACTGCTATATACTCAAATGATAATGCGAACGCATGTGCATATATATGCATATGACTATCGATCAATATAAACACACAAGAGGCATTCAGATAATCATGAGACATAGAAATACACACTTACTTAATCACACAGTTGCGTTTACAGCATCTAGATTGTTACATACTCTCATCCCATTCGTTATGTTTTACGGCATTTAATCATATCTCTTCGGCTCTGTTTAAAAGAATTAGTTTATTTTCTTAGGCTATCTTTTGTCTCTCTTTTACTTCTATTTCGTATTACAATCTAGACCAAAAGAAAAATACTATAAAATGGCGTCACATAAGCCAACAGATTACTTAGCTTTTTAATCACTTCTAGGCAACTAGACCCTAAACTTACATTAGTTGAATTTACAATATTTTGAAGTTCTTGGGTGTCTCTTTTTTTGTCATACTAAAAGAAATATTTTTTAACATATAACAACAACCGTACGTAAAACAACACCAAATCTGAATAGAATCATTTTTTCATCCTTGCAGCTCCTCACGAAAGTTCTTCATTTTTGTCTGAGCACTTCGAAATTAAACTCATTGTCAGCTGTCCAAAGCACCCTTTTACACTCCTCCTTTGTAGATCCGCAATCGTTTGTGTTCAAGGTTACAAGGCCGTGTAGTGTGCTTCTTGCAATCAACGTTTTACAGTCAGTAAACTCACCGCTGCCTTCACCAACTGTTTCAAGTACCGTTAATCTTCAATTACATTTACTAATAAGTTTGCCTTAAATCATCTGCTGGAGATGTGTTACTTGACGATCCTAGGTGATTGCAGGCTTCTAAACTCCCTGTTTCATAAAATAGACAATGTATTTTGACTTAAGAAAATCATTATGTAAATCTTTTGTTTTGTCAAGATTTAATTTTTGCGTGAGTGTTTACTATAATTGCTTGGATAGTTTTGACACTACTTACTCTTCTACCTCACAGTCTAGAAATGTTTAAAATGTCATTCTTTTCTAATATTGTTAGGTACTTTAATTAAATACCTTTGGACATTCATGACTTAAAGCCAATACTGTTTACTCGTCAGCTGCGTAAGCGCTGTTATCTATATAGTTAATCAGTATTTTCATTTTCAATTTCTTTATTTCTTTCTTTCTTTTGCATTCTATTCCTTTTATCTTTTCATTTTCATTCTTATTTCAATTTTTAATTAAGTCGTTGTGTTATTTCATGCATGTTATGTGTGTAGGCTATCTTTGAGTTTAGAAGGAACAACAACTGTTTATTTTTAAATCGCTGATCCTGAACCCATTGGCACATTTTTGTTTTTCTTGTTATTTTTCATTAATATTTGTATTTTTATTTATTTATATTGTGCTAATAAACCGCATAAAGAAATTGTTAAGAAAAAGGAAACTATGTTATTCCTTTTTGCTTAGCAACTGAAATTGCCACAATGAATCATACTTTGTAAGTAGGTAATGATATATACAACTACGTTTCTATTGAGCTATAAATAGCTGATAGTCCATTCTAGAGTAATATAACTTAGTATATTTGAACAAATACATGTTTTCTACATTAAAATGGCGGCAATCTACAAACGAAATATTTTTTAGGTAACAATCTAAGCGACGAATCGGAAATACTTTGCACAAGAGAAGAAGAGAAAAGATACGACTGGTTGTACATAGGAATCGCGACAATAGGACTGATGATTCTGCTGTGCTGCATATGCATCTGTATCTGCCGAAAGTTCTGTTGCCTGGACGATTAAACACCGTCAAAATGAACAGTAATGGCACGATCATAATTTTGAAAGGACATAAAACAAAACTCAAACTAGTTAAGATATAAAAAATGAAGAAGCCTTAACCTAAAGATTGAAACGAAAATCCTCATGGAACATTTTATCCAATAAACGTATTAAAAATAAGTTTTTTAGTGATTGAATTTGAATGGAACCAATGAAAACGACGTAAGCCGAGACATAGGAATAAACGTTGTCTCTTCTATACACGACTTGATCGCACCGATATTGACAGAGTAATTGTGAAAGTGTTATTATAGGTTTTAACCCTCGTGTGAGGAGTCACGTTTGTATTGGAATTTTAGGTTTTATATGTTAGACAATTGATTGCACTGGATAGAAACATAGAACAATCAATTTTGCCTAAAGAAATCAATATTAAACCTTTAGTTTAGTGTGAAATAAACATCCAATTACTACAATCTACACAATTGTACTTTCAAATCATTGCTTTTCCCTTACATGTAACTAATATATAACATACTACAATCTTATGGCCTTGCTCAAATCCATTCTTAAATATTAATCACTGTTTTATAATAAAGAAAACCGCTATCCAGTGATTCCATTTACCAGAAAATTGTTCCACGGAAGCTCAAACCAATCTCGAGTAGTTTTTTTACATGAATCGTAATCTTATCGTAATCGTAACTGTAAATATTTGAGAACAATTTTCTAGTATTATCAATTGTCACGTAAAAATCATTTCTATGTAATTTTTCCGTTGTCTAGTTTATTGTTATAATAAGCACGTCGAACTTTTATCTTAAATAAAAAAAAATGTAAAAAAGTTTTTAACCCAAAGCGCAAGTGTTCTAAATAAAGAGTAATTTTAATTTTAATAGATGCAGCGTCGGCAACAGACGTTTTACCTACCCGCAAAAATGGTCTATATTTTAAGAATTTTTAAGAAGAAAATTCTGTACATAACATTCCTATGTAAAATTTCACATGAATCAGTGATACATTAATTAAATAAATTTTGTTTTTAATGTGTCTTGTTTACATTTTCCTACTTATATAAATAATAAAAAATAATATAAAACAAAGCGCTGATACGAAATGCAAGCGCCATCTGCAAAGTGGTAGTTACACTACTCATATAGTTGGTAAGTTCATTTCCTACTTCATATAGACCTTGTTTACCTCTGAATATCCCTTATATCCAAAAACATAGGTTAAGGTATTAGCACGGGTCTGGCATTCCAATTATACGGTGCTGTTCGTATATCTTTTAGTTTCTTACGGGATAACAGATGACAGTATAGGTTAAATTTAAAGAGTTCGCTAAAACTGTTTTATCAGAAGCTAAACAGAGTGCACGCATCGTCAATGCGAAAATGAGAGATGAGGGTAGAAGTCAGAAGCTCTTTTCACAGTTTTTAAGTTTCGATAAACAAATATTAATTATTAATTTCATTTATTGGAAGATGTGAGAATGCTAGAAGTTTAGAAGTATAGAATGGACTGAGAAATGATTATGTCATGCATGAATAGATATACAATAATTGTAGAGTTTGTGGAAAGCACTTTGCAGCAAAGGATATTCAAAGAAATAATATATTATTACCACCAGTTTCTCCTGAATTATGTTTACATAATCGGCAAATTCACATCTTGTTGTATTCAAATTCCTAGGAAGCAGATGCAGAAGATATCAAAAATCAAGAGATATATATTATATTAGCTGAATTGGACGTTTTTGGTCTACTTGTATGTATATTATAGTTTTGATTATAAATATATATATGCTTCTTTGATTTTGGCTTTATTTTATTATCCTTCCAAAATATTTATGTAAATATGTCGTAAAACGATTTTGGTTGCAAACATAGCTGATTTTCTTTTAATACTTACAAAATATAATATAATAATTCACTTATTATATTTTTCAAAAGCAGATTGTACGTAACATTGCAAAATTTCATGTAGTATTAATATACAATTTTGCAATATTACGTATAGTGTTTGCTCTTTAAGTATTATTTAATTTAAATTTAATATATATTGTACTAACGCTATTATTGTTAGTTTCTTCCAAGCAGCACAGATGGCGCTAAACATGGAACCGTTAGTACCCGGAGCTGTCCTGTCTCGTTGTCGCACTTACAGTTTCCTTTAAATCATTTATAGAATGTAATACCTGTCTAAAGATAGTACCATATTGTCGGGATACTGATATACATACAATACCATTTTGCTTAGCAGATGTCAGGAGAGTTGGTAAAATTCGTAATATACCATTGTTTAACTCGATTATTTAACTTTATATCGTAATTTACACAAATAGTTTAGTTACCGTGGGACTTGTGAAACAATAAAAAGACATAAACAAAGACCTCAATTTATTCATATAATAAAATTAATAAAAATATGTTAACTATGTATATAATTATCACCGAAATAAAAGATACTTAAGTGTAAACACAAATAATTAACAATAAAAGAGACAATTTAATTCACAGATAACCAGTCGGCAACAATTTCACCCATTTCTTTCGAATGCTTCAGAACAAACGTATGTTCCACACCTGTTTTGCAGATTTCCACGTCTAAGTGCGGTATATCTCTTTTTAAATTTACCGGTGCCAGATCCGGCACCCAGTTATCAGTTCTTCCGTAATAGAACTTGATGCTATCCCAATTTTTTCTAAGTTTATCATTAGGCCTTTCTCTTACAGTTCCGAATTGGTCGTAGGCCATTACAAAAACATTTTGAAGTACATAAGGGTCTACGAATTTAACTATGGCATCTAACAATTTCATTTCTACGTTAGTAACCTTACAGTAAATATATACGAGCAATTTTTGTATAAAATTGAACAAAATCGTGAAGATCCACGACAGAAAAAGAATTAGAGGAACTATAGGCTTGATCAATCTCCTCATAAATGTTCCATTTACGCTGTCACCTACATATTCAATCGTTGGAAAAAGAAAATAACTTTTGATTACACGTTGCTTAATATTCTCGTGTTCTAAAAGATGTAAGATCGTATATGTGCCAACAGAATGGCCAACTAGGTGAATTTTTACGTCCATTGGTATATATTTTTCTATAAATAGCATCTGCAAATAAAAAAAATACTTGAATTCTAGATCAACTTTTTTAATTTACATTTTTTTCTTAATTGAACTTGTGATAGATCAAATAGATTGTACGAAAAAAAAAATATATCAACTTAGCAACCAGCAATTTTCCGTGGACTATCTTCAATGAGTTTCAAGTATATACATCGTGAACAATGTAATATAAAAATTATTGAAAACAATTTGGGTACTTAAATACATTTTTGGGAAAACTTTAATTGCATATACACTACCGCTCATAGTATGGTCACTTTCTATTTGAAGCAAAATTTCACGCTTGCTTCAACAACTTTAACCAAAACAATTATAAGAAAAATATTTATTCATCTACAACTTATTACACATGTGTACACAAACAAAAAGTAATAATAAACATTAGAAAACGTAAACTAGGTTATACTTGCTTCTCATCGAAAACTTTACATCTTGAGTTAATAACTGCTCGCACAATTCATGGCATTCTTTCTACCAATTTCCTTAAACTACTAAACTTACTATTAAATGAAGAAATTACATCGAAATATGTATAAAGTGTAGGAAATATTTGTTCCAATGTGTCGCTTTTATGAGCTATTTTATAATTTCTTTTTCGTTACATTAATTACTATTACTAATACGTTTTTATGCTTACGTGTGACTAAAATCTGCATAATTAATAGTTAATAGGCGACGTTGTACACCAATGAACTAAAGTTCAACAATAAAAAGTAGTAAATGGAAATGAGCATGAACCTTAACGATCACGTGAAAAGATAGAACTTCCATAAAACAGAGAAAAATATTAATATGTATAGGTTTCCCTCGCTTTAAGCGGTAATATATTCTAAAAATTCTCATATATATTTTGAAATTATTATATAAAACCAGTTTATATAATTAAACACTTTATTGCCAAACAGCTATGTATGTATATGTATATCTGCTGCGCGATTTCATAACAGAACTGAGCTTTACGTTGTTTGCGATCTACTCCGATTGACTATCTCAGTTTTTCTGGTTATATTACAGATTATCAATATTAACACTAGTTAGTAATGATAACTGTTAATAAATACAAGGTATCCGAAAAATCCTTTTCAAAATAAAGTGAATATAATAAAATAATGATCATGTTGAATGAATAAATGTTTAATTCTTTTATTAAAATACAAAATTTTCGAGAAATGCCCATATTCTTTGTGATAGCCGCCATTTCTTTTCAAATATTCTCTTTTATTTCATTCAGAGAGTGGTTCTGCCTGTTTACATTGCCATTAACGTGAAAATGCGGCTAATCTGAGAATAACATGTTGGTGAAAAAGAATCATTTCATTAGCGAAATTGAGCCTATCACCATCATCAGTTGGCTTTAGTTTTTGCACCAACTACAACTCCAATCCTCATGCAACATACAACGTATGCAACTTTTAAGAACATTTAAGGCATTTGTGATTTTGCGAACGGAAAGACCGCCATACTCGAGACCACAAAAGTTTCGCCCCGAAATAGTAACAGAATTATTATTTTTGTAAAACTCCCGCGCACAACATACAGATTCTGTTTCCATAAAAGTCTCCACAGCGACTAAATTTCCAAGTACGGGGCTAGCGATTAGCATACCCCCACTTCCCACTCGATGATTATAATCACGCAGTGAACAAAACAAATTGAAGAAGACTTTTAGGACACCCAGTATAACAATGATAACGGTTAAATATAGAAAAATATTTGACCCATATAATTATTTTCAAATGTTTACACTGTAATTGTAAAGAAATCCACATTTCATTTGTAACTGTACCAATTGGAATTCTTGCTAACCTTTGACACCTTGCGCATGTTTGTTGTTTCTCTTACTAATAGCGTATATTAGCGAAATTAGCTCGATAAATTGGTATTAATTATTATCCTCCTGCGCAATAGAAACATGTAGTCGTCAAAAAAAATTAATTTGATCCTTTAGTTTCTATTATTTTTCTTGAGTTGAGTTGTAGTTAACCCGTGAACTTCTTCCCTATCTAACTAATCCTCTTGTACGGCTGTTTTATACGACAGTAGAATCTTCGCTACTTGTGGACTAAAGGATAATGATGCATCGCTGCAAAATTCTAATCGCAAGAACAGTCCAACTTCGAGTTTATTTGCTGCAGAAAATCGTGTGTCTCGTTTCAAATTTCCTCAGCGTGATCAAGTAATTATTACAGGTTCGATAGACAATACACAGAAAAGTGACAAAATAATTGATCCGGGCAACATAATTTTTACCTCGCAAATATCTAATAATCGTATACATATGTATTTACTTATCATCAAAAAAGGTTTCAAAATCGAATTAGTAACTCTAGTAAAGAGAACTATTTCATCTTCCTTACGAAGTTCAACAAGAACTCAATCGTATAGGTTTACAAACAGTTTCCTTTATTACATTAGAAGAGTTGGGTTTAATTTACCTGAGTATGGACATATTTTAAGTTTTAGAAGGCAAGTATATATTAATTTGGAAACGATTGATAATTTACCAGAATCTGTGATTATAGCTTTTGATAAAAACTTGTTTAGAATCTTTCTGTTAGATGAAGTTAAATGTTTACATGAGTCATATTGCCTATAAATGCATGTTCCGATAATATGGACACAAACAGCAACAGATTAAAACTTAGTATTTACTTCATCTTTCATGTATTATTACTAAGTTGTAAATTTATTTCATTTTTTCTCTAAGATTAACAATTTTGACTGAAAGATTGGGAAATGAAGGAAGTTGAAAGATCCAATCTTTTGGAAACAATCTACCGTTACCAAAGGTTTCATTAATTGTATTATCCTATTACAGTCATAGCTGATATTCACAATAACTCATACGGCTTCGCTAATCGATTTAATCCAATCTCTGATGAAAAAGTGTCTCTCATGATAAATCTTCAAAAAATAATACTGCAAAATTTGTAGATAAAGATTCTAAAAATAAGCAAACATCATCACCTACAATTGATATAAATGAAATAACTTCATTCACTGATACTCAGGATTTAGATGCAGATAAAACAGATAGTTCTCACTTAACTGAGATCCTAGTTAATAAGCCCAGAATCAAGTCAGTCAGGTGAAGGACTCTATGAGAAGAGTATCAAAAAGTCCTCATTACAACAAATGTTTAAAATCGGCAAGGAAGTTATTAGAAAAATAAATATTCCGAAAATATTTTTATTTATTTCATTTTTATTAGAAAACAGACTTAAAAAACAACCCTCGTATAAAAATTAGCATAAGACGTATTTTGGTCTCTAATTTGCATGATAATTCAAAATATTTAATGACCCATTTAAGTTGGTTACTGGTTTCTTTCTGGAAAACCAATTCACTGCAAGCAATTAAGGTGATAAACATGTTTCACATGGTTTTGTAATTGAAAAAGGAGCGTCGTTGTACATAAAGAAACATAGTATGTTGTTTTTCTAGTTTTCAGTATTTTTTTTCTAGTATTTTTATCGTTTATCAAGAAAACTTGACTGGTTTTATAAGTTAACTACGCTTACTAGTATAAAATTCCTATTTAGTTTATAATTAGGCCAAAATAAACGTAAAAAATTTTTATGTAGCGATCAATAAATATTTTGAGATACAATACATTGTTTCTTCAAAAATATGGAATTTACTGAGGTTCTTTTCCTCGTGTTTATAAGAATGCTGCTTTTTGGCTATTTTATACCTATTTATACCTTTAATGTTGTATTATATATTCGACGTTTTTCGTTAATTTTACGAATTAGTTATTAAGGTTTCGTATTGTTAATTTCTTTTATTTTGTTTTTTTTTTAGTAACATTCCTGATTTCTTTAGTAAATTACACAATTAATAAATATGCTAAATTTTTTGTCCAAAGAAAAATGTTACCATGACTTTTCAAGAAATCCGCGGAAACGTAATAATTTTGGCAACATAATTTCTCGACAGACGATTGGTGACATTAACAATAGGTAAGAGTAGAACCTAAAACTGCAGATGTATAAACCAATCAGGGTGCCCGTGACCTCCTTATAACATGATTGAAAGAATATTATTCTGCGGTGGCCACTATCTTAGCTTACTTGTCGCTGATAATATCCAGTTGCAAATTCGTTCACAATTATGCCTACAGTTCTCAAATTTTATGCAATAAATTTATATAGGCGAGATATTTAAAATTATTATATATATTTAAAATTGCTATTTAATGTGCAGAAAATCGCGGAATTTAAATCAAAAAGAGAATCAACTCATCGCCGTACCTACTTTTTATTATAAATTAGATAGCTGTATGAATCTATTATCTACTCATGCAAACTAATTTATGCTACAATTAAAAGGTGAACATAGTAACTTCTAAAATGATACAAGTAGTAACGAAATATTTCACAAGAAGTTAATACAATTTGATTTCCCAAATCTTTGTAGGGCTATCGATCAAATGAGGTGTTCACGAACTTTAGTTCGGTGGTGTACGCAATGATTTACCAAGTATATTCAGAGGAATGTTTTAAAAACTTAGTGCGCAAATACGTATAAAATTATAACTAACAAATTCCTAATTTAATTTTAAATTTTACGTGAGGATACATTTTACTTCGTTTTAATATCGTTTTAATATGTACAATTTTATAAAACTTGTTGGCACTCGTGTATTTAGTTAAGAATATTTAAGATATGCCTTGCATCATTTTTAGGATCTTAAATTTAAATGCAACTCACCTTATTCTTTATCTGGGTGTCCAAGTCAAATTTGTTTCTATGCTCCTTCGGATCCGGAATACTATAGTCCTCCGGGTTGGTGGGTTTTTCGTGTCCCGAATGTCCTACGATCCAAACGGGTGTTCTAACCTTTTCGTATATAGTTGCTAGGAATATTTCGTAAAACGCCGTTACGCCGGGATTTCCGGGTATAAAAAGAATCAATTCTTTATTTTTCTCGTACTCGAAAGATTCCTCAATCCATTTACCCCATGTTACAACCCTAGTCGGAACGTCGTTCAGGTAAACATAACCTGCACGCTTCGAACACATCGTCCAAACTTAATGAATTTATGTTAGTGAATTCCGGTCAAAGATGTATGTAAATCGGACGGCGAGATCTTATATACGCGTTTATCGAGCGAGGAAGCAGTAATTAGATAGCAATTTGTACGTTTTAAGGTCAAAGTGTTCGCAAAGGGTTAAATGGTGGCCATTAATTATGGTAGAATTATGTTGCAATGTGTTACATGGAACTTGGAGGCGTAAAAGATATAATAAAATAAAATAATAATGCAATAACTGATAGTTTAAATGGATGACATTGAAAACAAAACTTTGCAGGTACGTCAATACCGTAGACAAATTCACTATTTGAAGACGTATAGACCATTGCGCATTCACAAAACTTTCGAACTCTATAGGAGTTACCATTTCGATATATGTTGCGTCGGTATCAATTAGGGCAAGGTTTCCGATTAATGGGCAGTCAATCAGTAACTTAAATGGATTTTAACAGGAAGTCCACATTTCAACAAGTTCCAAACGCACCTTTTTTAGGAGATTAGTTTAAAGTACTTAAAATCAATTTATTCTAGGATATGTTCGTCAATCTGTTTGACACTTTGAAAGAAATATCAGTTGGTACTTAGCATATGTAAACTAAAAATCACCAAATAATGCTAAAAGGAGCCAGAATTAAATTGTTTAAACCAAGTATGGGCAACCTATGACATGTGGGCCAAACTTTAAGTGTGCAAATACGTTCGCGAGCCGCGTTTAAAAGTAGTGCATTTTAAATAGCGTTCATATTTTTTAGCGATAGATATCAGACATGAAATAATACGACAATGTTATTATAATGCAATTTGTTAAAATAAGAAAATGAAATGAAAAAATTGGTCCGATTTAATTATAATGTTGTACCTATTTTTTTCATTTCATTTTCTTGTTTTAATAAATTGCATTATAATAACATTGTCGTATTATTTCATGTCTGATATCTATCGCTAAAAATTATGAACACTACTTTAAAATGCACTACTTTTAAACGCGGCCCGCAAAGGTATTTGCTCACTAAAGTTTGGCCCA